>CM051235.1:498362237-499603781 GCA_027917425.1 Gastrophryne carolinensis
AACCTGACACACACACACATCAATCTGCCAGCCATAACCTGACACACAGATACACATCAATCTGCCAGCCATAACCTGACACACAGATACACATCAATCTGCCAGCCATAACCTGACACGCACAATCATACACACACACACACATACACATCAATTCAGCCCCTCATGCAAACACACACACACCATAAGAAATCTCCCTGCCCACACACATACAGAGATGAATTTGCATATTTCCACAGTATATCCATGTGTCATTCCCTCTCATGCATACACACAATCCACATGCCACCCCCCACCCGGCACACATATACAGAAACTTTATGTAGTTATTTTATGAATAACTCTCAGCTTTTGTTGATTAGCGCTTGAAGGGATAGAGAAACACTAATACCTCTATAATTGTTATCTAATTATCTTATTTGTGCCAGGGCATCTATATACATATTGTTTATGAAAAAGGTGTTCAATAGCTTATCTACTCCAGTATCAGTGTCAAGTGCAGTACAGTTTGGATCTACAACGATAGTTAGGGATTTGGAGCTTTGTTTCGTTATTAAATCCCTTACAAGATATCCAAAACAAATCCATTGCTGTATATGGTGATGGTGTACCTTCCTATTTAAATAGGGTAGGGGATTAAGTGAAGATATACATATTCCCAATTTGTTAAGGGAAACATTAGTTATGTAACATCATAATCACCATAATCCTGATACCAAACAGGCACCCATACAATTAAAGTACAAGGGGTCGCCACCTGCAAATCCTTTCTTGTGTTCAGCAGCTGGTAAGGTCATGGAAAAAAAATTTTTAAAGTAGAGAAGGTGTATATTACTAGAAATAATGCCACACAAGACAAAAATTACTGGAGACACCTATGCTTTAACAATGAAAGGATTACATATTGAAAATGCGCCAGCAATGCAGGTTTCGCCACCCCCCCTCCTTCCCCTTCCCTCCCACCCTACCCTCTTCCCCCCTATTACCTCACTCTCTACCTTTCTCTTTCTAAGTTAGCAGGTTCCTTTATTCTCATTCTTTCCTTTTCTATTTCTCATATTAATGCTTATAAGTAGGTTGAGGCCCTGCCTCGTCATCGACAAACTGATAATAATTGTTCCCTATGACAACCACAGTCCTAACAAGATATTATGGAGAATGGTAATTTTATATCCTTTTAAATGCCCAATGTTAACTTTTGATCACTGTGGTCTCGACATTTCACATGTATATAATGTTGCTGATAGAGTTTGCAGAGTGCTCTTATTATAATTTCCTGTATGACTTGTCTTACTGTCTTGCGAAACAATAAAAATTATTGTAAAAGAGAAAATGCGCCAGCATAAAAGTCTCGCAAATCACAAGCTATCAGGGAACGTGGCTTCATGGAGCTTAACCATCCACCTACAGTTCAGACTTGACTCCCAGTGCTTACTTTCTCTTGAATAGCCTGAAAACATTTTTGCATGGCCAACAATTTCCAGGTAATAATGCAATCAAAGAGACATAATTCCTGTAGCAGCAAGAAACCTCTTTCTATTTGGAAGGCATCTGGAGGCAAAATGGAATAAGTGTGTTGAAAAGAAGAAAGTTTAATTGTCTCAGAAAATATTATTTTCATTCTCAGGTAGATAACTTCTAGAACACACCCTTGTATATCTGTTAAGTGGTAGTTTGTTGTGTTTCAATGTATAGCTTAATTATTCCTAGTGCTGCTCACAAACACGTATGCGTTTTAATATTATTGTTTATACTGTATGTTCATTCATTGTTGCTTTTGTTCGCTCACTGATCACATGTCATTGTTGCTGAGATTATCAATTGAAATATTACATCATAGAGTCGATTCACCTAGTGTGAATTCATTTGTAGTCCACACTGAATCAGGTTCACTCGTGCACTTTCCTTGACCCTGGTCACATGCGCTGTGGGATGGTGGTAATATTTTATGACTAGGAATCATGGTTGTTTGTAGTGGTTTTATATTTTGGTGTTCATCATCATGACTATTTATATTTCTTAATGAATAAAGTAAAGCAATATTGTTGATATAATAATTGTTTAGTTAAATCATTATGGAGGAATAATAATATTTTTCTCCCTTTGCCTTTTTTTCACACTGATTTTTTAACATTAAATTTGGGGAAAGTGCTGGCAATAATTTGAGGCGTAGATTATGTATATGAGACTACAAACTTAGATTTTCTCTGGAATTTATGTTATACATGGATCTCCAGCTAGGTTTTTTTCATTGCCTTATTATATGTTGGCAGTAAAGCCCTGTAATGAACACATGTGTGCGGTTTCTATATGCTTTCTACTGTATTCGATTTACAGACAGCTCTATTGTCAAGGATCAGAAAGCCAATGTACACTGTATAATTCTATACCTGGCAACATAAATAGCAGAGTACATAGGAGATAATATGAGAACTCGCTAAAGAGTAATTATTAGAGCAATTACACACTAGGAATAGAGGCGCAATCCCTATATATTTTTAGTACGTCTCTTTCCATATATGTTATATAAAGCAGATGGCTTAGACATTGAGCCGAGCCTCTTGATAACCCTAATTCTGCAGAGATGCTCGGAGTGCTTGTTGCCTGCAGAATCCGGATGCTTTTCATTTGCTGTCTAAATCACTCAGTACCCATGTGAATAAGTGTGCGAAGAGTCGCTCAGGGCTCAGAGCTCTGCTCGAGTGCTCCCAGCCCCACAAAAGGGATCCTGAAAGGAAGCGGGAGGCTGGTTTCTCTTTTCAGACCCCCACCAGCTCTGGCGAGCATATACAGGAGGACGATGCAATGAAAGTCATCAGTCTCTGCTAAACAACACACACACATGCACAACAAACAGCTCGGGCATTCCAGGCAGCTCATCTCTGAAAATCAATCATATCAGCTCGAGAACAACGTGACGGTGCAAGAAGGATCGAGCTGCACATTGGCAATCCAGCCGGATAGAGTATCACACAGTGCTTGGATGTATTCAGTTTGCACCGCTCTGGATCCTATTGAAAGGCAGCAGAGGACGTGGATTGGACTAATGGGAACGCAGGCAGCCGGGGTAAGTTTTCCTGCAGTGCTCGGAATCCTTTTGTTTTGGGATAGAGTAAAACAAAAATGTACGCGACCACATGGCTGCTAAGGCACCAAGTCCTGCCGATTGTATCGTACGCTAAGCTCCATCCCTTGCGAAGGGGGAGATGCAGTATGAAGCATGTGAACAAATCGATCAGAATAGATGAGGCTTAGATCTCCTATAAATGACCCTGATGTGTACAGGTAACTGGCAATCCTCATATTAACAGACAGTTTTTCTTTTAAACACCACGATTACCTAGCACGTCTATGAAACAGAATGACCGCTCTCACCCTTGGCGGGACACAGACCAGTGGCATGTAAACATTGCATTAAAGAGGCAGTGCTGCACTTGTTATTCTATAAGAAGATTTTGTCTGGTTCTTTTCGGCCCTCACACCAGAATCGGATGTGACATTTCAGCACAGACTGTGCTGGACAGTTCCTGAAATGTCTCTGTGTACACTTCATCACTGGGAGGGGGACCTGTGGGCTGTATGCATTTAAAGGGACAGTCCTACCAATGGAAATAATAGGACAACAAGGAGCTCACATTAAACCTATGTCCTATGTGCTTCTCCTTCACTTCTTGCAGCACACTCTAGATGCATTAAAACATCTCCAAAGTTCCCCCCTCTTTTCAATTCCACAACCATGCTTAAAATGTGGCTGCAAGGGTTCACTGACCCAGCGTGAGTGAGCCTGGCAAGTGTGACCACTGTGGCTTTCTGGACTTGATCATACTGGGAGCAATGAGGGACAAGGATGGTTGTGCAACCACATTAAGAATGTGGTCGTGGAGGACTGGAATTGAAAGTAGGGGCAAACTATGGAGACTTGTTACAGGATCTACAGTGCCATACTGTACAACTCAGGAAACGAAGGAGAGGCACGTGGGACCGGCTTCAGGTGAGCTCCTTTCTGTCTAATTATTGCCATTGCCAGGACTGTACCTTTAAGAGCAGATGTTGGACAGGTTGTATGAACTGCATTGGTGTGCAGATGAATTGGGCTACAGGGCTAGTTGTAGTACAACTACATTCTAAATTAAGCTTTGGTACGGATACAAGTGTCTTTGGATCATGTTGTGCTACAGTAACTATCTAGGTTGCAATACTGTTGCATGCATTAGGCTTTGGGTCAGGTTGTAGTACTTATGCACTGAGCCATAGGTCAGGTTATAGAGCAGAAGTATTTGCCTGACACTCAGGCTTCGGCCACCTGCATTGAGCTGTGGGTCAGATTGCGTGTCAGATGAACTGGACTAGGGGCTGAGTTATAGTGTATAAATATTGCATTGACACCCGGGCTTTGGTACTGATACACTAGGGTGGTTGTTGCGGCTGTTGTGCAGATACATTGAATATATGTTCGGTAGGATTAACTGGGCTGTAGCTGTAACATATATCCATTGGGTATCGAGATGGCTTATAACAAATGCATTGGACTGTGAGTCCGTTCAAGAAGCTGGTCAGACTTCAGTTCATATGCATTGGGCTGTGGGTAAAATTGCAGTTAAGCTACCTTGGCCTGTGGGTCAGTTTAAAGGTCTGATAAATTGGTCTTTGGGTCAGATTGCCTGTCAGATTGCCGGGTTGTATGCATTGGGCTGTGGGTCAGATTGCAGTTCAAATGCATTGGGCTATAGGTTGAGTTTCAGGCCTGATGCAATGTGTTGTAGATTGGGTTGTGTTTCGACTTGGGTGGGGCCTGGGTTATGGTAAAGACTAATGTAACATGTGCCATAGAGCTGCATTGGGTTTTAGAGCTTTGCATGTGAGTGTTGGGAACTTTGCTTTTAGCTTATGCTGCCCCCTGCCGCATGGCAATTGTCTTTTGACCATGGCTGGGGTAGACACCAGCCCAGGATTGGGCTGTGGTCCAAAGTTGGGAGTTGGTGAAAGATGTCAAGTGTGCTGTGTTATAGATCTGAAGAGTCCCATTCAGGGCTTGTAAGAGTAGGGGGTCTCTCCTTAAAGTCCCTCTCCAGGCAAACACTAACTTTCTCCCACCCCATTCCCCTTGGGGACAGTAAACAATAAGCCATTTCAAAGCAGCTGAAAATCTCTGATTGTATTTAAATAGCTCATGTATTCTAGACAAAACTGATTTATTAGCTTCGGTTTTTGGGTTTGTGGTCGATCCGGGAAGGGCATGTCATGTTGCAGCTTTATGAGTCTTAAAAATAATGGGCTGTGGTCAGAGACATCTGTGGGACCACTTTGCTTGCTGTGCTTGCTCACACTTAGAGCACCAAGGGACAAAGTGGCCGTAGGACCACTTTTTTGCGTCGTCCTGGAGAAATAAAATTGAAAAAAGGGCAAACTGGAGCCCTTCTAGAGTATCCTGCCCTGCTAGAGTGACCTGGGCTGCAGAAAATAGAGGAGAGGCACATGGGACAGGAATCTGGTGAGCTGCTACTGGCATTAATTATTGTCATTGGGTTTAGAGTCCCTTTAAATTATCTTTACTGTTTTACATGGAATAAGCTAAGCTGGACTTCTTGTTTTTTCTGGTTCCTGTCTTCTTTTGTTACAATGGAATCGAAGGCCCTATAATGTCTTGTTTTTATTTAATAATTTAATAATTTATGAAAACAATTTATGATTCATACATAGCTCTACACCTTCGGCCAGACGTAACCCTGAAGTGCGGCACTCCACTTAAAATACAGATGGCTGCTGCACAATGATCACTGCCATAGGGCTGGGTGTAATGGAGGCATGGGGGGATTGTGACCCCTTGACAGCTGTGATCTGTGTGTATCCACTGTAGTTTCAAACATTTTCCTTTGAATGTGGTGTAAGCCCTGGAAACCAAATAAAGACGTGTCCAGGGTGGTTGCTACATATTGATTGCATAATAGTTTGCACCTATGTTGCAAAACTATTGATCACTTTTATTAATCTCTGTGCAATGATGTATAGATAAATAATCTCAGGTCATTTTCAGATCAGATTACTTTGTATTCACAAGTGTGTTGTGTTTCTCTGTAAACCTTCATCAGTGATTCCTTTTATTAAACAGAAGCACAGTGGTGATTATCTGACTTTAGTTCCAGCTTGCATCATCTGAGACCTTAAATTAAGGAATAACTCTAACAAGCTTTTCATAGATTCACCATCATGCATAGGCACAGCTCTCATTGCCGTAACAGTTTCTTTTCCATCATTCAAGCAAAACAAGATGTCTCAAAATACCATTTATATGAACGCAGTGAAAACATGTTGTAAGAGGTGTCTGCTTATTCAGAGAATGATTGCAATCGGTATAATTAGAATTGATTTTTGTCAGCATCACATGGCTTCTTGGAACATGCGAATGGAAAGTTTGCACAGCTGATATTGCTGAGCTTGGCAGAGGATTGTACATTTGCATTCGAGTAATTTAGCTATTCCATCCATGTTTATCCTGAGGGACTGTTATTGTGTGTCTGCACGTGTAACAAAGGCGTATGTTTTGGATTAGAAGGGCTGAACTGTTTGCAAAATAATTTTGCATGATTTAGTAATCTTTCTTATAGGACAATTATTGTGGACCAACGCCCAGGACTTTGACTATCCTGGGTCTTGGTCCACTTCCCCGATCGAGGTGCCCCGCTATGTGAAGCCACCCCGATCGCTTGTAAAAACTCACCTCACCCCACTCCTACGGCGCATGCGCGGCCGCTCGTCCAATCAGCGCCCTCAGAGCTGCTTTAGTATGCGTGTCCAAGCGACGTACAATCACAGCGGCTCCGAGCATGCTGGTGGCCTCTAACAGGGAGCGCTCCCGTGCCGGCCGTGCACAAATGTCTAGCGCGGGCGCGCACCCTGCTTGAAAGAAGATGCGGCTGCGGCCCGCGCATGTGCCGTTAGATCAGGATCAAAGTAAGGTTTATGGGCGTCCAGGGGGGGGGTTCACACAGTGGGGCATCCCGATTTTGGATGCCCCCGCTGGGAGGGTTCGGATCGGCCCGGGAATCTATAAGATTCCCGGGCCGATCCGGGAGGGTGTTGGTCCACTTTAAATGTGTAAGTACTGTAAAGTGAATGCAGGCACACACAAAGCATATACCACTATTTTCCTTCCATAAGACTCATGCAAAAGTGGGGGAGGGGGGCGGATGTCTGTGTTAAATTAATATCCGCTCATCTTACCAGCACCCCCCGCGCTGCTGATTGCCCTCCTGCATCTGATCATCCTCCCCCAGCCCCGTGTTCCGGCGGGTTGCAGGAGGATGATCAGGTGCCGGACACATTGTCGTGGGTGTGTCTGTAAGGTCAGGGTGTGGGGGGAAGGGTACTCCTGGCTTCTCCTGTGCTGTGGGTGGGCGGACATGCGCAAAGAGCAGGGGACACCGCTCTGTGCTGCTCTCCATGCACCGCTGACATCACTGGATTCCTGGACAAGGTAAGATTTTATTTTTAATTGGCTCAACACAGTGATTGGGGGCCACACTGCATGTTATAGTGGTATTGGGGGATTCTGCCACTCTGCCTGTTATAAATGGGTAATTGGGGGGGGGGAGCTTCACACGGCCTGTTATGGAGTTATTGGGGAGGATTCTCCCATTTCCTGTTATTAGGTTATCAGAGTGGGGGCAGTGTTTTAGCACATCATTTGGTTCAGAATATTTTTGTTATTTTTTCCTTGTTTTTCTCCTCTTAACCCTATGTGCGTCTTATGGTCAGGTGCGTTTTATAGTGCGGACAATATGGTATGTACATGCCTTTTCCTGATGGAAATCTATATGTTTGTCTACCCTAAATGTAGGAAAAAAGCAGTCCGCTTGGCCGCTCCTGTCACACCTCCTGGTCCTGTGGTTTAAAAACATTAAATAGACCTGCTGGGACATCTGATCTGATTTTAAAGGGAAATGATACAACATTGCCTGAAGTTTTTTGTTTGCTATTTATTCTGCAACATCCTTATTCTATTCATTTAATATAAATGACCTTTTATATGAATTGCATTATATGAATATAGCCGAAGAAGGGGCTTCATGAAAGATTTCCCCTGCTGGACCTCCAGTCCAATTCTGATGATATGTCCACTTTCTCACCACTTGGGCTCCCTCTAGCCAGTAAGACCAGTAGGGTTAAATGACAGGGCAAGCATTCAGTTGGACTGGTATCAGGCCGCAACTAGGTGGCACTGGATAAGGTCAGGGTTTCTTTTTATTGTGTATAGCTTTCAGTAACTTCTGCCTTCACTACCATCTTCCATTTGACACAGTAAAGATCTGCCTGCCTCCCCAAGATTGCTGTATTTCAGCAATGCAGGACGTTATGAGTGACGTCCTCTTCATTCATGGTCCCCTGTGGTTTGACTGCAAACAAGAGAGAACACAATGCCCCACTTCTATAATCGTTTGAGGCTTGGGCTAAATAAAATTTTTTATGATCTCTAAATCGGGCTTAGTGATATACATACATGCCCCCCTATTGTACCCTCTTAGTCTAGTGCTCTGTGTCTTACCTGATCAGCAGATTTGAGTCCCGCACTGCAGAGGCCCAATCGTCGCTCATATCTGCCTTCACGGCGCCTGACCACATTGCAGTCAATAGAGTGGCTATATGCTGTAACGGGGGGCACTGCGTTTGTAATTAGTGGGCCTGGGCGAACAGGTCAGATCCATAGCGCTAAACTAAAAGCGATCACCTGCAGAGGACAAGAGGGGAGTATAGCAGTTCTTTTAAAGCCTGGATAGTGATTTTAAAGTTAGATAATCCACCCCGTCAGTCCATCAGTGAGCCTTGAATTTGAGATATAATCACCCTTTCCTAGCAGAGCTCCCAGGAACAGGGACAAGGCAAAGCTGTATAAACATCTAGCAACAATAGGTGTGTTAGAGTTCCTGCAGACCTGGGCCCTAGCTGGCACAAAGCTGCCATGGAAGGTTTAGGCCAGATTTAAGTTTTTGTTTAACGGTGATCATCTTTCAAGCTGGATGCTTGCTTACAGTCGTGCAACTTCTGATAGTTCAGTGTGTTCTAAATTATTATTCTAAATATGACACTCACGTAACACATTATATGATAACACAATGGAGAAACACAATGGAGTCTCTAAATGAATACTGGCGTTTATTGTAATGAGTAGGTTATTTTGAGGAAACTAAACAGGATGTTCTTACAGGAAGGGTAGAAGGGTGCCCCAGTCTACTGAAGAATAAAACATAATAGTTAAAAGGAGTTTTTACAGAACTGTAGGGTTACTGGCCCCACAGCATGGGGACATCCCATCATAGAATGCCCCGCTCCACTAACCGCTTGAGACCAGGCAACGGTGCTGCACAGCACAGGCTTCCATATAGCTCTGTGCACGCCCACCCGCCATGCTAGATTAAACAGTGGCAGGCAGCAAGCAGACATGAAAGTTCTCGGGCACACTGTTAGTGGCTTCTGTGTTTTCTGTTCAGTCTTTCGTAGGATGTTATCTTTTATCATATTTTCATGAGTGTTTATAATGCGCTTTCTTGGTCCTTTTGGTCTTAGCTTACGATAAGCTGACCAATTTTTGAGAGGGCCAAATTTGGGACCCTTACATTGTGACAGCTTAACAAACTGCTGGGTTTATTTTAGAAAGCAACAACATGGTGTGTGACTAATGTTATCGCTATCGGAAATTAACGGGCAGGCTGATTCATTACTAACGCCAGGTAGCGACAGATGAGCGTCTGTAGAGCGGATTTCAGAGCACCAGCTAGTAGTCGCTGTGCTCGGCCATGGATCATTGTTTCAGAGCGCCTCAGTCGCTGTCCGGCATTGATGAATATGATATGTGAGTCGCTATACTACGCTGTATGTGAGTGAACCGTAACGACAGCTCAGTGCTCAGACTGACTCACACCACAGTCATCAAAAAAACAGCCACAAACATCGGCGATGCTCAAAATTATGTAATTGTAGCCCATAGCGCCAGAGGCTGTGTGATTAAAGTCTGTCTTTGAACATATATCCACAACATTGTTATAACATTGTAACATGAACACTTTAATACCAGACCTGCATAAAAATATTATTAATCCAAAAAGTTTTCAAAAATGTTCTTGCCCAGAATACATGTCAGAAGGTTTTTTGTTTTTTTTCAGGGCAAAGAAAAAAAAATTGGGATCAGGAAAGGGATTTAAGGACCGTCCATAGAAATGTATGGGAGAGCGTCAGGTAACGACAAGTTAGACGTGGCGCTCTGCAAGCATGAACGCCGGCTCTGTACACTGAGGCTGGGATAATGATGAATCGGATGCTACATGGCGTTGTTCTAGTCGCTCACCATAATCGGCTTCATAAATGTGTAATTGCGTGCCGTCTCCGGCGTTCACCTGCCACTACCTGGTGCTGCCTGCCGCTGTACAGGCACTACCTGGTTTCAACAGCAGCCATAGCATATTCTTCAGCACATTGTAGGTTATGGGTATTTTCATTTTGCAGCAGGATTGGGCAGGTGCACATTTCTTATTGCAGAGCTGTTCAAGGAACATAACAGTGGCTGGACATTGCATAGCTGATGCTTTAGTGCCTCTGTCGTTCGGGGTTGGTAGCATCTATGCAGCACTTTCAGCCAGTGGTGTCATTAGAAAAGTACAAATCCCAGCAATACTTCTGCTACCTATGAGTTACAGCCATCAAGATCAAAATGTACAGATGGAGCAGATTTAATGGTCCCTCCACCAGCACATTGGCCTTGATTCAATAAAGGTAGAAAAAAAAATCTCATGGTAGTAAAAGATTCAATTCATGAGAAAAAAGCCTGAGAATGTCACTGTTACTGAATCACCAGATACAAAGACAATGAAAGTCAATGGCAGCTTTTACAGTGTAGAAAGGAGTAAACAGTTCAATACTTTTCTTAGGAGTAAAAAAGTGCCATTGACTTTCATTGTCTTTTTATCTGGTGATTCAGCAACAGTGACATTCTCAGGCTTTTTTCTCATGAATTGAATCTTTTACTGACATGAGAATTTTTTTCTACCCTTATTGATTCGAGTCCACTGTTTTCAAAAAGGCTAACACTGGCTAACATTTCCTGAACAGTGAAAATAACATATCATTCATTCCACCACTAGATGGCACATGGATCAATGTTCAGTAGGCATCCTTGTAAGTAGTGATGAACTGTGCAAGCCCTCTGGCCAGATAGTCCTCAGTAGCAGTAGCAGCCTTGTGAACTGGTATAGGGGTCTCATGGACCCCTTACCAGTTCACAAGGGGTTAAAAGTAAAAAAAAACACACAGACACATGGAGAAAAAATATTTTTTTATACTTACCTCCCATCCATCCTGGAGCACTGTGTCCCACGCTGATCACTCTGGCTTCTGCTCTCCTGCTGCTGCTGGAAGCCTTTTATAGCTGCTGGGTGACAGAGCATAAGGGGTTAATTTAAAAAAAAACGACAAAGGGTCCCCCCTCCCATTTTTTGGGGAATTTTAAGGGTTAGGGTTAGGCTAACCCTAAGTCTTAAAAATCCCCCAAAAAATGACATAGGGTCCCTCCTCCCAGGGGGGGGGGGGGACCCCATTTTTGGGGGGAATTTTAAGGGTTAGGCTAACCCTAACCCTTAAAAATAAAAATAAAAAAATGACGTAGGGTCCCCCCTACCAGTCATAACCAGCCTGGGACCAGCTATGGGGGCTTGTAGGAACAGAGTGGAGGGGCCAGCTTTTGTGGCCCCCCCACCCTGCAGCCTCCAAGCCCACATAGCCTGTGTGGGCCAGGGCTCTTCTGCCTCCCCTGGGCTTTGGGGAGGCAGGTAATTGGGGGTGTGGGGGTTAATGGCAAGTCACCCGCTAGTTGCAGGTGACTTGCCAGCCCCCAGCCTTGTGAACTGATATAGGGGTCACATGGACCCCTTACCAGTTCACAAAGGGTTAACATAAAAAAAAACACACACACACCTTTGTGTCTTTGGACCCGTTCTATTTGAATAATATCTTTTTGCAGGTAAGGTCTCCAGAACTGCACACAGTATTCTAGCTGTGGCCTTACCAGGGCTCTATACAGCGGCATCAGAACCTCCCTCTTCCTATTGGTGATGCCTCGAGCTATGCAGCCGAGCATCCTGCTTGCTTTTCCTACTGCCTGGCTATACTGTCCACTCATCTTGTAGCATTCATTAATGATTAGTTAAAATAATGGCAAACATGATTGATTTTACCTGTAAAATAATTTCTGGAAACCATATTGGTAAAAGAGAGTTGTGATAAAAGTTATCTTGCTCCCTCCTGTGAAGCTGTAACTTTTCCTTTGTTTTCTAGACTGTAACTGAGCCCTACTACACTTGTGTTGGTGTGATTCGCACCTCTACACCAGGCTGCGATGTGTTGTGTGAAGCTGTGAGCCTGCAGTAATTGCTAAGAAGGGTGATAGCCTGCAGCCGCTTTATATTAAAGTCACAGCCAGTGCTGATACAAATAGATGTGATACCGCTCATCAGTGAAGTGTTAGATCAGTTCACATAAAAGAGAATAAGAAATGACAGATCACAGGTGCAACAATAAATACATTGAATGTCCAGTCTTGGTTTATCTGTGTTGAAGTGCAGCTGATAGGGTTTAATGCAGGCCAGTTTGTAATTAAGGTAAATGTACTATTTTATGCTGATGTGGAGGCTGATTCATTACCAACGCCAGGTATCGGCAGATGAGCGTCTGTATAGCGGCGCCTAGAACGACCGCTAGTAGACGCTGTAAGCGGGTATCGGACACTGTAACATAGCGCCTCAGTCGCTGAAGTAACTTTGCCGGCATTGATGAATGTGATGTATGCTGGACGCTCTAGCACCAGTACAGCGCTCCACACCATACTTATCAAAAAAAGACACACACACAGCGTCGGCGCTCTAAAGCTGGGAGCTGTAGCATAGAGCACCAGACACTGTGTGGTTAAAGTCTGTTTTTGAACACATATACACCAGTAAGAAAGCGAAAACACATGGAATGACATTGTTTTAACACTGTGACAATAACACTTTAGTGCCAGACCTGTAATGAAAAAAAATATAAAAAGTCAAAAAAGTTTCTAAAAATGTTTGTTTGCAGCCAGAAGAGGTCACACAATGATTTGAGCAAAAAACACAAGCAAATGAACAGCCATTGAAATGTATAGGAGACGCTACCTGCCGCTACCAGGCACTACCTGGTGCTATCCCTTCTTAAATAGCCCCCTTAGTAGGCATGTTAACCTTTTCCATTAGTTGACTGCCTCTGACTTTGTGTCGCATTTACTAGAACATAAGTTTAAGTCAGTAAAATCTACAAATCAAACTTTAATCCTAAACTTAGCTCCAACTGCGCCGTGCAAAACCACACTAAATTCAAATCCAAAACCCCACTTACAGCATAAACTGGAAAACTCTGACCTAATACCTGGCAACATGTAGCAGGTACCCCAATTAAAGTGGACCAAAACCTGCCTCGATCAGCCCGGGAATCTTATAGATCGATTCCCTCCTCCCAGGGCAACCAAAATCGGGATGCCCTGCTGTGTGAATGCCTCTGTTAGAGGGAAGCGGGGGATGCGGCTGTCAGCTCACTGGCTTTAGGTGAAGGCTTAGACGACATGACGTCAACGGCTTCGAGCGTGTTGATTAGACGAGAGGCCGCAAGACCGGGAAGAGGGGAGTTAACTTTGGCAATTGGGGGGGGTTCACACAACGGGGCACCCCCGATGGGGGGGAATGGGGGGAAGGAAGTAAAACCCAGGATAGTTAAAATCCTGGGTTTTGGTCCACTTTAATGCATAACTGGTTCAAAATAATAGAGCACCAGGCTGTTTCTCCTTTGTTAGTTGTACTTTAATCATTCTAACCGGTAAAGCAGGATGTTCAAATTGTTTCAAGCTGCGTCAAGAAATTAACACCTCCTTTCCATAAATCTTGTAACACATACCACAGAGAGATACTTGCAGAATAAATCCTGCTTCCCATGAAGTAGCAGCCATCTTCTTTATTATGTAGCTTGATAAAATTATAAGTGAAGGTTGGAAATGGGATACACTCGCTGTGCACTTCCTGTACTATTTATCACATTGCAGAGTTTATACAATATCTTCCCATCTTGTTTCTCTGCCCATTGAGATTCATTTACTTGAATTTCCCCTCAATATTACAGTTAAATGTCAGCAAGTGAAAAGTAAAAATAAAGGTAGCGGTTTGCAAAAGGAACCAATTGCAGTATGTCTCCCCCTGAAGTACAGACCACATTTTTTTTAAATAATAAATAATAAATACATCATGTTATGGATGCTTCGGCTATACTCACTGCAAGCCGTTGCGGTATGTTTCCTGAGTCTCATGCATCATTCACGGGGAGGCCGATTTATTAATAGCGGCAGGTAGCGACAGTTGAGCGACTGTAGCAGTATTTTCACAGCGCCCGCTAGTAGTCGCTGTGCTTGGCCGTTGTTCGGTAGTTGATAGCGACTCAGTCGGTGTGCAGTAATGTTGAATATTGGGTGAGGAGTCGCTATTTGACAGGTTCCGCGCTGTATGGCGCATGATAGCGACTGGCCATAGCGACCGGCTCCCACCATATTCATTAACAAATCACGCTCAAAAAATTCTTGCGCTGTGAAATGCATGTTTAAACCCCAGAGCGCTGGCGGCGATGGGTTAAAAGTAGTTTTTTAACCCCCAAACAACCATATTTTTGGAAACCAAAAAAAACAAGTTTTTAATAACATTTTGTAATATTAATACATTAATATCAGACCTGTAATATCAATTATGCACAAAGTTTTTTTTATTTTTTTTTTACCTTAAAAAAAATATATAACATGGCAGAAGTGGTCACAGAATTTTTCACATTTAAAAAAAAAAAAAAAAAAAAAACATTAAAATGAATTAATTATGAATATTTAGATTGTTCCATTGAAATGCATTGGAGAGCGCCAGGTAGCGAGAGGTCATACCTGTCGCTGTTCAAGGTGGGACGCTGGCGCTGTGGGCTGAGGCTGGAATAATGATGAATGAGTGGCTATCTGGCGCTATCTCAGTCGGTAAGCAGGATCGGCTTGATAAATGTGTGATTGTGGTGGGGAGCCGGCGTTCTCGTGGCGGTGACCGTCATTACCGGTCGCTCACCAGGCGCTACCTGTCGCTATCCCTTGTTAAATAAGGGCCCATGTGTATTTACTATTCAGTTACATTGAAAAGCAGGGGTGGAGAGGCCATAGGGAGACCTGGGAGAATTTGCCATGGGCCACACTGCTGCTGCTTCCAACTCCCATCGTCCAATTTCAGCCATCCCCCAGCCCCCTGTACCCTGTCTTGATGTACCCCCCAAAGCCAAGAAACCCCTTGCCATGTTCTTACCCAATGCTATTGCCTTTTTTCATGGCTGTGGGGGCACTTACGCATCTGCACCATTGATTTAGGAGTGGCCACAATCACCCTGAACTGTTCCTGCAATGCTATAGCCTCAGTTCTGAAACACACTTGACTGATACACTGACTGAGATGCCTATGGGGGAGGGGTGGCTCAGCATTGATGGTGTGAGCTAGCCATGGGCTAAATTGCAAAGCTGATTTTTTTATCCCAGTCCTACCCTGTTGAAATGAGACACAGGGACAGATTCAACCTCACAAAATGTCCACTCAACTGGCCCTTTTGAAGACAAAACTAATTTCCCCCCTTGCAAAACTTACTGGGGAAGAGGACTTTCTCAATCAGAAACTATAAAATAAAAGGACTTGGTTACAGTTGGGCTTATTAACTCTTTGTGTTTAATCCAGGGGTCACCAACCCCTCTTACCATGAGAGCCACATTCAGCACTAAGAGGTGATCAGGAACCACATTCGACACCAATCGATTGAAGAAGCCAACAGCCCTTTAAGAAAAAAAAAGACTGTTGAAAACAGCTCCAAAAATAATGCACTGCGGTACAAGAAAGCATCATACTTAAAGCAGACCAACAATCAAAAATGACTTAAACCGATCAACACAGCAATCAGTGCTCAAATGCATCCCTCCCCAGGGCAATTTAGATTGCTGCACATAAAAAATAATTTACCCTTACTCATGCTGTAGTAAATTTGAAAAACAAAATGGCAGCTCATGCATCTGCAGGCCACCTGCAAACAGGAAGTGCTGCTGGGTTTCCTGTTACTGTGCACTGTCATTTATGAGTGGGTGCAGGAGCAAATGTAAGTGCTGACGATGCTTTAGTATCATGCATGCCGATGGGGCAAGTGAGTTTGGGGAGTTTTTTTCCCAACTGTGCCAGGCTATTGGTCCTGTTTAACAATTGAGTGTGTAGGTCAATTTCCTTGCCCCATATACTAGCCCCATATGTACACCCCCCCCCCCCCCTGTGCTGCAGTTTATTAAAGGAGGGATCTATCATGTCTAGGTTGGTGTTTTGTTTTACAGACCTGCATGTAGTTACCTGTGGCTGGTTAAAACCAAATAAGCCACAAGGCCATTTTTACTTTTTTAACCTGGTTATGCAAGTACAGTAGGGGGACCTTTAGGCATTTTTGACTAGAGGTTTATTTTAAACTGAAACTTCAAAAGCCAGACCATGCTGGGAGGCAAGTGCACCACAGTACGCTAGCAAGACATGTAGGTCTACATGCTTCCCTGCCTGCCTGACTTGCATTAACCTCATCTATGGGGGTGGTAATGCCCAGGTCTAGGTACTATGTACCCCCATCTCTAAAGGGTAGGATAGTTTGCCAGACTTTGTCAAGCCTTCTATTCTAGCAGAGATAGCCAGTGAGGCACACTGCAGGGGTTCATGAGCTACAAGTTAGGGGCCCCTGGTCTAATCACTTTGTGAGAATCAAATCTAAACTTTGTTACACGTGTAACCACTAGCGACATAACATTCATTTACCACCGAAACTCAGTGTCTTTAGGACCAGAAAGAGAGCCCACCAAAATACAGTTCCTGTGCCAGTGAGACCCTATGGCTTCTATGTTAGACAATCACCCATCTCGACAACACTACATATGTTAATGTTTCATGTGACATTACATCCTGGTTGTCTGTAAAATGCTGGTATTTATTTTGTCCCTAATATCGGAGTTGTGCATTACAGTGATGCTTTAAAATGCATCTTAGTCTAGTGGAAATGTGCTGACAAGTGTTTCTCAAGGTAGAAGATGTCCTGAGGCTGAAGGTGCAAGTTCTGCTTTTATCAGTTAATGGGCGCCTCCTCTCCCCCCTTTTCACATAATAAAGTAGCCGCAAATTATGTCAGCTATCCTAGCTCAGCTATTAGACCAATTCTAGTTTATACTGGGTTCTAGCACCTAAGTTCTATGCACTTAGCATGCAATGCTTGAATATAGTTTTTATTATTTACACAGCCATCTACAGTATTCTTACATGTGGATTCTGGTCCACAGAGTGGAATCTTGGGTTTTAGGTAGTAGTCTCCAGTGTCCACCAGCCAGCAGTGATAGCCTGGTCTCTATACAACCATTGCTCATATCTGGACTATTACAGCAGCTGACCACTACTAAAGTTTTGTGCACCTACAGTACTTCTCAATAAAGTATTTGTATCCCATGGAAGATGCCCTGTGAGGAAGGGAATATTCATCTTAAAAGTGTTTTGTGAACATACTTCAATCAATAAAACCTTGCCAATCAAAATTAAACCAATAGACTCCCATGCCCTAAAATGGACCAAAACCCTTTAAATCCCAGCCCTAGAGATTTAAAGACTCTAGGGCCTTCTAAAAAGTCCTCCCAAGGGTTTCACTGTGGGGATGGTGTTCTTTTAGTGAAGTGCAGTGTTTGCTTTGTGCCAAATATACCTTTTTAAATTATGGCCAAAAAGTTAAACACCAAAGGCACAAATAGTGGCCAGAGCCTCCTACACTCCTATATTCTCTGTAAAGTTTTACAAAAGCAATTTACAGTAATAGGATGGTGCTGGCAGACGCGATACTTCCATGCTCAAACACAATTACAATTAAGCAGATAAGTGCAAATATATTTTAATTAAGTGCAATGTTATGCCTCCTGTGAGTTTAATGTGCAGTTACTGATATCAAGAGCCTCTTTTGTATGCCCCTAAAACTCCTGCCCCTGTGTTCATGGCAGACATAGAGTTTTTCCAGTAATTTATTTCATGACACTATTTCTGTTAGCCTTACTTATTTTCCAATATGCGGCTTAGTTGGGACTTTGGCCAATAAAAGTACTAAGTACTCATTTAGTGAAGAAGTACCACAGTACGGAAGAACTATAAAAGAACTCAAAGAAACAATAATGCTCTCCAAAGACAAGGGTTTCTGTAGCTTCTAATTAAACAGCTATTAATGTATTAACAAATCTAATGCAAATTAGCTGGCTACCTAAATGAAACACCCAGATTTGTTTGCCTTCGCGGCCATTTAGAGAGGATTTACACATTTCAGCCAGACATTCAAAAATCCAGCTTCAAAAATGTGCTTTTGTGCTCTTCAAATTTACTGCAAGTAGTGCCTGAGAATAGCTTTTGTTTTAATTATAATTTAAAGTAAATGTCCAGACACAGTCTCTCCCAACAGATGATCTCTGTCAGTCTTATTTCTTAGAATGGAATTTTTGAGATGATCAGTAAGTGTTGCAGTGCACAAAGGAGCACATGCAAGACAATAAAAGGAAGAAACAGCTATTCCCCCATGAAGATACAGGGCATGTGTGTCTGATACAAGAGGATTGGGGATAGGTCCATCTCTCAGGGTCAAAAAAAGGTGGCCATAGATAAATCATCTGAGGGCTGGGCTACAAAAGTCGGGCTGGACCACTGCATAGGGTTAATTTTCTTGCTGTCAGTAACATTTGCAATACACAAAGACAAACAAACAAAGTTAAAAAACAGATGTTAGTCTAAGAGTGCCAGATTGGGCTAAACAAGGGGGATGTTTTAGCTTCTCAAAGGTGATGCTGGGTGATGCCCACTATGGGCCTGATGCAGAGCCTCCTCTGAACTGCCCTTAAAACCTTCCGATTGTCCGGGTCTCCCGTTTGAATCGTGGCTCAAATGTGATGCAGAGCCTCCGTCGGAATGGCTCCCTAACTGATCCGTCAATTTCACTTTACTCGGAAAGCTTTTTTTGCTCTCTCGGGTGCCTTCAATTTGATTGGGGCTCCCGTTCACGTTCACACGGGCGGCCCGTTTTTCCCTGATTTTTCCTGGCTTTTTGAACGTACCTGCTTGGTTTCCGTCGTATTTGACCTTCCATTTTGGTGGTTTTAGCAAGTATACTTACATCTCCATGGCTCTTCAGTTGCCAATCTGGCTACACGCAAGCGCACATCCCGCAAACTCCATTGGAATATGCATATGGCCACAAATGCAAATTGGAGACAAATTTTTTTTTTGGTTGCTTTTTTTGGTGGGGGTTTCCTTGTCCATAATGCATACCTAAATCATCTAGTAGTTCCTTCTCCCTTGTCCTTAATGCATACTTTTCTTTATTTTTTTTTTTTTATTTTTATTGTCCCATATCTAAACCTTTGGTGTGTAATGTAAATGTGTGCTGATGTTGTGTGATGGTACTTTTGCAGGAAACACAACTCTCGAAATCTTATTAATTATTTATTAGTATTTTTTTTTTTTTTTTGTGTTTTTGTATTAAATTTTTTTTTTGTTTTTTAAACTATAAAAAACAGATTTACAATTTTTTTTCCAACAAAAAAAAATTAGGCCTCGGGGTCTGTAGCCTGTGTTCTTTGATCTGTGAATGAAAAACAACATTACTTTAGCATTTTTTTTTTGGCTTTTTTTTTTATTGTTTGTGCACTTATTAAATGGGACCTTCTGCGTGTTTTAATGAAAAGGCCAAACTCTTCAGAAACGTTGCCCCAGCATCTTAAACTAATATATATTAATTTTGTAGTCAATAAATTATTATTCTTTCCCCCACTGGGCTGCAACTCAGTTCAGGAATTTAGGATACGTGCAACGCCATGTTGACTCTGAAGCATCACACTTACTGAGGAGAGGAGAGTGGGATAAGGTACAGGGGGTGGGTTATAGCTGTGCTTTGCTCACACAGAGCCGAGATGTGCTATGGAAAAGGTTGGTAACATGATTTGTAAGGTGGACAATCTGTATGTACAGGATGTGGGAACTATCTAAGCTAGCCTCTTATTCATAGTTAAGGTCCGCTTTAAGGGCTTTTTTGGATACATTTTGAGGGAACTGTAAAAGTTTTTTATGTTTAAAATGGAAATGTTTGCTCATTTACTTTAGTTTAAATAAACACCACTTACAAGGTTTAGGCCGCACATTGCGTCGGGGGCGGAGTCTCCATTCATACTCCCTCTGTGGCAGTTGGGAATCTGTATGAATGACAAACACACTGATATTAGAGACTGTTGTTCTTTCATTAATATAATATTATGTTAGGCTTCTAGGTATCAATCTACTCACCTTCCCCAGCAACCTCTTCCTCCTCGCCCCCTTCCTCACTCATCCCTTGGGATGTTCCAGCGACGTCTGAATCTACAACAATAGGGCACATGAGTATCTGTATTTAATGCATGTCTTACCACATATCTAACTATATTTCCCTTACCGGAGTCAGGTTGAGGCTCTGTTCTGCTCGACTCCCTGCCGTCAGATTGCCCCCTCCCCTGCATGCTGAGGTCCAGCGGCTCCTCCGAGTCACTTACAGGGGAGGGGGTGGCCGTTGACCCTGGCGGTGGGCCACCTACACCTTCACCTGTTTCGCCCAACACTGGGCTGCGTGTCCTGGTCCGGGTGGGGCGGAACCGCAAATTCCATTCATGGGCTGAAATACAAACACAATCATTAAACCACGCCCAGGCGATGCCAGGGTTAGAGGTGCATTGACATTTTCTACACTTACATGGGAAATGTGTTGCGAAGTACCGCCTCACCCGGGGCTTATGTCTTCTTTTTAAATCAGACCAGTGTTGGGCGATCTGAGTGAAGGTATAGGTGGTTTGGGATCTTCTTTCAATCGCGTCCACCACCGCCAGGGCCAACGTCCGCTTGTCATAATCTGACGGCAGGAAGTCGTAGCGATTCCTCAGCATCATCTGTTAGAAAAAGAGACAAGGACACACCATTAATCCACAAAATACATTAACAAGTTTCCTGGCCTAAATCAAGTCACTTTATTAACCTCTTGCTGCCTCACATTGCCCTAGTTCTGCTATCTGCATGTAGGCTAGTTTGTAGCTGCGTACATGGGTTAAACTAAGGTGGCCTGGTCTGTAACGTGACAAACTAAGTTGTTTCAGACTATTCTTGCGTTTTTTTCTTTTTTTATTACAAGGAATGTGTGCGCGCACATAAACGCACGCTCGCTCGCATACTCACATCCATGATGAGCTCGTCCTGCTCCGTTGTAAAGACGGCGGGGGACATCTTGGCTTCTTTTTCAAATTCTAGCTCTGACATTCTCCCGCGGTGACGTGTGTGCGTGCGCGCAGGCGCGCAACCGCAGTTGTAAAAATATTTAAAGTTCAAGGCACTCCGCTTGGTGTGGGATACCATATCAATATGGGCAGACCTAAAGGGAGCACAAAGAGCCAACCAAGGCCAAAGCCACATAGCAGCCGCACACATGCCTCATCCTAAATAAAACAGAAAAGCAGGCACAAGACACATGTAGAACATGCACCAACTAAAGCGGTGGGGACTCCACAGACACAGGCACATTCCCCAAAACGCAGGAGCAAGGAGACATTAACCCATTCTCAACCACCGGCCCAAAAACCACACACGACTCCCCAGATAGCCAACCATCTATTTCAAGTGATGCAGGGGACAACACACACCCATGTGGGCGATAACCACGCCGTGGGTCCCTAACAGGCCGTTTTTGATAAGCACAAAGCATGGCTGTTGCCAATGCTGTTTGGGTACATTATGGTGTTCTGTCCATCGAGATACTGAACAAATCAAGCGGACAGTTGTGGACCTGAAATCATATAGTTGGCCAAAAATGGACATGCGCCGGCAGCAGAGGTAAAGCCCAAATGCATTTAGAGTCGCTTTGTGACCAGCATGTAACACTTATTAGGTGTGATTTAATCTTCCCCAGCCTGCAGACAGGGGGTGGTTTCAAGAAAATACATTGGCCACAAGGTCAGCACGGATTGTGTGTGCTGGCCCACTTGGTGTACCAGTGTAAGGAGGGGTCTGCTCGTCAGAAATAGGGAAAGGTTCTGCACCCAGGTCAGTATATCGAGCAATCCTGCTTCTAATGGCAAGGTTGTGCAGGACCCCACAAGCAATAATTATTTTGATAACCTTGCCAGGCTGATACTGAAGAGAACCCCCACTGTGATCCAGACATCGGAAACGCATCGTCCACAACCCAAAGGCACGTTCCACCACAGAGCGAGACCTCCTATGGGCTGTGTTGTAGCGCTCCTGTGCCTGGGAAGATGGGTGCAGGATGGGTGTGAGCAGCCATGGTAACAAGGGATAGCCTGAGTCACCTGCCAAAATACAAAAGACAAACATAAGGTGGATGCCTAAAAAAAGGTTTAGGTGTGCATAGAAACATTAGTACACAGGGACAAATAGGTGAGCTAGGTATGGTGGGAGGAACTGACATTTTTACTGAGCCTACAAACACATGCAACCTGTACACTCCTTAAAAATGTCTGCGTAATGCTACTGAGATAAGAGGGCCAGAACATAAGCCAATAGTGGAGAATACTTTCACCCATTAATTAAACCAAAAACCTTTTCAAGTTTCCAGGAAAGGTCTCACAGATTAGTGGGGTAGTGGCAAATCCACATTCAAACCTGGGGGCCAAGAAATACAACTTTAATACACATACCCAGTAACCATCCTCCAGAAATATCTCCAGATTGAAACCGTTGATAGAGGCTGGAGTTCCTCAAAATGTGCGCATCATGCGTGGACCCAGGAAAGCCAGCAAACAGACTGAAAAATTGAAGATCAGGGCCCGCCACTGCCTGAACATTGATGGAATGGCCCATCTTCCTGTTCCTGCACCAAGCAAAACACAAGTGTAATTAGTGTGAGCCATAAAAAATGTGTGATAACCAGAAAAAAAGCAGACCCAAACCACATACCTGAACAGATATTCCTGGTCCGCAGGGGGGATGAGCGAGACATGTGTGCAATCGATTGCACCAAGGACGTTGGGCATGTCGGCTATGTTATAAAAGCCCAACTTAACCGCATTCCATGCTTCCCCTGTTTGAGGGAAAAAAATTTAATTCTGTGCCAGGGTAGCCATGCCATCCAAAAACTTGGTTAGGCTGCGGCTCAGCGTAGACTGGGACATCCCCAGGGAGAAGGCACCTAGTCTCTGGAACGAGCCGTTCGCCAAAAATTGCAGGCAGCCAACCAATTTGGTCATACCTGCAATTGCATGCCCCTTTCTTGTGGTGGGGGCTAACCATGGCCGCAGCTCGCTATACAAGGCATGGAGAGAAACACGGTTAAGGCGGGTGAGCTCGAATAGGTCAACGTCACTCATGCCATCGATGTCCAAAGGCGTGCGCTGCAGCCTGGTTTCTGCCATACTCAGAACTACCAGACGGCGTAGCTGGCGCCTTTGATGTTGGCCCACAGAGGAATGCATTCCCAAATAGCACGGAGCTCCAATATGGCTGGTCAAACTTGCCGTAAGTGAAGGCTCGGCGGCCCGTTTTATTAGGCTGATTTCAATCGGAAATCAAGGCTCTGCATCACTGAAAAAAACTGACCAATGAACGAGGCGTCCGTTTTCCCGGGAAACAGCCTCATGCGAGCCGACAATCGGAAAGGCGGCTGAGCGCACACCTGAGCGCATAAACGCACACTAAAATCAACGTAGCACCCTTTCCTGACCCGATCAAAGGCCAAAACCAACGGGGAAATGCACGGGGGAGCTGAACGGGGAGGCTCTGCATCAAGCCCTATGTGGGCAAGAAAATGATACCTTGGGTTAATTTTCTGCACCTTTTTGACTGCAGCACCTCCTTCATCTATTAGGCTTCTTTCACACTAGGAGTGATGTGTTTTGCTGTAGCAATTACCTCTGGCATTTTTCTGGCTTTTAGTACTGATAGCTCTTGAGATTGCTATTTGTCTATTAGCGATCGCAAACCCTACTGCGGCAAAATGTTGCATGCAGGGTTTTGTGGGAAGCAATCGACCTGCATTCACATGACTACTACGTGAAAGAGCCCATACTTAGATTGCAGAGTGATTGCCTCTCAATCAACCTAGGTTGAAAAGAGCCTGAGTGTTGTAATACCCCTTTGGAAGGAAATCCACAAGCAATATCCCAACTCTATCCCAGAAGACGGACCTTGGATGATGACTTCTGCACTCAAAATTGTTTCGACTGCCTTTTTGACTGAAGATCAGAAATAAAAATTCATCTTGTCCATCATTACCAGAAAAGCATGATCCTGTTGAAAACACAGATTTCCTCAGAAGCGTCCCTGTAGATAAGGATGGCGACGTCATTCTGTGCTGAGAGAAGCAAGTCCCGCCATTGCAGCTACCCTGGATGGCACTCACCAACTGCCAATCACCCAGGGAAGGATGGCAGGCTAGGGCTTCACACCTGTGTCATCTAAGAGAATGAGCGAGGGGAGGGAGTGAGTGATGGGGCGAGAGTTGCGCAATGGGAACACTGGATGCCACCACTGGAGGTCTACCAGGTCTTCATTGTCTGTGTTGGATTTATAATTGGCAACCTAACTGTTCAATGTGGAGTATGGAGACCACTTGTCACCTGTTTGCATCATGTTACCGTAAATGACTTTGGCTGACATCACTTTTGGAAACAGGAACTTTTATTGATGTGAAAACAAGACCACCAAATCTTATCAGCACCCCTAATCTGTGTCCTTACACTTGTGTAGGGCGCAATGCAAAATAGAACAATACTAAAGCTTTTTATATGATTACCCAACATTCATGGTATGCCTTTAGCCTTGGTATGGGAGGTCACTGAGTGAGATTGTGCAGGATTCTAGAGGAGTTGTTGTAAAATATTGGCCCGTTCTTGGCAGCAGGTGTGATTCTGCCTTGCATTATCTATTTCCTTTCCTGCAGCAATGGGAGCTGCCTGGAAAAGGCAGATGGAGCTGCTTTCGGCAGTTTACTTTTCATCGCTTATACTGACAAAGTGACACAGGCAGAAAAAAGTTTAACACCTGCAGCCTCATCATCGAGACAACTCTACAGATGTTAAGGATACTTTTTTTGCCCTTTTACAGTTGGGAGAGCTTACGGCATCTATGAAATGCCTGCACTTCTCTCCAACTGTTTTCTGTTTTTATTTAGTGGTCCAATGTGCATTGTATAGATTAAAACATATAAACTACTATAGCCTCTTCTCTGTTTAATAAGCCAGATACCAGGAGGGATGCCAGCACTTTGACAATAACCCTGCCCTGTCTATACATTAACACATCTTTGCTGTGTATCTTCTGTTCAACACTCACGTATGTTAGTCCCAGAAGCCCTACGATCCTGTTGGCCAAGTCCAGGTTTCAGGATTCAAGTAATTAATAAGTGCCCAGAGAGAGTGCACCCAGCAACTGCCCAGATAATGAAAGACTTTCGGAGCTGTGATCAGAGTTTTTTTGTAGTGGTCTACAGTAAGCATGGATAGAGAGGATGACAACTGGCCATCTGTAACCCAGAAACAAGAGGCGTTCATAAACAGAATAAGTGAATTACATTTACTAAGGTTGACTAAACAATCACATCTATAAGTTGCAGAACAGTTTATTTTGCACTCCATCTGTGTTGCTTAAAATTCCATGTCCAGACTAAAAATAAACAGTACATCCTGTACCGGGCTCAATCCCATTGAGTTCTGTAGCCCAATTTCAGCACAGTCAGCTTCAATGCCAACAACGTACTGCACACCTGGACTTGCTGCATATCCAAGCTGGCCCCTTGTTAATTGGCAGCAGGGGGTGCTTCATGTGACCTACCCTGAGAGTCTACCGCTATGTGGTATCAGCAGTAGATTGTCGTATGCACAGTGGGGGAAAGACGGAAGTGCGCTCTCAGCATGCAAGAATAAGTGTGATCGAGTCTTGTGCTTGCAGCTAGGTCATGTTTGTTATTTCCATTTGCCTGGACAGTCCTTTTGGCATTGCCTTTTGTTCATTATTTATGTTTGGTGGTGCCCTGGAACCACAATGTCAGGGCACCATACACAGGGGTTGGTATCCTCATGGCTTGGAGGTTGCACAGTTGTTCTATACAAAATACCTTTGCCTTTCAGCAATAGTCTGGTGCTTTTCTAGGGATGGCCAGGATGGGAGGGGTTACTGCAAGCCACCTCCCCATGATTGGGGCAGATGGCTTGCCAACCCCCTACCAGTTACAAATTACCTCCCAAAAATTACCTATTGAGTGACCCAAATAAAATAAAGAAAAATATTTTATATACAAAAATAATGGTTTTTTTATTAGTATTAATCAACATACCGACATGGTTAAAAACATTTAACAAACATACATTACACTATAGAAATGACAGTGGGCCTGTGAATATTTAATCTATAAAGAAACAGGCTGCTGGTGCAATACAGGCTGTCCCCACACTTTTGATCCAATTTAAAAAGTAAAAACAAAATGTTATCCATATAAAACTAGACCGCTATAGGTAAATGTAGAAACAATTTATGAATAATCAGTAGGGATGAGCGAATCGATCCGGACGAACCCGGATTCGATCCGAATTTCAGGAAAAATTCGATTCGGATCGAATCCGAATTTCCCCGCGATTCGATCACTCGAAGTTTTCCTTTAACATCCATTCATTTACATTTACAGGCATTCTAAGATGGCGGACGGGACATGTCTGGACATGTATCCCGCGCCAGTGCAAGCTGGGGCAGTCACATGCAGCCTATCAGCAGCCAGCAAGCCCGGTGACGTCACACAGCGGTATTTAACGGCGGCCATCTTGCTTTTCCTCATTTCTCTATTGCATTCGTGACAGACAGACAGAACGCTGTGTAGCTGAGGCAGTTAGACAGGCTGGAGACAGGGACAGACAGGGACAGGCAGGAGACAGGCAGGAGACAGACAGGAGACAGACAGAAAGCCAGGGAAAGGTAGGAAAAACGGAGCTGGCTGACAGGGAGATTTTTTTTTTTTCATCCAGCCTTTGTTAGCGTTTTCAGGCTGCTTATAGTAACTAACTGTGCATATATACTGAACTGATCTTAAGTCTGCTGTGAGGCATCCCATTCTGTGACTAAAGCAGCCTCTGTTTAAGACCATATAAGCATTTGCTCTTATCATATTTGAAATTAGGCCTGATAAAGACACTTTTGCTGGCCAAAGCACTACTGGACCCTGCCAGGTCCATTCCTGCCCAGGGCATCCCATTCTGTGACTACAGCAGCCTCTGTTTAAGACCATATAAGCATTTGCTCTTATCATATTTGAAATTAGGCCTGATAAAGACACTTTTGCTGGCCAAAGCACTACTGGACCCTGCCAGGTCCATTCCTGCCCAGGGCATCCCATTCTGTGACTAAAGCAGCCTCTGTTTAAGACCATATAAGCATTTGCTCTTATCATATTTGAAATTAGGCCTGATAAAGACACTTTTGCTGGCCAAAGCACTACTGGACCCTGCCAGGTCCATTCCTGCCCGGGGCATCCCATTCTGTGACTACAGCAGCCTCTGTTTAAGACCATATAAGCATTTGCTCTTATCATATTTGAAATTAGCCTGATAAAGACACTTTTGCTGGCCAAAGCACTACTGGACCCTGCCAGGTCCATTCCTGCCCAGGGCATCCCATTCTGTGACTAAAGCAGCCTCTGTTTAAGACCATATAAGCATTTGCTCTTATCATATTTGAAATTAGGCCTGATAAAGACACTTTTGCTGGCCAAAGCACTACTGGACCCTGCCAGGTCCATTCCTGCCCGGGGCATCCCATTCTGTGACTACAGCAGCCTCTGTTTAAGACCATATAAGCATTTGCTCTTATCATATTTGAAATTAGCCTGATAAAGACACTTTTGCTGGCCAAAGCACTACTGGACCCTGCCAGGTCCATTCCTGCCCAGGGCATCCCATTCTGTGACTAAAGCAGCCTCTGTTTAAGACCATATAAGCATTTGCTCTTATCATATTTGAAATTAGGCCTGATAAAGACACTTTTGCTGGCCAAAGCACTACTGGACCCTGCCAGGTCCATTCCTGCCCGGGGCATCCCATTCTGTGACTACAGCAGCCTCTGTTTAAGACCATATAAGCATTTGCTCTTATCATATTTGAAATTAGCCTGATAAAGACACTTTTGCTGGCCAAAGCACTACTGGACCCTGCCAGGTCCATTCCTGCCCAGGGCATCCCATTCTGTGACTAAAGCAGCCTCTGTTTAAGACCATATAAGCATTTGCTCTTATCATATTTGAAATTAGGCCTGATAAAGACACTTTTGCTGGCCAAAGCACTACTGGACCCTGCCAGGTCGATTCCTGTTGGGGCATCCCATTCTGTGACTACAGCAGCCTCTGTTTAAGACCATATAAGCATTTGCTCTTATCATATTTGAAATTAGCCTGATAAAGACACTTTTGCTGGCCAAAGCACTACTGGACCCTGCCAGGTCCATTCCTGCCCAGGGCATCCCATTCTGTGACTAAAGCAGCCTCTGTTTAAGACCATATAAGCATTTGCTCTTATCATATTTGAAATTAGGCCTGATAAAGACACTTTTGCTGGCCAAAGCACTACTGGACCCTGCCAGGTCCATTCCTGCCCAGGGCATCCCATTCTGTGACTACAGCAGCCTCTGTTTAAGACCATATAAGCATTTGCTCTTATCATATTTGAAATTAGGCCTGATAAAGACACTTTTGCTGGCCAAAGCACTACTGGACCCTGCCAGGTCCATTCCTGCCCGGGGCATCCCATTCTGTGACTACAGCAGCCTCTGTTTAAGACCATATAAGCATTTGCTCTTATCATATTTGAAATTAGCCTGATAAAGACACTTTTGCTGGCCAAAGCACTACTGGACCCTGCCAGGTCCATTCCTGCCCAGGGCATCCCATTCTGTGACTAAAGCAGCCTCTGTTTAAGACCATATAAGCATTTGCTCTTATCATATTTGAAATTAGGCCTGATAAAGACACTTTTGCTGGCCAAAGCACTACTGGACCCTGCCAGGTCCATTCCTGCCCAGGGCATCCCATTCTGTGACTACAGCAGCCTCTGTTTAAGACCATATAAGCATTTGCTCTTATCATATTTGAAATTAGGCCTGATAAAGACACTTTTGCTGGCCAAAGCACTACTGGACCCTGCCAGGTCCATTCCTGCCCAGGGCATCCCATTCTGTGACTACAGCAGCCTCTGTTTAAGACCATATAAGCATTTGCTCTTATCATATTTGAAATTAGGCCTGATAAAGACACTTTTGCTGGCCAAAGCACTACTGGACCCTGCCAGGTCCATTCCTGCCCGGGGCATCCCATTCTGTGACTACAGCAGCCTCTGTTTAAGACCATATAAGCATTTGCTCTTATCATATTTGAAATTAGCCTGATAAAGACACTTTTGCTGGCCAAAGCACTACTGGACCCTGCCAGGTCCATTCCTGCCCAGGGCATCCCATTCTGTGACTAAAGCAGCCTCTGTTTAAGACCATATAAGCATTTGCTCTTATCATATTTGAAATTAGGCCTGATAAAGACACTTTTGCTGGCCAAAGCACTACTGGACCCTGCCAGGTCCATTCCTGCCCAGGGCATCCCATTCTGTGACTACAGCAGCCTCTGTTTAAGACCATATAAGCATTTGCTCTTATCATATTTGAAATTAGGCCTGATAAAGACACTTTTGCTGGCCAAAGCACTACTGGACCCTGCCAGGTCGATTCCTGTTGGGGCATCCCATTCTGTGACTAAAGCAGCCTCTGTTTAAGACCATATAAGCATTTGCTCTTATCATATTTGAAATTAGGCCTGATAAAGACACTTTTGCTGGCCAAAGCACTACTGGACCCTGCCAGGTCGATTCCTGTTGGGGCATCCCATTCTGTGACTACAGCAGCCTCTGTTTAAGACCATATAAGCATTTGCTCTTATCATATTTGAAATTAGGCCTGATAAAGACACTTTTGCTTGCCAAAGCACTACTGGACCCTGCCAGGTCCATTCCTGCCCAGGGCATCCCATTCTGTGACTACAGCAGCCTCTGTTTAAGACCATATAAGCATTTGCTCTTATCATATTTGAAATTAGGCCTGATAAAGACACTTTTGCTGGCCAAAGCACTACTGGACCCTGCCAGGTCGATTCCTGTTGGGGCATCCCATTCTGTGACTAAAGCAGCCTCTGTTTAAGACCATATAAGCATTTGCTCTTATCATATTTGAAATTAGGCCTGATAAAGACACTTTTGCTGGCCAAAGCACTACTGGACCCTGCCAGGTCGATTCCTGTTGGGGCATCCCATTCTGTGACTACAGCAGCCTCTGTTTAAGACCATATAAGCATTTGCTCTTATCATATTTGAAATTAGCCTGATAAAGACACTTTTGCTGGCCAAAGCACTACTGGACCCTGCCAGGTCCATTCCTGCCCAGGGCATCCCATTCTGTGACTAAAGCAGCCTCTGTTTAAGACCATATAAGCATTTGCTCTTATCATATTTGAAATTAGGCCTGATAAAGACACTTTTGCTGGCCAAAGCACTACTGGACCCTGCCAGGTCCATTCCTGCCCAGGGCATCCCATTCTGTGAGTACAGCAGCCTCTGTTTAACACCATATAAGCATTTGCTCTTATCATATTTGAAATTAGGCCTGATAAAGACACTTTTGCTGGCCAAAGCACTACTGGACCCTGCCAGGTCCATTCCTGCCCAGGGCATCCCATTCTGTGACTACAGCAGCCTCTGTTTAAGACCATATAAGCATTTGCTCTTATCATATTTGAAATTAGGCCTGATAAAGACACTTTTGCTGGCCAAAGCACTACTGGACCCTGCCAGGTCCATTCCTGCCCAGGGCATCCCATTCTGTGACTACAGCAGCCTCTGTTTAAGACCATATAAGCATTTGCTCTTATCATATTTGAAATTAGCCTGATAAAGACACTTTTGCTGGCCAAAGCACTACTGGACCCTGCCAGGTCCATTCCTGCCCAGGGCATCCCATTCTGTGACTAAAGCAGCCTCTGTTTAAGACCATATAAGCATTTGCTCTTATCATATTTGAAATTAGGCCTGATAAAGACACTTTTGCTGGCCAAAGCACTACTGGACCCTGCCAGGTCCATTCCTGCCCAGGGCATCCCATTCTGTGACTACAGCAGCCTCTGTTTAAGACCATATAAGCATTTGCTCTTATCATATTTGAAATTAGGCCTGATAAAGACACTTTTGCTGGCCAAAGCACTACTGGACCCTGCCAGGTCGATTCCTGTTGGGGCATCCCATTCTGTGACTACAGCAGCCTCTGTTTAAGACCATATAAGCATTTGCTCTTATCATATTTGAAATTAGGCCTGATAAAGACACTTTTGCTGGCCAAAGCACTACTGGACCCTGCCAGGTCCATTCCTGCCCAGGGCATCCCATTCTGTGACTACAGCAGCCTCTGTTTAAGACCATATAAGCATTTGCTCTTATCATATTTGAAATTAGGCCTGATAAAGACACTTTTGCTGGCCAAAGCACTACTGGACCCTGCCAGGTCGATTCCTGTTGGGGCATCCCATTCTGTGACTAAAGCAGCCTCTGTTTAAGACCATATAAGCATTTGCTCTTATCATATTTGAAATTAGGCCTGATAAAGACACTTTTGCTGGCCAAAGCACTACTGGACCCTGCCAGGTCGATTCCTGTTGGGGCATCCCATTCTGTGACTACAGCAGCCTCTGTTTAAGACCATATAAGCATTTGCTCTTATCATATTTGAAATTAGGCCTGATAAAGACACTTTTGCTGGCCAAAGCACTACTGGACCCTGCCAGGTCGATTCCTGTTGGGGCATCCCATTCTGTGACTAAAGCAGCCTCTGTTTAAGACCATATAAGCATTTGCTCTTATCATATTTGAAATTAGGCCTGATAAAGACACTTTTGCTAGCCAAAGCACTACTGGACCCTGCCAGGTCGATTCCTGTTGGGGCATCCCATTCTGTGACTACAGCAGCCTCTGTTTAAGACCATATAAGCATTTGCTCTTATCATATTTGAAATTAGCCTGATAAAGACACTTTTGCTGGCCAAAGCACTACTGGACCCTGCCAGGTCCATTCCTGCCCAGGGCATCCCATTCTGTGACTAAAGCAGCCTCTGTTTAAGACCATATAAGCATTTGCTCTTATCATATTTGAAATTAGGCCTGATAAAGACACTTTTGCTGGCCAAAGCACTACTGGACCCTGCCAGGTCCATTCCTGCCCAGGGCATCCCATTCTGTGACTACAGCAGCCTCTGTTTAAGACCATATAAGCATTTGCTCTTATCATATTTGAAATTAGGCCTGATAAAGACACTTTTGCTGGCCAAAGCACTACTGGACCCTGCCAGGTCCATTCCTGCCCAGGGCATCCCATTCTGTGACTACAGCAGCCTCTGTTTAAGACCATATAAGCATTTGCTCTTATCATATTTGAAATTAGGCCTGATAAAGACACTTTTGCTGGCCAAAGCACTACTGGACCCTGCCAGGTCCATTCCTGCCCAGGGCATCCCATTCTGTGACTACAGCAGCCTCTGTTTAAGACCATATAAGCATTTGCTCTTATCATATTTGAAATTAGGCCTGATAAAGACACTTTTGCTGGCCAAAGCACTACTGGACCCTGCCAGGTCCATTCCTGCCCAGGGCATCCCATTCTGTGACTACAGCAGCCTCTGTTTAAGACCATATAAGCATTTGCTCTTATCATATTTGAAATTAGGCCTGATAAAGACACTTTTGCTGGCCAAAGCACTACTGGACACTGCCAGGTCGATTCCTGTTGGGGCATCCCATTCTGTGACTAAAGCAGCCTCTGTTTAAGACCATATAAGCATTTGCTCTTGTCATATTTGAAATTAGGCCTGATAAAGACACTTTTGCTGGCCAAAGCACTACTGGACCCTGCCAGGTCGATTCCTGTTGGGGCATCCCATTCTGTGACTACAGCAGCCTCTGTTTAAGACCATATAAGCATTTGCTCTTATCATATTTGAAATTAGGCCTGATAAAGACACTTTTGCTGGCCAAAGCACTACTGGACCCTGCCAGGTCCATTCCTGCCCAGGGCATCCCATTCTGTGACTACAGCAGCCTCTGTTTAAGACCATATAAGCATTTGCTCTTATCATATTTGAAATTAGGCCTGATAAAGACACTTTTGCTGGCCAAAGCACTACTGGACCCTGCCAGGTCCATTCCTGCCCAGGGCATCCCATTCTGTGACTACAGCAGCCTCTGTTTAAGACCATATAAGCATTTGCTCTTATCATATTTGAAATTAGGCCTGATAAAGACACTTTTGCTGGCCAAAGCACTACTGGACCCTGCCAGGTCGATTCCTGTTGGGGCATCCCATTCTGTGACTACAGCAGCCTCTGTTTAAGACCATATAAGCATTTGCTCTTATCATATTTGAAATTAGGCCTGATAAAGACACTTTTGCTGGCCAAAGCACTACTGGACCCTGCCAGGTCCATTCCTGCCCAGGGCATCCCATTCTGTGACTACAGCAGCCTCTGTTTAAGACCATATAAGCATTTGCTCTTATCATATTTGAAATTAGGCCTGATAAAGACACTTTTGCTGGCCAAAGCACTACTGGACCCTGCCAGGTCGATTCCTGTTGGGGCATCCCATTCTGTGACTAAAGCAGCCTCTGTTTAAGACCATATAAGCATTTGCTCTTATCATATTTGAAATTAGGCCTGATAAAGACACTTTTGCTGGCCAAAGCACTACTGGACCCTGCCAGGTCGATTCCTGTTGGGGCATCCCATTCTGTGACTACAGCAGCCTCTGTTTAAGACCATATAAGCATTTGCTCTTATCATATTTGAAATTAGGCCTGATAAAGACACTTTTGCTGGCCAAAGCACTACTGGACCCTGCCAGGTCCATTCCTGCCCAGGGCATCCCATTCTGTGACTACAGCAGCCTCTGTTTAAGACCATATAAGCATTTGCTCTTATCATATTTGAAATTAGGCCTGATAAAGACACTTTTGCTGGCCAAAGCACTACTGGACCCTGCCAGGTCCATTCCTGCCCGGGGCATCCCATTCTGTGACTACAGCAGCCTCTGTTTAAGACCATATAAGCATTTGCTCTTATCATATTTGAAATTAGCCTGATAAAGACACTTTTGCTGGCCAAAGCACTACTGGACCCTGCCAGGTCCATTCCTGCCCAGGGCATCCCATTCTGTGACTAAAGCAGCCTCTGTTTAAGACCATATAAGCATTTGCTCTTATCATATTTGAAATTAGGCCTGATAAAGACACTTTTGCTGGCCAAAGCACTACTGGACCCTGCCAGGTCCATTCCTGCCCAGGGCATCCCATTCTGTGACTACAGCAGCCTCTGTTTAAGACCATATAAGCATTTGCTCTTATCATATTTGAAATTAGGCCTGATAAAGACACTTTTGCTGGCCAAAGCACTACTGGACCCTGCCAGGTCCATTCCTGCCCAGGGCATCCCATTCTGTGACTACAGCAGCCTCTGTTTAAGACCATATAAGCATTTGCTCTTATCATATTTGAAATTAGGCCTGATAAAGACACTTTTGCTGGCCAAAGCACTACTGGACCCTGCCAGGTCGATTCCTGTTGGGGCATCCCATTCTGTGACTACAGCAGCCTCTGTTTAAGACCATATAAGCATTTGCTCTTATCATATTTGAAATTAGCCTGATAAAGACACTTTTGCTGGCCAAAGCACTACTGGACCCTGCCAGGTCCATTCCTGCCCAGGGCATCCCATTCTGTGACTAAAGCAGCCTCTGTTTAAGACCATATAAGCATTTGCTCTTATCATATTTGAAATTAGGCCTGATAAAGACACTTTTGCTGGCCAAAGCACTACTGGACCCTGCCAGGTCCATTCCTGCCCAGGTCATCCCATTCTGTGACTACAGCAGCCTCTGTTTAAGACCATATAAGCATTTGCTCTTATCATATTTGAAATTAGGCCTGATAAAGACACTTTTGCTGGCCAAAGCACTACTGGACCCTGCCAGGTCCATTCCTGCCCGGGGCATCCCATTCTGTGACTACAGCAGCCTCTGTTTAAGACCATATAAGCATTTGCTCTTATCATATTTGAAATTAGCCTGATAAAGACACTTTTGCTGGCCAAAGCACTACTGGACCCTGCCAGGTCCATTCCTGCCCAGGGCATCCCATTCTGTGACTAAAGCAGCCTCTGTTTAAGACCATATAAGCATTTGCTCTTATCATATTTGAAATTAGGCCTGATAAAGACACTTTTGCTGGCCAAAGCACTACTGGACCCTGCCAGGTCCATTCCTGCCCAGGGCATCCCATTCTGTGACTACAGCAGCCTCTGTTTAAGACCATATAAGCATTTGCTCTTATCATATTTGAAATTAGCCTGATAAAGACACTTTTGCTGGCCAAAGCACTACTGGACCCTGCCAGGTCCATTCCTGCCCAGGGCATCCCATTCTGTGACTAAAGCAGCCTCTGTTTAAGACCATATAAGCATTTGCTCTTATCATATTTGAAATTAGGCCTGATAAAGACACTTTTGCTGGCCAAAGCACTACTGGACCCTGCCAGGTCCATTCCTGCCCAGGGCATCCCATTCTGTGACTACAGCAGCCTCTGTTTAAGACCATATAAGCATTTGCTCTTATCATATTTGAAATTAGGCCTGATAAAGACACTTTTGCTGGCCAAAGCACTACTGGACCCTGCCAGGTCCATTCCTGCCCAGGGCATCCCATTCTGTGACTACAGCAGCCTCTGTTTAAGACCATATAAGCATTTGCTCTTATCATATTTGAAATTAGGCCTGATAAAGACACTTTTGCTGGCCAAAGCACTACTGGACCCTGCCAGGTCGATTCCTGTTGGGGCATCCCATTCTGTGACTACAGCAGCCTCTGTTTAAGACCATATAAGCATTTGCTCTTATCATATTTGAAATTAGGCCTGATAAAGACACTTTTGCTGGCCAAAGCACTACTGGACCCTGCCAGGTCCATTCCTGCCCAGGGCATCCCATTCTGTGACTACAGCAGCCTCTGTTTAAGACCATATAAGCATTTGCTCTTATCATATTTGAAATTAGGCCTGATAAAGACACTTTTGCTGGCCAAAGCACTACTGGACCCTGCCAGGTCCATTCCTGTTGGGGCATCCCATTCTGTGACTAAAGCAGCCTCTGTTTAAGACCATATAAGCATTTGCTCTTATCATATTTGAAATTAGGCCTGATAAAGACACTTTTGCTGGCCAAAGCACTACTGGACCCTGCCAGGTCGATTCCTGTTGGGGCATCCCATTCTGTGACTACAGCAGCCTCTGTTTAAGACCATATAAGCATTTGCTCTTATCATATTTGAAATTAGGCCTGATAAAGACACTTTTGCTGGGCAAAGCACTACTGGACCCTGCCAGGTCGATTCCTGCCCGGGGCATCCCATTCTGTGACTACAGCAGCCTCTGTTTAAGACCATATAAGCATTTGCTCTTATCATATTTGAAATTAGCCTGATAAAGACACTTTTGCTGGCCAAAGCACTACTGGACCCTGCCAGGTCCATTCCTGCCCAGGGCATCCCATTCTGTGACTAAAGCAGCCTCTGTTTAAGACCATATAAGCATTTTCTCTTATCATATTTGAAATTAGCCTGATAAAGACACTTTTGCTGGCCAAAGCACTACTGGACCCTGCCAGGTCCATTCCTGCCCAGGGCATCCCATTCTGTGACTAAAGCAGCCTCTGTTTAAGACCATATAAGCATTTGCTCTTATTATATTTATATTATAAGACACTTTTGCTGGGCATAGGCTTACTGCTGCCTGCCAGGTGCACTTCTGTTGAGGCATCCCATTCTGTAACATAGCATACCCCTCTTTATTTACACTAAGCAGCTCTCTTATTTACACTAAGCAGGCCTGTTGGAGGCTGAGTGTTACTGCTCACTTTTGGTGTGCATTATATTCTGTTTCATATAGACCCACCGCTGCCCGGGGTTTTTTTAAATATCACCTACTACCACGCCAGTTAGACTATGTCGGGCAGACAAGTGCCTGGAAGTGAAAAGAGGAGTGGCAGAGGCCAAGATTCCGCAGGCAGAGCTCGCATCAGACTGGGGGCCAGTAGCAGCAGGAGTCACGCTGAGAGACCTAATCTGCCAGTATCTGCTAGCGGTCGGGTCTCCACCAGTAACGCATCTGCCGTGGTAGATTGGTTGACGCGCTCATCAACAACATCATCACAACTTACGTCTGAGACCCCCAGTCTAGGGTCGGTAGGTTCCTCTGACACAACCCTGAGTTGGCATGCCCCGAGAGCAGTCCCTGTCCTCCCATTGCCTCTGGCCTACGCCGTTCCCTCCCCCAGCGACGTATCCTATGCTTTGGGTTCAGCTCCACTCTTTAGTGAGGAGGACCATCAGATAGAGGACAGTCAGCAGCTACTGCCCAGCCAAGAAATGGAGGTGGCTTCTTTAGCTAGGCAGACAAATAGTGATGTGGACAGTGTCGTGGGTGCTGCGAGCGTTCCAGCTCCTGCGCCAGACACTGTTGACGAATCCACGAACATCAGTGACGTACAGCCACAACTCGGTGATGATGATGATGATGACGATGAAGCCGATCGCACTTGGGAGCCGGGTGATGAAGGGGCTTCATCGTCATCATCAGGAGAAGAGGGGTGCAGGTTGCCCCGGAGTCAGCAGCTGAGGCAGCAAGGTGGTAGCAGTCAGCATGGGGGCACAATTCCAAAGGCTGGAGCCGGCCGGGGCCGGGGCCGGGGTAGAGCACCTGCTGTGCGGCAGTCTACCTTATCGGGAGGTAGTGGAGCAGGGGTTCCTGGAGTTGGCAACAGCAGCAGTGAATCAGTGAGGCCAGGGGGTGGGAAAAGTAGCTACTCGGCAGTGTGGCAGTTTTTCCTGAGGCATCCGCAGGAGGGTAACATGGCCACATGCAAGATATGTAGGCAAAAGGTGAAGCGTGGCCAGGGTCCAAATGTTGGCACCACGGCCCTGCGTCAACATATGATGCGTCACCATAAAACGACCTGGGAGAACCGAGGCTCCCAAGGGGTGGTCCAGTCTGCTTCCTCACCAAGTGAGCTCCCAATTTCTGCCAGCCAAGGCTCCAGCACCTCAGCCGAAGGCAGCTGTGCGTCATACCCATCCTCTGTCGCTCCTGCTCCTCCTCCTCCAAGTCATGCATCCCGCCAGCAATCCATCAGCGAAGCCATGTCCAAGAGACAGCAGTATGCGCCCACTCATCCTACGGCGCAGAAGCTGAATGTGCTCCTGTCCAAGTTGCTGGTGCTGCAGTCGCTCCCTTTTCAGGTGGTGGAATCTGCACCTTTCAGAGAACTGATGGCTTGTGCCGAGCCGAGGTGGAGAGTCCCAAGCCGTCATTTCTTTGCCAAGAAGGCAGTACCAGCGCTGCACACTTTTGTTGAACAGAAGGTGGGCCAGTCCTTGAGCCTGTCGGTGTGTAGCAAAATACATGGCAGCGCCGACATCTGGAGCTGTAACTACGGTCAGGGGCAGTACATGTCGTTTACGGCCCACTGGGTGAATGTGGTCCCTTTGCAGCAGCAACTTGGACAGGTCACGCCGCTTCGGCCTCCGCGCTCTCTGCCCATTGGGCCTGTGACACCGTGCGACTCGGCCTCCTCATCCTCCGCCATCTCCTCACCCTCCACTGTAGGCTCAAGTCTCAGTGCCCCTCCAGTCTACCATGTGTGCAGGGCACGGAGGTGTCACGCAGTGCTTCACATGGTTTGTCTTGGCGAACGGAGTCACACAGGGGAGGAACTGCTTAAATGTATTCATCAGGAAATCCAAACATGGCTTACTCCGAGAAAACTTAAAATGGGAATCATGGTTACCGACAATGGGAAGAACATTTTGTCTGCGCTGCGCCAAGGAAGCCTGACCCATGCCCCCTGCATGGCTCACGTCTTCAATCTGGTTGTCAAGCGGTTTCTGAAGTGTTCCCCCCATCTGCAGGACATCCTAACAACTTCACGGAAACTTTGCATGCACTTCAGCCACTCCTACACCGCCAAACACACCCTTCTTGAGCTACAGCGTCAGAATGGTATCCCCCAACATAGTCTGATTTGCGATGTTTCCACCCGTTGGAATTCCACCCTTCACATGTTGGACCGATTATATGAACAGAGAAAAGCCATCACGGATTTCCTGATGATCCAAGCAGATAGGGGGACTCCCCTGTGTAACTTCAATGTCAACCAGTGGCAGCTCATACGTGACACCTGCCGTTTGCTCAGGCCCTTTGAGGAAGCCACTTTATTTGTCAGTCGGCAGGATTACGGGATGAACGACGTGATTCCACTGCTTCATGTACTACAGCACATGTTGGAAACCATGGCTGGTCAGGGCACTGGAGACATGGCGTTTACATCTTACGGCCACATGAACCCCGTTGGAGCTGAACTGGAGGAGGAGGAGGAGGAAGAGGAGGAGGAGGAGTTGCCCAGCGAAACACAGTTTAGGCTTGGCGAAATGGCTGGTTTATCTAGTCAGCGGACAGGAGAGGAGGAGCAGGAGCAGCCAGAGGAGCTAGAGGTTTTTGAGGAAGGAGAGACAGAGGACCCGGGCACACCGTGGCAGTATGCAGTGGAGATGGAGACAGGTAGTCCATCCGAGTCACTTGCGCAAATGGCACGAAGCATGCTCACATGCTTGCGTAGTGACCCCAGAATTGTTTCCATCTGTCGGCGGGATGACTTCTGGCTGTCCACCTTATTGGACCCTCGCTTCCGGCACAAAATGGGGGCATTTTTTAAACCCACCGAGAGGGAGGACAAACTCAACTACTACAAAGACATTCTACGTAGGCAGTTGGCCGATGCCTATCTGCGCCATGGTCCATACTCTCGCAGGTCTGACTCGAGGGGACCTCTGCGCTCACCTTCCACTGCCATGGCCGCTGGGGGGGTTGGCAGCAGCAGCAGCAGAAGCTCCATCAGCAGCAGCAGCCTCAGTCTTCAGTCGCTAATGAGTAGCTTTCTACACCCGCATAGTGAGGCTACTCATGAGCAGCAGGAAGACCTGGAGCAGGACCTGAACCAGCAGGTCATGTCATACTTTGACATGACCATGCCAACACACCTTGAGGATCCGCTGGACTTCTGGGCAGCCAAACTTGATTTGTGGCCGCAACTAGCAGAGTTTGCCCTGGAAAAGCTGTCCTGCCCGGCAAGTAGCGTGCCATCTGAGCGGGTGTTTAGTGCGGCGGGGGCCATAGTTACGGCGAGGAGAACTCGTCTGTCAACTAAAAATGTGGAGAGACTCACCTTTGTCAAAATGAATCAGGGATGGATCAGCCAGGATTTCCACCCACCAATGCCTGATGCATGCGACTAGATTCAGCATGGTGCCACGTTTTACACTTTCCAAATGGTGCAAAACATATTTATGTCTTTAGGCCATTTTTTGGGCTCCTGCTGCTGCTGCTGCCAACTCCTGCCAACTCCAGGGTGTGATTCATCCAATTTTTGGGCTCCTGAGGCCAACTCCAGTGTATATTTGGGCTCCTGCTGCTGCTGCTGCCAACTTCTGCCAACTCCAGGGTGTGATTCATCCAATTTTTGGGCTCCTGAGGCCAACTCCAGTGTATATTTGGGCTCCTGCTGCTGCTGCTGCCAACTTCTGCCAACTCCAGGGTGTGATTCATCCAATTTTTGGGCTCCTGAGGCCAACTCCAGTGTATATTTGGGCTCCTGCTGCTGCTGCTGCCAACTTCTGCCAACTCCAGGGTGTGATTCATCCAATTTTTGGGCTCCTGAGGCCAACTCCAGTGTATATTTGGGCTCCTGCTGCTGCTACTGTCAACTCCTGCCAACTCCAGGGTGTGATTCATCCAATTTTTGGGCTCCTGAGGCCAACTCCAGTGTATATTTGGGCTCCTGCTGCTGCTGCTGCCAACTTCTGCCAACTCCAGGGTGTGATTCATCCAATTTTTGGGCTCCTGAGGCCAACTCCAGTGTATATTTGGGCTCCTGCTGCTGCTGCTGCCAACTTCTGCCAACTCCAGGGTGTGATTCATCCAATTTTTGGGCTCCTGAAGCCAACTCCAGTGTATATTTGGGCTCCTGCTGCTGCTGGTGTCAACTCCTGCCAACTCCAGGGTGTGATTCATCCAATTTTTGGGCTCCTGAGGCCAACTCCAGTGTATATTTGGGCTCCTGCTGCTGCTACTGTCAACTCCTGCCAACTCCAGGGTGTGATTCATCCAATTTTTGGGCTCCTGAAGCCAACTCCAGTGTATATTTGGGCTCCTGCTGCTGCTGGTGTCAACTCCTGCCAACTCCAGGGTGTGATTCATCCAATTTTTGGGCTCCTGAAGCCAACTCCAGTGTATATTTGGGCTCCTGCTGCTGCTGCTGCCAACTTCTGCCAACTCCAGGGTGTGATTCATCCTATTTTTGGGCTCCTGAGGCCAACTCCAGTGTATATTTGGGCTCCTGCTGCTGCTGCTGCCAACTTCTGCCAACTCCAGGGTGTGATTCATCCAATTTTTGGGCTCCTGAAGCCAACTCCAGTGTATATTTGGGCTCCTGCTGCTGCTGGTGTCAACTCCTGCCAACTCCAGGGTGTGATTCATCCAATTTTTGGGCTCCTGAGGCCAACTCCAGTGTATATTTGGGCTCCTGCTGCTGCTACTGTCAACTCCTGCCAACTCCAGGGTGTGATTCATCCAATTTTTGGGCTCCTGAGGCCAACTCCAGTGTATATTTGGGCTCCTGCTGCTGCTGCTGCCAACTTCTGCCAACTCCAGGGTGTGATTCATCCAATTTTTGGGCTCCTGAGGCCAACTCCAGTGTATATTTGGGCTCCTGCTGCTGCTACTGTCAACTCCTGCCAACTCCAGGGTGTGATTCATCCAATTTTTGGGCTCCTGAAGCCAACTCCAGTGTATATTTGGGCTCCTGCTGCTGCTACTGTCAACTCCTGCCAACTCCAGGGTGTGATTCATCCAATTTTTGGGCTCCTGAGGCCAACTCCAGTGTATATTTGGGCTCCTGCTGCTGCTGCTGCCAACTTCTGCCAACTCCAGGGTGGGATTCATCCAATTTTTGGGCTCCTGAGGCCAACTCCAGTGTATATTTGGGCTCCTGCTGCTGCTACTGTCAACTCCTGCCAACTCCAGGGTGTGATTCATCCAATTTTTGGGCTCCTGAGGCCAACTCCAGTGTATATTTGGGCTCCTGCTGCTGCTGCTGCCAACTTCTGCCAACTCCAGGGTGTGATTCATCCAATTTTTGGGCTCCTGAGGCCAACTCCAGTGTATATTTGGGCTCCTGCTGCTGCTACTGTCAACTCCTGCCAACTCCAGGGTGTGATTCATCCAATTTTTGGGCTCCTGAGGCCAACTCCAGTGTATATTTGGGCTCCTGCTGCTGCTGCTGCCAACTTCTGCCAACTCCAGGGTGTGATTCATCCAATTTTTGGGCTCCTGAGGCCAACTCCAGTGTATATTTGGGCTCCTGCTGCTGCTGCTGCCAACTTCTGCCAACTCCAGGGTGTGATTCATCCAATTTTTGGGCTCCTGAGGCCAACTCCAGTGTATATTTGGGCTCCTGCTGCTGCTACTGTCAACTCCTGCCAACTCCAGGGTGTGATTCATCCAATTTTTGGGCTCCTGAGGCCAACTCCAGTGTATATTTGGGCTCCTGCTGCTGCTGCTGCCAACTTCTGCCAACTCCAGGGTGTGATTCATCCAATTTTTGGGCTCCTGAGGCCAACTCCAGTGTATATTTGGGCTCCTGCTGCTGCTGCTGCCAACTTCTGCCAACTCCAGGGTGTGATTCATCCAATTTTTGGGCTCCTGAAGCCAACTCCAGTGTATATTTGGGCTCCTGCTGCTGCTGGTGTCAACTCCTGCCAACTCCAGGGTGTGATTCATCCAATTTTTGGGCTCCTGAAGCCAACTCCAGTGTATATTTGGGCTCCTGCTGCTGCTGCTGCCAACTTCTGCCAACTCCAGGGTGTGATTCATCCAATTTTTGGGCTCCTGAGGCCAACTCCAGTGTATATTTGGGCTCCTGCTGCTGCTGCTGCCAACTTCTGCCAACTCCAGGGTGTGATTCATCCAATTTTTGGGCTCCTGAAGCCAACTCCAGTGTATATTTGGGCTCCTGCTGCTGCTGGTGTCAACTCCTGCCAACTCCAGGGTGTGATTCATCCAATTTTTGGGCTCCTGAGGCCAACTCCAGTGTATATTTGGGCTCCTGCTGCTGCTGCTGCCAACTTCTGCCAACTCCAGGGTGTGATTCATCCAATTTTTGGGCTCCTGAGGCCAACTCCAGTGTATATTTGGGCTCCTGCTGCTGCTACTGTCAACTCCTGCCAACTCCAGGGTGTGATTCATCCAATTTTTGGGCTCCTGAGGCCAACTCCAGTGTATATTTGGGCTCCTGCTGCTGCCAACTTCTGCCAACTCCAGGGTGTGATTCATCCAATTTTTGGGCTCCTGAAGCCAACTCCAGTGTATATTTGGGCTCCTGCTGCTGCTGGTGTCAACTCCTGCCAACTCCAGGGTGTGATTCATCCAATTTTTGGGCTCCTGAAGCCAACTCCAGTGTATATTTGGGCTCCTGCTGCTGCTGCTGCCAACTTCTGCCAACTCCAGGGTGTGATTCATCCAATTTTTGGGCTCCTGAGGCCAACTCCAGTGTATATTTGGGCTAATGCTGCTGCTGCTGCCAACTTCTGCCAACTCCAGGGTGTGATTCATCCAATTTTTGGGCTCCTGAGGCCAACTCCAGTGTATATTTGGGCTCCTGCTGCTGCTACTGTCAACTCCTGCCAACTCCAGGGTGTGATTCATCCAATTTTTGGGCTCCTGAGGCCAACTCCAGTGTATATTTGGGCTCCTGCTGCTGCTGCTGCCAACTTCTGCCAACTCCAGGGTGTGATTCATCCAATTTTTGGGCTCCTGAAGCCAACTCCAGTGTATATTTGGGCTCCTGCTGCTGCTGCTGCTGCCAACTTCTGCCAACTCCAGGGTGTGATTCATCCAATTTTTGGGCTCCTGAGGCCAACTCCAGTGTATATTTGGGCTCCTTCTGCCCCTCATAGTGATGCCACTTCAACTCTCTGCAATTGTGCCGCTCTGCGATTCTATTAGCGATGCCTCTGATCTGCATGTGATATTTCTTCAAAGTATTATTTAACTAACCCAGCACGCATCCTGTGCGTGTTACAGCAAGGCTGAATGGTTTACAACCCTATTGAGGCTGTAGGAGGCTCAGAAATAGCCGTTTTTAATAGCGATTCGTCGCGAATTTATTCGGGTCGAAACGATTTTTGTCGGAAAATTCGGCGAATCAGTCGAATCGAATTTTTCAAAAGTTCGCTCATCTCTAATAATCAGGATTACCTTGCCGCAACAATGAAGATGGTATAGCCCGGAAACAGTTAGAGTAGGTAACTACCTAATCCAATACAACTCCCCTCTTGTTTATCACTTTAATAAAGTACCGTAATACAAAATAAATCAAATGTCCATCATCTTCTTGCTTGATTTTGGCTCTTGCTTTCCATGTTGAATAAAGGCTTCTCAGGAGTCTTCTTGGTTTAATTGTGGATTTTGATGACTCTTAATCCCATGACTAGTGAGACCTCTGCCCCCCCCCCCCCCCGGCTTCCACTAGAGCACAGGGTACTTCTTCCTCAGAGAAGGTGCTTTTTGTGTTATTCCCTACAGCTGCCTGGCTATGTAAAATACTAGATTGGGTTAGGTACACCTCATCTCTGCACTCTCCATTCACTGCTATGGAGGAGGCATAACAGATACTGTCTCACAGTGAATGGAGTGGGTGGTGATTTGATGTAGTGGCGACAGTGCATCATATTCCCATTTACATTTGAATGGAAGGTGCTGTCCAATGAATTCCCTGGTCACAGAGCCGACAGCACTGGGGCAGCTGTGGAGGAGGAGAAAGTAGATATCCCTTTATTCTTAGTATACAGTATGTCCTGCTCAAAATCTAATACTTACACTTGGGATATACTCCGCCAGATGGTGCTGGACTGCAGAGACATCGAAAATAGGCTCCTCCCGGCCCCTCAAATACCCGGGGACCTCCCACAAATCCCCAGAATTTCTCTGCAGTCTGGCTGCGAAGGACGAGAAATGGCTCTCTACTCGCAGGTGAGCGGGGCTATTAGTCTGCGGCCCTGTAGGACTATTCCCACCCGTTCCACTAGTAATATGCCTTCCAGCCTCGGCTGCGCTGGTCGGGTGAAGGTAGGCAGCACCGCTGTTAGGTGCTTAGGAGTGCTGCTCCACCGCAATCCCCCACCAAAGGGTAGGCGGTTCAGGTTTATGGTGAGCCTCTATGGGATGCCCCTCCTGCACTAGTGCCCCCTTGCCCCTGCCCATCAGTGGGTCCTGTTTAAGTGGCCGCTGTCCTCCATCATCCTCCTTGTAGCCTTCGGGGGAAAAGAGAGGGGGGGGTGTAAATGTGTATGCTATGCATTCTGTGTTTTACACTCTTTTTCCATTCTGTTTAGTCTTGTGTCAGCCACCGCGCTGACTTGCCTTTACTGTCTTTTTAAAATTGCTGTCGCCGCCGCGCGCTGACTTGGTTCCACACTTGGCGGCGGCATTACCTCAGGCGCTGGTGCGCCATCATTGGCTGCTTGCACGTTCTGGCTTCGCGCTCTTTGGGGGGCGGGGCCCGTCTATGGCGTACTCCGCGTCATCGCTGATACCGGCCCGCCCCTCGAGGTATACCGAATCCATCTTTATCCTGCTTGGTTGGCCCATGCGCGACGGACCCTCGCGGGCGGCTTTATATCTTTCACTTTTGTTACTGTGTGCTTACAGGTCTTGTCTGCTTATGTCTTTCAGGCGGGGCGAACCCTTTTGGCTTCTCCCGGCCCTGTATTAGTATCTAACTTGTAGGATTTGTAAAAATAATACTCCCACTTTCCTAGCGGGTTATTGGGGCATCCGGGGTTGCTATATAGCGTATAGCGCCGCTATAATCACCATATGGAGGCATCCCAGGATAATGTGACCGGGGTCCCTTCGGGACAAGACCGGCTGTGTGTAGCGTGTGGGCAGCCTCATGCTGACGCTGACAAGGCGTGGGTCTTTGTACCCTGTGCTGAGCAGGTGCTTGTATTGCAATCTGGCCTGCCAGTGGCTGCACCTCGCTTCACTTCGCCTACTCCCCCAAGCTTAAACCTCACTCCTACTGAGTTGCATACTAGTGGGGATTCTCAGCCTGATGTGTCTTCTAGACTGGCTACTGTTGAGCAGTTGATTGCTAAGTCCTTAGCTCGTAAGGCCCCTTCTAAGAAGCGGCACTTGACGCCTAATGTCACTGTTTTCCCTATGGGAACTGAGGAGTTTTGGAATCTTTGTGGCTATACCCCGTCTGATGAAGGGGAGCTCTTTTCTGATTCAGGCTCATCTGATGAGAGACCAAGGGGTTATGACGATTCTGGCTCTGACCCCTGGGCCCCGGATGACACTGACAGATTATTGACCCAGATTTTTGAGGTTCTGTCCATCTCTCTCCCTGTTGCGGCTCCCAGGCAAAGAGGGGAGCTTTTCCATACAGCAAAATCACGTTTGGAATTTCCCGAGCAGGCACATTTCCATAACCTTGTGCTCAAGGAATGGAAGCTCCCCAGTAAACGTCCTGGGATTCCAAAAAGTTGGGATAGGAAGTATCCCTTTCCTGCTGAGGTGGTTAAATGTTGGTCATTCCCCCCCGAGGTGGATGCCCCGATCCTAGGGCTATCTAACACCTCTGTCATGCATTCCCCTGACTCTACTACCCTGCGGGATGCTGAGGACCGGCGCATTGATCAGCTGGCATCCCACACCTTTGCATGTGCAGGGACGGCGCTGCGCCCGGTCTGTGCCTCTGCCATTACTGCTGTGGCCACTAGAACTTTTATCAGAAATATGCATGATAGTGCACCTGATGATTTGCCTTGTGAGGTGTTTAATGCACTCTCCAGTTGTGATGTTTTTGTAAATTTGGTCCTCTCAGCATTGGATGACACCATCAGAATGTGTGCTAGAACTTCTGCCCTCGTGGTGGCTATACGCCGCTCGGTTTGGCTGCGCCAGTGGGCTGCTGACAAAGCTGCCAAGAAGGCCCTCACTGGGTTTCCCTTTAAAGGACTGCGCCTGTTTGGGGACCGCCTGGACCTTTTTGCTAAGGGAGGCAGGTTACCCCAGCGCAGGCGACAATCTCGGCCCTTTCGGGGACAGGGTTCCTTCTCCTCCCCTTACCGTGGTGCCAGACAGGGGAGGGGGGCTTCCTTTCCTGGGACCCGGGGAGATTTCTGGGGCAGGGGCAGAGGACATGGACGTCCTGGCCCCTCCTGGGGCCCCAAAGCAAAATCATCCCCCAAGCCCCCTCAGGCATGATGGGGCGCCCTCACCCATCCGGGTGGGGGGACGGCTGCAGCACTTCGCTCACGTCTGGAGGCTTCATGTCTCAGACCGGTGGATTCCGGAGGTAGTGTCTTTCGTTTACAAGTTGGACTTTGCTGCCTGTCCCCCTCCAAGATTCATCAGATCCCGGATTCCTCAGGACCCTGTGTCAGCTCAGGAGCTAGTGCAAGCAGTGCAAGGCCTCCTGGAGCTGGGGGTCATCTGCCAGGTCCCATTAAGAGAAAAAGGCAAGGGCTTTTATTCCAACCTATTCACAGTACCCAAAAAAGATGGTTCAGTTAGGCCCATCCTGGACTTGAAGATCCTCAACAAGTTTGTCAGGGGCAGGCGCTTTCGCATGGAAACTCTGCGCTCTGCCATCAGTTCTCTGCGCCAAGGGGATTTCATGACTTCTGTGGACATCAAAGATGCTTATCTTCATATTGATAAATATGGTGGATCAGGCTAGTTCTGGCTCACTTGTCTACTCACCTTCGGGACCTGCCTGTTCAGGTGCGCTCGGACAACCAGACGGCAGTTGCCTACATGAATCATCAGGGAGGGACCCGGAGCAAGGGGGCCCTCCAGGAAGCGTCTCTGATCCTGACTTGGGGGAAGCCAATGTCCCCTGCATATCAGCTGTGTACATCCCGGGGGTGGAAAATCGCCTGGCGGACTCTCTGAGCAGGGGGACCTCTCGCCAGGGAGAATGGTCCCTATGCAGCAGGGTGTTTCAATCTCTGTGTCACCATTGGGGCCAGCCAGATGTGGATCTGTTTGCGTCCCGCCACAATCACAAGCTCCTAGCTTTTGTCTCTCTGTCCCAGGATCCTCTGGCCTTGACCTCGGATGCGCTAGCAATGTCATGGCAGGACTTTCAGTTCCTGTATGTCTTCCCCCCAATCCCCCTGCTAGGCAGGGTTCTGCGCAAGATTGCTCTGGAAAGGGTGCGGCAATTCTGGTGGCCCCCAGGTGGGCAAGAAGAGTGTGGTTCGCAGACGTGGTACAGCTGGCAGTAGATCAGTGCACTCTGCCCTTGGTGCCAGATCTGCTCACTCAGGGCTCACTACACCATCCCAATTTACAAACTCTGGCTTTGACGGCTTGGCTGCTGAAACCTCCATTTTGATGGAGAAGGGGCTGTCTTCCTCGGTTGTGGATACTTTGATTAAAGCTCTCTTCCATTTATTACAGGGTTTGGCGTGCCTACATTGACTGGTGTGAGTCTAAGTCTCTTCCCTGTCGTTTGTTCTCTATTCCCAGGATTCTGGAGTTCCTGCAGCATGGGTTGGAGATGGGGCTCCAACTCAGTACTCTGAAGGGTCAGGTTTCTGCCCTGGCTATTTTCTTCCAGAAGTCCTTTGCTCAGCACCCTCTGATCAGGACTTTTTTCCAGGGGGTCACTCATGTGCGCCCCCCACGTAAGCCTATGGTGCCTGTTTGGGATCTGAACTTGGTTCTGTCAGCCTTGCAGGGTGCTCCCTTTGAACCTGTGCAGGATGCTGCCTTGGCCATTCTTACGCTCAAGGTTGTATTTCTGGTGGCTATCACTTCTGTCAGGCGTGTGTCTGAGTTGGCGGCGCTTTCCATTCAGCCCCCCTACTATGAGAGACACCAGGAAAAGGTGGTGTTTCGTTTCAAACCTGACTTTCTGCCTAAGGTAATGTCTGCCTTTCATTTGAATCAGGATATTGTTCTTCCTTCTTTGTGCCCTAATCCTGCTAAGGGGCCTACTCTGCTAAGGGGAAGAATCCTCCCTTCCGCCTTACTGCTCATTCCACTCGTGCTATTGGTGCCTCTTGGGCTTTTCAGCACCAGGCTTCTGTTGAACAAGTTTGCAAGGCCGCTACTTGGTATTCTGTTCATACCTTTTCAAAGTTTTACAAGGTTGATGTTAGGGCCTCAGCTGATGCTGCTTTTGGCCGAAAGGTTCTGCAGGCGGCAGTGGTTTAAACTGTCTGCTGCTGATTTTTCTTGGGGATCCCACCCTACTTTATGGACACTGCTATTGGATGTCCCAAGTGTAAGTATTAGATTTGGAGCAGGACGTACTGTATACTAACCATACAGGGGATCCAAGAAAATGCAAACCAAGGGTGGTTTGGAGCAGGACATACTGTATACTCATAATACCAATTCTACAGGTGCGTAATCACAGAATTGTATTATTTTTATCTGTGTCTGGACAGTGGTTAGGTGAAGAGATAGTAGTAGACGTTCCACTATGTCCAGAGTTGTGCTTTAAAAGCTGAATTTGGTGAAGAGATAGTAGTAGACTTTCCACTATGTCCAGAGTTGTGCTTTAAAAGATGAATTTGGTGATCTGTGTAAGAATTGATGGTGTTCTGTATACACTATATTCATTTTGATCCAGTGTGTATCCCTTGGTACTCCACCTGATGTATGTGCTTCTTTGGCTCTTTCTCTAAGCTCTTCTGTTTCCTGTTGTGTTTTTGCACCTCTGTTGTCTGCATTCCTGTGTTGAGTTCAAGTTATTTTTTTTCAGCTTATGTTCTATCCCCTATTAGCCCTTGCCCCCCCCCTCAACCATGTGATCACAAGAGAACTGCCAGGTACCCTGTGTGGCTGCTCTGAAAATGCGTGCCCAGGATAGTCGCACTCTCTGGTGTTGTAGTTCCCACTCTGACTGCCATTCCCATGTAGTGAACTGATCCCTTGTTTCTAGTTTGTTCCTGGTCTGTGACCCTGTACTCTATCTGAAACTACTCAGGACTAAAACCAGTTACCAACTATAACTATGGGCTCAGACCTAATGGCTGAATGATGCCATTGTTTTTTGTGTCTTAATCCTTAAACCAAGATTTTTCCCACCTGAGCACCTCTCCTGGTGATCTTGTTCTGGCCAAAATAAAAAACATTTTTGGATTTCTGATGGAAGCTATGAGCATATAAAGGCCATTTTGTGATCATTTAATGAAGTAAAACCAACATTCATTAGAATCAAGCTTTATGGCTCACTAGCTTTGACCAGTTTCCGGGCCAATACTTGTTCCCAGTGAATTAATAGTGCTCTCCTGAAAATGGTTCCAAATTGCTTTCAAATCATTTTTTGATGAGGTCACTGTTGCCAAGTCTATTCAGGCTCCATTCTGGCTCAGATGTATATAGGGTTTGAGTGTGCTCTAAGGGCCATCCATTAATGAAATACATTGACTCCCACTCATTGCTAATTAAAAGAAATCTTTTTCATTTCAACCAACCTGTCAAACACCCATAAAGACGCATTGATTGTTGACTCATCCACTAATGATTTGTCTACGCGAAAGAATGTTTCAGTGAACTCCGAGGGAAGAAACGCCAAAGACTGTAATATTCAATCTACTACTAAAAGGGCCTGTGGCATCACTTTAGATATGCAGCAGAACCAGCATTTGGTATGAGAAATCCTTCGTTATGTTACTCTGCTTGGAAGCTTTTTCTGTTGTTTTATGTTTTTTTGCCTGTAGCCTCTATAATGGAGTTTTATGGTAGAAAGCATCGATGAGGAGCCTTTTTTGCATAGACAAGCTGTTCCATTACATTACTGAAATACTTTAGGGCAGCAGTTGTACGTGCATTCGGTATCTTTCACTAACCTCTTTTGATTTGCATACAGTTGTCTTCTAATGATTCTCTGCAGCTGTCCTGCCTATTTTAAATAAAAGCAGATCTAAAGTCTAATCAGATTTAACCCTTTAACCACCAGCCTATCTTGAGATTTTGTCACCCTTTGTTGCCAGACCATTTTGCACTATTTTGCGCTCCCCATGTTCAACTGTGATTTTTGAAAGGATTTCCAGGGATTTCCCAGGAAAGTGATATATTGTTTTTTTCAGCAGAGTCTGGGCTTTAACATGAAATGTCTTTGTCATTTTTAGGTGTATTCTCAATATTTTTGGATGAAATATGTGCAAAAAAAAACAAAAATTTTTTTACAATTTGTAGTGTTTTTTTGTAATAAGAAAATGTAAGTTTGTCAATAAAATCTTATTTCGTGTGAAACCCAAATTTCTCCCGGCTACAGCGGTACCACATATGTATTGGTAGACACCCTTTCCTACCCAGAAGACTCCCCCAAACTGAAACCACGCTTTAGGAGATTTTCAGATAAAATACAACTATGCTATGCAATATGCGCACCTTGCAGTTTTTCAAGAAAAACAACCCTTTACATTTGAAATACACCCCACAAACTATATATTCCCTAGAAGTATACACCTCAGGCTTTCTAGGTGTACCAGGCTTGTTGACATGGGTGCAGTTTTCTGGAAGTAATCCCTCAATGTATTCTTTGGTTGCACAGGGTTTCCCAAAAAAAGAATAAAAAAGCAGAATCAAAACCACATTTTTCTAAAAAAACTATATGCAAACAAGAAAAAAATGAAAATCTGAAAAAGCAACATGCCCCGAACAGAACAATACCCAGCATGCATAGCTACTGTCAAGGGAAGAGTTGCCGAACACACCAAAATTTCAGCTCTGCAGACAAAGTGCACACCTTGTGCTTTTTCTACCAAAACAAGCCTTTACATTTGGAATATCCCCCATAAACCATATATTCCCTGAAAGTACACATTTTAGGCTTTCTATGCATACCCATCTTGTTGTAGTTGGCTCATCTTTCTGAGAGTAACCCCTTGAAGAATTCTTAGGTTGCACAGGGTTTCACAAAAAAAATGTATAAAAAAGCAGAATAAAAAACACCTTTTCCTAAAATATCAATATGCAAAGAATCTAGCTAAATCTGATAGCGCAAGGTCCCCCGAGCAGAACAATACCCAACATGCATAGGTACTATTAACCCTTTTAATTGCCAGCCTACTTGAAGTTTTGTCACCCTCTGTTGACAGGTCATTTCTCCCCATTTTGTGCCATGTTTAACCGTGATTTTTGCCAGAATTTCTAGAAAATATATATATATTTTTTTGCAGCAGAGTTTAGGCTTTAACATGAAATGTCTTGTTTGTAATTTTTCTGTTTTTTAAATATTTTTGCGTAAAAAAACAAAAAAATAAATAAAATAATATTTTTTAGACAATTGTCTCCTTTATTTTAAATAAAACTTTTGTTTTATTAACGAAAACCATATTGCATGTGAAAGCCCCATTTCTCCCGATTACAACGGTACTACATATGTATCGATAGCCCCCCCGTTTGTGCCCAGGAGACCCCCCCAAACTGAAAAGAGCACTTTATAACATTTACAAATAAAATGCTACTATCCACACTATAAACATAAGGGGTTAATTTAAAAAAAAGTGACATAGGGTCCCCCCTCCCGGGGGGGGGGACCCCATTTTTTTGGGAATTTTAAGGGTTAGGGTTAGGCTAACCCTAACCCTTAAAATTAAAAAAAAAAACCCTAGACCTTAAAATTTTAAGGGTTAGGGTTAGCCTAACCCTAACCCTTAAAATTCCCCCCAAAAATGGGGTCCCCCCCTCCTGGGAGGGGGGACCCTACGTCATTTTTTTTTAATTTTAAGGGTTAGGGTTAGGCTAACCCTGACCTTTAAAATTTTTTTTAAAAATGACATAGGGTCCCCCCTCCCAGGGGGGGGGGGGGACCCCATTTTTGTTTTGGAATTTGAAGGGTTAGGGTTAGCCTAAAATAAAAAAAAATGACGTAGGGTCAGGGGGGGGGGACCCCATTTTTTGGGGGGAATTTTAAGGGTTAGGGTTAGGCTAACCCTTAAAATGTTAAGGGTTAGGTTTTTTTTAAAATTTTAGCCTAACCCTAACCCTTAAAATTCCCAAAAGATTAAGCCTAACCCTAAACCTTAAAATTAAAAAAAAAAATGGGGTCCCCCTACGTCATTTTTTTAAATTAATTAAATTAACCCTAACCCTTAAAATAAAAAAAGAATATGACGTAGGGTCCCCCCTCCCAGGGAAAGGGGGGGGCATTTATTTGGGGAATTTTAAGGGTTAGGGTTAGGCTAACCCTAACCCTTAAAATTAAAAAAAAAATGACGTAGGGTCCCCCCTACCCGTCATAACCAGCCCGGGACCAGCTATGGGGGCTTGTAGGAACCGAGTGGAGGGGCCAGCCCAGGTGGCCCCCCCACCTCTTCTGCCCCCCCCCCTGGGCTTTGGGGAGGCAGGTAATTGGGGGTGCGGGGGTTAATGGCAAGTCACCAGCGGCCGCAAAAACGGGGGGGGGCCTACCCCGGGCTCTCCCCTTCCTCCGGAGGAGCCCCGACGGGGGATCGGAGCCCCCCTGGGTGAATTTAAGGGTTAAAAACTCTTTAAAAAAATTATGTGGGGATCCCCCCTACTCAGCATAACCAGCCCGGGGACCAGCTATGCGGGGCTTGTAGAACAGGGTGAAGGGGCCAGCTTCTGTGGCCCCTCGCCCTGCAGGCTACAAGCTTGCACAGCCCAAATGGCTTGGGCTCTTCTGCCCCTGGGGGGGGCCAAGGGGTGAATGGCAAGTCTACCACTAGCCGTAAGTGACTTGCCAGCCCCCAACTGTCCCCTACCAGTTCACAAAGGGTTAAATGTAAGAAAAGACACGCACACACATTACAATAAATATTTTATAGTTTTATTTTTTAATACTTACCTCTGATCAATCGATCCATGTCCGAGCATTGTTTCCCACGCCGATCACTCTTCTGCTCTCCTCTGGAAGCCTTTTATACCTAATGAGAGATGTGACATAACGGGCTTATTAAAAAAAAATGACATAGGGTCCCCCCTCATTTTTGGGGGATTTTAAAGGGTTAGACCCCCTTCCCAGAAAATCTCTGATGATTTGTTAACTATTTATGCTGTTTTTAGGGGCATAGGTAGGTTTCACAGGGTCTCATAGCAAAAGTCATAGTGGGGGGCTTCATCTCTCAGCATCAATGTTGGCTATACATACTTAGTGTCCAGAAGAAGGCACTGGTGGCAAATGGTATTTCCTCCAATAGGAGGCACTGGCTACTGCACTGCAGCTTCCATCTCCCTCTTAATGCAGAGACTAAGTGAGTATTACCAAATGTTGGGCTATGTGCGTCAGGAGGTGGGGATTTTCAGAGGTGCAGATCCACTTTAAAGTGACAGTTTCAACTGTCCTTGGGCCTTCAAGCTGTTTTGAAGCTCTGGGCATTTGTACTCACTGCCCCCACTAATGCTGGTCCAGCCCTCAGTATTAAATAAATAGCCCCACACACGCATAACCAGCCCCCAGCATTATGCAAATTAGCCCCTAGCATATTGCCAGTTTGCAAGTAGCCAGGGAATGGGAAGGGCCTCCATCATCTGCCCCAGACACTGGCCCCTGTGCAGTGGCTATTAAGAGTAATAGAGTCTGCCTGGGCCTTGGATCGTACCTGAGCTGGGAGGGGCATACTTTGCTTTGCTGTTGTCTGACCCAAAGCAGGAGCACTGTAACTTTCCATGCTTGCTCATGAAAATGGTAAATTTTGGAACCCCGCTATAGCTTCTACCCTGTGCTAAAGGAAATGGACAAGAGGGGCATAGGACAATCATCAATGAAGCTGATTTCTGCCTTATTTCTTTTGGGTTTACAGTCCCCTATTGTGCAGGGGCTACACATGGCAATGCTGACATGTTTTTTCCTTTTAGAAAGCAGAGCTATATAGCCAGAGTAATGATAAAACAGAGTTTCACCTTGTGTTGTGATGGGAGTGGCAGGGTCGAGTGTTGCAAGCATGCTGTGTGCATTTCATTGGCGTGAGCTGGGCTTGCATGACAGTGTGGAGGACTCCATTCTAGTCTATAACTAAGAGAGGGGGTGTCAAGCTGACAGGAGCCTCAGACTTAGATTTGTGGCAAGTGAAGAAAAGACAGCATGAGAATGACACTGCATCAGGTAAGCTGTCAGGCAATTGATTTTGAAGCTTGACTGGGATATCCCTTTAAGCATACATAGACTTACATGCTGCTGAATCTCAGAGATTCCTGTACAGCATGGGCTGTCTTTATTGCTCGCTTTTCTTTTCCTGTAATTAGAATATACTTCTACATCTTGTGGTGTGATAAGCTCTTCAAAAATTGGCACCTAAAGTCTAAAATTGGTGAATTTTCTTATTATAATGTGACTTGCACCTCTACCTCTGGAAGTAAGGAAAGCAAACGTGTGTGCAAACATAATGTCTTAAACATAGGGCTTAAACATAGGAAACTGAGTATGCTCAGTTTTAATAAAATGTGGAACTGCAAATCGAAAACATTTTTGGATGGGGGCTTTTTTGTAGGCGCATACACCATTAAAACGCAGTGCTGTTGCATTGGATGGGTGATTGAGTTGAGTACATGCTTAAATAGGACAAGTACTGTGTGGATTTAGGAGTCATAAACAATTTATTGTAGGTACAGTGTCTAAAGGTGGCTAATAGTAAATCGAGCCACATACTTAGTTCTACTTCATTGTGTGCAATAAAATTTACTAGGGAGTTATGACATCCTGAAAACATCCTCATCATAGCATTGCCGGCCTTTTCACTCCCCATTGTTGAGCACATTTACAATTACTGGCTGTTCCCACCTCTCCCACATGAGGCCATTTAGTATCTGTCTATTGTCATTAGCGCACAATGTGGAAGGAAGGCAGACAGTGAAAGCCAGTTGCTTGATGTGCTTAAAATTATTAGTTATTAGACATTTTAAATCTTTATCTTAAAACTGTTAGTCTGTCATCGCAAAAGTAGGATAGGCTTGGTAGAAAATCCAGTCATCTAACTGGTAGCTGGCTGTAGCAGCAGAACAACTCTGACAATAAATAAATCAATAACTATAACAATAATAAAAGATAAGTGCAAGGTTTAACAAAAGTCTAAGGCAAACAACAGGTAAGTTTGGACACACAGCATGTCCACTGCTTTCGTTCACTTTTGTCCTGGATATGGCTTTCTTCTTTATTAAACTTCTCCAACCTTGTTGCGACTTACAATCAGAGGAGTAGCTAGGCTTTCTGGCGTCCGGGGCAAAGATTCGAAATGGCACTCCCCACCTGTGCTCAGGCCCCCCTTTGGTGCCCCCCTGACCTGCTGCTCACGGGGTAAGTGCCCCCCTGCTCCACCCTAGCTACCCTAGCGGGGGCCGCTTACAATATCTATATCAATATCACCCTAGCGGGGGCCGCTTACAATATCTATGTTCACAGGTTCTATGTTTCAGACTCTAGGCTAAGCTACCCATGGCAATAACTATTAGTCCTTCTCTAATTATGATTCGTATCCATTCTTTAGATCATCTACACACAGCTAGTTGGATCCCTGGCAGCTTCTTGACTATGTACATTCACTGGTTCTACATGTGCTGTGACACAAGGTCCTGATCTTGTCATAGTTTCCCTGTTTTCAATCCACCTACATCCAGCCAGTTGATCTTGCTAGTTGATCTTGCTAGGTGCTTAGCTGTCTGGTTGTCTAATAACAATTGCTCAATTTTAGGTCTTTCTACATCCAGCTAGTTTGACCTTTGGTAGGTGCTTGACCTCTGATTGTTTCCGAAAAATTGTCTTGGTTTTAGGTCTATCTATATCCAGCTAGTTGGACCATTGGTAATCACTTGGCTGTCTGGTTGTGTCCTGATTGTGTCACAATGTTTCTTATGTCCATCTACCGGACACCCAGCCACTTAAAACCTTGAAAGATGCTTGACTGTCTGCTGTTACTAGTTCTACATGTGCTATGCATGGTGGTCCTGGTTGTGTCATAACATTTCCTTAGTATCAAGTATTAATTCCAATCTAAGATTTAGAACAGTTGCTCTTGACAAAAATATAGAAGCCAGGTTAAGCAACATCGCTGTTCCAGTCCTTCACCAGCGGCTGAATTTTTACTTCAATGTACTGCTACTAAGAAAGAAGCCATGCTTACTATTAAACAATGCCTTTAGGTTAAAGTGTATTTTTTGACCGGGGTGTGATTAGAATCACATTTTTTTAATTATAATGTCCATTTATAACAAATACTTAGCTGTAAATATGCCTTCAGCAAATGTCGTATGACAGTTCTATAAATGAGCATAAGAAAAGGAGCTTGTTGAATGTATCCTGATTTATCGGTTTTACTTTTCAGTCCTAAAAGGTCTTTCATTTACATGACAAAGTTCGAACATTTAGACCCTATAAATTGTTAGATTTCTTGCAGCAAATGCACAGCATGCTGGTAAGGGCATATTGCTGAACAGACATTCTTTAATTCACTATATTGAGAGTTAGAACTTGGCCATTCAGATTCAGAAGATGCCTCCTCTGCACAAATACTTGAGATAAATCTTTGGCAGAAAAAGGAACAGTCTCTTGAAAAGGCTGATGACTTACAAAATACATCCTGAAGTAACAGCATAAAAATTATAGGCTTTTCATAATCCCGTGGTGAAGCTAAATTAATACACTTTGCTTCATCAGAACATTTTTAACGCATGCAAATCTTTGGTAAAAGAATCTTCCATATAATAATTTCAGTTTATTGCTAAAAGAGCAACTTACTCAGTGTGAATTTTTTTTGTTTAACAGAGCAAGAAACAGTCAAAACCAATGTAATATTCTTTGTGTGGTCCAGTATGTGTTTTTATTTTGGATGAATGGTTAGATATAAACTATTCATAAACCATTAATCTGTGGCTCCATTGGGATGATACTGGAAATGTAAAGCGATAAGTGAAATAGGGACTTGGAATGGCATTTTGTGCAGCTTCAGATTTTCAATTTTGCATCCTTCTGCCAAAAAGTGAGGCACCACACGGTTTGTGTAACATATCGGTAACTTTTTATAGAAGGCACAACACATCAGATCTGGCATCTTAATCAAAGGAAAAGTTCAGCATTTTTCCCCAAGCAATGCAACATGGAATACTGAACTGGCTTTCAGGTTTTTTGCTCTGCTGATAGTAAGAGGCAGTCTTATAGCTCAGAAGTAAGATAAGGACATGCAAAGATGGCTGCCTGCAAGCAGCTAAACATGTAGTAAAAACTTGCAATGAACAGACTTATTTACTTCTTTTTTTGCGCGAGTGCCAGATGAGCAGCTCACAAGAGCCTCTATCTGAACCCACACTTGTGAGCCACGGGAAGCAAGGAAGCACTATGCCTGCACTCCTTCCCAGCCGACCGGTTGGTGCAGTGCACGGCTGGGAGTGCTGGAAACACAGCATATTTATTAGAAAAAAACACAGTGCCAGTGCGGGCGCTGTGTTTTTTCCTAATAGGCGACCAGTGTCTGTTGCCATCCCCATTTTTTGTTTTTTTTTAGGACCAGGGCTTTTTTTTAATATAAATAACAATAAAAGCAAAGAGGACACTTGAAAGACATGACACAGCATTTTCACTGCAATAATTAAAAGTTTGCAGTGCCACACAAAAGTACCTAAAAAACATGAAAAACATTCCCAAACAGCCCTGGGATCCCATGGCACACGCATCAGCCCCCCCCCCCCAAAAAAAATACAACTATAATAATAATAATAATCATGCCAGCCCAGGAAGGATGAGCGCCTGGTCTTATTTGACACTGTAGGGAACTCGGCACTGGCACTGATAGATAATACACTACCTGGCAATATCACCTTTTGCACTGGGACCTGACAGTCACCTGACACTCATATCACCTGACACTCATATGGCACTAGGTGGCCTTAGTGTTTCTTAAATAAATCCCTTGGTGGTAGTCATTGATGAAAATGCCTGGTTCATATGCAGCTACAGCTACTTAGAAGAGCAATATCACAAAAATGGTCCAATGATTAAAATTCATATAAACATGCTATATAGCAAAAGGTGGGTTCACATATGCATTTTGCATAGAGAAATCTATGCATCTGTCTTTTACTGGAAGGAGGAGAAATTGGGGGTGGCAGGCTTTGAATATACCATTTAGATTTTACAGGGGAGGACTGCTCAACAAACTTACCTGTTTCCTGAAGCAGCCTATGCTGGCAAAAAATATTCATGGTGCCAGTGGTTCATACTGTTATTTGTATTTAATGCAAATGAGCTCCTTCCTATTTAGAAATCTTTTCTTTGTCACGGTCAGACTAATGCAGAAAAATACTAGAAAACAAAATGATTCTCAATCTCACTTGTTCAGATTTTTTTTATACTCAAAGGGATTCAGCTCACTTGATGTCTGGCCCTTGTGCCTGTCCTCCATTTGCTGCAGCGTTGGGTAGAGACTATAACAGGACTCCAAGGTTTGACCCTCCTTTCAGTTTTATTTCTCAAAGACCATGCAAAAAAAGGCACTCGTGAGGCACTGCCTTGGCACTTCCTCTCCATTGCAATGAATGGGCGGTGCTGTGCACAAACACTGTGATTTAGATGAGGTCCGGGACATTGTGGAATACAGAAATTCATTGGGACATGGTTGGAAACCTTCATCAGCCACGTCTGGGGTCCTACATACCACCTTCATTGGATCCACATCCAATCCATCAGATAGAATAAGTTGCCACAAGGAATCTTACTATCCAAAACATATTTCGATTCTTCAAACTGCACAACCGAAGTCATGGACTTTGTCTTTATGATCTGTCTATGCTGATGGGCAAAGCAATCTTTATTATGGATTGATAGTCCAGCTGTGTTCCCATGTCAGTGAGGTTCTTGGGAACTTTTGACCAAATCTGACCAGAACTGAAACACCATTTATAGAAGAAGCAATATCAAAAAATATAGGAAAAAGACAATGACTGTGGGAAAACTCAGCCCATGGAAGGATCATGGCTAGTTATCCAGATGAGTGGTAGCAAAGTTATCCATTCTGACTGTCTGTGAAGGCTGTCATTCAACCAGGTCATGCTAAAATATATCTGTATGATTGAAACAAAATAACTGGACTTGCTGTATGTTTACTTGCAGATGTTTTGCTAGTCAGCTGGTTTTCTCAATTTGAAATTTAGATGTATATTTAGATGTATATCGCACACCCTAATTGGAGACAATGGGGTCAATTTAGCACCATTTGTAAAAAGTTCACTTTAGGTGAAGAGAAATGATAGTGAACACCTGGTAATAAAGTGAAGGAGTGATTCAGCACCAGGTGTAAAATGTGCACTACATTACTTTGAATGAAAATTGTGATTCACTTTCATTGCCGGTTCAGCACAAGGTGGCACTAGAAAACGTGTATTTTGTTTCACTTTTGTTGAACATCGTACCAATGGTGCTCAATTGGCCCCACTGTCTTTTTACACCAGGTGGGCAAAAGGAAAACCTCACTATTAAACAAATTATTGTGGGCACAACTGTCTTTCAACTCCTATTTTAGACTTCTCATGTATTTCTTCATACTGTACAATGACAATTAATTGGTCACCTTTACACCGTGTCCTTTTTTATCATTATTTATTGTTCAAGCGTTACATCCAAATCGGGAACAGATGCAAAATGAGGAATTTGGATGAGTGTGAAGGTGTTGTATTGGTCTGTTTTGTTTCCCTTTCAGTATGCCCAGCCTCATGATTGCATATGCTTCTTCCAAGGAATTCAGCATGGGGATGTTAGATTAGTACAACTCTTCCCAGACGCTGATTTAAAATATTTTAATTACATTAAACACATTAATGTAAAAATAGACCCTGAAAAGATTAGTTGAAATCAATTGTTACATCTCCTGCTCTGCCAGTACACATTTGCAAAGGCACAAAGTGTTTAGCATTTCCATGGCGAGGGGAAACAGCAACGTTAATTTGCATAGCAATGGTAGTAGCAAACTGTTATTTCATATTCATACAATCCTTATCTGTATGCAAAGCAAATGAGCTCCCGTCCAACTTGGATGAGGGGGCCGGAATAATACAGGAGCATTTTTAGTGCCAAAAAGGGGAAAATCCTTTTACTTACATGTTCCAGAGTTTATTTTACAAATGAAGGAGGAACACAGTTCAAATGTGTAGCCCACATGCACCTGCTCAGTGCCAGTGCAACAAATGAGTTTTGTTTGACCCTAGGTGTGACAAGGGTCCCAAATTACTTACAGTTTAGCTGCTCTAAGTCAGAAAAGCTGTAGCTGTTTATATTTGTTTAATACCTCTTTAATAAATTATTTGATTTTAATATTGGTGTGCAGCTCTTACAAAAGGTTTTTGTTGAGATAGATCTAGAATCTAGAATTTGTATAATAAAGTCAGAAAAAAGATCTGCTTCTTAATAGCAACTGTAGTTAAGTATTTCTCATTGGGAGTAAGTTACAACTGTCTACAGTGGTACAATTCCAAGGACAACACACACAGATCACTTCTTGCACTTCTTCATCAGGTGCCTGGTCACAGCTGGACTCTTCATGGTGTAGGTCCCGTTGTGTCAGTTCCCTGCCCATTTAATGCTATTTATCTTTTGTGTAATGGGCTGCACATGGCTCTAATGCCTTTAGTACCTTCTAGAACCAGATCAGGCCAGTTTAAACTGCTGCATAGCCACAATATCCTGTCCACAATGCTATGCTAAGACAGAGCTGGAATAAAAGCTTGCAGTTCAAGATACTTTGAGGGGGGCCTTGGAACACCTCCAGAAAGTTTGAAGAAAGACTGTTCGATGGTTCGAGAGCAAGAGTTGCAGAAGCAAGACTTCACTGGACACCTCCAGATGTGGAACAGAATTGACAATAGAGCTGGTAGCTAGGATGTAGTTGAATGTGTGCTCAACCCCTTATACACTATGGCCTTGATAACAAAACAATATGTAACAAGAAAAATTCTTGTGATTCAGCAAAGAAAAACCATGTTTCATTTTCTACACTAATCATTTTTACTTGTCATCTCTAAAAGAGTGACATTTTTTTTTTAAGTGAAAAAAGACAACTGAAATCTACAATTGTAAAACATTCAGCGCTGTTTTGAATTAAGTTTCTGCTACTCTTTTGAATGAAGTATTTACAGCTGCTTAGAGCAGGGGTAAAAAAAATTCTCAGCACATCCCCTTATGCTAGGACGGACTGGGCTAAAAAACGGCCTGGGACTTCTTTGGGCACACCAACCCTGCTGCACTGTTCCTGGCCTGGTATAGTATCTTGTCACTATATATACACACTTTATTTTTGTTCCATAAGATGCACACATGGTTTATTGGACAAAAATAAGAAAGAAAATATTCTGAACCAAATGGTGTGCTTAAATCACTGGTCGGTGGCCATGCCCCATATGGCCGACATCCAATGAAAACAATAGACACCGCCCATTGACGCCCACCGACCAGCACACAACAGCCAGGAAGTGCCGCTAAGCATGTATGTGTGTGTGTGTTTGTGTGTGTGTGTGTGAGCGGCAGTAGCAGGAACGGCAGGGTCGGGCAGGCCGGACGCCCCCTATACACTCCAGCATCTGTTGGCCACAGGGTCGCAGCCTTCCCTGGCGTTGGCCTACCGGGATTTTGCCTGGTATGCTCTATGTCCAGCCCCACCCCTGCCCTTATGCTCTTTTTTTTACCTAAAAAGCCAGGTCAGCGATTGTCAGCATGTTTTTTTTTATCAGCCGAAAAGCCATGAGCACTTGATTTGTTTTTATTTTAATAGAAATATATAAAAAAATAAATAAAATTTAACTCCAGTAGATCTGCAGGAAATAATCTACGAAATTGCAATAGATTTTTTTTTTTTACTTAAATATGTTTCACAAGTCACCTTTCCCAATAGTCATTGGTAAATTCACACACACATGCAGTAGGATGAATAATGAAACATGTGGAGCAAAAGAGAACAGCTTGATCTATTTCTAAATACATATCTAGCACCGGATGAATGTGCTCCTTCATAACAAGGTGATTAGTTGCACAAGTGCATTAAAAAACAATTGTAACAAATTTACAATCTATATATATCACATGGGGATGTCACCTGATCAATCTGAAACTTTATGAAATGTATGAAACAAATTTTAGGGGAAAGACTTCTCATCACCAGAGATGCTGGTAGATGCTGCCAGAGATGCCAAACTGTTTGCTTACTAAAGCCATCTTTGCATAGAAATGTTATGTTTTTGCCCGCATTTTCAAGCCTATTCGACTAGACAAATGTAATTAACTTTGTTGAATCACTCGAAGTTACTTAGGTTTTACACATTGCAAACAGGTAGGGGTCCCACACACCCCAAAGTTCCCAACCTCATATACTAAGTGGCACCACTACAATGAGTCTATGCAAAAATACAAAAGTTTATTAATTACATATTCAAATACATATACAAACCAATAAAATCAATTAAAAAACATGTAACATGTATGAGGAGGGGCGAGACTGTACCAACAGCAGCTGGACCAGGGGACAGGGGTAACAGATCTAAGTATAGGGTGCTGCTGAATATAAAAAATAAAAATCTTACAACAATAATAAAGTGTCTATATGTGTAATTTGATAATTATATTTGAGATATGGTTTAATACGTGACCCTATTTAACACTAATAGCTGAATGATTAAGTAATTGGATGAATAAAGAGCACAGTGTGTAACACTCCCAAGAAAGCTGGTTTATCTAAGCAAAACAACAAAATTCATAATCACTACCAAATAACAAATATAAAGTGCTATGTGCCTTTGTGCAAAGATGAATCTATCTACCTAAACTAAATAACACAGAAGGACCAACCAGAGGGGAAGGAAAAAGACCCAGACCACAACATATGAAAACTACTTACAAAGTCATATAAGAGAAGCAGCAACCGAACCCCCGGCCAGCAACAGGCTCACCCCCACCGTCACAAGCCGACGCGTTCCGTGACATCAGACGCGTCACTTCATCAGGGCAAGTGAGGTGCAAACATGATGGAACCCCTTAAGTACTCTTCTGCCTCCGCTCGAGGCTAACGGCCGCGTATAGGGGGCAGGGCGACCGCCGTGCGCGCTCCGGCCGGAAGCGCGCCCGCGGCCCCTGTCCCAGGTGAACCGGTGGCAATAGTATGCCCCCGGAACTGAGCTGTCAGACACGGACGGCTGCGCAGAGCGGCCAGACTGCAAAGCAGTTGGGCGAACGCGCAGCAGTGTAGAGGAGCGGAGGGAGGTGAGTATTGGGATCCATACTATAAAAAGAACCTATAAATACAGAGATAAACTACCAAATTATGCAATATATCTACACACAATAATTACAATGAATAAATCTAATGGGTATCTTATCACCTTGTCACAAATAATTAACTAGGGTCCAATAATGCTGTTTGGACATTGAATGATGATTAAGATGAGGGCAACACTATTATCTCCCCACATTTTTTATAGTATGGATCCCAATACTCACCTCCCTCCGCTCCTCTACACTGCTGCGCGTTCGCCCAACTGCTTTGCAGTCTGGCCGCTCTGCGCAGCCGTCCGTGTCTGACAGCTGGAGCGCAATGCGCTCCAGACTTGTCTTCCGGTTCCGGGGGCATACTATTGCCACCGGTTCACCTGGGACAGGGGCCGCGGGCGCGCTTCCGGCCGGAGCGCGCACGGCGGTCGCCCTGCCCCCTATACGCGGTCGTTAGCCTCGAGCGGAGGCAGAAGAGTACTTAAGGGGTTCCATCATGTTTGCACCTCACTTGCCCTGATGAAGTGACGCGTCTGACGTCACGGAACGCGTCGGCTTGTGACGGTGGGGGTGAGCCTGTTGCTGGCCGGGGGTTCGGTTGCTGCTTCTCTTATATGACTTTGTAAGTAGTTTTCATATGTTGTGGTCTGGGTCTTTTTCCTTCCCCTCTGGTTGGTCCTTCTGTGTTATTTAGTTTAGGTAGATAGATTCATCTTTGCACAAAGGCACATAGCACTTTATATTTGTTATTTGGTAGTGATTATGAATTTTGTTGTTTTGCTTAGATAAACCAGCTTTCTTGGGAGTGTTACACACTGTGCTCTTTATTCATCCAATTACTTAATCATTCAGCTATTAGTGTTAAATAGGGTCACGTATTAAACCATATCTCAAATATAATTATCAAATTACACATATAGACACTTTGAGGCCGATTCATCAATAGCGCCAGGTAGCGACAGATGACCGACTGAAGTATGGCGCTATGAGCGCCGCTAGCGTCAGCCGCGGGCGGTAGCGATTCGCTATAGCAGGCCTCCTCAGTCGCTACCTGGCGTTGTTGGGAACAACGCCTACATTGCTGAATATGATGTTGGCCCTCAGCTTTGTAGGCGCTGTCAGTCAGTGTGACCACGCTATTGTACACAGCGCCTGTTAGCTTTGCTGTGTCCTGGCCATCCAGTACCTTCAGAATAAAACACATTGCCACATTTTTTTATAAATTAAAGAGTTTTTATTTTGTGTTGAAAAGGAAATTAAATTAAACCAGATATTAGAATATAAATTCAAAATAAAACATAATTAAACAGATAGCCACATTTTAAATTATTTTATTTATTTTTTAAATAAAAAGGAAATACAATTAAACCACCAATGAGAAAGAAAATGAAAATAAAAACAGAACAGAGAAAGAAATGTAAAATAGAAAAAGAAAATAAAAACAGAAATGAGAAAGGAAAATAGAAAAAGAAAATAAAAACCTAAATGAGAAAGGAAAATAGAAAAATAAAATAAAAACAGAAATGAGAAAGGAAAATAGAAAAAGAAAATAAAAACAGAAATGAGAAAGAAATGGAAAATAGAAAAAGAAAATAAAAACAGAACAGAGAAAGAAATGGAAAATAGAAAAAGAAAATAAAAACAGAAATGAGAAAGAAATGGAAAATAGAAAAATAAAATAAAAACCTAAATGAGAAAGGAAAATAGAAAAAGAAAATAAAAACAGAAATGAGAAAGGAAAATAGAAAAAGAAAATAAAAACAGAAATGAGAAAGGAAAATAGAAAAAGAAAATAAAAACCTAAATGAGAAAGGAAAATAGAAAAAGAAAATAAAAACAGAACAGAGAAAGAAATGGAAAATAGAAAAAGAAAATAAAAACCTAAATGAGAAAGGAAAATAGAAAAAGAAAATAAAAACAGAAATGAGAAAGGAAAATAGAAAAAGAAAATAAAAACAGAAATGAGAAATAAAAGGAAAATAGAAAAGGGAAATAAAAACATAAATCAGAAAGAAAAAGAAAATTACAATAGGAAGTAGAATGCCAAGGAAACTTTCACCAGAATTAAACACATAGCCACATGTATCTATATATAGTAGATTTTTTTATTAAAATCTACAAAAATTTTAAAATGAACACAAGAGAAAAGGAAAATAAAAAATCAAACAGAAAGGAAAAATCAAAGTAAAGTGAAATAAAGTTTGTAAAGTCCTAAATATGGATCACGGTGCATGTGTTTGTGCCTGAAAAAATAAGAAAAGTGCAGTTAGTATAGATCTTTAAAGTAGTATAGTTGTAGCAAATACAAAAATGCATTACTTGATAACCAACATTGGCGTCTTACACCCCCCCTTAGAGTGGTTTGAGTCATCTTAAACCCCCCCTTAGAGTGGTTTGGGTCATCTTACACCCCCCTTAGAGTGGTTTGGGTCATCTTAAACCCCCCCTTAGAGTGGTTGGGCTCATCTTACACCCCCCTTAGAGTGGTTTGGGTCATCTTACACCCCCCTTAGAGTGGTTTGGGTCATCTTACACCCCCCTTAGAGTGGTTGGGATCATCTTAAACCCCCCCTTAGAGTGGTTTGGGTCATCTTACACCCCCCTTAGAGTGGTTTGGGTCATCTTACACCCCCCTTAGAGTGGTTGGGATCATCTTACACCCCCCTTAGAGTGGTTTGGGTCATCTTACACCCCCCTTAGAGTGGTTTGGGTCATCTTACACCCCCCTTAGAGTGGTTGGGATCATCTTACACCCCCCTTAGTGTGTTTTTGGGCTCTTTTTGATGGTAGTTCTAATACATTTAGCCAGTAGTGCAGTACTTGCATTAGAGTGAAGGTTATTTAGTTTACCGCAAAAAAAGAAGTGATCATCCTTTCCCTTAGCTCATCGCCAGTCTGGGTGTCCTCACTTCTTGCTGCGGGCATGTTGGGGATTTCTGGCACCAGTGCTGTCTCCTCGGGGGCTTGGATTCGGTGGGATATACAGATATTGTGTAACACACAGCAGGCAAGGATGATTTTGGAGACCTTCTGTGGGCTGTAGAGCATCTCTCCTCCTGGCCGTGCCAAACAGAGAAAGCGTGCTTTCAGCAGGCCGATGGTTCTTTCCACAATGCTTCTGGTCTTGCGATGCGCTGCATTGTAGCGTTCATGGGCAGAGGTCCGTGGGTTCCTGACCGGAGTCATGACCCACGTTCTCTGCCCATATCCCTTATCCGCTGTAGAAAAAACACAAGGAGAGAGACAGCAATTAGTACTAGTACATGTTTTTTGGTGGTAGTTTGGTTAAATTTGGCTTACTAGGCCACATATTTGCAAAATACATTGACATGGTTAATTTATTACCCAGTAGCCAGCCAGCTGGCATTTCGTTGTTATCAAACTTCCGGCACAGGACTGTCCGCTGCAAGACGCCCGCAGCCTCATGTCTGGGTCACAGACAACCATCACATTAATGGAATGGAATTGCTTCCGGTTTCTGTAGGACAGCTCCTGTGCACGGGGAGGGCGGAAAGGGATATGGGGTCAACGCACCCTAGCACATTCGGGATCCCTCCCATCAGATAGAAAGTATGTTTTATTTTGGCAACCTCTTCCTCATCCTCAGGAAACCTGATGTAAATTGGGATTAAATCACAAATTGCCAGAACTACCTGGATTAGTATGCGGCTCATAGTAGCCTGGCTTATCCCGCTGAGGAGGGCTGAGGTTGCCTGGAAGGTCCCTCGTGCCAAAATATTGAGAGTGGCACACAGGCGTACTATGCCTGGAATGGAATGAGTGCGTTTGGTGGATGGCTCGATTTTGGTCTTAATCTGATCATATAGGGACTGTAGTGCAGCACGATTCAGACGGAAGCGGCTCCTGATCTGCTCGTCACTTAAGTCCCATACTGAAAGGCGGATTGCAAAGGAGCGGGGTGCCCTAAGCCTCACAACACCCCGCTCCCTTTCCTCCTGCTCTTTCAGCATACACATACATCCATCCACCCAGACACCATACATCACCCTCTTATCCATCACACACACTAAAGATATATACAAAACCAAAAATAAACAAAAAAAAACACTAACACACAACACACACACAAACAATCACACTCCACACACACCCGCTACAATGCAGCTCACCACAAAACCAGAACTATAGTGGTCCAAACCACCAGCCTGCTGAAAACCAGCTTTCTAAGTTAGGCACAACCAAGAGGGGAGTTGCTGCACAGCCCACAAAAGGCCCCAAAATCAAGCCTCACTTGCTGTATGCTACACAATATTTGCAGATGCCACCAAAACCAAGCTCCTAAAGAAACAGCACTGATGTCAGAAATCACCCAACAAGCCACAGAGAGTGAGGACAGAAACCAGACAGAGGCTCAAATGAGCTAAGGGAAGCGAGCACAGCACCACACCACAGCCTTTGCCACAGTGTAAGAATAGCAGAAGCTAGAAAATTCCTTCCTTTTATACTTCGTTTTCAAAAGGGACAGGTCCGCTTTGCCGCCTTTTGCGTCGCTCTGCTATTTCCGGGCGCCAATTAGCCGACCCAGGTGTGCGTAAAACAGAGTGCGCACGCGCGCGCTAGTAGCGCTACTAGCGTACTTGAGCCGAAACTTGCGTGCATTAACGGACATGGCCCAAAAATCAGTGGTGGACCAATGAAAGGTAAGCTGCTGTTTTTTTAAATAGCCGTTAGGCTAACCACATGTCACAAGGGTTTGAGATACATCAGTCCATTGTTGGATTTGGGTGTGTGTTGTTTGGTTAATGAGGTCTGTAATGAGTTAATTGGCTAACACACATGCTTCTGTCAGTGCAGTGGAGGTGTGCCTAGAAGGAACTGGGCTGTATGTGTGAATCAATTAAGTGGCCTGCTTTTGGATTGGCTGTTAGAGCACATAAAACCTGGCCAAGCCTAAGAGATTGCGATGCCATTCTGTAGTCTGCATGCGTGCTTGTTGGGTGTGTATTTGTGTGTGTGTGCAGCTACAGGATGGAGCCAAATTCAGGACATCTGCCGGCCACAGCAGGCCCGAGTAGGAGTTTGGTGGGTGCTGTGCGCAGACCTCCCTTATGGAAAAGGGCACAGCCTGAAGGTGGGGCAGCACCCCAGGCTAAGCGCCCAGGTGCCAAGAGGGAGCCTGAATTTAATTTGGCTGAGAATAATCATCTTGTGCGCCTTACACTTGCTAAATGGGAGCTGATATTTGGCTCCCAAAGCAAGTCCATAGGCAAACAAGAAAGAAGCAAACTGTGGGATGCCATTGGTGTGGAGCTTAGTAGCACTGCTCAACACCCGCGAGGGGCCCTTATGAAAAAGATGAATCACGATCTTGATGTGGACAGTGGGTTCATCCAGGCTCCAAAGAGTACCTACAGGCCGTATGAGGAGATGCTGAAGGCCAAAATCCCACTGGCTCGGCTGCAGGGTGTGGATCCTGGGGATGACACCACCGGTTGGACTGAAGGTACATATTTTCTGGCTTTTGTACTAACCTAATGTTAATGTATGTGATTTGCATTTTTACATTCTGACCAACTAACAGTAGGACCTGTGAAGTATTACATTAGAGCTCAAACATTTGTTACTTTTCTGTCTGTTGCTTTATGCATAGGTGCACATGCTGCTGTCCGGGATGTGCCTCAGGACACCCAAGCTCCTGCCCTTCCAGCAACCTCAAGGCTACCCCAGTCTGCCATTGAAGGTATTTACCCCTAATTTGGTTGCTGGTTGTTTGGTGAACAAATGGGTGTGGGAGCAGCTCAAACAATCAAGTTTTGCACTGTTGAGTATTAATAATATGTGCCTGCGGCCTAATTGCACGCCCACTGTAACACTCACAGCAACTAACTAACAAGGCCCTAACATGTGTAGATATGTTTGAAGCCAGAGATGTGTAGCCATATATCGGCATATCAATGTGGGAGCCACACTGGCCTTGATTAGTGAATATTAGTGAAAGAGCTGCTCACACACCTTAATGCATGTTGTATTTTTGCACGCACATTAACTATGGCTCAATGTTGGCTTTATTTTTGCCTAGCTCCCATGCCCTTGGCCCCAGCATCTCCTCCGGATCCCACCTACTCTTTGGATGTCGGTAAGTGCATGTGTTCACCTTGCTTGATCCACTTTTACCCAAGTGCATGTGTCTCATTCCTCTTTTTTCTTGGTAGGCCAAGTGACTGGTTCATCTTTGGACCCCACTTCCGATGTTGCCGGTCAACAGGACCCTGTTGGTGTGTAGAGCAATACATAATGTATCCTTTATGCTGTTTATGTTACACTGGTTCAATTTGGTTAGTCTACTAAGCTACATGTTTGCTTGGTAAACTTGAAGATGCCTCTTGGGAGTGCTTGTTGCCTCCCCAGGGTCAGTCTATTAGTTATTGGAGTGATAGCAATGTATTTTGGCGGACCTCTTTTTAGCCAAACATTCCCCGTAGTAGTTTGCTGAATATTTAGAGACATTCCTTGTTTTTTTTAGTTGACCCGAATATCGGAAGTGGCTGTCCAGAAAGGGCCCCTCAAGTTCCGGCTGCCAGAGATGAGGGTAAGTGGTTTTGCCTTGCTCTAGTCTGTATTTTGGCTCTACTTTTGTGGCACTTGCTTCTGGCAACTTGTGTGTCCACATGTATTTTCAAGGTCCAAGCTCGAGTGAGGACCCCACTCAAGACATCTGGGAGATTGCGGGTATGTGTAATTTAAGCAATGTTTCTGATGTGATTAGCAAAAATTATTGCCTCTTAGTCCTGTAACATACATGTTAACAATCTGAGTTTAACAGATACCTTTGGTCTAGTGTGTATTTTGGCACTTTTTAGAGGTATGGCCTCGATAGCCTAACCAGGTTACATTAGAGTTTGGGCCACAGACCTACTAACCTGATTTTCCTGTTTAGCATATGCCAACTTGCCGGACATCTCGGATGTTGAATTGCCACTCTCTGGCAGCGAAACCTCGAGCCTACCTGTGCCGGAGGACACGCAGGTAACATGGCTGATGTAGACGACCTCGAACCACATTGGCATCTTCGTGGGTAGTGGAAGAAGCAACATGTCACATTTCCTTTCATTGTTGTTTTTGCAGGAGGCGGAACCAGAACCCCAAGCTGGGACCTCTTCCCAAGTCCCATGTGGCCAAGCTTCCGAGGCTCAGACAAGGGTAAGTTGTATAGTGACTGTTTATGGGATTTATTTTGAGGGGCATACCTGCATTGGTTCTGTTTGACTAAAATGTGGTTTACTATTTGTTTAGCCTCAAACCACAGCAAGAGGAGGTGTGGCACCAACCAGTGCAGATTTCTATGAGCTAGGGGTCCGGATGCTGGAGGACTACAGTCGCCAACAGCCGCGTGATGGAACTAATGAGCGCATTGCGGCGTTGGAAAATCAGGTGCTGATGTGTCAGCAACAAAATGAGGCCCTGCAGCACCAGATGGACCAGTTGCTCCAAAACCAACACCAGAACCAGGAACTTGGTCGGCTGGCAAATCTAATGGAGCAATCTCTACAGCGCCAGGAAGAATCAATACAGCGCCAGGCAGAATGTCTCCAGCGGCAGGACCAAACTTTGTTGTTGCTACAACAGCTCATACAACAGCAGTCTATATTTTTTACTGCACTGTTGTCCCCCAACACCGCCCCTAGCAATGACTCCCAACCTCCCCGGCCACCCAGCCAAGAATATTAATTTTGTATATTTTTGGTTTTGTAAATATATTTGCTTCACCCACCTCTAAATTGTGTGTTTACTAAGACCTAGCTAATAACACAGTCAGGGATGAGTATCTTGATCTACATATGTCAATGTATTGGTCAATTTAGCCCACACATTGGAGACCATAGCTTACTATGGTTAACACCTGAAATGGCTCCAAAGGTATGGCTACATTGACACACAAATGGTTTGGGAGACAGTTAAACTATGCTTTGCAATGCAACACACTGTAATGATGGTAATGATGGTAAAAAATGTTATTACAAAACATGGCCAACACGGCCAACCTTGGCCAACAACGGCCATCAAGAGGCCAGCCTTCCCCCCACCCTAACGACGCCGTCGGCGTCTCTTCCTGGCCAGCAGCATCAGCTTCAGGAGCCGGATCTCCCGCCACAGTCTGCGATGCTGGTTTTCACAAGCTGTAGAAATGTAGAAACAACAATTTTTAAATACATTGGATGTGACCTCAACAGACACAGATGTAGCAATGTAATGTCAGTGTGTCCAATTAGGTGACACTCACATTAACATTGTTGACCACTGTGTGCTTATTGGTTAACATGATATGAGTACTATTGCCTGGCAGGAATGTGAACAACACATCCCAAGCATACATTTTCTCTTAAAGTGTACCAACACCCACGGGTGATCGGCCCGGGAATCTATCAGATTCCCTGCCCGATCACCTCCCTCCCCGCGGGACATCCAAGATCGGGATGTCCCTGGGTGTGAAACCCCCCCCAAACCCCAAAATACCTACCTCAGTTTCTGTGGGGCAGTGCCGCTGGGCCCTCCCTGGCGCCCCTCTAGACGTGTGCGTGCCTGCGCCGGCCGTCTGTGAATTGCCGGCGCAGGCACGCGCGCGTAAAAAGGGGCGCGGGGGAGGCGGAGGAGGAGGCAATTTGCCATGGCTTGTACGTTTGTTGGAGTCAAAGTGAGTTCAGGGGGTTGTCACACAGCGGTGACGATCAGGGGTGCCCCACCGTAGTGGAACAACACCCAGGAAAGTCAAAATCCTGGTTGTTGTTCCAGTTTAACTCTTGGGAAGCAAAGAAGGTATAATTCCCTGTGTGTCCATTTTTGTGTTTAGTAACAGCCAAACATCAGGGCCTAAGTCCGAACGAGTACACGAGTTTTCCCTATAATGTTACAGGTCCAGACCTAATAGGGCCCATTTGGTTGTGTCTAACGCAAAAATAGTCTCTATGTGGCCTAATGAAGGATGTGAGCCAACAATCAAGCATGCAAACAGGCATGTTGGATTATTGTGCAAACACATTGAATCGAGATGTGTGTGAAAATAACACATACGTAAATTTAAATTGGCTGCAGATGTGACTAGAAGACATAGGTTTCACAAGTCTTTAGGCATATGAAGTGGGATGTACTCACCATCGCAGCTGTGGCGGGGGCCCATGCTGCTGGCCGTCCCTGGAGCTGGGGTGGGGAGGAGGGTCTCTGGCTCCGTCTGCGTCGCAACATCTGTCAACATAAAGCAAAAGACAAAAACACAATTAGTGGGCAAATGACACCTGACTATTTGACATCCATCTGGTTCTTGAGTCTGAAAATGCAAAGGCTTGCATGGTTACATACAGGTTGACCTAAATTAGCATATTTCCTGGACCATGAGTTAATGTCAATTTGTAAGGCTTCACACATGTATCCCTAAAGAGATTGTGCAAATAACATAGACAGTGCTATGTAAAGGAATCTTTAGCAGTTGTTTGGCTAATGTTAATAGTGGCCCACATGTTGGAGCGGGAACAACTTAACCCAAGAAAAGAAATGAGAACACCCATCATGGTGTGGGCAGAAACATAGGGGTGGTTGACAGTTGGCTAGCACTGTAGTAGGGTTTGTGAGGTTAGGGTACCTTATCAAACCAGCTGTGACAATGGACCAGGAAACATGTGTCTGTTACAAGTGGGCCTATACACAGGATTGCTGCTAATCTGGGTTTGGGTCCACTTTGGCCGAGCCACACAATTTGCATGAGCCTACGTACTCCGCGCCCGCTGCCTTCCACACATCACTCCTCGAGTGTGTGCGGACGCGCAGGCCATTTGGAAAAAGAGCGCAGGCGCACACACATCTAGAGTGTCACACAGGAGGCTTGGACGGTGGCTTTGGCAACCCCCAAAGAGGTAAGGAGTTTTGTGGTTTTTTTTGGGTGGGGGGGGCCCTGGGTGAGGGATGTGATTGGTCCTGGAACCTTCCAGAAACCAAGCACCATCAATGTTTGGGGGTACACTTGAATGAATGTAATAACATTGGGAATGTGATGGCTAACCAAAAACACTTACCATGACTATGCCCGTGGAGAATCCTACGCCAAAATGCCATGGAGGTGCCGCCTATATGATGCCCTGCAAATTAGAGAGGAATGGCAAGGGCTAAGGACACATTGCAAGATGAAACCTGTCACAGACTAACAATTAAAAAATGTACACTCACCAGGGGATGAAGCGCCACTTGAAGCCCAGGGAGGGCTCTGAGGAGGAGGCGGGGAGCCTCGGCTCCTCACACTCTGGTCGGAAGATCCACCAGGCAAAGGGCCACCCTCCTCCCTCTCACTCCCTGCTTGAGAGTGGCCCCTTGCCTGGTGAGAGTCCTCACACTCAGAGTGTGAGGAGCTGAGGCTTGATCCAGCCAGCCCCCCAGCAGCACACTCCTCTGGGGCGTCATCCCCTTCCTCCCCTGGGTCCTCTAAATAGGACCCGCGGGAGGGACCCTCCCCCGATGACTCCCCCGAGTCCGCCTGCCTGGTTCGGGGGAGGAATCCCTTCCCACGTTTCCCCAGGGGAGGACGCTTATCTGTGTGGAGGGGTGAAAGAAAATAATTAATCTAAAGAGCACAAATGGACACAGCTTAGCAGATGATTCGGCACAAAGGCTAAACATAACATAAGCTTTAACTTACCTGATGCGTAGGCATCATATAGGCGGTACACGCCTTCAGGGTCCCGGCGCTTGAAATCCGACCACTTTTGTTGGATGGAGCGGATGGTCAGCTCGGTCTGGAAGCGCCGGGACACTGTGGCCTTCACCTCCATGGCTATGCGTTTTTTGCCTCCACGGGCATAGTCATATTCGGCCAGGCAGAAGTCCTATGAAAAAAGAACAAACAAACTAAAATAAATACATGACATCAGAACACAGTCATAAACAGTTATACAGAGACCAGATCAAAGTGGACCCACACCCAGGATTATCACTATTCTGGGTTTGTGTGCACTTTGGTGGGCCACACCAATTGTGGGTGGTCCGCTGTCTGCAACCCCCTTGGAAGGCAACAAATACACCACTGAGGACACTCCCACGTCACTTCCCAAGCCAAACACAGGGCTCCGCGCCGCTGTGGTATGCGCATACAAGGCTGTTGGGACGTGCATACCAGCTCAGCTGGGTCTGCACGGCAAAGTAGGCATGTGGCGTTTGACTCTAACAGGGAGTGCGCCTGCACCCAAAATTACAATATGTCTGGCGCAGGGGTACACCCTGCTAGAGGTAAGCGCAATAGGCATCCGCAGCTAACGCATGCACAGATGGGACGGGACTGAGGTAATATTTAGGGCCCTCCAGGGGGGGGCATCCCAGCAGGACATCCACAATGGGGATGCCCCACGGGGAGTGATCAAATTTGGTCTGAAAACAAAGAAATTTCTGAACCAATCCCCCCTGTGTGTTCTGCAACTTTTAAGCTAAAAATACAAAAAAAAAATACTCACTTTGACCACCTGGCCATTTACGCGGCTATCCACCCGGGTGCGAGTTTTCTTAGTAGGCCCAGGAGGGGAAGGGGTGGGAGGGGTGGTACTTGAGGAAGGTGAGGTAGGTTGGGGAGGTGGGGGAGGGGTGGTGGGGTCAGAGTCTGAGGAGGAGCTGGGGAGGCGCATTACTCGTCGTCTATGCATCATATTGGAAACGCTAAGGAGGAAACAGGAACCGGAAATGACCCAAGCAACATTGGGAAAAAGTAAAAAAAAAAAAAACGCTCCGCGCACCAGCAACAAGCTATTCTCAGCTATGTGCAAGCTAAGTGGCGGAAAAACTAAAATGACGCTTGAAAACAAGCTAGTGGCATAAGCGCAAGACAGTTTTACCTTAAGGTGGCGTTGAAACGCAAAGGAGGATCCCGGAACCGGATATGACGCTAGCAACTGTGCTTCAAAATTCAAACACAAACATGCGCGCAACAGGGACAAGCTAATATCAGCTATGTGCAAGCTAAGTGGCGGAAATACATTAAAATGACGCTGCAAAACAAGCTATTGGCATAAGCGCTAGACAGTTTTACCTTAAGGTGGCGTTGAAACGCAAAGGAGGATCCCGGAACCGGATATGACGCAAGCAACTGTGCTTCAAAATTCAAAAGCAAACATGCGTGCAACAGGGACAAGCTAATATCAGCTATGTACACGCTAAGTGGCGGAAATACATTAAAATGACGCTGCAAAACAAGCTAGGGCAAAAGGCGCAACAAATTATTAGCTTGATTTAGCAGGGGATTCTACATACTGTAATGCATAGGTCCTTCTAAAGCATACACCGTTGGGCTTAAATATACAAATCTGATTCCTTCCAAAAGTCAGCACACAATCAAAGTAGACAACTACCTGAAAATGTGGCACACATGAGAATGCATAACGGGTTGTTATGAGCTGGTACGACTGAATGTTAATCCTGCAATATGTGGCCAGGCACGCTCACAACTACAGTGTATTCATTAACAACGACTGGGGTCGCGGGAAGTGAATTCCTTGCAAATGGCAGAAGGGCACATGTATGAACAGCACAGCGCCGCACAACGCAGCGCAGCGAGGCACAGCGACGCTCGCGCCGCCACATAGCGAATCTAAACAGCGACTGCACAAACACTGACCAACACAGATTCATCAAGGACAGGGCTGCCGAATAGCTTGGGCGCTGACAATTTCGAAGAGCGAACGTGACCGCCCAACCTGACAGGCTACAAAATAGCTTTACAAGCCACCATTGTGTGGAAAACCAGCGATTTTGATGCCAATGAGTTTGGGTGGAGGAGATGCAATTCCCATGTCACTCACAACATTACATTGTGAAAAAAAAAAAAAAAAAAAAAAATAACCAGCCAGATTCATAAAACAGATCAATATAAACATGTGTGGAATTTTGGACCAAAGAAAAAAACCCAAAAACCACAAAAAACAATCATTTCAGCGTCTGCCATTGAAATGTATGGGAGAGCGGCAGGTAGCGCCAGGTAATACGTGTCGCTGTGAAGGAATTTGCAGCGGCGCTGTTCGGTCCAGGCGGCTTCATGATGAATGCCGCGCTAGCCGTCGCTCTCGCCGGCGCTAGCCTCATTTAGCTTGATAAATGCGTCATTGTGACCGCCGCCGGGCGTACTTGAGTCGGTAGTCGCCGTTAGCTGCCGCTACCTGGCGCTCGTCAGACACTACCTGGCGCTATCGCTTGATGAATAAGGGCCTTTATTATTGTTGTAAGATTTTTATTTTTTAGATTCAGCAGCACCCTATACTTAGATCTGTTACCCCTGTCCCCTGGTCCAGCTGCTGTTGGTACAGTCTCGCCCCTCCTCATACATGTTACATGTTTTTTAATTGATTTTATTGGTTTGTATATGTATTTGAATATGTAATTAATAAACTTTTGTATTTTTGCATAGACTCATTGTAGTGGTGCCACTTAGTATATGAGGTTGGGAACTTTGGGGTGTGTGGGACCCCTACCTGTTTGCAATTTGGTCTCCGGAGGGGGGTTTCCTCTCCGTCCAACCTCTGGTGTTGCACACTAGCTTACTTTTCTTTTGACTCAGAGTGCGGTCTATTTCTTTATAGAGCATAGTAGGTTTTACACATGCAATACGATTTTCCAACCAAAACTATTTTTTTTTCTATGTTTGTTGGATCAAGCCCTATATGTTTACTTTCCCACACACTGCTCATTTATAACAGCTGATAGGCCTAATATACTGGACCTGGCCTAGATATTGTATGGTATATTGTTAATTGACCTCATTTTGTCTTAACTTGTCAGTGGCTGTTAATTCTATAAATATCAATTGTCTTTTGTCAAACAAACATTGATTTATTATGTTAATTAAGCATGCAGAAGCCAGCCTACTGCAACAAACCAGTGGTTTGTCCGTGCACATTAAACACATTTTTGGGACAGCACCCAGCACATTAAAGTGGCTCAAAACCCAGCTCTATAAGATTCCCGGGATGAGCCACTAACTTCTTTCCTACAATGCTGTCAGTGGTGTTGTGCTGCAGCGCTTTTTTGAGTTATGATCCCTCAAGGCCTGTGCTGCAGGCAAGTGGTAGTTTTTAGTCAAATCCAGCGATTGTTGTTGTGTTGCTGTTTGTAATTAGTCTGCATAAACTTTTTTTAATTCATTTTTTAAACCCTAACTATTATCACATTGGCCCTGGCTGTCTGTTCTTCTGTTTCTAGGATCAGGCCTTCCTGTCCCATTTGTCATAAACAGGTCTTATCTATGTCAACCCTCTCTTCGAATTTTCTGGTCATGAAGCACTTTGTTTAGCCAACTGTCTACAGTATTTGGACCTGCTTTGCATTTTTTCTGAGAGCAGTGATTTGTTTGCTGCACTTTTAGCCAGTTCTTGACTATCTTCAGCAAAATGTGTTTTCAGCATTCTTCTTTGGCTGCAACATTCCTCTGCTGCCTGATTTTCTGGATAGGTACAGCCTGTGAATGTTACTGTCAGGGTGTAATGCAATGTTCCCCAACCCTCTACTCCAGTGCCACCAACAGGCCATGTTTTGCAGATCTCCACACAGTTGCACAATTGAAACAATTGGTGCTCAGGCAGAGCTATAACCACAGCTATATAGAAACCCACCAAACATGACCTGTTGTTGGCTGTTAAAGAAGAGCTGCGGAACACCAATAACACGTGGAGGCTGATTCACTACTAACGCCAGGTATCAGATCCGAAATCAATTCACTTTTGCTCTTTGAATCGAGGGGGATACCCTCGATTCAAAGAGCAAAAGTTAATTGATTTCGGATCGAGAATCGTAAGTTTGGGTGGGTGTTAGTCATTTTTTCCTGTTTTTTTGGCCATTTCCGACTCGCACGAGCCTACGTACGATTTCGTATATGCTCTTACGATCATCGGAAGTTCGTTCCTAAATTGTAGGATCAAAACGTAAAACTTAGGATCAAAACGTAAAACTTAGGATCAAAACGTAAAACTTAGGATAATCGGATGTGTTTAGGTGTGATTCAGAGAGCAGTTTTCCAACCTCTAAATACGTTTTAAAAGAAAGCCACTGCCGACACCTTTTAGCAGTCGGATTGCTGTTCTTGAACAGGTTTTTTGGCTATGTGGAGGAGTCTGCGCGTCTTGAGCTCCAATGAACTGCATGTATCAGCATGGCCGAGGCCATAAATTGTATGGCAATGCATACCTGATTCATGTATGCCTTATCAAAGCATTTTAATGTGGACCTTAATTAGTCCTTTGCATGTAAACCTTTATTTTGCAATATATTTGCGTTAATTAAAGAAACTTATGTCCTTTGGGATTTATTTTTAAATTGATGTACTAGAATAATATTTTTAGTTTGAATTTATTGGTGTAGTTGTTTACCTTTGCTTTGTTTAATTATTTTAGCTCATCTTTGGTCAGATGCATCACACTTACTGAGGAGAGGAGAGCGGGATAAAGTGCAGGATGTGGGTTACTGCTGTATTTTGCACAGACACAGCAGAGCTGGGGGCACGGAAAGGTCAGAAATCAAAGAATGTAGAGCAACACAGTCACAAGGCCCTTTCTGTTTGCAGGCTGCCCGATAATACCTGACCCGCCATCTTGGCTGTTTCTAGACTCATAACATGCAGAAGTTGCTGGGTGTTTTTTAATATTTGAGAGCAATCTGTATGTAGAGGGTGTGGGTAACCACACAAAAAATTTTAAGTTGTACCATTTGAAGCCAAAATATTAAAATTAAATCCACAAGTAAAAAATGCAAGTTAACTAAAAATTAAACAAAGTAAGATTTACTTATGCAAATGCATTCATTAATGGTTGGTTACTGCAAAATGAATGAAATAAAGAAAATTAAAAAACCAAATATTTAGAATGCACTTTAATGAGGTAAGTTTGTAGTGCGCAGCCGCAAGATCAGAAGGATTTACGTCCAGACAAAAAAGGAAAAAGGGCAAAACCAATGTTGCAACCTGAGAAATGAAACGGAAAAATCAGGATGGAAACTGACATACGTCTGATTCGCGAACTGCCATACGAACGGACGTACATTTTAGGATAGAAACGCATTAGCTTAATAGAATCACTCGCAAGTTCATATGAGCGCACGAGCGTTCGGGAAAAATAGGATGATCGGCACCTAAATCAAAGCTGTTACATGTTTCTTTGAATCGACCCTAATGATTTGAGCAAAAAAAAAAATTCAAATACGCTGTTTAAACACAAGCAAATGAACGGCCATTGAAATGTATGGGAGAGCGACACTGAGCGAAAGGTAATAACTGCCGCTCTGGAAGCTAGAGCGCCAATGCTATACGCTGAGCCGCCTGTAATAATATATTGGACACTACATGGCGCTGTTAGAGGCACACACCAGATTTGCTTTCATAAATGTGGTTTTGCGTACAGCTACCGGTGTTCACCAGACGCTGTCTGCTGCTACGAAGCACTACCTGGCGCTAGTCCTTCTTGAATACCCCAATAGTAAATGGTCATTAGTTTAGCTTTCGTCCAGTTCACAATACTAGCTATACAACTTAGGATGGGTATAGCCCAGGTGTTACTTGCTGTCATGGTGTTCCCGTGATTAAGTTTGCTGTTCCGTATTTTTATCATTTCTTTAGGACATATTCTTGGAGGCCGATTCATTAATAGCGCCAGGTAGCGACAGACGAGCGACTGTAGCGTGATTTTTTCTGCGCCAGCCAGTATTCCCTGTGCTTGGCCGGCATTAGCTTGATGACAGCGACTCAGACGGTGTGCGGTAATGTTGAATACGGGCTGGGGGGTCGCTGTTTCACAGGTCCAGCGTTGTATGTGAGCGCCTGACAACGAATGGCCAGAGCGAACGGCTAGCTTCATATTCATCAACAAATCACGCTCCGAATGTGCTGTCGCTGTCCATTCCTTGTTTAAACCCCAGAGCGCTGGCGGCGATGTGTATTAACTAGTTTTTAACCCCTAAACAACCATATTTTTTGAATGTAACATTATACATGTTTTTAGAATCATTTTGTAATATGAATACATTAATCTCAGACCTGTTAGATCAATTCTGCACATTTTTTTTTAAATTTTTTTTTTGACTTAAAAATAAATCCTAACATTGCAGAAGTGTTCTCCGATTTTTTGACATTAAAAAAAAAAAAAAAAATACCAATTAATTATGAATAATTATAGATTGCTCCATTGAAATGCATTGGACATCGCCAGGGAGCGACAGCTCATACCTGGCGCTGTGAGGGAATTTGCAGCGGCACTGTTCGGACCAGGCGGCTTCATGATGAATGCCGCGCTAGCCGTCGCTCTCGCCGGCGCTAGCCTCATTTTGCTTGATAAATGCGTCATTGTGACCGCCGCCGGGCGTACTTGAGTCGGTAGTCGCCGTTAGCTGCCGCTACCTGGCGCTCGTCAGACACTACCTGGCGCTATCGCTTGATGAATAAGGGCCTTAGTTGACCACATGTTGCACCTGCCTGTGCTGGCTGCTTTTCTATTTCTTCAGTACCACTGTGGCACATTTGTTGAGGTCAAACTACGTGGATATGTCAGTACTGAAAATGTGGACTGTGTTCACCAAAGTCTGGCTTTTGATCTCTGATTTTCTGTAGGTCTTTAAATCATCCACACACAAGTAATAATTTTCAGTGAATTCTTGGATATTTGGTAGCCAAGCCAATCTTTAACTTTTGCTGGATTTTTTACAGTGGGCTCAGTGCGAGATAAAGAGCGATATTGACAATGACAACTCTCTTGTTATTTACCAACTAACAGCTTTCACTACCAGTTATCACTCTTCAGCTATATACTATAAAAATAATGCAAGATATAACGTGTGATGTTTATAAGGTAACTAAAGTAACTTTCTGAATAAATTACAAACTAAAGAACACTTTAGGAAAACAAGAAACATTGTGTTAGTCTTGGATTTCCTATACTTCCCTGATGGGTCAATGCCCGCCCCCCCCCATGGCCACTCCTACACTGCAAGTTCAGGCATAATGCATATTAAGCCAATGCCTTACATTCCCATTTTTACCCAACGCATTCCTGCTTTTGTAGTAATTTAGCACCAGATCGGTAGGTTGCTATATTGAGAAACTGGCTAGTGACAACATCTTTATATAGCACTTCCGAAGTGGTAGATTTCATTCTTTATCTAGGCAGGAGCTGCACCACTATCATGTGGCAAACCTGGAATTTAGGGGCTTACACAATTCTTACACCTAGGAAAGTGTCATTAAATAAATTGTGTACTCATATTGAAAATGTTTGTATATATCTACTGTATATTGGAGGACCTCAGGGCACCACAGCCAGGCAGAACACCTGAAGTTCCTTTCACTCACAATCCAGAATTCTGGCACCTAATATGTATTTTCTTGCCATCACTATACATACATATATGTACATATATATATCTCAGTGGACAGCTTGTATTATTTTGGATTTTCTCATGTACTGTATACCAAGGGCTTTGCGGCATGCTTGAGAGACCTGTACGTGAGTAATGCGCAGCACAGTTTTACTTTTCTATTAATGTTCTGTGAAGTTCCATAAAATTCTTCAATTTCATCCCATCATATAACCCAGAAGGAGAAACTCATAAAATGATCAAAAAGACATTTTGAAGAGGTCTTTGTTTCTTTGTCCCGCCGCTGCCTGCAGTGAAATATATAAAAGTCGTGGTGATCTTGGAAACCATATTTTTGTATTATAGATATAAAAAAATGGGTGCAATGTTAATCATTTTTTCAGTATAAGCAGCACCTGGAGGAGATTTAAGCCGCAGTCAATACTGCCGTTATCAATAATTTAGCAGTTTGTATAGTTTACAGTGCACTTCCCATCTACTGGCTGTTTATAGATTTTGGGGCTGCTTGGTGCTGGCTGAAATTGAAGGCTAAAAGATACATTAATTCATTATGACCATAAAAGGGATGTTAACCAGACTTCACACAACGATAAATAAGTATTTTCCAGCCTTAAAGAGAACCTTAAACATAGTTCATTACTGTTCATGACTTAGTGCTTACTATCCACTTAATAAGGCCCAACTCTGGCCACACTATTTCTTTAAGCCATTTATTAATAGATGTAGTAAAGTACCTCAAACCACAAATTTTGCCCTTTGAAAATCAGCTTATAGTTTGAAGAAACAGGATATAAGCTCCATAATAGTCAGTTATAGTTTTCAAATGAGGTCCCTCTATCTAGTTGTTTTGCATAAATGTCCCAAACTTTTCCTTAAAACATCAAACTCACCTATTGCTCCAGTATATGGCAACACCAATAATTCTTAATGGGAGTCTCCCGTACACAGGTCATGCCCATTCCCAGCCCAGCTTCTTATACTGGGACTTCTGTAGCGTGATGAGCGCCATAGGAGAGGATGACAGGTATTTATTGTGCCCCCAGGCAACTTCTCCTATGCACCTCTGTAATATTACAAACGCATATGTTCACATCATTTAATACCTTTGAAGTAACTTTTAGTAGCTTTGAAACCGAGACCCTCGTTTCCTTGAGGGACCCAAATAACTTACAGATTGTATGTGTGCCCAGTGGCCCAAGTAAACAATGCTTTAGGGTATGAACACTTCAGCAGAATGTAAAAAGTTTACATTATCAACCACAAATTCCACTCAGGAAATTGTTTGGTGGTCCATGTGTATATTGATCAAAATGTATATGTTTGGAGCATTACTTTTTGTGAGTTGTGCTAATAAAGAATTTATATAGACGTTTAACTCACACTAGAGCAATATAAATATATATTCTACTGTACCGAGGATAGGACCTAAGGCTTTTTTGCTCAATTTGCCGAGATTGGAAACATTAAAAATTCTACAATATACATTTAGAATTTAAGAGCAAAGAATATTAATGTAATTACATGAGATGAACATTTAAAATCCATTATTGTTTGGAAAGCAGTAGGCAATTGTGCATAGCGACCATCATTGACTTTTGTTTTTATTATATTGGCTTGTTTCTTTCGAAAGCGACTGCTGACAAAATCAATCTGATTGTGTTTTCATTAAATAAATTAGCGCCTGGAAACCAGATTATGGTTATTAGATTTGTCGCCCGTTTTAGCTGACAATGCATCAGCAAGGGCAGAGGGCATATCGCTAAAAGCCAGCCATTTGCTGTCTCCCCGCATTGGATGTGTAACATTCTGCATGGAAGGATCTAGATCCACAATGATGGAAGGCCTACAGTAGGTCTCCAGGAAGATTAGAGTGTATGCACGTGAGTCTCTCTAGGAGTCCTGTATACATTTACGGGGGTTTGTAGTTATGCAGTCAGGGCTACTGGGAGTCATTTGCTCTCTGTTTTGCTCTTGGCTGATTTTGCTTTCAAGGATGCCAGCTTTTAGAGTTTTGCTTCATTTAACATTGAGTTCAGTTGTTTGGGATGCTGTGAGAAAGCTCCTTGGGGCTTGCTTTTAATGTGCCTGCAGGAAGCTTGAGCGAACAGACCTTTGCATTTTATCCACACTCCTTATGTTGTTGCACTTGAGGAGTGACAAATTCAGGTTAATTCGCTAATCAGACTTCATTCTGTGATGCAGAATGACATTTCCCACAACAGTGCTCATTTTACAGGGGATAGATTCCAAGAAGATCAGATCATTATTAAAGAAAAGCTTTAATTAATTATCTGTTTTCCTTTTTTACAATAACCCAGGGCAGCCATCAAGGCAGTACAGGCATGTGTGCTATGCAGGAGCAGTGGGGGGCAGTTATGTCCAACAGTTAAAATAGACTGTAGACCCTTCTGGGGTATGGGGTATCCCGATTTGGGCATCTTTTCTTGGCAATCCTGATACCGGGCAGCTGATAGTCACCACTTCTGCCTTACAACAGACAACAGATTCAACAAACCTGAATGGTGATTGGCATTAATGTGATTGTCAGCCAAGTGACAGAATGTAGTGGTACTGTATCAGCAAGCTTACAGGTACATAACTACAGGCAGTACATTGGTAGCAACCACATAAGGGACCCATGAGGTCAGGGGGCCTGATCATTGTTGCTTCTCCACCTTATTTTTTCAGAGGTGCACATAATGAAAAAACTTGCTGCATGAGACATGACGAGGCTCCATTTAATTTCTGCACCACGGGTTGTCACATTTAATTACACCTGGCTGCTCACTCCTAGGCATGGCAGACACAGAAGCACAAGGGAGCATCCTTAATTGGGATGCCCCTATGCTGCATGGGTTAGAGGAAGTAAAGTTCCTTTTGAGCCCTTTCCCCTCAGGGCATTCCAATTTGAGATGTCCCTTTGTTAGAAGGAAGCACTGAAACAGGCTTCAGTTTTTAATCTTCTGCGTTCCTGTGATGTGGATAGCCTGAGGATTGGAGCCACCCTGTGGTCCCCTTTTCCACACATGTCGGCCGCCAACTTAGCTTTAAATAGAGGGAGATAAAGTGGACATACATTCTTTTTTAGCTTTAGATCCACTATAATGAGGACCTCCAGCCTCTTTCCCTAATCCAACCACCGGCCCCTCCCTAGGGGCAAGCTCAGTTAGAATAAAGAAATATAATTGAATTCCAGTTGCTAAAATCCTCCTCCGTTTAGGCACTTGCATGGCAGAAGTGGAGACCGGACCTTTGATTGGCTGACTCAGAAGTCAGGGAAAGTCCTAGCTCCACAGCTGCCATGGATGCTAGGGTGACTGGAGGAGGGTTTCAGCATCTAAGTAAGTATCTTTTGTACCTATTTATTCAAACCAGGCTTGTTTCAGGGGGGTGGGGGTTGAACTAGGGCCTGGGGTGGTTAAGGACTTTCAGAAAAAATATGGATGTCCTCTTTAAATGTACCATGCAAACTTACAACTGAACCCCACTGAGAAGCCTGGCCCCAACATTAAAAACAGCATACAACTGTAGTTGAGCTCTATACAGCTCAGTAATATATCTGGATCTTACAATGTAGAAAAGAAAGTCTCTTGACAACCATTGAAATTACCATACTTGGCAACTATAGGTTCACACAGACGTATGGCAGTCAGTGGGCACAGGCTCAGATTGGCCCACAGGGTTACCAGGGAATCCTCCAGTGGGTCCTTGGATTCAGGGGCTCCTTTGACAGCCTTTATCACCAAATCCTGAGCTATGTGTAGCCTATGTGTTGCATCCCATGTGCACACAAAGAGACAATACAGTTTTACTGGTGGGCCCCAGACACCCCAGTCCGACGCTGAACTGTGCTGATAACCCAGACATGAACTTGCCTAAATGCCAGTTATAGATGTAGGATAATCCAATGCACCCATTGTATGCGCTATGTCCACAGACTCCCTAACCTTATAAAAGATTTAAAAAGGCTGAATCTACACTTTTTAATGTGGATAAATTTGACGCTTTCACTAAAGGTGTCGGCTCTAATGAAGCTTTGCCATTGGATGGCATCTATAAAGGAATGCTTATTTCTCCCTTTCCTGATACTTTCATCAATATCTGAAGTTATCAATATCAGGCTGCGGCAACATCCAAAAAGTAGGGGCCTCTTTAAATCCCAATGTTATGTAACATATGCATGTAACCTCTCCTAGTGTACCTAATATGTAACTACAGTATGTAAACTGCCAAAAGGAATTCCTTTTGCACATTGTGTACCTAGTGAATAAAGTATTCTTATGCAGATGCTAAATTATTTTGCGCAGGACAGATGCTGATTCTGAATTATTTTTCCCAGGACACATGCAGATGCTGAATAATTATGCCCAGGACAGATGCAGATGCAGAATATTTATGTCCAGGACACATGCTAAATTATTTTGCCCAGGACCGGTGCAGATGATTTTTTTTGTTGTCCAGGTCAGATGAAGATGCTGAATTATTTTGCCTAGAATAGCCAGAGAAGTTTGTTGGCCAGGACAGATGAAGACACATTATTTTGCCCAGGACAGCCACAGAATTTTTTTGCCCAAGCTAGACTTGACATTGAATTATTTTGGGGCAGCCCTACAATCATTTTTTGCACCCCATCTGGCAATAGTTAGCAATAACTCCTGCAGTAGATATAGCACCCTCTGCTGTGGCAGTTGGGTTGAGTTATGTGCCCCTCCCCCTTGTGTAGTGGGAGCTGGTTGCACAGAGACACTGAACAGTTGCATAAACTACTTTTTTCTCCCCCTGAATGAAAAAAGGCGGATGAAAAATGAGAGTGTCACATAAAATTGCTTGCAGGGCCGCATCTGCCATGTGCCCAAGGTAGATAATAAAGGTAGACAAATGTTTGCATCTGGTTCTAAATTGAGGTAGTAAATAATGCCATTCACTTTAATTGTTTACCTGGATCTTGATTCAGCACCAGGTGGAAATGGAGCACTGCTTATTTTTCTTCTCCGAAAGTGAACTTTTTACAAATAGTGCTGAATCGACCCAGTTCCTCAGTTTCAGCTTACCATTACTTTAAAGGCAAATTGCTCTGTGTCACTGACAATAGTAGATAAACAAGGATATACAATGAATTCCAGCAGTAACAACTCATGGGCGTTGATTCAGAGCCAGGTCAGAATTCTCACTTAATTTTTAGAGAGAAATCTACCAGTCACTTTCATTGTCTACTGGGCTGTGAATCAAGTTATACTAAAGGCAAGCCTGACTGTTGTCCCATTGGCTTGGGCTACACGTTTCACTGTCCCAAACTTCAATCTATTTTCAAAAGGACCCTGTAGTTCCCAAGTTATCTTTAAAAGTATTAGAGCATTGGAGATTCATAAAAAAATAAAGATAAACCCTGGGTGTGGCAACAGCGTTGTGATGTGCTTAGTCTATACATAATGGGTGGTCTCTAGGCAAAGATTGCAGCAGCTCAGTATGACCGGATCATGACAGCGACAGATATGTTGCAGGCAGGCATATTTACTCCAGCCTGTTAGCAACTAGTTTGCCCGGATGAAAGGGGGTGTTTGCTCAGTGCCTGACCTATACCAAGGCTGGAATACATGGTGGCAGACGGGGGCAGGCTGTTAATTGCTGGCAGCCTGATCAAAGACTGGAGATAGGCGTTGATAGCTGTGCTTGTTCATGAGGAAGAGGAGAGAGGAGGGGGGGTGTCACAGCTGCAGAGAGAGGCAGCCAATCAGAATATATGGGGCGGAAGTGGGGGGTGTTTCTGTTCTCTGTCCACTAAAGGTTGATTGAAGGACCAGGTCAGTGTGCTGGCAAGTGACAGCTGAGTGAGGAAGGGATTTCTCAGCTACAGAGACTGAGAGCAGAAAGGACAATGATGGAGGAACTCAGTGAAAGGTAAGCTACTTCTATAGGTCTCAGGAGACATATTAAACTATTACATTTGCAAATTAGTGAACAAAGCATGTTAATAATAATCATTATTTGTATAGCGCCAACATATTCCGCAGCACTTTACAATCCTGAACAATATGTGCAGCTAAGGCAGGAGTAAAAATATCTACGTGTAGCTCAAGACTCAAAACTGCAAATCTAAATCTCTCTAGATGCAAGCTTTGGACACATCTGATGGTGGGGGGCGGGGGGGGGTAGGTCAGTGCTATTTACACCTCTGTTGCTCCCAGTGTGGCCACCTGTGACCTAATCATGTGCTTCCATTAAATGGTTAGTTGTCTGCCTCCAATTTTGTGGTTGGCGTTAAAAAGCCATTCTTCAGATTCGTTATTAGAAAATGTCTGGAAATCTTGTAAAGCCCAGCAGAACAAAGGTTAGCCTACAAATGCAATGTTACAGATGATTAATTTCCATGGCAGTATTTGATAAAAATAAACTACATTTTTTTTCTTTGCTCTTGAAAATTTTTGTACATTTTCCTATTATACACATGGCCACGTCGGAGCATAACAGAACTGTTGTGAGACATCGGCCTTAAAAGACACTGCAAGAGTAGACATAAGTAATGATACACCTACTGCATACCTCCCTGTTGTCCCTTATTCGCTCCTCAGTTTTTCCTCATTCAAGTTTGCATGAATACATGTATTTTTCCTTTTGACAAAATAGTTTTTTTTTGGATATTAGCTTTTTATGGCATCTAAAATATGTATTACTGGCTATTATACAGCTCTCACACACACATATATATATGTTTATATATATTTTCCCCCAGAAGTGGAGGGAAAAATGTGAGTGCGTCTTGGGGTGAATTTAAAAAACAAGCAGGCCCAGCAGGGGCTTCGGCAGCCCGCTGGAGCGCCGGTTATGTTGATTTACTTTTTTGTGGTTTTTCTGCCTCACTGCAGCCTGTGGGAAATGGGAGGGGGGAATGCCACACTGCCTATGGTAAATGGGATTGGGGAATGCCCCACTGCCTATGGGGAATGGGATTAGGGAATGCCACACTGCCTATGGTAAATGGGATGGGGGAATACTACCCTACCTATCTATCACCCCAGATGTCCTTTTCCTTCCATTACAAGAAAGTAAAAAAAGCCTGGCTGGCAATTTCTTGATGCTCGGTGTATAAGTGACCTTTCCCACCGCCATCCAGCATATTTACATGGATTTTTATCATTGGGCCATTTTATCTTGATAGTGCTCCTTTAATTGCTGCATGAGGGTCCCCTGCTTACCTGCAGCCACTTCTGCAGCATATATTCTCCTTCTAAGGGCATGGTGTCATGGTGAACAGAGTACAGGTCTCAGCCAAGGTGCCCATGCAGAGTAATAAGGCTCATGCTCTACAAGCAAACACCCCTAAACAACTTTTTCTTGATCTTGCCTGGTGTCTTGGTGAACTGCACTTTGGATCCAGCAGTTTTGACTTTGTAGTACAGAACCCGGACAGGGTGTAAGAGAATATCAGGACCCATACTCCACACACACCCTTGAGGCTAGAGGCTAGAAGGCTAGAAGCTAGAGCTGCCGGACCTAGCATGCAGATCACTGAGATGACAGGGCGCCAGGAACGTAACAGATGCTGCTGGAGCAGCTACAAGTAAGCAGAGGAGCCTTGTGAAACAATGGCACTCCTAATGGGTCTGATGGTATTGATAGTGGACTTTCACTTTAAGTAGTCAGAGTGTGATCTCTTGGGATTTATATGATAACATACTCTCAGTGTAATTGAAGGATCTCTCACATATTGGATGCAAACAAGAACTTTGGCTTTACCAACACAACCCACACGCTGTTAGCACAAAACAGATGGCAACAAAGGACTCCACAAAAAATAATTACACTCATCTGCTTATAATAAATAGTTCCACTCACATCAATAGCAAGGTACTGATCAAAAATAATACTCCCAGGATGTACATTGCGTTTAATTACATGGAATAACATGCTTGATTTTCAATTAACTATCTAGAAACCCACATTGCAGTGGAAGATTCTAGTTTCATCTCTCCATTACTTCAAGGGCTAACTGCTCTGTGGCACTGACAATAGTGAATAAACATACAATAACAAACAATAAATCCCAGCAGCTTTATTGTAGATGAATTGAGATCTGCAAGTCTCAGGAGACATATTAAGCTATTACGTTTGCAAATTAGTGAAGGAAGCAGGTTCGCTGATCAATATGTGCAGCTACTGCAGGAGAAATAAAAATCTACTTGTAGCTCAAGACTTAAGAACTACAAATCCTTCCTGATGTAACCTTTGTACATGTCTTTGGGGCTTATGCTTACATTTTAGCTGTCAGGAAAGGTAACCTTTGACTTCTTCAATGGTTTGATACGACACAAGTAGGTGAGTGCTATTTTTATCTCTGTTGCTTCCAGCAGGAACCTGTTTAGAAAAACCATCATAAAATCACCATAGCAGCCCATGTAGCTAATATAAGACCTAAAATAAAGAATTATCACTAAGCTGGCTGAAACACATGCTTTGCTTCTAAGAATGGCTACTCAAGTCTAACTACTTGTCCCCTAACCAGATTGTGGACACAGTATCATTATCCAATTATTTGACCCAAAGCATTGCATGATGGGTAAAATTATGGGATGATGGGATGGAGACAGACAGGTGACCACATTTGTGGTTAATTGTGGAGGACATTTTTTAGGGAAAAAGGGGCAAAATTGGGAACGTGCTACAGCATCTACAGTGCTCTGCAGGAAGTGGAGGAGAGGCATATGGAACAGGCTTCAGTTGCCTATTGCTATTGCCTGCACAGTCCCAGAGCACCAGAGCTGACAGTACACCTCTCTCCCAGCCTCTCTGACCACTTGTGAGGGTCCTAATCTGGTTTGAATTTGGTGCAGAATGCTCAGGGCTGGGAGAGGAGTGTGCTCTTTTTTATCTCTTTGCTTCAGTTATTATAATTTGGTTACGTTGTTAAGTCACTGTCAAATGTGAGTTATGCCATTTATACCATGTACCATAAATGTTACTATGTGCAGTATCAATGCTCCTTGAGAATTACTTTATAAAGGCTACATATTTCTTAAATATATAAAAGTACACACAAAGACATGACTCAGACTAAATGCTTCTGTAATAGAGACAGAAAGATTCTCGACACGACCTGCTCATGGACAGGTAGACACAATTTGCTTTGTTCAGCAGCTCTGCAATGCAGTGAAGACTCATAGATGAGCAGCTGAGAGATTTCGCAACTGTCACTGAAATTAAATCAGCAAAATTGAATTAGACCCCATGTTAGCGGCTGACAGGAATGATCTCACACTTCAAAACACACGAAAATAGAAACCATGGGACTAGAAAAAGAGTGCAGATACTCATGGTAAATTCCACTCATTAGTATTCAATCACACAAAATTACGTAGTAATTAGATGCCTAATATCCAGGAACACGATTATTGTTCTCCTGGTAATTAGATCCGGTGCTTGTATAATTATTAGTCAGTAGAGTAACACCGCAGTGACCCCAAAAAAGTGCTTGTCTATGTTTTTCCAAATGAAAGGTGTTTATATTTAAAGATGAATGAATTGCTGTGTTTAAAGGAATGGTCTAAAGACTATAGACAAACTTGGGGAATGAAATTTAGCCCCTTTTACAGTTGTGATCATTTCTGTAGTTATGGTCCCAATGGTGGAGAGTGGCATCAAAAAGTGCCCCGTACAGTCCCTGGGCCAATATTAATTTACCCACCATTAAACATTTTAGGGCCCAGACAACCTCAGTGTCAGACCTCCTGTTCTTCTTTCTACATGGATTTCCATAGATGTGAAAATGATGTCTAGCACAACACTTATAATGCCAAAGTGATTTTTAGAAAATTCTAAGGTAAAATTGCCTGCCCAAAAAAATAGTACAGAAGCTAAACAGATTGCTGGCTGGGTTCAGATCCACATTATGGCAAATGGCGGGGCCCTGTAAATAACTGGGACCCATATAGGAGTCCTGCCCCCACTGCCTGGCAGCCATGCATTTTCCCACTCTTTACCAACTACGTTTTGCTAGTATCAGCAATATGACGTGGAGACTGATTCACTACTATTGCCAGATGAGCGTCTGTATAGCGGCCCTTACAGCGACCACTAGTAGATGCTGTAAACTGGTATTGGGCGCTGTAACAGAGCATCTCAGTCGCTCTAGTAACCTGGCCGGCATTGATGAATGTAATGTGTGTTGGGCGCTGTAACAACAGTATAGCGCTACAGCGAGCGAGAGGTAGCGCCAACACAGTACGTCTGGCACTCAGTGCTCCACACCATATTTAACAAAACACTAGACACACACAGCGTTGGAGCTCTAAAGCTGGGCGCTGTAGCACAGAGCACCAGGCACTGTGGGATTAAAGTCTGTTTTTGAACACATATCCACCAGTAACAAAAGCGAAAACACATGGAATGACATTGCTTTAACACTCTTACAATAACACTTTCAGGCTGATTCATTACTAGCGCCAGGTACCGACAGATGAGTGTCTGTAGCGAGGCATTTAGAGCGACCGCTAGTAGTAGCTATACTTGGCGATGGTTTTCTGTTTCAGAGCGTCTCAGTCGCTGTCCAGCATTTATGATTTTATTGTGTGAGTCACTCTAACACCAGTTCAGCGCTGTATGGGAGCGAACGGTAGCGCTAGCTCAGTGAGACAGACTCACAACATATTCATCAAAAAAACAGCCTCACACAGTTCCGGCGCTCAAAATCGGGTTGTTGTAGCCCACAGTGCCAGGAGCTGTGTGATTAAAGTCTTTTTTTGAACATGTATCCACTAGTAACAAAGCGAAAACATATGGAATTACATAGTTACTGTAACATGAACAGACATGTAAGGACAATTCTTCATAAAAATATTATTAATCAAAAAAAGTTTTCAAAAATGTCATTTTCTAGCCCAGAATACATGTCAGAAAGATTTGATTTAAAAAAAAAAAAAATTGGGATCAGGAAAGGGATTTAAGGATCGCCCATAGAGCTCCAGGTAGCGAGAGGTAAGACGTGCCGCTCTGCAAGGCAGAACGCTGGCGATGTACGCTGAGCCTGGGATAATGATGAATCGTACGCTACATGGCGTTTTTCCAGTCGCTGACCAGATTCGGCTTCATAAATTTGGAATTGTGTGGCGTGTCCGGTGTTTACCTGCTGCTACCTGCCGCATAATAGGCACTACCTGGCGCTATGCCTTCATGAATAAGGCCCTTTAGTGCCAGACCTGTAATTACAATTCTACATAAAAATATTAAAAGTCAAAATAGTTTCTAAAAGTGTTTGTTTGCAGCCAGGAGAGGTCACGCAATGATTTAAGCAAAAAAAAAATTTAAATGGCCAAAAAATTGCCTATTGACATGTATGGGAGAGCGCTACAGAGCGACTGGTACTACATGGAGCTCTGGAACATAGAGCGCCGGTGCTATACACGGAGCCATCTGGATAAATACATGTGACGCGGCATGGTTCTGTTAGAGTTGCTCACCAGATTCGCTTTCTTAAATGTGGTTTTGCGTACAGTGCCTGGCGTTCACCAAACGCTGCCTGTCGCTACCAGGTACTGCCTGCCGCTATCTGTTCCTAAATAACCCCCTTACTGTTCATTGTGCATGCACCAGTTACATGCATAGTGGCTGAGGCTGAGGAATTCCCAGCAAGTCCTTTTCACTGAAGCATGGGACTAATAGCCACTTATCTTGCCACTTGTTTTTAGTGCACAAAAGGTAACTTCATTAAACTAACTACATGTCCCAAAACTTGCAGGACAGTCATCGTGTCACCTGAGGATCTTTAGCCATAATGCCTTGTCAGTTTTTGCCTGGAAGCTGGCATTTATTAAAATTTGGATGTTAAACTGTGCTGAAATTAACCTACAATTAACCCCTTTGTTCAAGGGGAAGTAAAATCACTAAGGGCTTTACTTTCACCACTTCTGTTTAATTGGCAATCCATATTCAGATTGAATTTTGCCTCTTTCCAGGCTAAAGCCTGAGACTAGGCCATGGGTGTACATGTCATACAGGCAGGGAAGGTAGTTGCCACGTGGCCCATGGAAAAAGGGGTCCGGCGCAAGGGCAAGGGGTTGCCTCTCGCAGTATGCTAGCAGCTGGCGGAACAAGGTAATGGTATCTTTGTTCCTTTCTGAGAAACCTATCGCTCTTACCACTGCCACCCCATGCAGACAGCACAGCAACAATGCATATCGATGCAGTATTCTTCAGAGTAATAAGCTTTCTGCCATGTGTGAGTCATCTCTCCATAGCAGTTCTGTGATGTAGATATGATTCACACATTGCAGAAAGCTGTAAGCTGTTAATATTGAAATAGCAGGTGTGTGTGTGTGTGCTATACAGTGTAGCTCAGCAGGGTGTGGTTTTGTTACAACTGAAACATTAATCACATGTCTGGCTGTTGCTATGTAACACAGCAGGGATCTGGTCAGCTGTTTTTCAATGCTTGTTACATTGCACAGCAGTAGCACTAGTTTTAAAACTCCCAGTGCTACTTTTTATACTCCCAGTGTACCTTGACAGCACCCAGGACAATACATGAACAACACCAGGCCCAACTACTGCCAGCTTGAGGCCGGGAAAGATAAAATTTAATACAAATTGGTATTCCCCATGAAACATGAGTGGAGGAAGTAAGGCCTTTTGTGACTTTCCTTCCTCTTTAAACTGTCACAGTCCCACACTGTTCTTTCAAAATAGATCAGTTTAAAAGGAAGCAACCACCATCAATAGGGGTCTTCCTCTTCTTGGTTTACCAGGTCTGCTAATTTTTCCAGCGTTCCTTCGCCAGATAGCTTCCACTTCTCAGGAGCAGCCGAAGTGATGACTGCATCTCCTCCAATGGTTCTGTGCTTCTGTTTAAAGCAGACTAAAGCAGACTAATCTACTCTCATAATTTCCTCCTTTGACTATCGGTAGCGTATGCTTTTCAGATGGCTTAACCCCATGCAGATGTGGTGGAATAGCTGCCCCCTAGAATTACATGGGAGCAGCCATTTTGAAACACACCTGAGAGCCCTGTTTACACATGACTACACATGAGCATGAGTGGGGGTATGGGGGAGAGTCTTTGCTAGCACACAGACACGTTCCAGTTTAGCTGGGAACTTCCTAGTATCGGCCCAAAAAGCCAGAGAGATATTTTATCTGTTGCCACACTGAATGTAAAAAGGAGATACCATCCTACATTAACCCCATTAAATGCCAAGCACTTGAAAGTTACTTGGTTGCCTCTCTGACCATTAAATGCCAACCACGTGAATTTCCCATGCCTGGTATTTCCCCCATTTGCGGCCAAAAGAAAAAGACTCTCACCTCTATCCGGGATCCTCTTCGCCCAAGGGGCATCTGATTGCCTCCCCTGGGTCTCCATCGGAGCACAGAATGTCTGTTCCCTGCCCCGCACAGCCGATTCTGACAGCTCACCGGCCACCGCAGGGAGGGGCAAGAGAGGTGCCATCATCTCTCTCTGCCAATATTAAAGGCCGCTTCTGACAACTGAAAGCTGTCAGAAGGTGGCAGTGCTTGGTGGAGGTCAAGTGTGGGTCAGGAGACTCTGATCCCCTGCCCTAGGCCCAGCTTCTGCCAATCACTTCCACCTGTGGACATAGCGATTGGAGGTAAGTAGAAAAATACATAAATATGTGTTTTTACTTTTAACTCTGGACTGGTAAGCGGTCCATGAAACTCTAGTCTCTCCATCTTGTGCTAGAAAGAAAAAGTTATTTTGTTTTTCCATATCCCTTTAGCTTTCCCTCTAGTGGCCAAAATCAGGGCACAGCTTACAGAGACAGACCCTTTCCATGGCATTTTTGAAAGTGTTTTTTCTGTTGTGCTTTTTTGTTGCTTATTATTTACCTACGTTGACAAGTGTTTGTTTTATATTCGCTACCTGCAATCTTTTGCTATTGGCAACTGTACACCAAGTCTGTACACAAGAAGTGAGAAGCAAGTACACACAGAATGTATCCTAAAGGACTGTGGAATATGTTGGCGCTATATAAACAAAGACTATTATTATTATTATTATAGTAGCAGTGTTCTGGGCTTACAGGGCTCACTTTTCTCTTCTTGTAGATCTTTCCAATAGCAACAGATTGCAGGCAGTAAAAAACTGCTTCCACAAAACTCTCTTTCTAACATAAGAAAAAATAATAGAAAATACTAGATAAGCTCAGCAACTTATTGACATCCTTTTGGTACAAAAAATACACTTTCATAAAATGCCTTGCAAAGCGGACTCTCCCCACCATGGAAGATCATGGTACTTTAAAAATAAACAATAATAATAGTAACATTGAATCATGTTCCTCAATAAATTAAAGGCACAGTCCAGTTTTTAGATTAATTTATACTTTTATGACCTGGCATAGTTTTAGGTCAAATTTATGCAGAAATATAGACCAATATCGAAGTATTCACAAACTTCTCTGCAGCACGTGTGAGTCGTAATGTTACATATCAGTCTCTGAAATAAGTGGTGCTCTTTTCCCTCTTCCCCGCTATAAATTCAGTTTATGACGAGCACGGGCATCAAAAGTAAAATGTAACCAACTTGATTTATTATTTGGCTGGCAGTTCACTTTATAATGAACTAAAAGAAAAAAAAAACAAACAAAACAAAAACAAAGTAAACGAATAAGCTAAGGCCCTTATTTATGAAGGAATAGCGACAGGTAGCGACTGGTGAGCGGCAGGTAATGACGGGCCCCGCCGCGAGAACGCCGGCTCCCCACCACAATCACACATTTATCAAGCCGATCCTGCTTAGCGACTGAGATAGCGCCATATAGCGACTCATTCATCATTATTCCAGCCTCAGCCCACAGCGCCAGCGAGCGACCTTGAACAGCGACAGGTATGACCTCTCGCTACCTGGCGCTCTCCAATACATTTCAATGGAACAATCTTTAAATATTCATAATTAATTGTTATTGTTTTTTTTCAATGTGAAAAATTCTGTGACCACTTCTGCCATGCCAAAAAAAAAAAAATTAAATTGTACAGAATTGATATTACAGGTCTGATATTAATGTATTCATGCTACAAAATTATTTAAAAAAATAGTTTTTTTTGGTTTCCAAAAATATAGTGGTTTGGGGGTTAAAAAACTACTTTTAACCCATCGCCGCCAGCGCTCTGGGGTTTAAACATGCATTTCACAGCGCAAGAATTTTTTGAGCGTGATTTTTTTAATGAATATGGTGGGAGCCGGTCGCTAGGGCCAGTCGCTATCATGCGCTTTTACTCCTCACCCAATATTCAACATTACGGCAAACCGACTGAGTCGCTATCAACTACCGAACAACGGCCAAGCACAGCGACTACTAGCGGGCGCTCTGAAAATGCCGCTACGGTCGCTCAACTGTTGCTACCTGCCACTATTAATGAATCGGCCTCCCCATCTTCCCTGCAGTTTCACACAGTCTAATGCAAGAGTGGCGGGATTTTAACTACTTCTTAGTTCTAAATAAAAGGTGGTCATGGCTTGAATAAAATATTATGTGAGTGCCTACAGAGAAGGGGCTAGTTCCCAGCTTCTCCATCTTTAAGCAGCAATGAAGCAGAAAGATCCGTCTGCATGATAGGTAAAGACATCTTGCTTTGACTTTACACTTACCCTGGACACGCCATTTACATTTCTTCAGTAGTCTTATGTATGTAGAACTGTGTAAGATACAGATACAGTGAAGAATAGGGGACAGTGATGAAAATAAAGAAGAAATCCTGCCCAACCAAGGTTAGACCCCAAACACAATACACTGAAGAATCTCTTTTATAGCTATTTGCTGTAAATCTGCATGAACAACCCTGTTTTATTTCATGTCTGTTTAAATTAGCTTTAAAATGTCAATGGTGTAAAATTAGTGTAGTGTATCTAGACTTAGGTAAGTATCCAACAAAAAGTATGATGAATGGATTGTGTTTAAGAAACCAGTCAAAAAATGAACATTGATGATTTGTGACTCCTAGTACGCACAGCAAAGTCAATTGGCGAAGCAGAGCAGTGAAAAGGCAGCTGAGGGCTTTTGAGATCATTAAAGATTATCTATGGTATTGATCCTCCTTTGCTGTATCTGCTGGTCACTGACAGTAATGTATTGTGCATGTGAGAAAGCAGATAATGGCTCTGATCAAAGAGAGTATTTATTATCCTACCTGTTCCATGGTAGAAGGAAAAGTCAATCCAATATCTTGTTTGCTTACTAGTGTTAAGCAATAGGAAGCCACATTTCTAATGCGATATCCTGTAATAGCTAATTGTGTGCACATAGGAATATTAATGTCTTGCAATATCTACAGCCATTGCTGCTTAGGGGGTTGGCATGTACTCACTGCATCTCTTCTTCTGACTATATTCCACCTTGGCCATCTCAGCACAGCACAGAGTCAATTATGGAGGTTATTTAAGAAATTATAGCGCCAGGTAGTGCCTCGTAGTGGCAGGCAGTGTCTGGTGAACGCTGGGGCTCTGTAGGCAAAAGCACAGTGTCAGAAGACACTTAACGGGTCCCCGTTCCAGCGCCGTCTCCGGGCGGCCGGCCGCAGCTACTTCCGCACGCCGGCCGCGCGCACTCCCACTGTCCTTCCTCGTCCCCGAGGCTCCTCTGTTCGTGCTCGCGAGCACGTTCTTCATATGCCCTATAGAGCCTACGGGCTCAGTTAGGGGGGAACTCCTCCCTCTCAGTGATAGGGCCAATGAGCCCAGGGTTTTGGTATGGGCCAATGAGCCCAGGGTTCTGGTGTGGGCCTATGAGCCCGTGTGCAGGGGTTTTGGACTATGGCTCAGGGTTGGTTTGGGCTACTTGTGTTAGCCAATGAGTTGTGTAATCCTAGTTAGCACCAATCACACACCCATCTCCCATCATATCTGTTCCTATAAAGGGTTCACCCCATCAGTTACTCAGTGCCTATGATAGCGCCTTGTACCTTGCTTTGTCTTGTGATATAACCGTGACTGATCTCCGTTGCCGACCCCTGCCTGAACCGACCATTCTTTATCTGATCTCCGTTGCCGACCCCTGCCTGAACCGACTATTCTAGATCTGATCTCCGTTGCCGACCCCTGCCTGAACCGACTATTCTCGATCTGATCTCCGTTGCCGACCCCCGCCTGAACTGACTACTCTCGATCTGATCTCCGTTGCCGACCTCTGCCTTTTACCCTGACCTCGAGCTGCCTCATTCCTCTGTAACGCTGCGATCTCTGACTTCCCCGTGTCAACCTCTTGCCTGTCTCTGGACTTCCGCTACACTCGCTCTTAGCCATTGGTTCTTCAGACCTCTATACCTGTAAGCTCTCATCCTTTGAGCCATTGAAGTCCTGGGGGCAACCGATCCCGGGCAGGCGTATTTTGCGTCCCGGCAAGCGGGGGCTCCTACAGGTGAAGCTGGCTGCGGAGATTGGGGGTTGAGGGCTTACCTAGAGGGCTGGTGTTACCAGAGCGTGAAACACAGCTATGAAAGCGAATCTGGTGAGCGACTCTAACAGCGCCGTGTAGCGTTCAATGTATTATTACAGACAGCTCAGCGCCGGCGCTCTAGCTTCCAGAGCACCAGGTATTACCTTTCGCTCACTGTCGCTCTCCCATACATTTAAATATGTGTTCATTTGCTTGTGTCTAAACAGCGTGTTTGACTTTTTTTTTTTTTTTTCTTAAATCATTGTGTGACCTCTCCTGGCTGCAAACAAACACTTTTAGAAACTTTTTTGATTTTTTATATTTTTATGCACAATTGTCATTACAGGTCTGGCACTATAGTGTTAATGTCACAGTGTTAAAACAATGTAATTCCATGTGTTTTCGCTTTGTTACTGGTGGATATGTGTTCAGAAACAGAATTTAATCACACAGTGTCTGGCGCTCTATGCTATAGCGACCAGATTTAGAGCGCTAACACTGTGCGTGTGTCCTTTTTTGAAGTATGGTGTGGAGCGCAGAGTGCTGGATGCACTTAGCTGGCGCTACCTCTCGTTCGCTGCAGCACTGTACTGGTGTTAGAGTGCCCAACATACATCACATTCATCAATGCCGGCCAGGTTACTACAGCGACTGAGGCGCTATGTAACAGCGCCCAATACCCGCTTACAGCGTATACTAGTGGTCGCTCTAAGAGCCGCTATACAGACGCTCATCTGCTGATGCCTGGCGTTAGTAATGAATCAGCGTCCACGTTTCCAGCCAGTGCAGAAGCAGCATTGTTACTCTCGTTAGCCACAACAAATATAGCTCAGATCACTGTGGTATTCCAAAGTCGTGCGTGGCGCACACAGTGCACCCGGCCATCGCTAAACTGCTGAACAGCCAAGAGTGTAGTAAATCATTATTCTTGGTTGTACATACGGGGGTTCTTTTGATGAACACAACTTGCGAGCCACACAGCAGTGATCCCCAGCAAAGTGGGACATTTAGGTGCCTTCAGAGTTTTGGAAGGACAGTGGCCCTCAAAGTGGGACTGTCCCACCCAAGGTGCGACAACTGTTCAATTTAAATAAAGTAAAATACAATTGGGAAGTTGGTTCTTTCTAGAGCAGGGGTACTCATCTAATTTCGTTAAAGATCTATTTACTGGGATCTGGCACAAAGTGAAGGTCAGGGCTGAACATCAACCAGTCTGCGCGAACGTGCACCACTAGAGGAAAGTAGTGAGTGCAGGTAAGTAACATAATAATAATAATAGGAAGAAAATTGGCGTAATGTTAGATTAATCTGTTTTTTATTTCTCGTCCTCCCCTGACTCTCATTTGCCTTTTTTTTTTACCTTATCTTTCCGACTCTCTTCCAGCTTTTTTTTTATCTCACCCCCCCCCCCCCGTGCCTCTTTTTAGCTTTTTTATCCCCCCCGCAACGCGCTTTTTTTTGCCTATTTTTAAAACTTTTTGCTTTTATTTACGTATTCCCCCATGACTCTCTTTTTGTTTGTCCTTTTTTTTTAACTTAACCTGCACCCCCCCCATCATGATTGCAAGGTATCCTGTGCAGTGACAGAGCTAGCTGGCATCCTGTGCTCCATTTAATTTCCGTGGGGAAGCATCAAGCAGAGCCAGGGATTGGCTATAGGGCATACCGGGGCAAAATCCCAGTAGGCCGGCACCATGGAAGGCTGTAGCCGGTGAGCCAATGAGTGGCTCCCGAGGACTGTATAATAATAATAAGGTGGCAGACAGGGTAAGTTGTTTATGCCTGACTGCCTGTCCTGCCACTGCTTTTGCCCCTGCCACCACTCACACACATACAAACACACACATTTGCATACATCTTCTCCTGCTAGTAGCAGGCGGCCAGTGGGTGTGGCCTGTGTCTTTTTTTGTTGTGTTGGTCTGGTTTAAGTCATATGTGATTGTTGGTCCAATTGAAATCCCTTGCAGTGCAAGAAAGTACAATGTACTGAGCCTGTACTACATCAGACTTGCAAATCACAATGCAGATAATCCTTGGTACACAAAATGTTTTGTCCTCGTCGCTCCTGTACAGTTTGTCAAGTGTTACATATAAAAGCACCACTAGCCCAAAGATGACATTAAAACAAAGAGTTTTACAGTAGGTGCAGCTAGCGGCAACCACTGTGCTCCATTGTGCTACCAGTGAAGCTCTCAGTAGACAATGCAGTCCTATTAGGCAGCATATTGAATTTAGCCACTGACCTACTAGAGGTCGATACTGGTTTGGGGTTCACATACCTAGGACTGCTCAGTTCTTGAATATTTCTCTTTTCATAAGCTCTTAGCATTCCCTGCTAAATGTCTGTTAGAAACAGTTCCAACTAGTTTAAAGCAATCCCCTAGAGTGTGAGCTTATCTGCTATCCCCAACGTTCCCAAGCTGATGTCTACATCTTGGACAGAGATAACTGGAAGCTTCTGGAAATATGTGGTTTCTTGTATCTTCCCACAGTGCCAGCTGCGCTAGATCATTAGCAGGGTGGATATAATTGAGTCTCAGAACCCTTCTGCAATTAAAAACTCACTGCCTTATCAGTGACATGCAGGCTGTGAAGAGCATGTTGGCTTTTTCTTGAGGCAGTGATGTCTGCTATGTTGCTGTCAATATAGCGATAAAAACGTAACTAAATGATAAAGAAGTAACAGGAAAAAAACAGGAAAAAAACATGATGGGATGCCACATGCATTCAATAAAGAGTTCAGTGTGCATTCTAATATGGAGTCTAAAGTGAGTGACTGGAGGAAGCCTGAAATATTACTAAAAAAAGTGATGGTATGTTTGTGTCAGCTTCTATCAGAATTGAAATCCTAAAGGCAGTTAAAACTGTTTGTTATTTACATACAGTCCAGGCCAGGGCAGTTCTAGGGGAGGGCAAGCAGGGAGATTTCCATGCCATGTCCCATTTCTGTGTCAAGACCCTTGTGTATGTTGGAGGAGCCTTTATCCTACTCATCCTGTTTTCAGCAGATGTGTCACAGTTGGTGGTGCCGGCCATTAGAGATGAGCGAACTTTTGAAAAATTCGATTCGACTGATTCGCCGAATTTTCCGACAAAAATCGTTTCGACCCGAATAAATTCGCGACGAATCGCTATTAAAAACGGCTATTTCTGAGCCTCCTAGAGCCTCAATAGGGTTGTAAACCATTCTGCCTTGCTGTAACACGCACAGGATGCGTGCTGGGTTAGTTAAATAATACTTTGAAGAAATATCACATGCAGATCAGAGGCATCGCTAATAGAATCGCAGAGCGGCACAATTGCAGAGAGTTGAAGTGGCATCACTATGAGGGGCAGAAGGAGCCCAAACATTGCTTTAAAGAGACACTGGAGTTGGCAGCAGCAGGAGCCCAAAAATTGGATGAATCACACCCTGGAGTTGGCAGGAGTTGACAGCAGCAGCAGCAGCAGGAGCCCAAATATTACATTAAAGAGACCCTGGGGTTGGCCTCAGGAGCCCAAAAATTGGATGAATCACACCCTGGAGTTGGCAGCAGCAGCAGCAGGAGCCCAAATATACACTGGAGTTGGCTTCAGGAGCCCAAAAATTGGATGAATCACACCCTGGAGTTGGCAGGAGTTGGCAGCAGCAGCAGCAGGAGCCCAAATATACACTGGAGTTGGCTTCAGGAGCCCAAAAATTGGATGAATCACACCCTGGAGTTGGCAGAAGTTGGCAGCAGCAGCAGCAGCAGGAGCCCAAATATACACTGGAGTTGGCTTCAGGAGCCCAAAAATTGGATGAATCACACCCTGGAGTTGGCAGGAGTTGGCAGCAGCAGCAGCAGGAGCCCAAATATACACTGGAGTTGGCTTCAGGAGCCCAAAAATTGGATGAATCACACCCTGGAGTTGGCAGAAGTTGGCAGCAGCAGCAGCAGCAGGAGCCCAAATATACACTGGAGTTGGCTTCAGGAGCCCAAAAATTGGATGAATCACACCCTGGAGTTGGCAGAAGTTGGCAGCAGCAGCAGCAGCAGGAGCCCAAATATACACTGGAGTTGGCTTCAGGAGCCCAAAAATTGGATGAATCACACCCTGGAGTTGGCAGGAGTTGACAGCAGCAGCAGCAGGAGCCCAAATATACACTGGAGTTGGCTTCAGGAGCCCAAAAATTGGATGAATCACACCCTGGAGTTGGCAGAAGTTGGCAGCAGCAGCAGCAGCAGGAGCCCAAATATACACTGGAGTTGGCTTCAGGAGCCCAAAAATTGGATGAATCACAGCCTGGAGTTGGCAGCAGCAGCAGCAGGAGCCCAAATATACACTGGAGTTGGCTTCAGGAGCCCAAAAATTGGATGAATCACACCCTGGAGTTGGCAGAAGTTGGCAGTAGCAGCAGCAGGAGCCCAAATATACACTGGAGTTGGCTTCAGGAGCCCAAAAATTGGATGAATCACACCCTGGAGTTGGCAGGAGTTGACAGCAGCAGGAGCCCAAATATTACTTTAAAGTGACACTGGGGTTGGCTTCAGGAGCCCAACAATTGGATGAATCACACCCTGGAGTTGGCAGAAGTTGACAGTAGCAGCAGCAGGAGCCCAAATATTACATTAAAGAGACCCTGGAGTTGGCTTCAGGAGCCCAAAAATTGGATGAATCACACCCTGGAGTTGGCAGCAGCAGCAGCAGGAGCCCAAATATACACTGGAGTTGGCTTCAGGAGCCCAAAAATTGGATGAATCACACCCTGGAGTTGGCAGAAGTTGGCAGCAGCAGCAGCAGCAGGAGCCCAAATATACACTGGAGTTGGCTTCAGGAGCCCAAAAATTGGATGAATCACACCCTGGAGTTGGCAGAAGTTGGCAGCAGCAGCAGCAGGAGCCCAAATATACACTGGAGTTGGCTTCAGGAGCCCAAAAATTGGATGAATCACACCCTGGAGTTGGCAGGAGTTGACAGCAGCAGCAGCAGGAGCCCAAATATACACTGGAGTTGGCTTCAGGAGCCCAAAAATTGGATGAATCACACCCTGGAGTTGGCAGAAGTTGGCAGCAGCAGCAGGAGCCCAAATATACACTGGAGTTGGCTTCAGGAGTCCAAAAATTGGATGAATCACACCCTGGAGTTGGCAGAAGTTGGCAGAAGCAGCAGCAGCAGGAGCCCAAATATACACTGGAGTTGGCTTCAGGAGCCTAAAAATTGGATGAATCACACCCTGGAGTTGGCAGAAGTTGGCAGTAGCAGCAGCAGGAGCCCAAATATACACTGGAGTTGGCTTCAGGAGCCCAAAAATTGGATGAATCACACCCTGGAGTTGGCAGCAGCAGCAGCAGGAGCCCAAATATACACTGGAGTTGGCTTCAGGAGCCCAAAAATTGGATGAATCACACCCTGGAGTTGGCAGAAGTTGGCAGCAGCAGCAGCAGGAGCCCGAATATACACTGGAGTTGGCTTCAGTAGCCCAAAAATTGGATGAATCACACCCTGGAGTTGGCAGCAGCAGCAGCAGGAGCCCAAATATACACTGGAGTTGGCTTCAGGAGCCCAAAAATTGGATGAATCACACCCTGGAGTTGGCAGGAGTTGGCAGCAGCAGCAGCAGGAGCCCAAATATACACTGGAGTTGGCTTCAGGAGCCCAAAAATTGGATGAATCACACCCTGGAGTTGGCAGAAGTTGGCAGCAGCAGCAGCAGCAGGAGCCCAAATATACACTGGAGTTGGCTTCAGGAGCCCAAAAATTGGATGAATCACACCCTGGAGTTGGCAGAAGTTGGCAGCAGCAGCAGCAGCAGGAGCCCAAATATACACTGGAGTTGGCTTCAGGAGCCCAAAAATTGGATGAATCACACCCTGGAGTTGGCAGGAGTTGACAGCAGCAGCAGCAGGAGCCCAAATATACACTGGAGTTGGCTTCAGGAGCCCAAAAATTGGATGAATCACACCCTGGAGTTGGCAGAAGTTGGCAGCAGCAGCAGCAGCAGGAGCCCAAATATACACTGGAGTTGGCTTCAGGAGCCCAAAAATTGGATGAATCACAGCCTGGAGTTGGCAGCAGCAGCAGCAGGAGCCCAAATATACACTGGAGTTGGCTTCAGGAGCCCAAAAATTGGATGAATCACACCCTGGAGTTGGCAGAAGTTGGCAGTAGCAGCAGCAGGAGCCCAAATATACACTGGAGTTGGCTTCAGGAGCCCAAAAATTGGATGAATCACACCCTGGAGTTGGCAGGAGTTGACAGCAGCAGGAGCCCAAATATTACTTTAAAGTGACACTGGGGTTGGCTTCAGGAGCCCAACAATTGGATGAATCACACCCTGGAGTTGGCAGAAGTTGACAGTAGCAGCAGCAGGAGCCCAAATATTACATTAAAGAGACCCTGGAGTTGGCTTCAGGAGCCCAAAAATTGGATGAATCACACCCTGGAGTTGGCAGCAGCAGCAGCAGGAGCCCAAATATACACTGGAGTTGGCTTCAGGAGCCCAATAATTGGATGAATCACACCCTGGAGTTGGCAGAAGTTGGCAGCAGCAGCAGCAGCAGGAGCCCAAATATACACTGGAGTTGGCTTCAGGAGCCCAAAAATTGGATGAATCACACCCTGGAGTTGGCAGAAGTTGGCAGCAGCAGCAGCAGGAGCCCAAATATACACTGGAGTTGGCTTCAGGAGCCCAAAAATTGGATGAATCACACCCTGGAGTTGGCAGGAGTTGACAGCAGCAGCAGCAGGAGCCCAAATATACACTGGAGTTGGCTTCAGGAGCCCAAAAATTGGATGAATCACACCCTGGAGTTGGCAGAAGTTGGCAGCAGCAGCAGGAGCCCAAATATACACTGGAGTTGGCTTCAGGAGCCCAAAAATTGGATGAATCACACCCTGGAGTTGGCAGAAGTTGGCAGCAGCAGCAGCAGCAGGAGCCCAAATATACACTGGAGTTGGCTTCAGGAGCCTAAAAATTGGATGAATCACACCCTGGAGTTGGCAGAAGTTGGCAGTAGCAGCAGCAGGAGCCCAAATATACACTGGAGTTGGCTTCAGGAGCCCAAAAATTGGATGAATCACACCCTGGAGTTGGCAGCAGCAGCAGCAGGAGCCCAAATATACACTGGAGTTGGCTTCAGGAGCCCAAAAATTGGATGAATCACACCCTGGAGTTGGCAGAAGTTGGCAGCAGCAGCAGCAGGAGCCCGAATATACACTGGAGTTGGCTTCAGTAGCCCAAAAATTGGATGAATCACACCCTGGAGTTGGCAGCAGCAGCAGCAGGAGCCCAAATATACACTGGAGTTGGCTTCAGGAGCCCAAAAATTGGATGAATCACACCCTGGAGTTGGCAGGAGTTGACAGCAGCAGCAGCAGGAGCCCAAATATACACTGGAGTTGGCTTCAGGAGCCCAAAAATTGGATGAATCACACCCTGGAGTTGGCAGGAGTTGACAGCAGCAGCAGCAGGAGCCCAAATATACACTGGAGTTGGCTTCAGGAGCCCAAAAATTGGATGAATCACACCCTGGAGTTGGCAGCAGCAGCAGCAGGAGCCCAAATATACACCGGAGTTGGCTTCAGGAGCCCAAAAATTGGATGAATCACACCCTGGAGTTGGCAGAAGTTGGCAGCAGCAGCAGCAGCAGGAGCCCAAATATACACTGGAGTTGGCTTCAGGAGCCCAAAAATTGGATGAATCACACCCTGGAGTTGGCAGGAGTTGGCAGCAGCAGCAGCAGGAGCCCAAATATACACTGGAGTTGGCTTCAGGAGCCCAAAAATTGGATGAATCACACCCTGGAGTTGGCAGAAGTTGGCAGCAGCAGCAGCAGCAGGAGCCCAAATATACACTGGAGTTGGCTTCAGGAGCCCAAAAATTGGATGAATCACACCCTGGAGTTGGCAGAAGTTGGCAGCAGCAGCAGCAGGAGCCCAAATATACACTGGAGTTGGCTTCAGGAGCCCAAAAATTGGATGAATCACACCCTGGAGTTGGCAGAAGTTGGCAGAAGTTGGCAGCAGCAGCAGCAGCAGGAGCCCAAATATACACTGGAGTTGGCTTCAGAAGCCCAAAAATTGGATGAATCACAGCCTGGAGTTGGCAGCAGCAGCAGCAGGAGCCCAAATATACACTGGAGTTGGCTTCAGGAGCCCAAAAATTGGATGAATCACACCCTGGAGTTGGCAGAAGTTGGCAGTAGCAGCAGCAGGAGCCCAAATATACACTGGAGTTGGCTTCAGGAGCCCAAAAATTGGATGAATCACACCCTGGAGTTGGCAGGAGTTGACAGCAGCAGCAGCAGCAGGAGCCCAAATATTACTTTAAAGTGACAATGGGGTTGGCTTCAGGAGCCCAACAATTGGATGAATCACACCCTGGAGTTGGCAGAAGTTGACAGTAGCAGCAGCAGGAGCCCAAATATTACATTAAAGAGACCCTGGAGTTGGCTTCAGGAGCCCAAAAATTGGATGAATCACACCCTGGAGTTGGCAGCAGCAGCAGCAGGAGCCCAAATATACACTGGAGTTGGCTTCAGGAGCCCAAAAATTGGATGAATCACACCCTGGAGTTGGCAGAAGTTGGCAGCAGCAGCAGCAGCAGGAGCCCAAATATACACTGGAGTTGGCTTCAGGAGCCCAAAAATTGGATGAATCACACCCTGGAGTTGGCAGGAGTTGACAGCAGCAGCAGCAGGAGCCCAAATAAACACTGGAGTTGGCTTCAGGAGCCCAAAAATTGGATGAATCACACCCTGGAGTTGGCAGGAGTTGACAGCAGCAGCAGCAGGAGCCCAAATATACACTGGAGTTGGCTTCAGGAGCCCAAAAATTGGATGAATCACACCCTGGAGTTGGCAGAAGTTGGCAGCAGCAGCAGCAGCAGGAGCCCAAATATACACTGGAGTTGGCTTCAGGAGCCCAAAAATTGGATGAATCACACCCTGGAGTTGGCAGAAGTTGGCAGCAGCAGCAGCAGCAGGAGCCCAAATATACACTGGAGTTGGCTTCAGGAGCCTAAAAATTGGATGAATCACACCCTGGAGTTGGCAGAAGTTGGCAGTAGCAGCAGCAGGAGCCCAAATATACACTGGAGTTGGCTTCAGGAGCCCAAAAATTGGATGAATCACACCCTGGAGTTGGCAGCAGCAGCAGCAGGAGCCCAAATATACACTGGAGTTGGCTTCAGGAGCCCAAAAATTGGATGAATCACACCCTGGAGTTGGCAGAAGTTGGCAGCAGCAGCAGCAGGAGCCCAAATATACACTGGAGTTGGCTTCAGTAGCCCAAAAATTGGATGAATCACACCCTGGAGTTGGCAGCAGCAGCAGCAGGAGCCCAAATATACACTGGAGTTGGCTTCAGGAGCCCAAAAATTGGATGAATCACACCCTGGAGTTGGCAGAAGTTGGCAGCAGCAGCAGCAGGAGCCCAAATATACACTGGAGTTGGCTTCAGGAGCCCAAAAATTGGATGAATCACAGCCTGGAGTTGGCAGCAGCAGCAGCAGGAGCCCAAATATACACTGGAGTTGGCTTCAGGAGCCCAAAAATTGGATGAATCACACCCTGGAGTTGGCAGAAGTTGGCAGTAGCAGCAGCAGGAGCCCAAATATACACTGGAGTTGGCTTCAGGAGCCCAAAAATTGGATGAATCACACCCTGGAGTTGGCAGGAGTTGACAGCAGCAGCAGCAGCAGGAGCCCAAATATTACTTTAAAGTGACACTGGCGTTGGCTTCAGGAGCCCAACAATTGGATGAATCACACCCTGGAGTTGGCAGAAGTTGACAGTAGCAGCAGCAGGAGCCCAAATATTACATTAAAGAGACCCTGGAGTTGGCTTCAGGAGCCCAAAAATTGGATGAATCACACCCTGGAGTTGGCAGCAGCAGCAGCAGGAGCCCAAATATACACTGGAGTTGGCTTCAGGAGCCCAAAAATTGGATGAATCACACCCTGGAGTTGGCAGAAGTTGGCAGCAGCAGCAGCAGCAGGAGCCCAAATATACACTGGAGTTGGCTTCAGGAGCCCAAAAATTGGATGAATCACACCCTGGAGTTGGCAGAAGTTGGCAGCAGCAGCAGCAGCAGGAGCCCAAATATACACTGGAGTTGGCTTCAGGAGCCCAAAAATTGGATGAATCACACCCTGGAGTTGGCAGAAATTGGCAGCAGCAGCAGCAGCAGGAGCCCAAATATTCACTGGAGTTGGCTTCAGGAGCCCAAAAATTGGATGAATCACACCCTGGAGTTGGCAGGAGTTGACAGCAGCAGCAGCAGGAGCCCAAATATACACTGGAGTTGGCTTCAGGAGCCCAAAAATTGGATGAATCACACCCTGGAGTTGGCAGAAGTTGGCAGCAGCAGCAGCAGCAGGAGCCCAAATATACACTGGAGTTGGCTTCAGGAGCCCAAAAATTGGATGAATCACAGCCTGGAGTTGGCAGCAGCAGCAGCAGGAGCCCAAATATACACTGGAGTTGGCTTCAGGAGCCCAAAAATTGGATGAATCACACCCTGGAGTTGGCAGAAGTTGGCAGTAGCAGCAGCAGGAGCCCAAATATACACTGGAGTTGGCTTCAGGAGCCCAAAAATTGGATGAATCACACCCTGGAGTTGGCAGGAGTTGACAGCAGCAGCAGCAGCAGGAGCCCAAATATTACTTTAAAGTGACACTGGGGTTGGCTTCAGGAGCCCAACAATTGGATGAATCACACCCTGGAGTTGGCAGAAGTTGACAGTAGCAGCAGCAGGAGCCCAAATATTACATTAAAGAGACCCTGGAGTTGGCTTCAGGAGCCCAAAAATTGGATGAATCACACCCTGGAGTTGGCAGCAGCAGCAGCAGGAGCCCAAATATACACTGGAGTTGGCTTCAGGAGCCCAAAAATTGGATGAATCACACCCTGGAGTTGGCAGAAGTTGGCAGCAGCAGCAGCAGCAGGAGCCCAAATATACACTGGAGTTGGCTTCAGGAGCCCAAAAATTGGATGAATCACACCCTGGAGTTGGCAGGAGTTGACAGCAGCAGCAGCAGGAGCCCAAATATACACTGGAGTTGGCTTCAGGAGCCCAAAAATTGGATGAATCACACCCTGGAGTTGGCAGGAGTTGACAGCAGCAGCAGCAGGAGCCCAAATATACACTGGAGTTGGCTTCAGGAGCCCAAAAATTGGATGAATAACACCCTGGAGTTGGCAGAAGTTGGCAGCAGCAGCAGCAGCAGGAGCCCAAATATACACTGGAGTTGGCTTCAGGAGCCCAAAAATTGGATGAATCACACCCTGGAGTTGGCAGAAGTTGGCAGCAGCAGCAGCAGGAGCCCAAATATACACTGGAGTTGGCTTCAGGAGCCTAAAAATTGGATGAATCACACCCTGGAGTTGGCAGAAGTTGGCAGTAGCAGCAGCAGGAGCCCAAATATACACTGGAGTTGGCTTCAGGAGCCCAAAAATTGGATGAATCACACCCTGGAGTTGGCAGCAGCAGCAGCAGGAGCCCAAATATACACTGGAGTTGGCTTCAGGAGCCCAAAAATTGGATGAATCACACCCTGGAGTTGGCAGAAGTTGGCAGCAGCAGCAGCAGGAGCCCAAATATACACTGGAGTTGGCTTCAGTAGCCCAAAAATTGGATGAATCACACCCTGGAGTTGGCAGCAGCAGCAGCAGGAGCCCAAATATACACTGGAGTTGGCTTCAGGAGCCCAAAAATTGGATGAATCACACCCTGGAGTTGGCAGAAGTTGGCAGCAGCAGCAGCAGCAGGAGCCCAAATATACACTGGAGTTGGCTTCAGGAGCCCAAAAATTGGATGAATCACAGCCTGGAGTTGGCAGCAGCAGCAGCAGGAGCCCAAATATACACTGGAGTTGGCTTCAGGACCCCAAAAATTGGATGAATCACACCCTGGAGTTGGCGGAAGTTGGCAGTAGCAGCAGCAGGAGCCCAAATATACACTGGAGTTGGCTTCAGGAGCCCAAAAATTGGATGAATCACACCCTGGAGTTGGCAGGAGTTGACAGCAGCAGCAGCAGCAGGAGCCCAAATATTACTTTAAAGTGACACTGGGGTTGGCTTCAGGAGCCCAACAATTGGATGAATCACACCCTGGAGTTGGCAGAAGTTGACAGTAGCAGCAGCAGGAGCCCAAATATTACATTAAAGAGACCCTGGAGTTGGCTTCAGGAGCCCAAAAATTGGATGAATCACACCCTGGAGTTGGCAGCAGCAGCAGCAGGAGCCCAAATATACACTGGAGTTGGCTTCAGGAGCCCAAAAATTGGATGAATCACACCCTGGAGTTGGCAGAAGTTGGCAGCAGCAGCAGCAGCAGCAGGAGCCCAAATATACACTGGAGTTGGCTTCAGGAGCCCAAAAATTGGATGAATCACACCCAGGAGTTGGCAGGAGTTGACAGCAGCAGCAGCAGGAGCCCAAATATACACTGGAGTTGGCTTCAGGAGCCCAAAAATTGGATGAATCACACCCTGGAGTTGGCAGGAGTTGACAGCAGCAGCAGCAGGAGCCCAAATATACACTGGAGTTGGCTTCAGGAGCCCAAAAATTGGATGAATCACACCCTGGAGTTGGCAGAAGTTGGCAGCAGCAGCAGCAGCAGGAGCCCAAATATACACTGGAGTTGGCTTCAGGAGCCCAAAAATTGGATGAATCACACCCTGGAGTTGGCAGAAGTTGGCAGCAGCAGCAGCAGCAGGAGCCCAAATATACACTGGAGTTGGCTTCAGGAGCCTAAAAATTGGATGAATCACACCCTGGAGTTGGCAGAAGTTGGCAGCAGCAGCAGCAGGAGCCCAAATATACACTGGAGTTGGCTTCAGGAGCCCAAAAATTGGATGAATCACACCCTGGAGTTGGCAGCAGCAGCAGCAGGAGCCCAAATATACACTGGAGTTGGCTTCAGGAGCCCAAAAATTGGATGAATCACACCCTGGAGTTGGCAGAAGTTGGCAGCAGCAGCAGCAGGAGCCCAAATATACACTGGAGTTGGCTTCAGTAGCCCAAAAATTGGATGAATCACACCCTGGAGTTGGCAGCAGTAGCAGCAGGAGCCCAAATATACACTGGAGTTGGCTTCAGGAGCCCAAAAATTGGATGAATCACACCCTGGAGTTGGCAGAAGTTGGCAGCAGCAGCAGCAGCAGGAGCCCAAATATACACTGGAGTTGGCTTCAGGAGCCCAAAAATTGGATGAATCACACCCTGGAGTTGGCAGAAGTTGGCAGCAGCAGCAGCAGGAGCCCAAAAAATGGCCTAAAGACATAAATATGTTTTGCACCATTTGGAAAGTGTAAAACGTGGCACCATGCTGAATCTAGTCGCATGCATCAGGCATTGGTGGGTGGAAATCCTGGCTGATCCATCCCTGATTCATTTTGACAAAGGTGAGTCTCTCCACATTTTTAGTTGACAGACGAGTTCTCCTCGCCGTAACTATGGCCCCCGCCGCACTAAACACCCGCTCAGATGGCACGCTACTTGCCGGGCAGGACAGCTTTTCCAGGGCAAACTCTGCTAGTTGCGGCCACAAATCAAGTTTGGCTGCCCAGAAGTCCAGCGGATCCTCAAGGTGTGTTGGCATGGTCATGTCAAAGTATGACATGACCTGCTGGTTGAGGTCCTGCTCCAGGTCTTCCTGCTGCTCATGAGTAGCCTCACTATGCGGGTGTAGAAAGCTACTCATTAGCGACTGAAGACTGAGGCTGCTGCTGCTGATGGAGCTGCTGCTGCTGCTCCTGCCAACCCCCCCAGCGGCCATGGCAGTGGAAGGTGAGCACAGAGGTCCCCTCGAGTCAGACCTGCGAGAGTATGGACCATGGCGCAGATAGGCATCGGCCAACTGCCTACGTAGAATGTCTTTGTAGTAGTTGAGTTTGTCCTCCCTCTCGGTGGGTTTAAAAAATGCCCCCATTTTGTGCCGGAAGCGAGGGTCCAATAAGGTGGACAGCCAGTAGTCATCCCGCCGACAGATGGAAACAATTCTGGGGTCACTACGCAAGCACGTGAGCATGCTTCGTGCCATTTGCGCAAGTGACTCGGATGGACTACCTGTCTCCATCTCCACTGCATACTGCCACGGTGTGCCCGGGTCCTCTGTCTCGCCTTCCTCAAAAACCTCTAGCTCCTCTGGCTGCTCCTGCTCCTCCTCTCCTGTCCGCTGACTAGATAAACCAGCCATTTCGCCAAGCCTAAACTGTGTTTCGCTGGGCAACTCCTCCTCCTCCTCTTCCTCCTCCTCCTCCAGTTCAGCTCCAACAGGGTTCATGTGGCCGTAAGATGTAAACGCCATGTCTCCAGTGCCCTGACCAGCCATGGTTTCCAACATGTGCTGTAGTACATGAAGCAGTGGAATCACGTCGTTCATCCCGTAATCCTGCCGACTGACAAATAAAGTGGCTTCCTCAAAGGGCCTGAGCAAACGGCAGGTGTCACGTATGAGCTGCCACTGGTTGACATTGAAGTTACACAGGGGAGTCCCCCTATCTGCTTGGATCATCAGGAAATCCGTGATGGCTTTTCTCTGTTCATATAATCGGTCCAACATGTGAAGGGTGGAATTCCAACGGGTGGAAACATCGCAAATCAGACTATGTTGGGGGATACCATTCTGACGCTGTAGCTCAAGAAGGGTGTGTTTGGCGGTGTAGGAGTGGCTGAAGTGCATGCAAAGTTTCCTTGAAGTTGTTAGGATGTCCTGCAGATGGGGGGAACACTTCAGAAACCGCTTGACAACCAGATTGAAGACGTGAGCCATGCAGGGGGCATGGGTCAGGCTTCCTTGGCGCAGCGCAGACAAAATGTTCTTCCCATTGTCGGTAACCATGATTCCCATTTTAAGTTTTCTAGGAGTAAGCCATGTTTGGATTTCCTGATGAATACGTTTAAGCAGTTCCTCCCCTGTGTGACTCTGTTCGCCAAGACAAACCATGTGAAGCACTGCGTGACACCTCCGTGCCCTGCACACATGGTAGACTGGAGGGGCACTGAGACTTGAGCCTACAGTGGAGGGTGAGGAGATGGCGGAGGATGAGGAGGCCGAGTCGCACGGTGTCACAGGCCCAATGGGCAGAGAGCGCGGAGGCCGAAGCGGCGTGACCTGTCCAAGTTGCTGCTGCAAAGGGACCACATTCACCCAGTGGGCCGTAAACGACATGTACTGCCCCTGACCGTAGTTACAGCTCCAGATGTCGGCGCTGCCATGTATTTTGCTACACACCGACAGGCTCAAGGACTGGCCCACCTTCTGTTCAACAAAAGTGTGCAGCGCTGGTACTGCCTTCTTGGCAAAGAAATGACGGCTTGGGACTCTCCACCTCGGCTCGGCACAAGCCATCAGTTCTCTGAAAGGTGCAGATTCCACCACCTGAAAAGGGAGCGACTGCAGCACCAGCAACTTGGACAGGAGCACATTCAGCTTCTGCGCCGTAGGATGAGTGGGCGCATACTGCTGTCTCTTGGACATGGCTTCGCTGATGGATTGCTGGCGGGATGCATGACTTGGAGGAGGAGGAGGAGGAGCAGGAGCGACAGAGGATGGGTATGACGCACAGCTGCCTTCGGCTGAGGTGCTGGAGCCTTGGCTGGCAGAAATTGGGAGCTCACTTGGTGAGGAAGCAGACTGGACCACCCCTTGGGAGCCTCGGTTCTCCCAGGTCGTTTTATGGTGACGCATCATATGTTGACGCAGGGCCGTGGTGCCAACATTTGGACCCTGGCCACGCTTCACCTTTTGCCTACATATCTTGCATGTGGCCATGTTACCCTCCTGCGGATGCCTCAGGAAAAACTGCCACACTGCCGAGTAGCTACTTTTCCCACCCCCTGGCCTCACTGATTCACTGCTGCTGTTGCCAACTCCAGGAACCCCTGCTCCACTACCTCCCGATAAGGTAGACTGCCGCACAGCAGGTGCTCTACCCCGGCCCCGGCCCCGGCCGGCTCCAGCCTTTGGAATTGTGCCCCCATGCTGATTGCTACCACCTTGCTGCCTCAGCTGCTGACTCCGGGGCAACCTGCGCCCCTCTTCTCCTGATGATGACGATGAAGCCCCTTCATCACCCGGCTCCCAAGTGCGATCGGCTTCATCGTCATCATCATCATCATCACCGAGTTGTGGCTGTACGTCACTGATGTTCGTGGATTCGTCAACAGTGTCTGGCGCAGGAGCTGGAACGCTCGCAGCACCCACGACACTGTCCACATCACTATTTGTCTGCCTAGCTAGAGAAGCCACCTCCATTTCTTGGCTGGCAGTAGCTGCTGACTGTCCTCTATCTGATGGTCCTCCTCACTAAAGAGTGGAGCTGAACCCAAAGCATAGGATACGTCGCTGGGGGAGGGAACGGCGTAGGACAGAGGCAATGGGAGGACAGGGACTGCTCTCGGGGCATGCCAACTCAGGGTTGTGTCAGAGGAACCTACCGACCCTAGACTGGGGGTCTCAGACGTAAGTTGTGATGATGTTGTTGATGAGCGCGTCAACCAATCTACCACGGCAGATGCGTTACTGGTGGAGACCCGACCACTAGCAGATACTAGCAGATTAGGTCTCTCAGCGTGACTCCTGCTGCTACTGGCCCCCAGTCTGATGCGAGCTCTGCCTGCGGAATCTTGGCCTCTGCCACTCCTCTTTTCACTTCCAGGCACTTGTCTGCCCGACATAGTCTAACTGGCGTGGTAGTAGGTGATATTTTAAGATCCCCCGGGCAGCGGTGGGTCTATATGAAACAGAATATAATGCACACCAAAAGTGAGCAGTAACACTCAGCCTCCAACAGGCCTGCTTAGTGTAAATAAGAGAGCTGCTTAGTGTAAATAAAGAGGGGTATGCTATGTTACAGAATGGGATGCCTCAACAGAAGTGCACCAGGCAGGCAGCAGTACGCCTATGCCCAGCAAAAGTGTCTTATAATATAAATATAATAAGAGCAAATGGTTATATGGTCTTAAACAGAGGCTGCTTTAGTCACAGAATGGGATGCCCCCAAAAAAGATCCAGTAGTACTATGCCCAGCAAAAGTGTCTTTATCAGGCCTAATTTCAAATATGATAAGAGCAAATGCTTATATGGTCTTAAACAGAGGCTGCTTTAGTCACAGAATGGGATGCCCCCAAAAATGATCCAGTAGTACTATGCCCAGCAAAAGTGTCTTTATCAGGCTAATTTCAAATATGATAAGAGCAAATGCTTATATGGTCTTAAACAGAGGTTGCTTTAGTCACAGAATGGGATGCCCCCAAAAAAGATCCAGTAGTACTATGCCCAGCAAAAGTGTCTTTATCAGGCTAATTTCAAATATGATAAGAGCAAATGCTTATATGGTCTTAAACAGAGGCTGCTTTAGTCACAGAATGGGATGCCCCCAAAAAAGATCCAGTAGTACTATGCCCAGCAAAAGTGTCTTTATCAGGCTAATTTCAAATATGATAAGAGCAAATGCTTATATGGTCTTAAACAGAGGCTGCTTTAGTCACAGAATGGGATGCCCCCAAAAAAGATCCAGTAGTACTATGCCCAGCAAAAGTGTCTTTATCAGGCCTGATTTCTATGAGAATAAGTGCAAATGGTTATTATGCTATTAAATAGAGGCTGGTGTTGTCACAGAATGGGATGCCCCCAAAAAAGATCCAGTAGTACTATGCCCAGCAAAAGTGTCTTTATCAGGCCTGATTTCTATGAGAATAAGTGCAAATGGTTATTATGCTATTAAATAGAGGCTGGTGTTGTCACAGAATGGGATGCCACAAAAACCAGTAGTGCTATGCCCAGCAAAAGTGTCTTTATCAGGCCTGATTTCTATGAGAATAAGTGCAAATGGTTATTATGCTATTAAATAGAGGCTGGTGTTGTCACAGAATGGGATGCCCCCAAAAAAGATCCAGTAGTACTATGCCCAGCAAAAGTGTCTTTATCAGGCCTAATTTCTATGAGAATAAGTGCAAATGGTTATTATGCTATTAAATAGAGGCTGGTGTTGTCACAGAATGGGATGCCACAAAAACCAGAGAGCATGCACAGCAAAAGTGTCTTTATCAGGCCTAATTTCAAATATGATAAGAGCAAATGCTTATATGGTCTTAAACAGAGGCTGCTTTAGTCACAGAATGGGATGCCCCCAAAAAAGATCCAGTAGTACTATGCCCAGCAAAAGTGTCTTTATCAGGCTAATTTCAAATATGATAAGAGCAAATGCTTATATGGTCTTAAACAGAGGCTGCTTTAGTCACAGAATGGGATGCCCCCAAAAAAGATCCAGTAGTACTATGCCCAGCAAAAGTGTCTTTATCAGGCCTGATTTCTATGAGAATAAGTGCAAATGGTTATTATGCTATTAAATAGAGGCTGGTGTTGTCACAGAATGGGATGCCCCCAAAAAAGATCCAGTAGTACTATGCCCAGCAAAAGTGTCTTTATCAGGCCTAATTTCTATGAGAATAAGTGCAAATGGTTATTATGCTATTAAATAGAGGCTGGTGTTGTCACAGAATGGGATGCCCCCAAAAAAGATCCAGTAGTACTATGCCCAGCAAAAGTGTCTTTATCAGGCCTGATTTCTATGAGAATAAGTGCAAATGGTTATTATGCTATTAAATAGAGGCTGGTGTTGTCACAGAATGGGATGCCCCCAAAAAAGATCCAGTAGTACTATGCCCAGCAAAAGTGTCTTTATCAGGCCTAATTTCAAATATGATAAGAGCAAATGCTTATATGGTCTTAAACAGAGGCTGCTTTAGTCACAGAATGGGATGCCCCCAAAAAAGATCCAGTAGTACTATGCCCAGCAAAAGTGTCTTTATCAGGCCTAATTTCTATGAGAATAAGTGCAAATGGTTATTATGCTATTAAATAGAGGCTGGTGTTGTCACAGAATGGGATGCCACAAAAACCAGAGAGCATGCACAGCAAAAGTGTCTTTATCAGGCCTAATTTCAAATATGATAAGAGCAAATGCTTATATGGTCTTAAACAGAGGCTGCTTTAGTCACAGAATGGGATGCCCCCAAAAAAGATCCAGTAGTACTATGCCCAGCAAAAGTGTCTTTATCAGGCTAATTTCAAATATGATAAGAGCAAATGCTTATATGGTCTTAAACAGAGGCTGCTTTAGTCACAGAATGGGATGCCCCCAAAAAAGATCCAGTAGTACTATGCCCAGCAAAAGTGTCTTTATCAGGCCTGATTTCTATGAGAATAAGTGCAAATGGTTATTATGCTATTAAATAGAGGCTGGTGTTGTCACAGAATGGGATGCCCCCAAAAAAGATCCAGTAGTACTATGCCCAGCAAAAGTGTCTTTATCAGGCCTAATTTCTATGAGAATAAGTGCAAATGGTTATTATGCTATTAAATAGAGGCTGGTGTTGTCACAGAATGGGATGCCCCCAAAAAAGATCCAGTAGTACTATGCCCAGCAAAAGTGTCTTTATCAGGCCTGATTTCTATGAGAATAAGTGCAAATGGTTATTATGCTATTAAATAGAGGCTGGTGTTGTCACAGAATGGGATGCCCCCAAAAAAGATCCAGTAGTACTATGCCCAGCAAAAGTGTCTTTATCAGGCCTGATTTCTATGAGAATAAGTGCAAATGGTTATTATGCTATTAAATAGAGGCTGGTGTTGTCACAGAATGGGATGCCCCCAAAAAAGATCCAGTAGTACTATGCCCAGCAAAAGTGTCTTTATCAGGCCTAATTTCTATGAGAATAAGTGCAAATGGTTATTATGCTATTAAATAGAGGCTGGTGTTGTCACAGAATGGGATGCCCCCCAAAAAGATCCAGTAGTACTATGCCCAGCAAAAGTGTCTTTATCAGGCCTAATTTCAAATATGATAAGAGCAAATGCTTATATGGTCTTAAACAGAGGCTGCTTTAGTCACAGAATGGGATGCCCCCAAAAAAGATCCAGTAGTACTATGCCCAGCAAAAGTGTCTTTATCAGGCTAATTTCAAATATGATAAGAGCAAATGCTTATATGGTCTTAAACAGAGGCTGCTTTAGTCACAGAATGGGATGCCCCCAAAAAAGATCCAGTAGTACTATGCCCAGCAAAAGTGTCTTTATCAGGCCTGATTTCTATGAGAATAAGTGCAAATGGTTATTATGCTATTAAATAGAGGCTGGTGTTGTCACAGAATGGGATGCCCCCAAAAAAGATCCAGTAGTACTATGCCCAGCAAAAGTGTCTTTATCAGGCCTAATTTCTATGAGAATAAGTGCAAATGGTTATTATGCTATTAAATAGAGGCTGGTGTTGTCACAGAATGGGATGCCCCCAAAAAAGATCCAGTAGTACTATGCCCAGCAAAAGTGTCTTTATCAGGCCTGATTTCTATGAGAATAAGTGCAAATGGTTATTATGCTATTAAATAGAGGCTGGTGTTGTCACAGAATGGGATGCCCCCAAAAAAGATCCAGTAGTACTATGCCCAGCAAAAGTGTCTTTATCAGGCCTGATTTCTATGAGAATAAGTGCAAATGGTTATTATGCTATTAAATAGAGGCTGGTGTTGTCACAGAATGGGATGCCCCCAAAAAAGATCCAGTAGTACTATGCCCAGCAAAAGTGTCTTTATCAGGCCTGATTTCTATGAGAATAAGTGCAAATGGTTATTATGCTATTAAATAGAGGCTGGTGTTGTCACAGAATGGGATGCCCCCAAAAAAGATCCAGTAGTACTATGCCCAGCAAAAGTGTCTTTATCAGGCCTAATTTCAAATATGATAAGAGCAAATGCTTATATGGTCTTAAACAGAGGCTGCTTTAGTCACAGAATGGGATGCCCCCAAAAAAGATCCAGTAGTACTATGCCCAGCAAAAGTGTCTTTATCAGGCCTAATTTCTATGAGAATAAGTGCAAATGGTTATTATGCTATTAAATAGAGGCTGGTGTTGTCACAGAATGGGATGCCACAAAAACCAGAGAGCATGCACAGCAAAAGTGTCTTTATCAGGCCTAATTTCAAATATGATAAGAGCAAATGCTTATATGGTCTTAAACAGAGGCTGCTTTAGTCACAGAATGGGATGCCCCCAAAAAAGATCCAGTAGTACTATGCCCAGCAAAAGTGTCTTTATCAGGCTAATTTCAAATATGATAAGAGCAAATGCTTATATGGTCTTAAACAGAGGCTGCTTTAGTCACAGAATGGGATGCCCCCCAAAAAGATCCAGTAGTACTATGCCCAGCAAAAGTGTCTTTATCAGGCCTGATTTCTATGAGAATAAGTGCAAATGGTTATTATGCTATTAAATAGAGGCTGGTGTTGTCACAGAATGGGATGCCCCCAAAAAAGATCCAGTAGTACTATGCCCAGCAAAAGTGTCTTTATCAGGCCTAATTTCTATGAGAATAAGTGCAAATGGTTATTATGCTATTAAATAGAGGCTGGTGTTGTCACAGAATGGGATGCCCCCAAAAAAGATCCAGTAGTACTATGCCCAGCAAAAGTGTCTTTATCAGGCCTGATTTCTATGAGAATAAGTGCAAATGGTTATTATGCTATTAAATAGAGGCTGGTGTTGTCACAGAATGGGATGCCCCCAAAAAAGATCCAGTAGTACTATGCCCAGCAAAAGTGTCTTTATCAGGCCTGATTTCTATGAGAATAAGTGCAAATGGTTATTATGCTATTAAATAGAGGCTGGTGTTGTCACAGAATGGGATGCCCCCAAAAAAGATCCAGTAGTACTATGCCCAGCAAAAGTGTCTTTATCAGGCCTGATTTCTATGAGAATAAGTGCAAATGGTTATTATGCTATTAAATAGAGGCTGGTGTTGTCACAGAATGGGATGCCCCCAAAAAAGATCCAGTAGTACTATGCCCAGCAAAAGTGCCTTTATCAGGCCTGATTTCTATGAGAATAAGTGCAAATGGTTATTATGCTATTAAATAGAGGCTGGTGTTGTCACAGAATGGGATGCCACAAAAACCAGTAGTGCTATGCCCAGCAAAAGTGTCTTTATCAGGCCTGATTTCTATGAGAATAAGTGCAAATGGTTATTATGCTATTAAATAGAGGCTGGTGTTGTCACAGAATGGGATGCCCCCAAAAAAGATCCAGTAGTACTATGCCCAGCAAAAGTGTCTTTATCAGGCCTAATTTCTATGAGAATAAGTGCAAATGGTTATTATGCTATTAAATAGAGGCTGGTGTTGTCACAGAATGGGATGCCACAAAAACCAGAGAGCATGCACAGCAAAAGTGTCTTTATCAGGCCTAATTTCAAATATGATAAGAGCAAATGCTTATATGGTCTTAAACAGAGGCTGCTTTAGTCACAGAATGGGATGCCCCCAAAAAAGATCCAGTAGTACTATGCCCAGCAAAAGTGTCTTTATCAGGCTAATTTCAAATATGATAAGAGCAAATGCTTATATGGTCTTAAACAGAGGCTGCTTTAGTCACAGAATGGGATGCCCCCAAAAAAGATCCAGTAGTACTATGCCCAGCAAAAGTGTCTTTATCAGGCCTGATTTCTATGAGAATAAGTGCAAATGGTTATTATGCTATTAAATAGAGGCTGGTGTTGTCACAGAATGGGATGCCCCCAAAAAAGATCCAGTAGTACTATGCCCAGCAAAAGTGTCTTTATCAGGCCTAATTTCTATGAGAATAAGTGCAAATGGTTATTATGCTATTAAATAGAGGCTGGTGTTGTCACAGAATGGGATGCCCCCAAAAAAGATCCAGTAGTACTATGCCCAGCAAAAGTGTCTTTATCAGGCCTGATTTCTATGAGAATAAGTGCAAATGGTTATTATGCTATTAAATAGAGGCTGGTGTTGTCACAGAATGGGATGCCCCCAAAAAAGATCCAGTAGTACTATGCCCAGCAAAAGTGTCTTTATCAGTCCTGATTTCTATGAGAATAAGTGCAAATGGTTATTATGCTATTAAATAGAGGCTGGTGTTGTCACAGAATGGGATGCCCCCAAAAAAGATCCAGTAGTACTATGCCCAGCAAAAGTGTCTTTATCAGGCCTGATTTCTATGAGAATAAGTGCAAATGGTTATTATGCTATTAAATAGAGGCTGGTGTTGTCACAGAATGGGATGCCCCCAAAAAAGATCCAGTAGTACTATGCCCAGCAAAAGTGTCTTTATCAGGCCTGATTTCTATGAGAATAAGTGCAAATGGTTATTATGCTATTAAATAGAGGCTGGTGTTGTCACAGAATGGGATGCCCCCAAAAAAGATCCAGTAGTACTATGCCCAGCAAAAGTGTCTTTATCAGGCCTGATTTCTATGAGAATAAGTGCAAATGGTTATTATGCTATTAAATAGAGGCTGGTGTTGTCACAGAATGGGATGCCCCCAAAAAAGATCCAGTAGTACTATGCCCAGCAAAAGTGTCTTTATCAGTCCTGATTTCTATGAGAATAAGTGCAAATGGTTATTATGCTATTAAATAGAGGCTGGTGTTGTCACAGAATGGGATGCCCCCAAAAAAGATCCAGTAGTACTATGCCCAGCAAAAGTGTCTTTATCAGGCCTGATTTCTATGAGAATAAGTGCAAATGGTTATTATGCTATTAAATAGAGGCTGGTGTTGTCACAGAATGGGATGCCCCCAAAAAAGATCCAGTAGTACTATGCCCAGCAAAAGTGTCTTTATCAGGCCTGATTTCTATGAGAATAAGTGCAAATGGTTATTATGCTATTAAATAGAGGCTGGTGTTGTCACAGAATGGGATGCCACAAAAACCAGTAGTGCTATGCCCAGCAAAAGTGTCTTTATCAGGCCTGATTTCTATGAGAATAAGTGCAAATGGTTATTATGCTATTAAATGGAGGCTGGTGTTGTCACAGAATGGGATGCCACAAAAACCAGTAGTGCTATGCCCAGCAAAAGTGTCTTTATCAGGCCTGATTTCTATGAGAATAAGTGCAAATGGTTATTATGCTATTAAATAGAGGCTGGTGTTGTCACAGAATGGGATGCCACAAAAACCAGAGAGCATGCACAGCAAAAGTGTCTTTATCAGGCCTAATTTCAAATATGATAAGAGCAAATGCTTATATGGTCTTAAACAGAGGCTGCTTTAGTCACAGAATGGGATGCCCCCAAAAAAGATCCAGTAGTACTATGCCCAGCAAAAGTGTCTTTATCAGGCCTGATTTCTATGAGAATAAGTGCAAATGGTTATTATGCTATTAAATAGAGGCTGGTGTTGTCACAGAATGGGATGCCCCCAAAAAAGATCCAGTAGTACTATGCCCAGCAAAAGTGTCTTTATCAGGCCTAATTTCTATGAGAATAAGTGCAAATGGTTATTATGCTATTAAATAGAGGCTGGTGTTGTCACAGAATGGGATGCCCCCAAAAAAGATCCAGTAGTACTATGCCCAGCAAAAGTGTCTTTATCAGGCCTGATTTCTATGAGAATAAGTGCAATTGGTTATTATGCTATTAAATAGAGGCTGGTGTTGTCACAGAATGGGATGCCCCCAAAAAAGATCCAGTAGTACTATGCCCAGCAAAAGTGTCTTTATCAGGCCTGATTTCTATGAGAATAAGTGCAAATGGTTATTATGCTATTAAATAGAGGCTGGTGTTGTCACAGAATGGGATGCCCCCAAAAAAGATCCAGTAGTACTATGCCCAGCAAAAGTGTCTTTATCAGGCCTGATTTCTATGAGAATAAGTGCAAATGGTTATTATGCTATTAAATAGAGGCTGGTGTTGTCACAGAATGGGATGCCCCCAAAAAAGATCCAGTAGTACTATGCCCAGCAAAAGTGTCTTTATCAGGCCTAATTTCTATGAGAATAAGTGCAAATGGTTATTATGCTATTAAATAGAGGCTGGTGTTGTCACAGAATGGGATGCCACAAAAACCAGAGAGCATGCACAGCAAAAGTGTCTTTATCAGGCCTAATTTCAAATATGATAAGAGCAAATGCTTATATGGTCTTAAACAGAGGCTGCTTTAGTCACAGAATGGGATGCCCCCAAAAAAGATCCAGTAGTACTATGCCCAGCAAAAGTGTCTTTATCAGGCCTGATTTCTATGAGAATAAGTGCAAATGGTTATTATGCTATTAAATAGAGGCTGGTGTTGTCACAGAATGGGATGCCACAAAAACCAGTAGTGCTATGCCCAGCAAAAGTGTCTTTATCAGGCCTGATTTCTATGAGAATAAGTGCAAATGGTTATTATGCTATTAAATAGAGGCTGATGTAGTCACAGAATGGGATGCCTCACAGCAGACTTAAGATCAGTTCAGTATATATGCACTGTTAGTTAGTGTAAGCAGCCTGAAAACGCTAACAAAGCAGGCTGGATGAAAAAAAAACAAAAAACTGACAGCCTCCGATTTTCCCTTCCTTTCCCTGTTTTTCGCTTACTTTCTGTCTGTCTCCTGTCTGTCTCCTGCCTGTCTCCAGCCTGTCCCTGTCTGTCCCTGCCTGTCTAACTGTCTGTCTCTCCCTCAGCTACACAGCGTTCTGTCTGTCACGAATGCAATAGAGAAATGATGCTGGAAAGCAAGATGGCCGGCCTTAAATATCGCTGTGACGTCACCGGGCTTGCTGGCTGCTGATAGGCTGCATGTGACTGTCCCAGCTTGCACTGGCGCGGGGTTGATGTCTGGACATGTCCCGTCCGCCATCTTAGAATGCCTGTAATGTAAATGAATGGATGTTAAAGGAAAACTTCGAGCGATCGAATCGCGGGGAAATTCGGATTCGATCCGAATCGAATTTTTCCTGAAATTCGGATCGAATCCGGGTTCGTCCGGATCGATTCGCTCATCCCTACCGGCCATACACCAGCCCCACTTCTCAGCCCATATTTGCCACATTTCTGGGGAGAAGGCACTGCCTGCTGTTAAGGAAGAGGCTTGGTGTGACACATACAGCAGTAGCACCATACAGTAGGATGGATGACAAAGAGCTAGAAATTGCTCCGATCCAAATCAGAGCCTTCACTTCATTTTTTTAAGAATTTTCATCTCAATGGTCCCAGCAGACACATGATACTGTAAGTCATCACCCTCTACCTTCTACCCTGTCTATTATATCCATCCTGTCTCCTTAGATTGTGAATGTATAAGGGCAAGATGCTCTGGCTTTCGTAGCACCTCTTAATGAGGGGGGTATGCTCATTGGATTGCCCTGTGAGAAGGGGGTTAAGTAGAGCTTTTTTGACTTAAATTCCACTTCAACTACTTGGGGACTGTCAGTTGTAAATCTTCAGAGCATAGTTCTTATTTCAAACAGTTTTAGGTAAAATCATTGATAAGATGATTATAACACATTTTTTTTTCTTGATCAATTCACCAATAAACTGCACAGGTAAATATTTAATATTCAAAATGTATTCAGATCTACAAAACCAAGTGCATATGCATATGTTACATATGGGTCTAACACATGACTAAATTGAATGAAAGATATATAAATAATACAACATATATTGTCACTTTATATACTATAACCAAATCATAAACTTAAACAATAACACCCCCCATCTGTGCAATTAGATAACAAGCAGTGCATCTGATTTCGAAAAACAACCTAGTCCCCTGGATTAATACATTTCACAGGAGACACAATTTACTTTTCATCGCTAGGGTTTTTATAAATAAAGGAACATTAAAATGTGTAATATAAAAATTGCAAGTCTGGGCTAATTTTTATAATTACATCAAAATCCAAGTGTCAAAATATGACTTAAGCCTGAGTTTTAACAAACACGTCGCAGTTGTAAAGGGCAGCAAGTATCTCTTTTTGACTCAGTTTCACCTAAAGGATAGTAGTGCCTTATTAGAAGGTGTCCCTATCAAAGTCCATATCCAGGCACACTATAGGGTTGATTCAGAGCCCCTTTCTCGCTAATTTCTTGCTTTAAAATTTCCATTCTTGTTGTTTTTCCCCCTTGTCTAATTCAGCAAAGCCTTTTTTTCTGCAAGACTTTTTGTGTGAACTGTTTTAATTTTTACATGATTTTTCATTTGGTAGCAACACCTCCAAAAAAACGATGAGAAAGGGGCTCTGAATCAACCCTTATAAGTTTCTCCCACCTTATCCCCTATAAGAACAGTGTTAAATGAGTCATTTCCAGGCATTGCCAAATATTGGATTATATATAAACATGCCAATGTATTCTTAGCAAAGCCACTTTCATCACTGCCCTTTCTGGGTTGTGGCTGAACTCGGAATGGCATGTCATGGTGAAGCTTTATGATTCATGCGTGTGTTCTGCTGTGGTCAGATTCAGCTGCTGGTACTACTGACTCGCTCATGCTGAGACCTTCAAGGGAGAGCAAAAACATTTTTTAAAGATTTAAAGGAGGGAAAACTTTGTAACCCTGCTTCAGCTTCCATGCTGCCTCCAGGAGATGGAGGAGAGGCACATGGAACAGACATGCAGGCAGCTGCCATTAACTGGAAGGACCCTTTCATTTTGAAAGCAGAAGCTTTCTTTAATTTCTGGTAATAATTATAACATTCCCTTTGAAGATTGTATTTTTTATCTATTCATTTCAGCGTGACAACCTACTGTATTCATTTCCGGATTTTTTTTTAGTAGTTCACCTTTAGGTAACGTGTTCATTTGATTATGAAATCACCTGTAGATACTATTAGGGTTCCTCTTTAGCTTACAGAACTCTTCCACTCACCTCATACAAATAATGATAATAGCATTTTTGGGATTAGTGGAGTGAATAAGAAGACAGAATTGTTGTTACAGCATGTAACATCAACAGATGAAATAGCTACAAAGGTTAGTGTTCTGTCCCAAGTGGCGAGGTCTGTGTTTTACGATTTGTTTTCCAGTAAAAACGTTTTTACGGGTGTTTTTCTTTATCAGGCTTCACGTCAACTGCCACAGTCATTTGAGACTGACAGAACATCAGCAGTCGCATTTATCAATTTCTGAGCTTTAAAGTTATACTAAAGGCAATCCCGATTGTTGTCCCATTGTCTCGTGCCACGCAACCCAAACTTCAGTCAGTTTTCAAAAAGACCCTGTAGTTCCTAAGTTATTTGTAAAAGCATTAGAGCATTGGAGATGCAGAGAAAAAATGAGAAACAATGGGTGTGGCAACAGCGATGTGATGTAAGCACACTGAGAGGAAGGAGGGTGTTTCCCTTCTTAGTCCCCCGAAGGGTGATTAGTGGACCACATCAGTGGGGTGGGTATGGACACCAGAATGAGGAAGTGATTTTCCTCCCTAAGGATGCAGATAGCAGAAGGACAGCACTGGAGCCACCCTATGAAATGTAAGCTACTGATCATTTTTTTTTTGCTTTTTAGTTTTGACTTGTCATTCACTTTAAATTTTTGCAAACAAGTAACCCCCCTCCACCTTTAAGCTGTGACTAAGAGGAGCTAGTAGATATCTGTATATTTTCAAGCACAGCTTTGTCTCGTGTCACCATGGATTCTGCAGATATGCTTCCATCCTCACGATGCAGTTTTGAGTCATACCACTAAACCGAATGTTTGTCTTGTGTTCACATTTACAGATGAAATCTGCAGAAGTGGAGGACGGTGCATTGTTTACCGAGACTTACTGCAAAATCTGCAATGCGCAGTTAATATCCGAGTCTCAGAGGGTTGCACATTATGAGGTGAGCATCAGGCACTTGTATGTCATAAAAACACTGTGTGCATGGACTCATGTCAATAGTCTTATAGTGTATGTACCAATCAAAAGCAGCATGTCTGTACCCTCAGGCACATCTCATTGTTTAACTTACATTTAGTTAAATAAAAAAACAGTTTAGTAAGGTTTATTTATAAGCCAAATGCCTACATTTGTATGGAAGCTTAATTTGAGGTTTAATAGATACACACATTACACATGGAACAGACTCTGAGCCCTCTTACGTTCCCTCATTTTATAATGCAACAACCAGTTATTACATACATTAACATTAACAATGATTTTAGAATGCTTGTTTTGTAATGTATACAAGAAAGTCAATTGCTTTTAACAATAGGCATCTATGTTATTACAGTAATTGCTTTATGAACAACAATCACAAGTAAAGTAAAATAAAGATCCTTTTAGGACACTATCCTACAATTATTCAGATCTTGTTATCCTTTATTTGTAAGCTTTGAGGTCTAACTTGTTTTGCATATTAGCCTTATCAGAGACCCGGGAAAGTATAAAGTCATTTTTTCTATGACTAGTTTTAGTTTGCCAAGAATGGCCAAAGGAATGTATCCAGAATGAATATCTATTAACATTGCTCACCTTACCTTCCCGGAAGTTGGTTCCAAGTCCATTGCCTCAAATCTTACGCCTTCAGTATTCAGACTCACTCTCACTGGTCCTTCGAGTTACTAGAGGAACTCAACCCTGAGGAATGCCACCTTCTGCTGTCTGCACACTGTGTGCAAGGGGACATGAGATGCACCCAGGGGTGGGAGTCAGCAGGTTCTCCCTGGTTCTACAGAACCAGTTGGTATAATGTTAACAAAACTGAGAAGAACTGGCACAAATAGGTTATACAATCCATAATATTCCTTAGACACATTTTAATAATATTACACAGTTTGCTTTTTATTAGATTTTATAAAAACATTTATTTCAAAAAATATAAATGTATGCAGCACTTGACAACAAAATTCGAAACCCACCTCTGGATGCACCACCTTCACCCAGTAACAGCAGAGGAGCTGCCTAAAGACCGGGGGGGGGGGGGGGGGGTGCTATGAAATGGACTGGTTTCCACTTAGTGTACCTGGGAGTTTAGTTATGGAGGAGGTAAGGCGAGTAATGGGCACAGAGTTCTTTAAACCATCTAACAAATCTCCAGATACCATAATGCTAACTGGAAAATACATGGGAAAATATAAGACAAGAGGCGATCTCGCCTTACATTCTGTTTTATCATCACAAACTGAAGGCTAGTATATTAAAAATAACCAGATGTATAGATTACACGGTGAACATCAATTTGATTTGGGAAAGATTATGGAGAGTGTAAAAGTGTAATATTTGTCCAAAAATGTGATTTTGACATGATTAGGGGAAGGAAGGCTCTAGGGAAATAGCTTGCAGGAAAGAGTTTCCCCTTTTTAACCCATTCTATGATGTTGCTGTTGTCCCAGACTGGTATGGAGTCATGGCATGCTTCTTCCTTAGCCCTATCCCCATGACTAAAACCATGTCCATTGAATGATAAGAGGGATTGTGTATGGTTGCCACCAGCACCAGTGGCACTGACCCATCTGTGGAAAACAGAATGGCTGGGATTGTATCCCCAAGATACACAATTGCCTTGGTATCCTAGAAACAGCCCTAATTAGGGGTCTAGGATCCCTGTTTAAGTGCTGGTACAATCGCACTTACACACACATGGAAGTACAAGGTATCAACACCTCTACTCAACAACCAGATTGGTCTGTTAGGGAACCACAGAGGCTCAGATGCACACAGATTCTTGCTACTGGCATCAAGACTTGAACACTAATTGGCACACTATTAGGTTACCCACTACACACATTACCCGCTAATGGTATGGTCATCTCTTAGAGATTTAGAGGCCGATTCATTAATAGCGGCAGGTAGCGACAGATGAGAGACTGTAGCAGTATTTTCACAGCGCCCGCTAGTAGTCGCTGTGCTTGGCCGTTGTTTGGTAGTTGATAGCGACTCAGTCGGTTTGCCGTAATGTTGAATATTGGGTGAGGAGTCGCTATTTGACAGGTTCCGCGCTGTATGGGAGCGCATGATAGCGACTGGCCCTAGCGACCGGCTCCCACCATATTCATTAACAAATCACGCTCAAAAAATTCTCGCGCTGTGAAATGCATGTTTAAACCCCAGAGCGCTGGCGGCGATGGGATTAAAAGTAGTTTTTAACCCCCAAACATCCATATTTTTGGAAACCAAAAAAAACAAGTTTTTAAAATAATTTTGTAATATGAATACATTAATATCAGACCTGTAATATCAATTCTGTACATTTTTTTTTAACTTAAAAAAATTATCTAAAATGGCAGAAGTGGTCACAGAGTTTTTCACATTTAAAAAAAAACAAAAAAACATTAAAAACAATTAATTATTAATATTTAAAGATTGTTCCATTGAAATGCATTGGAGAGCGCCAGGTAGCGAGAGGTCATACCTGTCGCTGTTCAAGGTCGGACGCTGGCGCTGTGGGCTGAGGCTGGAATAATGATGAATGAGTGGCTATATGGCGCTATCTCAGTCGCTAAGCAGGATTGGCTTGATAAATGTGTGATTGTGGTGGGGAGCCGGCGTTCTCGTGGCGTCATTACCGGCCGCTCACCAGTCGCTACCTGTCGCTATTGCTTCATAAATAAGGGCCTATGTGTTATGCTCCTTTGCTGACAACTGTGTCTACAGTTCTCAACATTGCCGTTTCTTTGAGCTTCCCCAAAAGAGCTTGAAAATTACATCTCGAAATCCGAGTAAAGGAAAGACTTTGCTGATACAGTATTCAGAGTTTGTTTCTTGCCCAGTTTTAGGTCTTCTACACAGCTGTTTCTGTGCTTCAATCTGCATATAAAAATGATGATCATTGCCTGTTTGGTATAACCAAAAAATCATACACCTAAATCCTACAAACCTCATGGCTTTTTTCAAATATACTTGAAAACATTTATGCTGTTAAGGTAAACAGGGTCAAAACACATTTTCATATAATTTAGATTTCTTTTCTGATCATTTACTTTGCATTTTGTTATTTGATAAAAAAAATAGACTATTAACACTTTGAATGAATTCATACTTAGCAGAATTTTTCCATTCCTGCCTATTGTGCAGCAGTGTATAAGACATTTAGAGGCTGATTCATCATTAGCGGCAGGTAGCGACAGATGAGCGTCTGTAGCAGGCATTTTCAGAGCGCCTGCTAGTAGTCGCAGTGCTCGGCCGTGGGTCGCTACTTTATAGCGACTCAGTCGCTGTTCAGTAATGTTGAATACATTGTGAGGAGTCGCTATTTGACCAGTACAGTGCTGTATGGGAACGCATGTTAGCGACTGCTCATAGCGACCGACTCACACCATATTCAGCAAAAAAACTCTGGCGCTGAAAAATATTTGTTTGAAGCCCAGAGCGCAGTAGGCGGTGTGTTTAAAGTGTGTTTTCAAGCATCTATCAACTAGAAACAAAGCGAAAACATATGGAATTACATTGTAACAACATTGTAACATGCACACTTTAATGCCAGACCTGTAATGTCATTTCTTAGGAAATATATAAAAAATGAAAAAAATATGAAAAATCTGCTATTTCAATGCCAGAAGAGGTCACAGAATTATTTGTGATTTTTTGGATAAAAAAAAAAAAACGTTTAAAGAGAAGAAAAGGATCGTCCATTGAAATGTATGGGAGAGCGACAGGTAGCGAGAGGTCATACCTGGCGCTGTGCAAGGCTGAACACTGGCGCTGTTCGCTGAGGCTGTGAAAATGATGAATCAGACGCTACATGGCGCTATGCCAGTCGCTAAACAGATTCTGCTTGATAAATGTGTAATTGAGTGCCGTGTCCGGCGTTCACCAGTCGCTATCTGTCGCTACCTCTCATTAACCAGGTGCTACCTGACGCTATCCCTTCTTAAATAAGGGCCTTAGGTGTATTGATACAACAAATAGACACTATTCTTAGAGGCGAATGAGTCATGAAGTAAAAGCCGGATACATACATTTTCCTAAATCTTGGGCAATAAATATTTGATGACATTGTGGCTCTGACCTCTTTTGATGCACATTCCCCATAAGGGGTCCTCTCTCTATATATATATATATATATATATATATATATACCGGTATATATATATATATATATATATATACAGTATATATATATATATAGGCAGTGGATACATGTTAATGTCACACCTAAGGAAAGGACTGCACATCACACACATACAAAGACCTTGAACTTTGAACTTTCCCTTACAACCAATATGTTTCCAAGGCCTCCTTTAAAGGCAATGCAATTCCCCGGAAGGTACTGTGTAAGTGTATTTTTCTCACCTCTGGCTGACATCAAGCAAATCATTTTTTCTCAGTGCTGCCACTAAATGCTACATCGCGACGAACACCTTCTAGGAAATGTGTTATTAAGCAGCTTAAACATCACACATAACATCAGCATGATCAGGCTGCCCAGAGAGCACAAGACATATCTTTGTGGTTTATATACGTTTCAGCATCACTGCATCTAGATTGGTGCCATCCGTTATCTAACTGTAACTTGTTATTTCCTGGGATGCCCTAAGCATTCCTCCTTCTCAGTACATGTGGACCTCTGCTTGGCTTTAAAGAAGGTTCTCGTTTTTGTGTGGCTATACATTGCATAAATTATGTGACCAACAACATTGCTCTTAAACTGTACCTCCTTTTAAAAATGAGTCAGACAGGGCATCAGAATTTGGCAATCCCCTGTGGTAAAGAAACTAATTAGAGATGAGCGAACTTCTTGAAAGTTCGATTCGGGCGATTCGCTGAATTTCCCCAAGAAATTCGGGTTCGCCCGAATTGAACTTTCACGATTCGCTCATCTGAAAAAAAAATGCCGGCATGGTGGGAGCGGGCAGGCCGGCTACGCTGTCAGCGGGCAGCGGAAGCCCGCTCCCACCATGCCGGCCTGCCCGCTCCCACCATGCCGGCCTGCCCGCTCCCACCATGCCGGCATTTTTTTAAAAAGCAAACACTTACCTGCATGGTCGGAGCGTGGAGGCCGGCGCCGCTCTCAGCTGTCATCAGAGGACGCGTCATCAGAGGGCGCCTGAGAGCGGCGCCGGCCTCCATGCTTCTCCATGGAGTTCTTTCAAGTTCCAAAAGTAAAAAAAAATGATTGTTAAAGAACAAATCCTAAAAATTTAGGCTATCTCCTAACACATTATAGAATTACGGGCAGGCTGATTCATCATTAGCAGCAGGTAGCGACAGATGAGCGTCTGTAGCAGGCATTTTCAGAGCGCCCGCTAGTAGTTGCAGTGCTCGGCCGTGGGTCGCTACTTTATAGTCGCTGTTCAGTAATGGTGAATACATTGTGAGGAGTCGCTATTTGACCAGTACAGCGATGTATGGTAGCGCATGGTAGCGACTGCTCATAGCGACCGGAAAAAACAGCTGCAAAAATCTCTGCCGCTGAAAAATAGTTGTTTGAAGCCCAGAGCGCAGGAGGCAGTGTGTTTAAAGTCTGTTTTCAAGCATCTATCCACTAGAAACAAAGCGAAAACATATGGAATTACATTGTAACAACATTGTAACATGAACACTTTAATGCCAGACCTGTAATGTCATTTTTGAGGAAATATTTAAAAAATGAAAAAAATATGAAAAAACTGCTATTTCAATGCCAGAAGAGGTAAAGAATTAAACCCATTTAAAGAGAAGAAAAGGATCGTCCATTGAAATGTATGGCAGAGCGTCAGGTAGCGAGAGGTCATACCTGGCGCTGTGCAAGGCTGAACACTGGCGCTGTTAGCTGAGGCTGTAAAAATTATGAATCAGGCGCTACATGGCGCTATTCGCTAAACAGATTCTGCTTGATAAATGTGTAATTGCGTGCCATGTCCGGCGTTGACCAGTCGCTATCAGTCGCTATCTCTCATTAACCAGGCGCTACCTGACGCTATCCCTTCTTAAATAAGTAATGTAAGGTTAGTTACAGGTTGTTAAATGCTTGGTATTGATGGCATCTTTTATTCTCTACACATAAAGGGATTTGCCTGGCAGCTTACCTGATGCAGTGTCAATCGTTCCATGAAGTCTCTTTGCTCTGGTCACTGAAAGGAAGAGGCTTTTTTTCTAACTCTTTCCATCCCCTTCCATCCACTGCTCCCCCCAACCACAAATACAATCCCGTAGTTCGTGTAAGTTGACACCACCTCTGTTAGCGATAGTCTAAGAAGGAGCCCTCCACACTGTCAAGCCCAGCTGACTCCAATGCAATGCACACAGATGCTGATTCATTACTAACGCCATGTATTGCTAGATGAGCGTCTGTATAGCCACGATTACAGTGACCGCTAGTAAACGCTGTAAGTCGGTATCGCGCGCTGTAACAGAGCTTCTCAGTCTCTGTAGTAACATGGCCGGCATTGAAGAATGTGATGCATGCTGGGCGCTCTAACACCAGTACAGTGCTGCAGCCAGCGAAAGGTAGCGCTAGCTCAGTGCAACCGACTCTCAGCGTTCCACACACACAGCGCCGGAGCTCTAAATCTGGTCGCTATAGCATAGAGTCTGTTTTTGAACACATATCCACCAGTAACAAAGCCAAAACACATGGAATGACATTGTTTTAACACTGTGACATTAACACTTTAGTGCCAGACCTGTAATGACAATTCTGAATAAAAATATAAAAAGTCAAAAAAAATTCTAAACGTGTTTGTTTGCAGCCAGGAGAGGTCACACAATGATTTGAGCAAAAGAAATAGAACAAATAAAATGTCAAACACGCTGTTTAAACACAAGCAAATGAACGCCCATTGTAATGTATGGGAGAGCGGCAGCGAGCGAAAGGTAATACCTGGCGCTCTGGAAGCTATATGCTGAGCTGCCTGTAATACATCGGACGCTACATGGCGCTGTTAGAGTCACTCACCAGATTCACTTTTGTGGTTTTGCGTACAGTGCCCGGCGTTCACCAGACGCTGCCGCTACCTGGCGCTATCTTTTCTTAAATAACCCCCACAGCGTGCTATTATGACTCAGCCCTGACACTCCCATCACTGAGGACATGGGGAAGATGAGATAAACTTTATTTTATAATTACTCTAGCAATATAGCTTTATTTTCAAAATGGAAAGAAAATAAGGGGACATTGTTATGTGTAGCCCCACACAATGGGAATACTTTTGAGTGTTCCTTGACAAAGACTTAAAGCAATAATTGTTAGCTTACTTGCCAAGCAGGGGATTCACCCTGGTGAGCTGCCAAATAAAGGGCCTTATTTATGATGTGCACCATTTAGCATCTTTCTGGTGGCTATAGCGCCGGTTTAGGAGCGCCTCCATTTTTGTCTTTTCTGGCGCTGCACTGTAAACTACAGTAGCACTAAAAGTCACTGCTAACTAATTAGCTTTGATTGTTGCACTAGGTATTGGGTCATCTGTAGGGATGAGCGAACCGGTTCGGACGAACCTGAATTCGCTCCGAATTTCAGGGAAAATTCGATTCGGCACGAACCCGAATTTTTTTTGGTTCGTGCCGATCGAATTTTCCCTGAAATAAAAAAAAAAAAATGCCGGCATGGTGGGAGCGGGCAGGCCGGCCCGCTGACAGCACAGCCGGCCTGCCCGCTCCCACCATGCCGGCATTTTTTTAAAAAGCAAACACTTACCTGCATGGTCGGAGCTTGGAGGCCGGCGCCGCTCTCAGGCGCCCTCTGATGACGCGCCCTCTGATGACAGCTGAGATTGGCGCCGGCCTCCACGCTCCGACCATGCAGGTAAGTGTTTGCTTTTTAAAAAAATGCCGGCATGGTGGGAGTGGGCAGGCCGGCTGTGCTGTCAGCGGGCCGGCCTGCCCGCTCCCACCATGCTGGCATTTTTTTTTTCAGATGAGCGATTCGTGAAAGTTCGATTCGGGCGAACCCGAATTTCCTCGGGGAAATTCGGCGAATTGCCCAAATTGAACTTTCAAGAAGTTCGCTCATCTCTAGTCACCTGTATCAGCGCCTGCTGGACTCGACTGCCGATTGTCCCAGCACCAGTGAGCGCCACTTTGTACCGCCATCTTTTCAGCTCATTATGGCATATTTATGAATTTTCTCCTCTTTGTAAAGATTGATGCTATATTTTTTTCTGTGCTGGTCAGCGTTTCATCATTGCAGTTACATGAAATCACTGCTGGGACAAACTTTACAGTACGTTTAGGCTGCATTTTAGTTGTTGTTTTGTTACCAAAAGAATCCACGAAAAATGATTTTTCTATTTAAAAAAATGTAATTTATCGACAATATCTAGGTCCCGCGTTTCCCTTATTGGCAAGTCACAATGCAAGTTCTGTACAAATAATTGTGTGTAATATTAATTATAAACATAAAACACTTCAATACAGTTCTGCCCATTGTGCTCTATGAGATTTTGACCTACATTGCCGAGTTTCAACCAGAGTGCCCGGCGTTGTGACCATTTGGCACTATTGTTAAATAAGACGCTAGCTGGCGGTGCAGCCTTTTGTTTCTTAAATCACACACTGAGGCCAAAAAAGTGGTGCTGCATGGCGCCGAGGCTTCATAATTAAGACTCAAAGTTCCTAAAGATGCATGACCCACACAGTCTGATGCAAGGGGGTGGAGATAGGTCAACCTCTTAATGATAAAAATGGTGATCATGAATAAATATGTGGAGCTGGGCTAAAGGAGAGGGGCTAAATCTCAAGTAACTAACAATAGCCCCCTATAAGCTATGCAGAACACGTTAGCAAATTCTTTTGCATAGCCCATAAGGTGCTGTTTTTTTCAAACTAAATGAAATATATATCCTGTCACCATTGGAAAAAAGATGTGTCTTGCCAGTAAAAATGCCCCATCACAGAGGTAGGTGATTTTATTTGGAAAAAAGTAGAATAACATTTTTTACAGACTTTTTCATTGGGTTCAAGTTAGCTCACTCAGATGTAAACTTCAGTTCACATCCAAAATCACACCTAAATATAAACTTGCTTCAGCAGATCTTTTACATGACCCTGGTTATTGTGTGATCTTATTTAGGCCCTTATTTAAGAAGGGATAGCGTCAGGTAGCGCCTGGTTAATGAGAGGTAGCGATAGATAGAGACTGGTCAACGCCGGACATGGCACGCAATTACACATTTATCAAGCAGAATCTGTTTAGCGACTGGGATAGCGCCATGTAGCGTCTGATTCATCATTTTCAAAGCCTCAGCGAACAGCGCCAGTGTTCAGCCTTGCTCAGCGCCAGGTATGACCTATCGCTACCTGGCGCTCTCCCATACATTTCAATGGACGATCCTTTTCTTCTCTTTAAACGGGGTTTTTTTTTTTTTTTTTCAAAAAAATCACAAATAATTCTGTGACCTCTTCTGGCATTGAAATAGCAGTTTTTTCATAATGTTTTAATTTTTTAGATATTTCCTCAGAAATGACATTACAGGTCTGGCATTAAAGTGTTCATGTTACAATGTTGTTACAATGTAATTCCCTATGTTTTCGCTTTGTTACTAGTTGATAGATGCTTGAAAACAGACTTTGAACACACCACCTCCTGCGCTCTGGGCTTCAAACAAGTATTTTTCAGCGCCAGAGATTTGGGAGGCTGTTTTTTTGCTGAATATGGTGTGAGTGGGTCGCTATGAGCAGTCGCTAACATGCGCTCCCATACAGCGCTGTACTGGTCAAATAGCGACTCCTCACAATGTATTCAACATTACTGAACAGCGACTGAGTTGTCAGGTAGCGAGAGGTCATACCTGGCGCTGTGCAAGGCTGAACGCTGGCGCTGTTCACAGAGGCTTTGAAAATGATGAATCAGACGCTACATGGCGTTATCCCAGTCGCTAAACAGATTCTGCTTGATAAATGTGTAATTGCGTGCCGTGTCTGGCGTTGACCAGTCACTATCTGTCGCTACCTCTCATTAACCAGGCGCTACGTGACGCTATTCTTTCATAAATTACCCCCTAAGTGTGCTAGAGAGGTGTTTAAAAAATGTGTAGCACATTTGATGCATTGCATTTGACAAGGACAGAAGGAGAGTTTTTCTCTTTTTATTTTTGGTCCTTTAAATTGTGACAGGATCCCTTTCAGAAAAGCGCATAATAAGAATGAAACAAGCAGAGAAAATCAGCTTATCTGCATCTAAGCAACCTTCATATTGCTTTAGATGGCTTGTCCTTGATAAAAAATAAGCTATATTAGCTTTTGCTGTACTTTGAAATGTCTCCCTCCTCTTTCTTGTCATCCCAGCTGCTCTTGTGCAATTTTCATTTGTATTCTCCCTCTTCTTTGATATTTGTTTTCCTTTCATGCTTCTTGTTCCATTTCAAGCATATTTGCATTTGCTTACTTATTTATATCTGCCACTTGCGCTTGCAGGCTGCTCTGAGCAAGTCCTAATCAGACTTGTAGAACAGACAGACCGGACAAGCTTAGATGTGCTAACGCTGCCAGTCACACGCCATTCTGCACTGTGTTTATTTTCCCCTCTCACCAATCGCTGTTCATTAACTTATATCTTCCAGCCCTGTTCGCATGCTCGCATCTGGCTGGAAAAAAAGAGAAAGCTTGTAGCACCACATAGCAAGTGTCACCAGCATGTAGTTTTGGGGAGGAACAAAATGATATGATTAATCATCCACTTTGCCTGGTGAGAAGGCAACCTTGAGAAACCCAGACCAGATGTTCTTTTCAGAAATGTGTGAATCTCTCAACTTAGACATGTTTTATGGCATTTGTGCTGTTCTCATTTAGTTTTCATTAGTTTTATCTTTTTTTTTTCCAGAGCAAGAAACATGCTAACAAAGTCAGACTTTACTACATGTTACACCCAGAGGATGGAGGACCTCCGTCTAAAAAGTTACGCCCAGATGACCCAGTAAGTGGACATACTAGAAATATTTCAAATATAAGGGATTTACACTTTTAGATTTCTAATGAATAAAAATACGTCAAGTATATCAATATGTCACTTGTAACAATAATGCCAATTTTGCTAATAGAGATCAGGTTGTTCACCTGTCACCCCTGATTTTTTCTTTCTTCTGTTAAAATAAAACATGACTGGCTGGATATTTCTTGATGCTGGGTGTATAAATGACCCCTCCTCCCACCATTCTGCATATTTATATGGATTTTTAGCATTGGGCAATTTATCGCAATAGTGCTCCATAAAAGAAAACCTTCATTCTAAACTGACGGGGTCCTTTAAGTCTCATAGCACGTGGAATCCCAACGCTGGATCCCAGACCTCAACTAACCAATTATACCAGACCAAAACCCATATATTCAACTAAATTAGTCCTCCCATGAAGAGTACCATTTGGGGATTTTCAATGTTTCTGCTCACCGCTAATGCCACCTGTTTTAGACAGGTTTCCCAATTCTTTTGAGTCATTGGCCTTGATTCAATAAAGGTAGAAAAAAATTCTCATGGTAATAAAAAATTAAATTCATGAGAAAAAAGCCTGAGAATATCACTGTTACTGAATCACTAGATAAAAAGACAATGAAAGTCAATGGAAGCTTTTACTACAGTGTAGAAAGGAGTAAACAGTTCTCTACTTTTCTTAGGAGTAAAAAAGTGCCATTGACTTTCATTGTTTTCTTAGCTGGTGATTCAGCAACAGGGACATTCTCAGGCTTTTTCTCATGAATTGAATCTTTTACTACCATGAGAATTTTTTTCTACCTTTATTGAATCAATGCCATTGTCTCTGTTGTGAGATCTCATGGTGGTCTCCCCTCTAAGGCACTTTGCCCATTCTCCTCAAGGTAAAGCCATGGCCCATGCATGAGATCCTGCCAGGGACCGCCAATCTGCAAACTCCCACGGTACACATCAGAGGCTACAGGGCAGCATGCAATGATAATGTAGGGTCCAGCGGAGAGGGAGAGCGAAAAATCAGTGTTCCAGGACAATTTGGTAGGCAAAAATATACATTTCAGCTAAAAAATATTCATCAGCTCTACACCCTACTAGGGGAGTATGGGCAAAAGGTTTGGCTAAATATATTTCAGTTCAGTGGGCTTTGGTCCACTGTGAATATTAACTCTGCTCTGCATTACATTCACTGGGGGAAAAATTGTTCAAAATTGTGCCGCTGGATGTTGCAGGATTTTTTAACAATTAAATTGACTCTTGACATTAATAATTTTGGTATTTTTCATTAGATACAAAAATTTCTGACGTTTTCAAATTCTTATTTTAAACAGTTTTAATGAGAAATTGGGCCCCTGGCCCTGCTAGTTACAAGCCCTTATGCGCTTTGGTATGGGCACTGGGCTCTTCTGCACCCCAAATGCCCCAAATGGGGGTGTGGTAATATGTCAGGTTACTGGCATGTCACCCACCAAGTCTGGCAGGTGCTATGCTGGCTCCTGGCCCGATAGAATTGGTAGGGAGATACCCTGGACCCCTTACCAGTTCACCCAATGTGAGGTAAAAAAAGACATGATGCAATAAGCTTTAGTTTTTTAATTTGACTACTCACCAGTCCCTTCTTCTATCTTCATTCCAGCGCCAGGCGATGTCCTCAGCGCCACGGGAGTCCCTCGGTGGTCTCAGCTGGTCTTCAGGGCTACTCTTAGCCTCCTCCACCATTTTCTTGTGGCCGTGCAGGCCATCATAACCTAGCGGCTGCACAGCAGAAGAAGTTCCCCCTTCTTTCATCCTCAGTACCCAGCGAGGGACTGTGGTGAGGTTAAAATACCTGGCTCTTTCTTTCCCTTTAGTCTTGGTTATTACTGTCATTACAAGAAATTCAATGCGACTTGTCTTCCATATGATTTTAAAGCAGACTAAAACCCTCTAAACCACCCACCCAAGTAGTGGTAGATTAGTTTAAAAACAGCCTGCTTTTTGTGACTGTCATAGCCACACCCAACCTGCAGTTTTGAGATCCCTGATTGGCTGATCTCAAATGTGCCAACTGATGTGAACAAGCCTGTTATGCACATCCCTGGCTTCTCAGTAAGGTAAGCTGCAGATGTGGTTGTGGCCCACGATTACAGTCTGGGAGGTGACTGATTTGAGGCTTGGGAAGAGCCACATTCAGCACTGTGAGATGGTCGGGAGCCAAATCCAATGTTACAAGCCATATAACCATTTTAGAACTGGAAAAAAAGTACTTAAAAGCATCAAACTTGACAAGGTGATTTGGGGAGCATGATCCCCTCCCCCAGCCGGCAGTATGAATAGGTAAAAAAATGGACATGGATGTTGTCATAAAATTCTGGCTGCACATGAGCAGTCCCCCCCCCCCCAGCCTGGAATATGCTTTATGGCAGAAATGGGCCAACTTACTTCACTGTTTCCTCGCTTCCATCCTTAACATATCCTAGGAATCACTTGACACTACACTGGGGTTTGTGGAACTATAGTCACAGAAGTTGCCAAAACCGACAAGTTGCATACTTCTCCTACTGCCCAACTTCTTGACCTTAGACAAAGCAGAACCCTGGGAACTGTGTGCCATACCCCAGCCTCAACAATGTACTAGACCTCTACAAATGTTCAAGTCTACCATACAGCCCACGAGCCACATGCGGCTCCCAAGCTACAGGTTTCAGGCAATCGTGGGGGGTTCAGATGCCAATGTGCAATGCTCCAGGGACAGCCGAACGGTGGACCCGTAAGTCTTTTAAAGACTTGCGGGTTTTAATACAATTAAGAAAATTATTTTATTTTGTGTTATATGCATGGGCTTTCTTAGGACATACTTAATGTACTGTGTTACAACATTGTATTTAGGCATTCTATATTATACAAGATGAAGTTCCTTTTAAACTTCAGCCTGGGTCATGGCTACAAACTCTTACAGCGCTGTTTTGCTCTGGTTCTTGCTCACGCCTTTTCCTTTAAAAATGGCCCCATTGGTTCACTGGCATCATTTCATTCTGCAATTCTCAAGGGTGTCTGTGTTTCAATGAGCCCACACAGAACAAGAAATTCCCTATTAATGATGATATAGACTTTCGATTAGTTTCCTCTTTTTCTATATTGTGTCCTCCTGGGTATAGTGTTTTATGTGTTTAGATGTTCCTTATTTTTTTTCCTCTGGAAAAGCAATAATAAGGCTTTGATAATGTTATAATGTTCTCTTTATTTTCTTCTTCTTCTTTTTTTTTTTGGTTTTGGAAATTTGCTGAAAAAAGTCATTAAAATTTAATGGAGTGTGAATGTGTTTGGATATTTGAAAACACGCTCCTTTTAAAATACATATTAATCATTGATTTCTCATTATTACGGTAGATACTGCTTGTTTCACTTGACAAAATGGCAATATAAGCAACTGGTAATGCAATGTCTTAATTGCTCATTGATTTCAATGTAAAATATATTTATTTCCTATAATAACAATTGCTGACTAGATTATTAGCCATTCACGGGGTCTAAGCATGGTAACAATAAAGATTTGCTAATAAATTAGGGACCTAAATGTTGCTGTAGCTGTTTTGGGGCTTAGCAACCCAAACAGACTTTGGTTAAATGATAAATACGTTATTTACCAAGCGTTTTAATTGAAGAGGGAAAAGTGTCCAACCTATATTGTGATATGTTAACCAAATCCCCGAAAGCCTTAATTTAAATAATGATGGCCAGCTCACCTCCCATAGGCTCACAATAAAATAGGATAAAATGGATAACCATCTTTGATAGAGTATGAAGAACAGGGACGTTCTTAGGTTAAATGTTACATTTTAAGAAATTGAATTCCCAATAATCAGACATTAATGCAGATGGCAATAAGGTGGAAATAAAATGGTGAGGAAAAAAGAGAAGATGGATGGCGAGAATGTGAAAAAGAGATGGAGCGCAGAAAAGAAAGAGAGATGGGAGAACTCAGAAATGAGGGAGAAAGATAAACTGAGCATGAAAAAAGGTAAAACGAAGAGAGCACCAGAAAGACAGAGAGACAAGAAAACCTTAGAAAACTTGTAAATCGGGCTTTGTTAACACATTAGCCTCATAACATGGTACAACAACAGTAACTGTCATTCTAAAATAGTAAAATTGTTAAACTTTTAAAGGAAAATGTGCGGGAGTGAGATTATGTAAACACCCCGGTATGTTTAACCCTTTAAGTGCCAGCCTACCTGGAGTTTTTGTCACCCTTTGTTGCCAGACAATTTTGCACTATTTTGTGCTCCCCATGTTCAAATGTGATTTTTGAAGGGATTTCCAGGGATTTCCCAGGAAAATGATATATTGTTTTTTTTCAGCATAGTCTGGCCTTTAACATGAAATGTCTTGTTTGTCATTTTTTTAGGTGTATTCTCAATATTTTTGGGTGAAATATGTCCAAAAAAATAAAAAAAATGTTTTTTCACAATTTGTAGTGTTTTTTTTGTAATAAAAAATGTACGTTTGTCAATAAAATCTTATTGCGTGTGAAATCCCAATTTCTCCCGGTTACAGCAATACCACATATGTATAGGTAGACACCATTTCCTGCCCAGGAGACTCCCCCAAACTGAAACAGCGCTTTTTTTATCCTAAAAAAAGGATAAAAAAGCAGAATCAAAGCCACATTTTCCTAAAAAAACTATATACAAACAAGAAAAAACAAGTTTAATCTGAAAAAGCAACATCCCCCGAAAAGAACGATACCCAACATGCATTGCTACTGTCAAGGGAAGAGTTGCCAAACACCCCAAAGTTAAGCATGTGTGTAACGGTAATTTTACTTGAAAATTTCAGCTCTGCAGACAAAGTGCGCACCTTGCGATTTTTCAAGCAAAACAACCCTTTACATTTGGAATATTCCCCATAAACCATATATTCCCTGAAAGTACACATGTTAAGCTTTCTAAGCGTACCCAGCTTGTTGTAGTGGGCTCATCTTTCTGGAATTATCCCTCAAAGAATTTTTTGGTTGCGCAGGGTTTCCCTAAAAAATGTATAAAAAAGCTGAATAAAAAACACCTTTTCCTAAAATATAAATATGCAAACCAGAAAAAACAAGCTAAGTCTGAGAGCGCAAGGTCCCCCAAACAGAACAATACCCAACATGCATAGCTACTTTTAACTCTTTTAATAGCCAGCCTACTTGAGATTTTGTCACCCTCTGTTGACAGGTCATTTTTCCCCATTTTGCGCCATGTTTTGCGCCATTTTTGCTGGAATTTTCAGGAAAATTGTATATATATATTTTTGCAGCAGAGTTTAGGCTTTAACATGAAATGTCTTGTTTGTAAATTTTATTTAGTTTTTACAATATTATTAAGTAAAAAAATAAATAAATAAATAAAAAAATTTTTAGAAAATTGACTCCTTTATTTTAAATAAAAAATGTATTTTATTAAGGAAAACCATATTGCATGTGAAAGCCCCATTTCTACCGGTACCACATATTTATCGGTAGCCCCCCGTTCCTGCCCAGGAGACCCCCCTAACTGAAACAAGTACATTTAGAAATAAAATACAACTACCATCCACACTACAAAGGGTTAAATAGAGAAAAAAAATGACATAGAGTCCCCCCTCCCGGGGGGACCCCATTTTTTGGGGGGATTTTTAAGGGTTAAAAACTGACATGGGGTCCCCCTTACCCAAAGTAAACAGCCCAGGGCCAGCTATGCAGGGCTTGTAGAAACAGGGCGCAGGGGCCAGCTTTTGTGGTCCCTGGCCCTGCAGGCTACAAGCCCCCATAGCTGTGGCCACGGGCTCTTCTGCCCCCCCGGGCTTTGGGGAGGCAGGAAATGGGGGTGCCGGGGGTTAATGGCAAGTCACCCGCTAGTCGCAGGTGACTTGCCATCCCCCCAGCCTTGTGAACTGGCATAGGGGTCATGGACCCCTTACCAGTTCACAAGGGGTTAAATGTAAAAAAAAAACACAGACACACAAAGAGAAAAAAATATTTTTTTTTTTTTTTTTTTCAATACTTACCCCCCATCCATCCTGGAGCACTGTGTCCCTCGGCGATCACTGGCTTCTGCTCACCTGCTGGAAGCCTTTTATAGCTGCTGGGTGACAGAACATAAAGGGTTAATTAAAAAAAAAAACTACATAGGGTCCTCCCTCCCGGGGTAGGGGGGGAACCCATTTTTTGGGGGGATTTTTAAGGGTTAAAAACCCTTAAAAATCCCCCCAAAAATTTACATGGGGTCCCTCTTACCTAAAGCAACCAGCCCGGGACCAGCTATGCAGGGCTTGTAGATACAGGGCGCAGGGGCCAGCTTTTGTGGGCCCGGTCTCTTCTGCCCCCCCCCCTGGGCTTTGGGGAGGCAGGTAATGGGGGTGCCGGGGGTTAATGGCAAGTCACCCGCTAGTCGCAGGTGACTTACCATCCCCCCAGCCTTGTGAACTGGTATAGGGGTCATGGGCCCCTTACCAGTTCACAAGGGGTTAAATGTAAAAAAAACACACTGGCAGAAAGAGAAAAAAATCTTTATTATTTTTTTTTTTTTACTGTACTCACCTCCGATCCTACGTCCCTCAACGCGACAGATGCCGGTAGTGATCACCAGCGGGCGGGTGAGAGGCGAGGAGGCTCCTCGCCTCACACCCGCCCTGCTCCAATTACCACCGGCATCTGACAGATGTCGGTGTTTGGAGGTAGTATAGGAGGAGCGGAATGATGTCATCCTGCTCCTCCCACAATGGGCGGGGCCAGGGGGGATCGGACCCCCCCCCCCCATGGTGCAGAGGAGACCCGGACAGAAGGATCGGGCGCGGAGGTGAGTAAATGACAGTTTTTTTTTTTTACAGCCGAACTGTCAGCGCTTGAAACGGGGGGGGGCAGGTTCGAGCCCCCTCCTGAAGACGGAGGACGACAGGGGAGGGATCGGATGCCCCCCCCCCCCAGGAAGAGGTAAGTGGGTTTTTTTTCTATTTTTTAACTATTAGGGGGAAATGCCAGGCACGTAGTTTCTACGTGCTTGGCACTTAACGGTAGGAGAAGCAACCGCGTAGAAACTACGTGCTTGGCATTTAAAGGGTTAAAAGCCCAGATTTAGCCTGATTTCCTATTTGGTGACCTTTTACCTAAATTATACTGGTAGAAAACCTTTGCTAGTTAATCCAACCCTCCCACAAAGCTCTAGAACAATCTGCAACATCTATTGATTTCCCATACGCATTCGCTAAAAGGGTTTCTTCCAACTATGTGTAGAAAAAAGGAAAATTTTCTTACCTCCCGTGCATCTGATCAATCTTGCTGTGCTGCTGAATCAAGTTGTATTTTCTGATTTCTATCACCTTATTTTGCAGGACCGTCTTTTGTCTATTAGAATCGATATTGTTGCTGCAAAGTTTATTGCCTGCAATAAAAAATTGTATTTTTACTGCTGTTTTTGTAACTGGGATAATGGCTTGCAATATTGGAGGTCTACTTCAGTGCACAATTTGTCATATGTATACACTTCAGGAGCAGCAGTACCAGGGTGAATACCACTGTGATAAATGTGAGCATATTGCAACCTTGGAAGCGCGGGCTAGAGATCTGGAGGTGCAAAATGCAACACTGAGGGAGATTGACAATATGGAAAAGGGCATTATGCTAACTGAGCAGGCATTAAGTGGGGTAGAAACAGAGGGTGGAGTAATGGGTCAGGAGGAGCAGATATGTAGCTGGGTAAATGCAGATAGAGGGAGTAGAAAGGGTGCACAGAAAAGAAAGGCTATACCTGTGTCAGTGCACTCAGGCAAAATTGCCAAATTGGGTAATGATACAAGAATGTCAGTCTCAGAAATGGCAGCCCTAGCGGATACTGCTCAACCTAACAGCCAGGAGGACAGTCCAGCTAGCGAGTTGGGGGTTGGGACTGCAGGTAGGACTAGACAGTTAATAGGGGATTCTATTATCAGATGGACTGATAGAACAATTTGTCACCAAGACTGCCTCAACCGAATGGTTTGCTGTCTCCCTGGTGCCAGGGTCTGGCATGTGGTGGAAAGGGTGGATAAGTTATTGAGAGGGACGGGGGCTGACCTAGCTGTCAGGGTCCACTTGGGGACCAATGACAGAATTAATGAGAGATATAGGATTTCTAGGCACCAAGTTGAAGAGAAGGACCTCCAAGATTGTATTCTCTGCAGTACTGCCTGTGCCATGCAATATGTATGAACAACAGCGGGAGCTTAGAGAGTTAAACGCATGGCTCAAGTCCAGTTGCAAGGAAGAAGGATTTGGGTTCCTAGAGCACTGGGCTGACTTTTAATTGGCATACAAACTGTATTCTACAGATAATTTGCACCTGAATGGAAGGGGACTGCTGTGCTGGGTAAGAGGATACTAGAAGGGGTGTTTAAACTAGAGATGAGGGGGGAGGCAGGATGAAAGCAGGTTACTTAGGGGAAAACATATGATGTTGGGCAGAGAATTAGAAGGGGGGAGGACTGCTATTATGGATAAGGAGATCCATGTGTTGCAAACCAGCAGTAAAAAAATTAGGCGAATACATTACTGCAGAAGCTAATACTAAAGCTCAATGTGTCAATCTAAAAAGGAACTTAAAGTGAATGTTCACAGTTATCAGGAGTATGGCAAGTAAAGTGGGGAAGCTTGAGGCTCTGGTACCAGAAGAAAATATTGATGTTATTGGTGTGGCTGAGACATGGCTGGATTCCACACATGACTGGACTGTCAATCTTCAAGGTTTATAGTTAATTAGCACAGAGCGGTTATACAAAATATTACTAGCTAAAAAGTCCTATAACTTAAAAACATCCAAGACTTCTGGTGTTAGCCCACAAGTACATGCACAATTCCTCTGTGACTTTACTCCATCCACTGTGACTGTAATCAATCCTATTCAGATCGCCACGTGCCCGTCACCTTATAGATTGAAAGCTTACCAGATAAAAATTCAGTTAGACGCCTTGTTTTGTAACTCCAAAGATCTTCTCGTTTATATTGTATTATAATTCACTTTCCAACCATAGAATGACATGTATAGCTTATGCCTAAAGCTTAGCTCAATTCCATGTTCAACATAAAAACAAAACGGAAGAAGAAAGGATCTAGTGTAATACGTTCTTTTAATTTTAAAACTCTTTGTTTAAAAAGGTGCCAAATGCGCACTTACAATAAAAACCTATATAGGCCGAGAACCGCTCGTGTACATATTGCATGTCTATACAGGTTTTTATTGTAAGTGCGCATTTGGCAAGAAAGCAAAATAAACCCTAATTTTTTTTTTAAATATATAAGTTCAAAGTAACTAAATCAGAACAGGTAGGTGCCCTAATTAATGATGGGGAAATGGTCACTGGAGATAAAGAGAAGACAGAGCTGTTAAATGGATTCTTTAGCTCTGTGTACACAAGAGAGGAGCAAGGAGCCAACACAGAAGATGCCATTGATAGCAATAGCCCAAGTATAATACTTAACAAGCTAAACATGGATATCATGCAAGAAAAAACAAATAACTTAAATGTGAATAAGACTGCAGGACCAGATGGATTTCACCTAAGAGTTCTTAAAGAACTCAGCTCAGCCCCTGTTCTTAAAATGTAAAGACTGGTATAGTGCCAAGATATTGGCGCAAGGCAAATGTAGTGCCCATATTTAAAAAGGCTCTAGGTCTACTCCTGGCAATTACAGACCAGTAAGTTTAACATCTATTGTGGGAAAATTGCTTGAGGGGCTATTAAGGGACTACATACATGAATATGTAACTATGCATAATATTATAAGTGACAACCAGCACAGTTTTACTAAGGGCAGAAGCTGCCAGGCAGAGGGGCAACTGTAGATACAGTTTTTCTGGATTTTGCAAAAGCATTTGACACTGTCCCCCATAGACGCTTATTGGGAAAAAATGAGATCTTCAGGATTAGAAAATACAGTTTACTGTACATGGACCCAGCTGATCAGTGCCAGGATCAGGGAGCCTAGCACAAGAGCTGAGATGAACAAGTGCGGCAGCCCGAGGCAGGCAGTACATCTGTGACGCTCTGAGGCACAGTGGTCAGATCCTGCTAGCATTGATAGTGCCGCTATTTTCCCCGGTGATTAATTTTTGTTTCTGGTTATTTTTGTCCATTTTTGTAGGGATTGAAGGTCTGGGGATTATAAGGCTTGTTGGGATCAGTTGCCCCCCCAAAAATATAAAATATAGAGCTGAAATAGACCCAAATGTCATTAATTAGAGGCAAGACTCTCCCATATAGCGCCATATCTCATTAAGTACACTGTCTCAATTCCCCAATCATTAAAATGATTAAAGCCTTTCACACCTACTTATCATGGTGAGCGAATATCTTGTTTCTTCAAGAAACAAATTTTTGGAGACTGAATTCTCTGTGGCAATTGGTATTCTTAGAGCCGTGCCCTTTACAATGCTTGAAGTAAAAAGGGAAAATGACGGCCACTATTTGCCTGTAAAGGGCAAGATAGGGGAAGCCCTGATCTTTTTGGTCTGCTATTATTTTCCCAATAGCGGTCAGAAGAGTTTTTTTTTTAGGGGCTCATCAAGGCATTATAGGAGATATAGAGCTCCATCCTAAGTAATGCTTTGGCCTCTTTCTGGTGGCACAAGATCTAATCGATATCTGGAGTGAGAAGAACCCATGTAATAAAGACTATACATACTTCTGTCTAGCCCATCTGTCATACTCCAGAATCGATCACATATTCACCTCCCCAAGACTGATAGTTAACATCAAGAAGTTCAAGATAGTGGATAGAGCATGGTCGGGCCATGTGGTAGTGGTTCCCAAGTTGCTTGCAGGGTTTGTGGATTAAACCTAAGTCAAATAAATGGAGATTAAATGAGTCCCTTTTGGGGAAGCAGGAGAATATTGGAGATATTAATGAGGTCCTGTCAGAATACTTTGCTAATAATAAGGCAGAAGATACATCTGCAGCCATTGATTGGTTAGCTCATAAGGCTGTAGCTCATGAGACATAAATAAAGCCTACCCAACAGAATCCCCCTGAATCAGATAGAAACATTGAGAATTGAGATTAATTTAATCTTGACTACAAAAGCGGAGAAAGATTTGAATAGAGGAGAGCTAGGCTCTACCCAACTAACAACAAACCGGGTAAAAGATTGTCGCAATGTCTTACATACAGGGCTGTATTTTGGACTTGTGCTGCCCTAGGCACTTTTTGGACACGCGCCCCCCTATTATTGTCCAGCACGACATTAAAAAACATTATACATGGTGCACACAGTAGTACATGGGATAATGACAATTAGAGGCTTCTGTGTATGTGGTAGGAGGTAGGGCACTATTGGAATTAATAAGCCAGATTGTTTTTTTCATGAAAACATCTGAACATTTTTGAGAATTTAATTTGAAATTTGAATAAAAGCCATAGCAGCACTTTCTTCAGTACTATTATTTGCCTTTTTTTTCGGGATGCCATGCTGCATTAGGGGTCCATTTTAAAGCAGAACAAAAGCTATCAGCGCAGATTTCAGACCGGCCACTGGCTTTTTACTGGGGCAGCCTGAATCGGGATGCCCCGCTGTGTTAAGCCCCCAGGGAGGGGACGTTAACGTACAGACTCTCGTCTAATCAGAGCCATTTGCCTTTCAGCAAATGCCTCTGATTGTTTTCAGTGGGGAGCATGTTCTACTGCATCCCCTGCATCCCTGGCGGCGGATATGGGGGATGTGGCAGGATGCGCTCCCTATTGAATTGGATGAGAACATATGCATGCGCCATGAGAGGAAGGAGAAGTGATAGATAGATAGATAGATAGATAGATAGATAGATATGGGATAGATAGATAGATAGATAGATAGATAGATAGATAGATAGATAGATAGACTGGCAGCGGGATAGATAGATAGATAGATAGATAGATAGATAGATAGATAGATATGGGATAAATAGAAGATAGATAGATAGATAGATAGATAGATAGATAGATAGATAGATATGGGATAGATATATATGGGATATATAGATTATAGAGTAGATAGATAGATAGATAGATAGATAGATAGATAGATAGACTGGCAGAGGGAGAGATAGATAGATAGATAGATAGATAGATAGATAGATAGATAGATAGATAGATAGATATGGGATAGATAAATAGATAGATAGATAGATAGATAGATAGATATGAGATAGATAGATAGATAGATATGAGATAGATAGATAGATAGATAGATAGATAGATAGATAGATAGATAGATATGGGATAGATAGATAGACTGGCAGAGGGATAGATAGATAGATATGGGATAAATAGATGATAGATAGATAGATAGATAGATAGATAGATATGGGATAGATAGATATGGGATAGATAGATAGATAGATGATAGATAGATAGATAGATAGATAGATAGATAGATAGATAGACTGGCAGAGGGAGAGATAGATATCGTCTATGGAGGTGAAGTTCATCCCGAACTTCACCTCCATAGATGATGAGAGGAAACTCCACATCCTGCTGGGAGAAGAGGAGCCCACCCTGCAAATAGCCGCCCAATATGTCTCCACCTGCCACCAACTGAGAGGAACATAAGAGACCATGGACTGATATACCCCTATACTGCCCCTATACCCCACGTATATACTGCCACAACTAAAAGGACTATTATAATCTATGGATTTCAAACCCATATACTGCCCCTTAATCCCGCCCAACCCCCCACTGCCTCTATACCTCTCCACCTGCCATCATCACTGGACCGATATACACCCAATCCTGCCCCTATAACCCAACACCCCTCCCATTTGTTATTCCCTTTTGCTTTGGCAATGCTAAATGTTTTTTTGGACCTGCCAATAAAGCTCTTTTGAATTGAAATTGAATTGAATTGAATTGATAGGTAGGTAGATAGATAGATAGATAGATAGATAGATAGATAGATAGATAGATAGACTAGCAGAGGGGTAGATAGATAGATAGATAGATAGATAGATAGATAGATAGATAGATAGACTGGCAGAGGGATAGATAGATAGATAGATAGATAGATAGATAGATATGAGATAGATAGATAGATAGATAGATAGATATGGGATAGATAGATAGATAGATAGATAGATAGATAGATAGATAGATAGACTGGCAGAGGGATAGATAGATAGATAGATAGATAGATAGATAGATAGATAGATAGATAGATAGATATATAGATAGATATGGGATGGACTGGCAGAGGGATGGATGGATGGATACAGGGGTGGATGGATAGATAGACAGGCAGAGGGGGAGGTTGATAAATAAATGGACAGAGGGATAAACAAACTTGTGGAGTTAAGTAGCCAGAAATAAGGAACAGACATGACCTGTACACACAGTGCAGCCATCCTCTCTCTGTCCCTCCCCCGCGGTTGCACTACAATGGGCTCTATATACATTACAAAGCTTAGCATTGGTGGCTCAGTAGATATCTTTGCTGCCTCCTCCCTGTCTCTCCTGTCTCTCCTGCCTCTCGGCTCCTCCAGTTATTGCAGTTCCTACCTTGTAGCTTCTCCTGCAGCACCCGCTTCTTCAGTAAATAAATAACATGCTGGGACAGACATCATTCTTTCCCAGCTGCCCCTGCAGAGTCAGTGGGCGGGGCTGAGGCCTCTCATTGGTCCATTGCCAGGCAGCCTGTAGAGGAGGGAGGGGCGGGGTGGCAGCCCGCCATGTAAGTACAGGAAACACATTTCCTCTGTTCTGTAGTTCAGGGGGGGGGTGACGAGTCTTGTTGGTGCTGGGGGAGGATACGCTGAGGTGAGGTGCGGGCAGCCACCAACTATTTTTATTTTTTTAATAAAACTGCACATTTTAGTGTAGGGGCCGCCCCCTCCCACGATCTCTCCGCCCTAGGCCTGTGCCTATGTTTGCCTAAGGGAAAATACGGCCCTGCTTACATATAGCGTAAAAACAAGCACTATCCCTAGAATAAGGAAAAGGATAGTACCCTTACTCAGAATCCGGAGATGGTATCTAGAGAGTTCCATGAGTTTTACACAAACTTGTAAGCGGGTCCGGAGGAGGTGAACATGCCTGAGATTGAATATTGGTTCAGATCTTCAGGTATTAGAAAAATCCCAGAGGGTTTCAAGGAGAGGTTGTGAGATGCTTTCATGTCAGAAGAGGTTGCCGCTGCCATTAGGGAGGCCAAGACAGCCTCTACTTCTGGTCCGGATGTATTTTCTAGCCTGTATTATAGGAAGTTGGTTCAGATCTTAACCTCTCACATGGTTAAGTGGTTTAACAACATACGAACATGGGAACTTATCCCAAAGGAAGCTCTACAGGCCCAAATCATGGTCATTCCTGAGAGCAGTAAAGATCACATTATTTGTGGGAACTACCATCTCATTTCTCTGATCAACTCAGATATAAAGTTAATAATCAGGATACTGGCCTCTAGAGTGAATTATCTATCCGGACCAGGTGGGATTTGTTTCTGTTCATTAGGGCCTGGACCAGTTCGGGAGGGTCTATTATATCATCTCATTTCTCCAACTGGGATGGGACAGGAACAAAAAGAGGCAAACATTAATGATCCTATAATTGACCTACAGAAGGCCTTTGATTAACTTACTTGGGATTATTTACAGATGGCCCATAAGGAAATGGAATTCAGAGAGAGCTTCTGAAGCATTATTCCGAGCTACTCAGTGCCCATGGCCTCAGTATCCTTGAGAGGCCTAGAAACAGTAGTTTTCTATAGCCAGGGACACAGGGCAGGAGTGTCATTTGTCAGCTGCCATGTTCAGCTGGCAATAGAAGCATTGGCAGAAAGTCTTTGTCATAGTCTTGAGTTTAGGGGAGAGGCTTGTGGTCGGGAGGAACATAAATGCACCCTTTTCGCTGATGACCTGCTGCTATTAATCACCAAGCCTTTGTCTTTGGTTCAATAAGAGCTGAAAAAATTCTCATGGTAGTAAAAAAATCACTTTATGAGAAAAAAGCCTGAGAATGTCACTGTTACTGAGTTCTCTTCCGGAGATCATGCGGATATTAAAAGATTATGAGGCTATATCGGGCATATATATATATGACATCAAATTGTCTGCTCAACTTAAACCCGGGTAACAGTGAAGCTCCTTAAAACTAGGCTTAGGTTTTATTGGTCTTTGGATTCATCATAACATAACATCATAACGTAACATATCTTCGGGTGATGCTAGCAGCAGACCAGAGGAAAACATATAACTCCACTTTATTCCATTATTTAACAAGCTACAAGATCGGGATCGGAATATAATATGGTATGGGAGTTCAATCCGCTTTCATGGTTAAGAAGAATTGCAGGTGTGAAGATGGATCTACTCCTTAAAAATCTAACCCTGAAGGGGAAGAACAGTAGGATTTGTAGCCAAGCTGCCTATGCTACTAGAGGCCAGGGGGGTAGTGGTATACCTTCTTTAGCTCGTTACTATCAAGCGGCAAGAATAGATTAGCTCAACTTACATCAGTGCTGGCTCAAGAAATCGTCCCATTATGTGTTGGAATGGAATGGAGTCCTTGAAGGTCCTAACTGAGAAAGCATTAGGGGCCCCCGAAACATGAATTCCCTGCTCTAACAGACTCACTGAACTTATGGAGCAAACAAACCCTCAGCAGAGAGGGCTGATTTCGGGGGCATAGCCCTTTGGCTCTGATCTTTGAGAGCCCAAAGTTTATACCCAAACTGGGAGGAGGCTTTCATTGGTGGAAGAAGCAAGGCTTAATTAGAATTGCCAGCTTTTATGATAAAGATGGCTTCCTGATTTAGTCAGCTATGCTTTCATACAAATCAAAACTCTCGTATATGTCTGTTTATGAAAAGTATATGGAGCAAGCACACCCTAGGGAATGGTGGGAAAAGATTGTTGGCAATGCAGGTGTCACGGACCGGGTGCAGCGGACTCGGGTGTGGATCCGCTTTAACTGTGGAACCGATGGCGGGTACCGTGTCAGGGGAGCGGAGTCTAAGAGGCCACCGGTATTCACCAGAGCCCACCGCAAGGCAGGTTGGTCTTGTGCGGCGAGTGACCCCCAGGTCGCTACCCCCTAACAGCGGCCCAGTCCCACAGTCAGCCGAGGTTCAGTGAGGTACACAAGTGGCAGGCAAAAAGGCGTAGTAAGTACAGGCAGAGATCGGGGCTGGCAGCACAGGTTCGCAGTAAAGGTGAGTAGCCGAGGTCGGGGCAGGCAGCAAAGGTTCAGAGTCGGGAACAGGCAGAGGTCGGTACACGGGTGAGCAATCCAAGAATGTCTGACTTTCAACTAGCATGGAGAGACCAAGATCCGGCACTGAAGGAAGGAAGTGCCTGTTTAAATAGGGGAAGATGATGCAGGATTGGATGACATAAACACCAATCAGTGCTGTAAAGGCCCTTTAAATCTCAGGGATCCTGTGCGCTCGCCCTCTAGTGGACGGAGACTTGTGCGCATGCAAGGAGGAAGCACTGGGGGAAGGGCGGCAGCTGGAAGCAGCCCCGAGGGAAGATGGATGACGGCTGCATGCAGCCATGGAGGTAGGTGAAATGCTGTGAGACGGGCGTGCAGCGCTCGCCCTAACAGCAGGGAGAGGTCTACACCTGATCGAAGACAAAGGTTATCATGCGGTGGTACATGATTCTGGCAAGATTGTCTAAGGCCGATATGTGGCACATATGGTGGCTTTGCCCAACAGCAAGGACATTCTGGTATTTCTAGGTATACAGGTTATTTAGTAGGATTAGTAGGAGATAGTAAGTGATCCAGAGGAAGCCCTCTTAGGGGTGCTTAAACTCAGACGGAATAAGCATCATACGGATCTTCATGCAGTCAGCAGTGAGGATCACAATGGCCTCAGCAAGCTGAGGCCATTGTGATTCTCGCTGCTGCCAGCATGAAGGAGAAAGAGATCTTTATAGCTCACCTAAAGAGAATATCCTGGATAATGATAAACAAAAAGATCTTTAACAAGGCAGAAGTGTGACGCTAACTGGACCCCATGGGTGTGTTATAAAGGTAATAAACTTGAGGCGTACTACAGTTAATTAAGCTGAGGGGCATCTGCAGACCAGACCTCACCAGAGTCTCCACTCTCCCTTGCATTCCCTCCCACCATTATTTTGCTTGGAAGTAGGGCGGTTTAATATTTATATAATTGTCTTTTGTGAAGAAAAAGATGGCTAGAAAGTCAGGGTCATGTAGGTGGGATTTAGTGACTTGATCCATGATTCCCATATTTTGCAGTGAGTCTCAAGTTGGTCTAGCTTATGGCTGCCAATTTTTCAGAATATTTTATTTTATTTTTTTCCAAGAAACGTCAAACATACATACACAAAAAAGAGACAAAAAAGAAAAAAACATTCCTCATTTTGACGTATATAATCCCAACATCATTAAAATTATGGCAAATGTCAAATATCAATACAATCAATATCAGAGCTGACATCCTTTTCTCAGGATTTGGCATTTGGGATAAGTGTAATTTAGGATACGTCCTATCAAAAAGGCTCTGTGGGGAGAAACACATGAGTTGTGAAAGAAACGAAGGGTCCCTGTTACTGGAAGAGGGGCGTGTTGCCCAGTGGTAGTTCTTTCAGTAGTGTGGGGCTATCTAATTGAGGGAAATGCTTTGTCCATGGCTCAAAACCTTATATCCTGGTCTGAAAGTCCAGCTTATCTCATATTATTAAATTGATTCTAGCTGCTTAGTGGTATATGGGAGAACTGTCCCTCATTGCTCTATCTAGCAGGTTGTCCCAGTGTGCTGGAGAGATACAACGTAAGATTTCCACCACCCCTGAGAGGCAGGCCCAGATTTTCACTATTGCCTTGTAGTATCTGTATTTTTCTTTTGCCTGCTAGCTGATAAGTACTGTAGTATTCGTAGTGGACACCAGAGCCCCAACCATCCTTATTCCTTCTCTACACCACCTCAGGCAGAAATTATTCGTCATTAATGAGGGAAAGTCCGGGTTTTTAGCTAGTGGCAAGAAAAGTGAGTTGTGGCTATTTAGATTATAGTTGTTCCTTAGTTTGTGCCATGTTTGCCAGGCTGAGTAAAGCAGATGGTTGTTTAATACAGAGTTGGGTAAGAGTTCTTTGTGCAGCATGTGAGGAATTAAGTTCTGAGCTATCTCTGTATTCGTAAACCTTGATGTTCGGTGGATCCAGTCTTTAATATATCTAGTTATTCCTGCTAGGTAGTATTGTTCAATGTCTGGTGGGTTTACTCCCCCATTCTTCTTAGATTATTGTAAAACTTTCGATGGTATTGTTTTTTTTTTCCCCCAAAGATTTTTTTTTAGTATAGTATAAAGTATAAAGATTAGATAACAGAAAACAGTATTCATGTAATAGGTTTGTAAATCTAATATAGCACTATATTCAGTCATATGCAAATGTAAACTTTTCCGCAGTAAAGATACAGGAAAATGCTCTCACATAATCATATTTAGCGGATTGATTATCCTGTGGCTTCCCCTAATTATCATTTACCGGTCTACTGGGTATAAATCACTCCGCTCAGGGTGAGGGGGCCTTCGTGAGATCAAGTATTATAATCTTTTTCTTGTTTAAAGAATCCCTATTATTGTGGACAGTAGAAAAGGAAAGCTGGAAATAGTACAACAAAGAAATGGCCCGGGAAGGGCCCATTGCAGTAGGAAGAGCCATAAGGCCGGAGACCAAAGTGGGAGGGGATCAGGCAAAAGTGGGACAGGGACAGGAAGGAACAAGGAAAGATGGAAACTAAAGGAGAGTGAACCATAGCAAGCAATGGTTTTTATTTTTCACTTTCCTGGTAGAGAGACCAGGGAAGCCAAGTTGAGGCATAATTTTGACCTGTGTGTATAACGATGTTAGGTCTTCCATTTCCCTAAAGTTCTGAATTTCCTTGAACCAGTCCGTAATTGAAGATTTCTTTGATGTGTCCCTGGGGCCCAGGAGTAAGGGAAGAGTCTGTAACAGATAAAGCAGTTTGGGGAATGTAACTATTTTCATAAGCCTAATTCTTCCCAAATATGGTAATTTCAGTTTGGACCATTTATGTAATTCCTGCTCCATCTGCTTCAAAACCTGGGGGATAATATATTTGTGTAGCAAAAAGTGGGTTTTAGGTATGCTTATACCCAAGTATAGAACTGAAAATTCAGTTTTTTTTGCTTTCGTTAGTCGTGAAGCCTGCTAGGCCTCCAACTTGATTGATACAGCTCAGGATGTGTGGCAGGGCCTCGTTCGGATTTGCCACATACAATAGCAAAGTCATCAGCAAATGGTGTGAGTTTCACCATTGCATGTCCAATTTGAATCTCTCAAAAACTAGGCACGGGATCTTAGAAGGGGTCTAAAGCAATACTGAAGAGTAGTGGAGACAGGGGGCAGCCTAGTCTTGCCCCCAGGGATATATGGAGGGCCGAGGAGTGTGTTTGGTTGATTCCAGAGGTTGGAAATGGGTCTGTTGTGTATATATTTTATTAGAGTGGTAAAGGGTTTTCCGGAGCCCCTATGGTCTACCGGCAATTATATTTGCCAAAATGTTAAAGTCCGTATTTAGAAGCGCTATTGGGTGGTAAGAAGATATTTTTGAGGAATATACCTCTGCAAGGAGGACTGCTACCTCTGGGGTGAGTTGTTTATGGAATTCCCATTTATACTTTAATGTACGTTTATATTTCTACAACAAAACAACCAGTTGGATATTGTAGTGCAATTGACTATATATTTCTGTACAAACCTTTATGATTCAATTTAATGTCTGTAATTTTTTTTCATCCTGAAAATCCAAATAAAAAGATTGTAAAAGAAAATTCTTTACAGTAAGGAGAAACTTGCTCTAAATCTTTCTCTCTGACAGCACAGCATTCGTCAAGTTGAGCGGAGTTTTCATCTTCTGTTTTGCTCTGGGGCATCTGATCTATCTGAACAAAACAATTGTTTACACAGGTCTGTGATGCTTTGATCAAAAGTTATCAGACATGAATACTTCATTGCATTGGGGACGGTAAACATTGAATGCATTATTAAAACGTACCTTTAAGTTAATCCTCAGGGGCAATCGAGATGCTCCTTCTTCTAGGAAGCCATTGGACATGGAGCTCTGTAGGAAGGGGTACAGCAAATAATGAAACTTTGCAGTGCAGCAAATGTCCTCATTGGAGGGGGTGCCATTGCCACACATGTCATAAACTGGATGGAGCTGCACTAGCAAATGAAGACTTCCTGTACTGTGAGGGGGTAAGCTAGGTTAGTTTAGTGTCCCTGTGAACCAGGACCCTTCCTGAGTTAACAGAGTTTGGTCCAACTTTGCATGTGGGTTCTGGTAGATTGGCTTGCAGGCTCTCTATTTTGTGGTCTTGAGGATGATCAGCGTATTAACTGCCTATTTGTTTTATCACCTATGGGGTCTTCACCCACTTTATTTCTAGTTTGCCTGCCTGCACTCTTCATATTCATTTTGGAGTCTGGGACGGGGGGGGGGGGGGGGGGCGACACACACAGCATCAGATCAAAGATCAAAGAAATCTTCAATTACGGACAGCAGATGCCCTGCTGCATATCCCCCCATGGGGAGACAGTGCATATTTATCGCTGGCAAATGGCTCTGATGTGCTTTAACTGGGAGAGCAAGCAGCTGCATCCTTATCTGGATGGCTGGGAAGACCAGAGATGTAGGTGGATGCCTCCATTTGTGCTCCCATTGAAAACAAGCAGAGACATTTGCCGAATGACATAGTTAGTCACAGTAAACTTCTTTAATTGGATGAGAGCCTGCTCATTCCCCGCTAGAACAGGAAGAGGAGAGTTATTATAGACGATCTGAGGAGTTTCACACAGTAGAGCATCCAAAAATGGGATGCTTCAGGGGAATGGCAGCACTCGGTACTGGTATCTTCTAGATGCCAGGGCCAGCTGTTCTGGGTTTTGTTTTGCTTTAAGGTTAAAGCTTGCCTGCAGTAAACTGACTTTTTACAGCTTACAATTTAATTTAAAATTGGAGCAATAAGACAAAGCGGCTATTAAACAAAAAAACCCCTGTGCACGTTTGTTGTAGAGGAACCGTTGTGGTGAATTGTGTGCCCTAAGACCAGCCATGCTATAGATAGCAAAACTTGTAAGGTACTGTTTAAGTTAGGTACTATTTTTGACTAACATCTTGTATTTGCAGTTGGCGTTGTCTGTTGCTCTAGTTTTTCCAGCTGAGGTGGCAGCTTAGTTGTTTACTCCTTAAACTTTTAGAATTGAACAGAAAGCATTTATCACAACTGTAATTGCTAATTGATTGCAAAACACTTTTTTGTATTAGTCTGAGTAATTTAAGTACATTTAACTGACTAATGCGCAGGAGGGAAACTTGGGGCATTACCAGGACAGTGATGAAGTCCAAGCACTGCGATCAATAATTGTGCCTTTGGGGTATAGTGGATGGAGAAGGCTGAATGCGTTTTGTAAGATGTGTATTAATGCTGAGAAGCCAGTGCCGTATTTACACCTTGCCATGTCTGACCATAAATAATGGTGTTTATTTTTTATCCAATTACAAAGAGGCACAGCCTCAGCACATCCAATAATTCACTACAAATTACCTTTGATGAATGCTGCCCAAGTGATCAACTAGTGGTAGTTTTTTTTCTGATGGTGGTAATTGTTCTGTTTTGCATCCAGTGTAATGTGTTTTGTAGCAATTCATATTCAGCAGGTTTGTAATTACTGAATCTTAGACTGAAATGGAGAACTGCAGACTGCATTGAGAATTCAGTAACCATTTCACATAGAAATCTATTCATCTGTTAGAACTTTTTGATTTGGGATGCAGTGGCCAAGATTTGAAAGGGACTGTACGGCAGCATGCAGCTTACCTGATGCCTTTCCCATGTGCATCACCTACATTTCCCGCATCACAGAATAGAAGTTGTAGCGGGCCAAAAGTTTCTATTTTACTCCTACAGGACCATGCAAATAAGGGGTCTAACAGCCACTTTGTCTCTTAGTGCTCTCAGCCTGAGTAAGCAAGCCACAGTGGCCCCACAGCTGTCTTTGACCAAAGCAGGGCATGCACATGACTCATAAAGCTGCGCCATCACATACCCTTCCCAGCTCAGTCACAGGCCAGAAATGGAAGTGAAGAGAGCAGCTTCTTTTACAATCCACGATGTATTAATATATCTTCCCCCGTCCTGACTTCCGATGATCACTTCCGCCTGGCAGATGCAGCGACATGGGACATTAGGATTGCAATGGAGGAAAGTAATAAAAAAAGTACTTTTTCTATGTGTCAGTGTGTTTTCTACAGGTAAAGGGTGCTTGAGACCCCTATACAAATTTACAGGGCAGAAAGGGCTGGAAAGTCACTTGCAGGCAAGCGGGTAATTTGCTATTATCCCCCGCCCCATTACCTGCATATGTGGGCTGGTAGGCTTCAGGGCCAGGGGTTTTACATACAATATGGTTTTCTTAAAACATTTCACCCAAAAATATTGTGAATGCACTGAAACAATTACAAACAAAACATTCCACATTAAAGCACAAACAATATACAATTTTCCAGGACTTTCCTGCAAAAATCACAGTTAAACATGAATAACATAACAGAGGGTGACAAAATCTCTAGGTAAGCTGTCAGCGAAAGTGTTAAGCCAGATATGAGGCAGATTTTTTCTTTTCCTTTTTCTCCACATAGAATGTGTGGAGGGACTTTCGATGGTTTTTACATTGATAATGGAAATGTTATTATGCTGTTGGAATCCAGTGTTTCAAACCTATTATAATGACTGTCATATTCCTCCTGTTTGTATGGTTGCTGTGCCCAACAGTGAGGGTCATGCTAAAGTTTTACTGAAGCCAGTTCATCTCTGGTTGTACATTTGGGTGTGAATTTAACTCACAAGTATTTGATCTAATGTTTTCTAAAATCACATGCACATGTGGGCATTTTTAAAACAGACCAACAGCCTTGCTCATTTGCCCATTCAAAGGAGGGCAACTAAGGCCCTTATTTATCAAGGGCTAGCACCAGGTAGTGTCTGACGAGCGCCAGGTACCGCCAGCTATCGGCGGCTACCGAATCAAGTACGCCCGGCGGCGGTCACAATGACGCATTTATCACGCTAAATGAGGCTAGCGCCGGCGACAGCGTCAGCTAGTGCGGGATTCATCATGTAGCCGACTGCAACGAACAGCGCCGCTGCTAATCCCATCACAGCGACAGGTATGACCTGGCGCTCCCTGGCGTGGTCCAATGCATTTCAATGGAGCAATCTTTAAATAATCATAATTAATTGCTATTACTGTTTTTTTTTTTTTAATGTCAAAAATTCTGTGACCACTTCTGCAATGTTAGGTTTTTTTTTAAGTAAAAAAAAAAAAAAAAAAAAATGTGCAGAATTGATATTACAGGTCTGATATTCATGTATTCATATTACTAAATGTTTAGAAAAACTTGTATAATTTTTAAATATAAAAAAAAAGGTTGTTTGGGGGTTAAAAACTACTTTACACACATGGCCGCCAGCGCTCTGGGGTTTAAACAAGGAATTCACAGCGCGAGAAATTTTTGAGCGTGATTTTTTAATGAATCTGCAGCAAGCCGTTCGCTCTGGCCATTCGCTGTCAGGCGCACCCATACAACGCAGAACCTGTGAAACAGCGACCCCTAACCCCGTATTCAACATTACCGCACACCGACTGAGTCGCTGTCAACAAGCAAACCCCGGCCAAGCACAGCGAATACTAGCTGGCGCTGTGAAAATCACGCTACTGGCGCTCATCTGTCGCTACCTGGCGCTATTAATGAATCGGCCTCTAAGTTAATAAAAGAAGTGCAGAGACTAGAGTACCCTGAAAGATTGTCAAAGTTATTTATTTATTTATTTTAGAAAAAAGTCGATTGAGGGGTGATCTAATAACTATGTATAATTATATTCGAGGTCATTACAAAGAACTGTCCCACAATCTATTTATACCACGAAGTGTAACCATAACCCGGGGGCATCCACTAAGGTTAGAGGAAAGGTGCTTTCTCCACCGACATATGAGGGGATTCTTCTCTGTAAGAGCAGTGAGACTATGGAACTCGCTGCCAGAGGAGGTAGTAATGAAGGATACAGTAAAAAAAAGTTCAAAAGTGGCCTGTAATAACATTTCCAGCTAAGGCTACTAGGCCGCTGAAAGGAGACAAACAGGCTGAACTGGAAGAACTAAAGTCTTTATTCAGCTTTACATACTATGTTACTATGTATTTGTCAAAAAACTCCCCAAACCTCACTTGCCCCATCTGCATGCATGATACTGAATTGCCAGCACTAACATTTGCTCCTGCACCCACTCAAAGCTGAAACACCACCTCACAGATTTTCTCCTGGTAGCGGTCATATTGGAGCTTCCTTTCTTAGCATCCCAGATGTGCTGCTACCTGAATTTAACTTACATACCCCCCCCCCCCCCCAATACACATCAACAGGAAACTTCCTCTTTGCAGGTGGCCTGCAGCTCCATGGGATGCCATTTTGTTTTTAAAATTGACTACAGCAGGAGTTACAAAAAGGTAACATTTAAATCATTTTAATGTGCTGCAATCTGAATTTCCCTGTTAAGGGAGCACTGTTTCTTGTAAGGGCGTTGGTCTGGTTTAAGGGTGAGGTGCATCATTTTTTCAATTAGGTAAGACTTTTTTTGGGGGGGCACTAGCACCCCACCCGACTGAATTTTGCTCTGCTTTAAGGGAAAATTTGAACAAATATATTTAATTTTATTTTTTTGCCACCAAGGTGGCAATTCACACTCGAATGTGCCCCCAGAGCTGAACTTGCATCACCAGATCTTTAGCATGATCCCCCATGTGTGTAAGAAAAAAATTCAGACTTAATAAAAAATGAAGAATAAAATATAGCTCAAATGATAATTACAATTAAATAAACAAGCATACGCAAAGGAAAGGAAGTCACTTCGAACCAATGCAGTGTTCTGACAATGCAGTGGGCTCCCCACCCCAGGATGCTAGAGTCATAGGCAATAATAATGTATCCAACGGACATCTGAAAATAGAAGGTCGTCTCTGATGCTTTTATACCTGTGCATTCATGTACATTTCTATTAATACAAACCTGAAATGCATTCACAAAGAAATAGAATCTAAGAATATATATTTACAGGGATAGAGACACCATAATAGCATTATACACAGCTCAGCATATGACCTGTGTGCAATATCTGTCTCAAGTAAAATTATTTGAAACTAAATGGTACTCCAATAAGCATAAAAGAAATCTATTTTTTATAAAGGTAGACCTATAGATTTTAATATGTGTATCCCTTAGCTGTTCTAATAAATGATTGGTGATAATAGATGGATGATGATGTCCTGAGAAGCTTACAGTAAATCAGTTCACTGTAATGGAAGCATCGCCCGGCATTAGACTGATCTCGATAAAGGGCTTTGGACATGGCTCAAGTCAGATTTAATTAGATGGCTGCAGCTTGCTTGTTTGGCCATAATTTGTGAGCTGTCTTGTATAGTAAACATCTCTTCTGCACTTACTCAGCTTTCATTGTGTTCTCTGTAAAGGCTTTATTCACTCGTCTCCTATTTTATTTTTTATACAGAATGGCTGGTACACACTCTCTCATTGCATCCTGGAAGCACTGTCTCTCAATCGAATTTGCATATTTATTTTTTTCTCTTTAATTCAAACTATTAACAAACTCACAAAAAAAAATTAGAAAAATAAGCTTACCTCTGCCCTGTTCCAGCGCAGAACAATTGAGGACATCACTCGGCGCTGGAATGGGGGTGGAGGTAATCTTATGTTTCCTACACTGGTGTAGTGCCAAGCTGATCACCAGCCTTTGCTCAGATGGCATCCTCTTATCTAACACCACTGTCTTCACCTATAGACTAGCCTCCATCTGCAAGAGGACATTGCTCGCCTGGCCAAACACAGTTGTCACCAGGACTAAGGCTTACAAAAGATGGCACCTGAGGACACAAAGGCCAATAAACAGCAAGGGTAAAACAGAGTACAGGTACACAGGGGAAGTCAGAGGTAGCCAGGTCAGCAACAGATTATCAGTCCTGCCAATGTCTTAGCAGATGGAGAAAACAAAGCTGAAGTCCAGGGAAAGCCAAAGGTTGAAGCCGTACAGAGTCGCGGTATCCAAAGGGTCAGGCAAAGGCATAGTCCAATGCAGAGCAAACAAATCCGGTCAGCAGGAGATAACAGCGACAAAGTAACACACCACAAGCAAGACGCTATCACAGGCAGTGTGTGCTGAAGCCAGCCTGGGCAGCTTTATGTGACCATTGACCAATAGGAGGTTAGAAGGGGCTGCTAAGCAGTTGCTTACCTGGCACACTACTCCTAGGAAGCCAGGCAGAACCTCAGATGTTAACCCTCAACTGCCCCTTTGCTTACCACAACCAGCAGTAATACGACGCAATAAGGCATATGAGGCGGGGCTTGGAAGTGATGATGGATGCATGCTGTGAGAGGTGTGGACAGGTAAATGTTTGGATCTAACAGCTGGTCTCCACAGCATCCAGGGGGCCGGCTCAGCTCCCGGCATCACTGCTCCTATCTGCAGGGAGGGGCATTTATACTGGCAGTGCGCTACCATTTTTACAGGTGAGGTAAATCCTTTTCTCAATAAGGTAAGGAGAATTTCTTGAAAGTTTTAAAAGAACAGCACCCTATAGGGTATGCACAAGGATTTACAAATGTTTTCTGCGTTCCACATAGTTTTTTTCCACACTTTCCAAATAAAGTCCTTATCTCCATGGAAAAAGGATGTACCTTACCTGGAAAGATGCCCCATCATGAGGACATTTTTTTATTTTTTTGGAAAAATTAGGACAAACATCAGTCGGTCAGTGTCAAAAAGCTCACTCTCAGTTCACATACAAAATTTCAACTAAAGTTAAAATTGATTTACCATATCTTTACCATCACCCCCATTGAGTAGGAGATCTTTCCTCATGCCATTGGGGCCCTCAATCGGCTCAACAACTCGCATGGACTCACATGGACTAACACATCCTTCGTATGGAGACAAAATTGCACTATAACACATAACTGACTATTCTGTGATTACATTTATTAGTCATCCTATCCTATGACGTCTATATTTGCATGTGTTATACCACATTATTACTGTTCTGCATATTTTGTAATATTCTTCTCTCCTTGGAGAGTCATAATGAAAACTATACTGCAGATTGTACAGATCAGATCTGAGAAAAGCACATGGCTCATGCATGCATGAATCTTTTAGCAGAAAGCAGAGAGTTTATAAGCAACTGTAAAGCAAGACTGAATGTCCCCTGACTTCTGTTATCAAATGATTACAAAGCAGGCTTATTTAATCCCTTGCCCGAAACGTCCCTTGATAATCAAACTACAATGGCACAATTCTTGAAACCTTCATTGCTTTTCAATGACTTTTGTGCTTAAATTAGGGTAAGCTCCTGCGTTTAAGAAATGCTACATCTATACACAAATACAAAAACATTGTATATATGGAAACTATGCTGTATCATATGTTTTCATCACAGACAGGCAGCTCCTCAGCTGATACATTTCTTACATTTTCTGCTGCAGTGTTATATTGTGAAACACTGTATGATAAAAAGTGTTACATTGTATCACAATGTAACAGTCAGTCAGCTGTGTTTACTCTGCAGAAGAGAATGTAACAAATGTATCACCTAAAAGGCAGAGGAATGTCTTTGATGAAAATATTTGCAGCCGATCACCAGAATAGCAGGAAAATGACTTGGCCTTTGAAGAGGAACGGGGAGGCCGATTCATCAATAGCGCCAGGTAGCGACAGATGAGCGACTGAAGTATGGCGCTATGAGCGCCGCTAGCGTCAGCCGCGGGCGGTAGCGATTCGCTATAGCAGGCCTCCTCAGTCGCTACCTGGCGTTGTTTGGAACAACGCCTACATTGCTGAATATGATGTTGGCCCTCAGCTTTGTAGGCGCTGTCAGTCAGTGTGACCACGCTATTCTACACAGCGCCTGTTAGCTTTGCTGTGTCCTGGCCATCCAGTACCTTCTGAATAAAACACATTGCAACATGTTTTTTTAATTTTTAGAGATTTTATTTTGTGTTGAAAAGGAAATTAAATAAAACCAGATATTAGAATATAAATGCAAAATAAAACATAATTAAACACATAGCCACATTTTAATTTATTTTATTTATTTTTTAAATAAAAAGGAAATACAATTAAACCACCAATGAGAAAGAAAATGAAAATAAAAACAGAAATGAGAAAGAAAAGGAAAATAGAAAAAGAAAATAAAAACAGAAATGAGAAAGAAAAGCAAAATAGAAAAAGAAAATAAAAACAGAAATGAGAAAGAAAAGGAAAATAGAAAAAGAAAATAAAAACAGAAATGAGAAAGAAAAGGAAAATAGAAAAAGAAAATAAAAACAGAAATGAGAAAGAAAAGGAAAATAGAAAAAGAAAATAAAAACAGAAATGAGAAAGAAAAGGAAAATAGAAAAAGAAAATAAAAACAGAAATGAGAAAGAAAAGGAAAATAGAAAAAGAAAATAAAAACAGAAATGAGAAAGAAAAGGAAAATAGAAAAAGAAAATAAAAACAGAAATGAGAAAGAAAAGGAAAATAGAAAAAGAAAATAAAAACAGAAATGAGAAAGAAAAGGAAAATAGAAAAAGAAAATAAAAACAGAAATGAGAAAGAAAAGGAAAATAGAAAAAGAAAATAAAAACAGAAATGAGAAAGAAAAGCAAAATAGAAAAGGAAAATAAAAACAGAAATGAGAAAGAAAAGGAAAATAGAAAAAGAAAATAAAAACAGAAATGAGAAAGAAAAGGAAAATAGAAAAAGAAAATAAAAACAGAAATGAGAAAGAAAAGGAAAATGGAAAAAGAAAATAAAAACAGAAATGAGAAAGAAAAGCAAAATAGAAAAGGAAAATAAAAACAGAACAGAGAAATAAAAGGAAAATGGAAAAGGGAAATAAAAACAGAACTCAGAAAGAAAAAGAAAATTACAATAGGAAGTAGAATGCCAAGGAAACTTTCCACAGAATTAAACACATAGCCACATGTATCTATATATAGTAGATTTTATTTTTAAAATCTACAAAAATTTAAAAAGGAACCGAAAAGAAAAGGAAATTCAAAATTCAAACAGAAAGGAAAAAGCAAAGTAAAGGGAAATAAAGTTTGTAAAGTGCCAAATACGGATCACGGTGCATGTCTTTGTGCCTGAAAAAATAAGAAAAGTGCAGTTAGTATAGATCTTTAAAGTAGTATTGTTGTTGCAAATACAAAAATGCATTACTTGATAACCAACATTGGCGTCTTACACCCCCCTTAGAGTGGTTTGGGTCATCTTACACCCCCCTTAGAGTGGTTTGGGTCATCTTACACCCCCCTTAGAGTGGTTTGGGTCATCTTACACCCCCCTTAGAGTGGTTTGGGTCATCTTACACCCCCCCTTAGAGTGGTTTGGGTCATCTTACACCCCCCCTTAGAGTGGTTTGGTTCATCTTACACCCCCCTTAGAGTGGTTTGGGTCATCTTACACCCCCCTTAGAGTGGTTTGGGTCATCTTACACCCCCCTTAGAGTGGTTTGGGTCATCTTACACCCCCCTTAGAGTGGTTTGGGTCATCTTACACCCCCCCTTAGAGTGGTTTGGGTCATCTTACACCCCCCCTTAGAGTGGTTTGGGTCATCTTACACCCCCCTTAGAGTGGTTTGGGTCATCTTACACCCCCCTTAGAGTGGTTTGGGTCATCTTACACCCCCCTTAGAGTGGTTTGGGTCATCTTACACCCCCCCTTAGAGTGGTTTGGGTCATCTTACACCCCCCTTAGAGTGGTTTGGGTCATCTTACACCCCCCTTAGAGTGGTTTGGGTCATCTTACACCCCCCTTAGAGTGGTTTGGGTCATCTTACACCCCCCTTAGAGTGGTTGGGATCATCTTACACCCCCCCTTAGTGTTTTTTTGGGCTCTTTTTGATGGTAGTTCTAATACATTTAGCCAGTAGTGCAGTACTTGCATTAGAGTGAAGGTTAGTTAGTTTACCGCAAAAAAAGAAGTGATCATTCTTTCCCTTAGCTCATCGCCAGTCTGGGTGTCCTCACTTCTTGCTGCGGGCATGTTGGGGATTTCTGGCACCAGTGCTGTCTCCTCGGGGGCTTGGATTCGGTGGTAAATACATATATTGTGTAGCACACAGCAGGCAAGGATGATTTTGGAGACCTTCTGTGGGCTGTAGAGCATCTCTCCTCCTGGCCGTGCCAAACAGAGAAAGCGTGCTTTCAGCAGGCCGATGGTTCTTTCCACAATGCTTCTGGTCTTGCGATGCGCTGCATTGTAGCGTTCATGGGCAGAGGTCCGTGGGTTCCTGACCGGAGTCATGACCCACGTTCTCTGCCCATATCCCTTATCCGCTGTAGAAAAAACACAAGGAGAGAGACAGCAATTAGTACTAGTACATGTTTTTTTGTGGTAGTTTGGTTAAATTTGGCTTACTAGGCCACATATTTGCAAAATACATTGACATGGTTAATTTATTACCCAGTAGCCAGCCAGCTGGCATTTCGTTGTTATCAAACTTCCGGCACAGGACTGTCCGCTGCAAGACGTAAGAATCGTGGCATGAGCCGGGGAACCCCGATCTCACCGCCCGCAGCCTCATGTCTGGGTCACAGACAACCATAACATTAATAGAATGGAACTGCTTCCGGTTTCTGTAGGACAGCTCCTGTGCACGGGGAGGGCGGAAAGGGATATGTGTACCATCAACGCACCCTAGCACATTCGGGATCCCTCCCATCAGATAGAAAGTATGTTTTATTTTGGCAACCTCTTCCTCATCCTCAGGAAACTTGATGTAAATTGGGATTAAATCACAAATTGCCAGAACTACCTGGATTAGTATGCGGCTCATAGTAGCCTGGCTTATCCCGCTGAGGAGGGCGGAGGTTGCCTGGAAGGTCCCTCGTGCCAAAATATTGAGAGTGGCACACAGGCGTACTATGCCTGGAATGGAATGAGTGCGTTTGGTGGATGGCTCGATTTTGTGCTTAATCTGATCATATAGGGACTGTAGTGCAGCACGATTCAGACGGAAGCGGCTCCTGATCTGCTCGTCACTTAAGTCCCATACTGAAAGGCGGATTGCAAAGGAGCGGGGTGCCCTAAGCCTCACAACACCCCGCTCCCTTTCCTCCTGCTCTTTCAGCATACACATACATCCATCCACCCAGACACCATACATCACCCTCTTATCCATCACACACACTAAAGATATATACAAAACCAAAAAAAAAAAAAAAAAACCACTAACACACAACACACACACAAACAATCACACTCCACACACACCCGCTACAATGCAGCTCACCACAAAACCAGAACAATAGTGGTCCAAACCACCAGCCTGCTGAAAACCAGCTTTCTAAGTTAGGCACAACCAAGAGGGGAGTTGCTGCACAGCCCACAAAAGGCCCCAAAATCAAGCCTCACTTGCTGTATGCTACACAATATTTGCAGATGCCACCAAAACCAAGCTCCTAAAGAAACAGCACTGATGTCAGAAATCACCCAACAAGCCACAGAGAGTGAGGACAGAAACCAGACAGAGGCTCAAATGAGCTAAGGGAAGCGAGCACAGCACCACACCACAGCCTTTGCCACAGTGTAAGAATAGCAGAAGCTTGAAAATTCCTTCAATTTATACTTCTCTTTCAAAAGGGACAGGTCCGCTTTGCCGCCTTTTGCGTCGCTCTGCTATTTCCGGGCGCCAATTAGCCGACCCAGGTGTGCGTAAAACAGAGTGCGCACGCGCACGCTAGTAGCGCTACTAGCGTACTTGAGCCGAAACTTGCGTGCATTAACGGACATGGCCCAAAAATCATTGGTGGCCCAATGAAAGGTAAGCTGCTGTTTTTTTAAATAGCCGTTAGGCTAACCACATGTCCCAAGGGTTTGAGATACATCAGTCCATTGTTGGATTTGGGTGTGTGTTGTTTGGTTAATGAGGTCTGTAATGAGTTAATTGGCTAACACACATGCTTCAGTCAGTGCAGTGGAGGTGTGCCTAGAAGGAACTGGGCTGTATGTGTGAATCAATTAAGTGGCCTGCTTTTTGATTGGCTGTTAGAGCACATAAAACCTGGCCAAGCCTAAGAGATTGCGATGCCATTCTGTAGTCTGCATGCGTGCTTGTTGGGTGTGTATTTGTGTGTGTGTGCAGCTACAGGATGGAGCCAAATTCAGGACATCTGCCGGCCACAGCAGGCCCAAGTAGGAGTTTGGTGGGTGCTGTGCGCAGACCTCCCTTACGGAAAAGGGCACAGCCTGAAGGTGGGGCAGCACCCCAGGCTAAGCGCCCAGGTGCCAAGAGGGAGCCTGAATTTAATTTGGCTGAGAATAATCATCTTGTGCGCCTTACACTTGCTAAATGGGAGCTGATATTTGGCTCCCAAAGCAAGTCCATAGGCAAACAAGAAAGAAGCAAACTGTGGGATGCCATTGGTGTGGAGCTTAGTAGCACTGCTCAACACCCACGTAGTGGCCCATCCTGCAGGAAACGCTTCTACACTTTGCGAGGGGCCCTTATGAAAAAGATGAATCACGATCTTGATGTGGACAGTGGGTTCATCCAGGCTCCAAAGAGTACCTACAGGCCGTATGAGGAGATGCTGAAGGCCAAAATCCCACTGGCTCGGCTGCAGGGTGTGGATCCTGGGGATGACACCACCGGTTGGACTGAAGGTACATATTTTCTGCCTTTTGTACTAACCTAATGTTAATGTATGTGATTTGCATTTTTACATTCTGACCAACTAACAGTAGGACCTGTGAAGTATTACATTAGAGCTCAAACATTTGTTACTTTTCTGTCTGTTGCTTTATGCATAGGTGCACATGCTGCTGTCCGGGATGTGCCTCAGGACACCCAAGCTCCTGCCCTTCCAGCAACCTCAAGGCTACCCCAGTCTGCCATTGAAGGTATTTACCCCTAATTTTGTTGCTGGTTGTTTGGGGAACAAATGGGTGTGGGAGCAGCTCAAACAATCAAGTTTTGCACTGTTGAGTATTAATAATATGGGCCTGCGGCCTAATTTCACGCCCACTGTAACACTCACAGCAACTAACTAACAAGGCCCTAACATGTGCAGATATGTTGGAAGCCAGAGATGTGTAGCCATATATCGGCATATCAATGTGGGAGCCACACTGGCCTTGATTAGTGAATATTAGTGAAAGAGCTGCTCACACACCTTAATGCATGTTGTATTTTTGCACGCACATTAACTATGGCTCAATGTTGGCTTTTTTTTGGCATAGCTCCCATGCCCTTGGCCCCAGCATCTCCTCAGGATCCCACCTACTCTTTGGATGTCGGTAAGTGCATGTGTCCACCTTGCTTTATCCACTTTTACCCAAGTGCATGTGTCTCATTCCTCTTTTTTCTTGGTAGGCCAAGTCACTGGTTCATCTTTGGACCCCACTTCCGATGTTGCCGGTCAACAGGACCCTGTTGGTGTGTAGAGCAATACATAATGTATCCTTTATGCTGTTTATGTTACACTGGTTCAATTTGGTTAGTCTACTAAGCTACATGTTTGCTTGGTAAACTTGAAGATGCCTCTTGGGAGTGCTTGTTGCCTCCCCAGGGTCAGTCTATTAGTTATTGGAGTGATAGCAATGTATTTTGGCGGACATCTTTTTGGCCAAACATTCCCCGTAGTAGTTTGCTGAATATTTAGAGACATTCCTTGTGTTTTTTAGTTGACCCGAATATCGGAAGTGGCTGTCCAGAAAGGGCCCCTCAAGTTCCGGCTGCCAGAGATGAGGGTAAGTTGTTTTGCCTTGCTCTAGTCTGTATTTTGGCTCTACTTTTGTGGCACTTGCTTCTGGCAACTTGTGTGTCCACATGTATTTTCAAGGTCCAAGCTCGAGTGAGGACCCCACTCCAGACATCTGGGAGATTGCGGGTATGTGTAATTTAAGCAATGTTTCTGATGTGATTAGCAAAAATTATTGCCTCTTAGTCCTGTAACATACATGTTAACAATCTGAGTTTAACAGATACCTTTGGTCTAGTGTGTATTTTGGCACTTTTTAGAGGTATGGCCTCGATAGCCTAGCCAGGTTACATTTGAGTTTGGCCCACAGACCTACTAACCTGATTTTCCTGTTTAGCATATGCCAACTTGCCGGACATCTCGGATGTTGAATTGCCACTCTCTGGCAGCGAAACCTCGAGCCTACCTGTGCCGGAGGACACGCAGGTAACATGGCTGATGTAGACGACCTAGAACCACATTGGCATCTTCGTGGGTAGTGGAAGAAGCAACATGTCACATTTCCTTTCATTGTTGTTTTTGCAGGAGGCGGAACCAGAACCCCAAGCTGGGACCTCTTCCCAAGTCCCATGTGGCCAAGCTTCCGATCCTCAGACAAGGGTAAGTTGTATAGTGACTGTTTAGGGTATTTATTTTGAGGGGCATACCTGCATTGGTTCTGTTTGACTAAAATGTTGTTTTCTATTTGTTTAGCCTCAAACCACAGCAAGAGGAGGTGTGGCACCAACCAGTGCAGATTTCTATGAGCTAGGGGTCCGGATGCTGGAGGACTACAATCGCCATCAGCCGCGTGATGGAACTAATGAGCGCATTGCGGCGTTGGAAAATCAGGTGCTGATGTGTCAGCAACAAAATGAGGCCCTGCAGCGCCAGATGGACCAGTTGCTCCAAAACCAACACCAGAACCAGGAACTTGGTCGGCTGGCAAATCTAATGGAGCAATCTCTCCTGCGCCAGGAACAATCTCTCCAGCGCCAGGGACAATCTCTCCTGCGCCAGGAAGAATCAATACAGCGCCAGGAAGAATGTCTCCAGCGGCAGGACCAAACTTTGTTGTTGCTACAACAGCTCATACAACAGCAGTCTATATTTTTTACTGCACTGTTGTCCCCCAACACCGCCCCTAGCAATGACTCCCAACCTCCCCGGCCACCCAGCCAAGAATATTAATTTTGTATATTTTTGTTTTTGTAAATATATTTGCTTCACCCACCTCTAAATTGTGTGTTTCCTAACACCTAGCTAATAACACAGTCAGGGATGAGTATCTTGATCTACATATGTCAATGTATTGATCAATTTAGCCCACACATTTGAGACCATAGCTTACTATGGTTAACACCTGAAATGGCTCCAAAGGTATGGCTAAATTGACACACAAATGGGTTTGGAGACAGTTAAACTATGCTTTGCAATGCAACACACTGTAATGATGGTACTCAAAAAATTTAATTATCAAACATGGCCTACAGGGCCAACATTGCCCAACAACGGGCATCAAGAGGCCAGCCTTCCCCCCACCCTAACGACGCCGCCGGCGCCTCTTCTTGGCCAGCAGCATCAGCTTCAGGAGCCGGATCTCCCGCCACAGTCTGCGATGCTGGTTTTCACAAGCTGTAGAGATGTAGAAACAACAATTTATTAATAAATTGGATGTGACCTCAACAGACACAGATGTAGCAATGTAATGTCAGTGTGTCCAATTAGGTGACACTCACATTAACATTGTTGACCACTGTGTGCTTATTGGTTAACATGATATGAGTACTATTGACTGGCATGAATGTGAACAACACATCCCAAGCATACATTTACTCTTAAAGTGTACCAACACCCACCGGTGATCGGCCCTGGAATCTATCAGATTCCCTGCCCGATCACCTCCCTCCCCGCGGGACATCCGAGATCGGGATGTCCCTGGGGGTGAAACCCCACCCAAACCCCAAAATACCTACCTCAGTTTCTGTGTGGCAGTGCTGCCGGGCCCTCCCTGGCGCCCCTCTAGACGTGTGCGTGCCTGCGGCGGCCGTCTGTGAATGGCCGGCGCAGGCACGCGCGCGTAAAAAGGGGCGCGGGGGAGGCGGAGGAGGAGGCAATTTGCCGTGGCTTGTACGTTTGTTGGAGTCAAAGTGAGTTCAGGGGGTTGTCACACAGCGGTGACGATCAGGGGTGCCCCACCGTAGTGTAACAACACCCAGGAAAGTCAAAATCCTGGTTGTTGTTCCAGTTTAACTCTTGGGAAGCAAAGAAGGTATAATTCCCAGTGTGTCCATTTTTGTGTTTAGTAACAGCCAAACATCAGGGCCTAAGTCCGAACGAGTACACGAGTTTGCCCTATAATGTTACAGGTCCAGACCTAATAGGGCCCATTTGGTTGTGTCTAACGCAAAAATAGTCTCTATGTGGCCTAATGAAGAATGTGAGCCAACAATCAAGCATGCAAACAGGCATGTTGGATTATTGTCCAAACACATTGAATCGAGATGTGTGTGAAATTAACACATAGGTAAATTTAAAATGTCTGCAGATGTGACTAGAACACATAGGTTTCACAAGTCTTTAGGCATATGAAGTGGGATGTACTCACCATCGCAGCTGTGGCGGGGGCCCATGCTGCTGGCCGTCCCTGGAGCTGGGGTGGGGAGGAGGGTCTCTGGCTCCGTCTGCGTAGCAACATCTGTCAACAGAAAGCAAAAGACAAAAACACAATTAGTGGGCAAATGACACCTGACTATTTGACATCCATCTGGTTATTGAGTCTGAAAATGCAAAGGCTTGCATGGTTACATACAGGTTGTCCTAAATTAGCATATTTCCTGGACCATGAGTTAATGTCAATTTGTTTGGCTTGACACATGTATCCCTAAAGAGAATGTGCAAATAACATAGACAGTGCTATGTAAAGGAATCTTTAGCAGTTGTTTGGCTAATGTTAATAGTGGGCCACATGTTGGAGCGGGAACAACTTAACCCAAGAAAACAAATTAGAACACCCATCATGGTGTGGGCAGAAACATAGGGGTGGTTGACAGTTGGCTAGCACTGTAGTGGGGTTTGTGAGGTTAGGGTACCTTAGCAAACCAGCTGTGACAATGGACCAGGAAACATGTGTCTGTTACAAGTGGGCCTATACACAGGATAGCAGCAAATCTGGGTTTGGGTCCGCTTTGGCAGAGCAACACAATTTGCATGAGACAATGTACTCCGCGCCCGCTGCCTTCCACACATCACTCCTCGAGTGTGTGCGCACGCGCAGCCCATTTGGAAAAAGAGCGCAGGCGCACACACATCTAGAGTGTCACACAGGAGGCTGGGACGGTGGCTTTGGCAACCCCCAAAGAGGTAAGGAGTTTTGGGGGGTTTTTTTGTGGGGGGGGCCCTGGGTGAGGGATGTGATTTGTCCTGGAACCTTCCAGAAACCAAGCACCATCAATGTTTGGGGGTACACTTTAATGAATGTTATAACATTGGGAATGTGATGGCTAAACAAAAACACTTACCATGACTATGCCCGTGGAGAATCCTACGCCAAAATGCCATGGAGGTGCCGCCTATATGATGCCCTGCAAATTAGAGAGGAATGGCAAGGGCTAAGGACACATTGCAAGATGAAACCTGTCACAGACTAACAATTAAAAAATGTACACTCACCAGGGGATGAAGCGCCACTTGAAGCCCAGGGAGGGCTCTGAGGAGGAGGCGGGGAGCCTCGGCTCCTCACACTCTGGTCGGAAGATCCAACAGGCAAAGGGCCACCCTCCTCCCTCTCACTCCCTGCTTGAGAGTGGCCCCTTGCCTGGTGAGAGTCCTCAGACTCAGAGTGTGAGGAGCTGAGGCTTGATCCAGCCAGCCCCCCAGCAGCACACTCCTCTGGGGCGTCATCCCCTTCCTCCCCTGGGTCCTCTAAATAGGACCCGCGGGAGGGACCCTCCCCCGATGACTCCCCCGAGTCCGCCTGCCTGGTTCGGGGGAGGAATCCCTTCCCACGTTTCCCCAGGGGAGGACGCTTATCTGTGTGGAGGGGGTGAAAGAAAATAATTAATCTAAAGAGCACAAATGGACACAGCTTAGCAGATGATTCTGCACAAAGGCTAAACATAACATAAGCTTGAACTTACCTGATGCGTAGGCATCATATAGGCGGTACACGCCTTCAGGGTCCCGGCGCTTGAAATCCGACCACTTTTGTTGGATGGAGCGGATGGTCAGCTCGGTGGTGAAGCGCCGGGACACTGTGGCCGTCACCTCCATGGCTATGCGTTTTTTGCCTCCACGGGCATAGTCATATTCGGCCACGCAGAAGTCCTATGAAAAAAGAACAAACAAACTAAAATCAATACATGACATCAGAACACTGTCATAAACAGTTATACAGAGACCAGATCAAAGTGGACCCACACCCAGGATTATCAGTATTCTGGGTTTGTGTGCACTTTGGTGGGCCACACCAATTGTGGGTGGTCCGCTGTCTGCAACCCCCTTGGAAGGCCACAAATACAACACTGAGGACACTCCCACGTCACTCCGCAAGCCAAACACAGCGCTCCGCGCCGCTGTGGTATGCGCATACAAGGCCGTTGGGACGTGCATACCAGCTCAGCTGGGTCTGCACGGCAAAGTACGCATGTGGCGTTTGACTCTAACAGGGAGTGCGCATGCACCCAAAATTACAATATGTCTGGCGCAGGGGTACACCCTGCTAGAGGTAAGCGCAATAGGCATCCGCAGCTAACGCATGCACAGATGGGACGGGACTGAGGTAATTTTTAGGGCCCTCCAGAGGGGGGCATCCCAGCAGGACATCCACAATGGGGATGCCCCACGGGGAGTGCTCAAATTTGGTCTTAAAACCAAAAAATTTCTGAACCAATCCCCCCTGTGTGTTCTGCAACTTTAAAGCTAAAAATACAAACCAAAAAATACTCACTTTTACCACCTGGCCATTTACTCTGCTATCCACCCGGGTGCGCTTTCTCTTACTCGGCCCAGGAGGGGAAGGGGTGGGAGGGGTGCTACTGGAGGAAGGTGAGGTAGGTTGGGGAGGTGGGGGAGGGGTGGTGGGGTCAGAGTCTGAGGAGGAGCTGGGGAGGTGCATCACTCTGCGTTTGGGCATCATATTGGAAACGCTAAGGAGGAAACAGGAACCGGAAATGACCCAAGCGACATTGGGAAAAAGTAAAAAAAAAAAAAAACGCTCCGCGCACCAGCAACAAGCTATTCTCAGCTATGTGCAAGCTAAGTGGCGGAAAAACTACAATGACGCTTGAAAACCAGCTAGTGGCATAAGCGCAAGACAGTTTTACCTTAAGGTGGCGTTGAAACGCAAAGGAGGATCCCGGAACCGGATATGACGCTAGCAACTGTGCTTCAAAATTCCAACACAAACATGCGCGCAACAGGGACAAGCTAATATCAGCTATGTGCAAGCTAAGTGGCGAAAAAACATTAAAATGACGCTGCAAAACAAGCTATTGGCATAAGCGCTAGACAGTTTTACCTTAAGGTGGCGTTGAAACGCAAAGGAGGATCCCGGAACCGGATATGACGCAAGCAACTGTGCTTCAAAATTCAAAAGCAAACATGCGCGCAACAGGGACAAGCTAATATCAGCTATGTACACGCTAAGTGGCGGAAAACATTAAAATGACGCTGCAAAACAAGCTAGGGCCAAAGGCGCCACGAATTATTAGCTTGATTTAGCAGGGGATTCTACATACTGTAATGCATAGGTCCTTCTAAAGCATACACCGTTGTGCTTAAATATACAAATCTTATTCCTTCCCAAAGTCATCACACAATCAAACTAGACAACTACCTGAAAATGTGGCACACATGAGAATGCATAACGGGTTGTTATGAGCTGGTACGACTGAATGTTAATCCTGCAATATGTGGCCAGGCACGCTCACAACTACAGTGTATTCATTAACAACGACTCGGGTCGCGGGAAGTGAATTCCTTGCAAATGGCAGAAGGGCACATGTATGAACAGCACAGCGCCGCACAACGCAGCGCAGCGAGGCACAACGACGCTCGCGCCGCCACATAGCGAATCAAAACAGCGACTGCACAAACACTGACCAACACAGATTCATCAAGGACAGGGCTGCCGAATAGCTTGGGCGCTGACAATTTCGAAGAGCGAACGTGACCGCCCAACCTGACAGGCTACAAAATAGCTTTACAAGCCCCGATTGTGTGGAAAACCAGCGATTTTGATGCCAATGAGTTTGGGTGGAGGAGATGCAATTCCCATGTCACTCACAACATTACATTATGAAAAAAAAAAAAAAAAAAAAATACATATAAATAACCAGCCAGATTCATTAAACAGATCAATATAAACATGTGTGGAATTTTGTACCAAATAAAAAAACCCAAAAACCACTAAAAACAATCATTGCAGCGTCTGCCATTGAAATGTATGGGAGAGCGGCAGGTAGCGCCAGGTAATACGTGTCGCTGTGAAGGAATTTGCAGCGGCGCTGTTCGGGCCAGCCGGCTTCATGATGAATGCCGCGCTAGCCGTCGCTCTCGCCGGCGCTAGCCTCATTTAGCTTGATAAATGCGTCATTGTGACCGCCGCCGGGCGTACTTGAGTCGGTAGTCGCCGTTAGCTGCCGCTACCTGGCGCTCGTCAGACACTACCTGGCGCTATCGCTTGATGAATAAGGGCCAAAGTCTCCCTGGGCCGATTGGCTAATTATCTGCTGTGTGTAAGCCCAAGGATAGCCAAGTAAACTCACCTAGCCAGAAATCCCATGGTGCATGCATGGGCCGTAGCCACATTCCCACTATACCTCTAGTTGAGGTGCGTACTCACGGGAGGCATTTCGGAATGGCTCACTCAATTCAGCTTACCAGTGGCTACCAGAAGCTTAATGGAGTGGTGCATGCCAGTTGACTGCTTATCTGTGTATGCATTGTGGGATCGCCGGAAAGGTAAGTAAATGTGGCAGTAACCGGGGGTACACAAAGCTGGGCATTCCATATCTGAATGACCCACTAGAGAGTGAAAATAACTCGTAGTGTTCCTCTTTAATAGCCCTAATCCATGTCAGCACAGGTTAGGGGGGCAGCTATGGAGTCAGGTACAGTGAACTTCCCCTTTAAAGCAGATCTAAAGTTAAAAATGACTTTAGGATACTTTGAACAATCTCTTCTCTTTGCTATCTTCATTCTCTTCCAGTTAAATATTTCTAGGCAGCCTGAAATTAGCCAACATTACTCACTTGGTCCATGCTCCTGTGCACTTCTTCTCCCCACTGGGGGGTGGGGCTCACTGCATTTATGTGCTCTATGCCATTCTTGACACATGCTTGTTTAACTCAGTTGGTGGGGGAAGGGTGGGTTTCATGCTCCTTAGATCTGGAGGGGCATCCCAAACTGGAATCCAAAAATTGTTGGTGTTGGTATTAAGTATTGTTTGGAAAGTTTCACAAACATCATATTTGCCATAAAAAAACATATCAGCCAGGTAAGCGAGTTCTGCCCCCTCCCTATTTTATGCCAGCATTATACACACATACACACACACACACTACTTAAAAGTCACCTTTCTAAAGATAAATGGCATTCTGTTCAGAATTAGTCTTCTTTCCCAATGGGAAAGACAAAGAAGCTTGTTGTATTTAGATGCATAATACAGTGTCATTATCTTGTTTTTACTTTGCAGAAATGCAATTTTTTTCCCACTCTGCTCGGCTCTTGCTCATGCTGGGATCTCAGAATATTTTATATGTTTATCTGTCTGTGGAGCTCCTGCTGGGCACCAAATGCTGCTGTCTAAATATTTTTAGTGTCTGTTACATAGAACGGCTTCACACTGTTAGACCGGAGTAAAGCAACTGTGGGTGAAGGGCAGAGATGCAAAAAAAGATTTCTTCATTAGCAGAGGCATGCATGGTGTGACACCGCTAACCTAGCCATATTGATGGTGACATTGCCTGTCCTGACATTTCTGGGAGATTAGAAGAACATTGCAGCAAACAGTAACATGTATTGTCTGACAATATTGCTTGTGTTCCTTCTGCAGGCTGTGCCCAAGTGTCCGCCAAAAGGTTCCATCAAGACAAAGATTTTTTATATAAAAACATTTAAACAGTTTCTCCCCTTTAACAGTTGCAGCAAGCTTTTGATGTCCATTGGCACTTGTCTGGTGCAGCTTTTTAATTGCATTTAAAGTGGACCAACACCCAGGGGGGATCGGCCCAGGAATCTATAAGATTCCTGGGCCGATCAGATCCCTCCCCGCGGGGCATCCGAAATCGGGATGTCCCGCGGGGTGAAACCCCCCAGGAAGCCCACAATCCTACCTTTTCCATGTTCCAGCGGCGCATGCGTGTCCGCCGCCTCCCGCGCGTCCCTCTAGCAGGGCGCGCTCCCGCGCCGGCCATTTGTGAATCTGCTTGTCTGGCGCTGCCTCTCGCTTGTCCGCCGGCAGGGATTGGCTGCAGCGGTCATGTGGGAGCGGGGAGAGGTGAGTTTTCGGGGCTTTCTGGGGGGTTTCACACAGCGGGGCACCCTCGATCGGGTTGCCCCACCGAAGTGGACCAAAACCCAGGATAGTCAAAATCCTGAGTGTTGGTCCACTTTAAAGAACGTACATTATACTATACCAGTGCTGGACATTACTTTTCATTTTTTAAGCCTATGGCCTAGATTCAATAAAGGTAGAAAAAAATTCTCATGGTAGCAAAAAATTCAATTCATGAGAAAAAGCCTGAGAATGTCACTGTTACTGAATCACTAGATAAAAAGACAATGGAAGTCAATGGCAGCTTTTACTACAGTGTAGAAAGGAGTAAACAGTTCTCAAAAAAGTGCCATTGAGTTTCATTGTTTTCTTAGCTGGTGATTCAACAACAGTTACATTCTCAGGCTTTTTTCTCATGAATTGCATCTTTTACTACCATGAGAATTTTTTTCTACCTTTATTGAATCAAGGCCTATATGTGTAGGAACACCATTGTTAGAGGGGTGAGCAGCTGGGGTTGTGTTTGCTTTATTTTTCTGGCAGGCTGATTCATTACTAACGTCAGGTATCGGCAGATGAGCGTCTGTATAGCAGCGCTAAGAGCGAGTGCTACTATAAGCTGTGATCGGCTATCGGTCGCTGTAACAGAGCGTCTCAGTCACTGTAGTAACTTGGCAGACATTGATAAAAAAGATGTATGTTGGGCGTTCTAACACCAGTACAGCGTTGCAAGGAGCGAAAGGTAGCACCAGCTCATTGCGACTGACTCTCAGCGACTCACATCATATTCAACAAAAAAAAACATACACTGAGCGTCGGTGCTCTGGATCTGGTCGATGTAGCATAGAGCGGCAGACGCTGTGTTTTTGAACACATGTCCACCAGTAACAAACCGAAAACACATGGAATTACATTGTTGTAACATTGTGACATTAATACTTTAATGCCAGACCTGTAATGACAATTCTGCATAAAAATATAAAAAAATCTAAAAAGTTTTCAAAAATGACTTTTACTAGGCCAGGAGAGGTGAGACAATTATTTGAGAGAAAAAAAATAAAAATAAAAACAAAAAAGCCTGTTTAAACAGAAGAAAAGGAACGTCCATTGAAATGTATGGGAGAGCGACAGGTAGTGACAGGTGATACCTGGCGCTCTGGAAGCTAGGGCGCCGGCACTTTATGCTAAGCCACCTGTAATGATGAATCAGGCACTACATGGCGCTGTTAGGGGCGCTCACCAGATTCGCCTTCATAAATGTGGTATTGCGTACAGCGCCCAGCATTCACCAAACGCTGCCTGCCGCTACGAGGCCCTACCTGCCGCTATCCCTTGATGAATAAACCCCTTAAGGTGTATGGTGTATGTTTGGCGTGTCTCCCTTGTGTTCAGTATGTGGGATTACAACAGTTTTAATGCTACATTTAAAGTGCTCCAACACCCGTTTTCCCACTATCGGGTGCAGGTATTGGTATCGTAAGGGGGCATGCAAAATGCTGGAGCCCCCCCTTCGCATCACCCCCTAAAACGCCTGATTTTCTTACCTTACCCTCAAGCTTTGCTGAGAATGCAGCCGCCGAGGCTCACTTGAATACGGCACGGCTGCATTCTCGGCGAGGCTCGAGGATGATGTTAAATGCTCTGGTTTGGTCAAAATGAGAATGTTATGTGGATTTAGTGAACCTCACTGTGGGCAAACCTTTTATTAATCAAGTCTTCCTTTTCATCAAGGCCTAATTTCACAGGAACCAATTCTGCCTGTATGTCCAAAGCTGATGTCCCTCTCTTTGGTACCTTGATTAATAAAAGGTCGGTCTTAGAGCAAATAGGCTTCTCACAGTCATTTCCACTTTCTTAGGTGCACACAAGGTCTCTTCTAAGGGTTGCCATGGATATTGGAGATGCTTTATGAGATGATGATTTGTTCATAATTGCTAGGCCACCAAAGGGAATTATTCCTTGGGGTCACCAGAGGAAATCTCTCTTGGTGGCCACCAGAGAAGACCATTCTTGGGGAGCACCAGAAGAAATTAATCTTGGGGACCTAGCCAGGTGAATCAATACTGGAACTACCAGTGGAATTCATTATTGGGGCCCACCAGATGAAATCATTCTTGGGGATCACCAGAGAAAATCATTCCTGGGGGGGGGGGGCAACAGATAAAAGCATTGCTGGTCACCAGACGAAAAATTGTGGGGGGGGGGGGGGGGGCTGAATCAGATGAAATCATTCTTGGGGCCATCAGAGGAAATCATTATTGGAGGTCACCAGAGAACAGAATATTATGCTTGGGGGCCACCAGAGGAAATTATTATTGGCGGTCACCAGAAAACAGAATATTATGCTTGGGGGTCACCAGAGGAAATCATTATTGGAGGTCACCAGAGAACAGAATATTATACTTGGGGGCCCCCATTCTTGGGGGGTATCAAAGAAATCATTCTCGACGGGCCACTGAAGCAAATCACCCTTGGGGGACAAACCAGATTAAATCAGTTTTGGCAACCCAGCAAAGGAAATTGATTTTGAGGCCCACTAGAGGAAATCATTTTTGAGGCCCAACAGAGAAAATCGTTCTATGGGGGAAATCTTTCTTGTAGGGGTCAGAAGAAGATTTTATTTTTTGGACTAACCAGAGGAAGTTCTTCTTGTAGGGGCCAGAAGAAGATTTTATTTTTTGAACTCACCAGAGGAAATTATTCTTGAGGCCATGAGAGAAAATCATTCTTGGGGGCCACAAGAGGAAAGCATTCTTGGGGCCCACCAGAGAAAATCATTTTTGGGGGCCACCATTTAGCTAAAACACAATAAAATTGTTGCATAATATAGCAATAGTTACTTTAGTGTTAGTGTTTTATGTAAGCTGTGCTTTGAGCATGATAAATTGCAACTAGGGATGAGCGAATCGATCCGGACGAACCCGGATTCGATCCGAATTTCAGGAAAAATTCGATTCGGATCGAATCCGAATTTCCCCGCGATTCGATCACTCGAAGTTTTCCTTTAACATCCATTCATTTACATTTACAGGCATTCTAAGATGGCGGACGGGACATGTCTGGACATGTATCCCGCGCCAGTGCAAGCTGGGGCAGTCACATGCAGCCTATCAGCAGCCAGCAAGCCCGGTGACGTCACACAGCGGTATTTAACGGCGGCCATCTTGCTTTTCCTCATTTCTCTATTGCATTCGTGACAGACAGACAGAACGCTGTGTAGCTGAGGCAGTTAGACAGGCTGGAGACAGGGACAGACAGGGACAGGCTGGAGACAGGCAGGAGACAGGCAGGAGACAGGCAGGAGACAGACAGGAGACAGACAGAAAGCCAGGGAAAGGTAGGAAAAACGGAGCTGGCTGACAGGGAGATTTTTTTTTTTTCATCCAGCCTTTGTTAGCGTTTTCAGGCTGCTTATAGTAACTAACTGTGCATATATACTGAACTGATCTTAAGTCTGCTGTGAGGCATCCCATTCTGTGACTAAAGCAGCCTCTGTTTAAGACCATATAAGCATTTGCTCTTATCATATTTGAAATTAGGCCTGATAAAGACACTTTTGCTGGCCAAAGCACTACTGGACCCTGCCAGGTCCATTCCTGCCCAGGGCATCCCATTCTGTGACTACAGCAGCCTCTGTTTAAGACCATATAAGCATTTGCTCTTATCATATTTGAAATTAGCCTGATAAAGACACTTTTGCTGGCCAAAGCACTACTGGACCCTGCCAGGTCCATTCCTGCCCAGGGCATCCCATTCTGTGACTAAAGCAGCCTCTGTTTAAGACCATATAAGCATTTGCTCTTATCATATTTGAAATTAGGCCTGATAAAGACACTTTTGCTGGCCAAAGCACTACTGGACCCTGCCAGGTCCATTCCTGCCCGGGGCATCCCATTCTGTGACTACAGCAGCCTCTGTTTAAGACCATATAAGCATTTGCTCTTATCATATTTGAAATTAGCCTGATAAAGACACTTTTGCTGGCCAAAGCACTACTGGACCCTGCCAGGTCCATTCCTGCCCAGGGCATCCCATTCTGTGACTAAAGCAGCCTCTGTTTAAGACCATATAAGCATTTGCTCTTATCATATTTGAAATTAGGCCTGATAAAGACACTTTTGCTGGCCAAAGCACTACTGGACCCTGCCAGGTCCATTCCTGCCCGGGGCATCCCATTCTGTGACTACAGCAGCCTCTGTTTAAGACCATATAAGCATTTGCTCTTATCATATTTGAAATTAGCCTGATAAAGACACTTTTGCTGGCCAAAGCACTACTGGACCCTGCCAGGTCCATTCCTGCCCAGGGCATCCCATTCTGTGACTAAAGCAGCCTCTGTTTAAGACCATATAAGCATTTGCTCTTATCATATTTGAAATTAGGCCTGATAAAGACACTTTTGCTGGCCAAAGCACTACTGGACCCTGCCAGGTCCATTCCTGCCCAGGGCATCCCATTCTGTGACTACAGCAGCCTCTGTTTAAGACCATATAAGCATTTGCTCTTATCATATTTGAAATTAGCCTGATAAAGACACTTTTGCTGGCCAAAGCACTACTGGACCCTGCCAGGTCCATTCCTGCCCAGGGCATCCCATTCTGTGACTAAAGCAGCCTCTGTTTAAGACCATATAAGCATTTGCTCTTATCATATTTGAAATTAGCCTGATAAAGACACTTTTGCTGGCCAAAGCACTACTGGACCCTGCCAGGTCCATTCCTGCCCAGGGCATCCCATTCTGTGACTACAGCAGCCTCTGTTTAAGACCATATAAGCATTTGCTCTTATCATATTTGAAATTAGGCCTGATAAAGACACTTTTGCTGGCCAAAGCACTACTGGACCCTGCCAGGTCCATTCCTGCCCAGGGCATCCCATTCTGTGACTAAAGCAGCCTCTGTTTAAGACCATATAAGCATTTGCTCTTATCATATTTGAAATTAGCCTGATAAAGACACTTTTGCTGGCCAAAGCACTACTGGACCCTGCCAGGTCCATTCCTGCCCAGGGCATCCCATTCTGTGACTAAAGCAGCCTCTGTTTAAGACCATATAAGCATTTGCTCTTATCATATTTGAAATTAGGCCTGATAAAGACACTTTTGCTGGCCAAAGCACTACTGGACCCTGCCAGGTCCATTCCTGCCCAGGGCATCCCATTCTGTGACTAAAGCAGCCTCTGTTTAAGACCATATAAGCATTTGCTCTTATCATATTTGAAATTAGCCTGATAAAGACACTTTTGCTGGCCAAAGCACTACTGGACCCTGCCAGGTCCATTCCTGCCCAGGGCATCCCATTCTGTGACTAAAGCAGCCTCTGTTTAAGACCATATAAGCATTTGCTCTTATCATATTTGAAATTAGGCCTGATAAAGACACTTTTGCTGGCCAAAGCACTACTGGACCCTGCCAGGTCCATTCCTGCCCGGGGCATCCCATTCTGTGACTACAGCAGCCTCTGTTTAAGACCATATAAGCATTTGCTCTTATCATATTTGAAATTAGGCCTGATAAAGACACTTTTGCTGGCCAAAGCACTACTGGACCCTGCCAGGTCCATTCCTGCCCAGGGCATCCCATTCTGTGACTAAAGCAGCCTCTGTTTAAGACCATATAAGCATTTGCTCTTATCATATTTGAAATTAGGCCTGATAAAGACACTTTTGCTGGCCAAAGCACTACTGGACCCTGCCAGGTCCATTCCTGCCCAGGGCATCCCATTCTGTGACTAAAGCAGCCTCTGTTTAAGACCATATAAGCATTTGCTCTTATCATATTTGAAATTAGGCCTGATAAAGACACTTTTGCTGGCCAAAGCACTACTGGACCCTGCCAGGTCCATTCCTGCCCAGGGCATCCCATTCTGTGACTACAGCAGCCTCTGTTTAAGACCATATAAGCATTTGCTCTTATCATATTTGAAATTAGGCCTGATAAAGACACTTTTGCTGGCCAAAGCACTACTGGACCCTGCCAGGTCCATTCCTGCCCAGGGCATCCCATTCTGTGACTACAGCAGCCTCTGTTTAAGACCATATAAGCATTTGCTCTTATCATATTTGAAATTAGGCCTGATAAAGACACTTTTGCTGGCCAAAGCACTACTGGACCCTGCCAGGTCGATTCCTGCCCGGGGCATCCCATTCTGTGACTACAGCAGCCTCTGTTTAAGACCATATAAGCATTTGCTCTTATCATATTTGAAATTAGGCCTGATAAAGACACTTTTGCTGGCCAAAGCACTACTGGACCCTGCCAGGTCCATTCCTGCCCAGGGCATCCCATTCTGTGACTACAGCAGCCTCTGTTTAAGACCATATAAGCATTTGCTCTTATCATATTTGAAATTAGGCCTGATAAAGACACTTTTGCTGGCCAAAGCACTACTGGACCCTGCCAGGTCCATTCCTGCCCGGGGCATCCCATTCTGTGACTACAGCAGCCTCTGTTTAAGACCATATAAGCATTTGCTCTTATCATATTTGAAATTAGCCTGATAAAGACACTTTTGCTGGCCAAAGCACTACTGGACCCTGCCAGGTCCATTCCTGCCCAGGGCATCCCATTCTGTGACTACAGCAGCCTCTGTTTAAGACCATATAAGCATTTGCTCTTATCATATTTGAAATTAGGCCTGATAAAGACACTTTTGCTGGCCAAAGCACTACTGGACCCTGCCAGGTCGATTCCTGTTGGGGCATCCCATTCTGTGACTACAGCAGCCTCTGTTTAAGACCATATAAGCATTTGCTCTTATCATATTTGAAATTAGGCCTGATAAAGACACTTTTGCTGGCCAAAGCACTACTGGACCCTGCCAGGTCCATTCCTGCCCAGGGCATCCCATTCTGTGACTACAGCAGCCTCTGTTTAAGACCATATAAGCATTTGCTCTTATCATATTTGAAATTAGGCCTGATAAAGACACTTTTGCTGGCCAAAGCACTACTGGACCCTGCCAGGTCCATTCCTGCCCGGGGCATCCCATTCTGTGACTACAGCAGCCTCTGTTTAAGACCATATAAGCATTTGCTCTTATCATATTTGAAATTAGCCTGATAAAGACACTTTTGCTGGCCAAAGCACTACTGGACCCTGCCAGGTCCATTCCTGCCCAGGGCATCCCATTCTGTGACTACAGCAGCCTCTGTTTAAGACCATATAAGCATTTGCTCTTATCATATTTGAAATTAGCCTGATAAAGACACTTTTGCTGGCCAAAGCACTACTGGACCCTGCCAGGTCCATTCCTGCCCAGGGCATCCCATTCTGTGACTAAAGCAGCCTCTGTTTAAGACCATATAAGCATTTGCTCTTATCATATTTGAAATTAGGCCTGATAAAGACACTTTTGCTGGCCAAAGCACTACTGGACCCTGCCAGGTCCATTCCTGCCCAGGGCATCCCATTCTGTGACTACAGCAGCCTCTGTTTAAGACCATATAAGCATTTGCTCTTATCATATTTGAAATTAGGCCTGATAAAGACACTTTTGCTGGCCAAAGCACTACTGGACCCTGCCAGGTCCATTCCTGCCCAGGGCATCCCATTCTGTGACTACAGCAGCCTCTGTTTAAGACCATATAAGCATTTGCTCTTATCATATTTGAAATTAGCCTGATAAAGACACTTTTGCTGGCCAAAGCACTACTGGACCCTGCCAGGTCCATTCCTGCCCAGGGCATCCCATTCTGTGACTAAAGCAGCCTCTGTTTAAGACCATATAAGCATTTGCTCTTATCATATTTGAAATTAGGCCTGATAAAGACACTTTTGCTGGCCAAAGCACTACTGGACCCTGCCAGGTCCATTCCTGCCCAGGGCATCCCATTCTGTGACTAAAGCAGCCTCTGTTTAAGACCATATAAGCATTTGCTCTTATCATATTTGAAATTAGGCCTGATAAAGACACTTTTGCTGGCCAAAGCACTACTGGACCCTGCCAGGTCCATTCCTGCCCAGGGCATCCCATTCTGTGACTACAGCAGCCTCTGTTTAAGACCATATAAGCATTTGCTCTTATCATATTTGAAATTAGGCCTGATAAAGACACTTTTGCTGGCCAAAGCACTACTGGACCCTGCCAGGTCCATTCCTGCCCAGGGCATCCCATTCTGTGACTACAGCAGCCTCTGTTTAAGACCATATAAGCATTTGCTCTTATCATATTTGAAATTAGGCCTGATAAAGACACTTTTGCTGGCCAAAGCACTACTGGACCCTGCCAGGTCGATTCCTGCCCAGGGCATCCCATTCTGTGACTACAGCAGCCTCTGTTTAAGACCATATAAGCATTTGCTCTTATCATATTTGAAATTAGGCCTGATAAAGACACTTTTGCTGGCCAAAGCACTACTGGACCCTGCCAGGTCCATTCCTGCCCAGGGCATCCCATTCTGTGACTACAGCAGCCTCTGTTTAAGACCATATAAGCATTTGCTCTTATCATATTTGAAATTAGGCCTGATAAAGACACTTTTGCTGGCCAAAGCACTACTGGACCCTGCCAGGTCCATTCCTGCCCGGGGCATCCCATTCTGTGACTACAGCAGCCTCTGTTTAAGACCATATAAGCATTTGCTCTTATCATATTTGAAATTAGCCTGATAAAGACACTTTTGCTGGCCAAAGCACTACTGGACCCTGCCAGGTCCATTCCTGCCCAGGGCATCCCATTCTGTGACTACAGCAGCCTCTGTTTAAGACCATATAAGCATTTGCTCTTATCATATTTGAAATTAGCCTGATAAAGACACTTTTGCTGGCCAAAGCACTACTGGACCCTGCCAGGTCCATTCCTGCCCAGGGCATCCCATTCTGTGACTAAAGCAGCCTCTGTTTAAGACCATATAAGCATTTGCTCTTATCATATTTGAAATTAGGCCTGATAAAGACACTTTTGCTGGCCAAAGCACTACTGGACCCTGCCAGGTCCATTCCTGCCCAGGGCATCCCATTCTGTGACTACAGCAGCCTCTGTTTAAGACCATATAAGCATTTGCTCTTATCATATTTGAAATTAGGCCTGATAAAGACACTTTTGCTGGCCAAAGCACTACTGGACCCTGCCAGGTCCATTCCTGCCCAGGGCATCCCATTCTGTGACTACAGCAGCCTCTGTTTAAGACCATATAAGCATTTGCTCTTATCATATTTGAAATTAGCCTGATAAAGACACTTTTGCTGGCCAAAGCACTACTGGACCCTGCCAGGTCCATTCCTGCCCAGGGCATCCCATTCTGTGACTAAAGCAGCCTCTGTTTAAGACCATATAAGCATTTGCTCTTATCATATTTGAAATTAGGCCTGATAAAGACACTTTTGCTGGCCAAAGCACTACTGGACCCTGCCAGGTCCATTCCTGCCCAGGGCATCCCATTCTGTGACTACAGCAGCCTCTGTTTAAGACCATATAAGCATTTGCTCTTATCATATTTGAAATTAGCCTGATAAAGACACTTTTGCTGGCCAAAGCACTACTGGACCCTGCCAGGTCCATTCCTGCCCAGGGCATCCCATTCTGTGACTAAAGCAGCCTCTGTTTAAGACCATATAAGCATTTGCTCTTATCATATTTGAAATTAGGCCTGATAAAGACACTTTTGCTGGCCAAAGCACTACTGGACCCTGCCAGGTCCATTCCTGCCCGGGGCATCCCATTCTGTGACTACAGCAGCCTCTGTTTAAGACCATATAAGCATTTGCTCTTATCATATTTGAAATTAGCCTGATAAAGACACTTTTGCTGGCCAAAGCACTACTGGACCCTGCCAGGTCCATTCCTGCCCAGGGCATCCCATTCTGTGACTAAAGCAGCCTCTGTTTAAGACCATATAAGCATTTGCTCTTATCATATTTGAAATTAGGCCTGATAAAGACACTTTTGCTGGCCAAAGCACTACTGGACCCTGCCAGGTCCATTCCTGCCCAGGGCATCCCATTCTGTGACTAAAGCAGCCTCTGTTTAAGACCATATAAGCATTTGCTCTTATCATATTTGAAATTAGGCCTGATAAAGACACTTTTGCTGGCCAAAGCACTACTGGACCCTGCCAGGTCCATTCCTGCCCAGGGCATCCCATTCTGTGACTACAGCAGCCTCTGTTTAAGACCATATAAGCATTTGCTCTTATCATATTTGAAATTAGGCCTGATAAAGACACTTTTGCTGGCCAAAGCACTACTGGACCCTGCCAGGTCCATTCCTGCCCAGGGCATCCCATTCTGTGACTACAGCAGCCTCTGTTTAAGACCATATAAGCATTTGCTCTTATCATATTTGAAATTAGGCCTGATAAAGACACTTTTGCTGGCCAAAGCACTACTGGACCCTGCCCGGTCGATTCCTGCCCGGGGCATCCCATTCTGTGACTACAGCAGCCTCTGTTTAAGACCATATAAGCATTTGCTCTTATCATATTTGAAATTAGGCCTGATAAAGACACTTTTGCTGGCCAAAGCACTACTGGACCCTGCCAGGTCCATTCCTGCCCAGGGCATCCCATTCTGTGACTACAGCAGCCTCTGTTTAAGACCATATAAGCATTTGCTCTTATCATATTTGAAATTAGGCCTGATAAAGACACTTTTTCTGGCCAAAGCACTACTGGACCCTGCCAGGTCCATTCCTGCCCGGGGCATCCCATTCTGTGACTACAGCAGCCTCTGTTTAAGACCATATAAGCATTTGCTCTTATCATATTTGAAATTAGCCTGATAAAGACACTTTTGCTGGCCAAAGCACTACTGGACCCTGCCAGGTCCATTCCTGCCCAGGGCATCCCATTCTGTGACTAAAGCAGCCTCTGTTTAAGACCATATAAGCATTTGCTCTTATCATATTTGAAATTAGGCCTGATAAAGACACTTTTGCTGGCCAAAGCACTACTGGACCCTGCCAGGTCCATTCCTGCCCGGGGCATCCCATTCTGTGACTACAGCAGCCTCTGTTTAAGACCATATAAGCATTTGCTCTTATCATATTTGAAATTAGCCTGATAAAGACACTTTTGCTGGCCAAAGCACTACTGGACCCTGCCAGGTCCATTCCTGCCCAGGGCATCCCATTCTGTGACTAAAGCAGCCTCTGTTTAAGACCATATAAGCATTTGCTCTTATCATATTTGAAATTAGGCCTGATAAAGACACTTTTGCTGGCCAAAGCACTACTGGACCCTGCCAGGTCCATTCCTGCCCGGGGCATCCCATTCTGTGACTACAGCAGCCTCTGTTTAAGACCATATAAGCATTTGCTCTTATCATATTTGAAATTAGCCTGATAAAGACACTTTTGCTGGCCAAAGCACTACTGGACCCTGCCAGGTCCATTCCTGCCCAGGGCATCCCATTCTGTGACTAAAGCAGCCTCTGTTTAAGACCATATAAGCATTTGCTCTTATCATATTTGAAATTAGGCCTGATAAAGACACTTTTGCTGGCCAAAGCACTACTGGACCCTGCCAGGTCCATTCCTGCCCAGGGCATCCCATTCTGTGACTAAAGCAGCCTCTGTTTAAGACCATATAAGCATTTGCTCTTATCATATTTGAAATTAGGCCTGATAAAGACACTTTTGCTGGCCAAAGCACTACTGGACCCTGCCAGGTCCATTCCTGCCCAGGGCATCCCATTCTGTGACTACAGCAGCCTCTGTTTAAGACCATATAAGCATTTGCTCTTATCATATTTGAAATTAGGCCTGATAAAGACACTTTTGCTGGCCAAAGCACTACTGGACCCTGCCAGGTCCATTCCTACCCAGGGCATCCCATTCTGTGACTACAGCAGCCTCTGTTTAAGACCATATAAGCATTTGCTCTTATCATATTTGAAATTAGGCCTGATAAAGACACTTTTGCTGGCCAAAGCACTACTGGACCCTGCCAGGTCGATTCCTGCCCGGGGCATCCCATTCTGTGACTACAGCAGCCTCTGTTTAAGACCATATAAGCATTTGCTCTTATCATATTTGAAATTAGGCCTGATAAAGACACTTTTGCTGGCCAAAGCACTACTGGACCCTGCCAGGTCCATTCCTGCCCAGGGCATCCCATTCTGTGACTACAGCAGCCTCTGTTTAAGACCATATAAGCATTTGCTCTTATCATATTTGAAATTAGGCCTGATAAAGACACTTTTGCTGGCCAAAGCACTACTGGACCCTGCCAGGTCCATTCCTGCCCGGGGCATCCCATTCTGTGACTACAGCAGCCTCTGTTTAAGACCATATAAGCATTTGCTCTTATCATATTTGAAATTAGGCCTGATAAAGACACTTTTGCTGGCCAAAGCACTACTGGACCCTGCCAGGTCCATTCCTACCCAGGGCATCCCATTCTGTGACTACAGCAGCCTCTGTTTAAGACCATATAAGCATTTGCTCTTATCATATTTGAAATTAGGCCTGATAAAGACACTTTTGCTGGCCAAAGCACTACTGGACCCTGCCAGGTCCATTCCTGCCCAGGGCATCCCATTCTGTGACTACAGCAGCCTCTGTTTAAGACCATATAAGCATTTGCTCTTATCATATTTGAAATTAGGCCTGATAAAGACACTTTTGCTGGCCAAAGCACTACTGGACCCTGCCAGGTCCATTCCTACCCAGGGCATCCCATTCTGTGACTACAGCAGCCTCTGTTTAAGACCATATAAGCATTTGCTCTTATCATATTTGAAATTAGGCCTGATAAAGACACTTTTGCTGGCCAAAGCACTACTGGACCCTGCCAGGTCGATTCCTGCCCGGGGCATCCCATTCTGTGACTACAGCAGCCTCTGTTTAAGACCATATAAGCATTTGCTCTTATCATATTTGAAATTAGGCCTGATAAAGACACTTTTGCTGGCCAAAGCACTACTGGACCCTGCCAGGTCCATTCCTGCCCAGGGCATCCCATTCTGTGACTACAGCAGCCTCTGTTTAAGACCATATAAGCATTTGCTCTTATCATATTTGAAATTAGGCCTGATAAAGACACTTTTGCTGGCCAAAGCACTACTGGACCCTGCCAGGTCCATTCCTGCCCGGGGCATCCCATTCTGTGACTACAGCAGCCTCTGTTTAAGACCATATAAGCATTTGCTCTTATCATATTTGAAATTAGCCTGATAAAGACACTTTTGCTGGCCAAAGCACTACTGGACCCTGCCAGGTCCATTCCTGCCCAGGGCATCCCATTCTGTGACTACAGCAGCCTCTGTTTAAGACCATATAAGCATTTGCTCTTATCATATTTGAAATTAGGCCTGATAAAGACACTTTTGCTGGCCAAAGCACTACTGGACCCTGCCAGGTCGATTCCTGTTGGGGCATCCCATTCTGTGACTACAGCAGCCTCTGTTTAAGACCATATAAGCATTTGCTCTTATCATATTTGAAATTAGGCCTGATAAAGACACTTTTGCTGGCCAAAGCACTACTGGACCCTGCCAGGTCGATTCCTGTTGGGGCATCCCATTCTGTGACTAAAGCAGCCTCTGTTTAAGACCATATAAGCATTTGCTCTTATCATATTTGAAATTAGGCCTGATAAAGACACTTTTGCTGGCCAAAGCACTACTGGACCCTGCCAGGTCGATTCCTGCCCGGGGCATCCCATTCTGTGACTACAGCAGCCTCTGTTTAAGACCATATAAGCATTTGCTCTTATCATATTTGAAATTAGCCTGATAAAGACACTTTTGCTGGCCAAAGCACTACTGGACCCTGCCAGGTCCATTCCTGCCCAGGGCATCCCATTCTGTGACTACAGCAGCCTCTGTTTAAGACCATATAAGCATTTGCTCTTATCATATTTGAAATTAGGCCTGATAAAGACACTTTTGCTGGCCAAAGCACTACTGGACCCTGCCAGGTCGATTCCTGTTGGGGCATCCCATTCTGTGACTAAAGCAGCCTCTGTTTAAGACCATATAAGCATTTGCTCTTATTATATTTATATTATAAGACACTTTTGCTGGGCATAGGCTTACTGCTGCCTGCCAGGTGCACTTCTGTTGAGGCATCCCATTCTGTAACATAGCATACCCCTCTTTATTTACACTAAGCAGCTCTCTTATTTACACTAAGCAGGCCTGTTGGAGGCTGAGTGTTACTGCTCACTTTTGGTGTGCATTATATTCTGTTTCATATAGACCCACCGCTGCCCGGGGTTTTTTTAAATATCACCTACTACCACGCCAGTTAGACTATGTCGGGCAGACAAGTGCCTGGAAGTGAAAAGAGGAGTGGCAGAGGCCAAGATTCCGCAGGCAGAGCTCGCATCAGACTGGGGGCCAGTAGCAGCAGGAGTCACGCTGAGAGACCTAATCTGCCAGTATCTGCTAGCGGTCGGGTCTCCACCAGTAACGCATCTGCCGTGGTAGATTGGTTGACGCGCTCATCAACAACATCATCACAACTTACGTCTGAGACCCCCAGTCTAGGGTCGGTAGGTTCCTCTGACACAACCCTGAGTTGGCATGCCCCGAGAGCAGTCCCTGTCCTCCCATTGCCTCTGGCCTACGCCGTTCCCTCCCCCAGCGACGTATCCTATGCTTTGGGTTCAGCTCCACTCTTTAGTGAGGAGGACCATCAGATAGAGGACAGTCAGCAGCTACTGCCCAGCCAAGAAATGGAGGTGGCTTCTTTAGCTAGGCAGACAAATAGTGATGTGGACAGTGTCGTGGGTGCTGCGAGCGTTCCAGCTCCTGCGCCAGACACTGTTGACGAATCCACGAACATCAGTGACGTACAGCCACAACTCGGTGATGATGATGATGATGACGATGAAGCCGATCGCACTTGGGAGCCGGGTGATGAAGGGGCTTCATCGTCATCATCAGGAGAAGAGGGGTGCAGGTTGCCCCGGAGTAAGCAGCTGAGGCAGCAAGGTGGTAGCAGTCAGCATGGGGGCACAATTCCAAAGGCTGGAGCCGGCCGGGGCCGGGGCCGGGGTAGAGCACCTGCTGTGCGGCAGTCTACCTTATCGGGAGGTAGTGGAGCAGGGGTTCCTGGAGTTGGCAACAGCAGCAGTGAATCAGTGAGGCCAGGGGGTGGGAAAAGTAGCTACTCGGCAGTGTGGCAGTTTTTCCTGAGGCATCCGCAGGAGGGTAACATGGCCACATGCAAGATATGTAGGCAAAAGGTGAAGCGTGGCCAGGGTCCAAATGTTGGCACCACGGCCCTGCGTCAACATATGATGCGTCACCATAAAACGACCTGGGAGAACCGAGGCTCCCAAGGGGTGGTCCAGTCTGCTTCCTCACCAAGTGAGCTCCCAATTTCTGCCAGCCAAGGCTCCAGCACCTCAGCCGAAGGCAGCTGTGCGTCATACCCATCCTCTGTCGCTCCTGCTCCTCCTCCTCCAAGTCATGCATCCCGCCAGCAATCCATCAGCGAAGCCATGTCCAAGAGACAGCAGTATGCGCCCACTCATCCTACGGCGCAGAAGCTGAATGTGCTCCTGTCCAAGTTGCTGGTGCTGCAGTCGCTCCCTTTTCAGGTGGTGGAATCTGCACCTTTCAGAGAACTGATGGCTTGTGCCGAGCCGAGGTGGAGAGTCCCAAGCCGTCATTTCTTTGCCAAGAAGGCAGTACCAGCGCTGCACACTTTTGTTGAACAGAAGGTGGGCCAGTCCTTGAGCCTGTCGGTGTGTAGCAAAATACATGGCAGCGCCGACATCTGGAGCTGTAACTACGGTCAGGGGCAGTACATGTCGTTTACGGCCCACTGGGTGAATGTGGTCCCTTTGCAGCAGCAACTTGGACAGGTCACGCCGCTTCGGCCTCCGCGCTCTCTGCCCATTGGGCCTGTGACACCGTGCGACTCGGCCTCCTCATCCTCCGCCATCTCCTCACCCTCCACTGTAGGCTCAAGTCTCAGTGCCCCTCCAGTCTACCATGTGTGCAGGGCACGGAGGTGTCACGCAGTGCTTCACATGGTTTGTCTTGGCGAACGGAGTCACACAGGGGAGGAACTGCTTAAATGTATTCATCAGGAAATCCAAACATGGCTTACTCCGAGAAAACTTAAAATGGGAATCATGGTTACCGACAATGGGAAGAACATTTTGTCTGCGCTGCGCCAAGGAAGCCTGACCCATGCCCCCTGCATGGCTCACGTCTTCAATCTGGTTGTCAAGCGGTTTCTGAAGTGTTCCCCCCATCTGCAGGACATCCTAACAACTTCACGGAAACTTTGCATGCACTTCAGCCACTCCTACACCGCCAAACACACCCTTCTTGAGCTACAGCGTCAGAATGGTATCCCCCAACATAGTCTGATTTGCGATGTTTCCACCCGTTGGAATTCCACCCTTCACATGTTGGACCGATTATATGAACAGAGAAAAGCCATCACGGATTTCCTGATGATCCAAGCAGATAGGGGGACTCCCCTGTGTAACTTCAATGTCAACCAGTGGCAGCTCATACGTGACACCTGCCGTTTGCTCAGGCCCTTTGAGGAAGCCACTTTATTTGTCAGTCGGCAGGATTACGGGATGAACGACGTGATTCCACTGCTTCATGTACTACAGCACATGTTGGAAACCATGGCTGGTCAGGGCACTGGAGACATGGCGTTTACATCTTACGGCCACATGAACCCCGTTGGAGCTGAACTGGAGGAGGAGGAGGAGGAAGAGGAGGAGGAGGAGTTGCCCAGCGAAACACAGTTTAGGCTTGGCGAAATGGCTGGTTTATCTAGTCAGCGGACAGGAGAGGAGGAGCAGGAGCAGCCAGAGGAGCTAGAGGTTTTTGAGGAAGGAGAGACAGAGGACCCGGGCACACCGTGGCAGTATGCAGTGGAGATGGAGACAGGTAGTCCATCCGAGTCACTTGCGCAAATGGCACGAAGCATGCTCACATGCTTGCGTAGTGACCCCAGAATTGTTTCCATCTGTCGGCGGGATGACTTCTGGCTGTCCACCTTATTGGACCCTCGCTTCCGGCACAAAATGGGGGCATTTTTTAAACCCACCGAGAGGGAGGACAAACTCAACTACTACAAAGACATTCTACGTAGGCAGTTGGCCGATGCCTATCTGCGCCATGGTCCATACTCTCGCAGGTCTGACTCGAGGGGACCTCTGCGCTCACCTTCCACTGCCATGGCCGCTGGGGGGGTTGGCAGCAGCAGCAGCAGAAGCTCCATCAGCAGCAGCAGCCTCAGTCTTCAGTCGCTAATGAGTAGCTTTCTACACCCGCATAGTGAGGCTACTCATGAGCAGCAGGAAGACCTGGAGCAGGACCTGAACCAGCAGGTCATGTCATACTTTGACATGACCATGCCAACACACCTTGAGGATCCGCTGGACTTCTGGGCAGCCAAACTTGATTTGTGGCCGCAACTAGCAGAGTTTGCCCTGGAAAAGCTGTCCTGCCCGGCAAGTAGCGTGCCATCTGAGCGGGTGTTTAGTGCGGCGGGGGCCATAGTTACGGCGAGGAGAACTCGTCTGTCAACTAAAAATGTGGAGAGACTCACCTTTGTCAAAATGAATCAGGGATGGATCAGCCAGGATTTCCACCCACCAATGCCTGATGCATGCGACTAGATTCAGCATGGTGCCACGTTTTACACTTTCCAAATGGTGCAAAACATATTTATGTCTTTAGGCCATTTTTTGGGCTCCTGCTGCTGCTGCTGCCAACTTCTGCCAACTCCAGGGTGTGATTCATCCAATTGTTGGGCTCCTGAGGCCAACTCCAGTGTATATTTGGGCTCCTGCTGCTGCTACTGTCAACTCCTGCCAACTCCAGGGTGTGATTCATCCAATTTTTGGGCTCCTGAAGCCAACTCCAGTGTATATTTGGGCTCCTGCTGCTGCTGCTGCCAACTTCTGCCAACTCCAGGGTGTGATTCATCCAATTTTTGGGCTCCTGAGGCCAACTCCAGTGTATATTTGGGCTCCTGCTGCTGCTGCTGCCAACTTCTGCCAACTCCAGGGTGTGATTCATCCAATTTTTGGGCTCCTGAAGCCAACTCCAGTGTATATTTGGGCTCCTGCTGCTGCTGGTGTCAACTCCTGCCAACTCCAGGGTGTGATTCATCCAATTTTTGGGCTCCTGAAGCCAACTCCAGTGTATATTTGGGCTCCTGCTGCTGCTACTGTCAACTCCTGCCAACTCCAGGGTGTGATTCATCCAATTTTTGGGCTCCTGAAGCCAACTCCAGTGTATATTTGGGCTCCTGCTGCTGCTGCTGCTGCCAACTTCTGCCAACTCCAGGGTGTGATTCATCCAATTTTTGGGCTCCTGAGGCCAACTCCAGTGTATATTTGGGCTCCTGCTGCTGCTGCTGCCAACTTCTGCCAACTCCAGGGTGTGATTCATCCAATTTTTGGGCTCCTGAAGCCAACTCCAGTGTATATTTGGGCTCCTGCTGCTGCTGGTGTCAACTCCTGCCAACTCCAGGGTGTGATTCATCCAATTTTTGGGCTCCTGAAGCCAACTCCAGTGTATATTTGGGCTCCTGCTGCTGCTACTGTCAACTCCTGCCAACTCCAGGGTGTGATTCATCCAATTTTTGGGCTCCTGAAGCCAACTCCAGTGTATATTTGGGCTCCTGCTGCTGCTGCTGCCAACTTCTGCCAACTCCAGGGTGTGATTCATCCAATTTTTGGGCTCCTGAAGCCAACTCCAGTGTATATTTGGGCTCCTGCTGCTGCTGCTGCCAACTCCTGCCAACTCCAGGGTGTGATTCATCCAATTTTTGGGCTCCTGAGGCCAACTCCAGTGTATATTTGGGCTCCTGCTGCTGCTGCTGCCAACTTCTGCCAACTCCAGGGTGTGATTCATCCAATTTTTGGGCTCCTGAGGCCAACTCCAGTGTATATTTGGGCTCCTGCTGCTGCTGCCAACTTCTGCCAACTCCAGGGTGTGATTCATCCAATTTTTGGGCTCCTGAGGCCAACTCCAGTGTATATTTGGGCTCCTGCTGCTGCTGCTGCCAACTTCTGCCAACTCCAGGGTGTGATTCATCCAATTTTTGGGCTCCTGAGGCCAACTCCAGTGTATATTTGGGCTCCTGCTGCTGCTGCTGCCAACTTCTGCCAACTCCAGGGTGTGATTCATCCAATTTTTGGGCTCCTGAGGCCAACTCCAGTGTATATTTGGGCTCCTGCTGCTGCTACTGTCAACTCCTGCCAACTCCAGGGTGTGATTCATCCAATTTTTGGGCTCCTGAGGCCAACTCCAGTGTATATTTGGGCTCCTGCTGCTGCTGCTGCCAACTTCTGCCAACTCCAGGGTGTGATTCATCCAATTTTTGGGCTCCTGAGGCCAACTCCAGTGTATATTTGGGCTCCTGCTGCTGCTACTGTCAACTCCTGCCAACTCCAGGGTGTGATTCATCCAATTTTTGGGCTCCTGAGGCCAACTCCAGTGTATATTTGGGCTCCTGCTGCTGCTGCTGTCAACTCCTGCCAACTCCAGGGTGTGATTCATCCAATTTTTGGGCTCCTGAAGCCAACTCCAGTGTATATTTGGGCTCCTGCTGCTGCTACTGTCAACTCCTGCCAACTCCAGGGTGTGATTCATCCAATTTTTGGGCTCCTGAAGCCAACTCCAGTGTATATTTGGGCTCCTGCTGCTGCTGCTGCCAACTTCTGCCAACTCCAGGGTGTGATTCATCCAATTTTTGGGCTCCTGAGGCCAACTCCAGTGTATATTTGGGCTCCTGCTGCTGCTGCTGCCAACTTCTGCCAACTCCAGGGTGTGATTCATCCAATTTTTGGGCTCCTGAAGCCAACTCCAGTGTATATTTGGGCTCCTGCTGCTGCTGGTGTCAACTCCTGCCAACTCCAGGGTGTGATTCATCCAATTTTTGGGCTCCTGAAGCCAACTCCAGTGTATATTTGGGCTCCTGCTGCTGCTACTGTCAACTCCTGCCAACTCCAGGGTGTGATTCATCCAATTTTTGGGCTCCTGAGGCCAACTCCAGTGTATATTTGGGCTCCTGCTGTTGCTGCTGCCAACTTCTGCCAACTCCAGGGTGTGATTCATCCAATTTTTGGGCTCCTGAGGCCAACTCCAGTGTATATTTGGGCTCCTGCTGCTGCTACTGTCAACTCCTGCCAACTCCAGGGTGTGATTCATCCAATTTTTGGGCTCCTGAGGCCAACTCCAGTGTATATTTGGGCTCCTGCTGCTGCTGCTGCCAACTTCTGCCAACTCCAGGGTGTGATTCATCCAATTTTTGGGCTCCTGAGGCCAACTCCAGTGTATATTTGGGCTCCTGCTGCTGCTGCTGCCAACTTCTGCCAACTCCAGGGTGTGATTCATCCAATTTTTGGGCTCCTGAGGCCAACTCCAGTGTATATTTGGGCTCCTGCTGCTGCTACTGTCAACTCCTGCCAACTCCAGGGTGTGATTCATCCAATTTTTGGGCTCCTGAGGCCAACTCCAGTGTATATTTGGGCTCCTGCTGCTGCTGCTGCCAACTTCTGCCAACTCCAGGGTGTGATTCATCCAATTTTTGGGCTCCTGAGGCCAACTCCAGTGTATATTTGGGCTCCTGCTGCTGCTACTGTCAACTCCTGCCAACTCCAGGGTGTGATTCATCCAATTTTTGGGCTCCTGAGGCCAACTCCAGTGTATATTTGGGCTCCTGCTGCTGCTGCTGCCAACTTCTGCCAACTCCAGGGTGTGATTCATCCAATTTTTGGGCTCCTGAGGCCAACTCCAGTGTATATTTGGGCTCCTGCTGCTGCTGCTGCCAACTTCTGCCAACTCCAGGGTGTGATTCATCCAATTTTTGGGCTCCTGAGGCCAACTCCAGTGTATATTTGGGCTCCTGCTGCTGCTACTGTCAACTCCTGCCAACTCCAGGGTGTGATTCATCCAATTTTTGGGCTCCTGAGGCCAACTCCAGTGTATATTTGGGCTCCTGCTGCTGCTGCTGCCAACTTCTGCCAACTCCAGGGTGTGATTCATCCAATTTTTGGGCTCCTGAGGCCAACTCCAGTGTATATTTGGGCTCCTGCTGCTGCTACTGTCAACTCCTGCCAACTCCAGGGTGTGATTCATCCAATTTTTGGGCTCCTGAGGCCAACTCCAGTGTATATTTGGGCTCCTGCTGCTGCTGCTGCCAACTTCTGCCAACTCCAGGGTGTGATTCATCCAATTTTTGGGCTCCTGAAGCCAACTCCAGTGTATATTTGGGCTCCTGCTGCTGCTGCTGCTGCCAACTTCTGCCAACTCCAGGGTGTGATTCATCCAATTTTTGGGCTCCTGAGGCCAACTCCAGTGTATATTTGGGCTCCTTCTGCCCCTCATAGTGATGCCACTTCAACTCTCTGCAATTGTGCCGCTCTGCGATTCTATTAGCGATGCCTCTGATCTGCATGTGATATTTCTTCAAAGTATTATTTAACTAACCCAGCACGCATGTTAGGGCTAGCGCTGCGGAGACGCCTCATGGTGCTTCCAGCCGTCCCTCTCCCGGGGCGAGAGCCGCGCTTCCTCCCTGCGGCTTTCCCCGCCGGGTCTCCCCTAGCCCGAGCGCTGTGTCCCTTCCTGGCAGCGCTCCTCGCTTACCTGGTGTCCTGCCCTCCGTCCGGCGTGGCTGCCGGGGCCTGCGGGCAGCTCCCTCACTTCCTTCTTCCTCCTTGCCTCTCCTGCGCGCACGTCCCCGGCCACTAGGGGGCGCGCGCTGCAATACTGTGGAATTTAAAGGGCCTGTGCATCTCTAATTGATGTCCGGCCGTCCAATCCGGTAATATCACTTCCTTTATATTCTGGCCAGCCCTTCCTCCCTTTGCCGGATTATCGGTGTGTTTCCGTGATTGTCTGTAGTTAAATCTGTGGCTTTTTCGTGTATGACCTCGGCTTACCTTTTTGACCACGAACCTCCGCTGCCTGTCCCGACCTCAGTCTGTCCCTTCGTCTGTGAACCTCCGCTGCCTGTCCCGACCACGGCTTGTCTACTCGCTGCTGAACCCTCGCTGCCTGCCCTGAATCTGGCTACTCACCGTGACCATCGTTTATCTCTGCTGTACAATACCTCGGCAAATTGTGGAACTGTGCCGCCGTTGGGGGGTAGCGACCTGGGAGTCATCAGCCGCACAAGACCAACCTGCTTCGCGGCGGGCTCTGGTGAAAACCGGTGGCTCCTTAGACCCCGCTTCCCTGACGCGGTACTCACCAACAGTTCCGCAGTTCCAGTGGGTCCACGCTTCATTAGTTTCATCCGGTTGTAACAGTATAATCCGGCCATGGATCCCGCCGAGGTGCCATTGCCAGACGTCTCTGAACTACCTGCACTAGTCGCCATGCAGTCACGGCAGATCAATCAACTTACGGCCATGATGCAGCAACTTCTGTCTATGCAGCAACCGCAGACGCCACCGCCTGCTCCGGCTGTTCCACCACAGCTTCCGGTGGCTTCCTCCGCGAGGATTCGTCTCTCCTGCCGAGAGGAACTACACCATTGGAGATAGAGAGCTATTAGCCATCAAATTGGCGCTGGAAGAATGGAGACATCTCCTCGAGGGATCTATCTTCCCAATTTCCATTTTTACTGACCACAAGAACCTCTCTTATCTGGAATCCGCACAACGCTTAAACCCTCGTCAGGCCCGTTGGTCACTCTTCTTTGCACGCTTTAATTTCCAGATCCACTTCCGTCCAGCTGCAAAAAACATCAGGGCAGACGCTCTCTCCCGTTCCTCGGATGTCTCGGATAAGGTCTCTTCTCCACAATTTATAATTCCACCCGATCGTCTGGTTCACTCTGCTCCCACTGCTCTAGAATCAGGTCCTCCGGGGAGGACTTTCGTACCTGTCTCTCGTCGCCTTTTAATACTAAAATGGGGTCATGCCTCCCATACTGCTGGTCACCCTGGAATCAAGAAGACCTGCGCCATCATCTCCAGATACTACTGGTGGCCCACGTTAGCAAAAGATGCCGCAGAATTCGTACAAGCCTGCACCTCGTGCGCGCGCAACAAGACCCCGCGTCAACGTCCCGCAGGTCTTCTCCAACCACTTCCCATTCCGGACACCCCCTGGTCTCACATCGCCATGGATTTTATCACTGATCTTCCGCCTTCACAGGGCAATACCGTCATCTGGGTAGTGGTGGACCGATTTTCGAAGATGGCGCATTTCATTCCGTTGCCTGGATTACCTTCTGCTCCCCTATTGGCAAAGAATTTCCTTAAACACATCTTCCGTCTACATGGGCTCCCAACCCACATTGTCTCCGACAGGGGAGTTCAATTCGTATCGAAATTCTGGAGGGCTCTCTGTAATCAATTAAAGGTGAAATTGGACTTTTCTTCCTCGTATCATCCCCAATCCAATGGCCAAGTGGAGAGGGTAAATCAAACTTTGGGGCTGTATCTACGCCATTTTGTTTCCACTCGCCAGGATGACTGGGTGGACCTGCTGCCCTGGGCAGAGTTTTCTTATAACTTTAAGGACTCTGAATCCACCGGAAAATCTCCTTTCTTTATAGTCTATGGTCGTCATCTCCTTCCTCCTCTGCCTATACTAACGCCCTCCTCGGTACCTGCGGTCGATGACCTTTCGCACCAGTTTTCTTCCATCTGGCATGAAACACAGCATTCACTGGAACAAGCCGTGTCTCGTATGAAAATCCAGGCTGATAAGAAGAGAAGGACTCCTCCTTTATACTCTCCGGGGGATAGGGTATGGCTTTCGGCCAAGTATATTCGTTTTAAAATCCCCAGTTACAAACTAGGACCTCGCTTCTTGGGACCTTTTAGGATCCAACAACGTATCAACCCTGCCTGTTACAAGCTGCATCTGCCACCCTCTCTCCGCATAACCAATTCCTTCCATGTCTCTCTGCTCAAACCGGTGACTGTTAATCGTTTTTCCCCCAAATTATTGGAACCTAAGCCAGTCGCAGGTACTGAAGATACCTTTACGGTCAAAGAGATACTTGCTTCGAAGATCTCCAGAGGAAGACGCTATTTCTTGGTGGATTGGGAGGGCTACGGCCCTGAGGAGAGATCCTGGGAACCGGAAGAAAACATCCTTGATCGGACCCTTATTTCGGACTTCCTTGGTCCTAAGAAGAGGGGGAGACCTAAGGGGGGGGGTACTGTTAGGGCTAGCGCTGCGGAGACGCCTCATGGTGCTTCCAGCCGTCCCTCTCCCGGGGCGAGAGCCGCGCTTCCTCCCCGCGGCTTTCCCCGCCGGGTCTCCCCTAGCCCGAGCGCTGTGTCCCTTCCTGGCAGCGCTCCTCGCTTACCTGGTGTCCTGCCCTCCGTCCGGCGTGGCTGCCGGGGCCTGCGGGCAGCTCCCTCACTTCCTTCTTCCTCCTTGCCTCTCCTGCGCGCACGTCCCCGGCCACTAGGGGGCGCGCGCTGCAATACTGTGGAATTTAAAGGGCCTGTGCATCTCTAATTGATGTCCGGCCGTCCAATCCGGTAATATCACTTCCTTTATATTCTGGCCAGCCCTTCCTCCCTTTGCCGGATTATCGGTGTGTTTCCGTGATTGTCTGTAGTTAAATCTGTGGCTTTTTCGTGTATGACCTCGGCTTACCTTTTTGACCACGAACCTCCGCTGCCTGTCCCGACCTCAGTCTGTCCCTTCGTCTGTGAACCTCCGCTGCCTGTCCCGACCACGGCTTGTCTACTCGCTGCTGAACCCTCGCTGCCTGCCCTGAATCTGGCTACTCACCGTGACCATCGTTTATCTCTGCTGTACAATACCTCGGCAAATTGTGGAACTGTGCCGCCGTTGGGGGGTAGCGACCTGGGAGTCATCAGCCGCACAAGACCAACCTGCTTCGCGGCGGGCTCTGGTGAAAACCGGTGGCTCCTTAGACCCCGCTTCCCTGACGCGGTACTCACCAACAGTTCCGCAGTTCCAGTGGGTCCACGCTTCATTAGTTTCATCCGGTTGTAACAACGCATCCTGTGCGTGTTACAGCAAGGCTGAATGGTTTACAACCCTATTGAGGCTGTAGGAGGCTCAGAAATAGCCGTTTTTAATAGCGATTCGTCGCGAATTTATTCGGGTCGAAACGATTTTTGTCGGAAAATTCGGCGAATCAGTCGAATCGAATTTTTCAAAAGTTCGCTCATCTCTAATTGCAACAACCGAGCACAGAATTTTGAGCCTCATTTATCAAGGTGTCTTTTATTGAATATATGATTCATGCTTCCCAGCAGCCATTGAAACTGAAAACTATAAATAAGTTAGATCGAACAGGTCAAGCCATTTCAAGTGATCTGAGATTCAACCCATATAATCTGTAGCTCGATTGACATGTGACATTTTTCTCATTTGCATTACTTTCTACTCTTTTGATGTGTGAAGTGTTTCTGGCAATGGTGTCCTCTAAGCCAACATGTACACAAGACTGAAGAAGAATACATATTAATTTCTGTAGCTTCCTTTCTTTTTTAAAGTACATGAATGGCTTCTGCTGTTTAATTAAACTATTACACACAAGTGCTCATCATAGACTGTATATTAAAGTTTAGCCAAACCACCTCAAAAAGACTTTCAAAGGAAGCATTTCAGGCCCTACAGGGAAAGTTGTCACTTTGATACAGTTGATGTAATTTTCATGAAAATACTGCTCTGCAATTTAATTGGTAGAATCCTATAGGGCATCCTTGCCTGCTGATCATCATGAAATGATTTACTGGCAAATGTACACGTTAATAAACACCTGCAATACACAAGAAGTGTAAGTATAATTGCAAGTTTCCAGGTTGCTGGAGATGCAGGGAATTACCACCCTTAGGCTTGGTAACTAGCACTATCCTTCTAATATTTTGAGGTTTTAGGCCTTGAATGAAAAAAAAAATTCTTAAAATATCTCACATATCTTTGTGATTCAAAGAAGAAAGAACATTACACACATATAATGGCTATTAGGACTTTTGTGGACTTTTCCTAAAACTCCAGGGCAGCCCTAGCAGTAACTAGCAGATCTGTCTACCTTACCGCTGCTCCCTCACCGCCGATCGTCCTCCCAAATACACGGCTTATAAAAGCAGAAGCTGCGCTTCCAGGTCTTGGCTGGCAGGTTGGCTTAGCTGATGTATGGCCGACTCTCACTGAAAACAATGGGTACCATCATACAGGGAAGTTCCTGGAGTACAAAGGCCCTCATTTGTTTCTATGCTCAACCACCGGATGAAACACAGAAGTGCAGCTTCTGGCTTCACAAACTGGGGCCGTGGGAGGATGATCTACGGGAAGGTTAGCAGATCTGCTAGTTATTGATGGCTCTGCCCAGCCCTGGAGTCTTAGAAAAAGCCCACAGAAGGTTTAAAGTGGACCAGAACCCACATTGAACGGTCCGGGAACCTGTACGGTTCCCGAGCCGATCGATTCCCCCCCCCCCCCGGGGCATCCAAAATTGTGATGCCCTGCTGAGTTACCCCCCTAGGTTTCCCATACACTTACCTTCTTTTCTGGTCCAATGGCGCATGCACGAGCCACGGCCGCATCCCTGCTATCCCTCGAGTAGAGCGCGTGCCCGCGCCAGGCAGTTGTGAATGGCTGGCGCGGGCATGCTCCCATGTTACAGGGTAGCGGGGGATGCGGCTGTCGGTACGCTCTGAGCCGCTTTCCTTAGACGAGGGCTTAGATGTGCTGACATGAGCGGATCTGAGTGCACTGATTGGATGAGCAGCCGCGCATGTGCTGTAGGACCGGGAAGAGGTGAGTTTGTTTCGGCGACCTGCAGGGTTTCACCTGGGGGAAAGGACCAAAACTTAGGATAGTCAAAAGTCAGTGGGGTCTCAATAGGGAACTGTTAGTTTTAGGCTACAGAAAAATGGAGTCTCTCCTACACTTTACCACTGCTGTGGTGCGGGAGTGACACTTTCCCTCTGCACAGTGAACTGGGGGAGACATGATGTAAGAATTTTCATTGGATCTTTGGCAGTAGTTCTTATTGCATTTAGAAAAAGTGTGTGTGTGTGTGTGTGTGTGTGTGTGTGTGTGTGTGTGTGTGTGTGTGTGTGTGTGTGTGTGTATGCGTGTGTGTGTGTGTATGCGTGTGTGTGTGTGTGTATGCGTGTGTGTGTGTGTGTGTGTGTGTGTGCGTGAATCCCCTCGGGTCTGATTCAGCAACCGGATGTAAATTTTCACTTTGAATCATCCCCAAGGTAATAAATTAAAGTGAAAGGCAGTGTTCTCACTCGCCTCTGAATTGACCGCATTTTGTAAGGAATGCTTACACTGTAGAGGCGGCATTGCCCCTTCATGTGATAGGTGTGTGTGAGTTTTTTCTGCCATTTTTTGGTTTGATCCCTCATAGTCCTGGGAGGGGGCAGTGGTCTAGTTTTAGAGCTATCAGTGCAATTTTGCACTGGTTTTCTAATATAAGAAAGTGTGCGTTTTATGGAAGCAGTTTTCATCTGTTGCTATTGCAAATGGACACCAAGTGAAGACATGGTTATAGTTTGCAGATAGTTACACAGAACACTGTCGCTGGCCATGTGTAAGTGTGAGTGAGCTCCCTCACTTCGGCAGTGGCCCATAGCAGCAGTGTTTTGTGTGTACAGGACTTACTCTTCTCTTCTTGGTGTACCTTGCCAATAGCAACAGATTGCCAATAGTGAAAACTGCCATCACACATTTGTCAACATAGGAAAAAAATACTAGATCAGCTCAGCTCCATGAGCACATCCTTCTGGCAAAAAGAAATATACACTTTCAAAAATTCCATTGAAAGTGGACTTACCCTTTAAAGTGTAGCTGTGGTCAAAAACTATATAGCAGCGGTGTATCGCCGCTGTTAAAACAAGAAACCAGGCACCTTGATACTCACTGCTTCCGGGTCTCTTCTGCGGCCACATTCAGGGCCGGCCTTTGGGCTGTTCGAGGTGTGTCATCGCACAGGGCACCATGGTCAGGGGACGCCACTTACTCGCCCATCTGCATGCTCAGTTTACTAGTTTGCTGCTCACTCAGGCCCCAGCCCGCTAAATCCCAAGCAAGGGGCACATAACTTTGCCACTGCATTGGTTTGGGGGAGGGGTACTATGTGCCTGCTTACTCCTGCCATTGTTTTTTTTGGAGGGGTTGGGTGTCAATTGGAACTGCTGGGGGTGCTGCTGGGGTTGCATGTGTATAGAGAATCAGCCAACACTGGAGACTTCAGGACCAGCAAATACAGGTTTTGGTCCACTTTAAAGCGGGCTGACAGTTGAACATTACTGCTAGTCCATTCCCCCCAGTATCATGCCTGATACCTTAGGAACTCCCACACGTTTGCATTGCCTCCCCACTGGCTGCCAGTTTACCACCCCACATGGGGCAGTACACTGGCAGCCAATGGCTAGCGAATGCTTCTGCAAGTGGGTCCCACTGTCTGCCATGAATGCTTAAGCTAGGTTATCCACAGGGGGCTTCTGGAGAACTCCATTGGCTGTCGGCAACCATGCAGTAGGCCGGTAGTGAGGAAGAGCAGAAGTGCGTTGGGGGGAGGAGCGCCAGCCTACAGCCTTGCACAGGTCACCTTCCATCCTAAGGCCGGCCCTGCTCACATTGGCACATTGGAGTGTTCTGTAGGCTCCAGTTCAGACCACGTGCTGCCATGTTGGCTTGCTCAAATCAGAGGCATGATGCATTATATTAAAAACCTATTTACTACTATTTGTTTAAATATTTAAATGAAGGATGCACACCAAAAGTTATTCAATTGCAACAAATGAGTGTATTAAGAGGTTTCATACACTACATATAAAATAGTCACAGCACAGACATCATAGAACAAAAGGATACAATGGGTAATTTCAGTGTAGATCCTCAAGAGAATGGTGCCCCTTTAAGACTAAAAAAATGCATCAATTGTAGACAGTATCCACTATCTGTACAAAAAGGAGTCTATAGGCATAAGTAAAAGATTTACCAAAAGATTCTATTAGGGCAATCACCAATATACTCCTGTGGATGGCTGCTACTATGCAGTCATATGCCAGTTGGTCTAGGGGTAATTATGTAGGGGGTCAAATTATGGTATACCTCTGTCGGTGAGCTGTTCAACCTTGAGACCGGTGGTCTCATGGATATCCTGCCCATCAGAAAAAATAAAAGATTAGGTACAGTAAGCAATGTATCTTGTATATATGGACATTGCTTACTGTACCTAATCTTTTTTTTTTCTGATGGGCAGGATATCCATGAGACCACCGGCCTAATTAGGCATTCCGTAGATACCCCCAGACATATCTGCTACTAGTAAAAGAAGGTTGCACAGCTCACCGAGGTATACCATAATTTGACCCCCTACATAATTACCCCTAGACCAACTGGCGTATGACGTCACAACTTCTTTCTATATATGATCCAGTGACATTAGTTATATCCATAATAGTATAATAGAATAGCAGTAGGTGTGCTAAGATTCAAATAATTAAGGGTGGTTGATTGTGTAGGAGTACCTTTAATATTGACCATAATCTATCAGTTTATCATTTCAATAAGTGATAAGGCATGGAGATCTGAATGACAAATCCAATCTCTCCTTGAGTGGAGAGGAAAATGTTTAGAATACATGACAGGTTTTCTTTCTTCATGTATATTCATTCACTGCCCGTTATAAGCTTGTGAAGCGATCTGCTTTTTTTTATATGATTTGAATTCATTTTTAATTGTTTCCTTATAGACCGTGTTGTGACTAGAATCATCAGAGCTTCTCCCTTGCAACTTGAATACTCACCTACCAGCGCTCCCAGCACGATCTACTGAATATGTTCATGTAAAATTCAATAAAGCTTTTTGTACACGTGCTCCGGGGCGACTGCGGCCCCGTGCGCCTGACGTCACCGTAGCTGGCTGGCAGCATTTTTGCCAGCCAGCAGCCGATTGGCTGCAGGTCGGGACTGCGTCACCGGATGTGACGCGCCGAGCACTTTCGGCGCGTCAAACTGGCCGGCCAGGGGGAGACGTAGGTGAGGGGGCCACATATAAGGAAGGTAAACATAATTACACAATATCGCTGCCTTGAGAAAAGGGCTGTATACCCTGAAACGTTGGCTGACATAACACGATCGCATCTCCGCTTACAATAGAGTATAAGCTTTGTACATTGACATTGTCCTTGCTTGGTTCATGCTCTGTATACATTTTGCTGGTTCTGTTTATACTTATGCTTGGCCTATCTTCTACTATATGATACGCTAATGCATATCTAATGCCATACCTGCTATATACTGTCATTGCTATTTGAAGTATGCAATTATTCTTTGACTCACTGTATTCAGCAGCATATTTGTGTGCAGCGTTGATGTTCCCTGCATAGTAGCAGCCATCCACAGGAGCATATTGGTGATTGCCCTAATAGAATCATTTAGTAAATCTTTTACCTATGCTTATAGACTCCTTTTTGTACAGATAGTGGATACTGTCTACAATTGATGCATTTTTTTAGTCTTAAAGGGGCACCATTCTCCTGAGGATCTACACTGAAATAAGTTTGAAAATACCCATTGTATCCTTTTGTTCTATGATGTCTGTGCTGTGACTATTTTATATGTAGTGTATGAAACCTCTTAATACACTCATTTGTTGCAATTGAATAACTTTTGGAGTGCATCCTTCATTTAATTATTTAGGATATTGGTTAGGGGCTATGTTGGTGGAAGCCCCTGTTAGGATTGCACCCACTACAGTGTAACTTACTAGGTGTGCCATTACCTACTATATATTAATCTACTATTTGTTTAATAAAAATTGGTGTGCATGCATGTATTTGGGGGGCATCCCAAAATATTGCACAGGGTGCCAGTAAACTTAATGCCAGCCCTATGTAGTCATTTCGTTTTTTAGACAAGACCAAAACCGACTTGAAGTCTTAAAGCTTTTAGATTTGGCAGACGTTCTGATTTAGAGTGGCCCATTGTGTAAAACTACAAAGAAAGTCAGTTCTCGGGCTGAAATGATCATCCTTGTCTCCAGCATGGCTGTAAAATAAGAGCAGGGAAAATGTCCCATTGCTAATTAATCAGCTGCAGAGAGGGAAAGAGGATGCACATCTCTTGCGTATCATATGTGGCACCCAGACCCAAAACATGAATTGTTCTCATGCCCCCACTAAATACAAGGAAATAGTGTTTGCCCTTCACAAGCAAGACATGTTAACCCCCTCGTGCAGGCACCATCTCTTACCTATTTATTCCCGACCTGCTAGCTGACAACATGATGAGCTACTCCGCACGCTGTGAGAAAAGGAACAGGCTTCTGCATACATTAAACCCAAAGCATAAGGACTGTATGCGGGAGCCTGCCGCTCTCTGCAAACAATTCCCATGGCTATCAAATGTGTTGTGATTAGATACCAGGATGGTTAATATATAAGTAATTATCTTAAAACTAATAATCTATAGAGATAAAAATGTAAAAATGTTTAGATAGATTTGAATTTGAAATGACCTTACTAGCTGAAGGTTACAGGGAAAAAGTAAGAGGACCAAATGAAATGCTAAACCCAGCAATCTGACATGCCTAGTCTCCTGGGGTATTTTTAGATGCTAGAATAATGGTACAAATCTCAAAATGATGCTCTACCAATAAATGTACTAGATGACAAGCACAAGGCCGAATCGGAAGCATGCACCCTGGCGTCTACTCACACTTTGCTATTATTCACTTTATCAGGGCTTGTAGGGTCTGCTTGCTCTCTGCCTAAAGATCTGGTGCATCTGCTTGAACTTTGCCTATGAATTTTGGAACCTTGGGGGGACTGCTCACACTCTGCCTTTTATTTGGGGCGAGGGCTGAGCTTATACTAGAAGTGTTAGATCCAAATTTCCACCCACCCCTCACGCTCATGGCTGACCAAGGGCAAATCCCGTAGATGTGCAGAAGCGTTCTTCATATGATTTGCATTGCACGGCTACTAGTGCACGACACAGCCAAATGTAAAGTTGAGGGATAATGTCAGTGTTCTCAAGCTGGTTCCTTCGTTTGCCACAGTTGTGCTTACTCTGCCGTACATAAAGTTTAACCCTTTCCCAGACATCCAGCTTCTAAGGTGTACTGCTTCCCGTCTCTTGCCCACTGGATTCCCTTTGATCTGCCTGATGACCCTTTGGATTCTACAATATTTCTGAACTTCCAACATTTTACACTTGTATATACCCTGGAGCTCACCACCTGGGGACAGCCATGTTTGGGGAGGTGAGTATTGTTTCCCAGCAAATGGGGGCTTGTTTATAGGTGAATGTGTCAGTAAGGCATTGGTACCTGATCATTCGCATTATAAGAGAAGACCAATGATAGATGGATGCTGTGGTGCACACACTACCAGTAGTCATTAGAAGTGGTTGGGTTGGGCCATGATGATGGATGGGTAAATATCCCCCCCCCATAGATGTAATTATATATACTTTTTAATTTTCCCTAGTTGAAGTTTAAATTAAAAAGCGTAAGATAAGTATAAAATACAATACTAACACTAACGCTGTGACATTCCTAGTTTACAAGGATATATTTTGGGGCTAGGATAATGGTACATACTACTAATACATTTAAAGGAATTTAACAGGAAAGTAAATTAAATGACTTCCTGGGGTCAGGGCAGCTATATAATGGTATATATAAATATATTGTTGCGAATCTATATATTAACTTAGGCTCTTGATTTCTGGTGTTGGAGGAAAACACCTTGCTCTGATAAATGTCAGTAACCTGCAAATAAGGCCGTAATTTGCGTAAGTTGCGATGGTGTTGCCCTATTTGTATATATAGGCCACTAATCCATTCTCTCTGTAGTCTGTTTTATGGTCCTTCTGTGAATTATGCTTATGCTGGAGTGGTAATTAAGCAGAACAGCAGTCAGATGTATTTAATGTGATGCACGCGGGCTAAGTACTGATGTGAAATGACTTTTCTATCTATGTAATAAATGATTGAAATGTTGAATAAATTAAATCTTAATATAATTTTGAATTAGCCAAGATTTAAATGGCTCAGCTGCCGGGTGCTGGAGTAAATAAAAGAGGCCAATGGTGGTGGTTTGAGCACTGGGCTGGAAAATATGTTCTTCCCTTGGCCAATAAGAAGCTTGATTATTCTCAATGCTTTTAGCTGATGTGCAAAAAAGATGATGGAGAATGCAAGCAACAAAAGCATTTAACATTAATGTTTATCGACCAGAAGTAATTCCTTAGCAGGCCTGGGAAATTGTCAAATGCAGATACATCAGTGTTGATTAACAATGGCTTATTCTCGGGCCTTTGGCCACCACTAATGCGTATAATTGTTAAACATCACCATTTAGTCTGTGTTTGCTTGTATTTAATGATGAGCTATTGTTTATAATGAGAGAACTGTTATATTTATATTTATCTACAGAAACATAACCTGTGCATTCAACATTGTAACCAAATGACATAGCGTCTTGCCTTGTCGAATCTTACACAAGTGTTCCCCAACCAGTGGTACGTAGGATTTTATTAGGTGTTAGGCACAGAAGCTGCAGACTGTTCTGTAGCCCAACCTGATATGGTGTTATATATACTTTAACCCACTGTAACCACAGTGTTCCATCAATTACCCGAAGTCACAAAAATCCTCCCCACCCCACCAACGGCACCCTATTGTAACTAGTGTCAGTGGATTGTTCGAAATATATGGCCAGTGGATAGACCTGTGGTTACAGCCCCTAGTTAACAGACTGGCAGCATATATAAAGGACACTAAGCATGTATACATTAATGTCCCAAGTACGATGGGCAAAAGGCGGAAGTTGGTGTACATTGGATGTTACTTTCTTGTTCTTCAGCATCACACATAATTTGACCTTCCAGGCTCTGGATTTTCATATAAAACAATATTCAGACTATTATGATGATTGTATAATGTTTATTGTGTTTCTTATCTCACATTTTTTTAATTCACTAGGGGAATGCTATCTGCAGAGGCATGGCGTTTCTATAGGGGGCACTGTTTACCACCCCCCTCGCTGGCTAACCTATATATATGGCTTGGTGGAAGTAGCACCACGCCCCTTTTGTTATTCATTCAGTATTTTGGGAGGTAAACTGATGACCTACTATTTTTGGAGGGGACTCCAAGAATACATTGGTGATGTTCTCATTTATCTAAATCTATATATTTAAATAAAAATGTAATAAATCTGGAATTTTCTTGTACCTGGGATCTGGACAACATACCTAAATTTGAAACTCCACACAGGAAGGAGAAATCACCACATGCATATGAAGCCCACATCAGGCATTGCTGTTTTGGAGGCAAGCAATAGCCAACCACTGCATGCCATCAAAGCCATGCCTGTAGGAGAACTAACTAGATCAGAGAAACTGTACAAAAGAAAGCAACCAGATTATATTGAGGCTGACTCAAAGGGTGTACCCCAAGTGTCCTCTAGGAGGTTCACAAGCTTTTTTCATCAAGTATCACTCTCTAAAATTCTTTTTTTCTCAAGTACCACCTGGGTGGTAATTATGAGTGGTGGTCAGTCACCTAAAGATGTGTTATATACACACAAAACTATTTAAATGTTTAACATTCACAGAAATAGTTTTAACCATGTTTAGTTCTTACCTTTTTCCCAAGTCCGGCTTTGGAAAAAGGTGGGAAGGGCGGCAGATACCCTAATTTATCATCAATGCCAGTAGTAATAGTGTGGCAGCCTGCCTGTCTCAGGTCAGGGTGGCCATTAGGGCCACCTTGTCAGGGGCCCCCTCTTCACTGCTGGGTCCCTTGGGTCCCATACTGGAGTGTTGGTTCTCCTGCCCTGATGGTTGCCCTGGGTTGGAAGTCCCTGCTCTAGATAAAGACTTAAAATAGTGCGAGACAAGAAATGTTAAGCCAAGGGATCCCACTTTCAAGCATGTGTACATGATAAAGATATTTTGTACCACCTCATATAAGGGTTGATTCGTGGCTCTGCGGCAAAAACCTCAAAACCATGCGCAAGTGTTTACGCATGGCACCGTGCGCAAGAATGGCGGCCGTGCACACAAAATGGCATGCGCAAATTGCAAGGTCAAGCTTCCGATGCACGTGCAAACTTGAAATGAAGCTACTTTTATGTGGAAATGACCCAGCTCTGTTCGCATTTTGCTGGCTAAGCCATTCACTGGTCCCCATGGCTTCTTGTTTCTGCCCCGTCTTTAATGTTTAGCAGTGGCAAATTTGTCTCTCCTGCTTTTGTGTTTGATTCAAATTTCTATTCACCAATCTGTAGTGGATTCCATGTGCCTGGCTGTGTTCTCCTTGTTTTTATGAATTGTTTTATTCTGCGATATCTTGTGGATTGCAACCTGCATCACGTTGAGCTTTTTAGCGTTTAAACACAAGAACCCTTAGGCACATCATTTTTCCAATGAAGTAAGGATATTTGTTTCTACGTTTGGAAAAAAACAGAACCCTATTGGTTATACAGAATAAATTGGTGAAATATATAGCATAGAAAATAGGGTGCTGTTAATTGCAAACTTTAAAAATATATCCTTACATCACTGGAAAAATAATATACCTAAACTGTAAACATGTGCCATCACGTGTTTACAGGTGATTTGGGGAGCAATATAGGACAAAGATTTTTAGCACTTTTTTGTGTGTTATCGCTAAAAAGTGGTGTTGCAATCTACACCATAATGCACAGCGTAAGTGACACTGGCTTCACCAAATATTTAGCATGACCTCCCCATATCCCTTCCTCACTACCTTGTTTGTTTAGTGTCTTAGTGCTTAATAACTGCACTATTAACATATGTTTGTTAATGGTGTTTTTTATTAAAAAATCTGTGGCCAAATGTCCACTTTTTCTTTGGATTTTTACCCTTAGTGCAATTCAACACCATAGAAAAAGTGTTTACTGTCAAAAGTACGATCATGAATCAATCCTTATTAAAGTGCACCTATACTCAGAAAGCAAGTTTATTTCATCACCTTCTATCCCCAGCCCAGTGCCCCAAAACAGCCCGTGTTTCTTTTTTTTTTGCTAAAGCCTTTGCCCAATATTCATAAACAGACTAACAGGAAGTAGTATTATGGTGAATGGCCTGCCATATGCTAATTAGTTCAGTTCCAACTAAAACATCAAGATACATTTTTTTCCTTACAAAAAACATGAGGAAATAAAATTCTCATGAATCAGCCCGAATGACAACTAATTTGAAGCGCTCCCCATTGCTGATCTGTGTGTGCAGAGACTGAACGCATCATCACTGGGGACGGAGCTGCTCGGTCGACTGCATGCAGTTTGTTTTGTTATGGATATTGGGAAAATGCTTTAGTAAAAAAAAACACAGGCTGTTTTGGGGTACTGAGCTGGGCATGGAAGGTGATGACTGAACTTTCCTCTGAATATAGGTTCACTCTAAGTTTGTAAACCTTTACTACTTTTTAAATTTTTTCATAAAATGTAATACAAGGAAAATAACTTGCTGCTGACATTTTGATTCCTAAAAAACATGGCACCTATTGCTGGCATGTGTTTTAGGAATGAAATTAGCATGTTGGTTAGTGAACAGCTCTTCAAACACTCCATAAATCTTACTCCATGCGCAAATTTACATGCAAAAATAGGTGCACAAAATAGTGTCTCATGAGTCGGGAAGAAGGGGAAAAAACATGAGTTAAATCATTTTTGCACATGTGGCGCATGGCCATGAATTGACCCTATAGTGTAGAATCTTCTATTATTATAGGGTGACCCAATTTTGCAACATGGAGGCTGATTTACTACTAGTGCCATGCATCGGCATGTGAGTGTCCGTATAGCGACTACTAGTAGACGCTGTAAGTGGGTATCGGGCGCTGTAACCAAGCGTTGCGGTCTCTGTAGCAATCTGGCCGGCATTGACGAATGTGATGTGTGTTGGGTGCTCTAACAACAGTATAACGCTGCAGCGAGCGATAGGTAGCGCCAGCTTAGTGCGTCTGGTACTCAGCGATCCACACCATACTTAAGAAAAACTACACACACACAGCGTCGGCGCTCTAAATCTGGTCACTATAGCACAGAGCGCCAGATGCTGTGTGATCAAAGTCTGATTTTGAACAACTATCCACCAGTAACAAAGCGAAAACACATGGAATGACATTGACACCTTAGTGCCAGACCTGTGAATACAATTCTGCATAAAAATATAAAAAGAAAAAAAACAAAACGCTATTTTAACAACCAAATGAAAGCCCATTGAAATTCATGGGAGAGCGACACTGAGCGCCGGAGCTATACGCTGAGCCGCCTCTAATAATACATGTGACGCTACGCTGATAGAGGTGCTCACCAGATTCACTTTCTAAAATGTCCCATACAGCGCCCAGCGTTCACCCGACACTTCCTGCCGCCATGAGGCACTATCTGGCGCTATCCCCTAAATGTAAAATGGGATTGTTATTGTCTCAGACTTCTCAATGTCTGCAAACAACAATAAGAGATGTGGCTACACATGCTGGGTAGCTTTAAGTGTGGCTCAACAAGATGCGGCATGTGCAAAATGTATTTCCCTTTCTTTGGGGAAAGAGTATAAGAATACAAGCATTTTTAATGAGGGTTCAAAACATATTGTATATTTGGTAACATGTGCTAATGAGGACAGCCAGAACTAGAATTTTGGGGCATCTCAGGCCCCTAAGATGGGTGGGACTTCCACCTCCAATCTTTACAAACATTCCATGAGGCCCCCTTTGCACTGTGTACTTTCACTGCATTTGCGCAAACTCTTCCTCTGTCATCTGCTATCCTGAACCATTTGCAGTTGCCATCTCCTATTAAAAATCATTGGTGCAAATGTAATTGCAACTTTGCCGCTCTTTGCAAGTGTTTGGGATCGCACTGTATTAAACTATGATCATGAGCACTATCACAGCAAAAATGCAATTATGCAAAAATGCTATCTCCCCCAACATGAGTCAAAGGGCCAATTGTTTCTTATAAGCAGCATTTTCACACAATCGCAATTGCCCTTCAATATTCTAGGCAGACAGCACGTCCTGCTCCAGACATAGTCCTTACATGTGGGTATACCTCCGCCTTCAGCGCCGTGCACTGCAGAATCATGAAGAAAACAAGCTCCTCCTGGCCCTACATATACCGAGGGACCTCCCACAAATCCCCAGATTCCTCTGCAGTGCTGAAACTGCGAAGACATGAAGTATCACGCTCTCGCAGGCGAGCGGGGTTTGACAGCCCGAGGCCCTGCGGGACTATTTCCACCCGTCCTCTTTGTGAGTAACATGCCTCCCAGCCTGGGCTGCGTTGGTCGGGTGAAGGTAGGCAGCACCTAGTGTGCTTACGGAGCCATGCTCCACCGCAATGCCCATCCATGGGGTAGGCGGTGTAGGCTAATGGTGAGCCTCATAATGGATGCCCCTCCCGCACCTTGCCCCACGCCCCATGTAGCGGTGAACCCCGAGTGGGTCACCTTCTTCCTTAGTTCCCCCCGTTAGCGTGGGGAAAAAGAGGGGGGGGGTTGTGTACGTTGGCCTAATCTTGCCATATCACACGTCTTGCCTTAGCCCTATCGGTTTCCGGGGGTCAGAGTCGCGCCTTAAACTTTGTTTTTACGTTGGCTGCTGCGCCTTTAAGATATGTGTCTTGGCGCGTAAGGCGGCTCCGTCTCGCAACGCCATGGCGTTATTTCTGTTCTTTTCCTGTCTTGTTCCGCGGAGCTTCGCGCTCTCCGGGGTGGGCGTGGTCTGGTTTGGCGCGTTCCGCGTCACCTATAGCTCGGGCCCGCCCTTCGAGGTTCGCTGGCGCCATTTTGTCGGTCTCCCGCGCGCGCGTGGTCACGATACTCCTTCTCCCTTGGTTGATGTAAGTTCCCTCACGGGCGTTCGTTTAATTTGCTTTTTGTGTTGCGCATGGCTCTGACACCCTCTTTTCCCCTTATGTCTTTCAGACGCCAAGCTTCCAGTGGCTTCTCCCGGCCTGATATATATATATATATATATATATATATATATATATATATATATCTCACGGGGTCATATTAGAATCTCCCACATTCCCAGCGGGTTTGGGGCATCCAGGGTTGCTTACAGCATAAATCCCTTCCGGCATATTACCTAGATTAATCACCATATGGAGGCATCTCAGAATTTGGTGTCCGGGGTCCCGCGGGGACAAGACCGGCTGTGTACCATGTGTAGACAACCCCACGCTGACGCTGACAGAGCACTGGTCTGCGGACCGTGTGCTGAACAAGCACTGGCCCTGCAATCAGGCTTGCCTGTACCTGCACCTCGATTCAATACACCTGTCTCCCCAGACTTGAATCTCACTCCTGATGAGTCGCACTCGAGCGGGGATGACCAGCAGGTAGTGCCGAGCAAGCTTCCCACCACGGAGCATATTATGTCAGGCTTGGCAGAGCGCTTGGGCGCTGGGAAGAAACGATCCCTGACGCAACCTAGCTATAGGTCTTCCACTGAAACCTAAGAACCTGCTGCCATGCAGGATCTGGATCAGTCCGAGGACGATGATCTGTTCTCAGTGTCCAGTTCTTCAGATGAGTTGTCTTGGAACCGCGAAGGTTCTGGCCCGGAGTCCTGGGGCCTGTGTGAAACTGATGAGTTACTCATTAAGATTTTTGAAGTGCTGTCTATCTCTCCCCCGGGAGAGTCTCCCAAGCCCAAGAGGGAGAATTTCCACACGGCGACACCGCGCCTGGAATTCTTGGATCAGGATCATTTCCAGTATCTTATATCTAAGGAATGGGAATCCCCTTGTAAACTCACAGGGGTCCCAGGGGTTTGGGACTGGAAGTACCCCTTTCCCCAAGATTTGGTTGAACGATGGTCAGTTCCTCCAGAGGTGGATGCTCCAATTATTGGGGTTGTTAACCCTCCCTTCATGGCGGCTTCCCCCTCTCGCACCCTTCGGGATGCCGAGGACCGGCGCATGGACAGATTGGCCTCCCATGCCTTCTCTAGTGTAGGGACGGCTCTGCGCCCGGTCTGTGCTGCGGCTGTTACCTCGGTGGCCGCCAGGACGCTGATCAGGAAGAAAATTGACCAACAGCCGGAGGATCTCCCTTGTGAGGTCTTCAATGCACTGTCAGATTGTGACGTTTTTGTGAGATTTATCCTCTCAGCTATGGATGACACCATTAAAATGTGTGCTAAAACCTCGGCCCTTGTGGTGGCCATTCGTCGACTGCTTAGGCTGCGACAGTGGGGGGCTGACAGTGACACTAAAAAGGTTCTTACTGCCATTCCCTTTCGAGGACGTCGCTTATTCGGAGCCAGGTTGGACCTTTTTGGCAAAAAGGGTAAGACGCCCTTGTGCAGACGGTCAGCCAGGCAACCCAGGGGCAGGGACCCCTCGCCCCCTCCTTATGTTTCTGTTAAAAGAGAACCAGAAGTGTGCTTCCAACTTTTTGGAGTGGAAGCTCGTTCCAGGGGAGGCAGGCATCGCCCTGGGACCTCTGGCAGGTCAAAACCAAAGTCTGCCAAAACCTCACAAGCATGAAGGGATGCCCTCGCCCTGCGGGCGAGGGAACTGCCACAGCACTTGGCTCTTATGGTAGGATGCCATGCTTCGTTCGGGCGATGGCAGGTGATGGCCTTCCTGGACATGGTTTTTGATAGAATGAGTGTTTTGGGCAGTTCCCTTCAAAATTAGCCAGGGGTATTCTAGTCCCCGTTGTATCCTTTAGTGATTGGACACAGGTTGAGTCTGGCCTGGAGGGTCTGGGCCTTCTTTTAGGTTGGCCTTGGCTGATAATTGCATTCACTCTGCTCTTCCCTCGGGATGATGCAGTCTGCCCAGATCCAGCGGTTTAGACCGGGCATCTAGGTTCCACGGGCTTTGCCTACTTGGTATCCATCTGTGGGGCCGCAGACGCCCTTGTCAAGTGAACCTCTGGATGCATGCAAGGATCCTTTTCCCCTTCGGTCCCTTGTTCCCTCTGGACGCCTAGTCCCTTTTTCCAGCCGGTGTTACAGGACCATTCTTTAGATTAGGGTCATGTCTGGGGTCCCTCCCCTGTTCCCAGATGGCTCGCCAAGGCGAGTAGGGGAGCGCTTTCATGCTCATTCACCGGTGCTGTCCGTACTAGTTCTACTTTGACTTGGGGCTCTCTTGGAGTCTTTTGGATTGGTGCTTAGGCACATCTATTACTTGGTGTAATCTGATTCATACTCTCCCTACGGGGTGGCATTTCGATGGGTCCAGGTTCAACCTTCCCTTCTGATTTGGGTGCCTTGGTATGGAAGGGGCCTTGCCCTCTGTGTAATCTCATTACATTCACCTTGCGGCTGGTGGGCCTATTGCTGGCGGCCCAAGGCTGTTCTTTTTCCCAGATGCCCCTGGGGCCTGCGGCACCTTGGGTTACTTATCCTGGATGGGGTTCCAACACCCCTGGAAATAGATTAGTACGTTCCCCCGGTTTTTATGGGGGTTCCCTTCTGGTTGGTCTACTCATGGAAGTTGTTAAAGACATCACTTCCTTCTTGCTATCCCTGTAGATGGTCGCCACGGGGACCAGGTCTGGCAGGGTCACTACAGGGGTTCTATTCCTTATGAAATTCCCTGAGGTACCTAAGGGAGGCCCCTTTAGGGGGGTCCATTTTCATACCATTGGTAGGTCATCACATTGTGCCTTGTTGGGCCCTAGCTTGCTGGTCTGTTTCCCTTAGGCCTTGTCTCTTGGGGACTCTTGGTCTGTCTGGTCAGTGGCCTGTCCCAGCTCTTATCCGAGAAGGTCTCGGAACAGGTTGACCCTTCTTGTAGGGTCTGGTTCTGATCCAGTGGAGGTTGCTTACACTCCTTGCGCTTCATTGGTATTGGCTCGTTGGCTGTCCTACTGTGCTGGGAGGGCCTTCCCTAGTGTCTCAATGAGCCTACTGGTTGGGGCCGTGGCCCTGTGACTGTTACAGAGACTCTGTCTGGTTAAGATCTTAATTCGTTGCCCTGGGTGATTTTCCCAGGACTCTCCGGCCTTGGTCACGGCGACCTAGTATGGCCTTTTGTCCGAGTATTCTACCCTTTGTCTGACCCTTCTTACACCCTGCTAGGTGGGGTTCTGCACAGACTTGCTGTGGCAAGGGTGAACTGTTGCACTGGGGGCCATGATTGGCCCTGTGTGGTTTGGTTCGCATTTTCTGCTGGAGACAGTTGTACTGTGTGCCCTCTCATGTGGGCTGTTATGCCTAGTTAGGCTCCTTACTACGTCATTCCCTTCACAGGGTTTGGACGATCCTTATTCACCCTATCAGAATTGTTCCCTGTGGGTGTCTCTTCTTGATGGAATGAGGTCTTACCCATGGGTACTAGAGTTCTTATGGCATGGCCGGAGTTGGTCCCCCAACTCAGTTCCTTGAGAGGTTCCAGGGCTCGTCCTGTTTGTCCTCGGTAGAGACTAGTTTCAAGCTTCGGCGTTGAGCTTTCCTCAGGGGTGGCTCAGGCGCATTCCCCAGAGAATTCTAAGCTCCCTTGGGGGGGGGGGGGGGTGCTTATCCTGTTGCCCTCCTAGGGGTTCCCTGAGTCTTATTCAGGTTCTTGTCTGAACTGTTCCCTGCCTCAGATGACTCCTTCGGGGCGGGTGCCTCAGTATGGGGCGTGCCATAGGAGACGGCTTTCTTAGCCTAGTCCTTTTTATATATTTTTTTTACAGCTCTTTGTAATCTGTACACCGTCTGGGGAGGATGTGTTCGCCCTGCACCAAGCTTGAGTCCAGACGGAGGGTTGTTATCCTTCTCGATTCCAGAACCTATGGTCTTTGGACTGGTGTTCTGTTTACTCTGAGCTTAAAAGGGATCTGTATCCCTCAATAGGCATTGGGAACCTCTGGACTGCTTACTGTCCAGGGTTGAGGCTATGCCCGTTGGGCTTATAAACGTAACCATCCTTCTTGCAGCAGGATCTGGTTACTCCCATGAGTATGGGAGTCTGTTGGACTGGTCTTGTTTGGCTGGTTGCCCTACTGAGCTCCTGATTATCATGTTGGCTCTTGAGGAGCCTTGTTAGCTCGTGTTCAGTATTACGTTTGTCTCGCCGAGACCAAGGTTCGTATTCCCTGACGGGAAAGGTCCTATGGTTGCCATGGCTACCCTGTTATCGTTAGTAGCATCGTTAGTGTCACCAATCGGCACTTACCTGGGCCCCGGTCCAGCGGTGTCGGCGGCCGGCCCCGGCAGCTCCGGCCCGGCGGCCGCGCCGTGCAGCGTCTGCTCAGGCGGCGCCGAGCACGGCCTCTCTCCCTCCTCGCGCGCGCGTCATCAGTTCCCGGGCGCGCGCACGTGCCCGAGACCTGTTTTCCCTCCGGCGGCGCTGTGCTCAGCGGAGCAAGGTTACAGGCGATAGCGCTGTTTTGGTTGGCTGTGCCTTTTTTCATGGGGATCCCACCCTACATATGGACACTGCTATTGGATGTCCCACATGTAAGGACTATGTCTGGAGCAGGACGTGCTGTCTGCTTAGAATAATACAACTCTGTGAAGTACTCACCTGTAGAGTTGGTATTATATGCAGACAGCACGTCCTGGTCCACCCCACCCTGATTCACTTTGTTCTGGATACCCTGTGTGGTGATTATTATCTTGGATATTTTTGCCAGTCTCTGGGTGGTTGTTTTCCTCCTGGCTTCTTATCTCACTGCTTTTCAATGCTGGGGATTTGTGGGAGGTCCCTCGGTATATGTAGGGCCGGGAGGAGCTTGTTTTCTTCATGATTCTGCAGTGCACGGCGCTGAAGGCGGAGGTATACCCACATGTAAGGACTATGTCTGGAGCAGGACGTGCTGTCACATATATGCATATGCATATAATACCAACTCTACAGGTGAGTACTTCACAGAGTTGTATTTTTGCAGGTGTGGAACCAGCTTAAAGCTGTTCTTCACTCTGAATAAGATTCTATCTTATATGTTTGTACATACACCCTGTACATACAGATTGCTCACATTAAAAATCATCCTACCTGCATCTACTGCATGTTATGAGCCTTTAAACATCCAAGATGGCGGCTCATGTAACATCAGGCAGCCTGCAAACAGGAAGTGCCTTCTGACTGTGCTGCCCTGCATTTTTGGACTTCTGATCTTTTCCTGACCCCTGCTCTGCTCTGTCTGAGCAAAGCACAGCTATAACCCGCCTCCCTGTACTTTATCCCACTCTCCTCTCCTCAGTAAGTGTGAGTCAAGTTGGCGCCGCCCATACCCTAAAGTCCTTAACAGAGTTGCAGCCCAGTGGGGGAAAGAATGATAAGTAAGTGACTAAAAACGTAAAATATATTAATTTTAGATGCTGGGGAATCTTTTTTTTAAGGTTTGGGCTTTTCAATAAATCATGGTAAAGGTCCGGTTTAAGTGTTGTATGGGTCAAAATCTGGATTTGAAAAAGGGGGTGAATATCTAAAGCATATTCAAGCATATGCAATGCTGTTTCCAGGTGGGTGAAAAAGTATTTTTGCCTGTTGGATACAGAGAACCTTTACCATCTGTGCTAGCAGTGTAGACCTGGACAGTTGAACAATACACACACATCTCTCTGTATATATATGTATATATCTTGCCAGGATCTGGGGTGCTAACGGCAATGACTCAGCATAATCATAAAGCAGGGTACAATGCAGTAAAGTCAGCGGTTTCCTCACCAGCTTTAGCAATGTCCAATGTCTGATAGGTACAGAGTATTGCAAGTCCTCAATATCACAGGTCCACATTCAGGGCATACATGACCAGGATGCTAATCCACAGGCTCCAAAAACATAACACATAAAGTCTTTCCTGTGCAGTTCAGACCTGTAGGTTTTGGGAGCAGCACAGCACGGGCTCCTTATCCCAGTCTCTCCTTCTCCACACTGGAAGCCTCAGAAGCTCCTTTATCAGGCTTCATTCCTTCAATTAATCTAATCACCTGGACAAACCTGGGAGTAAGGGAAAAACCCGTAGAGGACTGGGGATGAGGACTGGATCGTGCCTGGCTGAAAAAAACAAGGGAAATATAGACCCCATCCACCACTTTTCTATACACTTTACCACTATATATATATATATATATATATATATATATATATAAATATATATATATTATATAGGTCTGTCTGTGCTCCTGCCCATTGTACACTGATTGCAAGTGGAGCCATTCATTACAGTCTTGAGCGTATAACAATAATAATGATTCTCCAGCTAATAGTGAATTATTCATTGCTAGCTGGGATCAATCGAGTTGGCAGTTTTACAACCCAATGTAAGTGGTTTATTTTCCTTTCCTGGTAAATTATGTAGACACATTTACGCCAACATTTTGTCAAGATGAATATTTCCAGCACCAGTCCCGTTCGTAATGACTTTTTTGCTAATTGTAATCGCCAGGTAGAACATTTTTATCATCTCTCCTGCTCTTCCTATCAAAATATTACAATATTCCCAGCGGCATACCAGGGAAAAAGTGAAATCTAAATGAATTTCTCAGTGGCAGACTGCGACTCCCATCAATATGTTGCCTGGGTATGTGATTCAGTCTGTTTTCAGCGTCTGGGGGCTTTTGAAATAAAACCGCAAATCTCACTGTTAAATACTGAGCTTTTTATTGCTCAGTAGGGAATAATAGAAGCACCGGCTTGAAGTGTCATCAGAAAAGATGGAAGAATCAGCTTATATAAACAACCCAACAGTGTGCACTTGCATTGTTTAAGCTGAAAAAAGGCATTATTTTTACTACATAAGATAAAGTGGTTCTTAGCCTAAAGCAACATAGATTTGCATTTACAGTACAAAAATAGAATGAAAAAAATAATAGATTTTGTGTTGGTCATATCACTAGTCTCCTCGATTTCTTGTAAAACTGGCCTAACATGTTCCAACACATCAGGACCAATGTAGACCCACATTTTCTATTACAAATCATAAATTATTATTACCTCTAAATTGAAACTAAAATCTGCCTGAAATGTTTTTTTGTGAAACACCATCAAAGGGCTGCAGAAAATGTCAGTGCTTGTTGGCCTTCAGGTGGTGGCTATTATGAGACTAACTGTCACCGACACACAAGGGAAATTCATTCAAGTCTATCTTAAATAGCATATGCTCATTTTCCTTCAGGCAAGGCAATCCAGTGCTTAGCTGGCAACAGGGGTTTTATTCTATTGCCATCTGTTACAAGCATCACATACTTGGGTACTGTAGCTTGTTCCCCTATATTCAGTCACTAGGGGTCAAAATTCATTGTTATTTTGGGGACAGGGGAGCAGGCCTAGACAATTTCCTGAATTTTCCGCTTCTGTTGTAGTATCAGGGCAATTTGGATCAAGGTTAACCTAGGCTGTTGGTTGTTTTAGGTACAGATAAGGCTTTAAGATTTGTGAAGACTCTTCACATAGAGCAGTTCAACAGGTGAGATGCAGGTGTTGACTCTTTATTGAATACTATAGAATAGAAATATTGCATAGTAATAATATAATAAGAAAGGTTATAAAGCATAGGGCCACAAAACAAAACTGGAAAATTTGGCATATATAGCAACAATGGTAAAAAATAATTGGTTCCCTTTTTCATCCAAATCACATTGGGTGCCCCCACCATAGAATAAAGGGTGGAATCCTCCCATTGATTCTGATCTCTCAGAATAAGACATTTTGACTCAGTAAAAGAAATGGGAAAGAAAAAGTGAATGGAGCAGACAGAAGACTTTCAGGCGGTCTAAAGAGTAGGTCAAGGAAAAAGGGGGATAGAAGTAGTGAAGGGGATGCAAAGAGGCACCTTCAGCAGGTCAAAGGGACAGAAGAGAACCTCACGCAGCTCCCATGCCTTTGTATTGCCTCGGTGGAGTCCACACCTTTTTTTCATGTGTGTTCATTCATATTGCAGACAATTTCTCAACAATAGAGATAAGCGATCTTTTGAAATCAGGTTTAGATGATTCTCCAAATTTTTTCCTAAATGTTTGGGTTTGGAATGTTCATTAGACGACTCCTCCTTTAGCAGCCTTTCCTTCCTTTCCCCAAGCTGCCAATCAAGGTGTATGGTCCGTTCCTGTTCCTCCCCCCACCTCCTGTTCTTCACCCTGATTCAAAATGGACACTAACAACCCAGTCATTGTTCAGTCATTATTATTGTGTCATCAGCCCTAAGGACAGTTGCACCCTGGTGACACCCACAAAAAATAGAACCAGGGTTCTCTTTACATGTTTGTAAAATAAATGATTGTATAGGACCTCAGTATTATTTCGATCAACGAGAAGTCACACACAGGTGTCAACCACAAAGGAAAAACAGGGACACACAGACTGTTCTCTCTTCAAAAAAAGAAAACAGCTGACCCCCCCCCCCCCCCCCACAGGTCTCTCCCTTCCTAGCTTTAGTGCTGACAGGCAGTGTGTAGCAGGAACAAAGAATTGACAATGAATTCCATACAGGAAAGAAAGGAGAAAGTGAGCAGGAACATTTGGGATGTGTGACCAGTAGGTCAAGTAAAAAGAGGGAAATGCAAACAGACACCTTCAGCAGGTAAAAGAGAATCTCACACAGCGCCCCATACACAGTCCATACATTATGCATGTGTGTCCGCTCGCACTGTACGGGAGAAATCTCTCATCAACCATTGTGTCTCCTGTTCTTAACCTCCTGCAAATTCAGGATGGGTGTATTCCACACTATAGCTATTGATTGTTTTGTTAGATAAAGACTTGATTTGTCAGTAGAACCCTGGGTAAATGTAGGTGTATCACCAAGGTAATCATGTTGTAGACTCTAATCCAGAGGGTTTGCACAATGGGACAAAACCATCAGATATGCAACATCAGGGGTGCACCTGTAATGAGGCCATGTGAGTTTAGCACGTTGGGCGGCACTGCAGATGGGGGGGGGGGGGGGGATTGACATGGTGTTTATTTATTTCCTATTTAAAATATATATTTTTATTTTGTTTTACTGCTGTCATATTTTTAAGTCAACTATTGGTGGCTCAGTAACTCTGTCAGCAGCCCCGTCCCACCTCCACACCTCCAGTGGGAGAGGGGAGTCTTTCTAAAGTTTGCCTCAGGCAGCAGAGATGTTAGGTTCACCCCTGTGTAACATTGTACCCTCAACCAGACAGCTGAAGAAGTAATCTGGAGATACCATGGGGAAGTCTTTATGAATCAGACTATGGCATGACTTTCCATGGCAGGAATATTTCATAGCTATACTTTAAACTAAGTACTTTGAACAGGTTCCTGTCAAATAAGAGTCAGTTCATTAGACTCTTTCTCCGAATGCCAAATAATTCAACTTTGCATTCTGAGGAGGAGTACTTAACGACTGGTAGAGAGAGAAAATCAACCCCAGAGGGATTTTGTAGCCATTGTCAACCAAAATCTAATTGATATACGGTAGAATAGAATAGAAGTAGCTTATCAAGACAACTTGAAATGTAGAGTTGAAACTGTATAAGGCAGAAAATCTCTGATTTAGGCAATGTTTTATTCTTCCGTTTTGGAAAAGTGTCTTCAACCCATCAGGAGTACACAAATTTTGTACTTATTTGTATTGAATCTTCTAGAAGTCCACCGTTCAAAGGCTCTTAGTAGGGATGAGCGAATCGATCCGGACGAACCCGGAAAAAAATTTTCATGAAAAATTCGATTCGGATCGAATCCGAATTTCCCCGCGATTCGATCGCTCGAAGTTTTCCTTTAACATCCATTCATTTACATTACAGGCATTCTAAGATGGCGGACGGGACATGTCCAGACATCAACCCCGCGCCAGTGCAAGCTGGGACAGTCACATGCAGCCTATCAGCAGCCAGCAGCCCGGTGACGTCACAACGCTATTTAAGTCGGCGGACATCTTGCTTTTCCTCATTTCTCTATTGCATTCGTGAGAGACAGGACGCTGCTGTAGGCAGGGAGAGACAGTTAGACAGACAGGGACAGACAGGGACAGGCTGGAGACAGGCAGGAGACAGGCAGGAGACAGACAGAAAGTCAGCGAAAAGCAGGGAAAGTTAGGAAAAATCGGAGGCAGTCACAGGGAGATTTTTTTTTTTTTCATCCAGCCTGAGTGTTACTGGCTGGCTGACTGGCTTTGTTAGCGTTTTCAGGCTGCTTATACACTAACTGTGCATATATACTGAACTGATCTCAAGTCTGCTATGAGGCATCCCATTCTGTGACTACACCAGCCTCTATTTAATACCATAACCATTTGCACTTATTCTAATAGAAATTAGGCCTGATAAAGACACTTTTGCTGTGCATAGTCTTACTGCTGCCAGGTGCTCTCTGGTTTTTGGGGCATCCCATTCTGTGACTACACCAGCCTCTATTTAATACCATATAACCATTTGCACTTATTCTAATAAAAAATAAGGCCTGATAAAGACACTTTTGCTGTGCATAGTCTTACTGCTGCCAGGTGCTCTCTGGTTTTTGGGGCATCCCATTCTGTGACTACACCAGCCTCTATTTAATACCATATAATCATTTGCACTTATTCTAATAGCAATTAGGCCTGATAAAGACACTTTTGCTGTGCATAGTCTTAATGCTGCCAGGTGCTCTATGGTTTTTGGGGCATCCCATTCTGTGACTACACCAGCCTCTATTTAATACCATATAACCATTTGCACTTATTCTAATAGCAATTAGGCCTGATAAAGACACTTTTGCTGTGCATAGTCTTACTGCTGCCAGGTGCTCTCTGGTTTTTGGGGCATCCCATTCTGTGACTACACCAGCCTCTATTTAATACCATATAACCATTTGCACTTATTCTAATAGAAATTAGGCCTGATAAAAACACTTTTGCTGTGCATAGTCTTACTGCTGCCAGGTGCTCTCTGGTTTTTGGGGCATCCCATTCTGTGACTACACCAGCCTCTATTTAATACCATATAACCATTTGCACGTATTCTAATAGAAATTAGGCCTGATAAAGACACTTTTGCTGTGCATAGTCTTACTGCTGCCAGGTGCTCTCTGGTTTTTGGGGCATCCCATTCTGTGACTACACCAGCCTCTATTTAATACCATATAACCATTTGCACTTATTCTAATAGAAATTAGGCCTGATAAAGACACTTTTGCTGTGCATAGTCTTACTGCTGCCAGGTGCTCTCTGGTTTTTGGGGCATCCCATTCTGTGACTACACCAGCCTCTATTTAATACCATATAACCATTTGCACTTATTCTAATAGAAATTAGGCCTGATAAAGACACTTTTGCTGTGCATAGTCTTACTGCTGCCAGGTGCTCTCTGGTTTTTGGGGCATCCCATTCTGTGACTACACCAGCCTCTATTTAATACCATATAACCATTTGCACTTATTCCAATAGAAATTAGGCCTGATAAAGACACTTTTGCTGTGCATAGTCTTAATGCTGCCAGGTGCTCTCTGGTTTTTGGGGCATCCCATTCTGTGACTACACCAGCCTCTATTTAATACCATATAACCATTTGCACTTATTCTAATAGAAATTAGGCCTGATAAAGACACTTTTGCTGTGCATAGTCTTACTGCTGCCAGGTGCTCTCTGGTTTTTGGGGCATCCCATTCTGTGACTACACCAGCCTCTATTTAATACCATATAACCATTTGCACTTATTCTAATAGAAATTATGCCTGATAAAGACACTTTTGCTGTGCATAGTCTTACTGCTGCCAGGTGCTCTCTGGTTTTTGGGGCATCCCATTCTGTGACTACACCAGCCTCTATTTAATACCATATAACCATTTGCACTTATTCTAATAGAAATTAGGCCTGATAAAGACACTTTTGCTGTGCATAGTCTTACTGCTGCCAGGTGCTCTCTGGTTTTCGGGGCATCCCATTCTGTGACTACACCAGCCTCTATTTAATACCATATAACCATTTGCACTTATTCTAATAGAAATTAGGCCTGATAAAGACACTTTTGCTGTGCATAGTCTTACTGCTGCCAGGTGCTCTCTGGTTTTTGGGGCATCCCATTCTGTGACTACACCAGCCTCTATTTAATACCATATAACCATTTGCACTTATTCTAATAGAAATTAGGCCTGATAAAGACACTTTTTCTGTGCATAGTCTTACTGCTGCCAGGTGCTCTCTGGTTTTTGGGGCATCCCAATCTGTGACTACACCAGCCTCTATTTAATACCATATAACCATTTGCACGTATTCTAATAGAAATTAGGCCTGATAAAGACACTTTTGCTGTGCATAGTCTTACTGCTGCCAGGTGCTCTCTGGTTTTTGGGGCATCCCATTCTGTGACTACACCAGCCTCTATTTAATACCATATAACCATTTGCACTTATTCTAATAGAAATTAGGCCTGATAAAGACACTTTTGCTGTGCATAGTCTTACTGCTGCCAGGTGCTCTCTGGTTTTTGGGGCATCCCATTCTGTGACTACACCAGCCTCTATTTAATACCATATAACCATTTGCACTTATTCTAATAGAAATTAGGCCTGATAAAGACACTTTTGCTGTGCATAGTCTTACTGCTGCCAGGTGCTCTCTGGTTTTTGGGGCATCCCATTCTGTGACTACACAAGCCTCTATTTAATACCATATAACCATTTGCACTTATTCTAATAGAAATTAGGCCTGATAAAGACACTTTTGCTGTGCATAGTCTTACTGCTGCCAGGTGCTCTCTGGTTTTTGGGGCATCCCATTCTGTGACTACACCAGCCTCTATTTAATACCATATAACCATTTGCACTTATTCTAATAGAAATTAGGCCTGATAAAGACACTTTTGCTGTGCATAGTAGTACTGCTCACAGGTGCACTGCTGGCTGTTGGGGCATCCCTTTCTGTGACTACACACGCCTCTCTTTACTATAACCCTTTGCACTTATTCTAAAAGTCATTTGCCCTGATAAAGACACTTTTGCTGTGCATAGTAGTACTGCTCACAGGTGCACTGCTGGCTGTTGGGGCATCCCATTCTGTGACTACACAAGCCTCTCTTTACTATAACCCTTTGCACTTATTCTAAAAGTCATTTGGCCTGATAAAGACACTTTTGCTGTGCATAGTACTACTGCTGCCAGGTGCACTGCTGGCTGTTGGGGCATCCCATTCTGTGACTACACAAGCATCTATTTACTATAACCCTTTGCACTTATTCTAAAAGTCATTTGGCCTGATAAAGACACTTTTGCTGTGCTTAGTACTACTGCTGCCAGGTGCTCTCTGGTTTTTGGGGCATCCAATTCTGTGACTACACAAGCCTCTCTTTACTATAACCCTTTGCACTTATTCTAAAAGTCATTTGGCCTGATAAAGACACTTTTGCTGTGCATAGTATTACTGCTGCCAGGTGCACTGCTGGCTGTTGGGGCATCCCATTCTGTGACTACACAAGCCTCTATTTACTATAACCCTTTGCACTTATTCTAAAAGTCATTTGGCCTGATAAAGACACTTTTGCTGTGCTTAGTACTACTGCTTCCAGGTGCTCTCTGGTTTTTGGGGCATCCCATTCTGTGACTACACAAGCCTCTATTTACTATAACCCTTTGCACTTATTCTAAAAGTCATTTGGCCTGATAAAGACACTTTTGCTGTGCATAGTACTACTGCTGCCAGGTGCTCTATGGTTTTTGGGGCATCCCATTCTGTGACTACACAAGCCTCTATTTACTATAACCCTTTGCACTTATTCTAAAAGTCATTTGGCCTGATAAAGACACTTTTGCTGTGCATAGTACTACTGCTGCCAGGTGCACTGCTGGCTGTTGGGGCATCCCATTCTGTGACTACACAAGCCTCTATTCACTATAAACCTTTGCACTTATTCTAAAAGTCATTTGGCCTGATAAAGACACTTTTGCTGTGCTTAGTACTACTGCTGCCAGGTGCTCTCTGGTTTTTGGGGCATCCCATTCTGTGACTACACAAGCCTCTCTTTACTATAACCCTTTGCACTTATTCCAAAAGCCATTTGGCCTGATAAAGACACTTTTGCTGTGCATAGTACTACTGCTGCCAGGTGCACTGCTGGCTGTTGGGGCATCCCATTCTGTGACTACACAAGCCTCTATTTACTATAACCCTTTGCACTTATTCTAAAAGTCATTTGGCCTGATAAAGACACTTTTGCTGTGCATAGTACTACTGCTGCCAGGTGCACTGCTGGCTGTTGGGGCATCCCATTCTGTAACATACCATTAGCCTCTGCATTTACTGTAAGCTGCACAGTTATTTAAAGTAATTTGGGCTGTATGAGCCTGCTTACACACTGTTGCTGTGTGCATATATACTGATCTCAAGTCAGCTTTGGGGCATCCCATTCTGTAACATACCATTAGCCTCTGCATTCACTGTAAGCTGCACAGTTATTTAAAGTAATTTGGGCTGTTTCAGCCTGCTTACACACTGTTGCTGTGTGCATATATACTGATCTCAAGTCTGCTGTGGGCATCCCATTCTGTAACATACCATTAGCCTCTGCATTTACTGTAAGCTGCACAGTTATTTAAAGTAATTTGGCCTGTTTGAGCCTGCTTATCCACTCTTGCTGTGCATATATACTGATCTCAAGTCTGCTTCGGGGCATCCCATTCTGTAACATAACATAACCTACCTCTCTTATTTACACTAAGCAGCTCTCTTATTTAAACTAAGCAGGCCTCTTATTTTCACTAAGCAGCTCTCTTATTTAAGCTAAGCAGCTCTCTTATTTAAACTAAGCAGGCCTCTTGGATGCTGATTGTCCACTTTTGGGTGTGCATTATATTCGGTTTCATATACAGTGGGGTATCCCAATTTGTAAGATAACCTACCCCAACCATGTAAACTAAAGAGGCCTGTTGCAGCCTGAGTTTCTCTGCTTGCGTATGGCCTGCATTACAATCTGTCTCTTTCAATGACACTGCTGCCTGGGGTATCCCAATTTGTAAGATAACCTACCCCAACCATGTAAACTAAAGGTTACGTCCTTCCAGAAGGAAAACTTATGCCGAACACTATTTTTGTTGGGGGCATTGACCTTTGGATTGATCGGCATGAAATTAAGGATTTTTTTTAAAGTATGACGCTGTAAAGAAGGTCAAAATTATTTCTCATACTTGGATTATTGTTACTTTTTGTTCAGCTTAAAATATACCAGGCCACATGGGCATCCCAAGGCACATGCTGATTAACCCTATATGTTAAGCACAAGCATTTCTCATACTTGCACATGCTATTTTAACCCTATCTGTTATACAACATAAGCGTTGATCAGCATCAGCTGCTTTATTAAGCTACTTCAGTTTGCACTTGTTTTTGACTGCTTTTAATAAACCAGGCCGCAGGGCACCCCAAAGCTGCACCTTGCACCCTATCTGGTATACAACATAAGCGTTGATCAGCATCAGCTTCATTAAGCTACTTCAGTTTGCACTTCCTTTTTGACTGCTTTCATTTAACCAGGCCGCAGGGCACCCCAAAGCTGCACCTTGCACCCTACCTGTTTATACTAAATAAGCATCTACAGCCTAAGCTTTATTAAGTTATTGCATTTTGAATTGGTTTTGGTCTGCTTTAAATACACCAGGCCGCAGGGCATCCCAAACATGTTGCACCTCATCTGGTATACTAAATAAGCGTTGATCAGCATCAGCTTTATTAAGCTATTGCATTTTGCATTGGTTTTTGTACTGCTGCCAAAACACTAGCCCATATGGGCATCCCAAACCAGCACATGTCACCCTATCTGTTATACTAAATAAGCTTCTACAGGCCCTTTTTTTATTTATTTATTTTTATTTATATAGAGCTGTAATAGCTTATATAGTGAGGTAAATTTGCCATTTTGCTGCATTATATAGAGCACCCCCTCTGTAAATCTGAGGGGAAATAGTTTATATTATAAGGTAAATTCATGGTTTTGCACCATTATATGGAGCAGCCCCTGTGTAAATCTGAGGGGCAATAGCTTATATTGTGAGGTAAATTTGCCATTTTGCTTCATTATATAGAGCAGGCACTGTGTAAATCTGAGGGGCAATAGCTTATATTGTGAGGTAAATTTGCCATTTTGCTTCATTATAAAGAGCAGGCCCTGTGTAAATCTGAGGGGCAATAGCTTATATTGTGAGGTAAATTTGCCATTTTGCTTCATTATATAGAGCAGCCCCTGTTTAAATCTGAGGGGCAATAGTTTATATTATGAGGTAAATTCATGGTTTTGCACCATTATATGGAGCAGCCCCTGTGTAAATCTGAGGGGCAATAGCTTATATTGTGAGGTAAATTTGTCATTTTGCTTCATTATATAGAGCAGGCCCTGTGTAAATCTGAGGGGCAATAGCTTATATTGTGAGGTAAATTTGCCATTTTGCTTCATTATAAAGAGCAGGCCCTGTGTAAATCTGAGGGGCAATAGCTTATATTGTGAGGTAAATTTGCCATTTTGCTTCATTATATAGAGCAGCCCAGTTGCCATCTAAATCAACTACTGTCCGGCCAGTACAGCTTTTCCAGGGCAAACTCTGCTAGTTGTGGACACAAGTCAAGTTTGGCTTCCCAGCAAATCCAGTGGATCCTGAAGGTGTGTTGGCATGGTCATGTCAAGGTATGACATGACCTGCTGTTTGAGGTCCAGCTCCAGGTCTTCCTGCTGCTCATGAGTAGACTCACTATGCGGGTGTAGAAAGCTACTCACTAGCGACTGAGGCTGAGGCTGCTGCTGATGGAGCTGCTGCTGCTGCTGCTCCTTCCACCCCCCAGCAGCCATGGCAGTGGAAGGTGATCGCAGAGGTCCCCCCGAGTCAGACCTGCGGGAGTATGGGCCATGGCACAGATAGACATCGCCCAACTGACTACGTGGGATGTCTCTGTAGTAGGTCAGTTTGTCCTCCCTCTCAGTGGGCGTAAAAAATGCCCCCATTTTGTGCCGGAAGCGAGGGTCCAATAAGTTGGAGAGCCAGAAGTCATCCCGCCGACAAATGGAGACAATTCTGTGGTCACTACGCAAGCATGTGAGCATGCATCGTGCCATTTGTGCAAGTGACTCGGAGGGACTACCTGTCTCCAACTCCACTGTAAACTGCCACAGTGTGTCTGGGTCCTCTGTCTCGCCTTCCTCCCAACCCTCTAGCTCCTGTGGCTGCTCCTGCTCCTCCTCTCCTGTCAGATGACTAGATAAAATTTCATTTTGTGAAACCTAAACTGTGGTTTGCTGTGCCCCACCCCCTCCTCCTCCTCCACTTCAGCCCCCACAGGCTTCATGTGGCTGTGAAATGTATGTGCCATGTCTCCAGTGCCCTGACCAGCCATGGTTTCCAACATGTGTTGTAGTACATGAAGCAGTGGAATCTCATCGCTCATCTCATAGTCCTGGCAACTGTCTAATAAAGTAGCTTCCTCAAAGGGCCCGAGCAAACGGCCGGTGTCACGTATGAGCTGCCAATGGTTTACATTGAATTTACACAGGGGTGTCCCCCTATCCGTTTGGATCATCCAGAAATCCGTGATGGCTTTTCTCTGTTCCTATAGTGGATCCTGCATATGCAGGGTGGAATTCCAACGGGTGGAAATATGGCAAATCAGACTATGTTGGGGTACACCGTTCTGACGCTGAAGCTCAAAAAGGTTGTGCTTGGTGGTGTAGGAGTGCCAGAAGTGCATGCTAACTTTCTTTCCTGTTGTTCGGATGTCTTTCAGATGGGGGCAAGACTTCAGAAAACGCTTGACAACTAGACTGAACACGTGTGCCATGTCAGGACGCATGACTCTGGCTTCCTTGTCGCAGCGCAAACAAGATGTTCTTCCAAGTATCAGTCACCATGGGTCCAAATTTGCTGTTTTCGTGGATTAAGCAATGATTTCATGGATTGAGATCTCATTTTTAGTAGTTCCTCCCATTTGTGACTCAAGGAAAACCATGTGAAGAACAGCGTGAAACCACAATCACCAAGGGGGCCTAAAAGCATATATATTGTCCACCATGAGTCCATAGTTACAGCTCCAGACGTAGACAACACTGTGCACTTTGGTACACACTGACAGGCTAAAGGACTGGCCCACCTTCTGTTCAACAACATTTTACAGGGCAGGTACTGCCATCTTCGCAAAGCAATGATACCATGGGACTCTCCACCTCGGCTCGGCACAAGCCATCAGTTCTCTGAAAGGTCCACCACTGGGTAATGCAGCAGGCTGGACTTATGGTGACGCTGTCTGAGAGGAGAAATCCCTCAGACATCAAGATTAAAAATTCCAAGAATTTTTGAGGGCTAATTATTCAGAGGCAATGATACCTAGTTGTTTCTGATTTAATTACAAGGTGGAAACACACCCTCAAACAAAACTTCACTTTGGCAATACTATTGCATTTGTCTATTCATAATTTTATGTATATATATTAACTTACCTACTTTTTCTCCACAGGATTGTGGATGCAACATGAAAAACTGACACATCGCTGAGTAGCTGATTTTTCCTATCAACAGTCCCCAATAATTCACTGCTGCTGCTTCTGCCGCCGCCACCACCGCAGACTCCAGGGACCCTCTTCCACTACCTTGGCTTGCAACACCTCCTCCCACGACACTCTCCTCATCACTAATTGCCGGCTAGTGGAAGAAGAGGCGAGTGTTTCCTCCACTTCTTGGCTGGGCAGTAGCTGCTGAATTTTATGATTATCAGATCTTCATCAATGGATAGTGGAGCTGAACCCAAAGCATAACAACAGAAAACAGACAGTTGACTGGGGGTGTCAGATGCCACTTGTGATGCAGTGGACTGCTTTTGCAGCACTTCCAGACAAAGTTGCTTCATTGGCTGACACAATGACTGGTAAAGCTGTGGAACATATGGTTTAAAAGCAAAAATAACCATTTGTTTTTATATGAAAAAGACCCTGGTTTATACATACTTTTTTTTTCCCAGAGACTGCCCTGCGTGGAAATGAATGGCACATGGATCAGCCAAGCTTTCCTCCCAACAATGCCTGATGTATTCCAGTAGATTGATGACGGGGCCAGACCAACACTAAAGAAAGATGGATCGTGCAAAACAGATTTAAGGCGCTGCTCTCCAGTTACAGACATTCCTCCGCATCGGACCACAAGTAAGTATTGTAGACATGTCACTGGAGAAGTGGTCGAGGGGGTGTACATTTCACCTAGGTTACTACGCAGGGTGAGATGATAAGTCCAGGATTGATTTGTTTCTCAGCAGTGATATGCTGCTGAGTTGTTGTTTAATCTTGCCGGGCCTGGATTTATATGGAATGGCAGGTAGGTTTGGTAGAGGGACCTGTCATTCCACACCCCCCCCGATCCAGTTTGGGTTTTGGATCAGGTGAGCTCTGATCCTAATTAGCCTGGGAAGGTAAAAGCTCTGCAGAGCCTGCAGGTTTTTGCTCTCAGCCAGGAATGAACAGCCTGTGGGTTTTTGGAGGAAGCTGCGAGCGCAGCCACTGCTGGAGCTGAAACTTACCCTGCGATATCCAGGCGAAAGCTGTGCTTTGAAAGTGTCAGATAGGTGAGAAGAACCTGTTAGTAAGCGCCCAGCCGGGCTAGGTCTTTTATTTTGATTGTATAAAAGAAGCACGTTGTTGCTGTATATTTTTGTTTGCTGGACTATTTATGCCATGAATAAACACCAAGACCTGCTTTTATAAAATCTACGTCTGCTGTGAACTGTGTCCAAACACACCATCCCCCGGGAGGATCCCTACAGTATTGATAAAAAATCCTTTACGTTACTCTTACTTTTTATTAATATTCTTCGGATAAGACGGATCAGACATGATTCCAGATTAAAAATTCCAAGAATTTTTGAGGGCTAATTAGTCAGGGGCAATGATACCTTGTTGTTTCTGTTTAATTAAAAGGTGGAAACACACCCTCAAACAAAACTTCACTTTGGCAATACTTTTGCATTTGTTTATTCATAATTTTATGTAGATATTACTAACTAAGCTACTTTTTCTCCACATGACTCTCCACAGGGTGTGATTCATCTAATTTTTGGGCTCCTGAAGCCAACCCCAGTGTCTCTTTAAAGCAATGTTTGGGCTGCTGCTGCTGCTTGCAACTCCAGGGTGTGAATCATCCAATTTTTGGGCTCCTGAAGCCAACTCCAGTGTCTCTTTAAAGTAATGTTTGGGCTCCTGCTGCTGCTGCTGCCAACTCCAGGGTGTGATTCATCCAATTTTTGGGCTCCTGAAGCCAACCCCAGGCTCTCTTTAAAGTAATGTTTTGGCTCGTGCTGCTGCTGCTGCCAACTACAGGGTGTGAATCATCCAATTTTTGGGCTCCTGAAGCCAACCCCAGTGTCTCTTTAAAGTAATGTTTGGGCTCCTGCTGCTGCTGCTGCTGCCAACTCCAGGGTGTGATTCATCCAATTTTTGGGCTCCTGAAGCCAACCCCAGGGTCTCTTTAAAGTAATATTTGGGCTCCTGCTGCTGCTGCTGCCAGCTCCAGGGTGTGATTCATCCAATTTTTGGGCTCCTGAAGCCAACTCCAGTGTCTCTTTAAAGTAATGTTTGGGCTGCTGCTGCTGCCAACTCCAGGGTGTGATTCATCCAATTTTTGGGCTCCTGAAGCCAACCCCAGGGTCTCTTTAAAGTAATATTTGGGCTCCTGCTGCTGCTGCTGCCAACTCCAGGGTGTGATTCATCCAATTTTTGGGCTACTGAAGCCAACCCCAGTGTCTCTTTAAAGTAATGTTTGGGCTCCTGCTGCTGCTGCCAACTCCAGGGTGTGATTCATCCAATTTTTGGGCTCCTGAAGCCAACCCCAGGGTCTCTTTAAAGTAATGTTTGGGCTCCTGTTGCTGCTGCTGCTGCCAACTCCTGCCAACTCCAGGGTGTGAATCATCCAATTTTTGGGCTCCTGAAGCCAACCCCAGTGTCTCTTTAAAGTAATGTTTGGGCTCCTGCTGCTGCTGCTGCTGCCAACTCCAGGGTGTGATTCATCCAATCTTTGGGCTCCTGCTGCCAACCCCAGTGTCTCTTTAAAGTAATGTTTGGGCTCCTGCTGCTGCTGCCAACTCCAGGGTGTGATTCATCCAATTTTTGGGCTCCTGAAGCCAACCCCAGTGTCTCTTTAAAGTAATGTTTGGGCTCCTGCTGCTCCTGCTGCTGCCAACTCCATGGTGTGATTCATCCAATTTTTGGGCTCCTGAAGCCAACCCCAGGGTCTCTTTAAAGTAATATTTGGGCTCCTGTTGCTGCTGCTGCCAACTCCAGGGTGTGATTCATCCAATTTTTGGGCTCCTGAAGTCAACCCCAGGGTCTCTTTAAAGTAATATTTGGGCTCCTGCTGCTGCCAACTCCAGGGTGTGATTCATCCAATTGTTGGGCTCCTGAAGCCAACCCCAGGGTCTCTTTAAAGTAATATTTGGGCTCCTGCTGCTGCTGCCAACTCCAGGGTGTGAATCATCCAATTTTTGGGCTCCTGAAGCCAACCCCAGGGTCTCTTTAAAGTAATATTTGGGCTCCTGCTGCTGCCAACTCCAGGGTGTGATTCATCCAATTTTTGGGCTCCTGAAGCCAACCCCAGTGTCTCTTTAAAGTAATGTTTGGGCTGCTGCTGCTGCCAACTCCAGGGTGTGATTCATCCAATTTTTGGGCTCCTGAAGCCAACCCTAGTGTCTCTTTAAAGTAATGTTTGGGCTCCTGTTGCTGCTGCTGCCAACTCCAGGGTGTGAATCATCCAATTTTTGGGCTCCTGAAGCCAACCCCAGTGTCTCTTTAAAGTAATGTTTGGGCTCCTGCTGCTGCTGCTGCCAACTCCAGGGTGTGAATCATCCAATTTTTGGGCTCCTGGAGCCAACCCCAGTGTCTCTTTAAAGCAATGTTTGGGCTGCTGCTGCTGCTGCCAACTCCAGGGTGTGATTCATCCAATTTTTGGGCTCCTGCTGCTGCCAACTCCAGTGTCTCTTTAAAGCAATGTTTGGGCTCCTGCCCCTCATAGTGATGCCACTTCAACTCTCTGCAATTGTGCTGCTCTGCGATTCTATTAGCGATGCCTCTGATCTGCATGTGATATTTATTCAAAGTATTATTTAACTAACCCAGCACGCATCCTATGCATGTTACAGCAAGGCAGAATGGTTTACAACCCTATTGAGGCTCTAGGAGGCTCAGAAATAGCCGTTTTTAATAGCGATTCGTCGCGAATAAATTCGGGTCGAAACGATTTTTGTCGGAAAATTCGGCGAATCAGTCGAATCGAATTTTTCAAAAGTTCGCTCATCTCTAGCTCTTAGTCCTGCAAACCTGTGGGGAAACAGCAGGCAACTTGTGACGTCTGCCAGTGGGAGATAAGGAGAGATAAGCTTGCCAGAGCTGTGGAATATTTTCCTATGTTTGGAACCTTAATGAAACTCTGACCTTTGCCTATTTAGCACCAATTTACCAGCAGCTTGACTGAGGGGGATAGAGATTTGTAAATGTCATTACCCTGTGGGACATTCATTACATTTTGGAAAGGCTCTCTAGGTGTTTCCATTTTTAGATTCAATCCTGGGCACATTTTAATGAATACGACAGATGGCTCTAATATAATAAATGAGTAAAAAAATTCTGAATCACATTATTATTACAATTCTAAGGAGGCTGATTCACTACTAATGCCAGGTATTGCCAGATGAGCTTCTGTATAGCGACACCTAGAGTGACCGCTAGTAGACGCTGTATGTGGGTATCGGGTGCTGTAACAGAGCGTCTCAGTCGCTCTAGTAACCTGGCCAGCATTGCTGAATGTGATGTGTGTTGGGCGCTGTAACAACAGTATAGCGCAACAGCGAGCGACGGGAGGCGCCAGCTCAGTGCGTCCGGCACTCAGCGCTCAACACCATATTTAACAAAACACTAGACACAAAGAGCATCAGCGCTCTAAATCTGGGCGCTGTAGCACAGAGCGCCAGATGCTGTGTGATTAAATTCTGTTATAGAACACATGTCCACCAGTAACACAGCGAAAACACATGGAATTACATTGTTTTAACACTATGACATTAACACGTAAGTGCCAGACCTGTACATACAATTCTGCATAAAAAGTCAAAAAAGTTTCTAAAAGTGTTTGTTTGAAGCCAGGAGAGGTCACACAATGATTTGTGCCAAAAAAAAAAAAAATTGGCAAACACGCCCACTGAATGTATGGGAGAGCCCTTCAGAGCGACAGGTACTACATGGCGCTCTGGAACCTAGAGCGTCGGTGTTATATGCTGAGCCACCTGTAATAATACATTGGACGCTACATGGCGCTGTTAGAGGCACTCACCAGATTCGCTTTCTTAAATGTGGTTTTTTGTACAGCGCCCAGCGTTTACCAGACGCTGCCTGTCGCTACGAAGCACCACCTGGCGCTATGCCTTCTTAAATAACCCCCTTAGTGAAAAATGTAACAGTTACTGATACAATTGCATCCTTTGCTTAATACGCCAATGTAATATTTGTACTCTAAAACTACATTACTCTGTTAATGGGTTCTCTAACTTTACATAAAGATGATTTAATACAGTTACATTTAAAAATAAATTAGTCTAACATTAATTGTGAAGTTTACTATAGTTAAAGGGGGAGGTTCTTATCTTTTTTCTATTTTCAAATGCACTAGATAGCTATTGGTGACCTCATCTACAGACTGATTACTGTTGTTATTGTTTTTTTTTCTTACCAAAAAGTAGAGCTGGTCAATTTTATTTTAACTCATGTTCATTATATTTTACAAAATGCTTTTTGCATTTTTAAACAGGAAAGTGATGAGACTGAAGTGGATAAAAACAAATGCTGCACCCTCTGCAATATGTTCTTCACATCTGCAATTGTTGCTGAATCTCATTATCAAGGAAAGACGCACGCAAAAAGAGTCAAATTGGTCCTCGGGGAATCGCCAGACATTCCAGTTCGAGCAGGTGAGAGACTAGGTGAAAATTATTTGACATTACCAATTCTTTTTTTATTTTATGATCAATATGCAAAACAGCTAAAACTAGGGGAAGCTGGTGGGGGTGAGTATTTTGTGCTGCTTTATATTGAGAGTAAAGCATTATTCATTGTGGCATGCTTCTTCTGTCCCAGATTTTGTGACAGAAGGCCTTTAACCATATGCAACCCTGCACATCTGAAAATTTGCTGAGACTGTAGGTCGACATTAGGATTTTGAGGTTGGGTAAATACAGGGCTGAATTACATAATGGACCTGATTTTTGAAGCACTTTCTGCCAGACTACGTCACATTGGTGCAAAGTAAAGTAGTGCAAAATAAAATGTTTAATTTTTCCAGCATGTTACCGCACTTATTTTGCACCAGTACAAAAAAAAAAAAATAATAATATATATATTACACCACTCTATATTTCACAAATATGGTATAGTCTGGCAGATGGTGCTTGATAAATCTGGCCCAATATGTCAAATGTTTTGCCTACCAGTCATTTCTATGATCGATATCCAGCCCTGCTAAACTGTGCAGACTCAGGCAGCCATTTAGAGCCATATTTAAGAAGAACTTTTTTGGCTAAAGTGGCACTAAACACTTAACAAAACACTTAGGCCCTTATTTAAGAAGGGATAGCGTCAGGTAGCGGCTGGTTAATGACAGGTAGCGACTGGTGAACGCCGGACACGGCACGCAATTACACATTTATCAAGCAGAATCTGTTTAGCGACTGGGATAGCGCCATGTAGCGTCTGATTCATCATTTTCACAGCCTCAGCTACAGCGCCAGCGTTCAGCCTTGCACAGCGCCAGGTATGACCTCTCGCTACCTGTCGCTCTCACATACATTTCAATGGACGATCCTTTTCTTCTCTTTAAACTGTTTTTTTTTTTTTTTCAAAAAAATCACAAATTATTCTGTGACCTCTTCTGGCATTGAAATAACAGTTTTTTTCATAATTTTTTCATGTTTTATATATTTCCTCAGAAATGACATTACAGGTCTGGCATTAAAGTGTTCATGTTACAATGTTGTTACAATGTAATTCCATATGTTTTCGTTTTGTTACTAGTTGATAGATGCTGAAAAACAGACTTTAAACACACCGCCTCCTGCGCGCTGGGCTTCAGAGAAGCATTTCTCAGCACCAGAGATTTGTGAGACTGTTTTTTTCCTGAATATGTTGTGAGTCGGTCGCACTGAGCAGTCGCTAACATGCGCTCCCATACAGCGCTGTACTGGTCAAATAGCGACTCCTCACAATGTATTCAACATTACTGAACAGCGACTGAGTCGCTATAAAGTAGCGACTCACGGCCGAGCACTGCGATTACTAGCAGGCGCTCTGAAAATGCTGCTACAGACGCTCATCTGTCGCTACCTGGCGTTAGTGATGTATCAGCCTGTTAACAAGCACTTAACAACTAAAAAACAGCGATGTGACCACCAGCTCTTATTTGCCGAAAAGGGTGCAGCACCAGGCGCTGTGGTTGAAGCAGCACCAGATGAAACCTGGTGCTGTTGCTCAAGATTCCATAAAGCACAATGGGCAGAAAGGGATTGAAGTGTTTAATGCTTATTATTAATATTAAACACACATATTTGAACAGAACTTTCATTGTGACTTGTCAATAATTGAAACATGGGACATAGATGGTCCAAAATCTTTTTGGAGGGTTATTAAAATCGATTTTATTAGCTTCTTTTGCTTATCAATGTGTAATTAGGACACCAACAACTAAAATGTAGCCGAAACACGCTGTGAAGTTTGTCCCCTTTGTCCCCAGTAGTGATTTCTTGTAGCTGTAATGAAGAAATGGCAACCAGCGCCATAAAAATACAGCGCCAAAGATTGAAAGAAGGAAAAAGTCCTAAATATGATGTTGAGCACCGGAATAATGGCTGTACAAAGTAGCGCTCACTGGCACCAGGATAATCGTCCGGCAGGTCCAACAGGCGCTGATATAGGCCGGCCAATACCTAGGGCACCAATCAAAGATAATAAGTTAGCCTTCTGGGCAGTGACTGCTAGCGCCAATGTAGTACCCAACACAGCGCCAGACTAGACGCTAATGCCAGCGATCCGAAGCTGGCGCTTTAGCCACAGAAATGATGTTAAGAGGCACACATCATAAATAAGGCCCTTAGTGCGACTTTCCTGCTTAGTTAATAATAAAGCACTTGTGATCAAGGAAAGTTCGCGAAGATAATTCTCAATAATTCTGCAGTTACAAATCAGTAGGGTCAATTCAGGCCCATGCGAGAGGGCTTGAGAAAACCCCTGTGCTCCACTCACATGCAGAAAAGGTTTGTGTGTTGGATGATTCGGAGAAACCCACAAACATTTTCCACATGTGTATGATTGTGCGATGCATGGGAGTTTTTCATTTTACTCCCGCATGCTGCAAATGCCAGCATGTTTTATACCATGAAGACAAAATACGGTAATCTTTCATTTTTTTTTTTATTTCATTTTTTTTAAAGAGTCCTCCTCACCCCCACTGACCCAACCAGCTTGTGTACTAGCCCTGCTGTTCAAGAAGCACCTGTTCCCTTCCATACAGGTGCAGTGCTGCTCTTCCAGGTGCGGCGGGGACATTCCATACAGGTGCAGTGCTGCCCTTCCAGGTGTGGCAGGGACATTCCATACAGGTGCAGTGCTGCTCTTCCAGGTGCGGCAGAGACATTCCATACAGGTGCAGTGCTGCTCTTCCAGGTGCGGCGGGGACATTCCATACAGGTGCAGTGCTGCTCTTCCAGGTGCGGCAGGGACATTCCATACAGGTGCAGTGCTGCTCTTCCAGGTGCGGCGGGGACATTCCATACAGGTGCAGTGCTGCTCTTCCAGGTGCGGCAGGGACATTCCAAACAGGTGCAGTGCTGCTCTTCCAGGTGTGGCAGGGACATTCCATACAGGTGCAGTGCTGCTCTTCCAGGTGTGGCAGGGACATTCCATACAGGTGCAGTGCTGCTCTTCCAGGTGTGGCAGGGACATTCCATACAGGTGCAGTGCTGCCCTTCCAGGTGCGGCAGGGACATTCCATACAGGTGCAGTGCTGCTCTTCCAGGTGCGGCAGAGACATTCCATACAGGTGCAGTGCTGCTCTTCCAGGTGCGGCGGGGACATTCCATACAGGTGCAGTGCTGCTCTTCCAGGTGCGGCGGGGACATTCCATACAGGTGCAGTGCTGCTCTTCCAGGTGCGGCGGGGACATTCCATACAGGTGCAGTGCTGCTCTTCCAGGTGCGGCAGGGACATTCCATACAGGTGCAGTGCTGCTCTTCCAGGTGCGGCAGGGACATTCCATACAGGTGCAGTGCTGCTCTTCCAGGTGTGGCAGAGACATTCCATACAGGTGCAGTGCTGCTCTTCCAGGTGCGGCAGAGACATTCCATACAGGTGCAGTGCTGCCCTTCCAGGTGTGGCAGAGACATTCCATACAGGTGCAGTGCTGCTCTTCCAGGTGTGGCAGAGACATTCCATACAGGTGCAGTGCTGCTCTTCCAGGTGCGGCGGGGACATTCCATACAGGTGCAGTGCTGCTCTTCCAGGTGCGGCGGGGACATTCCATACAGGTGCAGTGCTGCTCTTCCAGGTGCGGCGGGGACATTCCATACAGGTGCAGTGCTGCTCTTCCAGGTGCGGCAGGGACATTCCATACAGGTGCAGTGCTGCTCTTCCAGGTGCGGCAGGGACATTCCATACAGGTGCAGTGCTGCCCTTCCAGGTGCGGCGGGGACATTCCATACAGGTGCAGTGCTGCTCTTCCAGGTGCGGCAGGGACATTCCATACAGGTGCAGTGCTGCCCTTCCAGGTGCGGCAGGGACATTCCATACAGGTGCAGTGCTGCTCTTCCAGGTGCGGCAGAGACATTCCATACAGGTGCAGTGCTGCTCTTCCAGGTGCGGCAGGGACATTCCACACAGGTGCAGTGCTGCTCTTCCAGGTGTGGCAGGGACATTCCATACAGGTGCAGTGCTGCTCTTCCAGGTGCGGCAGGGACATTCCATACAGGTGCAGTGCTGCCCTTCCAGGTGCGGCGGGGACATTCCATACAGGTGCAGTGCTGCTCTTCCAGGTGCGGCAGGGACATTCCATACAGGTGCAGTGCTGCTCTTCCAGGTGCGGCAGGGACATTCCACACAGGTGCAGTGCTGCTCTTCCAGGTGTGGCAGGGACATTCCATACAGGTGCAGTGCTGCTCTTCCAGGTGCGGCAGGGACATTCCATACAGGTGCAGTGCTGCCCTTCCAGGTGCGGCGGGGACATTCCATACAGGTGCAGTGCTGCTCTTCCAGGTGCGGCAGGGACATTCCATACAGGTGCAGTGCTGCTCTTCCAGGTGCGGCAGGGACATTCCATACAGGTGCAGTGCTGCTCTTCCAGGTGCGGCAGGGACATTCCATACAGGTGCAGTGCTGCTCTTCCAGGTGCGGCAGGGACATTCCATACAGGTGCAGTGCTGCTCTTCCAGGTGCGGCAGGGACATTCCATACAGGTGCAGTGCTGCTCTTCCAGGTGCGGCAGGGACATTCCATACAGGTGCAGTGCTGCTCTTCCAGGTGCGGCAGGGACATTCCATACAGGTGCAGTGCTGCTCTTCCAGGTGCGGGAGGGACATTCCATACAGGTGCAGTGCTGCTCTTCCAGGTGCGGCAGGGACATTCCCTACAGGTGCAGTGCTGCTCTTCCAGGTGCGGCAGGGACATTCCATACAGGTGCAGTGCTGCTCTTCCAGGTGCGGCAGGGACATTCCATACAGGTGCAGTGCTGCTCTTCCAGGTGCGGCAGGGACATTTGTATAAAAATAACAAAGCAAGGATAAAATAGCCTGACTCCAAACTTTCTAAGGATCTAGATTGCCACACCACCAGGCTCACCCAGTATTATCATGATGTCTTCTGTACTTCTTCATGACCAATATTAGTCTGTGCCCTATACTCATTGTTGCTCCAAAGGAATTCCAGTTGCTGCTGGGCATCATCTAACTCTCTGAGGATGCCTCTTTTGTTGAAACATGCATACAGCACATATCACAACATACATGTATACATGTAAAGCCAAAAACACTATTTCTTTATTGCTGAGGTACTTCTCATGTCTAAGAAACCCTCATTAGTCTATTTGATGCTGTATATAAAAATCTGATATCTCACTTAAAGCGGACCAACAGTCAAAAATGAATTAAATCAGAATAACTCAACAAACAGTCCTCATGCACACCTCCCCAGAGCAATTTGGGGCCTTATTCATGAAGGGATAGCGCCAGGTAGCGTCAGGGGAATGCCAGACACGGAGCGCAATTACACATTTATGAAGGCGATTCTGGTGAGCGACTGGAACAAAGCCATGTAGCGTCCGATTCATCATTATCCCAGGCTCAGCGTACAGCGCCAGCGTTCAGCCTTGCAAAGCGCCACGTCTTACCTCTTGCTACCTGGCGCTCTCTTATACATTTCTATGGATGATCCTTAAATCCATTTCCTGATCCCAATTTTTTTTTTTTTAATTACTAAAATCTTTCAGACATGTATCCTGGCCTAGAAAATGACATTTTTGAAAACTTTTTTGATTAATAATATTTTTATGCAGAATTGTCCTTACAGGTCTGGTATTAAAGTGTTCATGTTACAATGTAATAGCAATGTAATTCCATATGTTTTCGCTTAGTTATTAGTGGATACATGTTCAAAAACAGACTTTAATCACACAGCTTCTGGTGCTGTGGGCTACAGCGACCTGATTTTGAGCACCGGAACTGTTTGAGGCAGTTTTTTTGATGAATGTGGTGTGAGTCAGTCAATGTGAGCTGGCGCTACCATTCACTCCCATACAGCGTAGTACTGCGAATCACATAACATATTCAACAATGCCGGCCAGCGACTGAGGCGCTCTGAAACAACAAACCATGGCCGAGCACAGCGACTACTAGCGTTCGCTCTAAAATCCTCGCTACAGACGCTCATCTGTCGCTACCTGCTGTTAGTAATGAATCAGCCTGCCCGAACAAATACTGGGATACATTTTAAATACAAGATGGGCTTGCAGACCACCTGCAAACAGGAAGTCATGCTGGGGCTTCCTGTTACTGTGCATTTCAGTTACGTCAGTTGGGAGAGGAGGCTCCAAAATGGCATCTACTTTTCTTTTCTAACTGTGCCAGGCTGTTAGTCCAGTTTGAATGTGAATTATGGAGGACTAACTGATAAACACACATGCAAAGCTGGAAGTAATGTATCTTTGAGTTGAATAGTTTGACTACTAACTGTTAATACTATACTTTACAATGGCACAAGGAAAAGGGGAAAAGGACATAGAATCCGCACTAGCAAAGTAAAAATATGCCCTATCACCGACTTATATAAAGCTTCTAAATAGTGTGCACAATAATGGGGGCAGCCACACACAGTGTGAAAATATCAAGACTACTACACAGAAGGAGCCCCACAACTCCTAATGCTGCCCTACTACAAATTGGCACCACTATCAAGAATTTAATAAAATATCCAAATTTGTATTTATTTACATTAGCTCAATACTCAATAGACATTTTAAAATACATACAACACACAAAGAATCAATGACAAAAAGGAAGGAAGGGGAGGAGGTGAGAAGCACTGGTCCCCAATATTTGTATGGTCATGTAAGTCTATAACAAACATACCACCACATAATAGATGCCCATCTTATAATAATAAAGTGCAAAGTGCTTGTTCAATTAATAACAATTAATCCTAAATACCCTAACCTATATACAAATATACCTCCTCAATCAAGGTGTAACATAATCACCAGTGTATATTCCCACTCTGTGGCGCCGCTACAGCGCATTTACTATTAACCCAAATACTGAGCATAAATACCATATCTCCCTCTATACTTACCTGTCCGGTTCCAGGTGTCGCCGCGCCGCTATACTCTAGCACTCCACTGGTGCTCGCGCTCGCTGTGATGTGCGCTGTGCCAGTGGGTGCGCGCCGCCGGCTCTGACGCGTTTCCGGCCGGGACGCGTCAGAGCCCTCCTCACGCCGGAAGTCATCTCGGGTCGTTGAGTGCAGGGCGGCGTAATGGCGGGGTGTGTGGCGGGCATCATCGGGGTTGGACGTGGATAATACTATACTTTAGAATGTATTTTATACTCACAAATATCTTTGAATGGTGGAGCCAGACCATTTAAACTTGACTATTTTTGTATGCTGGAACTTATTCCTGCCCTGCCTTATTCTCTCTCTTAGATACTATTAGAAATCATCTATCATTCATGTAGACATTTGTTAATAAAATCTGACGGATTGCTCCAGGAAAATACAGAATTCCTATTTATTCTGTGTTTGTATGCATTCACGGATGACAGCCGTCCTGCAACGCCAGTCGTGCTAAGTTCAGTACTAGTTCTGGAGACTTCCAATCAGCTCAGAAGAAATCCCATTTCTGTCTGCTGCTGTTAGAAATTCCAGTCAGAGCACCAATGTGTGACTTGATATCTTTCTTTGCTTTCCGCTTCTGTCTGTTCATGATACAAATCGGCAAAGCCCAATTGTGCCCCTTTTGGCAGAGGAAGCTGAACAAATTGTCCACTTCCTTGAACGTAACAGGGCTTCTATTGCAGGGAAGCCAAGATTGCAAATGTATCTTATTTGCCTAAAGCAAGCCGGCTCATTCAGAACAAAGCTATGTTAGCTTGCCAACTAGGGCATTCATCCCATGTTCTCAGAGTACCCATTTATGACTGTCCGGATAAGCAGCACGTTATGGTTATGATGGCAGAATTTCATTCTGGAAACTTGAAATACCTCAATTGTAAAAACAAAGTAAGTATAAGTAAGAGTTATATTATAATGCATAATTTAATATATCTAATAAAAATTACAATCTAAAAGACATGTGACTAATTGGTGAAGTCGCAATATTACATGCCATCTCTTTTGAGATCATTGTTTAAAAGACGCTTCAGAGGTCCCAGGGCCATGCAGACACTTTATTTGCAAAACATCTCAATTCATTCAGTATCAAATAAAAGCACCTACACACCTTGGCATGCTTTCAATTTGATTTTTAATGGTTGTCTGAGGAATTATAAGGCTTGCTGAAAGTTTGGCTGCTGGCAGCTCACTTTGAAATTGACCTTTCATGTCCCAGATGTTCTTGATGGGGTGGGGGACAGTCTGGAGATGCTGCAGGAGTTGTTAGCACATTTAAAGCAGATTAAAACCCACGCTGGCCCTCCGGGGTCGGGAGCCAGGATGAATCAAAAGATGTACACAATCAGAAGACAATGTCAACTCCAAGGAGATATGCTGGCGAATAATTCATGGTTGAAGTTCGTTTTTTATAGTGAATTTCTATGCGCTGTGACAGGCAGTGTGGTAGAGTGGAAAATGGGCTCAACTCCACCCATTCCAGGGCTGGCAAACCAGGCTTGGGCTGTGAATTAATTAAGCTTCAGGTGTGTGAGCCTTGAAAAGGTTTGGAGCTCACACCATCAGGGTTCTCCCTTGGTCAGGGCGCTCTCCCTCTGCCTGAGAAACAGTCTGGGAGGCTGATTTATTAATAGCGACATGTAGCGACAGTTGAGCGACTGTAGCGGTATTTTCACAGCGCCCGCTAGTAGTCGCTGTGCTTGGCCATTGTTCGGTTGTTGATAGCGACTGAGTCGGTGTGCAGTAATGTTGAATACGGGGTGACGAGTAGCTATTAGACAGGTTCCGCGATGTATGGGTGCGCATGATAGCGACTGGTCAGAGCGACCGGCTTCCACCATATTCATCAAAAAATCACGCTCAAAAAATTCAAGCACTGTGAAATGCATGTTTAAACCCAGAGCGCTGGCGGCGATGTGTTAAAAGTAGTTTTTTAACCCCCAAACCACCATATTTTTGGAAACCAACAAAAAAAAAAAATTAAATAATTTAGTAATATGAATACATTAATATCAGACCTGTAATATCAATTCTGTACAATTTTTTTTTATTTTTTTTCCCTTAAAAAAATGATCTAAAATGGCAGAAGTGGTCACAGAATTTTTTACATTTAAAAAAAAAAAATACATTAATAACAATTAATTATGAATATTTAAAGATTGTTCCATTGAAATGCATTGGAGCGCTCCAGGTAGCGAGAGGTCATACCTGTCGCTGTTCAAGGTCGGACGCTGGCGCTGTGGGCTGAGGCTGGAATAATGATGAATGAGTGGCTATATGGCGCTATCTCAGTCGCTAAGCAGGATTGGCTTGATAAATGTGTGATTGTGGTGGGGAGCCGGCGTTCTCATGGCGGTGCCCGTCATTACCGGCCGCTCACCAGTCGCTACCTGTTGCTATTCCTTCATAAATAAGGGCCTGTGTGTTGTGAGCCACTAAAGTGCTGACCTAAACCCAAGAGACTTGGCCAAATCAGGTCATACATTTTGTTGCTGTTTTGCGGTGGCCAGCACCAGTCAGTAAGCAAGGAACTGCATTGTGTTAAGTTATAGGCCGATTTATTAATAGCGCCAGGTAGCGACAGATGAGCGACAGTAGCGTGATTTTCACAGCGCCCGCTAGTATTCGCTGTGCTTGCCCGTTGTTCGGCTGTTGACAGCGACTCAGTCGGTGTGCGGTAATGTTGAATACGGGGTTAGGAGTCGCTGTTTGACTGGTTCCGCGCTGTATGGGAGCGCATGACAGCGAATGGCCAAAGCGAACAGCTCCCAGCATATTCATTAACAAATCACGCTCAAAAAATTCTCGCGCTGTGAAATGCATGTTTAAACCCCAGAGCGCTGGCGGCGATGGGTTAAAAGTAGTTTTTTAACCCCCAAACAACCATATTTTTGTTAAAAAAAATAAACATGTTTTTATAAACAGGGAAAGAAACAACGTTTCATAACCAATACCGCGCTAATTAGAGTCCAAATTGCTCAACGTGTCAGACTTCAGTCCAAAAAAAAGTCCAAAAATGAATAATATAAAGACACAGAGCTAGAACTTTTCAAGCTGAAATCCAGTAGTCAAAAACTCGTGCACATCTAATAGCCTTCACCAGTGACACCAGACTCTTACCGGAACAATGAAATAAAAAGGCCTTCAATAGTATGGAATCTCTCTTGGATTTCAATATTCAACCTTCTGTAGTATAAACCACATTGCCTCCAAACAGATGGGTCTCAAATTCTCTCCAATAGATCCACTCCAAATGGGTTTTATAAATGAACATGCATGTAAAGAGAAAGGAAATCTAGTGCAACACTGCTAGTTTATAAAAACAGTGTTTTAATAAATGCCAGAAAACTCACAATAAAACTTTAAAAACAGCGCATATAAAATCACGGCGAACAGCTCTCACTGCTCCCGCTAGCGTCCCTCTGCACCTCACAGATCTTGAGCAGGTTTCGGGGACGAAGAATGATGCAATCCAACGCGTTTCGTCGCTCTCCGGCGACTTTTACTATGATAAACGAGGCTAATACGCCTCTTCTGACGCTATTACGCCTCGCGTACAACGCCACTCTAATGTCGCACCTGTTTCTCGCTAACGAGCGGTCCGGCTAGTCAAAATGCAAATCAATAGAGGCACTCCTCTGATGACGCTATACGCGTCATACTGCAGACACTCCTCTCATGACGCTTTGCGCGTCACGCTATATGACGCGATATGATGCGTTATCTATCAGTTGAGGCCCAGTGACGCTATATGACGCGTCGCCTATCGGGGGAGGCCCAAAGGACGGGAAGTTAACAAAGAGAAAAATTTCATAATTGAGCAGGGACTTAATTCAGAAATGATTTAAAACCAAATTAAGATTAATTGATTAGTGGGTAAGATTACCAATAAAGAATATATATATATGATATATTAGGTGCCACCACATTTCTGTGTTTTGGCAAAAAACCTAATGTAATATTGGTGAAAAAAATATGAAACTACCCCTTAGGTGACATCTATTAAATAATAAACAAATATAGATATTGTGACCATAAATCCAAAAAGATAAGAATAGTGAAATTAAGGAACTGGACCACCTGGTTAGGGTGACGTATAGTGACTAATTAAAGTGAATGATAGGACCATAACCTCAAATCCCTTATAATGGATGGTCATAAAGAGTGAAATCCTAAGTGTTGAAAGGATATATAAACCCATAAATGAATTAAAAATATTGTATAATTATCAAATAGTTATCAAATTAATCAACCCCTATGTGATAAAGGTGATATTAAAAATTCAGTTTGTCCAATGCTCCTGGTTCAGGGTTATATATCAAAGTAATAGAAACTATAATAGAAATTATTGAGAACTATTAGCTTGAGGGAACGGTGAAGGCTATTCGCTGTTTCACAACAAATCATAAAAATATTAATACAATTTTAAGAAGTATCGATAAAACAATTTAGATCGAATTCCACATTTAAACCTGTGGGAAAAAAGGAATTCAAATTAAAAATCCAGCGGCTCTCACACTGACTTAGTTCCCGAATTAAGTGGGAGCCTCGCCAGTGACGTTCAATCCGCTCCAAACCAATAAATGATAAACAGCTGGGGTCAGAGGCATGTACAGCCTTGAAATGAGCCGACAGGCTGTGTGCCTCATAGCCCCGCTGTATGTTATAGATATGTTCTCTGACCCGTGTTTTCAATTCCCTAGATGTTCTACCTACATACAATAAATTACACGGGCACCATAACAGGTAAACTACATGTTTGGAGTTGCATGAGATAAAAGAGGAGATCTTAAATCTCTTCCCTGTATGGGGATCCTCATAAAACCTAATGGACCTGGCTCCTGCTGAAGAGATCCTGCAACCCCTACAGGTCCCACAACGATAAAAACCCACCATCTGATTGGATAACAGAGTAATAGGTTTCGGAGGATCTATATGGCTGGAAACCAAATGGTCCTTTAAAGTAGGAGCCCGTCTATAAACACAGATAGGTTGTTCAGGTAGTGAAGGGCCTAAATCTGGGTCTTCCTTTAAAATGTGCCAATGACGACTTAGTATATTCTTAACCAAACGATGCTGGGAACTATATCCTGTGATGAAGGAAAATTGGGGCTTATCACTACCCTCCAAAGCCCGTTTTTTTGCCTTGGAATTATCCCATAAGGATGAACGATCTAACTTTCTGATGGTCTGTGCCTCTGCGACAACTTTCTCTCTATCATACCCCTTATCTAAAAACCGCTGGGTAAGGGTATCTGCTTGTTGGTCATAATCACTAAGGTGTGTACAGTTTCTACGTAAACGCAGAAATTGTCCCCGTGGGATAGCCTCTAGCCAGTTTGAATGATGGCAGCTCTGGGCGGGCACATAACCATTACGATCAGTCGGTTTGAAAAAGGTTCGAGTAGTTAGTACAGAATTCTCAATCGTAATGGTTAAGTCTAAGAAATTAACTTTAACTTGGTCAATTTCGGCCGTGAACTCCAAACAAAAAGTGTTCTGATTCACTTCATCAAAAAATTCCCTCAGACTTTCAGGGGTCCCTTCCCAGACGACAATTACGTTGTCTATATATCTGCGCCATAACCTTAAGGGGGGCCTCCTGACGGCATCAATAAATTGTGATTCCCAATACCCTACGTAAAGGTTAGCCATACTGGGAGCGAATTTGGCCCCCATGGCAACACCCTTATTCTGAAGGTAATATTTTCCCCCGAACCAAAAATAATTATGATATAGGGCAAATCTCAAACAATCCATGATAAAGTTTATTTGTGCATGTGGGAGATTAGAGCCCAAGTCTAAAAAATGTCGTACAGCTAGCATCCCCTTTTCATGCGGTATAACTGTATACAGCGAGGTGACGTCCGCTGTAGCAAGAAGTGCACCCGGGCCCAATTGTTGAAGGCCACATAAGTTAATCACCTGGCTGGAATCCCGGAGATACGAGGGAAGGGATCCCACTAGGGGCTGTAAAAAATTATCCACATATTGTCCTAATCGACAGGTGATGGAATTTATACCACTAACTATCGGGCGACCAGGGGGATGTATGGCATCCTTATGTACCTTGGGCAAATAATAAATCGTGGGTACCTTGGGGGCCTTGATGTTTAAATAATCAAACTCTTTATTAGTAATGACCCCCTGTTCTCGACCTTGATTTAGCAAATTTACCAGTGCTTTTTGGAAATCAAGAGTTGGATCTTTTTTCAAGACAGCATAAGTATCAACATCAGAAAGTAGGCGGTCCATTTCCTTTATATAATCGACCTTATTCAAAATCACTAACCCGCCCCCCTTATCTGCGGGCTTCAGGACTACCTCATGCTTTTTTTCAATAGATCTAATTGTTCTTTGCATCCAAAGTTGTCTTGATTGCCTCGGGGGTCGAATGATCTTTAAATCCCTATTAACGACAGCTTTAAATGCTTCCAGTTGTGAATTAGAGCTAATCTGTGGATTAAATAATGATTTATTTTTCAGATTAGAATGTCTGCAGGGAGGTGATCTCACTTCATCTCGTGTCTCCAAGGGGGGACCAGCCAGCCCTCCCTCCTGGGACATCTGTACCCCATTACCTTGTGGTGTATCCCCTGATGATCATCAGAGAACCATATCTATTTCAGACACACCTCACCCTAGGGGTTCCTTAAGTGAGCAAAGGGCTGTTCGAATTAAAAATGATGTAAAGCCTTCTAGATCACAGAGGGGCAGAGCGGAGAACTACACAGTAAGGAACACCAGTAGGGGTGAAATTGGGTCGGCCAATGGCTGGAGGTCTGTCAATGATTAGCGCCCTTCCAATAAAAGTTGGAGACAGAGATCTCCAATATGGCGACCAAACTGGAGAAAGGGCAATCTCCAGGGAGCTCGTAAGAACGATAGCCCCATTGGAGGTAATAGAGAGGTCTCTGTGACACATTCCCCTTTTCAACGGGTTGGGACGAAACCAACCCGGACCAGAGAAATATCCCCGATGAGGGACAGAGGGAAATATGTGGAGAACAGAGAAGATCTGCCCCGAAAGAGAAAAGGATGGGAGGACGAGGAAGAAGGGGAGGGACCAAGCACAAGGCGGCAAAGATACCTGTAGGGCAGGGGATTTTCAATCTCAGCACAGTACACTTGTCGGTTGAAGAACTTAGATTGTTAGACCGTGGGCTGAAGTTTGCTCCTCCAAAAAATATTGATCCCTTCTCTACTTATGTAGATTTTCAGAAATCTATGCGTAAGTTGTCTATAAAAAAGTTTTTTCTGAGTACACCACAAGGTAATGGGGTACAGATGTCCCAGGAGGGAGGGCTGGCTGGTCCCCCCTTGGAGACACGAGATGAAGTGAGATCACCTCCCTGCAGACATTCTAATCTGAAAAATAAATCATTATTTAATCCACAGATTAGCTCTAATTCACAACTGGAAGCATTTAAAGCTGTCGTTAATAGGGATTTAAAGACCATTAGACCCCCGAGACAATCAAGACAACTTTGGATGCAAAGAACAATTAGATCTATTGAAAAAAAGCATGAGGTAGTCCTGAAGCCCGCAGATAAGGGGGGCGGGTTAGTGATTTTGAATAAGGTCGATTATATAAAGGAAATGGACCGCCTACTTTCTGATGTTGATACTTATGCTGTCTTGAAAAAAGATCCAACTCTTGATTTCCAAAAAGCACTGGTAAATTTGCTAAATCAAGGTCGAGAACAGGGGGTCATTACTAATAAAGAGTTTGATTATTTAAACATCAAGGCCCCCAAGGTACCCACGATTTATTATTTGCCCAAGGTACATAAGGATGCCATACGTCCCCCTGGTCGGAATATACTAAGTCGTCATTGGCACATTTTAAAGGAAGACCCGGTTTTAGGCCCTTCGCTACCTGAACAACCTATCTGTGTTTATAGACGGGCTCCTACTTTAAAGGACGATTTGGTTTCCAGCCATATAGATCCTCCGAAACCTATTACTCTGTTATCCAATCAGATGGTGGGTTTTTATCGTTGTGGGACCTGTAGGGGTTGCAGGATCTCTTCAGCAGGAGCCAGGTCCATAAAGTTTTATGAGGATCCCCATACAGGGAAGAGATTTAAGATCTCCTCTTTTATCTCATGCAACTCCAAACATGTAGTTTACCTGTTATGGTGCCCGTGTAATTTATTGTATGTAGGTAGAACATCTAGGGAATTGAAAACACGGGTCAGAGAACATATCTATAACATACAGCGGGGCTATGAGGCACACAGCCTGTCGGCTCATTTCAAGGCTGTACATGCCTCTGACCCCAGCTGTTTATCATTTATTGGTTTGGAGCGGATTGAACGTCACTGGCGAGGCTCCCACTTAATTCGGGAACTAAGTCAGTGTGAGAGCCGCTGGATTTTTAATTTGAATTCCTTTTTTCCCACAGGTTTAAATGTGGAATTCGATCTAAATTGTTTTATCAATACTTCTTAAAATTGTATTAATATTTTTATGATTTGTTGTGAAACAGCGAATAGCCTTCATCGTTCCCTCAAGCTAATAGTTCTCAATAGTTTCTATTACTTTGATATATAACCTTGAACCAGGAGCATTGGACAAACTGAATTTTTAATATCACCTTTATCACATAGGGGTTGATTAATTTGATAATTATTTGATAATTATACAATATTTTTAATTCATTTATGGGTTTATATATCCTTTCAACACTTAGGATTTCACTCTTTATGACCATCCATTATAAGGGATTTGAGGTTATGGTCCTATCATTCACTTTAATTAGTCACTATACGTCACCCTAACCAGGTGGTCCAGTTCCTTAATTTCACTGTTCTTATCTTTTTGGATTTATGGTCACAATATCTATATTTGTTTATTATTTAATAGATGTCACCTAAGTGGTAGTTTCATATTTTTTTCACCAATATTACATTAGGTTTTTTGCCAAAACACAGAAATGTGGTGGCACCTAATATATCATATATATATTCTTTATTGGTAATCTTACCCACTAATCAATTAATCTTAATTTGGTTTTAAATCATTTCTGAATTAAGTCCCTGCTCAATTATGAAATTTTTCTCTTTGTTAACTTCCCGTCCTTTGGGCCTCCCCCGATAGGCGACGCGTCATATAGCGTCACTGGGCCTCAACTGATAGATAACGCGTCATATCGCGTCATATAGCGTGACGCGCAAAGCGTCATGAGAGGAGTGTCTGCAGTATGACGCGTATAGCGGCATCAGAGGAGTGCCTCTATTGATTTGCATTTTGATTAGCCGGACCGCTCGTTAGCGGGAAACAGGTGCGACATTAGAGGGGCGTTGTACGCGACGCGTAATAGTGTCAGAAGAGGCGTATTAGCCTTGTTTTCGCTATACGCCTGTTTAAATAGCGGCCTGTTGCCGGCGCCGTTTATCCTAGTAAAAGTCGCCGGAGAGCGACGAAACGCGTTGGATTGCATCATTCTTCGTCCCCGAAACCTGCTCGAGATCTGTGAGGTGCAGAGGGACGCTAGCGAGCTGTTCGCCGTGATTTTATATGCGCTGTTTTTAAAGTTTTATTGTGAGTTTTCTGGCATTTATTAAAACACTGTTTTTATAAACTAGCAGTGTTGCACTAGATTTCCTTTCTCTTTACATGCATGTTCATTTATAAAACCTATTTGGAGTGGATCTATTGGAGAGAATTTGAGACCCATCTGTTTGGAGGCAATGTGGTTTATACTACAGAAGGTTGAATATTGAAATCCAAGAGAGATTCCATACTATTGAAGGCCTTTTTATTTCATTGTTCCGGTAAGAGTCTGGTGTCACTGGTGAAGGCTATTAGATGTGCACGAGTTTTTGACTACTGGATTTCAGCTTGAAAAGTTCTAGCTCTGTGTCTTTATATTATTATTATATGTTTTTATAAACATTTGGTAATATGAATACATTAATATCAGGCCTGTAATATCAATTCTGCACAAATTTTTATTTTTATTACCTTAAAAAAAATATCTAGCATTGCAGAAGTGGTCACAGAATTTTTGACATTTAAAAAAAAAAAAAAAAAAAAACATTAATATCAATTAATTATGAATATTTAAAGATTGCTCCATTGAAATGCATTGGAGAGCGCCAGGTAGCGAGAGGTCATACCTGGCGCTGTGATGGGATTAGCAAAGCACTAATATGGTGCACCACTAGTAATAAACAAATATAGGCGTGCTCTCCAAATCCACAGTATAAGACAAAATTTAACCCTATGGTGCAAGGCCAGAGGGTCAAAGAGAGGAGCACCACCAAAATCAATTCATGCTCAATTTATTCAATGAATACAAAAACACATACATATTAAAAACCACAACTACAAAACACAGAATTAAAACCGCCTCTACCTGCCCTGAAAGAATGCATAAACGCCTGTCCAAACAGTGCCCATATAAATAACAAGATGTTGTAAGGATATAAGCCTGAGTATCTACCCCAAATAATCTAAACCCCCCCCCCCCCCCCCTTTTACTATTAAACAAGGAAATATTATTTGATAATATATATAAAAATATATATATGTAAATGTATTTGTGCCGGCACAAAAATAATTTGAATTGATGATATCAAACCTATATAATATATGATAACCCTACCTAATATACTCTAAATCCCAAAGTGACATGTGCATTGTGCAAAATAAACCACAAATTATTTGCTGAGTGCAAGAGTAACATACATCAAAGAACAATGCAATTCAAAAATACATTAGCCTTCCTGGCTGTGCAATGGTAACTATGTAAAAATATATAAATGCAACAAGTGACAATAACAAAACGAGGCGAGATACTCAGCTAGATAGCAACATGAAAGTCAATCTCCAGGGAGGACAGTCAGGGCGGGAGGCCGCTCCACCTGCGCTTCGCGGTCTGAGAACCGCTTCTTGCTTGGGTGCGGGGACCTTTGTAGTCGGTTCCCGCTCTTATATGTCACAGAGGAAGGAGAGGAGGGGGAGAGGAGGGGCGGGCAGTCCGGCACGCAGCGTGAGGGGGATGTACGTCACCACCGTCACCGCCTCCGAACCCGGCAGCGGTATTGAGCGTTGTCAGGGACGCGGCTGCGCCTGACAACGCTTAGATGGAACAATGCGCATATGTGAGTGTGCAGGGGGTCCGCGGCCGCGAATGTCCCCACATGTGAGATGGCGCACTGCACATGCAATGATTGCGCATCCTCGCTGCCCCCCCAGCTAGTGACGGCGGGGACAGGACGGGCCCGCAGCCGCGGCCAATCACACCCCCGGCTGCAGCCGTCCCGCAACCCCACTCACCACCCTCCCCAAGGTCCCAGGCTGCACCACCATAATGTGGGAGGGCGCGCGCCTCCCAATGTGTGACATTTATGGGTGCGCGCGCGCTACCCACAGATAGGCGTCCGTGGTCATGAGCAGGCGCCTATGGTGGAATTCCAGCCTGCGACCAAGTCCGCAGAGACATATAGAAGAGCGAATAAAAACATCTTTCCACTTATCATGGTTATCTCAATTAATGTTATAATCTAAATGATACATTATTAATTTCTATAATTCCACTAAGAGGACCTATCAAATCAACCTATCAAAATTAATGGCATTTACTATTCCACTTCTGTGTCCATTAAAGGGACAGGCAGCCATGAATTGGTGCCCTATATATATATACAGCTTAAAAGTCCATAATCCTTCTGGGAATATTGTCCACCTTGAACACCCCGGATCATGGTTGATCAACCACCACATCTTAGTCGACCGGTGGTTTGATGACCCTATTCCTTTTCCATAGTGGCGCCCCCAGGATTGATGTCCACGCCATCTTTCATGGGAAACCATCCCAGTGTCCTCTCCCATGAAACCATCCCAGTGTCCTCTCCCATGAAAGATATAAATAACAAGATGTTGTAAGGATATAAGCCTGAGTATCTACCCCAAATAATCTAAACCCCCCCCCCCCCTTTTACTATTAAACAAGGAAATATTATTTGATAATATATATAAAAATATATATATGTAAATGTATTTGTGCCGGCACAAAAATAATTTGAATTGATGATATCAAACCTATATAATATATGATAACCCTACCTAATATACTCTAAATCCCAAAGTGACATGTGCATTGTGCAAAATAAACCACAAATTATTTGCTGAGTGCAAGAGTAACATACATCAAAGAACAATGCAATTCAAAAATACATTAGCCTTCCTGGCTGTGCAATGGTAACTATGTAAAAATATATAAATGCAACAAGTGACAATAACAAAACGAGGCGAGATACTCAGCTAGATAGCAACATGAAAGTCAATCTCCAGGGAGGACAGTCAGGGCGGGAGGCCGCTCCACCTGCGCTTCGCGGTCTGAGAACCGCTTCTTGCTTGGGTGCGGGGACCTTTGTAGTCGGTTCCCGCTCTTATATGTCACAGAGGAAGGAGAGGAGGGGGAGAGGAGGGGCGGGCAGTCCGGCACGCAGCGTGAGGGGGATGTACGTCACCACCGTCACCGCCTCCGAACCCGGCAGCGGTATTGAGCGTTGTCAGGGACGCGGCTGCGCCTGACAACGCTTAGATGGAACAATGCGCATATGTGAGTGTGCAGGGGGTCCGCGGCCGCGAATGTCCCCACATGTGAGATGGCGCACTGCACATGCAATGATTGCGCATCCTCGCTGCCCCCCCAGCTAGTGACGGCGGGGACAGGACGGGCCCGCAGCCGCGGCCAATCACACCCCCGGCTGCAGCCGTCCCGCAACCCCACTCACCACCCTCCCCAAGGTCCCAGGCTGCACCACCATAATGTGGGAGGGCGCGCGCCTCCCAATGTGTGACATTTATGGGTGCGCGCGCGCTACCCACAGATAGGCGTCCGTGGTCATGAGCAGGCGCCTATGGTGGAATTCCAGCCTGCGACCAAGTCCGCAGAGACATATAGAAGAGCGAATAAAAACATCTTTCCACTTATCATGGTTATCTCAATTAATGTTATAATCTAAATGATACATTATTAATTTCTATAATTCCACTAAGAGGACCTATCAAACAACCTATCAAAATTAATGGCATTTACTATTCCACTTCTGTGTCCATTAAAGGGACAGGCAGCCATGAATTGGTGCCCTATATATATACAGCTTAAAAGTCCATAATCCTTCTGGGAATATTGTCCACCTTGAACACCCCGGATCATGGTTGATCAACCACCACATCTTAGTCGACCGGTGGTTTGATGACCCTATTCCTTTTCCATAGTGGCGCCCCCAGGATTGATGTCGACGCCATCTTTCATGGGAGAGGACACTGGGATGGTTTCCCATGAAAGATGGCGTGGACATCAATCCTGGGGGCGCCACTATGGAAAAGGAATAGGGTCATCAAACCACCGGTCGACTAAGATGTGGTGGTTGATCAACCATGATCCGGGGTGTTCAAGGTGGACAATATTCCCAGAAGGATTATGGACTTTTAAGCTGTATATATATATAGGGCACCAATTCATGGCTGCCTGTCCCTTTAATGGACACAGAAGTGGAATAGTAAATGCCATTAATTTTGATAGGTTGATTTGATAGGTCCTCTTAGTGGAATTATAGAAATTAATAATGTATCATTTAGATTATAACATTAATTGAGATAACCATGATAAGTGGAAAGATGTTTTTATTCGCTCTTCTATATGTCTCTGCGGACTTGGTCGCAGGCTGGAATTCCACCATAGGCGCCTGCTCATGACCACGGACGCCTATCTGTGGGTAGCGCGCGCGCACCCATAAATGTCACACATTGGGAGGCGCGCGCCCTCCCACATTATGGTGGTGCAGCCTGGGACCTTGGGGAGGGTGGTGAGTGGGGTTGCGGGACGGCTGCAGCCGGGGGTGTGATTGGCCGCGGCTGCGGGCCCGTCCTGTCCCCGCCGTCACTAGCTGGGGCGGCAGCGAGGATGCGCAATCATTGCATGTGCAGTGCGCCATCTCACATGTGGGGACATTCGCGGCCGCGGACCCCCTGCGCACTCACATATGCGCATTGTTCCATCTAAGCGTTGTCAGGCGCAGCCGCGTCCCTGACAACGCTCAATACCGCTGCCGGGTTCGGAGGCGGTGACGGTGGTGACGTACATCCCCCTCACGCTGCGTGCCGGACTGCCCGCCCCTCCTCTCCCCCTCCTCTCCTTCCTCTGTGACATATAAGAGCGGGAACCGACTACAAAGGTCTCCGCACCCAAGCAAGAAGCGGTTCTCAGACCGCGAAGCGCAGGTGGAGCGGCCTCCCGCCCTGACTGTCCTCCCTGGAGATTGACTTTCATGTTGCTATCTAGCTGAGTATCTCGCCTCGTTTTGTTATTGTCACTTGTTGCATTTATATATTTTTACATAGTTACCATTGCACAGCCAGGAAGGCTAATGTATTTTTGAATTGCATTGTTCTTTGATGTATGTTACTCTTGCACTCAGCAAATAATTTGTGGTTTATTTTGCACAATGCACATGTCACTTTGGGATTTAGAGTATATTAGGTAGGGTTATCATATATTATATAGGTTTGATATCATCAATTCAAATTATTTTTGTGCCGGCACAAATACATTTACATATATATATTTTTATATATATTATCAAATAATATTTCCTTGTTTAATAGTAAAAGGGGGGGGGGGGGGTTTAGATTATTTGGGGTAGATACTCAGGCTTATATCCTTACAACATCTTGTTATTTATATGGGCACTGTTTGGACAGGCGTTTATGCATTCTTTCAGGGCAGGTAGAGGCGGTTTTAATTCTGTGTTTTGTAGTTGTGGTTTTTAATATGTATGTGTTTTTGTATTCATTGAATAAATTGAGCATGAATTGATTTTGGTGGTGCTCCTCTCTTTGACCCTCTGGCCTTGCACCATAGGGTTAAATTTTGTCTTGTGATGGGATTAGCAGCGGCGCTGTTCGCTGAAGTCTGCAACATGATGAATCCCGCGGTAGCCGGCGCTCTCGCCAGCGCTAGCCTCATTTAGCGTGATAAATGCGTGATTGTGTTCGCAGCCTGGCGTTCTGGAGTCGGTAGCCACCGATAGCTGGCGCTACCTGGCGCTAGTGAGACACTACCTGGCGCTATCCCTTGATAAATAAGGGCCTTAGTGTCGGACAGGCTTAGGATTTTCTTTTGCTTTATAATTTGTACAACCTGATAAATAAAACTGTCTGTGGTCAGTTAAACCTAACCAGCCGTGTGGAGTCACCTTTTGTGACTGCTGTGAAGTGCCATTCCCATTACAGCACATTTGTGAAATGAAAGGACTAGGGATGCAGTTGAGGAGCAACATTCTGTGCGTGGATGCAAAGGCCAAGGAGGCAAAGCTAAAGCAACTCTGTGACTGTTTGTGCACATACATGTTTTTTCACATGCGAGTATTTGTGCGCAAGCGCCAACCACAAGGCTGAAGATGCAAACTTGAAGAAATCCTGCAGCCATTTGTGTGCATGAGTGTATTTGGATAAAACAAAATAAAGTCTATTGGGGGGATGGACGTAATGCTGGAAACAGCTGGAAACACTTCCCACACAGCAAGAGCACCTTCCCATATATATAAAAAAATAAATGTATTAAATCAATCCAGAGAGGACAAATACATAAACAACATCAACACTAAAGACAATTTGACAACAATGAAAGGAGGAGAGATATACTATGGTTATAAAAATACAATATCATAAGGTCCTGAGAGCAGCTAAATATCCCAAAAATTACTATACTCCTATGAATAAACCAGAAAAAGCCACCTTCAAAGACCTATCAATTATTAAAGTGTAATGAATTCCTATTGGAATGTGACCTGTGCCAAAGAAAGAACATTTTTATTTTCAACAGTGCATATTTATCATGCTCAGTTTATCATAGTGATACATCATAATCAGGAAAAAAAAGCACTCAATTATGAATACCAGCAATCCAAATGCAGCATCACCGCATGTACTGGTGGAGAGGGGATGGGTGGGTTTGAGAGGGATTTGGTCTGCTTTAACCCTTTTAATGCCAGCTACATAAGTCTCACGTAGCTGCCTCTCCAACCGTTAAGTGCCAGCTACGTGAGACTCTTGTACGTGAAAAGCTAAAAACACACCTGACCCCTCGATTAATCTTTCTGGGTCTTCTCTTCACCCAGGGGCAACCAATCCCCCCCCCCCCCAGGGCTCTGGCGGCTTCATCAGGAGAGGGCCCGAAAGAGCCCCCCCGGTCCACTGCCCCCATCTGTTGAAAAAAAAAATTACACTTACTCACCTGTGGCCACGATCCCTACCACCAGGTCTCCTATTCACTGAGGGGGCCTCCGATCCCCCTCCCATGCTCTTCTGTGGTGAGGGTAGGGCCCAATATAGGCCCTCTCCACCACTTTGTTTATCATTGCTTCTAGCCCTGCCTTTTGTGGGTTGAGATTCTTAAGATTCTTAGTAGTGCTGGGTGATCGCTGGAGGGAGATTGGAAGGCTATGGTCTTTGATTCCCTGCCCCCCCCAACTGTTATCAGAGCTCTGTGGGACAGGAACACAAGGGGACTTGCCATTAACCCCCAGCCTCCCTATTACCTGCCTCCCCAAAGCCCCAGGGGGGCAAAAGAGCCCGGGGCCATTTAGGTTGTGCGGGCTTGTAGCCTGCACGGAGGGGTCCACCAAGGCTGGAGAATTAGGGCCTTCACATGCAATATGGTTTTCTTTAACAAAATAACTGTTTTATTTAAAATAAATGAGACAATTTTTAAAAAAATATATATTTTTTTTTTTTTACTTAAAAATATAAAAAACTGTGGACAAATTTTAAACACCGTTTTTTCAGGCTGGCCAGGCACCTGAGTTCAAGTCCCCCTGCTGAGACATAACGCATAGGGACGTCTGGCAACCTTATTGCCCAAAGGATCACATACGGTCTGAGGATATACTTGTGGAGAGGGGCAGCTGAATATTGTAGCGGTGAGACACATTGGAGACCAGTTATGTGTTATGACAAGCCTGTTTTTACCATACCTTTGTGAGTGCATACCTGTTTTATTAAATGGTCATTAGTTTAAAAAGGTGTTGCACTAGATTTTCTTTTTTTTCTATCTCCCCACTTATGTTTCAACATCTGGGCATTTATTAATGACTTGTGCTCCCTGGAGAAACGCTGTGTGTGAGGTGAATCTCATTGCCTTTACCGTTGGCGGGGATTTTTAATGTGGAAGCTCCATTCACCTATGTTTATTTTTGCTCATCTCTACTGTGAATCTGGTAAGAGGCTGTGCAGTCGGGGTGGTGGAGTGTGTTTAGCACAAAGTTTTTTCTGCACTGTGGGAATAACCAGTTTGAAGAATTACTAAAGTGGGACTAAAACCTCCCCTTTCTTACCATTTTAGCTCTGTGTATCACATACTGAGTGGAAGGACTCTTTTCACACGTTGAGCTTCGGTTAAAACATCCTGATCCGTTTTTAAGTGTTGCGCGGTATTGTTAAATATATTTTAAACAAGACTTTTCGTGTTAAAGCCTAAATTCTGCCACAAAAAGAAAACATAATTTTCCTGGAAATTCCTTCAAAAATCCCAGTTAAACATAATGCAAAATGATGAAAAAATTCCTGTCAACAGAGAGTGACAAAATCTCAAGTAGGCTGGTTAAAAGTACCTATGCATGTTGGGTATTGTTCTGTTTAGGGAACCGTGTGCTTTCCAGATTTAGCTTGTTTGCATATTGATATTTTAGTAAAATGTGTTTTCTATTCTGCTGTGCAACCAAAAATTTATTCAAGGAATTACTTCCAGAAAGATGAGCCCATTACAACAAACTGGGTATGCCTAGAAAGCCTAACCTGTTAACTTTCAGGGAATATATGGTTTGTCGGGGTATCGCAAATGTAAAGGGTTGATTTGGTAGAAAAATTTGCAAGGGGCGCACTTTGTCTGCAGAGCTGAAATTACCGTTATGCGCACGCTTTACTTTGGGGTGTTTGGCAACTGTTTCCTTGACAGTACCTATGCATGTTGGTTATTGTTCTGTTCGGGGGCTGCTTTTTAAGATTTAATTTGTTTTTTCTTGTTTGCATATTGTCTTTTTTAGGAAAATGTGGCTTTCATTTTGCTTTTTTATTCTTTTTTTGGGAAGTCCTGTGCAACCAAAGATTTAATTGTGGGATTAGTTTCAGAACACTGCACCCACAACAACAAGCCTGGTACACCTAGAATGCTTGAGGTATGTACTTCCAGATAATATATAGTTTGTGGGGGTATTTCAATGTAAAGGGTTGTCATTCTTGAAAAACTGAAAGGTGCTCATAGCAGTTTTATCTGAAAATCCTCCTGGGAAGGAAAGGGTGTCTGCCAATACATATGTTGTAACCGGGAGAAATTGGGATTTTACATGCAATAAGATGTTATTGAAATGTTTTTATTATTACTAAAAACACTACAAATTGTTAAAAATAAATTTTTGCACATATTTCATCAAAAATATTGAAAAGAATACACCTAAAAAATGACAAGCAAGACATTTCATGTTAAAGCCCAGACTCTGCTGAAAAATAACAATATATAACATAGAAATCCTTGGGAATCCCTTCAAAAATCACAGTTGAACATGTGTAGCACAAAATAGTGAAAAATGGTCGGGCAACTAAGGGTGACAAAAACTCTAGGTAGGCTGGCACTTAATGGGTTAAGCCGCACAGGCTTCTCACAGTAGCACAAGAAAGATGCAGCTTTTTCTGTTACAAAAACATTCCTGGGAACGTTCCTGTTAGTTCCTGGTAAGGAAGACTCCGGCTACTTTACATTATGCCACCCCGCACCATAATGCCTGGAGTAGGACAGGTGTGAAATTTACATGTGAAGGCCTTCATAGTCCCATGGTTTCTAGACTAGTCTCCAGCTATCACTGCATTTTCATCACTGAAGAGCATGGACCTCCACTCCAGCCTGCACTGCCATCTTGATGTATAGCTTTGCTTGCTTACTTACAGAATGCAGTACTGTACATTGCTGACTTTTCAACCTAGATTTGGTGTGATCAGCTAAAGTGATGAACCAAGCTATCTCTGGTCAAGGATTTGAGGAAGTGGCCATTGCTAGCATGTTCACGAAGAGGAGGCATCGCACAATAATCCCTCAACATGCTTTGACATAGAAATCTACTAGTAAAGAATGCACTCCACACAAGTATGTACTACTTCAGAACAAGTTTGAAAGTATTATACACATATTTACACAACAAAAACAGGTATCAAAAGATGTCTATGGACATCAGATAAAAAAAATACAGAATTCCAGTAATGTTTACACATGAGCTGACAGCCCTTGGATTGTGATGCACCTGGGAGACTATACAGAGATATGGTAAGTAACTGTACAGCTAAACATAGAACAAACAAATATAGACAGGCTATATACAATGAATATCTGGTCATGAAGACCTATTTTTACAGGTGCTGTATGCAGTTCCCAAGGCTGAGATGCAAACAACTGTCCAAATATACAAGTTAAAGAAGGGACTTTGCGTCCCGAAACGTCGAGTTGGTTAGCTCTGGGTGATCACTTCATATCGGGCTGACATATGCTCAGCATTTCTCTGTATGTAAGATGAATATTATCTCTTCTTATGCTTATTGAAGTGTACTGTGATATGGCGTCATGATTATTTTCAATTATATTACGGGACTGCAATCTGATGTTTAGGCATTGCATGAGAATGATGACGACTGACCATGCATTTGGTCTTGTTCATATGACACATGTCTGTGTAGTAGATTCTTGACTATTTGGCCAGTTGTTTGCATCTCAGCTTTGTGGACTGCATACAACACTTTTAAGAATAGGTCTTCATGACCAGGTATTAATTGTACCTAGCATGTAGATACTTGTTGATTCTATGTTTAGCTGTACAGTTACTTACAGTATATCTTTGTATCATCTCCCATTACAATCCAATGGTTGTCTGCTTATGTGTAAACATCACTGGTATTCTGTATCTTTTTTTCTGATGTCCAAGTACATATCATGGTGCCTGTATTGTTGTGTAAATATTGGTATAATACGCTTATTCTTGTTCTTGACACAGGTTTTATGGGGTATATAGTAGGAGACCCCATTTAAGAATTCCGATTATTTTGGTATAGAGATAGTTAATTGTGTACACACCTTTCCATTGAATTAACTCGTATGTGTCCCTCTGACATGCCAGAGATTGGAATGAGGTTCTTGCAAATATAATAATTTGCAGATCTTAGTGACACTGGATATTTTCTCTATTTGCATTACCTAACGACCTATCCTGCTTGGTATTGCAATGCAATTTACTGTTGAGGAGTTGCCATTAAATCATCTGCTTAGTGACTGCAGAGCTTGCGAATATTCAAACCATTATTTTTATTCATCACACTGAGAACCTTGGGATTGGTCTTATATTATGAAGTGTCTAGTTCCACAAGAACAGGCAACCAAATTACTTTATTCTCAGAATCCTTACTATGACCAAAAAAAGCACACAGTTACAGCTATTTATAAGATGGAACAAGAACTCAATGAGCCCAAGACATCATCAGAGACAAATTTTCCTGGGGACGTATTGTTCAAATCTAGAACTGCACCAGGAAATCTGGGTCTATTATACTTTCTTGCCATTTTAATGTGCATTGCTTCTTCTCATCTTGCCCTGAATTACAATGACCCACATGTTTCCGCTGGCTGTGTCACGATAAAAGAGGTTTAGGCTTTGCATGTTTCTTTCTTCTCTGAAATCCTTTTGATTTCAACCATTTGCTTTGTTCACCTTTGTTCTCTTTTCTTTATTCTCCTATGTGCTTCTGGAAATTCTAGCTTTGTTATGTATTTCTTCTTTGTATGTAGTTTTAAGAAGTAGGGTATGTTGGGCCACTATATAAATATTTGGGGCACCATGCATGTTAAATGCTAGGATGTCAAACTACAGTATAATGTCATTACAATTTCTGTCCTTTGACTGCAAAGCCTGCAGTTTGGCAAAAGGGGTCCTGGGCTCAGTATTTTACTTTCAATAACATTTCTCTAAATAGAAAGCCAAGAACATATGGGCTCCAGGTATCTTCAAACTTTAGGGGCATACCTTTAGGTGGCACTGTGCAGCTGCTCCCACCTACTCAATGCCCTAACCCACCTACCTGTCAGCTCAGTGTCTCAGTGCTGAGGTGCATGGTTGTTTGGGTCAGAAAAAAAGGGGTGCCATAATCATTGCCTCTTTACTGCCCTTTAAAGTGGACCAAACCAGCTGATTATTTATCCCCTAGAATTCCCACCGTGGGATGCCTCACTGGCATATACACATGCTTTCATCCAGTCAGCACTCTATGATGCGTATACCCCGATGGCTGTTGTCAACCATGTGGGGCAGTAGGCCAGTAGTGAGGAAGAAGAGAAGTGTGTTGGGGGGCGTCATCCACCCTAAAGCTGATCCTGGGTATTTATACATCTGTTGTTATGCAAGATGCTATTAGGTGGTACTTGGCAAAGCTGCAGACTGACCTGTACCACAACCTAATCTTACCCAAACCTGATTTACTCGATAAGTACTCCAAAAACTGATTAAAACAATTTTTGTACATTTACATGTACTTTACATTGTTGCTTTGTGCGTCTTTAACATGGTTTTAGGTGGCTTATAACCCATTTGTATAAACCGGGTGGTATTTGAAATAATAAAATTAGAAAGTATACAATAAACCCTTGGTTTACATTATATAGTGGTCAGGTCTGCTTTGATCAGATCTAAAGACATGAAAGAAGAACAATTAATAAATAATAAGGGGAAAACATTTGGCAAGTTTTTCATATGGCTCTTGATGTTGTCATCAACTTCTATAAAGAAAATTTCAGTCGAATTTCTCCCTTTATTCCTAAATCTTTCTTCTTTATTCCTAAATCAACATCTTTTTTGGTCATGAATTCATAAAAAGTTTTTTCCGCTGGTGTCCATTAGTTACTTATGATGCCTTGCACTAGTGAAAAGTTTTCTCTTCTCCGTCAACACAGTCTGTATATTGTTCACCATACCCCACCCTCCGCCTGCATGGGGCAGAAATGTAGTTGCTTCACAACTATGCCACACAGCACCCTTAAAATTAAGCAACATCCAATTTTTACAAAATGAGTGTTGTTCCCTGCACCGGAAGGCATTCCGATAGTCGATGCTTCCCTGAGTAGTAATGCCCACTAAATGGAGATTTCTTACTTTTCAGATTGCTCCACTGGCAAAATTAAGCTCCGCGATTAGTTACTGTAGTCACATTGTCACTGGTGGCAGAATACCAAGAGAAGCCCTGTGGACCTTGTGGCCGCAATGGCCAATTGCGGGACTCAATTTTACTGGGGGAGAAAGTTGTAGACTTTAAGGGGACATCGGCAATCGATATGCTACTCTTCCCAGAAAACAGCACCCATTTTCTTGTTTCAGTTAAAGTCCAGTTTCAAATAACTGCAGCATTTTATATCACAATTGGTGATATAACTGTATTAGGTATTTGTAGACTGGCTAGGAGTGAAAAGGTCTGAGCCGGAGATGACTTTTATGGCTATCCTACTTGGTAACCCAATGGAAGCAGAAGAAGCAGCCTAAAGGTGCACTTACACTTTTAGTTTTATCAATGCACAATATCATTTTTAATTGCCCTGAAATTGCTGCATATGTTTCAGCAAATTTAGAGCTATAATAATAATAATTCACTTGTGTTTAATATCCTTTCTTTTCACATGCTGTTTCATGCATTAGAAAGTCTAGCTAATGTTTCGGCCCACCTGGGATGTGAGTTTTTCCCTGTTCAATGACATTTCTGTGTTTTATCAGCCACTTTCTTCTTGCTATAAAGCTAGAGCAAGAATAGCCTTCCTTTAGATCTTCTATACATCTTTGTGTGTCATCAGGTTTACAGTAGATCAGTTCATTGGTTGAGTATGATGACAGAATTTATCTGTATAGCCAAAGATCATATCTGGCCTGTTTAAAACTATCTATTGGAAGCGGATTATACACGACACTCTTCCAGCATGCAGGAACAATGGCTGTTTATTCAGCAACAATCAGGAACATAAACATGAATAGGATACATCAGCAACACATCTCAGCATGGAGAAAATGACACAACAGCTTTCTGTTGGCAGGTTAAACACATTATACATACAGTCACATGGTCTGCCTAAGACTTCCTGTTTTTTTTTTAACTAACTGTATCAATAGCATAACAAGCAGACAGTTATATACAGGATGTAGTTGTTGCAACAGAGCTATTCCAACAGCCCCGCCTATCCAGTTAGTCCCAGTAATTCAGCGGTTCAGAATTCCTCAAACTTGGCTCTTGATAGTAGCTTTGTCATGCCATCGGCTATCAACTTGTCAGATTTACAATAAACAGACTCAAGTGCTCCACGTGCCACTAAATCACATAGTTTCAACCAAAACTTATTGACGTGCATGAGCAGCAGACATGTATTCTGCTTCTGTTGAAGACAATGCAACCGACACCTGTTTTCTGCTGGACCAGGACATTTTTTCTTAACTTGAACAAGAAACCTCTTGTTGATTTTTGATCAATCTCCAGCCCAATCTACGTCTGCATAACCTCAGAGGTTCAGATCTCCTGATACAGATATCTTAAGATTTAACCTTTGAGTTTCAGTTTGAATTCCGGTCTCTTTGGTGTGGCTTGCTTTCACGACTACAAAGAATTCCAACTGAGGCCGTGATATCTGGGCGAGTAGAAATTGCTATGTACAGAAGTGCCCCCCACTGCTTGTCGGTGACTCTCATTGTTGGGTAGCAGATCTTCTTCTAATTTTGGATAGGATGGATCCATTGGTGTTGATGCACCTTTGACTTCTAACATTACTTTGGCCTGAAGACACACACTGGAGTTGGCAGCAGAAGCCCAAAAATTGGCTGAAAGAGACACTGGAGTTGCCAGCAGCAGCAGGAGCCCCAACATTGGCTGAAAGACACACTGGAGTTGGCAGCAGCAGGAGCCCAGACATTGGCTGAAAGAGACACTGGAGTTGGCAGCAGCAGCAGCAGGAGCCCAAAAAATGACTGAGAGACACACCCTGGAATTGCAAGCAGCAGCAGCAGCGGCAGGAGTCCAAACATTGCTTGAAAGAGACACTGGAGTTGGCAGCAGGAGCCCAAACATTGCTTGAAAGACACACTGGAGTTGGCAGCAGGAGCAGCAGGAGCCCAAACATTGCTTGAAAGACACACTGGAGTTGGAAGCAGGGGCAGCAGGAGCCCAAACATTGCTTGAAAGACATCCTGGAGTTGGCAGCAGGAGCAGCAGGAGCCCAAACATTGCTTGAAAGACACACTGGAGTTTGCAGCAGGAGCCCAAACATTGCTTGAAAGACACACTGGAGTTGGCAGCAGCAGCCAGAGTCCAAACTTTGGCTCAACGAGACACTGGAGTTGGCAGCAGCAGCAGGAGGCCAAAAATTGGCTGAATGACACCCTGGAGTTGCAAGCAGCAGCAGCAGGAGCCCAAACATTTCTTGAAAGAGACACCCTGGAGTTGGCAGCAGGAGCAGCAGGAGGCCAAAATTGCTTGAAAGACACACTGGAGTTGGCAGCAGCAGCAGCAGCAGGAGCCCAAACATTGCTTGAAAGAGACACTGGAGTTTGCAGCAGGAGCAGCAGGAGCCCAAACATTGCTTGAAAGACACACTGGAGTTGGCAGCAGGAGCAGCAGCAGGAGCCCAAACATTGCTTGAAAGACATCCTGGAGTTGGCAGCAGGAGCCCAAACATTGCTTGAAAGACACACTGGAGTTGGCAGCAGGAGCAGCAGGAGCCCAAACATTGCTTGAAAGACACACTGGAGTTGCAGCAGCAGCCAGAGTCCAAACATTGGCTCAACGAGACACTGGAGTTGGCAGCAGCAGCAGGAGGCCAAAAATTGGCTGAATGACACCCTGGAGTTGCAAGCAGCAGCAGCAGGAGCCCAAACATTTCTTGAAAGAGACACCCTGGAGTTGGCAGCAGGAGCAGCAGGAGGCCAAAATTGCTTGAAAGACACACTGGAGTTGGCAGCAGCAGCAGGAGCCCAAACATTGCTTGAAAGAGACACTGGAGTTTGCAGCAGGAGCAGCAGGAGCCCAAACATTGCTTGAAAGACACACTGGAGTTGGCAGCAGGAGCAGCAGCAGGAGCCCAAACAATGCTTGAAAGAGACACTGGAGTTGGCAGCAGGAGCAGCAGGAGCCCAAACATTGCTTGAAAGACACACTGGAGTTGGCAGCAGGAGCAGCAGGAGCCCAAACATTGCTTGAAAGACACACTGGAGTTGGCAGCAGGAGCCCAAACATTGCTTGAAAGACACACTGGAGTTGGCAGCAGCAGGAGCCCAAACATTGCTTGAAAGACACTGGAGTTGGCAGCAGCAGGAGGCTAAAAATTGGCTGAATGACACACTGGAGGTGCAAGCAGCAGCAGCAGGAGTCCATTGCTTGAAAGAGACACTGGAGTTGGCAGCAGGAGCAGCAGGAGCCCAAACATAGCTTGAAAGACACACTGGAGTTGGCAGCAGCAGCAGCAGGAGCCCAAACATTGCTTGAAAGAGACACTGGAGTTGGCAGCAGGAGCAAAAGGGGCCCAAACATTGCTTGAAAGACACACTGGAGTTGGCAGCAGGAGCAGCAGAAGCCAAAACATTGCTTGAAAGAGACACTGAAGTTGGCAGCAGCAGCAGCAGGAGCCCAAAAATTGGCTGAATGACACCCTGGAGTTGCAAGCAGCAGCAGCAGGAGCCCAAACATTGCTTGAAAGAGACACTGGAGTTGGCAGCAGGAGCAGCAGGAGGCCAAAATTGCTTGAAATACACACTGGAGTTGGCAGCAGCAGCAGGAGCCCAAACATTGCTTGAAAGAGACACTGGAGTTGGCAGCAGGAGCAGCAGGAGCCCAAACATTGCTTGAAAGAGACACTGGAGTTTGCAGCAGGAGCAGCAGGAGCCCAAACATTACTTGAAAGACACACTGGAGTTGGCATCAGGAGAAGCAGGAGCCCAAACATTGCTTGAAAGAGACACTGGAGTTGGCAGCAGGAGCAGCAGGAGCCCAAACATTGCTTGAAAGACACACTGGAGTTGGCAGCAGGAGCAGCAGGAGCCCAAGCATTGCTTGGAAGAGACACTGGAGTTGGCAGCAGGAGCAGCAGCAGGAGACCAAAAATTGGCTGAATGACACCCTGGAGTTGCAAGCAGCAGCAGAAGGAGCCCAAAATTGCTTGAAAGACACACTGGAGTTGGCAGCAGCAGGAGCCCAAACATTGCTTGAAAGACACACTGGAGTTGGCAGCAGGAGCAGCAGGAGCCCAAACATTGCTTGAAAGACACACTTAAGTTGGCAGCAGGAGCCCACAAATTGGCCTAAAGACACACTGGAGTTGTAAGCAGCAGCAGCAGGAGCCCAAAATTGCCAGAAAGACACACCCTGGAGTTGGCAGCAGCATTAAGAGAACATATACAGATTTTTGGAACAGATATCTTATCCGAAGAATATTAATCAAAAGTAAGAGTAACGTAAAGCATTTTCTCAATAATTACTTGTGGTCTGATGCGGAGGAATGTCTGTAACTGGAGAGCAGCGCCTTAAATCTGTTTGGCACGATCCATATTTCTTTAGTGTTGGTCTGGCCCCATGATCAATCTACTCTAATGCATCAGGCATTGGTGGGTGGAAATCTTGGCTGATCCATGCCCGATTCATTTCCACGCAGGCCAGTCTCTGAAAAAAAAAAATTTTTGAAGCATACTGGAGCACATTGAATTGCTCTCATCAGAGCATCACTTACGCACATCTAAGAGTTTCATCACTTTGTTCGTGTTAAAGTCTTCAGGGCCTAGTTACTACTTAGTGAAACACCATAGATAGTTAAGCACCTGCTGCTCTTATCGACAAATCCTGTTTTAAGTGTAGTGTAGCGTTTTGTCCTCCCCTCATATACGCACTAAGTATGTCAGGCAGAGAAGTGGCAGGATGGGCACAGAGAAGTTGCAGAGGCCTAAATTCATCAAGCAGAGGTTGCAGCAGACTAGGGGTGAGAGGCAGCAGGAGTCTCAGTGAGAGGACTGATCTCCCGGGATCAGCTAGCGGTCGTGTCTTGACCAGCAAACCATCTGCCATCATCCATTGGTTAACATGATCATCCACTGCATCACAAGTGACATCTGACACCCCCAGTCAACTGTCGGTTATGTCTTATGCTTAGGGTTCAGCTCCACTATTCAGTGAGGACGATCTGATAATCAGAAAAATCAGCAGCTACTGCCCAGCCAAGAAGTGGAGGAGACACTCGCCGCTTCTTCCACTAGGTAGGCAAGTAGTGATGAGGAGATTGGCGTGGGAGGTGGTGTTGCAAGCATTTTGGCTTCTTAAGCAGACACTATTGAGGAACCTGAGGAGGACATCATTGAGTTTTGAGGGCCCTTTTAAAGGCTTGGAGTGATGGAGAGTGACAGCATGGTGGCAGAAGGGGAAAATATGGAGGCAAATGTGCTCGGGGTAGACCACTTGCACGGCAGGCTATCTTCCTAGGAGGTAGTGGAAGAGGGTCCCTGGAGTTGACTGTTGCTAGGAAAAATCAGCTACAAGGCCATGTGGCAGTTTTTCATCAAGCATCTGCAGGAGGTTAACATGGCTATATGAAAGATGTGTAGGCAGAAGGTGAAGTGTGGCCAGGGTCCCAATGTTGGACCCACAGCCCTGCGTCAACATTTGCAGCGTCACCATCAAGCGGCCTGGGAGAGTTGGCTCCAAAGTGGTGGTCCAGCCTGCTGCATTACCCAGTGGCACGCCGCTCTCTGTTCCAGCCAGCCAAGGCTCCACCACCTCCTGTGTGTCATACCCATCCTCTGTCGCTCCATATGCTCCTCCTCCTCTCAATCCGAGTCAGTCATTGCGCCAGCAATCCATTGGCCAAGCCATGTCCAAGAGACAACAGTATGTGCCCACTCATCCAACGTGCAGAAGCTAAATGTGCTCCTGTATAAGTTGCTGGTGCTGCAGTCCCTCCCTTTTGAGTTCGTGGACCTTTCAGAGAACTGATGGCTTGTGCCAAGCCGAGGTGGAGAGTCCCATGCTGTAATTTCTTTGCGAAGAAGGCAGTACCAGCCCTGTACAATTTTGTTGAACAGAAGGTGGGGCTGTCATTTAGCCTGTTAGTGTGTACCAAAGTGCACAGTGCCTACGTCTGGAGCTGCAACTACGGTCAGGGACAATACATATCCTTTAAGGCCCACTGGGTGATTGTGGTTCCTGCACAACCACAACAGCAACTTGGACAGGTCCCTCCGCTGTGGCCTCCACGCTCCTAGGCCTTTGTGCCTGTGACAGTGCACTTGCACTTAGCAATGGTGTCACAGAAAAAAGTGGCTAATTGTTAATTACATATTAATAGTTAACATTTATCTTATTTGAACATATTTTTTAATAATAACATATAATAACATCTAACATAGCAACAATAACATCTAACATAATAACAGTAACATATAAAATTTATCAAATGTTTTTTTTTTTTTGATATTTTTTTTTCTTTCATATTTTATATTTTTAAAAAACATATATATATTTAATTTTTTTGTTTGTTTTTTTTCCATTGTCTTTTTTTAATATTTTGTGAATTTTTTTTCATTTTTTATTTTTTTATTTTTTTTTTGTTTTTTCTAAATATTTTTTTTTTTTTCCCAGTGCCCTTCCAGCCTACCATGTGTGCAGGACACGGCGGTTTCACGTTGTTCTTCACATGGTTTGCCTTGAGCCACAGAGCCACACATGGGAGGAACTGCTAAAAATGAGAACTCAATAAATTAAATCATGGCTTACTCCACGAAAACTGCAAATGGGACCCATGGTGACTGACACTGGGAAGAACATCTTGTCTGCGCTGCGACAAGGAAGCCTGAGCCATGCGTCCTGCCATGGCACACATGTTCAGTCTAGTTGTCAAGCGTTTTCTGAAGTCTTCCCCCCATCTGCAAGACATTCTAACAACAGGAAGGAAACTTTGAATGCACTTCAGCCACGCCTACACCGCCAAGCACACCCTTCTTGAGCTTCAGCGTCAGAACGGTATCCCCAAACAGTCAGATTTGCGATGTTTCCACCCGTTGGAATTCTACCCTCCATATGCAGGATCGACTATAGGAACAGAGAAAAGCCATCACGGATTTCTTGATGATCCAAACGGATAGGAGGACTCCCCTGTGTAACTTCAATGTAAACCAGTGGCAGCTCATACGTGACACCTGCCGTTTGCTCAGGCCCTTTGAGGAAGCTACTTTATTAGTCAGTCGCCAGGACTATGAGATGAACGATGTGATTCCACTGCTTCATGTACTACAACACATGTTGGAAACCATGGCTGGCCGGGCACTGGAGACATGGCGCATACATTTCACAGCCACATGAAGCCTGTGGGGGCTGAAGTGGAGGAGGAGGAGGGGGTGGGGCACAGCGAAGCACAGTTTAGGTTTGACAAAATAGCCATTTTATCTAGTCATTTGACAGGAGAGGAGGAGCAGGTGAAGCCACAGGAGCTAGAGGGTTGTGAGGAAGGCAAGACAGAGGACCCAGACACACCGTGGCAGTTTGCAGTGGAGATGGAGACAGGTAGTCCCTCCGAGTCACTTGCACAAATGGCACGATGCATGCTCACGTGCTTGCGTAGTGACCGCAGAATTGTCTCCATTTGTCAGCGGGATGACTTCTGGCTCTCCACCTTATTGGACCCTCGCTTCCGGCACAAAATGGGGGCATTTTTTACACCCACTGAGAGGGAGGACAAACTGACCTACTACAGAGACATCCTACGTAGTCAGTTGGGTGATGCCTATCTGCGCCATGGTCCATACTGTGATGGCCTTCGGGACACCAGCCTTCTGTAAGCAGGCAACCCCAAATCTCTACCGCCGCTTCTGCCTATAGTCAAGCCCCCGTTTACCTGGACGCTAGGTACACCTCACCGGACACGGTTGCCCCCAGGTCTTAATAGGCGCAAATGATGGCTGCTTACGGTGAAGGCCGATGAACCACGAGGGTATCCCGAAGCCGAGCTCGTTCACAGGTAGTCAATCCGGAGGGTGCGTCAGAGTACAGAGATGAGACAGGTGATTAGTCAGGAGTAGCCAAAGGGTCAAGCCAGGAAGTCAGAGATCGCGGGGTATCCAGAGGGGCAGGCAGCTTTGTGGTCAGACAAAGCAGAAGTCAGTACAGGCAGCAGACAGGAATGGTCAATCAAGCCGCGTTGGAACTGAACCGGCACAAAATGGCATTTTTTGAACCCGCCGAGAGGGAGGACAAACTGACCTACTACAAAGACAATCTACGTAGTCAGTTGGCTGATGCCTATCTGCGCCATGGTCCATACTCTCGCAGGTCTGACTCGGGGGGACCTCTGCGATCACCTTCCACTGCCATGGCTACTGGTGGGGTGGAAGGAGAAGCAGCAGCAGCTCCATCAGCAGCAGCCTCAGTCTTCAGTCGCTAATGAGTAGCTTTCTACACCCGCATAGTGAGTCTACTCATGATCAGCATGTAGACCTGGAGCAGGACCTGAACCAGCAGGTCGTGTCATACCTTGACATGACCATGCCAACACACCTTGAGGATTCGCTGGACTTCTGGGCAGCCAAACTTGACGTGTGGCCGCAACTAGCAGAGTTTGCCCTGGAAAAGCTGTCCTGCTCGACCAGTAGTGTGCCATCTGAGCGGGTGTTTAGTGGGGCGGGGGCCATAGTCATGCCAAGGAGAACTTGTCTGTCCACGAATAATGTGGAGAGACTCACCTTTGTGAAGATGAATCAGGCATGGTTCAACCAGGATTTCCAGCCAACAATGGCTGATCCATGGTAGTAGCTGATGCATGGTAGCTCCTTATGCTGCTGCCAACTACAGGGTGTGTCTTTCAGGAAATATATGGGCTCCCTATGCTGCTGCCAACTCCTGGGTGTGTCTTTCAGACAATATATGGGCTCCCTATGCTGCTGCCAACTCCTGGGTGTGTCTTTCAGGCAATATATGGGCTCCCTATGCTGCTGCTGCCAGCTCATATGTGTGTCTTTCAGGAAATATATGGGCTCCTAATGCTGCTGCTGCCAACTCCAATGTGAGCACTCTTAAAAGACGCACGCTAGCATATTTGGGATGCCCCCCGGCTAAAAGCAATGGCTGCTGGCAATTTGACAGACTGACTTTCTTTACAAAATGCAACCAGTTAATAGACAGGCACTCTTGAAATATTACTGCTAGTGTTTGGGGTGCCCCCTCTTCACATACCGAGGAGGCCTTCCTTGATTGTGGAAAAGTGATGTTAATTATAAAATGCAAGCAGTTATTAGACAGGTACTCTTGAAATATTACTGCTAGTGTTTGGGATGCCCCCTCCTCACATACAAAGGAGGCCTCCCTTGATTGTGGAAAAGTGATGTTAATTATTAAATGCAAGCAGTTATTAGACAGGTAGTCTTGAGATATTTATGCTAGTGTTTGGGATGCCCATGTGGGCTGGGGTTTTTACAGCAGACACAGAAACAATTCAAACTGCAATATATTTATGAGAAATAGCCTTTAAAAGCTGCTTTAGTGTAACATATAGGGTCAAATGTGCTGGTTTGGGATACCCTGAGGCCTGGTGTTTTTACAGCACACACAAAAACAATTCAAACTGTGATATATTTATGAGAAATAGCCTTTAAAAGCTGCTTTAGTGTAACAGATAGGGTCAAATGTGCAGGTTTGGGATACCCTGCGGCCTGGTGTTTTTACAGCACACACAAAAACAATTCAAACTGCAATATATTTATGAGAAATAGCCTTTACAAGCTGCTTTAGTGTAACAGATAGGGTCAAATGTGCAGGTTTGGGATACCGTGCGGCCTGGTGTTTTTACAGCACACACAAAAAAAATTCAAACTGCGATATATTTATGAGAAATAGCCTTTAAAAGCTGCTTTAGTGTAACAGATAGGGTCAAATGTGCAGGTTTGGGATACCCTGCGGCCTGGTGTTTTTACAGCACACACAAAAACAATTCAAACTGCAATATATTTATGAGAAATAGCCTTTACAAGCTGCTTTAGTGTAACAGATAGGGTCAAATGTGCTGGTTTGGGATGCCCATGTGGACTGGTGTTTTTACAGCACACACAAAAACAATTCAAACTGCAATATATTTATGAGAAATAGCCTTTAAAAGCTGCTTTAGTGTAACAGATAGGGTCAAATGTGCTGGTTTGGGATGCCCATGTGGGCTGGGGTTTTTACAGCACACACACAAACAATTCAAACTGCAATATATTTATGAGAAATAGCCTTTAAAACCTGCTTTAGTGTAACAGATAGGGTCAAATGTGCAGGTTTGGGATGCCCATGTGGGCTGGGGTTTTTACAGCACACACAAAAACAATTCAAACTGCAATATATTTATGAGAAATAGCCTTTAAAAGCTGCTTTAGTGTAACAGATAGGGTCAAATGTGCTGAAATGGGATGCCCATGTGGGCTGGGGTTTTTACAGCAGACACAAAAAAAATTAAAACTAATCGAGTTATAAGAAATGCTTGCCACCGCCAAGATGGGATGCACAGTGGCCAGGAATTTTTACAGCACAAACTAAAGCAATTTAAAACTGATCTGGCAAATGAAATGAAAATAAAAACAAAGTTTCCCTGTCACTTTCTCTGCTGTCCCTGCCTGGATCCTTCCCGATTTTTCCCTATCTTTCCCTGGTTCTCCCTGGCACTCTGTGGGTCTCCCTGACTCTCTGTTAGTCTCTCCCTGTCTGTAGCAAGCTCCGTTCTGGCCGCAATACAACGCTGAAATGCGCACAAGCAAGATGGTCGCCGTTTATATAGCACTGTGACATCACCGGGCTTCCTGGCTGCTGATAGGCTGCATGTGACCTTCCCATGATAACTTGCCCCAGGGGATATGTGCGGACATGTCCATCCACCATTTTACAATGGCTGTAATTGAAATAAATGGAGTTTAAAGGAAAACTTCGATCGATCGAATCGGGGAAAAATTCGGATTCGTTCAGAATCAAATTTTTCCTGAAATTCGGAACGAATTCAGGTTCGTCCGGATCGACCCTAATTACATCATCTCCATATAGAAGAACATAAGTCTATTTCTTTGCTACACATTTTCTATATAAACATGGTTCAGCTTGAGATCTTTGAAATCCTCTGCCTCATGCTCTTGCGTACTGTTCAAGACCATAGAGAGATTTTTGCATTTTACAAACAATGGGCCTGATGCAGAGCCTCCTCTGAACTGCCCTTAAAACCTTCCGATTGTCCGGGTCTCCCGTTTGAATCGTGGCTCAAATGTGATGCAGAGCCTCGGTCGGAATGGCTCCCTAATTGATCCGTCAATTTCACTTTACTCGGAAAGCTTTTTTTGCTCTCTCGGGTGCCTTCAATTTGATCGGGGCTCCCGTTCACGTTCACACGGGCGGCCCGTTTTTCCCTGATTTTTCCTGGCTTTTTGAACGTACCTGCTTGGTTTCCGTCGTATTTGACCTTCCATTTTGGTGGTTTGAGCAAGTATACTTACATCTCCATGGCTCTTCAGTTGCCATTCTGGCTACACACAAGCGACATCCCTCAAACTCCATTGGAATATACATATGGCAACCACTGCCAATTTGACACATTTTTTTTGGGAACCATAAATTTGGGTTCTTCCTTTTTCCTTGCCATTAATGCATACCTTAATCTCCTTTGTGTTCCTTTTTCCTTGCCATTAATGCATACCTTAATTCTTTCTGAATCTTTTGGATTTATTGTACCATATCTAAACTTTTTGTGTCATGGAAATGTGTGATGATGTTGTGTGATTGTACATTTGCAGGAAACACAACTTTCTTGTTTTTTTTTTTTTTTTTTATTTTATTCCAGCGTTTGAAATTGAATTTTTTTGCACAAAGTTTTTTACAAATAATTGATTCTAAATGTTTTAACAAATAAACTATTTGCTTTTTAAGCCAAATTAAAATTCTTTAGGCCTCGGTGTCTTGTGGCTGTGATTTTCTTGTATCTGTGAATGAAAAACAACATTAGTTTAGCATTGTTTATTTGGTTTGGTTGTGCGTGGTTTTTTTGGGGCCCTTTTTAAACCGGACCTTCTGCGTTTTTTACTGAAAAGGCCAAACTTCTAACCAAAGATTCCGCAGCATCTCCAAATAATAGATAGTAATTTTTTAGTCAATCAATAATTATTCTGTCCACCACTGGGCTGCAACTCAGTTCAGGAATTTAGTATACGGCCGCCGCCATCTTGACTCAGAAGCATCACACTTACTGAGGAGAGGAGAGTGGGATAAGGTACAGGGGGTGGGTTATAGCTGTGCTTTGCTCACACAGAGCAGAGACCTCTTGAAAAGGTCAGCAATCCCAGAATGCAGAGCAGCACAGTTAGAAGGCACTTCCTGTTTGCAGGCTGCCTGATAAGATGGCGGCTTCCATAATCCGCCATCTTGGATGTTGAAAGCCTCATAACATGCACTAGGTGCAGGTAGGATGATTTTGAAGGTGGGCAAACTTTATGTACAGGGTGTGGGAAACATATAAGATAGACTTATTCTGAGTGAAGGTCCGCTTTAAGGGCTTTTTAGACAAAGTCTTTGGTTTTTTTTTTTGGTTTGTACATTTTGTGGCCAATGGAATTGTTGGTTCATTTACTTTGGTCCCCAAAAACGCCACTTACCATGTTTTAGGCGCATATTGCGTCAGGGGCGGAGGCTCCATTCTTGCTCCCTTGGTTGCTGCTGTGAATCTGTTTGCATGACAAAGACACTGATATTAGAGACTGTTGTTGTCTCATGTACACAAAAAGCATTAACAAGTTTGCTGGGCTAACTAAAGTCACTTTTTGAACCTCTTGCTGCCTCACATTGCCCTAGTTCTTCTATCTGCATGTAGCCTAGTTTTGAGCTGCGTACATGTGTTAAACTAAGGTGGGCTTGTATGGGACGTGAAAAACGAAGTTGTTTCAGACTATTCTGGTGGTTTTTTTTTTTTTTATTACAAGGAATGTGTGCGCGCACATAAACGCACGCGCGCATACTCACATCCATGATGATGTCGTCCTGCTCCAAGGTAAAGATTGCGGGCGCGCACCCGCTGTTGACCACGCCCACACGGAAAACATATTTAAAGCACAAGGCACTCAGCTCTGTGTTGGATACCATATCAATATGGGCAGACCTAAAGGGAGCAAAAAGAGCCAACCAAGGGCCGAGGCACATAGCAGCCGCACACATGCCTCATCCTCCACAAGACAGAAGAGCAGGCACCAGACACATGCCGAACATGCCCCCAGTAAAACGGTGGATACTCCACACAAACAGGCACATTCCAAAAAACGCAGGACCAAGGGTACATTAACCCATTCACCACCACCTGCAAAAAAAACACGCACACACAAGGGTACCCCATCTAGTCAGACCATGCAGCATCCTCCACCTCCACACACCAAGCATACCCACAAATCCAAACACATAAGCAAGGGTAAGCGCATTGCCAAAACCACCACCCCACCCAGGTCACCCACCCCTCCACCTCCACCCTCTGGTTCCCCCAATTCCAGTACCTCAGATTCCACATGCAGCTCCACATCTGATAGCTCAACAGGAACCCAGACATTAAGCCAGAGAAGCACACACACAACATCCCCCTCCCCCATAAGCCAAAGAAGCACACACGACTCCCCAGATACCCAACCATCAATTTCCTCAGAGGCAGGGGAGACCACACACCCATGTGGCAGACAACTACGGCGTGGCTCACTAACTGCCCGATTTTGCGATGCTCAAAGCATGGCGGTGGCAAATGCAGTTTGCGAACATTATGATGCCCTATTTGGCCGCACCTCCAAAACAACCACAAAGCAGGCTAAGATGGAAATCTGGACAAATATTTGCAGGCAGGTCAATAGTGTGGGATCAGTCCGGAGAGATATTCAGCAAATAAAAAGGAAATTTGGGGACCTGAAATACTACAGCAAAAAAAAAAATGGACATGCGCCGTCAGCAGAGGTAATGGACAATTTTTAGTCACATTGTTAAAAGGATGTAACACTTATTAGGTGTAATTTAATCTTCCCCAGCCAACAGACAGGGGGTGGAGCAGAAGTAAAGGAAAAAGTAAAATGCATTTTTTGTAACATTGTTAAAAGGATGTAACACTTATTAGGTGTGATTTAATCTTCCCCAGCCAACAGACAGGGGGTGGCTTACCCACTAAAATTATCCTTACGCCCGCCGAGGAACATGTATATACATTCATACACCCGGCCAGCATCCAGGGACTGGCAGAGGCACAAGACACAGACCGGAATGTAAGGTCCCAAGGTGAGTCTGATTTTGCCATGACCTAGTACCAAAAGTTCAAGAAGGCAGTGTTATGCTACACAACACACTGTACTTGGCCATTTACCTAATCTTCCTATCTACATACTAAGGACCAAGTCAACAGGACACACCAGGCCCCAAAACCCCTGCGTTAGCACCGAGGCCAAGGGCACACCAGGCTTCTACACCACAAACCCAAATTGTGGATTGCGATGAGGTAAGTCAATGGACCTTGATGAGTACTTTTAACATTGATATTTGCGAGCTTGTGTGGACAGAAATAAACTAAAAGGATGCTATATTTCTTAACAGACCACAGGAAGCCCACCCATCATCGACCATATACGAGATTTGGAGGAGGACACCCCACATATGTCACTAACCACTACTGCACCAGTGGCAGCAACGCAGGCAACCCCGGCACAGCCACCACATCCACAACCACCTTCGGAACCAGAACCAACCACACGTCCCACTGCTCCTACCCAGTCTAGACGCCATATTTCCCAAAGAAGGCAACTTCAAATTTTGGAGGAAACATGGAGGCAGGAAAATATTGCCTTTGCTGCGACAACACAGCAATTCAATGAGACTGTGTGCACCCAACTCACAAACCTCAACGCCCAAGTAGAGGTATTAAACAGCAATATCTCTGCCCTAACCAGCCATATGGCTGAGATTAATCAAAGCCTGGCCCACATTGCAGCCCATTTGCAGGCACAACATCATTCCTCGTCACCATGCCACCCAACATACCACTAATTTGTGGGGAATACATTTTCTCTGCCCACGTGTAATTTTTCTTTTGGGCCAAAAAAAACAAATGACAAAACAAAATTTGTTTGAAAAATAAAAAAAAAAAAAAAAAAAAAACAACAAAATTGTGGTCTCTGAAAAAACACTAAACACTAGTTGTGCACGTATGGTTTGCGCGGTGCCACTTTGGGTGCAAGAAAAAGGAGGGGTGGGGAGGGCTGAAACTAAAGGTGGTGGATTAGCCCACAAGCCCGGATTAGGTTTAGGACCGTTGCAGGCGTCTATTGTAGTGCCCCCCCCCCCAGTCACATCAAGACAACGGAACCTCATCTTCAAGAGAACAAAGCCTGGCTCCAACACAGAGCGAGTCCTCCTGGGGGCAGTATTGTAGCGCTCCTCTGCCTGTGAAGATCGGTGCAGGATGGGGGTCTTCATCCAGGGGACCAAAGGATAGGCAGAGTCTCCTGCCCTAAAACCAAAAAACAAAAAAAATTAAAAAAAGGTGTGCATTGCAACAATAGAAAAGAGGGACAAATAGGTGAGCGGGGTAGGGTGGGAGGAAAGGACATTTGTAATGAGACTACATGCACATCCAACCTGTACTCTGATTACAAAAGTCTGGGGAATACTACTTACATAAGAGGGCAAGAACATGACGCAATAGGGTACAATCACTTAACCCATTTAATTTGTAGATCAATAATTGGGCTCCAAATATACTACGCCAAAAGTTACCAAATAGTGTGTTACGGGAAGAGGGTGGGCAACCAATACAAGTTTCAGACACATACCCAGTAGCCAGCCACCAAATAGATCGGCAGATTTGAATCGCTCAGGTAGGCAGGAATTCCTAGGCAGGGAAAGCCAGAAAAACGACTCCCAAAAACCAAATCAGGGCCAGCCAGTGCCTGCACATTTATCCTATGTCCCATCTTCAAATGCCTGCACACAAACAATAAAATAAAAATGAGGGAGACCCTGTAAAAAGGATACCCAAAAAAAAAACAATAAAAAATATCAAATACTCATGCCATCGATGTCCAAAGGCGTGCGGTGCAGCCTGGTTTCTGCCATACTCAGCAGGACAAGACCGCGGAGCTGGCGCCGCTGATGTGCTCCAACAGAGGACTGCATATTATTGCCCGAGTGCAAATACGGCTGCTCTGACTTGCCGTAAGTGAAGGCTCGGCGGCCCCGTTTTATTAGGGTGATTTCAATAGGAAATCAAGGCTCTGCATCACTGAAAAAAACGGACCAATGAACGAGGCGTCCGTTTTCCCGGGAAACAGCCTCGTGCGAGCCGACAATCGGAAAGGCGGCTGAGCGCACACCTGAGCGCATAAACGCACACTAAAATCAACGTAGCACCCTTTCCTGACCCGATCAAAGGCCAAAACCAATGGGGAAATGCACGGGGGAGCTGAACGGGGAGGCTCTGCATCAAGCCAAAGATGTCCTTTACCCTTTTTAATATAACTTTCAGGTTGAGTCATGTACACCTCTTCTTCAATGTCACCACTTAGAAAGGCAGTTTTGATGTCAAAATGTCTCACTGTCATCTGTTGAACAGCAGCTATAGTCATTTAAGTTCTGAATGTGGCTTGCTTAGCATTATAATCTTCACCATACTTTTGTGAGTATCTTTTGGCAACTAATTTTGCCTTAAACTGGTACACTTTACCTTCATATTTGTTCTTGAAAGCCCATTTACATCTGAGTGCTTTCTTGCCTTGTGGTGGCTCATTGAGCTTCCATATCTGTAGCTTTAACCCACTTTTACTTCGTGGACAGGCAGTTGTTGCATCTGCTGCCAAGATTATGGCTCTGGTTCAGGAAGTATTTTGAACATATAAGAAGTGTGCATAGCTGGGATTCCTTTGTTTGGCCTCTCTGATCTCCTGACTGGAGGTTGACTTGGTTACTCTGTACCATCCTTGGAGGTTTCAGAGCTTATTCAGACTTCAGTGCTTTCCTTTTCAGTATTTGGAGCTTGTGACAGAGATTCTTGTTCTTTTTGCTTAGGTTGAATTACTGGCAAAACTTCCTGAAATTTGAGTGATACAGAGTTCTCATCAATCAATACATCTCTGCTGGTTGGTACTGTGTTGGTCTCTGGGTACAGAATCCTGTATCCCTGGTTGACTATAGTCAACCAGGGCTCCTTCTTTTGCGTGAAACTTTTTTTTGGGAACATGCACAAATGTTTTGATTCCAAAAATCCTGAGGTGCTTCAGTTCAGGCTTTTTGCAGTTCCATAGCTCATATGGAGTTCTGTTTGTGGCTCTACCTGGCAGTCTGTTGTGAAGTTTGTCGCCTGTCTGATGCGTCAGTCTCAGACACTGGCTTGAATGGCGCTGCACCTCTCCTCCTCTGGGGCATCCCCGGTATCGCAGCTTGTGCCTTTCGCTGGTGCTGCAGACAGAGTGGGTGCCGAGGTTGAATAGGCCAATGAACCCCAACGTTAGTGTGTTTCACCAGCCTCTTGTCTTAGGGGGCAAATCAGCCGTGAGATTGTTTGAGGGCCCAATTAGCCCTATGTTGCCCCAACCTATCCCTGCACAAGATCTCCTATGAAGGTGCCCAAGCCCCTGTCACCAATGTGTGTGATAGCTTGCGCTTTGGGTGTTGTGCGGTGCTGACCTCGAAATCCTTGCTCCTGCCTCTACCCTTCCCTTCAGTACTTTGCTCCAGCATCAGTTTTAACTTTCAGGATGGTCCTCTGACCCTGACCCTAGATATCCCTCTGCTTGTTGCCTGTTGGACTGACTTCCCATGACATTTGCTTCATCTGACCTTCCATGAACCCCAGTTATGCTCATCCACCTGCAGATCCAGACCAGTTGATATAGTTTGCGCATTTTATGACCTGGGGGCAAGCTTGTCCGGTGAGGCCTGCTTGCGTCCCGGCAAACTGGAGCTTGTCTAGAGGTGAATGTAGTGACAGAGATTGGGCATTATTGACTAACCTGGACTTGCTAACTTGTGAGCCTGACAGCTATGCAGCAGGTAGACAATTGTGTATCTGGAAAAATTATCAATGAATGTGATCTATTTTTAGTAAAGGATTTTCTGGACATCTGCAGGCTCTTGTTGAGCTAGCTTCCTTACTCCCTCCGGGTATCTATGCACATCTGTGCCATACATAAATACAGTTTTCATTCAGATCTTGTCTACCACTGTACATGCTTTCTTTGCAGTTTAGCTGATAAAGATCACCTTTAATTGTCCCTTCTGCTAGAGTGTGTCCCTCTGATGCATCTTTAAAAGAAACTACATTCCCCTGTTTAGTGAGATTTTTCACTGACAAAAATACTTTCAAGCCTGGCAAAATGTAACACATCCTTAAATAGAAGTGAAGCAACATGAAAATCTTAATTTCTACCTCAATGCCTCTGAGGCACTCCACAATCTCTAGGGTGTCTCTTATATAGTCCTGCATATTCTAGCTCCCACTTATCTTAGACTGAGTTTATTGTGGAGGTTTGATCTTTCATGCACTTTCTGTAACTCATCCCACAGATCCTTTGCAGTTGCACACTTGCATATATGCACAATCTGATTATCAGCTATGTTGAGGGAGATAGTGCTCTGTGTTTTCTAAACCTTTTCTAGTCAATAATCTGGTAATGGATTTGGCATAGGTTCCTGAGTAAATGTCCATGTACCCTCTTTTTATTAGTAGCATCTTGAATTTCCAGTACTAGTAGTTCTGGTTAGTCAGGCATGGCACAATGAATTTTCAATTTCCATACACTTCTCTGATTCACTGTTGCTCTGGGAAAATCCTTCCAGAGAACACAACACTCTTCCAGCATGCAGGAACTCTTTATTCAGCAACAATCAGGAACATACACGTGAACAGGATACATCTCAACATGGAGCAAAGGACACAGCATCTTTCTGTTAACAAGTTAAACATGGTCTGCTTAAGGTTTCCTGATTTTTTTCTTTGGATTAACTTAAAGTTTCAGCATGAAAAGTAAGCCAAATAGAAATCTCTACAGGGGTAAAGCATATCAGCTAGTCTAAATGTACTGTGCTAGAGATACCATAATGGCAAGACCGAGAGTGAAGACTTTTATACACCAGGCAAGGAAAGTTTTAATGCACATGGGGTCAGTCAGAAAAGAAGATTTTGCAAACACAGCACCCTTACATGTCACCTGTTTGCACAACATCTTTTTAGCTCTGTAAGACATCAAAATGTGTTATATATGGTGTCTTGCTTTCCCTCTCAGGTTGTCCATGCAAGGACACCGAGCAATCACAGATGGGTAAATCTAGTAGCCAGAAGGTGGGACTAGAGCAGGAAGTGAGCTGTAATTTCTCCCCATGTGCGGGTATAAGGCTCAGATAAGTGTTTTTCCTTTTTGGTGTGTTCTAGTGAGCTAGTGTATGCTGTTGCTGTTTTTCTCTAGTTATTTGAATATTCCCAGTCTTTAAGGGAAGCATCGCGCTCCCAGGTTCCCGCATCCACTGCCCCGGGTGACAAAAATCTGATGCCTTGACCTGGGTGACACCTGGGGATGGAAACTGTGGGCATTCCTTTTGCGAGGACTGTTATGGGCCCCATCCCTTGGGGCCCATGTCAGTCCACCGGCAGTTAAACAGGGCTGCTGGACTAAGGAGCTTGTAGTCTCCTTTTTTGTTAAAGGGCACTAGGCTAGAGAGGGCCAGCTTTTATTTTGCAGACACAGAGGGAGGGGGGTGCTGTGGACCCTATGTGTGCTTCACCTTTCCCTGTGTCTGTTGGATATACAATACTTTACAACGGCTTCTGCTTGTCTCTGAATGTGATTTTGGGACTTTTGCCAGTTGACTTTTTACAGTTATGAAAAGTTATATGCTTAACTGTAGTCTATATGCATTTTTTTATATATTTAGCTGCACTCTATCTTCTTTTTCCTGTCTATGTTAGCCACCATGTAAGGTGACATTTTCTTACTGAATTCATGTTCCAGTAAAGCCAGTTCCTGTTATACCACTAATGTCTATCTCGATTTGACTCAACTGCACCCAGCACTCACACTCTGCAACAGGTTATGGGTTCAGTGACTGAATGAAGCCACAGTGATTGGTTAAAGTCCAGTGACCCAGCGCAGCCCAGGCAGAGCAAAGCTCAGAACAGGAGACCACACAGCCGGTGCGGAGATCGACATAAAGAAGCTTGCACAGAGACACATTCTGTATACAAATAAGATTGTTCTCATATATAAAGAAGGGAGAATGACCAGCAGATCAGAGCTTAAGCTCTCAGTGGCCAAACTGAACTATGACAACTATCAGCTATGGAAGTTTAAAGTTGAAATCCAGAGATGACTTGTGGGAGGTTATCGCTACAGAGAGGCCACAGGATAAGAATCAGGACTGGGACAGGAAAAACAGACAGGCACGGGCCACCATCAGCTTACTAGTTGAAGACAATTAGCTTATTCACTTATGTAGTAAGAATACAGCAGACGACATGTGGGATGTACTGAAAAGACTGCACAAGAGATCCAGTTTAAACAGCAAGTTGCTTCTGCTGAGGAAACTTTACAAAATGAGGCTTAGCAGATTTCAGGACATGCAGGAGCATGTAAATTCCATGCTGGAAGTGATCACACAACTCAGATCAGTTAGTGAGAAGAGCTCTCTCCCCAGAGATATATTTTGCATGGTTTGCAACAGGTGGGATGTTCCCAAGGTAGACCTGTTTGGGTCCAGGAGTGGTGGTGGGTGGTGAGGTTTCTAACTGTCTTCCGGGGCCCTCTAGCATTCAGAGTGGATGCTCTGGTGACTATGCGGTCCCAGTTTTGGCTAGTGTATGCCTTTTCGTCGCTGCTTCCTAGGTTGATGAAAGAAGTAAGCCTAGAAAGCATCATGACCATTCTAGCTCCTCATAGGCCAGAGTGAACCTGGTTCACAGACATGGTCAAGCTAACCAACGAAGAGCCTCTTCGACTTCCTGTTTCGCCTCAATTAACGGTTGCTGACTTTGACTGTCTGGCAATGAATCTCAGGTGCAATGGGATAGAGGGCTCTCCCCTTGAGTAGTAGCGACTCTGATTCAGGCCAGTAAGGCCTCTTTAGCCAAGCTCCACCACCAAATATGCAGACCTACTTTGCCTGTGCGACTACTGCATTTTCCATCCCTCCCAACGAATATTTGCAGAAGGGTCTGTATAAACGGTTGCAATTAGGCACCCTTAGGGGTTACGTTTGGCCATATCCATTCTGTTGCAGTTCCAGATAGCGGAGAATTCTTTGCTTCACATTCATGTAGAGGGTGGCTCATGTCATAGAGTTTCAGAGCTGGTGGCATTATCTTGCAAGCTGGCCTTTCAATAGGACAAGATGGTTCTATGCCTGTAAGAAAATGTTTCCAAAAGTTGTTTCATTTTTTTTTATTGAATGAGGACTTGAGGTCCTACCTCCCTATCGCCCAAATACTGTACATCCAAAGGACAACATTTTAGTAGTAAGTGCACTAAAATAATATTTAGCAGCAACAATGTCTTATATAAAATAGATTCATTGTTGTGGGTCTTACTGGTCCCATAAAGGGGTTTGGTTGCTGTCAAACCCACAATTAGCCGTTGGATTAGGCAGGCTGTTTTTAAGCCTAATCTGCTAGGGGTAAAGAACCCCCTTTTTCATGTAACAGCTCACTCAGTACAGTAGAGCTGGGGGTACATCCAGGATCTTTCAGTGGTTTAATTGCGCAAGCTACTCCTTGGTCATCGATACACACCTTCCCTGTTAACAAGGTGGATATCTGAGCAGCCACGGACATTGTGTTCAGATCAAAGGTGCTTCAGACGGCAGTTCAGTCCTGACCAGAGCCTGGTTCCCTGCCATAACTTCACCAGACTGAATATGGCGCCCTTTTCTGTTTAAGTTTTTCACTTCTGGAGTTACTTCCTACCCATTTTTGGGGACTGCTTTGAACACCCCATTTGTGGTTGCTGTCCCTGTATGGACAACCTGACAGGTTATTGACTTTCTCCTTTTTGGTAATAAATCTTATTATCATTCCTCCCATATGGGTTGATTCAAAGAAACATGTTAAAGCATTGATTTTGGTGCCGATCATCCTATTTTTCCCGAACGCTCGTGCGTTCGTATGAACTTGCGAGTGATTCTATAAGCAAATACGTTTCTATCCTAAAATGTACGTCCGTTCGTATGGCAGTTCGGGAATCAGACCTATGTCAGTTTCCATCCTGAATTTTCCGTTTCATTTCTCAGGTTGCAACATTGGTTTTGCCCTTTTTCCTTTTTTGTCTGGACGTAAATCCTTCTGATCTTGCGCCTGCGCACTACAAACTTACCTCATTAAAGTGCATTCTAAATATTTGGTCTTATTTTTCTTTATTTCATTCATTTTGTAGAAACCAACCATTAATGAATGCATTTGCATAATAAAATCTTACTTTGTTTAATTTTTAGTTAACTTGCATTTTTTACTTGTTGATTTAATTTTAATATTTTGGCTTCAAATGGTACAACTTAAATTTTTGGTGTGTGGTTACCCACACCCTCTACATACAGATTGCTCTCAAATATTAAAAAACACCCAGCAACTTCTGCATGTTATGAGTCTAGAAACAGCCAAGATGGCGGCTCAGGTATTCTCGGGCAGCCTGCAAACAGAAAGGGCCTTGTGACTGTCCGTGCCCCCAGCTCTGGGGGCAAAATACAGCAGTAACCCACATCCTGCACTTTATCCCGCTCTCCTCTCCTCAGTAAGTGTGATGCATCTGACCAAAGATGTGCTTAAATAATTAAACAAAGCAAAGGTAAACAACTACACCAATAAATGCTATCTAAAAATATTATTCTAGTACATCAATTTAAAAATAAATAACAAAGGACATAAGTTTCTTTAATTAACGCAAATATATTGCCAAATAAAGGTTTACATGCAAAGGACAAATTAAGGTCCACATTAAAATGCTTTTATAAGGCATACATGAGGAAATGTATTAAATCAGGCATGCATTGCCATACAATTTATGGCCTCGGCCATGCTGATACATGCAGTTCATTGGAGCACAAGACGCGCAGACTCCTCCACATAGCCAAAAAACCTGTTCACGAACAGCAATCCGGCTGCTAAAAGGTGTCGGCTGTGGCTTTCTTTTAAAACGCGTTTAGAGGTTTCTCTGAATCACACCTAAACACATCCGAGTATCCTAAGTTTTACGTTTTGATCGTAAGTTTTAGGATTTGATCCTAAGTTTTACGTTTTGAACCTAAAATTTAGGAACGAACTTCCGCTGATCGTAAGAGCATATACGCATTCGTACGTAGGCTCGTGCGAGTCGGGAATGGCCAAAAAAACAGGAAAAAATGACTAACACCCACCCAAACTTACGATTCTCGATACGAAATCAATTAACTTTTGCTCTTTGAATCGAGGGGATAGACCCGGTCTTGACAGCCTTGAACTGGGAAACCTACCAGCTGGCCAGGTATTGTCCCTGTATGGACAACTACTGGAAAAAACATTTTACATGGTAAGTACAACAATGTTAGTTTTCTATCTCAACCTTGGTAGTGTGCCATTTTGCTTGTATGAGTAAGCATTTTGTCCCAGAACTGGGGTATAGAGCAAGACTTTACCTGACTCGTGACTGCTGGTGACAAATCAGTTTCACTGGATGGGCTTGCCGTAGCGATGCACCCGGCCAATCACCAGGTCTGATTGGTTGGCACCAATTACAGGATGGCTGCCTGATCCCAGGCTTACAGAAGAGAAGACACAGCTGGACATCCCAAATCAGAATGCCCCCATGCTGCATTGATCTTTAGTGACTTTACTTCCTTTTTAAATTAGACCTCTGCCCTGACTTAAAAAGAGAGGAAACCTCCTCTCCGCATTTTCATTTGGAACCTCAGAATTCTGTTTACCTATAGTCATTCCCTTCCCTTCACTGCGCAGGCAATGTGTGCACTGACTTACAGTCCATGTGAGAACAGGAAACGTTGTGCTGAATAAAGTAGGTGAGTAAATGTGGGTGCTTAATGGCAGGCTTACATTTGTGGGTGTAGCCCACTTTGAGTGACAGTGTGATTGTATAAATAATCAATTTTTACATTTTAGTCTGCTTGCTATTTATTGTGCACTCTTGATGTTGTTTAATGTCTAATCTTTATTAGTCAGGAAGGTACAATCTACTTTACTGATTTGTCCTGTGAAATCAATTGGACTGAGCAATAGGAAATACAAAGTACCTCTGTCGTTTATTGCACTGTTGCATTGGTCACTTTGAAGAATGCATTAGGTGATCCTCGCACGTTGTTTTCAATATGCTGTGAAGACCTCACTGGTCAATAGTTCTCGGTCTGCTGTAAATTAGTCTGTTTGATTTAGCTTTGTAAATTATCTTCCCCTAAATTTCCTGATAAAATGTGTTTCTCTGGGATTATTGTTGACTACATTTTTTATTTAGAGTTGGAACTTAACCGACTTAAAAATTTGAAGTGGCTTTAAAAGTAAGGTATTTCCTGAATAGATCTATTTCTAAAAACAATATATCATAGTGCTTTCCGCAGGTATGATGACCACCATCATCTGGTCTTAGATAAGGAGGTTGCACTGGGGGGGGGGGGGGGGGGGGGGTTGTTACAAGAGCCTGCCAGACCCCATGAGGAATAGGACTGTGTGTGAATTTGAATCTGAACTCCAATCAAAGCCAAAGTATTACAGCCTTACTTGCTATTACAAGAGTTCTGTTTCTTAAAGATGGATGAAACTAAAGTTGCAACCTGCACCCACCACTTTACTGTATATTGGAGAATGGAGAAGATGTAAAATAGGTCTGGTAATTATTTTATGGTCTACTCTCCATTGTTGTGGTTTAGCTATACTTCATACCTTGCACTGACCCAACAGGAAGATAGTCTACCAAAAATCTTCACAAGATTCTATCCGGCCATACCCTTGTTTCTGTGCTGGAGGTAAACTTTGTTCTGACCCTTTGTTTGGATGATATTTTGCCATCTGCCCACAAACTTTTCTATGGACTGACTGATTATTACTACGGATTTGGCCTATTATAAGAGTAATCTGTAAATAAAGCCTGGTCGAGTGGCAAATCAAGTCTTACAAGGCCATGCCAGCCCAGAAAGAAATTGTTCAAGCTGGGTCATACACAAGGCAGCAGTAGAAACATAGTTAAAGTGGACCAAAACCCAGGATTGTGACTATTCTGGGTTTTGGTCCTTTCCCCACGGGCACCCCGATCCGTGGTGCCCTACTGTGTGAAACCCTCCCAGATAGCCGCAGCCAACTCACCTCTTCCTGGTCGCACGGCGCGTCTAAGAGCAGCGGCTCTAGCGGCCGCATCCTTCGTTTCTCTCTAGCAGTGCGCATGCCCGCGCCAGGCTTTTGTGAAAGGCCGGCGTGGGCATGCTCCCTGTTAGACGGAGGCGGAGGATGCGGCTGTCAGAGCCGCTGCTCTTAGACGCGCCGTGCGACCAGGAAGAGGTGAGTCCGTTCGGGCGTCCTGATCAGGGTGCCCCCAGGGAAAGGACCAAAACCCAGGATAGTCAAAACTTTTGACTATCCTGGGTTTTGGTCCACTTTAAGAAGTTAGTGTCTGTTACAAAGCAGCAGATAACAACAAAGGAATTGCCCAATTGGAAGAGGCGGTATGCAGCATCCTCCTGTGCCACACATGGAGTAGACCACATGCAGCATCAGCCATGATCTGGTGCATGTGCAATGTGCTACATATTCCCTATTCCCGCAGATACATCAGGCCGATATAAGGCAGATGGGGGGGGGGGGGAGCATACAATCTATTAGAGTATTGGGGCTCATCTTTTGGATTCCAGGGCCGGACAGACAGGGTTTTGTTTCGCTTTAAAATACTCTTGGGAGTGTTGGTCTCTTTATTTGGCATCCCAAATTAAGACTGCACATGTGCTCTTGGATTAGGGATCAGTGGATTCAGGGGGGTTTCACAAAGCAGAGGAGAAATCAGACGGTCCTGGAGTCTTATAGATGGGGTTTAGTTCACTCAAAAGTGGAACTATCACCAGCATTTTTACTATCCCGGTGACAGGTCCATTTACCTGGGGTACCCGATTGGGATGCGCCACTGTGTGAAACACCCTTCCTCCCACATCACGCGGTTTCACTTACCTCTTCCCTTGCCACACGGCCGGATCCCAAGCTCAGCTCTGTCCGAGGTGCATACCCGCACTGGGCCTTTCTGAATGGTGGATGCGGGCACACGCACAGCTGTAGGTGAGCAGGGATGCAGTCGGTGGTGCTTGTTTGATTCAGATAACCTTGTCGCTCTGAGCTCAGAGCAGCAAAGAACTTTTGAATTAAACAGGTGCTGCTGATTGGCTGAGCGGCCCATGTGGAAGCCTGGAAGAGGTGAGTTTTAGGACTATTGAGGAGGGTACACACAGTGGCATCCCAAACCCGTATGTCCCACCATAGAGGAAGAGGAAGAAAGTAATATTTTTGGGTTTTATTGATCTTTAAAGTGGACCAAAACCTGTGATTCAAACATCTCTAGTTTTGGTCCACTTTCCTGGGGCTCAGATAGGCTGGGGGTGGGAGCGTGGTGCAGACCCCAGGAAGGCTGGGGATGCAGCTACTCCCTCTTCAATATGCCAGGCTCTGTTACCAACAGAGCTGAATGCATGCATGGCATTAAATGACCACTGGATGAAAACGCATGCATGAGCTGTAGGACTAGCAACAATTTTAGTTTTTGGGAGCATTTAGGCGGCAGGCAAAAGCTGTGACCTTCAGCGAAGCATCCCAGTTTGTTAATATGCATGGCATACAGCGCTGATTGGATAAGAGCCTGTGTATGCAGCATGGAACTAGGGGAAGGTGTGTATTTGGGGTGAACTGGGGGGTTTTACACAGTGAGGTATCCCAAATCAGGATGCCCCTGGGACAAGAACCTAGGTTTTGGTCCACTTTATATGAAGTGCAGATGGGATTCCCCAGCGAGGCAGGCTGGAGGGGGGTGTTGCTCCTCTTTAAAGTGGACCAACCAATGGTTTGGCAGCCCTGGTATAAAGACAGGAGCCCATGCATGCGCCTTGAGAATATGGTAGGTACGTTGTGGAGAGGGTTTCTCACAGCGGGGCATCCCAATTTGGATGATTGAATGATAGTCTGTGCATGCATCGAGGGACTGGTTAAAAATTGAGTGCAATCCAAAATGCTATGTCCTAGAAAAGTAGACCAAAACCCAATTTGGGCTTAATTTACCCTTAGCTTCCATTTCTTTTTATTAATACATGTGCACTGTACAAAAAGATCTCTGAAGCTAATAGAATTTATAATGGTTACATTTTTACTGTACCTGAATGAAAAGAGGTGAGGGAGGGATCTCTAACTGATTAAACACAATAGGAACATTTAACTAATAATGAAGGTGAAAAAACATTTGGGATGCCCATGGGGGGGGGGGGGGGGGGGGGCAGAGCCTAAAAGGTTCTAGGGCTTTAAATGTCTGCTTTAAATTTCAAATTGGGTTCCCTCAAGAAATCCCACATTTGGGTCCACATCAAAGACGCTCAACACCCGCCTCGAGTTTAAAGTGGCACCCCTTTAACGGCATTGCAGGGAGCGTAAAGATGTCCCCAGAATTTTTTACAGGACCTCTAGCCACTGTGAGTGGCTGCAGGGTGATAAAGAGTAACTTAGGTGATATGTGGCACTCTTTAATGATAGTGGGGTAGCAGGCAGAGCTAAAGCGCCTCCCAGAGTTTTGGGGAGAAGCTTCTGGGATAGCACAGATGTCCCTAGATGGTAAAGGGGGATGTTGCACACTGTAACGGTATGGGCAGTGTTAAACAAGCCCACCACCAAGTATCCTCTGGTACTGACCTAGGCCCACTATCAGGGCAGTATAAGAGATGATCTAGTACTAGATCTAGAAGTTTCTTGCTTTCCCTGAGTGTCTGAGAGTCTGTTATTTTATTCTGTAAATTTGATTTGCTATTTGGTTAATAAACATCAGATGTAATTTTTTTTTTACAATACTATTGTGTTTTAGCCACAAAGATATTTTTCTCTGATAGCCCCCAACAATGATTTTCTTTGGTGGGCCCAAAGTGCTCCAGTTCTTCCTGGGTATGGGGGCAATAGGGTAGCATGGGTCTATAGGGCCCAGAAATTACTGATAGCAGTCCTGAATGTACTGCCCAGTCAAGTGACATTGACTATGTGGGTTAGATCATACCTCCCAAGTGTCCCTGATTTGAAGGCACTGTCCCTCTTTTGAGCCCATGCCTCCCTGCCACTCGTTGTTCTCATTTGTCCTTCTTTGAGGTGTAACATGCAGACCTGCATCAAGAAATGATTAATTTGCCTAGTAAACTTGTTTATCAGCTGTTACAACCTGTCTCCCATCCATCCCTCAATGAGTGGGTGTGGCCTGATTTAACTGTCCCTTATTTCCACCCTGAAAGTTGGTAGATATGGGTTAGATTGTGGTTTTGGGTTTGCAAGATAACTCCCGCTTGGTTCTAAGTTTCTAAAAAAGCCTAAAGCCTCAGATGCTGTTCCTAGGAAATTAATAAATCAAGCAGCTCCTTGGGGATTTATCAGCATATGGACAGTGTTTAGCTAATTCCTCCCTGTGCTGCTAAATAAAATCTGTTCAATGTCCTCACGTAACCAAAAAAGAGAAAGTATAAAGAATTTTACATGGAAACACATGTTGGGGCTTGAAGAGGACACGCCTATTAATGGTAAAAAAAAAACCAAATTATCTGTCAAAAGGTGTAAACTTGACATAAATTATCAGACATGTCTTTAAAACCATTGTTCAGCAGAATGACAGGGACATGGTGCAGGCAGATATTGCAGTCTGTCAGCTCAGTGTGACCAGATCATGACAGTGAGAGACATGGTGCAGGCAGATATGTTTACTCCAACCTGTTAGCAACTAATGTACCCGGATGAAAGGGGGCTTGCTTGGTGTCTGATCTGTGGCAAGGCTGGACTACAGGGGGGCAGGCTGTTGATTGCTGGCAACCTGATCAAAGAGTGGAGACAGACACGGAGAGCTGTGCACGTTCATAGGAAAAAAGAGAGATGAGGATGGGGTTTCAGAGCTGCAGAGAGAGGCAGCCAATCAGGATGTCAGGGGAGGAAGTGGGGAGTGTTTTGGTTATCTGTACAGATTGATTGAAGGACTAGGTCAGTGGGCTGGTGATAGAAAGTTGAATGAGGAAGTGATTTCCTAACTACAGAGACTATTGGGTTGATTCAAAGAAACATGTAACAGCTTGGATTTGGCTCACGATCATCCTATTTTTCACGTCCGCTCGTGCGTTCGTATGAACTTGCGAGTGATTCAATAAGCAAATACGTTTCTATCCTAAAATATACGTCCGTTCGTATGGCAGTTCGGGAATCAGACCTATGTCAGTTTCCATCCTGAATTTTCCGTTTCATTTCTCAGGTTGCAACATTGGTTTTGCCCTTTTTCCTTTTTTGTCTGGACGTAAATCCTTCTGATCTTGCGGCTCCGCACTACAAACTTACCTCATTAAAGTGCATTCTAAATATTTGGTCTTTTAATTTTCGTTATTTCATTCATTTTGTAGTAACCAACCATTAATGAATGCATTTGCATAAGTAAATCTTACTTTGTTTAATTTTTAGTTAACTTGCATTTTTTACTTGTGGATTTAATTTTAATATTTTGGCTTCAAATGGTACAACTTAAAATTTTTTGTGTGGTTACCCACACCCTCTACATACAGATTGCTCACAAATATTAAAAAACACCCAGCAACTTCTGCATGTTATGAGCCTAGAAACAGCCAAGATGGCGGCTCAGGTATTATCGGGCAGCCTGCAAACAGAAAGGGCCTTGTGACTGTGTTGCTCTGGATTCTTTGATTTCTGACCTTTCCATGCCCCCAGCTCTGCTGTGTCTGTGCAAAATACAGCAGTAACCCACATCCTGCACTTTATCCCGCTCTCCTCTCCTCAGTAAGTGTGATGCATCTGACCAAAGATGTGCTTAAATAATTAAACAAAGCAAAGGTAAACAACTACACCAATAAATGCAATCTAAAAATATTATTCTAGTACCTCAATTTTAAAATAACTAACAAAGGACATAAGTTTCTTTAATTAACGCAAATATATTGCAAAATAAAGGTTTACATGCAAAGGACTAATTAAGGTCCACATTAAAATGCTTTTATAAGGCATACATGAATCAGGTATGCATTGCCATCCAATTTATGGCCTCGGCCATGCTGATACATGCAGTTCATTGCAGCTCAAGACGCGCAGACTCCTCCACATAGCCAAAAAACCTGTTCACGAACAGCAATCCGGCTGCTAAAAGGTGTCGGCTGTGGCTTTCTTTTAAAACGCGTTTAGAGGTTTCTCTGAATCACACCTAAACACATCCAATTAACCTAAGTTTTACGTTTTGATCCTAAGTTTTACGTTTTGATCCTAAGTTTTAGGATTTGATCCTAAGTTTTACGTTTTGATCCTAAAATTTACGAACGAACTTCCGCTGATCGTAAGAGCATATACGCATTCGTACGTAGGCTCGTGCGAGTCGGAAATGGCCAAAAAAACAGGAAAAAATGACTAACACCCACCCAAACTTACGATTCTCGATACGAAATCAATTAACTTTTGCTCTTTGAATCGAGGGGTATGGCCCTTATTTATGAAGGAATAGTGACAGGTAGCGACTGGTGAGTGACCGGTAATGACGGACACCGCCACGAGAACGCCGGCTCCCCACCACAATCACACATTTATCAAGCTGATCCTGCTTAGCGACTGAGATAGCGCCAGATAGCCACTCATTCATCATTATTCCAGCCTCATGCATTTCACAGCGCGATAAATTTTTGAGCGTGATTTTTTGATGAATGTGGTGGGAGCCGGTCGCTCTGACCAGTCGCTATCATGCGCACCCATACATCGCGGAACCTGTCAAATAGTGACTCGTCACCCCGTATTCAACATTACTGCACACCGACTCAGTCGCTATCAACAACCGAACAATGGCCAAGCACAGCGACTACTAGCGGGCGCTGTGAAAATACTGCTACAGTCGCTCAACTGTCGCTACCTGCTGCTATTAATGAATCGGCCTCTGAGAGCAGAAGGGGCAACACTGGAGGGAATGAAAGGTAGGCTACTGGCTACTTTTTTTTTAAACTTTTGACTTGCCAAACACTTTAACTCATCATCAGATGGCATTGCAGTAAGGTTTTTGTGCAGTAGAGGGAAGTTAAAGAGTCAACATTCATTCTAACATTTCTTAGTGATTCTGATTGTATTTTCAATCCCCTAGGACAGCGCTTCTCAACCTTTTTTTACCAAGTACCCCCTAGCAAAAAGAAGTTACAAACAAGTACCAAAATAAGTAGGCTACAGCCCTTATGGCACTTTTAGAGCAAGAAGGGTTTAGAAGGGAACAGTACTCTAGAACACGGGTTCCCAACATTTTTTTTTTATCAAGTACCACTTTCTTTTCTAAATTATCTCAGGTTCCACCTGCGTGGTGAATATGGGTTGGCAGTCACCTAAAATTTGCAAAATTTGTGGCTGCAAAAGTCCACTTAAGGAATCAGGTCACCTTGACCCACCACCGCAGATCCCATAATTTTGCACACGTTTCCATAAAAGCTGTTTCTAAAGCATATGCAGATTTCACAAGCTTACTTCAGTGGCAGCTATACTCCTGTAGGAATCCTCTTGCCTTGACCCAACTTTTTATTTATTGAAAAATGGTTTAGATGCAGCTATACAGCAGCAACTATCCCCTTAAGGAGTCAGGGAAGCCATTCCCATTCAGCTACATACAGCTCTGCTAAGACAATAGCTCACTGTTCACTGTAAAGCACCCTAGTAGGAGGGGGGAGTGGCTGTGTACAGAAGTACACTGCTACAGGTCTCTATTCAACTAATATGCACAGTAACAGGAACAGTGGACAAGCAGAGTGTTTATTGTTAATATTGTACAGCCCAGTAAAGTGCAAACATGTTGTAATGCTTATAAATAAATGACATTTGTTAAATCGTACTTTATACAAGTTAATGTTAAGACCGCAGGTGGCAGATCAAGGCTACCCAATTCCATTAGTGGACTGTTGCAGCTGCATAGCTGCATCTAAAGCATTTAAAAAATGGGGCACAGAATTGGATTCCTTCAGGGTGAAAGCTGCCACCGAAGGATGCCCAGGAGATCTTTACATGCCACAGAAAGGGCCACATTTGGAAACGTGTGCAAAATGTTGGAATTGAGGGTGGTGGGTCAAGGTAACTTGATGTAAGGAACCTACCTGCCTCAAGTGACCCGCGATGAGCATCTGCCAGACGATGCAACGTTCCCCGGCTGTCTGGAGCAGAGCACGCTCGCCACTCCTGGAAGCCGGAGAGTGCGGCAAGCTGCCCTGCCTGTCTCCCTCGCTCCCCTGCCGTTTGACAGAGTGGCTCGCAGCAGATGCCACTCTGTCTCGTTGTTGACTCACATCTTTGGGTCACAGGGACTGGACGACTGGACAACCTGACTGGTCAGGGCAGTCTAGCCCCCGGGATCAGTTTCAATCACAGGTTGTACCACAGTTGCACCAATCACTACACTAATTTCCCTGTATTCTTATTGGCCAGTCATTCTTTTAAATAAAGTCCAGCCTGACCCCTTTGCCCGTTGTATCTAGTATTGCTCAGGGTATGACTTAGTGTTTGCTTTGCTCGTGATTGACCCGGCTTTGTCGGACCTTCCTAAGTTTGCTGCCCGAACCGAACCTTTGCCTGCCCGACCTCGAACTACGTCTGACCCTTTGGATACCACGTACCTCTTATCATCCGGCTTGACCCTCAGCTAGATTCTGACCATTCTTCTGCCTTACTCTTGTGAGTAGACGCATCTTCGGACTGACTACCTGTGTATGACCTCGGCTTTGGGATACCCCCTGTGGTTCATAGGCCTTCACCGTAAGCTGACATCCTTTGTGCCTTTTAAGTCCTGGGGACAACCGTGTCCTCCGAGGCACATTGCGCGTGCCGGGGTCTTGTCTATAGGCAGAAGCGGCGGCAGAGATTGGGGGTTGTCAGCTTACAGAAGGCAGGTGTCCCACTGGGTATCACACCTGATTCCGTGTGTCTACAGTAAAACATATTTCTGCCATTAGACCATATAGCCGCAATGCAACCGAAGTTGCCAAAGGCTTCCCTATTCCCTGAGTGCACTGTTATGGGTACATGGCTGAGTGACAAATCAATGCTACTCAACTCCTTGGGCGTACAGTTGCGGCTGCATGGCTTCACATAAAGCCCTTTTTAAAATGGTAAGGAAACCCTCTGGAAAGCCTATCTGCTAGGAGAACAGGCTAGGGGTCCTTGAGTGTAAGTGATGTTAATGGAGTTCGTGTAGGTCAGGCTTTGTGTCCAATTTCAGGCTCATGGCTGCATTCAAAGCATAAAAATATTTTAAGGTTAGGTTTAGCTTTTTTAATTGTGCCAGGTGGTTTCCTGAATATGTGTCAGTTGGTGGTGGAACAGAAGAATGACCCAGTGTGATGTTGTCATTAATCGTTTTGGTACATCCCTGTGCTGGTACAGGAACTATTAACTCTTGTTCATCTGTATACAGCCATTAGTCATCTATGCCTGTTTTGCCTATGCCTGCTAAATAGATTTAGCATAGCTGTTAGGCACTATGCCACACTAGGCTGACCAGTGATAAACCATATTTACCAGTTTGCACAGTCAGGCAAAGTTCACTCACACCAATAGCTAGGATAGTAGAAAAACATGTATGTAAGCATGTGGATATATTTTAAGTAATTTAAGTTTATTTCCCCACTTTGTAAGCTCTAACAAGAAAAAGCTGCACATTTTAAAATAATGTATTATACCATACAATAAATTTAGGTGCCAGAAAAAAGGAGGTGATCCCTCTGACCTGTGCTCAGAATTCAGCACACTGAAGTAAATATGGAATTTCCTCAGTGTGTAAGCTCATTGAGGCAAAATAACTTAGAAAATCAAGGCCCGAGTCTAATAATACAGATTGTAGGAGAATCCATGGATGATGCTATGGGAATAAGTCTATTGTGCTCCATAACATAGTCAAGGCACGCAGACTCATCTTTCTTGTGTTCATTAAGCCACAAGGCCCAGCCTTTTAATTTTATGCTTCTGCAGGAGCTTTTCATGGCAGTTTGATTGGCACAAGTGGTTAACCTCTTGCTGAGGCACCTCTTCATACATTTAATACAGCAGTTTGTTAATATGCTAAACGGACAGGATCCACACTTGGGTCATGAGCCTTCTATCTTTCAGCTGATATAAATGACTCCTTCTCAGACTTAGGCCCTTATTCATCAAGCGATAGCGCCAGGTAGTGTCTGACGAGCGCCAGGTAGCGGCAGCTAACGGCGCCTACCGACTCAAGTACGCCCGGCGGCGGTCACAATGACGCATTTATCAAGCTAAATGAGGCTAGCGCCGGCGAGAGCGACGGCTAGCGCGGCATTCATCATGAAGCCGGCTGGACCGAACAGCGCCGCTGCAAATTCCTTCACAGCGACACGTATTACCTGGCGCTACCTGCCGCTCTCCCATACATTTCAATGGCAGACGCTGCAATGATTGTTCTTAGTGGTTAGGGGGTTTTTTGCTTTTGGCCAAAATTCAACACATGTTTATATTGATATGTTTTATGAATCTAGCTGGTTATTTCTGTTTTTTTTTTTTTTTTTTATTTTTCACAATGTCATGTTGTGAGTGACATGGGAATTGCATCTCCTCCACCCAAACTCATTGGCCTCAAAAGCGCTGGTTTTCCACACAAACGGGGCTTGTAAAGCTATTTTGTAGCCTGTCAGGTTGGGCGGTCACGTTCGCTCTTCGAAATTGTCAGCGCCCAAGCTATTCGGCAGCCCTGTCCTTGATGAATCTGTGTTGGTCAGTGTTTGTGCAGTCGCTGTTTTAATTCGCTATGTGGCGGCGCGAGCGTCGCTGTGCCTCGCTGCGCGGCGTTGTGCGGCGCTGTGCTGTTCATACATGTGCCCTTCTGCCATTTGCAAGGAATTCACTTCCCGCGACCCCAGTCGTTGTTAATGAATACACTGTAGTTGTGAGCGTGCCTGGCCACATATTGCAGGATTAACATTCAGTCGTACCAGCTCATAACAACCCGTTATGCATTCTCACGTGTGCCACATTTTCAGGTAGTTGTCTAGTTTGATTGTGTGATGACTTTGTGAAGGAATAAGATTTGTATATGTAAGCACAACGGTGTATGCTTTAGAAGGACCTATGCATTCCAGTATGTAGAACCCCCTGCTAAATCAAGCTAATAATTTGTGGCGCCGTGGGCCCTAGCTTGTTTTTCAGCGTCATTTTATTGTTTTTCCGCCATTTAGCTTGCACATAGCTGATATTAGCTTGTCCCTGCTGCGCGCGTTTTTTTTTTTTTAGTTTGGAAGCACAGTTGCTTGCGTCATATCCGGTTCCGGGATCCTCCTTTGCGTTTCAACGCCACCTTAAGGTAAAACTGTCTTGCGCTTATGCCAATAGCTTGTTTTTCAGCGTCATTTTAATGTTTTTCCGCCATTTAGCTTGCACATAGCTGATATTAGCTTGTCCCTGCTGCGCGCATGTTTTTTTTTTGTGTTTGGAAGCACAGTTGTTTGCGTCATATCCGGTTCCGGGATCCTCCTTTGCGTTTCAACGCCACCTTAAGGTAAAACTGTCTTGCGCTTATGCCAATAGCTTGTTTTTCAGCGTCATTTTAATGTTTTTCCGCCACTTAGCTTGCACATAGCTGATATTAGCTTGTTGCTGGGGCGCGGTGCGTATTTTTGTTTTGGTTGGTTTTTTATGTCTCATGTCGCTAGCGTCATTTCCGGTTCCTGTTTCCTCCTTAGCGTTTCCAATATGGCTCCCAAACGGAGAGTAATGCGCCTCCCCAGCTCCTCCTCAGATTCCGGCCCCACCACCCCTCCCCCACATCCCCCACCTACCTCACCTTCCCCAAATACCACCCCTCCCACCCATTCCCCTCCTGTGCCCCCAAAACAACGGCGCACCCGGGTGGATAGCCGGGTCAATGGCCAGGTAGTTAAAGTGAGTATTTTAGTTTTGTATTTTTAGTTTAAAAATGTCTAAACACACAGGGTGGATAGGGGCTGTTTTTTTTTTGTTTTTAGTCCAAAATTGTACACTCCACATGGGGCATCCCCATTGTGGATGTCCTGCTTGGATGCCCCCCCCCCCCCCCTGGAGGCCCCCAAAAATTATCTATGGCCCCTCCCATCTGTGCATGTGTGAGTTGCGGATGCCTATTGCGCTTACCTCTAGCAGGGTGTACCCCTGCGCCATACATATTTTCAATTGGTGTGCAGGCGCACTCCCTGTTAGAGTCAAACGCCACATGCGTACTTTGCCGTGCAGATGCAGCTGAGCTGGTATGCACCTCCCAAGGTCCTTGGTTGCGCATACCACACCGGCGTGGACCGCTGTATTTGGCTTGCGGAGTGACGTGGGAGTGTCCTCAGCTGTGTATTTGGGCCCTTCAAAGGGGGTTGCAGACAGTGGGCCACCCACAATAGTTGTGGCCCAAAAAAGTGCACACAAACACAGACTAATGTAAATCCTGGGTGTGGATCCACTTTGATCTTGTCTCTGTAGAACTGTTTATGACATTGTTCTGAGGTCATGTTGTGATTTTTTTTTTTTTTTTTTTTAACTTTTTTCATAGGACTTCTGCCTGGCCGAATACGACTATGCCCGAGGAGCAAAAAAACGCCTTGCCATGGAGGTGAAGGCCACTGTGTCCCGGCGCTTCAAGACCAACCTGACCATCCGGGCTATTCAACAGAAATGGTCAGATTTTAAGCGCCGGGACCCAGAAGGCGTGTACCGCCTATATGATGCCTACGCATCAGGTAAGTGAAAGCTTATGTTCTTTTTGGCCTTTGTGCACAATCATCTGCTAAGCTGTGTCCTTTTTTGCTTTTTATATTAATTATTTGCTTTCACCCCCTCCACACAGATAAGCGTCCTCCCCTGGGGAAACGTGGGAAGGGATTCCTCCCCCGAACCAGGCAGGCGGACTCGGGGGAGTCATCGGGGGAGGGTCCCTCCCGCGGGTCCTATTTAGAGGACCCAGGGGAGGAAGGGGATGACGCCCCAGAGGAGTGTGCTGCTGGGGGGCAGGCTGGATCAAGCCTCAGCTCCTCACACTCTGAGGCTGAGGACTCTCACCAGGCAAGGGGCCACTCTCAAGCAGGGAGTGAGAGGGAGGAGGGTGGCCCTTTGCCTGGTGGATCTTCGGAGCAGAGTGTGAGGAGCCGAGGCTCCCCGCCTCCTCCTCAGAGCCCTCCCTGGGCTTCAAGTGGCGCTTCATCCCCTGGTGAGTTTACATGTTTTAATTGTTAGTCTGTGCCAGGTTTCCTCTGACCATTTGTGCTTAGCCCTTGCCATTCCTCTGTAATTTGCAGGGCATCATATAGGCGGCACCTCCATGGATTTTTGGCGTCAAATCCTCCTCGGGCATAGTCGTGGTAAGTGTATGTTTGAACCTAGTACATTTGGGACTTTATGTCATTCCTTAAAGTGGACCCACAAACCTTGCTGATATTGTTTGGATTATGGCGCCTTGCCTGCCAAATCACATCCCTCACCCAGGGCCCCCCCCCAACCAAACACCACAAACTACTTCCCTCTTTGGGGGTGGCAGAAGCCATTGTCCCTGCCTCCTGTGTGGCACTCGAGATGTGTGTGCGCCTGCGCTCTGTTTCCTACTGGCATGCGTGTGCGCACACACTGGCGGAGTGAGGTGCGGAAGGCAGGGGCGGTGGCGGACTAAAATTGTGTTGCTCTGGCAAAGTAGACTACTACACTGAATAATCACAATCCTGTGTCTTGGTACACTTTTAACACACACGTTTCCTGGTCCATTGTCTAAGCTGGTTTGCTAATGTACATTAACATCACAAACCACACTACAGTGCTAGCCAACTGGAAACCACCCCTATGTTTCTGGCCACACCATGATGGTTGTTCTCATTTATTTTCTTGGGTTAAGTTGTTCCCGCTAAAACATGTGGCACACTAGTAACATTAGCCAATCAACTGCTAATGAGTCCTTTACATAGCACTGTCTATGTTATTAGCACATTATCTTTAGGGATACATGTTGCAACCCTAACTAATTGACATTAACTCATGGACCAGGAAATATGCTAATTTTGGACAACCTGTATGTAACCATGCAAGCCTTTGATTTTTCAGACTCAATAACCAGATGGATGTCAAATAGTCAGGTGTCATTGGCCCACTAATTGTGTTTTTGTCTTTTGCTTTCTGTTGACAGATGTTGCTACGCAGACGGAGCCAGAAAACCTCCTCCCCACCCCAGCTCCAGGGACGGCCAGCAGCATGGGCCCCCGCCACAGCTGCGATGGTGAGTACATCCCACTTCATATGCCTAAAGACTTGTGAAACCTATGTCTTCTAGTCACATCTGCAGACATTTAAAATGTACCTATGTGTTAATTTCACACACATCTAGATTCCATGTGTTTGTACAATAATCCAACATGCCTGTCTGCATGCTTGATTGTTGCCTCACATTCTTCATTTGGCCACATAGAGACTATTTTTGCCTTAGACACAACCAAATGGGCCGTATTAGGTCTGGACCTCTAACATTATAGGGCAAACTCGTGTACTCGTTAGGACTTAGGCCCTGAGGTTTGGCTGTGACTAAACACAAAAATGGACACACTGGGACATATACCTTCTTTGCTTCCCCACAGTTAAAGTGGAACAACAACCAGGAATTTGACTTTCCTGGGTCTTGGTCCACTACGGTGGGGCACCCCTGATCGTCACCGCTGTGTGACAACCCCCTGAACTCACTTTTACTCCAGCAAACGTACAAGCCGTGGCCAAGTGGCTCTTCCTCCGCCTCCCGCGCGTCCCTTTTTACTGAGGTAGGGATTTTGGGGTGTTGGGGGGGTTTCACCCCGAGGGACATCCCGATCTTGGATGTCCCGCGGGGAGGGAGGTGATCAGGCCGGGAATCTGATAGATTCCAGGGCCGATCACCGGTGGCTGTTGGTACACTTTAAGAGTAAATGTATGCTTGGGATGTGTTGTTCACATTCCTGCCAGTCAATAGTACTCATATCATGTTAACCAATAAGCGCACAGTGGTCAACAATGTTAATGTGAGTGTCACCTAATTGGACACACTGACATTACATTGCTACATCTGTGTCTGTTGAGGTCACATTCAATTTATTAACAAATTTTTTTTTTTACATCTCTACAGCTTGTGAAAACCAGCATCGCAGACTGTGGCGGGAGATCAGGCTCCTGAAGCTGATGCTGCTGGCCAAGAAGAGGCGCCGGCGGCGTCGTTAGGGTGGGGGGAAGGCTGGCCTGTTTACGCCCTTTGTTGGGCAATGTTGGCCCTGTTGGCCCTTTTTTAAAATTAAATATTTTGATGAACATCATTACAGTGTGGTGCCTTGCAAAGCATAGTTTAACTGTCTCAAAACCCATTTGTGTGTCAATTTAGCCATACCTTTGGAGCCATTTCATGTGTTAATCATAGTAAGCTATGGTCTCAAATGTGTGGCCTAAATTTACAAATACATTGACATATCTAGATCAAGATACTCATCCCTGACTGTGTTATTAGCTAGGTCTTAGGAAAAACACAATTTAGATGTGGGTTAAGCAAATATATTTACACAAACAAAAACAAACAAAATTAATATTCTTGGCTGGGTGGCCGGGGAGGTTGGGAGTCATTGCTAGGGGCGGTGTTGGGGGACAACAGTGCAGTAAAAAATATAGACTGCTGTTGTATGAGCTGTTGTATCAACAACAAAGTTTGGTCCTGCCGCTGTATTGCCTCTGCCTGGCGCTGTATTGCCTCTTCCTGCCGCTGTACAGATTGTTCGATAACATTGGCAAGGCGACCAAGGTCCTGGTTCTGTTGTAGGTTTTGCCTTAACTGGTCCACCTGGCGCTGCAGGCCCTCATTTTGTTGCTGACACATCAGCACCTGATTTTCCAACGCCGCAATGCGCTCATTAGTTCCATCACGCGGCTGTTGGCGACTGTAGTCCTCCAGCATCCGGACCCCTAGTGTGTAGAAATCGGCACTGGTTGGTGCCACACCTCCTCTTGCTGTGGTAGTAGGCTAAAAAAATAGTAAACCACATTTTAGTCATACGGAACAAATGCAGCTATGCCCCTCCCAAAAGTTACCATAAACACTCACTAGACAACTTACCCTTGTCTGAGCCTCTGAAGCTTGGCCACATGGGACTTGGGAAGAGGTCCCAGCTTGGGGTTCTGGTTCCGCCTCCTGCCAAAACAACAATGAAATGAAATGTTACATGTTGCTTCTTCCACTACCCACGAATATGCCAATGGGTTTAGAGGTCGTCTACATCAGCCATGTTACCTGCGTGTCCTCCAGCCCAGGTAGGCTCGAGGTAGCGCTGCCAGAGAGTCGCGAATCAACATCAGAGATGTCGGCCAAGTTGGCAAATGCTAAACAGGAAAATCAGGTTAGTAGGTCTGTGGGCCAAACTCTAATGTAACCTGGTTAGGCTATCGAGGTCATACCTCTCAAATTTTTAAAAATACACAGTAGACCAAAGGTCTTGGTTAAACTCAGATTGTTAACATGTATGTTACAGGACTAAGACGCACTAATTTCTGCAAATCTCATCATAAACATTGCTTAAATTAAACATACCCGCAATATCCCAGATGTCTGGAGTGGGGTCCTCACTCGAGATTGGACCTTGAAAATAGATGTGGACACACAAGTTGCCAGAAGCAAGTGGCACAACATTAGAGCCAAAAGACATACTAGAGCAAGGCAAAACCACTTACCCTCATCTCTGGCAGCTGGAACTTGAGGGGCCCTTTCTGGACAGCCACTTCCGATATTCGGGTCAACTAAAACCAAAAAAAAAAGGGTCTAAAGATTCAGCAAACTACTACAGTGAATGTTTTCCTAAAAATATGTCCGCAAATATACATTGCTATCACTAAAATAACTAATAGACTGACCCTGGGGAGGCAACCAGCACTCCCAAGAGGCATCTTCAAGTTTACCAAGCAAACATGTAGCTTAGTAGACTAACCAAATTGAACCAGTGTTACCTAAACAGCATAAAGGATACATTATGTATTGCTCTACACACCAACAGGGTCCTGTTGACCGGCAACATCGGAAGTGGGGTCCAAAGATGAACCAGTCACTTGGCCTACAAAGAAAAAAGACAAATGAGACACATGCACTTGAGTCAAAGTGGATCAAGCAAGGTGAACACATGCACTTACCGACATCCAAAGAGTAGGTGGGATCCGGAGGAGATGCTGGGGCCAAGGGCATGGGAGCTAGTGCAAAATAAAACCAACATTGAGCCATAGCTAATGTGCGTGCCAAAATACAACCTGCATTAAGGTGTGTGAGCAGCTCTTTCACTAATATTGACTAATCAAGCCAAGTGTGGCTCACACATTGATAGGCCGATATATGGCTACACATCTCTGGCATCCTACATATCTACACATGTTAGGGCCTTGTTAGTTACTGACTGTGAGTGTTACAGTGGGCGTGCAATTAGGGCGCACCCACATATTATTAATAGTCAACAGGGCAAACCTTTATTGCTTGAGCTGCTCCCACACCCATTTGTTTTTCAAAAAACCAGCAAACAAATAATGGGTAAATACCTTCAATGGCAGACTGGGGTAGCCTTGAGGTTGCTGGAAGGGCAGGAGCTTGGTTGTCCGGAGCCACATCCCGGACAGCAGCATGTGCACCTATGCATAAAGCAACAGACAGAAAAGTTACAAATGTTTTAGCTATAATGTAATACTTCAAAGGTCCTACAGTTAGTTGGTCAGAATGTAAAAATGCTAATCACAGACATTAACATTAGGTTATTGTAAAAGGCAGAAAATATGTACCTTCAGCCCAACCGGTGGTGTCATCCCCAGGATCCACACCCTGCAGCCGAGCCAGTGGGATTTTGGCCTTCAGCATCTCCTCATACGGCCTGTAGGTACTCTTTGGAGCCTGGATGAACCCACTGTCCACATCAAGATCGTGATTCATCTTTTTCATAAGGGCCCCTCGCAAAGTGTAGAAGCGTTTCCTGCAGGATGGGCCACTACGTGGGTGTTGAGCTGTGCTACTAAGCTCCACACCAATGGCATCCCACAGTTTGCTTCTTTCTTGTTTGCCTATGGACTTGCTTTGGGAGCCAAAAAGCAGCTCCCATTTCGCAAGTGTCAGGCGCACAAGATGATTATTCTCAGCCAAATTAAATTCAGGCTCCCTCTTGGCACCTGGGCGCTTAGCCTGGGGTGCTGCCCCACCTTCAGGCTGTGCCCTTTTCCGTAAGGGAGGTCTGCGCACAGCACCCACCAAACTCCTACTCGGGCCTGCTGTGGCCGGCAGATGTCCTGTATTTGGCTCCATCCTGTAGCTGCACACACACACAAATCAACACCCCACAAGCACGCATGCACACTACAGAATGGCATCGCAATCTCTTAGGCTTGGGCAGGTTTTATGTGCTCTAACAGCCAATCCAAAAGCAGCCCACTTAATTGATTCACACATACAGCCCAGTTCCTTCTAGGCACACCTCCACTGCACTGACAGAAGCATGTGTGTTAGCCAATTAACTCATTACAGACCTCAATCAACAAACAACACACACCCAAATCCAACAATGGACTGATGTATCTGCAACCCTTGTGACATGTGCTTAGCCTAACGGCTATTTAAAAAAAAAACAGCTTCACTTTCATTGGTCCCCACCTGATTTTTGGCCCATGTCCGTTAATGCACGCACGTTACGGCTCAAGTACGCTAGTAGCGCTACTAGCGTGCGCGTGCGCACTCTGTTTTACGCACACCTGGGTCGGCTAATTGGCGCCCGGAAAGAGCAGAGCGACGCAAAAGGCGGCAAAGCGGACCTGTCACTTTTGAAAATGAAGTATAAAAGGAAGGAATGAACTAGGTTCTGCTATTCTTACACTGTGGCAAAGGCTGTGGTGTGGTGCTGTGCTCGCTTCCCTTAGCTCATTTGAGCCTCTGTCTGGTTTCTGTCCTCACTCTCTGTGGCTTGTTGGGTGATTTCTGACATCAGTGCTGTTTCTTTAGGAGCTTGGTTTGGGTGGCATCTGCAAATTTTGTGTAGCATACAGCAAGTAAGGCTTGATTTTGGGGCCTTTTGTGGGCTGTGCAGCAACTCCCCTCTTGGTTGTGCTTAACTTAGAAAGCTGGTTTTCAGCAGGCTGGTGGTTTGGACCACTATAGTTCTGGTTTTGTGGTGAGCTGCATTGTAGCGGGTGTGTGTGTAGTGTGATTGTTTGTGTGTGTGTTGTGTGTGATTGTTTTTTTTTTTTTTTTTTTGTTTTTGTATATATCTTTAGTGTGTGTGATGGATAAGAGGGTGATGTATGGTGTCTGGGTGGATGGATGTATGCGTATGCTGGAAGAGCAGGAGGAAAGGGAGCGGGGTGTTGTGAGGCTTAGGGCACCCCGCTCCTTTGCAATCCGCCTTTCAGTATGGGACTTAAGTGACGAGCAGATCAGGAGCCGCTTCCGTCTGAATCGTGCTGCACTACAGTCCCTATATGATCAGATTAAGACCAAAATCGAGCCATCCACCAAACGCACTCACTCCATTCCAGGCATAGTACGCCTGTGTGCCACTCTTAATGTGTTGGCACGAGGGACCTTCCAGGCAACCTCAGCCCTCCTCAGCGGGATAAGCCAGGCTACTATGAGCCGCATCCTAATCCAGGTAGTTCTGGCAATTTGTGATTTAATCCCAATTTACATCAAGTTTCCTGAGGAGGAGGAAGAGGTTGCCAAAATAAAACATGCTTTCTATCTGATGGGAGGGATCCCGAATGTGCTAGGGTGCGTTGATGGTACACATATCCCTTTCCGCCCTCCCCGTGCACAGGAGCTGTCCTACAGAAACAGGAAGCAGTTCCATTCCTTTAACATCATGGTGGTCTGTGACCATGAGATGAAGCTGCGGGCGGTGAGATCGGGGTTCCCCGGCTCATGCCACGATTCTTACGTCTTGCAGCGGACAGTCCTGTGCCGGAAGTTTGATAACAACGAAATGCCAGCTGGCTGGCTACTGGGTAATAAATTAACCATGTCTATGTATTTTGCTAATATGTGGCCTAGTAAGGCAATTTTCAACAAACTACCACCCAAAAACATGTACTAGTACTAATTGCTGTCTCTCTCCTTGTGTTTTTTCTACAGCGGACAAGGGATATGGGCAGAGAACGTGGGTCATGACTCCGGTCAGGAACCCACGGACCTCTGCCCATGAACGCTACAATGCAGCGCATCGCAAGACCAGAAGCATTGTGGAAAGAACCATCGGCCTGCTGAAAGCACGCTTTCTTTGTTTGGCACGGCCAGGAGGAGAGATGCTCTACAGCCCACAGAAGGTTTCCAAGATCATCCTTGCCTGCTGTGTGCTACACAACATTTGCATTTGTCACCGAATCCAAGCCCCCGAGGAGACAGCACTGGTGCCAGAAATCCCCAACCTGCCCGCAGATAGAAGTGAGGACACCCAGACTGGCGATGAGCTAAGGGAAAGGCTGATCACTTCTTATTTTGCGGTAAGCTAACTACCCTTCACTCTAATGCAAGTACTGCACTCCTGTTTAAATGTCTTTGACCTCCCATCCAAAAGAGCAACCAAACGCACTAAGGGGGGGTTTAAGATGACCCAAACCACTCTAAGGGGGGGTGTAAGATGACCCAAACCACTCTAAGGGGGGGTTTAAGATGACCCAAACCACTCTAAGGGGGGGTGTAAGATGACCCAAACCACTCTAAGGGGGGGTGTAAGATGACCCAAACCACTCTAAGGGGGGTTTAAGATGACCCAAACCACTCTAAGGGGTGTTTCAGATGACCCAAACCACTCTAAGGGGGGTTTAAGATGACCCAAACCACTCTAAGGGGGGGGGTAAGATGATCCAAACCACTCTAAGGGGGGTTTAAGATGACCCAAACCACTCTAAGGGGGGGTGTAAGATGATCCAAACCACTCTAAGGGGGGTTTAAGATGACCCAAACCACTCTAAGGGGGGGTTTAAGATGACCCAAACCACTCTAAGGGGGGTTTAAGATGACCCAAACCACTCTAAGGGGGGGGGTAAGATGATCCAAACCACTCTAAGGGGGGTTTAAGATGACCCAAACCACTCTAAGGGGGGTGTAAGACGCCAATGTTGGTTATCAAGTTATGCATTTTTTTAAAATAAAGCACAAAATAACTATAAAGATATATACTAACTGCACTTTTCTTAATTTTTCAGGCACCAAGAGATGCACCGTGATCTGGACATTCCTCTAAAAAACCTTTCCTGGACTTTTCTTTTCTTTTGCATTTCTGCAGGACTTTTCTTTTTCTATTTCATTTATATTTTATTCTTAATTTAGTTTAAGAGCAAAAATTAAACAAAAATTAGATATATACATGTGGCTATGTGTTTAATTCGGTTGTAAGTTTCCTTTACATTCTAATTCCTATTTTCATTTTCCTTTTCTTTCTCTGTTCTTTTTTTATTTTCCTTTTCTTTCTCTGTTCTGTTTTTATTTTCCTTTTCTTTCTCTGTTCTGTTTTTATTTTCCTTTTCTTTCTCTGTTCTGTTTTTATTTTCCTTTTCTTTCTCTGTTCTGTTTTTATTTTCCTTTTCTTTCTCTGTTCTGTTTTTATTTTCCTTTTCTTTCTCTGTTCTTTTTTTATTTTCCTTTTCTTTCTCTGTTCTGTTTTTATTTTCCTTTTCTTTCTCTGTTCTGTTTTTATTTTCCTTTTCTTTCTCTGTTCTGTTTTTATTTACCTTTTCTTTCTCTGTTCTGTTTTTATTTACCTTTTCTTTCTCTGTTCTGTTTTTATTTTCCTTTTCTTTCTCTGTTCTGTTTTTATTTTCCTTTTCTTTCTCTGTTCTGTTTTTATTTTCCTTTTCTTTCTCTGTTCTGTTTTTATTTTCCTTTTCTTTCTCTGTTCTGTTTTTATTTTCCTTTTCTTTCTCTGTTCTGTTTTTATTTTCCTTTTCTTTCTCTGTTCTGTTTTTATTTTCCTTTTCTTTCTCATTGGTGATTTAATTGTATTTCCTTTTTAGGTAACAAATAAAAATTTAAAAAATTGTGACTATGTGTTTAATTATGTTTTATTTTCCATTTATATTCGAAGATCTGGTAGAATGTAATTACCTTTTACACACAATAAAAAAATATTTACATTTCAAAACAAATGTGGCAATGTGTTTTATTCAGAAGGTACTGGATGGGCAGGACACAGCAAAGCTAACAGGCGCTGTGTAGAATAGCGTGGTCACACTGACTGACAGCGCCAACAAAGCTGAGGGCCAACATCATATTCAGCAATGTAGGCGTTGTTCGCAACAACGCCAGGTAGCGACTGAGGAGGCCTGCTATAGCGAATCGCTAACGCCCGCGGCTGACGCTAGCGGCGCTCATAGCGCCATACTTCAGTCGCTCATCTGTCGCTACCTGGCGCTATTGATGAATCGGCCTCCCCGTTGTACAGTTTTCTGGCTTGTCTGGATTCTTCTTCTTTGACTTAATTTATTTATTTCAGTTAAGCTAGTTATTAGCAATTCAGTGTACAGTCGCTCACCATATATTTACTTCAATGTTACTGGCTGGATTACAAAAAGCGGGCGTGCTTAAAGGGCAGGTCTACTTTCAATGAATTTTTTTTTTTTTTTTTTTGTGTCAAATGATGGGCTCAAGGTGCTGAGCTGATTTAGTATGTCTTTATTCTTTCCTACAGTATGTTAGCAAATGTGTGTTTTATGCCTGCAATCTGTTACTATTGGCAACACCATGGGGTTGCTATAGAGCCTGGTGAGAAAACCCACTTTTTTTGCCATTCACTTTCGTTGTCTTCTGGGGTGTAAATTTTCAACTGGCTCTTAATTATCCGCAAAGTAGACAATGAAAGTGAATAGCAATTTTCTCTCCTAAAAAATAAGTGAGTTTTCTCACAAGGCCCTGAACTGACCCCCAAGTCTGTACACCAAGAAGAGACAAGTGAGCCCTGTACAAATAGAACACTGTTACTTTGGCTACTGCTGAAGTGAGGGACTCAATCTTACACATGGCCACACTATCTGCAATCTCTTGCTATTGGCAACATGCACCAAGTCTGCACTTGGTGTACTTTGCTAATAGCAACAGATTGCAGATAGTAAAAACTGCTTACATGTAAAAATACTAGATCAGCTAAGCACTTTTAACACATCATTTTGCCACACAAAAATAAACACTTCCAAAATGTTGAAAGTGGACTTACACTTAAGCCTCCTTGTGCCAGTTACGTGAATCTCACGTAGCTGCCTTTACAATCATTAAGTGCCAGCTATGTACGCTCACATAGCTGACTTTAAACCCCCACAGGTAAAGAAAAGTTACTCACCTGACCCCTTGATCGATCCCGCTGGGTCTTCTCTTCACCTGTGGGGCATCCGGTTCCCCCCCTTCTGGCTTCAGGAGAGGACCCAAATCAGCCCCCTCGGACTCCTGCCACTGATGAGAGCTGTTAAAAAAAAGTATATATATTTTATTTTTTTTTCAGCTCACCTCTGATCCTTTATTCCCCGGCAATCTGATGACATTTGCCGGGGTGATCACTGGAGTGGAGCTGGGGAGGCAAGGGATCAAGGTGTCCCTCCAACCCTCTGGCAAACACCCAGGCACCACTGAAGATCCTGGGGTGGGTGCGGGTTGACCCTGGATGGCATCATCTGCACCACCTACGAAAGGCGGGGCTAGTGATGTGACAGTGGGTGTAGGGGAGAAGGCCTATTTCGGCACCCTCACCTCACGGTGGGTGAGCATGGGGGGGCATCGGATGCCCTCCAGATGAGGAGAAGACCCGGTCTCAGGCCATCGCAGTTGCAGGTGAGTAAATGTCTTTTTTCTCTGTGTGGTGTGTTTGTTTTACATTTAACCCTTTGTGAACTGGTAAGGGATCCATGAGACCCCCTATAGCAGTTCACAAGGCTTGAACGCTTGAACTCCCCATAGCCCAGGAGGGGAGCAGAAGAGCCTTGCTATAGAAGAGATCCTTCTACCGGTTCACAAGGCTTAGGGGTCTGGCAAGTCATTTGCGGCTAGCGGGTGACTTATCATTAACCCCCAGTCTCCCCATTACCTGCCTCCCCAAAGACCAGGGGGGCGCAGAAGATCCCGGGACCATCTAGGCTGTGTTTCCTGCAGGCTGGGGGGGGGGGGGGGGGGCAACCGAGGCTGGCCCCTGCGCCCTGTTCTACAAGCCCTGCAGGCTTGCAGGTCCTCGGGCTGTTTATGCTGGGTTTGTTGGTTTCCAGGGGTTTTAACCCTTAAAATTTTGCAAAATATGAGGTTTCCCCCCTCCCAGGAAGGGGAAAATGGATTGGCAACAAAGGGTGACAAAAACTCTAGGTAGGCTGGCACTTAAAGGGTTAAAACCTTTTGTTGTGCTGCCCAGATATTCAATCTACTGCAGTGTCATCAACTCAATATTTACAGATATTGTCCAGGCTGAGTGTAAAAACAAGCTTTGTTTGCTTACCTACCATGCAGATGAATTATCCTGCTGTGCTGCTGAATGAAGTTGCTGATGCTGAGCACTTCAAAATCTTCTTTATGCTGGGATATACTGTATTTTTCACGCCATAAGATGCACATTTCCCCCCTAAGAATTGTGTCTGTGCCTCTTACTGAGCTAATGTTAAACAAAAATTTCACTCACTTTACTGGCATTCCTGCTCTGCTGATTGTCCATTGTCCTGAGCATGGTGATTAGAGGGGGTCATTCTGCACACTGCCTGTTATAGATGGAATCCCTGTTATTCCCTGTTATTTGGGATTGTGGGTGGGATTCTACACACTGGCTGTTACAAGGGTGTCTCCATGTAGCTTGTAATAGGGGATTTGGGGGATTCTGCACACTGCCTATTATAGGGAATTGGGGGATTCAGCACACTGGGGTGGACATGAAGGAATGGGATGGGAAGGAGAGTGAAACTTTGGAGCCTATGTTAAATTGTGTCTACAGCACTGGATTGCAATGACTTGAGGGTGTGGCTCAAGTGGGGGGGGGGGTTATAAAGTGACAGATCAAAATTAGCAGAGTTGTTAAAGCAGACCAAACTTTTTAAAATCCAGCCCTAGGGTGGCTTAAGTGCCAGCCTACCTACAGATTTGTCACCCTCCATTTTTCACTATTGTGTACAAGTTTAACTGTGATTTTTGAAGGAATTTTCAGGGATTTCCCAGGAAAATGATATATTGTTTTTTTAGCAGTGTCTGGGCCTTAACATAAAAATGTCTTATTTGTCATTTTTAGGTGTATTCTCTATTTTTGGGGGGTGAAATGGAAAAAAATTTAAAAATTTGTGTAAAAGCCCAATTTTTCCTGGCTACAATGGTACTTCATATGTATTGGTAGACATCCTTTGCTGCCCAGGAGACTCTCCCAAACTTATACAGCACTTTATGAGATTTTCATCTAAAATACAACTGCTATGCGCACCTTGAAGTTTTTTTTTTTTAAAAAACACCCCTTTACATCTGAAATTCCCCCAAACTATATATTCTTTGAAAGGTTTCTGGAAGTAATCCTTCCATGAATTATTTGGTTGCACGGGGTTTCTCTAAAAAAAGAAAGAAAAGCAGAATCAAATCAAATTTTCCTAAAAAGAAACAATATGTAAACCAGAAAAAACTATTTAAGTATGAAACAGAAAGGCCCCCCCAAACAGAACAATACCCATACATAGGTACTTTCAAGGATAATGTTTCAAACATCCCAAAGTAAAGTATGTTCGTAAGGGTATTTTTATATAAAAAATTCAAATCTCCAGACAAAGTGTGCATCTTTTTCAGACAAGACAACCCTTTACATATATTCCCTGAAAGTACACACCCTAAACTTTCTATGTGTACCCAGCTTGTTGTAGACAGAGCAGAAAGACGGTGGTGGGGTGACATCATCTGCCCTGCCCAAAAAGGTGGAGTGAGTGATGGCCTGCAGCGATGGCAGAAGAGACTGGGGGGCGGGGGATTGAAAGCCCCCCCCGGGTGAAGAAAAGACGGGGCGAGAACGGTCGCCAGTGGAGGGGAGTTGCTATCTTTTTATTTTCCTTTATTCAGCCCACCCCAGATATCCTGCAGTGTGAAACTCCCTAATGTGTCCATTACCTTGAAATGGCTTTCCCAAAGTTCAGGAGAGAGCCTGATCCCAGCATCCCTAGTAAATAAGCATTTCCGAAACCTGCAAAATGGGCCATCTTAATTTACTTTTACATTGATCTGCAAAAAAATATACATTTTTGTGTAAATTTTATTGTGACTGATAAGGGGGTTGACTACATAGGTTGCTGATTTGAAGATCTGTCAAGTAACAATTGAAAATGTTTGAAATTCTCATTTTTCATTTTTGCGTGACTTTTAGTTTGGTGGCAAGACCTCCATAAAAACGATGCAAAAGGGGCTCTGAATCAACCCCATTGTAACAGCAGTTACTTTGTTACAGCCCATGATTTGGCAGTAAAACTCCGCCATTTACATGATATCTAAAGAATGTGTACGCGTCCCTATCTGCATTTGTATGTTTCTCTGGATTTCAGGGAGTGAACAAAATTCTCCACCCTGCAGGACGCATAACTTGTGCGCACAATCACTAATCTGTTTTATTCTATTGTGCCACAAACCAGCATGTTCTCTTAAATGGTGACTGGCAGTTGGCGTTGTTAAGCATCGTTTCCCATGATACTTTGCAGAATCCTTTACTGCAGAGGGTAGTCTACGGGATGTCAGCCATTTCATTTATAGTGAATTCCAAAACCAGAATATATGAAACCTGAAAATGAAATCATTCCAAATGTTATCCATCCCTCCAGGTATGCTTTATGGACAGTATCTGCAATACACATTTTTTTTCTCTTTTTTTAGGTTGTGTTGAGAAAATTGCTTGTCAGTGTCTCAATTTCAGCTTGCGTATTGGCATTTTTTTGGACAGTTTTTACTGTAGCTTTTCATTTGCTCTTTGTCACCTCCCCTCTTAATCTCCTTATGGAACTGCTGACAAAGCTGACATTACGATTTGCTGCTTTTCTGCTCTGAAAAAGTTTTAGTGTGGAGCTATGAGCTGGCGTGCTGGGCAATGTGCTCATCAGGGTCATTCTGGAAGAGGCAAGTGGCACACATTAGCAAACAATCTGTCTTTTGTTACAGAAACATAAAGTGTTAAGCTCTAGGCTAAAACTTAAGAAGAATTCTGTTTAAACAAATGTATCTTACAGCCACGGTTAAAATGTAATGGAATGTAGGTGTGTTTGGGGATTGGGATAAGCCTGGGTGCTTACACTGACAGTTGACATCCTGAATTTCCTCTGAGAGCAGCAGGAACGCTTTAGCTTTTTTAATTAGATAACAATACAACAAAGGAAAGACAATTGCCACAGGCAATACGTATTAAAATGACAGGCAACTATATAAAACAGAAATTATGTTAAAGGACTGCCTTTGCCACAGATACAGAGGAAGTAGTGCTCATAATAAAACTTACACTGCAAGTATTAAAACAGCTTTGATTGTTTACTATGGGGACCGAGGAATCAGAGTCGTTTGCCGAAAGACATAGTCGCAGCAGTTGGCTCTGATTGCCCGAGATCCTGCAATGCATTACTGGACCAAGAAGAGGTGAGTTGTACTGGGCGATCTGGGGGGTTTCACACTGAGGGGCAACCCAAGTTGGGATGCCCCTGGGGCACAGAACAAAACCCGGCATAGTCAAAATCCTTGGTTTTGTTCTGCTTTAAAGTGAATGGGTTTGGGGCCACTAGGATATTGTCTGGGAAAGTAGTAGTAATGTATGTGGCTCAGTAATGTGGATGTCAAAGGTAGAAAGGTTGGGACCCCTAATCTGGAAGAAGAGAGACGTGAGCCCTGTATACACCTAGAACTCTCACTCTTACAAATGCCCAACAGCAGTGTTCTGTGTGTACGTGACTCACTTCTCTGTTCTTCTAGATCTTGGTGTATTGTTGGTGTATTGTTGTCAATAGTAACAGATTGCATATAGTGAAAACTGCTTCCATGAAACAAACATTTGCTGACATATGAAAAAATAAAATAAATATTAGATTGGCTCAGCACTTCAAGGATATATTTTTGGTACCATAAAATATACACATTCAAAAATGTAATTGAAAGTGTACTTTCCCTTTAAAATATATGACATATCTTACCCCTTCTAACAAGGGCCTTTCTGGCCTAGAATCTAGGATGGCCTTGTCTGCTTCTAAACAAGAAATCAAAGTGACAATGCAAATCCCCTTAAGCCTGGAAAGAGCTTTTTCCAGTGTTTCCTTATGAAGGGCAGAATTTTGTTTCACATTTGATTGCCTTCCTAAATCTGAAGCTGATATAGTCTGGCAGCTGACTAAGCAATATCAACCAATTAGCAGACTCTACAGGCTTCTAGAAGTACTACAGGCCTCTATTCTGGGGACCCCATGTTATACATTTAGCACCAATTCAGACTACAAAACCAGATGTAAACTTACTCAGTGAAGAAAATAAAAATCAAATGTAGATATCTTTGGTCTCACCCATCCTCTGCATACTACCTTCTCCTTAATCATCGGTCAAAAATTCAGCCCTGCGAATGGCTGCTGGCAGTCATGTGGGCCAGTTCTTTCTGTGGTGGGACGGAAAAAGTGACCCTGATCAATGTGATGGGCCTTGGCAACTGCGGGGCTGCATTTGTGGCAGAGGATCGATGATAAGGGAAGGATTGTGGGTGGCATGGCGTGCTGGGTGAGCGAAATAATACTTTAATGAAGTATGACATGCAGATCAGAGGCATATCTATTAGAATCGCTGTCACAGAGTGGCACAATGACAGAGCCTTGAGGTGGCAGAAGCATGAGGAAACCATATATTGCCTGAAAGACACACCCTGGAGTTGGCAGCAGCATAAAGAGCCCATATAGTGCCTGAAAGACACACCCTGCAGTTGGCAGCAGCATAAGGAGCCCATATATCGTCTGAAAGACACAACCTGGAATTGGCAGCAGCATGGATGGATTGCTGGCGAAATGACTGACAAAGAGTAGGAGCATCTGGAGGAACACAGCTCCCTTCCGCTGAGGTGGTGGAGCCTTGGCTGGCTGAAACTGGGAGCTACTGGGTGATGCAGCAGGCTGGACCATCACTTTGATGCCTTGGTTCTCCCAGGTCGCATTATGGTGACACTGCATATGTTGACACAGGGCCGTGGTGCCAACTTTGGGACCCTGGCCATTATTCAACTTCTGCCTGCACATTTTGCATGTGGCCATGTTAACCTCCTGCGGATGCTTGATAGAAAGCTGCCACACCACCGAGTAGCTTATTTTCCCACAAAAAGTGTGCACTAACCCACTTCTACTGATGCCGACTCCAGGAACCCCTGTTCCACTACCTCCTGGGAAGGTAGCCTGCGATGCAGCAGGTGGTTTACCCCAGCCCCGGGCACGTTTGCCTCCAGACTTTCCAATTCTGGCACCATGCTGACTGCCAACTATGCTACCACCGTGCTGTCTCAGCTGCTGACTCATGGGCAGCCTACATCCCTCTTCTCCTGGTGATGATGAAGCCCCTTCTGCACCTGGCTCCCAAGTGTGAGCCGCTTCATCATCAAGTTGTGTCCTCCTGATGTTCTCCTTGGATTCCTCTGCTGTCTCTGCTGCAGGAGCCGGAACGCTCACAACACTACCTCCCACACCACTCTCCTCATCAGTACTTGGCTGCCTAGCGAAGGAAGCGGTGGATGTCTCCTCCACTTTTTGGCTGGGCAGTAGCTGCTAACTGTCCTCTATCAGATCGTCCTCACTGAATAGTGGAGCTGAACCCCTCGCTGGGGGAGGGAACAGCATGGGGCAGAGGAAATGGGAGAACAGGTACTGCTCCCGGGCCTGACTGAGGGTTGTGTCCAAGGAACCTACTAACTGTTGACTGGGGGAGTCAGATGTCTTGTGATTAAGTGGATGGCCGTGTTAACCAATCGATGATGGCAGATGGGTTGCTGGTCGAGACACGACCGCTTGCTGATACTGGGAGATCAGGACTCTCTCTGCGACTCCTGCTGCCACTCGCCCCTAGTCTGCTGCGACCTCTGCCTGATGAATTTAGGCCTCTGCTACTCCACTGTGCATATCCAGACATTCTCTGTCTGACATGGTGCGTATATGAGGGGAGGTAATATGCTACACTACACTTAAAATAATATTTTTGGACAACAGCAGCAGGTGTGTAGTTTTGTGTGGCCTTTAACGCTAACTAGGCTTTCACCCTCACCCTTAGAAGCGACATGGGAGCCGCATGCGTGGGTGTCACCACTGCTTCTCCCTCTCTTGTATCAGATCTTTGGACTGCCCTATAATTTGTTTGGTAACTTTATACAAATAGCTGCTGGCACTTTTTTTCGGTGTTATTGATCACAAATTGATTGTTTATGCTTTACAAATTTGCCTTTGGGATATTCTGTGCATTATATATATATATAGTTATATATTTATTTATTGATTTATTTATTTTTGTGATTGTATATATTCATGTAGTCATAATGACTGTTTAGAATGCAATCACTTTGTGATTGATTTTTTCTACATTATTGCACTTTATTTGGATACTATAGCACTTTATTACATTTTTATTTTATTAGGATTTGATATATTTTTTGTGCTGGCACAAAATAATCTAGGGTGTGTTTTTTGCAAATTAGGGGATTCTTGTGTTCAAATTGCAACTTATTTATAGCCTTAATAGGCAGAAATAAGACATTATAGGGAGTTTTTTGCAGAAGTGTTTTGAAGTGTCTTGTGTTCTATGTATTTTAGCCCATATTGTTTTGAGTGTAATTAATCTTCAATAAAATATAAGTTTACATTGGTTTGGTGCTCCTCATTGGGAGGAAGGTGCGGTTCTGGTCTACATCCACTCCATTACGGTTTGGCTAACTAGGCTTTCAACATCTGGGCATAAAACAAAATGCAAAAACTCTCAGATGCACTTCAATGAGATGCCCTGATTAGGCTAGTTAAATTCACTACAGCAGGCTTTAAAACAAGAATTTGGTACAACAGCAAGAGCTCTATATTTTTGGGCAGGTGTGTAGTTTTGTGTGGCCTTTCACACTAACTAGGCTTTCAACACCTGGCCATAAAACAAAATGCAAAAACTCTCAGATGCACTTCAATAAGATGCCCTGATTAGGCCAGTTAAGTGAGCTACAGCAGGCTTTAAAACAAGATTTTGGTACAACAGCAAGAGCTCTATATTTTTGGTCAGGTGTGTAGTTTTGTCTGGCCTTTCACACTAACTAGGCTTTCAACACCTAGGCATAAAACAAAATGCAAAAACTCTCAGATGCACTTCAATGGGATGCCCTAATTAGGCCAGTTAAATGCACTACAGCAGGCTATAAAACAAGGTTTTGGTACGACAGCAAGAGGTTGATATTTATGGGCAGGTGTGTAGTTTGTCTGACCTTTAACACTAACTAGCCAATCAGAACTTAAAAACAAAATGCTAAATGCTATGTGAAATGCCCTGATGAGGGCAGTTCAATGAACAGGAACAAACTGGTACAACATTTACATGTACCCAAAGGTTACACTTAATAGAACACAATACATTTTAGTGCTCTGCTTGCCCTACTGGCTGGTTACTACTATCTTTTGTGAAGAAAAAAATTGTAGACAGAAACCACTGCTGCACCACACTGTGTCCCAAGGCCTCTCCCTTCCCTGACACTGCTCATATGCTTGAATTCTAACTCGTGAATAGCTGCTGCACACACTGTCTCTGTGGAGTATCACTTTTCCTGTACACTCTCACTCTGTCTCCCTGTCTTTCTCTCTCTCTCCCTGTCTGTCTGTCTATCTCTCTCCCTGTCTGTCTGTCTCTCTGTTCCTCACTCTGTCCTGTTCTCACTGCAATAAACAGCAGAAATGAGGGGCATCAAGATGGCCACCGATTATATAGGGCTGTGACATCACCGGGGTGGCTGGCTGCTGATACACTGCATGCTGCATGTGATACCTTCACAGGATTCCTTGCCCAGTGTCCTGACATGTGGATCTGCCATTTTAGATGGCCTGCACCACAGTAAATGGAGTTTAAGGAAGCGGTTCGCGTGATCGAACTGCGGCGATCTTCAGATTTCCGCATTTTGGCCCACGATGTCCTTTGCCAAGCCATTGCCGAACTCAACCCAGCTCAACCCAGCCACATACTGTGCCAAGTCAGTGCCAAGCTGTTTAGACAAAACCCACCAGCAACCGGCCTGGAATCTAAAAAATGGCTTTTCTCCAGGGCATCCCGAATCTGCATGTCCCGCTGCAAGAAACCCCCAATTCGCCCATTAAACCTTTCCATGTTCCTACAGTGCTTTCACGGCTGTCGTCCAATAAGAGCTGCCTTCTATGTCTTTCGGCAGGTGGCTCTCATTGTTTACAATGGGGAGTGTGCACTGCCCATTCCCCTGTATTCTCAGCATCATGCGTGCACTCCTGGCCCAGCCATTCAAGTCAATGAGAGCTGCCTGTCGAATGATATCACAGCAGGTGGAGTTTTTATTGGTGAAATGGGGGATTTCAAAGAGCAGGGCAACCTTATTTGGGATGTCACTGGGGCGCACAACAAAACCTGGGAAAGTCAAATTCTCTGGCTTTGTTCCACTTTAATTTAATTTAACTTTAATTTCCCCAAGACAGCCTTTTTTGGTGAATCTATTACCTTTTGGCTTGCTGGTCCATATGTGAAAAATCTCTGTTGCCTGTGTGGCAATCTCTCTCCCTCACATCTATTCTCTTCCCTAAATAGAGTAGCTGTTTCTTTTCTTCCTCTTAGCTGCCTATTCATGGTTCTTCTGTCTTCCTCTCTTATGTCATCTCCTCGCGTGGCTTTCTCTACTCCCTGTGGTTCTTCTCGTTCCATTTGCATATATCTTACATGTTTATAGTGCTTCTATTACCTTTGTGGCTATTTCTCTTCATTCTCCTGGATTCTGTTCCATATAAATATTCTATATTGATATCCTCAGTGTGCCTAAGTACATCAGCTATTCCTTTTCTTCATGTCAGCTACTTCTCCTCCTTGCAACCTTCTTGTTCCCAGTGTGGCTTTCTCTTTTCCTAATAGCTTTTTGTCCATAAAATTGCTTGCTTTATCCCTCGTGTCCATATCTGTCCTTTTTGCTTATCTGGTTTTCTATCAGTTGTAACTGCCATATTTGTTTAACCCTCATCAAGAGCAATTATTTTTTCCATGGCAAAATCTCTTACTCTTGTCTTTTCTGTGTGGCCATTTCTCTGCCACATAGCTGTTCTGTTCCCTTTGTGTAGTTGCTATAGAACATATATTGTTCCTCTCGGTTACCTCTCCTGTCTTTGACTTGACTGTTTATTTTCCCATTCTTCCAACGGCTCATATATCCATAATAGGACTTACCATTTTGCCAAATGGCTCTTCTTGTACCCTTGTGCTTTCCTCTGAGTACCTGCTTCTCCTTTTGTTAAGTTTTTTTTCATAGACAACTCATGAGTAAGGACACAATCTCAGTCTGAGGGTAAGTGCCGACATATTTTTTTAAAATTTATTCTCATGACTATATGCGATCAAGAACCAAGTGGCTCCAACACAGACAGACTCAACTATCTGGGCATACATAGACCTGCTGATACCTGCTGAATGGTGGGCCCCCCATAGCAGGGCCCACCATTAGCACAGGCCTTCTATCAGGAGCACATTCTCCCCCGCTCCTGGACACTGACCGGCGGGTCCGCTAACCCAACCCCACCCTCGGAGACACCCACCACACACACCTGCAGTGCAGCAGGGGAGAGGCATGTGCGAGAGGCACAAACTCAGCGACAACAGAGATGTGGCCGCGTGCGGCATCAGAGAAGCAGCACCAGTCGATCGCAAGCCACAAAGGAGACTTGCAGTGCATCATGGAGACAGTATGGCTAGGTAAGTATGTGCAGGTTACCAGGTGCATAGCGCAGAGGCAGTGGAGGTAGTATACTCTAGGCCCCCTTATTCCATGAGCCCGGGCCTCGTGCCTGCACTGCTCCTATGGTATGTACACCCATGATAGTAGTGCAGTATCCATAATATAGTAGCACATTATTATATAATTTCATGTGAACAAAAATAGCAGTAACATTTACTTTAACATACTCCTACACATATACATCATATCACATTCGTTTATTAGATTTATGCCAGGATTTCTGGTTAGGGTCACTTACATATTTTGAATTTATATTTATATATTTTTTTAATTAAACAGTCTGTACCATCTGTTTGTTAAATGCTGGCTCACTCTACTAATTTACAACAGATTTTCACAGCTATTACCAGTAGCATTACCAGATCATTGATTCGGCCTGTTTAATAGATACCTTCTGTAAAATGTGGATGAAATGACTTATCATTTTATTTAGTGTATTTCTAGTGCCATTAAATCCCTCTCTTTTTCCTACTTTTTAGCCTGATTTATTGAACTTCAGGAACAAAAAAAAACCTTTTTTGTGGCTGCATGTAACTTATCACAGCACGTGGCTATTCTCTATGTGGTAGTATTATGGTTCAGAGCTGGGATAAGAGCAGTACAGGCATAAAACCAGTTTAGGGCCCTGACAGTTTTTTGCTGTGAATGGAGCATAGGTAACCTTTACCCCACCCAATCTGCTACTATCTATACTATACCCAGGCCTAATTTGCTCAATAAATACAACGCTGTCCCAAAAGGTGATAAGAATATGTATGTGCATTCTTTCATGTACCAAGTCAGTTCTGGGAATTAGAAAAATGAAAATTGGCACTTGATAAAAAATTATGTTAGGGCCCCTGGTGTAGAGATCCTTGGATAGTATAGGTAGGCCACAAAGTTTATGAGTAAAGTTGGCCAGATAACGTTTGCCATTATTGATGACCATAGGCTGGTAGAGCCCCCTGATGGTATCTGGGTCTATTTATCTGTCAGCCTACCTAGGGATTGTCACCCTCTGTTGCCATACCATTTTTCATAATTTTGCACCAAATATGTTTGATTTTTGCAGGAATGTTAATAGAAAACCAGTATATATGTTTGTTTGTAATTTACTATTAATCTAAAAAATGTCCAGATGAAAACACCAGCATTAAAATCAGTGTCACCTTTCAGGGAAGTACCCCCTTCATTGTGTTAGTGTAATAACCCTTTTCCAATCCAAAATATATAAACCTAAACAAAAAGATTATTAGTTATAGTTTTTCTTTAAGAGGCGCACGAACGACTTGTTAATCTACAGGTAAAGCAGGCATCCCCTGTAGGCATGAAATGTCCAGACTGGTTGCAATCCCTAAGCTCTTTCTTGCCATCAGCTATTAGTCACTGTTTAGTCTCTGTCTGTCATAGCTACAACTTAGTAAGACAAATGTGTTTGCTAGACACCTCGGAGTCTCTGTACTGAACGCAGCACAGCCAGAAATAAAATATTGCCTATTGAAGGTATTTTCTATTTCTGGGGAATTCTTCTTTGGAAAAGGAATCTTTTTTTTTTTGTAGCCAGCTTGGATGTGTTTAGTAGGGTGCCTACTGAGCTTGGCATCTTTAATTTGCTTTTGTGACTAAGCATTGAATCATTAATAATCTACTGTACGCTATCCTGGGAGAGTCCAATTAAGGAGATTTACTCGTGGAAATCTTTGAACTTGAGATGAGAGGTAGTCTAAGATTTTAGACCCAAGTGCATTAACAACATATTTATCCAGGAATCATTCTGAAAAGGTAAGCCATTAGTTCCCCAGGAAGATAATTGGTAGCGCGCTTAAGATTTATTTATTGAGAAATGACTTTGTACAGCCACCAAGTGGTTTTCAGCCATAACCTTTGCCTGACGGTTGTGTATTGCAGTTGATTTTAAATTATCCCATGGGCTATGTTTATCATCCTACAGTGACCTTTAAAATCTCTACTGGCAGTTCTGCAGGGACCTGCCCCACAAACCACATTTGGTTCTTATTGTGTCCATTAAACTACACAGGGGCATGAAGAGAATTCTTCCATCACTGCTTTTCAAATGCAAAATGGCTCTAGTGTCAAATTTTTGCATCTTTGAATGTAGGAAGACCCCAGGCTCAGTCTTTATTTAGTCTTTATATTTTTACCCTTCCTCACATCTTTGCTCTTCATTTCATCACCAGTCAGTCCCTAACTGCCCATATACTAACATATTCTACTATAAGGTTTGAAATTACACCATATTTGCTGATACTACTTGGGGTGATGGCAGTCAGCGTATTATCATGTAAAGCAGCACTGTGACACAAGTACTGTACATCTAGCTACCTTATTTTCTTACAATTTCCACTTGAAAAGAAATCATTTTTCCTGTGTCATGAACATTTAGAATTTGTAGCTTTTATCCTACTAATAACAAGTAACACTAGTTTTTAGGTTTTCTCTTTTAGTCCAGCAATTTTACGTAACGTAACATAAATTGTATGGTTAAATATGTGTAACCTGAGCTTAATATGTATCTTTATCTTAAAAGGGGAAATATTTTGTGTGTAGTTGGTAGGGGGTTCATTCTGTTTGCTGTATTTTTGGTATTGTGGCTGTTAATTTTGCAAAGATTTAGGCCCTTATTTATGAAGGAATAGCGACAGGTAGCGACTGGTGAGCGACCGGTAATGACGGGCACCGCCACGAGAACGCCGGTTCCCCACCACAATCACACATTTATCAAGCCGATCCTGCTTAGCGACTGAGATAGCGACAGATAGCCACTCATTCATCATTATTCCAGCCTCAGCCCACAGCGCCAGCGTCCGACCTTGAACAGCGACAGGTGTGACCTCTAGCTACCTGGCTCTCTCCAATGCATTTCAATGGGACAATATTTAAATATTCATAATTAATTGTTATTAATGTTTTTTTTTTTTAAAATGTGAAAAATTCTGTGACCACTTCTGTCATGTTAGATACTTTTTTTAAGGTAAAAAAAAAAAAAAAAAAACTGTGCAAAATTGATATTACAGGTCTGATATTATTGTATTCATATTACTAAATTCTTATTTTTTTTTTTTGGTTTCCAAAAATATGGTGGTTTGGGGGTTAAAAAACTACTTTTAACACATCGCCGCCAGCGCTCTGGGGTTTAAACATGCATTTCACAGCGCATTTCACAGCACTGTGAAAATACTGCTACAGTCGCTCAACTGTCGCTACCTGCCGCTATTAATGAATCGGCCTCCCCGTAAATAGTAATCAGACAGGGACAACTTGGGTATAATCTATTTATGTTGATGATTTTTGGGCTTCAATGACACCTATAGATTTACAATTGACTCTTCTAACTAAACAAGAAGCACCCCCTCCCAAATTTGTTTTAGGTAACAAAAGCAAATTAAAGTGTCTTAGATCAATTTGGCTGGTGCTGAAACATAAGTTCCCTTTTATAGTCCTGAAGCCAGTACTGTGCCACAATCAGACATTAGCCTGACTTAACATTACTGTAAATTGTCCCCACCCAAGTGTCCTGAGTGGGAGCAAAGGAGAAAAAAAATCAGTTCTTTCAGTTTTTATACACTCATTTGTATCATGGGACCCTCCTCCTCCCTATGCTATTAATCACTAGCCCTAATGGGGTGCGCAAGGGTTTACATTTCTATCATTGAGCTGCTGTTAAGAATATTTGTGGTAGCCTAACAATAAATAGTAGATTCATTCTGTCCATCAGCCAATAGGTTAGCCAAGAATAGAGACACTTATCTTTTACACAAGCTCAGGGGGAAAATAGAGGAAGCTACAAGAATGCCACAAAAACAAACAAAAAAAAAAAATAAGACTCGTAAGGTCTTCGGCATTGACTGTTTTGCTTGTTTGGTGTTTTGTTTTGGTTTACCTCATCTTTTTCTCTCTTTCCCTTTTCCTTCTCTTTGTTTTTTAACAAAATACATTAGGGAGCACAATGTTGTATTACTTTATTATATTATATTTATTTTCTTTCAAATGTATTTGCCAGGTTTGACTATAATAGTCTGCATCATTTGCCTTATTTCTCTGTATGTACATGCCATTTTACAGTCACAATTGTATCAATGTGTCTTGACTAGTGGGCATCACTGTCCTGTCTTGTGCCTCTACTAAATTAAAGTTTGAAACATAAAAGTGTTGTTTAATAATGTAATATATTTAACATCAGACAGGAAAAATATAACTTCACATTGAAATGTATTTTAGGATGTTCTAGCTATATTTAGTGCCTTTATGGTTTTTTTACTTCAGAGCCCGTACAGGAGAACCCCGTACAAACAGAGGTTGGCCTCCAAGAAGAAGATACTTTCTGGATTATCAATATGGGAAGCGAATCTAGGAAATTCTGTGACCTCTGCCGAGCTTGGTTTAACAACCCAATGATGGCTCAGCAACACTATGAAGGCAAGAAACACAAGAAGAATGCAGCACGGGCTAAGCTTCTGCAGCGACTCGGAGAGACTCTGGATTCTGAAGCACTGGAAGGTCAGTGTAAATGAATATATTAATACAATCATTATGCCTTAACTTTACTGCAGAATAGCAAATATACATTGTGGGACTGGTATGTTTTTTTCCTATGATTGGATTTATAGAAACTCTCACTGTTCACTGTTGCTGTGTGATTTGAATCTGAAGTGGAACTTGGGTGCTATATGGAATAAACCTTCCATGCCGTACTGTCATTCCCAGAAGTTATCAATATAGATGAGGGATAATGTAGTCAAGAAAATTTGGTAACTTGTTATTTGTTCTATTGTGGGTATATTCTGACAAACTGATTGCATTGTTTATATGCAGGCATGTTTTAGTCCTTATATGCCTAGGTATTGCATTTGGGTAACCTGCTATCACTAGTTAGTCTTTCTGTGACTGCTTTGAGTTCAGACCACCACTTAGCTTACATCACAAGGAAGGTCGTCCTCCAAGAAGAAGACACTTCTGCTGGCAAGACAAATTCCACCCAAAAATTATGACCGGAATCACCACTTGTCAAAAACTTTTAACCCCACAATACCTTCAACCAGAAAGGCTTTACAAACTTTGACCTAAAGCCTATATTTACTCATGACTGATTTGCTGAAATGTTTAGCTAGATTTTTAAATACCCTAACCATCGAGTCAAGGGCGGCTTGTATTCACATTTTGTATATCAAACTAATACTGTATGTGTCCTTAAACCGGCCAGCACCCGTTTTTACCTTAACGGGTGTTGGTCCGGCTGTGTGGTCAATGTAAGAAGTGAGGGGGGGGCATCCAGAATGCTGGAGCCCCCCTCGCAGAAAAACACAGAAATAACTTGTTTTACTCACCTGCATACCGAGCCAGCGGCCATTCGCGGGACTCCATTCTCGCCGCTGGCTCGCTATGCAGGTGAGTAAATCAAGTTATTTCTGTGTTTTTCTGCGAGGGGGGCTCCAGAATTCTGGATGCATCCCTCACTTCTTACATTGACCACACAGCCGGACCAACAACGGTTAAGGTAAAAACGGGTGTTGGTCCGGTTTAAGCAGTAGCCTATCAAAATTGTGACCAGACCTAAGGTCATTATAACTTGGCCCACCGGTCACACTCAAAAAATAATAATATACTGTACTGTAGATAACCTGCAGGTACCCAAACTGCATAGCAACTAATGGGTCCCAAAGTGTCAAAGAAAAAGGCTATGGGAGTTCTATTTCTACAATGTAAGAACCCCCAAAAGACACTTTTTCGGGTGTCCTTCCCTTAGACAGGGCATCCCGAATTGGAATGCCCCACTGTGTGTATCCCACCAAATGCAGTGCATGAAACTCTTTCTGGTGCTCACACGCTGCATGCTCGGCTGAAACGTGCTAGTTGGCTAATTGGCTTGCTCAGCCAATCAGCGTGCTCAATTTCATTCGTCTTGGCTCTGCTAGCGGCTAAGCCGTCTGGGTGGCTAAGCAGTTGAGCAGAGCCAAGTACGTTGGTGGCCACATCCCCCCCCTCAGTTCCTAGCTGTGGGTGTTCCTGTGCCGTCCATGCAGAAAGGGCTTACACTGGTGCTCACACAGCTAAGGGTGAGCGGGGATCAGGCTGTGGCGCCGAGGCACGGCAAGAGCTCCGGAAGCAGGTGAGAGGAATGGCCAATCCGAAGGATTTCACACAGCAAGGCATTCCAGTTCAGAATGTCCCAAGGAGTGGAACTCAGGCCTCTGAAGTTCCTCTTTAAATTGGATATTCACTATGAAAAAGTGCACTGAAGGAAGCTGATGCTCTGTGTACTGTACTGTACCTTTCTGCGCCGTTGTGTCCTGCAGCTGATCATCCTGGCAAGCTGCAGTAGAATGATCAGATGCAGTACAATTAGTGGTGTGGGAGGGCAGGTAATGTAAGCGGACTACATTCGCTCCATAAGACGCGCCGACATTTTCCCCAGCTTTTTTTTTTTTTTTGGGGGGGGGGGGGGGGGATTGTGCATTTCATAGAGTGTAAAATACAGTGAGTAAGCAAAAGGTAACCTGATTCACCTATCAAACAATTAATACTATGATTATACTATGGGACTGTGTTAAGAAGTGGCTGCCCAATTTGTTTAACTAACAATGCTAATGTGCTCGACTAAACTCGAGCTAAAAAAAGTTGCCTATAAGGTCCCCCCCTGACCTCCCCTGCGTGTTAAAATGAACAAATACAGCATGCAGTGTCAAGAAGTTGGAAAAACAGTAGCACACATTGGCGCTGTTAAATTCAGCACAAGGGTCAATAGGTACACTAACAGGCACTGAAACATTCTCACCATGCACATCGACCTCTTGGCTGGGTGAAAACAGCCAGGTGAGACTAACCCCTCGGGATCACGCATTCACATGTAGATTATTATTATTATTTATTATTATAGAAAGGATTACATGGATGTCAAGAGGGAGTGGGTTATGATCAGGAGCATAATATCGCCAGGGAAGATTAAAGCAGACCAACAGCCTGGCACAGTTGGAAAAGAAAGGTATCAGCCATTTTGGAGCTTCCTCTCCCAGCATTTCTGCCATGCTGCTGCCTGGATTCAGCTGACATAATGACAGCACACAGTAACAGAAAGGGTGGCCTGCAAATGCATGAGCCGCCATTTTGTTTCTAAAATGTGCTACAGCAGGAGTTAGAAAAAGGTAAATGTTGTGTTGGTCTGGTTTAAGTCATTTTTGACAGTTGGTCCTCTAAGTTTAGCTTTAATAAAGACCTTCTGTTTTTCCTTACACTCGGTATAGGCTCATCTTCTGTTTCCGCAAAGATGACGCCAAACAAGCCAATCAGGCAGCATATAAATAAATCACTATAACTGTGTCTGTAGTCTTTTATATTTAGCTTGTACTTGAACATGCCTTCCACATTAGTTTTCTATTTTGTATTTGTTTGAGTCAGTGCATATGCATAATATAGTCATCATATATAATAAATGTAAATTCTGCCATTTTCATGATCTATAAGCAGCTTTTTAAAAGTTGTTAAAATATCACAGTGTTTAAAAATGTAGAGCAGCATGGAGTGCTGGGGATCCCTTGACATATTGGCTATGCTGAGCAAATGCAGAACAGTCGTACCCTAGGGTGCTAGCGGTACATACATTCCGCTCAATATATAGCGTCATTAATGATCAAAATGTGCAAATTTGGTTACAAGTAATGTTTTATAAACATTACTGCACACAATGTATAATGTGATTTCCTCAGAAGTTTTATACCTTGTGTGGCTGCTCTAGTAAATACATCTACATATTATTTATATAGTGTGTGATCATTTTTTTTTTTACATTCTTTTAGCTTAAAGCGCAAGGGAGCTCGCTTATAATAAAATGCTGGGGTAAGATGCCCAAAACTTAACAGTTTTTTTTCTGGGAAAGCTTGCATGCCACATGATTCAGACTCAGAAATAGGCACCAGACCTAAACAGAGAAGAGTATTATGTTTTTTGGCCTGGACAGTCCCTTCAATGACAGACCTGCAGATCAGATACTGCTAGAGGGCACAAGTTTCCCCACTTGCCTGGCACCCGCTCCCGCGCCACTCATCTCTCTCCTGAAGCACAGTATGAGAAGCTGGGCCTGTGCCTTGTAAAGTCCCTGAAAAGAACCTGAAACTTGTTGGAGCCTGGAACACATGTCCGCAAATGTAAAGGTACTTTGCACATCTCTAGATCTAAGTGTTCAGTAGGGTAAAAAGAGGCATATATGGTTTGCATGTTCCCAGCTTCTATATAAGTATTCCTATGGAAGATGATGGCACAATATAAATAAACAATAATAATAAACATATTAATAATTATTGGTTACTATAGGCCATATAAATACTTCCTAATTAGGGATGAGCTAGCCCCCCCAAAGGTCAGCCAAACTTTGCGGGGCAATTCTGTCTATGGGGGACCCCTCCACTCCCACTCCCCACCCACCAGGGCGGAGGGGGGTGCCTGTCAAAAGGCAGAGTGTGCAGCACGAAGGGCTGCTGTAAAAACCTGAGCCCTGTGATCTCCTTTCTGTCAGTAGTGGTGTTTCTTTGAAATCGTTGCCGCTCCCCATAAGTGAGGACACTCCTAGTGCCTGCTTTGGGGTTTGGGTACGCCTATCACAATTCCTAATCTTTTTTTTTCTTTTACCTTTGATTAGAGGTCATTTCAATCTCATTTGGTCCACCATAATATAGTGAATCTGTCACCAGTAAGGTGTGGGATGGCAGTTGAAGGTTTTTGTGCTTGCAGCAAAAAGTAGGCTCATATTAGAATCAATAGACAGCTTTTTCCAAAAACGTCAGGAGGTTTATGCAGATTTGCTATGCAGTGGGGCATCATTTTAAAAGAAGAATTTCAAAGCAGAACTGTTTATTAGGCGGTTAATTTACGTGCTGTACTTCAGATGAAGTACCCTATGCCTGGCATGGGTCTCCCCTAATATCGCTTGCTATCCTAATGCTAATGGGGCTAAGGTATTTGGCAATACCGTCAACCTTGTTTGCTTGGAGAGGCCTGGGTTATTCTTCCATTTAGTATCTTGAAGAGGTGCTTGCTGATTTGGGATGCCACACTGAGCATACCCCCTTGCAGGCCCCACACTTGCCATTTCCAATTTTAAGATACAGCTAATGAAATATATTTTAAGGGTGTTATTTTATTTTAAATGATATATTCTATTAAATGCTGTTTTTATAATCTACTTTTGTAGTTTTAATTTACCATGACTGCATTTCCTTTAGCTTGTAATACATAGTGTAAATATTAGCCTGAAAGTAACAGGATTTAATATCTGATGCTGTGATGCTGTGATCTGTCATGGCTGATATTCATACTCCAACAAAAGATGAGCCTTAGTCATTGAAAATAAATATATTAATGTCAAATTACAATGCAGCCATTTATTTCACTGCATATTTGAATAATATAACTTAGCTACAAAGTGATAAATTATAGGGAGCATATTTTTTACAGTTCTACATGTCAATTATTCATCAGTGTAATGTACTTATTAGTGTGTTTTTTATGCTGCTGTGCAATTTTGTTAAATATATATATATATATATATATATATATATATATATATATATCGATTTGATAAAGTTCATGTCTGATCTCTGTACTAGCCAGAGGCTACTGTGGGGGAGGTTGGCCGGTCATCCCCAATGTGGCCTTTTTTGCATACATACCTGTACATGGACTTTCTGCACTGAGCCACATCACAATACCCTGCAGAAAAGAAGTAGCTGGGTAACATAACATAAGTGTGACAACCTGAACTATCGGGGTAGGTGGGCCCAGTTGAAAGTTGAACAAATATGATTCCAATGCAAGAGGGATTTGCCAGGCATAGGATAATTCCTTTTAGCCCCCCCCTCCCAGAAGGCTACAATGTCCAGAGGTATGAATCTGGCTCTGAATGTGTGATGTAGAATGCCTATGTACGTACTTTCATACCATCATCCAGTAAGTATTTTCCAATACTCAGCTTTGTGTAGTCTGTTATAGCTGTTCAATATGGATACCTGCTAGAGACAATCATAAAACACAATGAAAATAAAAAAATCTAGCCCATGTTAGTCCATGAAGGTGATAACCAGTCTCCTCGGGGACTGAATGAAAAGTAAATTAATTGCATATGAATTCAGTGTGACATTCCCACGTAATGTGTTTAATCACCTCGGTGCAGCCTAGATCCCTCAAGTGTTTCCCGAATAACTCTTAGTGACAGTGGATTCTATAGCTGCCTGAAACCTTTAAAAAACTAATAACAATAATGATACTTGGGATACAAATGAAATCCCTTATCGTGAAGATTATGATGCTGTTGGCTCGGAGGCTTGGCTCCATTCATTTAATCCCAGTTTGTTGCACAATGATTACATTACTTGTTTGTACTTGCCAATGTCAGAGCAAGATGTACTACTCCATCCATAACGCCTGAGCTGTGTTACTAAGCAAGATGAGGTCAGAGGCCATTGTTCTATATGGTACACTGTGATGGCGCCTGCTCTCTCTTGTCAGTGTAATGTGCCTGCTGTAATGAGAGAATGACCTTGAAATGTTCCCTTTGCTTTTTTCACCAACTAAAGGATCATCTTAAGCAGCGGATTTCAGACTGCTGGCACTGGCAATGTTACAGGCACATAAACATCCTTGCTGAGCGATTTGCTTAAAATTGAGCAAAATGTTCTTTTGGAAGGGTGTGGAACATTTGGCTCCTTGTACATGCACTTTTGGGGTTTAATAGTTTGTTATTATTAATACTATTATACAAATGATGCTGTAGAGTGCACAGGGAATGCTTTGAATAGCATACAATCTAAAGCAGGGCTTCCCAACCAGTGGTACATGTACTAATGGCACTTGAGAGCCTATTTAGGTGGAACTTGGCAAGCTGGTGATTGTGATGCAGGCTGACCTGTACCCCAAAGCTCCTCTTCCTCTGCTTCCAATCATACGGATGTGTATTTTTTCATTTTGCATTTCCTGCACTTTAGGGGGTTGTGTTGTATTTTTTCTATGGTTTTGTGACAAACCATACACACCACTTTTATTAGAAAATGAAAGGTGGTAATTGAAAAAATGTTGGTAACTCCTGATCTAAAGGGTAAAGGGAGAAGAATTAGGGGAAGGATAACAGATGGTCAAAACTGAATTTGGCTACATGTGCCTTGCTGGGGTGCTAAAGGTGAAGGTTTTCATAAGTATGACTTAAAACAGGTTATATTCTTGTGTAAAGATGTGAGTGCAATTTTGAAATCGTAGTGATGAACTGAGCAGGGGTGGGCATTTCAAAGTAGTGGAGAGGCGTATAGGAACCCTAGTAGTGGGAGCAGGGCCAGATTATGAGGGGGGCCCCCACCAACCTTTGAGTTATGGTCTGGTCCAGGAGACATTTCAGTCTTTGGTCTGATGGGCTGCGAGGCCGGCAACAAAGCATCAGCAGCAGTGGGGCCCCCCCGGCGCCCGGGCAAGTTTTTTTTTTTGCTTTTGCAAACCTGCAGCCAAAGCCACCACGGGGCTGTATGGAGAGTCTAGAGCAGCAAAGCCGCCATCAGTAACACTACAGTGAAGGGTGCATGCAGAGCTATCAATCAGTGGCCACTCACTGCACATAAGCCACCAAGCACAGCCGCTGGTAGCTCAATGCAGAGAACTGTTTTCTGCTGGACCAGCTGGGCAACTGCACTACCCCCCACCCAGAATGACAAAGCAGGAGTTCCGAGCAGCACGCACCCACACAAGGGGGGCACAAGGGACTCGATCTGACAGTCCAATAAGTTGGATGGGTGCCAGACAACCACCAATCAGTTACTTGACTGGACTATTACTTGAAAGGAAAAAAAAATACTGAATCTTGTGCCTCCACCAGATTTTGTGCCCAGGGGCCTCCACCACATTTAATCTGGCCCTGGGTGGGAGTGAGAGGAGATGACCAGGCTGGATGACCGGAGAAGGTTGGGAACAAAGAGGAGGCTGCACCTGGGCCGATATAATTAGATTAATGGTGAAATATAAGCCAGACTTAGCTGGGAAGAGCTTTTTTTTTAGGTTAGAATCTTAAACTGAACTATCATTGAAAGTGTATCAGTGTTTTCTGTAGGCAGTTGCCTAGCTGGGATATGATCAGGGAATGCGTTAACATTTTAGTGGTGGCTGCATGATGAAGGGATGGATGTACAAGACAATTTTAAGTTGCAGATGACAATAGGAGTCCAGTTTATTTGAAAGTCATACCCATAAAGTGATATTGGAAACAAAATAAGATTACAAGGCCAAGAACATATGTATAGACTTACAAAGAAGTAGGGGTCCTAAGGCAAAGACTTGTGGTACATGAGTGGACAGAGGGTGAGGAGAGGAAATTGTTCATGTAGGATACAGTAGATGATCAGTCAAATAATTAGGACAAGAGCCAGGAGAATGCAGGCTATTGATTCCCGGGGGGGGGGGGGGGGGACTACCTAGTGTTGCATTCACTGAAGCCTCCATCTGGCATTCTGAGCTCTCCTGTGACAAATTCATTTTGAAGGTAAAAGTATAAAAAGATCCTTACCTTGGATCACTCAGAGGTGGTGATTTAGTATTATGGTTGCCATGTTAGCTCTGATGCTGATAGCCTGATGGGCAAACAAAAGCACATCATGGGATCATGGGTCAACAAAAGAGCCCATAAGGCGAAGCACATCACCTACCAATGCTGGTAGCAACACATAGCTGCAGTTGGCATCTTCTACTGGGTCCATGGCAGCAGGGGGCCCAGTGCAAGCGGCTTCCCCCTTCTGTGCATCACCTGTGGTACGGCCAGTGTCGGCTGCCTGGTGCCCTGTCTGCAGAAAGCACCAGGGGGCACAGCTGTAGGTTTTGTACAGCAAAACTAAGATGACAGTGCATTGTTTTTGTTAGCCCCCTGCACTCCCTTCAGACACTGTGCTGACACTGCATACAGCGTAGTTGACCCAGGAAGAAGCTAGCTAATACTGTCCCAGGGTCCCTCAGTGAACCGATACTGCTTAGAACTTAAATCAGAAAACAGTCCCTGGCTGATTGGCCTGCTCACAGACCAATGCTACAGTCCCTTCACTGCAGGCAATTTATTTTTAATTGTTGAGGAAGGTTGTTATTGCTTAATGTTGGTTTGGGGGGCTCCATTAATACTTTCGGGGCCATTTAAATGATAAAATATTAACCCTATAATGTGCATTGTCCTGAACACATTCATCCCTGGGAAAGAGCTGACTGGGTATACCAAAATCCAGACATTTTTAGGAGCACTGAATTTTAACCAACAATGGTCTTAAACTTGATGAAGGTTACATTCTGTAAAGGGATTTCTATAGACATAAATGTGTCATCTGTAATATATTTCTCCCTCCGCAGAAGCTTCAGTAGCACAATAACTAATGATCACTTAGAGCAGTTGGCCTGTGATATGTAATGTTTAGCTTGCAAACTGTTACTGTATTACACAGACCCTCCGCATGGCTGTAAGTGCCATTGGTCATAACTAAAATAGACAATAAGATGGTATAATGTCATTAAACCAGATCAATATACTATAGAAGTCTATGGGGCCTTGTATTCGGCATGTCAATTAGACTACAGGGCCGGCCACACGCTGCCCATCGCCCATTTGGTCCCCTCATCTGGCAGCACATAAAGCATTTAAAATTAAGAAATCTTACCTTCCACATCGTTTCCCTGGAGAACTTGAGGCTCGTGATTAGCCGCCACAGTCACATGGTTGCCAACACCTGTCACATGGTTGTTGGCACCAGAGTACACAGTGAAGGCTGCAGGCTACCACTTCAACGCAGGGCCAATCACAGGGCTGAGTTTAGCATCCATGTTTTATAATAGTTACACAGTCCACATATTGCTAGAAGTAGACCAGGGGGGGGGGTGCCTCCTCCTCATCCTCCTCCTCCTTAGTATGTTTAATACAGGATTACCTTGTATTTAGCATAATGTATCTTTCAATCAACTCTCACCAGCTTCCCAATCACTGAAAATGCAACCTATAGCATGATACTGCTACCACCATGTTTTACGGTGGGGATGGTGCATTCAGTGTTATGGGCAGTATTAGCTTTTTTACACACATAGCATTTGGCATTTAGTTCAAAACATTCTGACCATAGCACCTTCTTTCATATGCTTGCTGTGTCTCCTACATAGTTAGAGGCAAACTGCAAACATAACTTCTTGTGGTTTGCTCTTGCATCTACTTGACAACCCTGATTCCCCTTGGGTAGACAGCCATCTATTTATAAAGAGTGATGTCGGTGGCGGGAGTTATTGCTGTTTGTTCTGCTTTGGCTCCAAATCAGGTCTATAATTTGTGCGGGCTGAAGCATAAGTTCCATGTTTTTCAGAAGCTGACACAACTAAAAAACTTTGGTTCGGTCCGAACACTCTGAAGTCACCCAAGGCTGTATAAAAACATGTTTTAGTGGACTCATTTTAATTGGCTGTGGCTAATTAACATACAGAGCATTTCAATAGCCTATAGCTGTCTTTGATAGTTTTAAGCACTAAACCGTGGGGAGAAGCAACAGGGTTGGCATTCCTGGAGAGTGAAAAGAAGTATTGGCTTTTTACAAGCTTTGAAAAATGTACCTATTTCGGGCATCACAGGGGGTAGACTTGCGGTTGTGAAGGCCTGCCAACCCCTTAAAAAATTGTCCCATTTGTTATGGGGGTAGCAGCAAGATTGGCACCCTTAAATTTTAGCTGAAGAAGAAGCAATGGCTTCTTACAAGCGCTGAAAATTTTACCCATTTTAGGCATCACAGGGTTGACCTGTGTGTGTCCTGACATGGCAGTAGCAGATGGTGGCAGGCTGGCAGCGGAGGTTCTGTTGGTGGTAGTAGTAGTAGCAGCATTAGCAGAGGCTGCAGCTGTTAAAGAAAAACTAGGCATTGGCACAGGAAATCTGTGGTGGTGGTGTAGGCCAGGAAGTATCCAGCAAGCCCCTTCTTTAGCTAAAGAAGAAGCAACAGGATGGGATGTAAAGACTTTGACATCATATTCTCAAGAGCGATTTGCATGCTGCTGCTGCCACTGCCTGTCGGAGGGGTAGCGCATTGACTCATCAGTGAGTGGACACCTTGTTTTCTCTTGGTAATAAGCCATTTTTGCCTTCCTCTCAAAAGGTGTAAAAAATTCCACCATTTTGGCTTTCTACCGAAGTGTAGTGATCCAGTCTTTTTGCTTCATGCTACCAATGTGGCTGTCAGCGTGCAAGCACGCCATCCTTGCCAGCATTTCTGAGGGGCCCGTTTGGTTCCACCTCTGCTCCATAATGCCATGTTGGTTCATCATCATCGTCATAACCAGCAACATCATGATGACCATTGTCATCATCATTGTCGTCATCATGTGCCTCCTCGCCTATCCCTTTCCTGTGATAAGTTGGTTGTTTCCATCTTCAAATCCACCTCCTGGGGTCTGATTTTCTCCTCCTCCTCACCCTCATCCACCTCTTCTTGTAGATCCAATGAGCAAAGGAGACAGATGGCATCCTTCCTCCGTCCCTTGCTGAATCATGGCCGTGAGCATTCGCTCCAAAATGAATATCAGCGGCATAACAGGATTCATTCTGCTGTTGTTCCTGCTGACAAATATTGTCTCCTCAAAAGGCCTCAGCAGGTGACACATGTCTCTCTTCATTTGCCAATGTTGAAGCTGAAATTCACACTGGAAAAGCTGGTCGCTTGCTGCATGAAGAATCATTCACCACTTTGCATTAGTGATAGAGGTGGTCCAGCATATGTAGTGTGGAATTCCAGCGCATGGGGACATTGCAGATTAAATGGTGTTTAGGAAGACCATTCTGGTGCTGCAAGTCTAGGAGAGCATGTTTGAAGGCATAGAATCTGCTATAGCAAACACATACCTTCCTGGGCATGGCCCAAACATCCACCAGACCAATATATGTTTTTAAGAAGCGTTTGATGACCAGATTGGTCACATGCGCCAGGTATGGGACATGTGTCATGTGACCTATATGCAGAGCAGCCACAAAGTTCATCCTATTATCTGCAACTGCATTGCCCTATCCAAGTTGACATGGGGACAGCCAACAGGAGATTTCCTCATGCATGCACGGTGTGGCCCAGCTACCCTGAACTCTGCGACGATGTGACCTTGTCTCCCTGCATCTCCTTGGCTGGATGTGCCCTGTGGGGTGGTCCCAGTGAAATCCCACCAGGTTCAGCTTTCGCGTTCTGCCACAAACCTTGTGAAATTCGGGTTCATGGCAAACCAAATTTTACCTGAAATTCGTGTTGAAACTGGGTTTTACACGTTCGGTTCACTAATCTCTACTGCTAATCCTCAAAACAACTTCAATTGGAATAAAATTATCCCACTGTTGCAGCAGTTATACTACATACTGTGTGCCCTGGTGCCACTATACAGTAAGCGATAAAAATTACGACAAAGGTCTGAAGCAATTTTACCGAGTACCTTCTTACAATCACTCACCACCACTGCACAGGACAGTTCACCCAGTGTCCTCTACATTTACCTTCACAGGGTTTATAAATAAATGAGTGCACAATGGCCAATACATCACATGCTATGGCCCAGAATAGCACCACCACTGGGTATTATCAGGGCCATCAGAAGGTTGTATGCTACACAATCACAGAGTTGTCAGCCCTCCATCTTTTCACCTCCACCTCCATGCTGTCACTCTAGCATAATGCAATGCCACCCCCGTCACCTATTTCCTTTGATGTGTGCAGGTTCAAAGCCCAATACTGACACAATCATACACCAAACAGACTTTATGGGCTAAATTTGTTTTCAATAAAAGTGCACCAAGAGCCTCTGAAAGTCTCTACCTTATGCTTGTTTGCTAACTAGTGACATCTTTAGAGACTGCCAGGCACACAGGGAGGCTGGGGCAGGGAATTTGCCTCAGCTTTCAGCTCCACTTGTATAAAGGTGCATGCATACTTTTGGTGTGACTAATGCCATTTCGGTGCTCCATTGTGCATGTTAGAACAGTGAATTGCATCTAAGTGCAGAAGTTCGAAGAGAAGAAAATTGCACCTAGAATGAGCGTTAAAAGCCTCACTGATCTTTGTGGAAGAATTTCTATTGATGTTCTGTTTTCCTCTATTCCATCACTAATGGAGGAATTTCACTGTCTCTTCCTTTTCTGCGATATGTCTGCAGTGCTTTTGTCAACTAGAAATGTTGCTAAGTGTGCTGAAAAAGTTTTCCATTGAGTAATGGAGATTGAGTACGCCAGTCTGGGTGAGCTGGCACCTTTATTTAAATACATTTGATGAATGCTAGAAAGATTGGATTGGCTGGACAGATTAGCCAGAATAATTAGATTGATCAGGCTAATGCCTCCTTTAGGGGCATTTCTAGCTAACTTTTTTTTTTGTAAATTTTTCTTGTTTTATTTAATTCAACTTAATCGGTATTCGCTAAAGCCGGGAAAGTGACAGCAAATTCTTACTTTTTCTAAAAAATAAAAACCGGGACCCTGCAAAGGCTACCAACCCAAGCACCAAGCATTAGGGCTTGTAACCCAGGGCTCAGAGGCTGTGCTATTGGCACCTGGAAGTTACATGTCCTTATGCCCTTTGGAATGAGCTCCGGGCTTTCCCCTGGAAGGACCCCGTGCCCATATCATTGGGCACCAGACTCCTCCGCACACCCAAATGGCAATGTGCGCAATGTGCAATTTTACAGGCTTGGCACCTGAATATGGTCAACTGGTATAGGGGTCCCCTGGACCCCTTATCAGTTGACCCCAAGTGAAAAAGAAATAGGACACCACAAGAAAATATATTTATTGTTAAAATTAAACTTATACTTACCCATCCCCATACTTTGTCCCATGCCGTCACCTCTTCCTTCTTTGGGGCTCTTCGGGGCGCGTGTAGATGTGGAGGCCCAAGCTGTCCCCCAACAAGGGACTGAAGGGGACGGCTTTTATATTTAGAGGCATAGCCTCCATGGAATCTCCCTAACATCATTGCTGGCATTATAGAAGGGGAGGAACCTAGAGGGGATTTTCCCCATGCCACCCCCTCTAGGCTCTTCCCCTTTTGTGTCACCATACGTGACGTCAGAGAGTTTCCACAAATGTCTCACCTCTTAATATAAAAGCCGCTCCCTGGAGCCGGGATGAGCAGAGGGGAACCTGTGTTCCCCTTTTTGCTAAATGCTGCTGCGGCATCTAAAAGGAGTCTGCGTGGGAGGAGAATGTAATGAGATGTTATTTAAGATTATTTTTTGGAAAACGTGTGTGTGAACCCCTATACCAATTCATACTCCATTACCCGCACCACCAATGAGTAGGAGGGTGCGGATGAGCCTGTGGGAGTCCATGGGATGCCTTACCATTTCAAAGTGAAAGTGTAGTAAAAAAAACATACATATGTTCCTCCTTTAGCCAAATGGCAGCGCAGCTGTCAGCCGGCGCAGCTCTACACGCTGGAGGGAGCCCCCAAGAGCCCTGAAGAAAGAAGGAGGAGATGGCGCGGGACAAATAAGACCCACCGGACTCAAGGAAGATGGCGTCTGTGGGGGGGGGGGGGACAGAAGATGGAAGACGGAGATGGGTGGTGAGTATAAGTTAAATTAAGAACAGTAAAAGTATTTTGGTGTGGTGTCTTATTTCTTTTTCCCTTGGGGTGAACTAGGAAGGGGCCTAGGGGACCCCTATACCAGTTCACCATAGTCAGGAGCAAGCATGGCACCTGCCGATCAAATTACACATTTAATCACGCTCCCATTTGGGGCATTGGAGGTTCAGAATGGGTGCCCAAGGCATGAGGGAATGTAACATACAGGGACAAGGGCCGCCAATAGTGCAGCCTCTGAGTCCTAGGTTAGAAGTCTTTATGCTTTGTGTCTGGGCTGTAACCTTTTGGGGGGGGGGGAACCCCACATTTAAAAAATAAAAAATAGAGAAAAAAAAATTAAAAGAATCCAGCTGTCACAGTTCAGCGTCATTTATTACTGCACTCATTGAACACTGAAAAAATATAATTGTGAAATAAAAAGTCAGGCTATTTTTTAGTAGATTAAAATTGTATCTAATGAAAAATACCCCCGCAAATTACAGAATAAAGTCCCAACAGAAAAGCTGCTGCCAGTTACCCGCAGTGGAACTGAGTTTAAAATGGGAAAAAAATCACCTTAAGGGATATATGGGGGTTCTTCTTAGGATAAATATTGGTTTTGTCCTTACCCTATTTTGTGCAGGGCAATCACCCTGGCGTTACCCCAAATTTGCTCTCTGACACCCGTAAAAGAATATATTTCATTTATTTTTTAATTTATTTATTTATGTTTTTTTTGTTTTCTGTGATTATTCAGAGTACTTTCCCTACCCCATTTTGTGCAGGGCAATCTCCCTGGTGTTACCCCATTAATTGCCCTCTGACACCCGTTACAAAATTACATTTTAATTTATTTTATTTTGTGCAGGACATTTGCAGCCCTCTAGCCCTTTATACTCCATTTTACAGCCTTTTTTGGGCCTCCAAATTTGGGTCCTCATTGACCTCAATAGGGTCCTGGTTTGGGTGGAGTTTGGGGACCCGAACTTTGGTGGCAAGTTTTGCCAAACTCTGCGAACTCGAACTTCAACGGGTCTGCTCATCCCTAATGGACATCATAAGTATGAAATTATAAAAAATAAATTAGAAAGTAAGGCAACTGACTTTTCGTATCTTTATAGCACATAAACATTTCCATTCCTTTTACCGTGCTTCAATTTCACAGTAAGAAGTGCATTGTCCCATAAATCTTGTTAGAAATTTATAGCCAAACATCCAACTGTGCCTTATAGTTTTGCTTTTACTGAAAACAGCATCCTTAAATATGATTTATCCCTATATTGTATAGCACTGAGGAGTAAGGTTTGTCCCTGAAATAACCTCTTATGTCATACGAATTGTTTCTGTATAGCAGCTAGTAAGTCAGAGGGAACATTAGCACAGGCTGTAGCTAAAACCAGTCCTGTACTGGTAATTGGTGGTATAGTCATTATTTCAGCCAGCAATATTGCCATGAAAATATTATATGGACATGTTATATTATATGTTATATTATATGGACATGTTATATGGTGATCTTGTGCCACTATTTGAGCTAAATACCAGTCAATTTTTCAAGTTTTGGACAAAATGGAGAAAGGATAAGTATTTTTCTGGTAATGGTAAATTCAGACAGCAATATTTGGATGAAAATGTTGTCACTGTCCTCAGCCGATACTGATTGGCTTATAAATGCTTCTTCAGTATCCTAATTATTATGTTAATAATAACCCACTTGGCAACAAGAGTATACTGTCCATTTTCTGAACCTTGTAAGAATATATTTTCCCCCCAAAAAGTTCCCTCTCTCAAAATTGCAGAAAAACCCAGATGTCACATCTAATTAAATTTGCTTACAACAAACAGGGGTATGGGCAAAACTGAAAAAAGGGAGGAGAACCACATACCCACATACATAAAAGAAAATGGTGCCAGGTGAGTATAAATTAAACCAGGTGGATGCTTAACATGGGACGTAAATTAAACCAATGAGCCACAATAAATACAGAAACTGTATATAGTATATAATCACCAAGGTAATGTACACTGTTAAAGACCAATTTTATTGCTGGGCACCCAGGGTGGTTTGGGAGTTTCCCAATTTCTCCCTTAAGCGAACCAGCAATGGTCATTTGACTGGGGACAGATGAGCAGGGTCACAGGCTGAGAAGGTAGGTAGAGTAGCAGGCTGAAAACCAGTAACTTTTCAGTAGCAGCCAAAAAATCTTCAGTTGCACCCACAATGGAGTACATTTGGTCCAGGGCAGTCCTGTGGTAAGGAAAGGGGAAACAGAGGGCAGAGTGTACACAGCGCAAACAGATAGATAATGGAGGGTCTGAGCACCAATACAAACAATAGAATGTCTGGGCCTAGTACAGGTAGTGGAGGGTTTGGGCCTAAAATACAGACAACAGAAGGTCTGGGCCTTATTGCAGTCAACGAAGTACAGACAAGGGCGGACCGGGCTCCAGTACAAACAACAGAGTAAAGAAAATGGGGGTAGTGGTCCCAGTAAGGACTCAGAAGGATGGGAGCCCTGGTAGGGACAGTGAATGGTGTGAGCCCCAAAACACAGACTATGAAGGGCATGAGCCCCCATACACGCAGTGAGTATCACAGAGTGCTGGACAGAGCAGGTTCACTCAGACAAGCATACGCAATGATCCCACCTGGAGGCGGGGCTAGACACCTCTATTAATAGGGAAAACAGAGAAGATAATGAAACACAGCTGAGGGAGAGCAGGGAGCACGAGAACCCATGGCTAAACCACACAAATACAGAGGACACAAGCACAACAGAAAATGGCAGCAGACTTGTAGCAATAATAGATGGCACATCATCAGTGCCTTGTCGATGTCAGTCCTTACATATCCCACCTAAAATTAAAGCATTATAGCATGTTGTAGTAACTCCTTGTCTCAGTCACTTTGTATAGACCTCCCATAAGTTAATAAATTCAGTTTGCTGAAAAATGCTGTTTGCCATCCACCTGTTGTACCTTGCAGGTGCCATCAGGGCCGGCGTCAGCACCCAGCAAACCTGGTCAGCTGGCAAGGGCCCCCACCCCCAGGAGGGCCCAATGACAGCTGGCACAATGTGGTTAAAGAACTTAAACTTTTTTTGCCACTAACATTGCATCGGGCCCCTGTGCCGCCTTCCCCTAGCAAGTCAGGTCACTAACCTTGTAATGAGGCTGAGCTGCACATTCTTTCATTGGTGGTGCAGTTGCCCCACCCCTTAACCTCTGCTCAGCCCTGCACTGGCTTGTGTGTTGATCTAGGACCAGCGCTGCCCCCTGAGCTGAGTCTCCCTGCACACCCTGCCCCTTTGGCTGTATGTCACCATGCCCCCCCCAGCTCAGCCCCATGCATCCCTGTCCCCTCAACTCTACCCAACCCATGTACTCTCAGCTCTGCCCCATCCATTCATGTCCCCCAGCTCAGCCCCATCCATCCCTGCCTTCCAGCTCAGCCCCATCCATCCTTCCCCCCCAGCTCTGTCCCATCCATCCATGTCCCCCCAGTAGAGCCCCATCCATCCCTGCCCCCCAGTCCTCCCCCATCCATCAATGCCCCCCCAGTTCCGCCCCATTAATCCCTGTCCCCTCCGCTCTGCCCACAGCTCTGTCCCCTCAGTTCTGTCCCATCCACCCCTCTACTCTCAGCTCTGCCCCATCTATCCATGTCCCCCCAGCTCAGGATTATCCATCAATGTACCCTCAGCTCTGCCCCATCTATCCATGCCCCCCAACTCAGTACCGTACATTCATGCCGCCCCAGTTCTGCCCAAATCCTCCTGGTCCCCTCCGTTCTGCCCCACAGCCCTGCCCCCTCAGTTCTGTCCCATCCCCCCCTTATCCCCAGCTCTGCCCCATCCCCTCAGCTCTACGCCTCTCCATCCCTGTCTTCCCATCTTCGCCCATCTATCCTGCATCCTTCCAGCTCTGCCAATCTATCCATCTTTCTTCTAGCTCTGCCCATCTACCCTCACCAGTTCTACCCAGCCATCCCTCTCCTTTTCATTTTGCCCATCCATCTCTCTCCCTCCCAGCAATCTCTCCATCCATCCATTGCAGCCTTTCCTGTTTTGTCCATCCCTCTTCCTCAATACTCTGCCCATTCATGTGCCAAACTAAAAAACAGCTCCAACAGCCTTTCTTATTTTTGTCCATGGAATTTATAGACCCCTGACCTGTGACTCTCCACTGCAAGGGGCCCACTGAGGCCATGCCACCCGGGGGGGGGGGGGGGCATATGAACCTGCAGCTGACCTTTGATGCCATAATTGTGGTACTCGAGGTGATGTGCTTTGTAAGCAAATGAACATTGGTAGGGATAGCTGAAAAACTGATATTGGATGCAGTCTCAACTGCTCTTCAGGGGAAGGTCAAAATATGTCTATGTTGAGGTTTCTGCAGCCACATTGAGGCAAATCCTGCTATATGTTAAATCAAAAAGTTGTAGATTTATTAGTATCCAAATTAGTATTATTAAAATCCAATTAGTATCAGTATTTGTGTCTCCCAAATCTGAATGCCTATTAAGTGGGGAACCCAAGAGCAATGGCGTAACTAAATGTGACAGGGCCCTTGTGTGAAAATTAAATGGGCCTGTTCACTGCTCGTACAGTAAACATTCTGTCTTTTAACTCAATTGAATGCAGCTAGACAACTGTTAATTAAACAGCAGAGGCAAATCTCTTTCTCTTTCTCTAAATTATGCTAACTGAGCACAAATAAGGTGATAATGATAATAGAGCCCCCCTCTGACCTTTCCGGCCACGGTGCGGTTGCACTTCCTGTCCCCCTCAAGTTACGCCCCTGGCTAAGACTCCCCCTGCAGGGTTAAGATTTGCTTTAACATGCTGTTCTGTAGCTTCAAGGAATACAAAGGTAGCAACCAACCAGGAGACCATCCGATCAATAAAGCCAACTATACCTGCTAAGGTCTCTTTATTTATTAGCTGTTTCTTCCTTATTTGCCAGGCATTTTTTTCCTGCTGTTTATACTCAAGCAGAGAAATCATGTTTGATATCTTATACAGTAACATAACCTTTGCAGCCTCATTTTTAAGTTTTCACCAGCACTGGGGGGTGCACCTGAAACTCAGCACCAGAGACCTGGAGGGGATGGATGACTACCATCTTGTAATATATTAGTTTGGATTTTTAAGTTAAAGCGGAGCCAAACCCCTTGTGTACCTCTGCTTCCCATTTAACGTCCGCACTGGCTACACTTTCTTGTTGGATTTTCAAATACTTCTTGTGGGTTTTGCAGCAGTCCCTGCTGTGCAGCTACGCATAGATTTGAGGAGTCAGTTGAGGAGTTTGTTGAAAATAGGCTTCCCCTTGTCCTAATTTAATCAGTCTGCATAGTACATCACAGTTTATTATTGGTGTTCCAAAAATAGATAAAATTTAGTCACATTGGTATTATTTGCTTAGAAAAAAGAACTGGGGGTTTTAACCAGTAAGTTTTGAATTGAAGATACATTTGGGGAGGGGGGACATTTTAATAACAAAAATCCAGCCATATAGAGGCGGTAGAGAAATGTACTAACAAGTTTTATACAGCTCCCAGGGTAAAATTGCCTGTCATAAGAAACAAAACATGGGGGGTTATTTAAGAAAATTTTGTAAAATGTACAGTAGCTGAAATAAATACAAGCCTTTCAGACTAGCTGAATTATTCTGCCACTGTAAGTGATTGTAAAACGAGAGATGTATAAAGCATTGCCCCGAGGTACTCTGGGTCACAGACATTAACAGACTGCCATCAGTGATAATTGAGAAACTGCAGTCTGCTTTTAGATGAGATTGAAATATAACAAGCTGGCTTTATTGGGTTTATTTTAAGATGTCTATGGTTCAGTCCAGAAAAAATATTGGAGTCAAGAGACAGTAATACATCTTGAATGATGGCAAAACGTAGTGTATTATTTAGCTAGTATAGCAGGTGAAGATTTCCATTATATAGAGTTCTCATACACAAAAGGTTTGGGAATTAAACTGCAACGCACTGCATTTGGCGATTATGTTGTAATCTACATATCAGTGAACCAGCCATCGCTCTGTGTAACCATCAACCTATTTATTGGTACAATAGTAAAGCATGTGCCTATTTAAAAGGTAATGCAGAGAGAGTAATCAAATACATCTGTAATGCATGGTGACACAAGGGGAATCACAGCCTTTGAGGCAGAACCACCATTAGAATTTTTTGGGCCCCATACAACCTCAGTGTCAGCAGCAGTGTGGAGCTACTGTGGACACAGGCAGGGAATCACATGTCTGCCACAGCACAGCATGCCAATAAGGAGGACAATTTGGGGAACATTAACAATTTTTACACAGCTCCTTTCCCAAGAAACAAAACAAAGGCTTAATAGCAGTAGGTAGGGAGTACGCTGATTTCCTGAAAGCACTTGAGAAGGTGAGACGTCACAGGGCTGCCATGAGGGCAGGGAGCTGAACCCCTAAACTACAGGACCCAATATAGGAGTCCTACCTGTCCTGCCCTGATCCAAGGAATAAAAGCCACTTCCAAGCTGGCAACGTCAATCCACTAGGTAGTAGCCAGAGATGAAGGAGGGGGGAACCTGTTTTGGCCTGAAGACTCAACACTGGAGGACGTCGGAGCCCAGCAATATTTAGTAAGTCAAAAGATGCCAAGGAGAAGGCTTTAATTAACATGGAAGATGCTGCGATCAAGCAAGAGTAATCAAGAGACTGGAAAGAAGATGGTGAAGGCAACACTGAAGTGTGCATGTTCAGCTCAAACATTCGCATTGGTAAGTACATACCATCAACAAACCAATCTAAAAATATACTATTCTAGTGCATGCTGTTTGCAGTGCTAAAGTGTAAATGTAGCCTTAAAGCAGACCTAAACCTAGAAATGACTTACTTAGCAGCCCCTTATTGGTTAAAATTGCCAAAACACAGGCATTATCTCTCCATATGTGCTCCCATCTTGGTAAACCATAGGTCTCAGACAGTTTGAATAGGTCCAGATGGGGGGGCAGGAGCAGGACCATGGAGGGGAGAGATTTTTGCTCATACATCAATCATTTCTGGGGATTTGGAGAGAGGGAGATGGAGACAAACATCAAATGGAAGGATGTTATAAAAGAGAAAGGGAAGGGGTGAACATAGAAAGTTGAAGGAGGGAATGTGGAAATGAAGCTACATGTTCGGAATGTGGAGAAGAGCTGAAAAAGGGGTGATAGGGAAAGAATATCTCCGCGATTTGATCGCTCGGATCGCTTCCTTAAAACTCCATTTACTGCGGTCCAGGCCATCTAAAATGGTGGATCCACATGTCAGGACATGTCCCATGGGGCAAAGAATCCTGGGTAGGCATCACATGCTGTCTATCAGCAACCAGGCTTCCCGATGATGTCACAGCCCTATATAAGCGGGGGCCATTTTGCGGGAAGCTCATTTCGACACTGTATTGCGGCGAGAACGGGTCACGCAGAGACAGAGCGAGGGATAGATAGATAGACAGATAGATAGATAGATACAGCGAGCGAGGGACAGATAGAGCCAGGGAGAGAAGGAGAGAGGCAGTGACAGAGAGAGACAGAGACAGTTTACAGTGTTTGGATTAACTTTCAAGCCTATTTAGTGTTAATAACACACCTGCCCATTTAGCTTTTCCTTTTCCTGGTGTCATTCTTTAAAAAGCGTGCTAGCACTTATCTTTTAAGTACCTGGCTACTTACCTTTTGCATTTTGTAACAAAAGTCACATTGTATAGTTTAACCATTTAAGTGCCAAGCACGTAGATTCTACGTGCCTGACTTTCCCCCCTGCTGCAGTAACAGTAAGTAAAAAAAACACTCACCTGACCCCTCGTTCGATCCGGCCGGGTCTCCTCTTCATCCGGGTGCAGGGGAGGGCCCGGAATAGCCGCCCCCCTGCCTGAATTACATGTAAAAAAAATAAATAAATAAAAAAGACATTTACTCACCTCCTTGTTTGATCGCTCCGCCGGGTCTCCTCTTCACCAGGGGGGCCTCCGATCGCCCCCCTCCCCTGGCTCTTCAGCTTCAGGGGAGAGCCTGACAGGCCTCTCCCTCTCCCCTCCCGAAGGGCGCCTCCATCTTACCGCTAAGCCCCACCCCTTTGGGGGCAGGGCTTATGACGTCACTCACCGGGTGTCGTCCTGGCTCCCGGCTGTTGTTCATTCAGATGCGATCATGCTGGCCACAGGAGCAGAGGAGCAGGTGATAAGATCATCGCCTGCCCCTCTGCTACTGTAGCCAGCATGATCGCATCTGTCATCGCATCGAGGGACATAGGAGCTGACGATCGGAGGTAAGTAAAGTAAAAAAAAAGTTTTTATTTTTTAATAAAAGTCATTTTTAATTATGTGTCTGTGTGTTTTTTTACTGTTAACCCTTTGTGAACTGGTAAGGGATCCATGAGATCTCTATACCAATTCACAAGGCTGGGGGCTGGCAAGTCACCTGCAACTAGCGGGTGACTTGCCCAGGGGGGGCAGAAGAGCCCGGCCCGCACAGGGTATGTGGGTTTGTAGGCTGCAGGGTGGGGGGCCACAAAAGCTGGCCCCTTCACCCTGTTCCTCCAAGCCCCCATAGCTGGTCCCGGGCTGGTTATGATGGGTAGGGTGGACCCTATGTCATTTTTTGGGGGATTTTTAAGGGTTAGGGTTAGCCTAACCCGAACCCTTAAAATTCCCCAAAAAATGCCCCCCCCCCCGGGAGGGGGACCCTATGTCATTTTTTTTAATTAACCCCTTATGCTCTGTTGCCCAGCAGCTGCAAAAGGCTTCCAGCAGCAGCAGGAGAACAGAAGCCAGATTGATCAGCAGGGGACACAGTGCCCAGGGATGGATGGGAGGTAAGTATAAAAAAACAAATAAAATATTTTTTTCTACATGTGTCTGTGTGTTTTTTTACACTTAAACCCTTGTTAACTGGTAAGGGACCCATGAGACCCCTATACCAGTTCACAAGGCTGGGGGCTGGCAAGTCACCTGCGGCTAGCGGGTGACTTGCACCAAAACTGGCCCCTTGGCCCTGTTCCTACAAGCCCCCATAGCTGGTCCCTACAAGCCTACAAGCCCCCATAGCTGGTTATGATTGGTAAGGAGGACCCCACGTCATTTTTTTAACCCTTAAAATTCCCAAAAAAGGGGGGACCCTATGTCATTTTTTTTAAATTAACCCCTTATGTTTATAGTGTGGATAGTAGTATTTTATTTGTAAATGTTATAAAGTGCTCTTTTCAGTTTGGGGGGGTCTCCTGGGCAAGAATGGGGGGGCTACTGATACATATGTGGTACCGTTGTAATCGGGAGAAATGGGGCTTTCACATGCAATATGGTTTTTATTAATAAAACAAATGTTTTATTAAAAATAAAGGAGACAATTGTTTAAAAAATATTTTTATTTATTTTTAGTTTTTTTACCCAAAAATATTTAAAAACAGTAGAAAAATTACAAACAAGACATTTCATGTTAAAGCCTAAACTCTGCTGCAAAATATATATATATGTTTTCCTGGAAATTCCGGCAAAAATCACGGGTAAACATGGCGCAAAATGGGGAAAAATGACCAGTCAACAGAGGGTGACAAAATTTCAAGTAGGCTGGCAATTAAATGAGTTGAAAGTATCTATGCATGTTGGGTATTGTTCTGTTCAGAGGATCTTGTGCTTTCGGACTTAGCTTGTTTTTTCTTGTTTGCATATTGATATTTTAGGGAAAGGTGTTTTTTATTCTGCTTTTTTATACATTTTTTAGGGAAACCCTGTGCAACCATAGAATTCTTTGGCGGATTACTCCCAGAAACTTGAGCCCACTACAACAAGCTGGGTACGCTTAGAAAGCTTAGCATGTGTACTTTCAGGTAATATATGGAAATTTTCAAGTAAAATTACAGTTACGCACATGCTTTACTTTGGGGTGTTTGGCAACTCTTCTCTTGACAGTAGCTATGCATGTTGGATATTGTTCTGTTCAGGGGATGTTGCTTGTTTTTTTGTTTTGTATTTTTTTTTTAGGAAAATGTGACTTTGATTCTGTTTTTTTATTCTTTTTTTAGGGAAACCCTGTGCAACCAAATAATTAATTGAGGGATTACTGCCAGAAAACTGCACCCATGTCAACAAGCCTGGTACACCTAGAAAGCTTGAGGTATGTACTTCCAGAGAATATATAGTTTGTGGGGGGTATTTCAAATTTAAAGGGTTGTTTTTCTTGAAAAACTGCAAGGTGCGCATAGCATAGTTGTATTTTATTTGAAAATCTCCTAAAGCGCTGTTTCAGTTTGGGGGAGTCTCCTGGGCAGGAAAAGGTGTCTACCAATACATATATGGTACCGTTGTACCCGGGGGAAATGGGGCTTTTACATGCAATAAGATTTCATTGACAAACTTACATTTTTTATTGCAGCAAAACACTGCAAATTGTAAAAAATAGATTTTTTTTATTTTTTTGCACATATTTTACCCAAAAATATTGAGAATACACCTAAAAAATTACAAACAATACATTTCATGTTAAAGTCCAGACTCTTCTGAAAAAAACAATATTTAATTTCCCTGAGAAATCCCTGGAAATCCCTTCAAAAATCACAGTTCAACATGTGGAGCGCAAAAAATAGTGCAAAATGGTCTGGCAACAAGGGTGACAAAATCTCCAGATAGGCTGGCAGCGAAAGGGTTAAAGTAGTAATTCACTTTCACCAGGGGGCATCCCGAGTGCTATCACTTATCTTTTAAGAGTACCTGGCTACTTACCTTTTGCATTTTGTAACAAAAGCCACGTTGTAAAATTTGCAGCAGCCATTGCCTTTCACCGGGGGGCATCCCGAATACTACCATTTATCTTTTAAGAGTACCTGCATCTTTACCTTTTACATTTTGAACAAAAAACACGTTTTAAAACTGCCTGTGGTGCATTTAACTCTGACCAGGGGCATCCTGTATAAGGCCATCTGACAGTGTCATTTTGCATTAGCTTTTAGCTACAGTGTCTGTCTATTTTTCTCTAACTTTTGTACACACCTGCTGTTACAAAAATACTGTTTTAGGTGTAGTGTAGTGTATTGTTTTCCCCTCCTAAACGCAGTAAAAATGTCAGGCAGAGATGTGCCACCGAGGAGAGGCCTAGATTCATCAGGCAGAGGTCGCAGCAGACTAGGGGCGAGTGGCAGCAGGAGTTGCGGTGAGAGGCCTGATCTCCCGGTATCTGCTAGCGGTCGTGTCTTGACCAGCAACGCATCTGCCATCATCGTTTGGTTAACGCGGTCATCCACCTCATCACAAGTGACATCTGACACCCCCAGTCAACAGTCAGTAGCTTCCTCGGGCACAACCCTGATTTGGCATGGCCCGGGAGCAGCCCCTGTCCTTCCATTACCTCTGTCCTACGCCCCCCTCCAGCCGATGTATCTTATGCTTTGGGTTCAGCTCCACTATTCAGTGAGGCTGATGTGTTAGAGGACAGTCAGAAGCTACTGCCCAGCCAAGAAATGGAGGAGACATTCACTGCTTCTTTCGCTAGGCAGACAAACACTGAGGAGGAGAGTGGCGTGGGAGGTAGTGTGGCGAGCGTTCCAGCTCCTGCAGCAGACACTGTTGAGGAAACTGAGGAGGACATCAGTGACGTGCAGACACAACTCGATGATGATGATGAAGCTGATCGCAATTCGGAGCCCGGTGCAGCAACTCAGCCGAAGGTAGCTGTGCGTCATACCCATCCTCTGTCGCTCCAGATGCTCCTGCTTCTCCTACTACAAGTCAGTCATCCCAACAGCAATCCATCAGCGAAGCCATGTCCAATAGGCAACAGTATGCGCCCACTCATCCTACGGCGCAGAAGCTAAATGTGCTCCTGTCCAAGTTGCTGGTGCTGAAGTCCCTCCCTTTTCAGGTGGTGGACTCTGCACCTTTCAGAGAACTGATGGTTTGTGCCGAGCCGAGGTGGAGAGTCCCAAGCTGTAATTTCTTTGCAAAGAAGGCAGTACCAGCACTGCACACTTTTGTTGAACAGAAGGTGGGCCAGTCCTTGAGCCTGTCGGTGTGCACCAAAGTGCACGGCAGCGCCAATGTCTGGATCTGTAATTATGGTGAGGGACAAGACATGTCTTTTACGGCCCACTGGGTGAATGTGGTTCCTGCACAGCAACTTGGACAGGTCGCGCCGGTTCGGCCTTCACGCTCCCAGGCTGTTGTGCCTGTGACAGTGTGCGACTACGCCTCCTCATCCTCCGCCGTCTCCTCAGACTCCACTGTTGGGTCAAGTCTCGGTGCCCCTCCAGCCTACCATGTGTGGAGGGCACGGCGGTGTCACGCTGTGCTTCACATGGTTTGCCTTGGTGAACGAAGTCACACAGGGGAGGAGCTGCTAAAATTCATTCATCAAGAAATCAAAACATGGCTTACTCCACGAAAACTGTAAATGGGAACCATGGTGACTGACAATGGGAAGAACATCTTGTCTGCGCTGCAACAAGGAAGCCTGAGCCATGCGCTCTGTATGGCACACGTGTTCAACCTAGTTGTCAAGCGTTCCCCCATCTGCAAGACATCCTAACAATGGGAAGGAAACTTTGCATGCACTTCAGCCACTCCTACACCGCCAAGCACACCCTTATTGAGCTACAGCGTCAGAACGGTGTCCCCCAACATAGTCTGATTTGCGATGTTTCCACCCGTTGAAATTCCACCCTCCATATGTTGGATTGACTATATGAACAGAGAAAAGCCATCACTGATTTCTTGATGATCCAAGCAGATAGGGGGGCTCCCCTGTGTAACTTTAATGTAAACCGGTGGCAGCTCATACGTGACACCACTTTATTTGTCAGTCGCCAGGATTACTGGATGAACGATGTGATTCCACTGCTTCATGTACTACAACACATGTTGGAAACCATGGCTGGTCAGGGCACTGGAGACATGGCACCTACATTTCATGGCCACATGAACCCCGTGGGAGCTGAACTGGAGGAGGAGGAGGAGGAGGAGAACAGTGAAGCATAGTTTAGTTTTGGCGAAATGGGCTGTTTATCTAGTCATCTGACAGGAGAAGTGGAGCAGAAGCAGCCAGAGGAGCTAGAGGGTTGTGAGGAAGGCAAGACAGAGGACCCAGACACACCATGGCAGTATGCAGTGGAGATGGAGACAGGTAGTCCCTCTCAGTCCCTTGCACAAATGGCACGATGCATGCTCACGTGCTTGCGTAGTGACCGCAGAATTGTCTCCATTTGTCAGCGGGATGACTTCTGGCTCTCCACCTTATTGGACCCTCGCTACCGGCACAAAATGGGGGCATTTTTTACACCCACTGAGAGGGAGGACAAACTGACCTACTACAGAGACATTCTACGTAGTCAGTTGGCCGATGCCTATCTGCGCCATCGTCCATACTCTCGCAAGTCTGACTTTGGGGGGACCTCTGCGCTCACCTTCCACTACCATGGCTGCTGGGGGGGTGGCAGGAGCAGCAGCAGCTCCATCAGCAGCAGCCTCAGTCTTCAGTCGCTAATGAGTAGCTTTCTTCACCCGCATAGTGAGGCTACTCATGAGCAGCAGAAAGACCTGGAGCAGGCCCTGAACCAGCAGGTCGTGTCATACCTTGACATGACCATGCCAACGCACCTTGAGGATCCACCGGACTTCTGGGCAGCCAAACTTGACTTGTGGCCACAACTGGCAGAGTTTGCCCTGGGAAAGCTGTCCTGCCCGGCCAGAAATGTGCCATATGAGCGGGTGTTTTGTGTGGCGGGGGCCATAGTCACGCCAATGAGAACTCGTCTGTCCAGGAAAAATGTAAAGATGAATCAGGCATGGATCAGCCAGGATTTCCACCCACCAATGGCTGATCCATGGTAGTAGCTGATGCATGGTAGCTCCTTATGCTGCTGCCAACTTCAGGGTGTGTCTTTCAGGCAATATATGGGCTCCCCATGCTGCTGCCAACTCCAGGGTGTGTCTTTCAGGCAATATATGGGCTTCTTATGCTGCTGCCAACACCAATGTGTTTTTCAGGTAATATATGTGCTCCTTATGCTGCAGCCAACTCCAGGGTGTGTTTTTCAGCCAATATATGGGCTCCTAATGCTGCTGCCAACTCCATTGTGTTTTTAAGACAATATATGGGCTCCTTATGCTGCTGCCAACTCCAATGTGTTTTTCAGGCAATATATGGGTTCCTAATGCTGCTGCCAACTCCAGGTTGTGTCTTTCAGGCAATATATGGGCTCCTAATGCTGCTGCCACCTCCAATGTGTTTTTCAGGCAATATATGAGCTCCTAATGCTGCTGCCAACTCCAGGGTGTGTCTTTCAGGCAATATATGGACTCCTAATGCTGCTGCCAACTCCAATGTGTCTTTCAGGCAATATATGAGCTCCTCATGGTGCTGCCAACTCCAGGGTGCGTCTTTCAGGCAATATATGGGCTCCTAATGCTGCTGCCAACTCCAATGTGTCTTTCAGGCAATATATGGGCTCCTAATGCTGCTGCCAACTCCAGGGTGTGTCTTTCAGGCAATATATGGGCTCATTATGCTGCTGCCAACTCCAGAATGTGTCTTTCAGACAATATATGGGCTCCCTATGCTGCTGCCAACTCCAGGGTGTATCTTTTAGGCAATATATGGGCTCCTTATGCTGCTGCCAACTCCAATGTGTTTTTCAGGTAATAGACGTGCTCCTTATGCTGCAGCCAACTCCAGGGTGTGTTTTTCAGCCAATATATGGGCTCCTAATGCTGCTGCCAACTCCATTGTGTTTTTCAGGCAATATATGGACTCCTTATGCTGCTGCCAACTCCAATGTGTTTTTCAGGCAATATATGGGTTCCTAATGCTGCTGCCAACTCCAGGGTGTGTTTTTCAGGCAATATATGGGCTCCTAATGCTGCTGCTAACTCCAGGGTGTGTCTTTCAGGCAATATATGGGCTCCTAATGCTGCTGCCAACTCCAATGTGTCTTTCAGGCAATATATGGGCTCCTAATGCTGCTGCCAGCTCCAGGGTGTGTCTTTCAGGCAATATATGGGCTCCTAATGCTGCTGCCAACTCCTGGGTGTGTCTTTCAGGCAATATATGGGCTCCTAATGCTGCTGCCAACTCCAATGTGTTTTTCAGGCAATATATGGGCTCCTCATGCTGCTGCCAAATCCAGGGTGTGTATTTTAGGCAATACATGGGCTCCTTATGCTGCTGCCAACTCCAATGTGTTTTTCAGGCAATATATGGGCTCCTAATGCTGCTGCCAACTCCAGGGTGTGTTTTTCAGGCAATATATGGACTCCTTATGGTGATGCCACCTCAAGGCTCTGTATTTGTGCCGCTCTGCGACAGCGATTCTAATAGTGATGCCTCTGATCTGCATGTCATACTTCTTTACAGCATTATTTCACTAACCCAGCATGCATCCTATGCATGTTACAGCAAGGCAAAATGTTCTACAAGCCTATTGAGGCTCTCGGAAGGCCATAAATAGGCATTTTTAATAGCGATTCGCCGCAAATAAATTCATACCGAAACAAATTTTTCCGGAAAATTTGGCGAATCGGCCGAATCTAATTTTTCATAAATTTGCTCATCTCTAATCATGTCAAATAGAGAAAGACTGAGTCCGGAAAAGGCAAGAGGATAGGAATCAAAAGGGAATAAAGGTAAACAAAGAGAACAGAAGAAATGCCGCAGAGAGAGAGCGAGAGATCATGACGAAGAAAGGGAGAAAATTAAAGAAAGGAAGAAAGGGAGAAAATTTTGAAAAGTGAGACCAGCTGAGCCAATTGAAATTTTTCTCTCTGAAGTACCCCCCCCCCCCCCATTAGGGTCTGAAATGGTGCCCTGTGCAATCAGATATTGCTCACCCCTACAGGCCAGCAATGTAGTAGGTGTCATATGTTACAGAAGTGGCAGTTCTCATTCGCCTTTTCTGCCTTAGTGTTGTATGGTACCTGTCGGCCAGGACAGTCCCGTGGCTTGGGCATCAGAAGTGAAGTTTGTTAGATATTGTTAAAAATTGTCCCTATTTGTAATTAAAACCCACAGTGATATCTACAGCTCTGGCAGAATCGTTCTCACACCCTGTGAAGTATATGTAACATTAATAATAAGCACAGCTCTCCATAGAGTTCTGTTAGGCATATTAAACATTAATAGATTTTATGTTGCTGCATTATTTTATCCTTCAGTGGCGGAAATCCTAAATGGATGTGCGATTTCACTTAATTACACAGCAGAAATGTGATGAAACTAAAGCGCAACTCCTGGCAAACAAGGATACTGTTAAATAAATGGCCAATTTGATGGCAGTTTTTTGGGCCCAGTTATGTGACATTGCAAACATCATTTGAAAAACGCTTCTGTAAGGAAGGTGCAAATTGGGCTTAAGCTCAGGACCTGCTCAGAACATTTTGTGTATGGAAGTAGCACTCACATTAGGTAAAGGCCAATGGCTGCATCAGGGTTTAGGTCTAATTTAAAGGGGACCAACACCCCCCCGGATCAGCCCGGGTATCTATAAGATTCCCGGGCCGATCCCTTCCGGCGTGGCATCCAAAATCGGACACCCCGCTGTGTGAAACCCCCCAGGATGCCCAGGAACCTAACCTTGATCCTGATCCAATGGCGCATGCGCGGGCCGCAGCCGCATCTTGCGCTTCTCTCTAGCAGGGCATGTGGCCGCACCGGCCATTTGTGAATAGCCGACACGGGCGCGCTCCCTGCTAGAGGAAAGCGTGAGATGCGGCCGCCAGCGTGCTCTGAGCTGCTGTGGTTGTACGTCGCTTGAACGTGCATAACACAGCGGCTCCGAATGCGCTGATTGGAAGAGCGGTGGCGCATGCGCCGTAGGAGCGGGGTAAGGTGAGTTTTTACGAGTGATCAGGGGGGTTTCACATAGCGGGGCACCCGCGATCGGGATGCCCCGGGGAAGTGGACCCAGGATAGTCAAAATCCATGGTGTTGGTCCACTTTAAGGTCTAATTATATATATATATATTACATCACCTTCTTCAACTTATTAAGCCTCATATTTTGAGCCTATCATACTTTGTTACAGATACAGCATCTTCAAAGTGTTTGACCAGTCAAACCTTACCATTATTTGCCTGGCAGATAACCAGATGCATTGTACTGAAAGGAAGGGATATTTATTCTTTCTTTTTGGTGCCTCCAATGAAGAGGCACAATGAGAGAACACGCGAGTATGCCTGGACAATAACTTTATCTCATGAGATATATTTTTCTTAAACACAGAAGTAGGGATGAGCGAATCGATCCGGACGAACCCGGATTCGATCCGAATTTCAGGAAAAATTCGATTCGGATCGAATCCGAATTTCCCCGCGATTCGATCACTCGAAGTTTTCCTTTAACATCCATTCATTTACATTTACAGGCATTCTAAGATGGCGGACGGGACATGTCTGGACATGTATCCCGCGCCAGTGCAAGCTGGGGCAGTCACATGCAGCCAGCAAGCCCGGTGACGTCACACAGCGGTATTTAACGGCGGCCATCTTGCTTTTCCTCATTTCTCTATTGCATTCGTGAGAGACAGAACGCTGTGTAGCTGAGGGACAGACAGTTAGACAGGCAGGGACAGACAGGGACAGGCTGGAGACAGGCAGGAGACAGACAGGAGACAGACAGAAAGCCAGGGAAAGGTAGGAAAAAACGGAGGCTGTGACAGGGAGATTTTTTTTTTTTTCATCCAGCCTGAGTGTTACTAGCTGGCTGACAGGCTTTGTTAGCGTTTTCAGGCTGCTTATAGTAACTAACTGTGCATATATACTGAACTGATCTTAAGTCTGCTGTGAGGCATCCCATTCTGTGACTACAGCAGCCTCTGTTTAAGACCATATAAGCATTTGCTCTTATCATATTTGAAATTAGGCCTGATAAAGACACTTTTGCTGGGCATAGCACTACTGGACCCTGCCAGGTGCACTCCTATTTGGGGCATCCCATTCTGTGACTACAGCAGCCTCTGTTTAAGACCATATAAGCATTTGCTCTTATCATATTTGAAATTAGGCCTGATAAAGACACTTTTGCTGGGCATAGCACTACTGGACCCTGCCAGGTGCACTCCTATTTGGGGCATCCCATTCTGTGACTAAAGCAGCCTCTGTTTAAGACCATATAAGCATTTGCTCTTATCATATTTGAAATTAGGCCTGATAAAGACACTTTTGCTGGGCAAAGCACTACTGGACCCTGCCAGGTGCACTCCTATTTGGGGCATCCCATTCTGTGACTAAAGCAGCCTCTGTTTAAGACCATATAAGCATTTGCTCTTATCATATTTGAAATTAGGCCTGATAAAGACACTTTTGCTGGGCAAAGCACTACTGGACCCTGCCAGGTGCACTCCTATTTGGGGCATCCCATTCTGTGACTACAGCAGCCTCTGTTTAAGACCATATAAGCATTTGCTCTTATCATATTTGAAATTAGGCCTGATAAAGACACTTTTGCTGGGCAAAGCACTACTGGACCCTGCCAGGTGCACTCCTATTTGGGGCATCCCAATCTGTGACTACAGCAGCCTCTGTTTAAGAACATATAAGCATTTGCTCTTATCATATTTGAAATTAGGCCTGATAAAGACACTTTTGCTGGGCATAGCACTACTGGACCCTGCCAGGTGCACTCCTATTTGGGGCATCCCATTCTGTGACTAAAGCAGCCTCTGTTTAAGACCATATAAGCATTTGCTCTTATCATATTTGAAATTAGGCCTGATAAAGACACTTTTGCTGGGCAAAGCACTACTGGACCCTGCCAGGTGCACTCCTATTTGGGGCATCCCATTCTGTGACTACAGCAGCCTCTGTTTAAGACCATATAAGCATTTGCTCTTATCATATTTGAAATTAGGCCTGATAAAGACACTTTTGCTGGGCAAAGCACTACTGGACCCTGCCAGGTGCACTCCTATTTGGGGCATCCCATTCTGTGACTACAGCAGCCTCTGTTTAAGACCATATAAGCATTTGCTCTTATCATATTTGAAATTAGGCCTGATAAAGACACTTTTGCTGGGCAAAGCACTACTGGACCCTGCCAGGTGCACTCCTATTTGGGGCATCCCATTCTGTGACTACAGCAGCCTCTGTTTAAGACCATATAAGCATTTGCTCTTATCATATTTGAAATTAGGCCTGATAAAGACACTTTTGCTGGGCAAAGCACTACTGGACCCTGCCAGGTGCACTCCTATTTGGGGCATCCCATTCTGTGACTACAGCAGCCTCTGTTTAAGACCATATAAGCATTTGCTCTTATCATATTTGAAATTAGGCCTGATAAAGACACTTTTGCTGGGCATAGCACTACTGGACCCTGCCAGGTGCACTCCTATTTGGGGCATCCCATTCTGTGACTACAGCAGCCTCTGTTTAAGACCATATAAGCATTTGCTCTTATCATATTTGAAATTAGGCCTGATAAAGACACTTTTGCTGGGCATAGCACTACTGGACCCTGCCAGGTGCACTCCTATTTGGGGCATCCCATTCTGTGACTAAAGCAGCCTCTGTTTAAGACCATATAAGCATTTGCTCTTATCATATTTGAAATTAGGCCTGATAAAGACACTTTTGCTGGGCAAAGCACTACTGGACCCTGCCAGGTGCACTCCTATTTGGGGCATCCCATTCTGTGACTACAGCAGCCTCTGTTTAAGACCATATAAGCATTTGCTCTTATCATATTTGAAATTAGGCCTGATAAAGACACTTTTGCTGGGCATAGCACTACTGGACCCTGCCAGGTGCACTCCTATTTGGGGCATCCCATTCTGTGACTAAAGCAGCCTCTGTTTAAGACCATATAAGCATTTTCTCTTATCATATTTGAAATTAGGCCTGATAAAGACACTTTTGCTGGGCAAAGCACTACTGGACCCTGCCAGGTGCACTCCTATTTGGGGCATCCCATTCTGTGACTACAGCAGCCTCTGTTTAAGACCATATAAGCATTTGCTCTTATCATATTTGAAATTAGGCCTGATAAAGACACTTTTGCTGGGCAAAGCACTACTGGACCCTGCCAGGTGCACTCCTATTTGGGGCATCCCATTCTGTGACTACAGCAGCCTCTGTTTAAGACCATATAAGCATTTGCTCTTATCATATTTGAAATTAGGCCTGATAAAGACACTTTTGCTGGGCATAGCACTACTGGACCCTGCCAGGTGCACTCCTATTTGGGGCATCCCATTCTGTGACTAAAGCAGCCTCTGTTTAAGACCATATAAGCATTTGCTCTTATCATATTTGAAATTAGGCCTGATAAAGACACTTTTGCCGGGCAAAGCACTACTGGACCCTGCCAGGTGCACTCCTATTTGGGGCATCCCATTCTGTGACTACAGCAGCCTCTGTTTAAGACCATATAAGCATTTGCTCTTATCATATTTGAAATTAGGCCTGATAAAGACACTTTTGCTGGGCAAAGCACTACTGGACCCTGCCAGGTGCACTCCTATTTGGGGCATCCCATTCTGTGACTACAGCAGCCTCTGTTTAAGACCATATAAGCATTTGCTCTTATCATATTTGAAATTAGGCCTGATAAAGACACTTTTGCTGGGCAAAGCACTACTGGACCCTGCCAGGTGCACTCCTATTTGGGGCATCCCATTCTGTGACTACAGCAGCCTCTGTTTAAGACCATATAAGCATTTGCTCTTATCATATTTGAAATTAGGCCTGATAAAGACACTTTTGCTGGGCAAAGCACTACTGGACCCTGCCAGGTGCACTCCTATTTGGGGCATCCCATTCTGTGACTACAGCAGCCTCTGTTTAAGACCATATAAGCATTTGCTCTTATCATATTTGAAATTAGGCCTGATAAAGACACTTTTGCTGGGCATAGCACTACTGGACCCTGCCAGGTGCACTCCTATTTGGGGCATCCCATTCTGTGACTAAAGCAGCCTCTGTTTAAGACCATATAAGCATTTGCTCTTATCATATTTGAAATTAGGCCTGATAAAGACACTTTTGCTGGGCAAAGCACTACTGGACCCTGCCAGGTGCACTCCTATTTGGGGCATCCCATTCTGTGACTACAGCAGCCTCTGTTTAAGACCATATAAGCATTTGCTATTATCATATTTGAAATTAGGCCTGATAAAGACACTTTTGCTGGGCAAAGCACTACTGGACCCTGCCAGGTGCACTCCTATTTGGGGCATCCCATTCTGTGACTAAAGCAGCCTCTGTTTAAGACCATATAAGCATTTGCTCTTATCATATTTGAAATTAGGCCTGATAAAGACACTTTTGCTGGGCAAAGCACTACTGGACCCTGCCAGGTGCACTCCTATTTGGGGCATCCCATTCTGTGACTACAGCAGCCTCTGTTTAAGACCATATAAGCATTTGCTCTTATCATATTTGAAATTAGGCCTGATAAAGACACTTTTGCTGGGCAAAGCACTACTGGACCCTGCCAGGTGCACTCCTATTTGGGGCATCCCATTCTGTGACTACAGCAGCCTCTGTTTAAGACCATATAAGCATTTGCTCTTATCATATTTGAAATTAGGCCTGATAAAGACACTTTTGCTGGGCATAGCACTACTGGACCCTGCCAGGTGCACTCCTATTTGGGGCATCCCATTCTGTGACTACAGCAGCCTCTGTTTAAGACCATATAAGCATTTGCTCTTATCATATTTGAAATTAGGCCTGATAAAGACACTTTTGCTGGGCATAGCACTACTGGACCCTGCCAGGTGCACTCCTATTTGGGGCATCCCATTCTGTGACTAAAGCAGCCTCTCTTTAAGACCATATAAGCATTTGCTCTTATCATATTTGAAATTAGGCCTGATAAAGACACTTTTGCTGGGCAAAGCACTACTGGACCCTGCCAGGTGCACTCCTATTTGGGGCATCCCATTCTGTGACTAAAGCAGCCTCTGTTTAAGACCGTATAAGCATTTGCTCTTATCATATTTGAAATTAGCCTGATAAAGACACTTTTGCTGGGCATAGCACTACTTGTCCCTGCCAGGGCATCCCATTCTGTGACTAAAGCAGCCTCTGTTTAAGACCATATAAGCATTTGCTCTTATCATATTTGAAATTAGCCTGATAAAGACACTTTTGCTGGGCAAAGCACTACTGGACCCTGCCAGGTGCACTCCTATTTGGGGCATCCCATTCTGTGACTAAAGCAGCCTCTGTTTAAGACCATATAAGCATTTGCTCTTATCATATTTGAAATTAGCCTGATAAAGACACTTTTGCTGGGCATAGCACTACTGGACCCTGCCAGGTGCACTCCTATTTGGGGCATCCCATTCTGTGACTACAGCAGCCTCTGTTTAAGACCATATAAGCATTTGCTCTTATCATATTTGAAATTAGGCCTGATAAAGACACTTTTGCTGGGCATAGCACTACTGGACCCTGCCAGGTGCACTCCTATTTGGGGCATCCCATTCTGTGACTAAAGCAGCCTCTGTTTAAGACCATATAAGCATTTGCTCTTATCATATTTGAAATTAGGCCTGATAAAGACACTTTTGCTGGGCAAAGCACTACTGGACCCTGCCAGGTGCACTCCTATTTGGGGCATCCCATTCTGTGACTACAGCAGCCTCTGTTTAAGACCATATAAGCATTTGCTCTTATCATATTTGAAATTAGGCCTGATAAAGACACTTTTGCTGGGCAAAGCACTACTGGACCCTGCCAGGTGCACTCCTATTTGGGGCATCCCATTCTGTGACTACAGCAGCCTCTGTTTAAGACCATATAAGCATTTGCTCTTATCATATTTGAAATTAGGCCTGATAAAGACACTTTTGCTGGGCATAGCACTACTGGACCCTGCCAGGTGCACTCCTATTTGGGGCATCCCATTCTGTGACTAAAGCAGCCTCTGTTTAAGACCATATAAGCATTTGCTCTTATCATATTTGAAATTAGGCCTGATAAAGACACTTTTGCTGGGCAAAGCACTACTGGACCCTGCCAGGTGCACTCCTATTTGGGGCATCCCATTCTGTGACTACAGCAGCCTCTGTTTAAGACCATATAAGCATTTGCTCTTATCATATTTGAAATTAGGCCTGATAAAGACACTTTTGCTGGGCATAGCACTACTGGACCCTGCCAGGTGCACTCCTATTTGGGGCATCCCATTCTGTGACTAAAGCAGCCTCTGTTTAAGACCATATAAGCATTTCCTCTTATCATATTTGAAATTAGGCCTGATAAAGACACTTTTGCTGGGCAAAGCACTACTGGACCCTGCCAGGTGCACTCCTATTTGGGGCATCCCATTCTGTGACTACAGCAGCCTCTGTTTAAGACCATATAAGCATTTGCTCTTATCATATTTGAAATTAGGCCTGATAAAGACACTTTTGCTGGGCAAAGCACTACTGGACCCTGCCAGGTGCACTCCTATTTGGGGCATCCCATTCTGTGACTACAGCAGCCTCTGTTTAAGACCATATAAGCATTTTCTCTTATCATATTTGAAATTAGGCCTGATAAAGACACTTTTGCTGGGCATAGCACTACTGGACCCTGCCAGGTGCACTCCTATTTGGGGCATCCCATTCTGTGACTAAAGCAGCCTCTGTTTAAGACCATATAAGCATTTGCTCTTATCATATTTGAAATTAGGCCTGATAAAGACACTTTTGCTGGGCAAAGCACTACTGGACCCTGCCAGGTGCACTCCTATTTGGGGCATCCCATTCTGTGACTACAGCAGCCTCTGTTTAAGACCATATAAGCATTTGCTCTTATCATATTTGAAATTAGGCCTGATAAAGACACTTTTGCTGGGCATAGCACTGCTGGACCCTGCCAGGTGCACTCCTATTTGGGGCATCCCATTCTGTGACTAAAGCAGCCTCTGTTTAAGACCATATAAGCATTTGCTCTTATCATATTTGAAATTAGGCCTGATAAAGACACTTTTGCTGGGCAAAGCACTACTGGACCCTGCCAGGTGCACTCCTATTTGGGGCATCCCATTCTGTGACTACAGCAGCCTCTGTTTAAGACCATATAAGCATTTGCTCTTATCATATTTGAAATTAGGCCTGATAAAGACACTTTTGCTGGGCAAAGCACTACTGGACCCTGCCAGGTGCACTCCTATTTGGGGCATCCCATTCTGTGACTACAGCAGCCTCTGTTTAAGACCATATAAGCATTTGCTCTTATCATATTTGAAATTAGGCCTGATAAAGACACTTTTGCTGGGCATAGCACTACTGGACCCTGCCAGGTGCACTCCTATTTGGGGCATCCCATTCTGTGACTAAAGCAGCCTCTGTTTAAGACCATATAAGCATTTGCTCTTATCATATTTGAAATTAGCCTGATAAAGACACTTTTGCTGGGCATAGTACTACTGGATCTTTTTTGGGGGCATCCCATTCTGTGACTAAAGCAGCCTCTGTTTAAGACCATATAAGCATTTGCTCTTATTATATTTATATTATAAGACACTTTTGCTGGGCATAGGTTTACTGCTGCCTGCCAGGTGCACTTCTGTTGAGGCATCCCATTCTGTAACATAGCATACCCCTCTTTATTTACACTAAGCAGCTCTCTTATTTACACTAAGCAGGCCTGTTGGAGGCTGAGTGTTACTGCTCACTTTTGGTGTGCATTATATTCTGTTTCATATAGACCCACCGCTGCCCGGGGGATCTTAAAATATCACCTACTCCCACGCCAGTTAGACTATGTCGGGCAGACAAGTGCCTGGAAGTGAAAAGAGGAGTGGCAGAGGCCAAGATTCCGCAGGCAGAGCTCGCATCAGACTGGGGGCCAGTAGCAGCAGGAGTCACGCTGAGAGACCTAATCTGCCAGTATCTGCTAGCGGTCGGGTCTCCACCAGTAACGCATCTGCCGTGGTAGATTGGTTGACGCGCTCATCAACAACATCATCACAACTTACGTCTGAGACCCCCAGTCTAGGGTCGGTAGGTTCCTCTGACACAACCCTGAGTTGGCATGCCCCGAGAGCAGTCCCTGTCCTCCCATTGCCTCTGTCCTACGCCGTTCCCTCCCCCAGCGACGTATCCTATGCTTTGGGTTCAGCTCCACTCTTTAGTGAGGAGGACCATCAGATAGAGGACAGTCAGCAGCTACTGCCCAGCCAAGAAATGGAGGTGGCTTCTCTAGCTAGGCAGACAGATAGTGATGTGGACAGTGTCGTGGGTGCTGCGAGCGTTCCAGCTCCTGCGCCAGACACTGTTGACGAATCCACGAACATCAGTGACGTACAGCCACAACTCGGTGATGATGATGATGACGATGAAGCCGATCGCACTTGGGAGCCGGGTGATGAAGGGGCTTCATCGTCATCATCAGGAGAAGAGGGGCGCAGGTTGCCCCGGAGTCAGCAGCTGAGGCAGCAAGGTGGTAGCAGTCAGCATGGGGGCACAATTCCAAAGGCTGGAGCCGGCCGGGGCCGGGGCCGGGGTAGAGCACCTGCTGTGCGGCAGTCTACCTTATCGGGAGGTAGTGGAGCAGGGGTTCCTGGAGTTGGCAACAGCAGCAGTGAATCAGTGAGGCCAGGGGGTGGGAAAAGTAGCTACTCGGCAGTGTGGCAGTTTTTCCTGAGGCATCCGCAGGAGGGTAACATGGCCACATGCAAGATATGTAGGCAAAAGGTGAAGCGTGGCCAGGGTCCAAATGTTGGCACCACGGCCCTGCGTCAACATATGATGCGTCACCATAAAACGACCTGGGAGAACCGAGGCTCCCAAGGGGTGGTCCAGTCTGCTTCCTCACCAAGTGAGCTCCCAATTTCTGCCAGTCAAGGCTCCAGCACCTCAGCCGAAGGCAGCTGTGCGTCATACCCATCCTCTGTCGCTCCTGCTCCTCCTCCTCCTCCTCCAAGTCATGCATCCCGCCAGCAATCCATCAGCGAAGCCATGTCCAAGAGACAGCAGTATGCGCCCACTCATCCTACGGCGCAGAAGCTGAATGTGCTCCTGTCCAAGTTGCTGGTGCTGCAGTCGCTCCCTTTTCAGGTGGTGGAATCTGCACCTTTCAGAGAACTGATGGCTTGTGCCGAGCCGAGGTGGAGAGTCCCAAGCCGTCATTTCTTTGCCAAGAAGGCAGTACCAGCGCTGCACACTTTTGTTGAACAGAAGGTGGGCCAGTCCTTGAGCCTGTCGGTGTGTAGCAAAATACATGGCAGCGCCGACATCTGGAGCTGTAACTACGGTCAGGGGCAGTACATGTCGTTTACGGCCCACTGGGTGAATGTGGTCCCTTTGCAGCAGCAACTTGGACAGGTCACGCCGCTTCGGCCTCCGCGCTCTCTGCCCATTGGGCCTGTGACACCGTGCGACTCGGCCTCCTCATCCTCCGCCATCTCCTCACCCTCCACTGTAGGCTCAAGTCTCAGTGCCCCTCCAGTCTACCATGTGTGCAGGGCACGGAGGTGTCACGCAGTGCTTCACATGGTTTGTCTTGGCGAACGGAGTCACACAGGGGAGGAACTGCTTAAATGTATTCATCAGGAAATCCAAACATGGCTTACTCCGAGAAAACTTAAAATGGGAATCATGGTTACCGACAATGGGAAGAACATTTTGTCTGCGCTGCGCCAAGGAAGCCTGACCCATGCCCCCTGCATGGCTCACGTCTTCAATCTGGTTGTCAAGCGGTTTCTGAAGTGTTCCCCCCATCTGCAGGACATCCTAACAACTTCACGGAAACTTTGCATGCACTTCAGCCACTCCTACACCGCCAAACACACCCTTCTTGAGCTACAGCGTCAGAATGGTATCCCCCAACATAGTCTGATTTGCGATGTTTCCACCCGTTGGAATTCCACCCTTCACATGTTGGACCGATTATATGAACAGAGAAAAGCCATCACGGATTTCCTGATGATCCAAGCAGATAGGGGGACTCCCCTGTGTAACTTCAATGTCAACCAGTGGCAGCTCATACGTGACACCTGCCGTTTGCTCAGGCCCTTTGAGGAAGCCACTTTATTTGTCAGTCGGCAGGATTACGGGATGAACGACGTGATTCCACTGCTTCATGTACTACAGCACATGTTGGAAACCATGGCTGGTCAGGGCACTGGAGACATGGCGTTTACATCTTACGGCCACATGAACCCCGTTGGAGCTGAACTGGAGGAGGAGGAGGAGGAAGAGGAGGAGGAGGAGTTGCCCAGCGAAACACAGTTTAGGCTTGGCGAAATGGCTGGTTTATCTAGTCAGCGGACAGGAGAGGAGGAGCAGGAGCAGCCAGAGGAGCTAGAGGTTTTTGAGGAAGGAGAGACAGAGGACCCGGGCACACCGTGGCAGTATGCAGTGGAGATGGAGACAGGTAGTCCATCCGAGTCACTTGCGCAAATGGTACGAAGCATGCTCACATGCTTGCGTAGTGACCCCAGAATTGTTTCCATCTGTCGGCGGGATGACTTCTGGCTGTCCACCTTATTGGACCCTCGCTTCCGGCACAAAATGGGGGCATTTTTTAAACCCACCGAGAGGGAGGACAAACTCAACTACTACAAAGACATTCTACGTAGGCAGTTGGCCGATGCCTATCTGCGCCATGGTCCATACTCTCGCAGGTCTGACTCGAGGGGACCTCTGCGCTCACCTTCCACTGCCATGGCCGCTGGGGGGGTTGGCAGCAGCAGCAGCAGAAGCTCCATCAGCAGCAGCAGCCTCAGTCTTCAGTCGCTAATGAGTAGCTTTCTACACCCGCATAGTGAGGCTACTCATGAGCAGCAGGAAGACCTGGAGCAGGACCTGAACCAGCAGGTCATGTCATACTTTGACATGACCATGCCAACACACCTTGAGGATCCGCTGGACTTCTGGGCAGCCAAACTTGATTTGTGGCCGCAACTAGCAGAGTTTGCCCTGGAAAAGCTGTCCTGCCCGGCAAGTAGCGTGCCATCTGAGCGGGTGTTTAGTGCGGCGGGGGCCATAGTTACGGCGAGGAGAACTCGTCTGTCAACTAAAAATGTGGAGAGACTCACCTTTGTCAAAATGAATCAGGGATGGATCAGCCAGGATTTCCACCCACCAATGCCTGATGCATGCGACTAGATTCAGCATGGTGCCACGTTTTACACTTTCCAAATGCTGCAAAACATATTTATGTCTTTAGGCCATTTTTTGGGCTCCTGCTGCTGCTACTGTCAACTCCTGCCAACTCCAGGGTGTGATTCATCCAATTTTTGGGCTCCTGAGGCCAACTCCAGTGTATATTTGGGCTCCTGCTGCTGCTGCTGCTGCCAACTTCTGCCAACTCCAGGGTGTGATTCATCCAATTTTTGGGCTCCTGAAGCCAACTCCAGTGTATATTTGGGCTCCTGCTGCTGCTACTGTCAACTCCTGCCAACTCCAGGGTGTGATTCATCCAATTTTTGGGCTCCTGAAGCCAACTCCAGTGTATATTTGGGCTCCTGCTGCTGCTGCTGCTGCCAACTTCTGCCAACTCCAGGGTGTGATTCATCCAATTTTTGGGCTCCTGAAGCCAACTCCAGTATATATTTGGGCTCCTGCTGCTGCTGCTGCCAACTCCTGCCAACTCCAGGGTGTGATTCATCCAATTTTTGGGCTCCTGCTGCTGCTGCTGCCAACTTCTGCCAACTCCAGGGTGTGATTCATCCAATTTTTGGGCTCCTGAAGCCAACTCCAGTGTATATTTGGGCTCCTGCTGCTGCTACTGTCAACTCCTGCCAACTCCAGGGTGTGATTCATCCAATTTTTGGGCTCCTGAGGCCAACTCCAGTGTATATTTGGGCTCCTGCTGCTGCTGCTGCCAACTTCTGCCAACTCCAGGGTGTGATTCATCCAATTTTTGGGCTCCTGAGGCCAACTCCAGTGTATATTTGGGCTCCTGCTGCTGCTGCTGCCAACTTCTGCCAACTCCAGGGTGTGATTCATCCAATTTTTGGGCTCCTGAAGCCAACTCCAGTGTATATTTGGGCTCCTGCTGCTGCTGCCAACTTCTGCCAACTCCAGGGTGTGATTCATCCAATTTTTGGGCTCCTGAAGCCAACTCCAGTATATATTTGGGCTCCTGCTGCTGCTGCTGCCAACTCCTGCCAACTCCAGGGTGTGATTCATCCAATTTTTGGGCTCCTGCTGCTGCTGCTGCCAACTTCTGCCAACTCCAGGGTGTGATTCATCCAATTTTTGGGCTCCTGAAGCCAACTCCAGTGTATATTTGGGCTCCTGCTGCTGCTACTGTCAACTCCTGCCAACTCCAGGGTGTGATTCATCCAATTTTTGGGCTCCTGAGGCCAACTCCAGTGTATATTTGGGCTCCTGCTGCTGCTGCTGCCAACTTCTGCCAACTCCAGGGTGTGATTCATCCAATTTTTGGGCTCCTGAAGCCAACTCCAGTGTATATTTGGGCTCCTGCTGCTGCTACTGTCAACTCCTGCCAACTCCAGGGTGTGATTCATCCAATTTTTGGGCTCCTGAAGCCAACTCCAGTGTATATTTGGGCTCCTGCTGCTGCTGCTGCCAACTTCTGCCAACTCCAGGGTGTGATTCATCCAATTTTTGGGCTCCTGAGGCCAACTCCAGTGTATATTTGGGCTCCTGCTGCTGCTGCTGCCAACTTCTGCCAACTCCAGGGTGTGATTCATCCAATTTTTGGGCTCCTGAAGCCAACTCCAGTGTATATTTGGGCTCCTGCTGCTGCTGCTGCCAACTTCTGCCAACTCCAGGGTGTGATTCATCCAATTTTTGGGCTCCTGAGGCCAACTCCAGTGTATATTTGGGCTCCTGCTGCTGCTGCTGCCAACTTCTGCCAACTCCAGGGTGTGATTCATCCAATTTTTGGGCTCCTGAAGCCAACTCCAGTGTATATTTGGGCTCCTGCTGCTGCTGCTGCCAACTTCTGCCAACTCCAGGGTGTGATTCATCCAATTTTTGGGCTCCTGAAGCCAACTCCAGTATATATTTGGGCTCCTGCTGCTGCTGCTGCCAACTCCTGCCAACTCCAGGGTGTGATTCATCCAATTTTTGGGCTCCTGCTGCTGCTGCTGCCAACTTCTGCCAACTCCAGGGTGTGATTCATCCAATTTTTGGGCTCCTGAAGCCAACTCCAGTGTATATTTGGGCTCCTGCTGCTGCTGCTGCCAACTTCTGCCAACTCCAGGGTGTGATTCATCCAATTTTTGGGCTCCTGAGGCCAACTCCAGTGTATATTTGGGCTCCTGCTGCTGCTGCTGCCAACTTCTGCCAACTCCAGGGTGTGATTCATCCAATTTTTGGGCTCCTAAGGCCAACTCCAGTGTATATTTGGGCTCCTGCTGCTGCTGCTGCTGCCAACTTCTGCCAACTCCAGGGTGTGATTCATCCAATTTTTGGGCTCCTGAAGCCAACTCCAGTGTATATTTGGGCTCCTGCTGCTGCTACTGTCAACTCCTGCCAACTCCAGGGTGTGATTCATCCAATTTTTGGGCTCCTGAAGCCAACTCCAGTGTATATTTGGGCTCCTGCTGCTGCTGCTGCCAACTTCTGCCAACTCCAGGGTGTGATTCATCCAATTTTTGGGCTCCTGAGGCCAACTCCAGTGTATATTTGGGCTCCTGCTGCTGCTGCTGCCAACTTCTGCCAACTCCAGGGTGTGATTCATCCAATTTTTGGGCTCCTGAAGCCAACTCCAGTGTATATTTGGGCTCCTGCTGCTGCTGCTGCCAACTTCTGCCAACTCCAGTGTGTGATTCATCCAATTTTTGGGCTCCTGAAGCCAACTCCAGTATATATTTGGGCTCCTGCTGCTGCCAACTCCTGCCAACTCCAGGGTGTGATTCATCCAATTTTTGGGCTCCTGCTGCTGCCAACTTCTGCCAACTCCAGGGTGTGATTCATCCAATTTTTGGGCTCCTGAAGCCAACTCCAGTGTATATTTGGGCTCCTGCTGCTGCTACTGTCAACTCCTGCCAACTCCAGGGTGTGATTCATCCAATTTTTGGGCTCCTGAGGCCAACTCCAGTGTATATTTGGGCTCCTGCTGCTGCTGCTGCCAACTTCTGCCAACTCCAGGGTGTGATTCATCCAATTTTTGGGCTCCTGAAGCCAACTCCAGTGTATATTTGGGCTCCTGCTGCTGCTACTGTCAACTCCTGCCAACTCCAGGGTGTGATTCATCCAATTTTTGGGCTCCTGAAGCCAACTCCAGTGTATATTTGGGCTCCTGCTGCTGCTGCTGCCAACTTCTGCCAACTCCAGGGTGTGATTCATCCAATTTTTGGGCTCCTGAGGCCAACTCCAGTGTATATTTGGGCTCCTGCTGCTGCTGCTGCCAACTTCTGCCAACTCCAGGGTGTGATTCATCCAATTTTTGGGCTCCTGAAGCCAACTCCAGTGTATATTTGGGCTCCTGCTGCTGCTGCTGCCAACTTCTGCCAACTCCAGGGTGTGATTCATCCAATTTTTGGGCTCCTGAAGCCAACTCCAGTATATATTTGGGCTCCTGCTGCTGCTGCTGCCAACTCCTGCCAACTCCAGGGTGTGATTCATCCAATTTTTGGGCTCCTGCTGCTGCTGCTGCCAACTTCTGCCAACTCCAGGGTGTGATTCATCCAATTTTTGGGCTCCTGAAGCCAACTCCAGTGTATATTTGGGCTCCTGCTGCTGCTACTGTCAACTCCTGCCAACTCCAGGGTGTGATTCATCCAATTTTTGGGCTCCTGAGGCCAACTCCAGTGTATATTTGGGCTCCTGCTGCTGCTGCTGCCAACTTCTGCCAACTCCAGGGTGTGATTCATCCAATTTTTGGGCTCCTGAAGCCAACTCCAGTGTATATTTGGGCTCCTGCTGCTGCTACTGTCAACTCCTGCCAACTCCAGGGTGTGATTCATCCAATTTTTGGGCTCCTGAAGCCAACTCCAGTGTATATTTGGGCTCCTGCTGCTGCTACTGTCAACTCCTGCCAACTCCAGGGTGTGATTCATCCAATTTTTGGGCTCCTGAAGCCAACTCCAGTGTATATTTGGGCTCCTGCTGCTGCTGCTGCCAACTTCTGCCAACTCCAGGGTGTGATTCATCCAATTTTTGGGCTCCTGAAGCCAACTCCAGTGTATATTTGGGCTCCTGCTGCTGCTACTGTCAACTCCTGCCAACTCCAGGGTGTGATTCATCAAATTTTTGGGCTCCTGAGGCCAACTCCAGTGTATATTTGGGCTCCTGCTGCTGCTGCTGCCAACTTCTGCCAACTCCAGGGTGTGATTCATCCAATTTTTGGGCTCCTGAAGCCAACTCCAGTGTATATTTGGGCTCCTGCTGCTGCTACTGTCAACTCCTGCCAACTCCAGGGTGTGATTCATCCAATTTTTGGGCTCCTGAGGCCAACTCCAGTGTATATTTGGGCTCCTGCTGCTGCTGCTGCCAACTTCTGCCAACTCCAGGGTGTGATTCATCCAATTTTTGGGCTCCTGAAGCCAACTCCAGTGTATATTTGGGCTCCTGCTGCTGCTACTGTCAACTCCTGCCAACTCCAGGGTGTGATTCATCCAATTTTTGGGCTCCTGAAGCCAACTCCAGTGTATATTTGGGCTCCTGCTGCTGCTGCTGCCAACTTCTGCCAACTCCAGGGTGTGATTCATCCAATTTTTGGGCTCCTGAGGCCAACTCCAGTGTATATTTGGGCTCCTGCTGCTGCTGCTGCCAACTTCTGCCAACTCCAGGGTGTGATTCATCCAATTTTTGGGCTCCTGAAGCCAACTCCAGTGTATATTTGGGCTCCTGCTGCTGCTGCTGCCAACTTCTGCCAACTCCAGGGTGTGATTCATCCAATTTTTGGGCTCCTGAAGCCAACTCCAGTATATATTTGGGCTCCTGCTGCTGCTGCTGCCAACTCCTGCCAACTCCAGGGTGTGATTCATCCAATTTTTGGGCTCCTGCTGCTGCTGCTGCCAACTTCTGCCAACTCCAGGGTGTGATTCATCCAATTTTTGGGCTCCTGAAGCCAACTCCAGTGTATATTTGGGCTCCTGCTGCTGCTACTGTCAACTCCTGCCAACTCCAGGGTGTGATTCATCCAATTTTTGGGCTCCTGAGGCCAACTCCAGTGTATATTTGGGCTCCTGCTGCTGCTGCTGCCAACTTCTGCCAACTCCAGGGTGTGATTCATCCAATTTTTGGGCTCCTGAAGCCAACTCCAGTGTATATTTGGGCTCCTGCTGCTGCTACTGTCAACTCCTGCCAACTCCAGGGTGTGATTCATCAAATTTTTGGGCTCCTGAGGCCAACTCCAGTGTATATTTGGGCTCCTGCTGCTGCTGCTGCCAACTTCTGCCAACTCCAGGGTGTGATTCATCCAATTTTTGGGCTCCTGAAGCCAACTCCAGTGTATATTTGGGCTCCTGCCGCTGCTACTGTCAACTCCTGCCAACTCCAGGGTGTGATTCATCCAATTTTTGGGCTCCTGAAGCCAACTCCAGTGTATATTTGGGCTCCTGCTGCTGCTGCTGCCAACTTCTGCCAACTCCAGGGTGTGATTCATCCAATTTTTGGGCTCCTGAAGCCAACTCCAGTGTATATTTGGGCTCCTGCTGCTGCTACTGTCAACTCCTGCCAACTCCAGGGTGTGATTCATCCAATTTTTGGGCTCCTGAAGCCAACTCCAGTATATATTTGGGCTCCTGCTGCTGCTGCTGCCAACTTCTGCCAACTCCAGGGTGTGATTCATCCAATTTTTGGGCTCCTGCTGCTGCTGCTGCCAACTTCTGCCAGCTCCAGGGTGTGATTCATCCAATTTTTGGGCTCCTGAAGCCAACTTCAGTGTATATTTGGGCTCCTGCTGCTGCTGCTGCCAACTTCTGCCAACTCCAGGGTGTGATTCATCCAATTTTTGGGCTCCTGAAGCCAACTCCAGTGTATATTTGGGCTCCTGCTGCTGCTGCTGCCAACTTCTGCCAACTCCAGGGTGTGATTCATCCAATTTTTGGGCTCCTGAGGCCAACTCCAGTGTATATTTGGGCTCCTTCTGCCCCTCATAGTGATGCCACTTCAACTCTCTGCAATTGTGCCGCTCTGCGATTCTATTAGCGATGCCTCTGATCTGCATGTGATATTATTATTTAACTAACCCAGCACGCATCCTGTGCGTGTTACAGCAAGGCTGAATGGTTTACAACCCTATTGAGGCTCTAGGAGGCTCAGAAATAGCCGTTTTTAATAGCGATTCGTCGCGAATTTATTCGGGTCGAAACGATTTTTGTCGGAAAATTCTGCGAATCAGTCGAATCGAATTTTTCAAAAGTTCGCTCAACTCTACACAGAAGCCATTAAAAAGCAGATTTCAAGATAACATTGTTGACTTCACTCTGTAAAAAGGACTTCGGTCTGCTTCATCTGTATAAATCCCATGTGGGGATTCACTTAATAATTTATGGAAAATGCTACTTCAAGAAAAACTGCTGAATTCATTTGGTGTGTAGGCCAAGTTATTTTAATTCTTTAGTGACCTCATGTCCCCACCAATTCCCTTTCACTTCTTCCCTATATAGTTATTCCAGTCATTTGTGTGTGTTCATTTACCATAGGTGATCTCAGCTATGTGGCTGTGTGTCACTCACATGGCTAACTAGAAAGGTTGAAAAAAAGAATAGTAGTTGTTTAAATGTCTGTAGCGATATTTCTGTAGCGATATTTCTGTATCTTATATGTATATAAGACATTTTTAAGTTGAATTATAAGTCAATAAAGTTGACTGTATTCAAAATGTAAAACCTTTTAGAGTACTTTTTAACCTTTACGGTACCTTATAGCATGTTTTATGGGTGTAAGCATCACTGTGCCAGCAAAAAGTAAACAAGCTGGCTGAGCTAAGCTCAGAACTCACATAGTTGAAATATGGGCAGTCCATCTTAGTAAAAAAAATATAAATAAAATGGTAAATGTAAAAAAAAAAAAAAAAAAAGAAAACCTCTTTCTTTCTTGAGCTCCCATGCCGCAGCATCCATCTCCTGCCGACCTAAATACATAGAGACACTCACATTAACACCACCCGCTGCCCCCATTGCCCTCAACATCGCCTGCTGTCGTCCAGTGCTGCCATCACCGCTGCCTCTACCTAAACAAGTTTTCGGGCCATTTCCAATTACAGCTAGTGAGCGTCATCCCTGTCCTTGATTACAGAAAGTAAATGCAGTGTAAATGCAGCCACTGTACTCAAATAACCTCGGATGCTGGGAATCGGTGTGGCTCTCTGTTGACCTCTTCCCCTTTCATGCCATGTGACTCCATTGTCACAGGGTAGGGGCAGAGGGGTCAGCAAGGAGTGACACTGACTCCAATAATTGTAAGTTTTTTTAATACAGTGGCTGCATTTACTGTCATTTACTCTGCATTCATTCTCTGTAATCAATGACTGACAGCCTCAATGTTTGGACTCCGGCACCTGGTGAGCACCCCTTCAGCAATTTGTGCCCCTCACTAGGGTTGCCAGGGCGCATTCACTCCATGAGGCGCATCTTCATTTTCTCCTAACTTTTGTGAATAAAAAGGTGCATCTTATAGAGCGAAAAATACAATATATATATCAATCACACACACAACAAATACACTGCACAAAACCCCATATGCGTATAGCCAGCACAGGCCTGTGTATTCCGCTATACATAGGATAACTCCTATACAGTCACAAAGATAAAGTTAGAATGTAATATTTAGAGCCATAGTGCTGTTAATGAATGCAGGAATCAATGCATGCAATCAATATGTACATTAAACCAGACCAATAGCCTGACATATTTGGAAAAGAAACGTAGCGGCATGTTTCATGAGGCTTCTTTGACTACTGTGGGAAAATAATGCCACTAAGTTTGGTGCGCTCATCAGCTGAAAGGAAGAAATCCAGTGGTGACAGGTCTTGCATGTAATCTTCTACTTTAACGGGAGGACTGCTAACTTTAACAGCCTTCCTTATGAGTCTGGTTGTGGGAGCATTATCTGATATCTTCCCAAGATGGGTTAAAGCATCTACATACTATACATCAGCAGCATTGCAATGGCAGCAAAATAAGAGAGTAAAATACACGAAAATGGAAAGACCCCCGACCTTTGGACCTTTGGATCCCCAGGAGTTGCACAATAAATCTTGGTGTGGGCTGGTTTTAAATGCCACCCAATATGACTGAAGGTCCACTACCACTTCCATCTGCATATTGTAAGCTTGAGTTTTGGGCTTTAGTACTCTTCTTTTTGCATTTCTGGGCCATGACAGCCGCAACCAGCACCTGATTAAGTTGAAGTGGGCAGAAAGACTATGGAGGCCCACCGAAAGTAACTATAGAAGTAGTGCTGACCTTGTTAGCGAGGAGATGGAGACCCCAAAGGGCTGACCCATAGGCAGGACTCCTCGATCCCCCTCCTTTAATCTAGCCATAGCCACAGCCCCCTTCTTCACCAGTTGCGATTGGTGGACCTAACCGTTGGTCAAATGGGGCAGAAGACCATACCTGGGCCAGGACTGTTGGCCTGCTTTATTTCAAAATAAGGCATGACCTAATTAAATGATTTGAAATGATTCAATAAAGGGAGAAGATTAGAGAATGATTTTAATGTAAAACGTTCAGAAAAGCAATGTGACAACTTATTTAGTTTGGTTTGTAAATTAAGACTTTAATAAATCTTGGGTTTCACAGTCGGTAATGAACATACATATCAGCAGTTCTACAAATTATAAGGTGCTTCATTCTTTGAATCACACCTTACTGTATTCCATTACTAAATAAGGCATAAAATAGCCCTTAGTTTCATGGGATATTTTAAGAAAAGTTTACTGAAGCAAAGCCATGGTCAGGAACGGCTTTGGGTTAAATGTCTCCCTGTGCAAGATTTCAGATTGCCCTCCCCAATACACTCAAACAACAATAAAGAGAGATGGAAAACATGGGATTAGAGCAATGGAGAGAAATAGGTTGGTTCCGTAAGCGATGAAAAGAATTCTCTTGGTGGTAAAAGGTTCACTTTGACTGAAAAAGCATGAGAATTTCACTGCTGTTGAATCACTAACTAGGAAGACAATAGAAATCAATGGCATTTTATATTTTTACGAAAAGTAGTGAACTTTGCCATCGACTTTTATTGTCTTCCTAGCTGGTGATTCAGCAGCAGTTTTCATTTAACAGTGAATGTTCATGTTTTTTTCACCTTTTTTCTACCAAGACAATTCTTCAACTTTTATGAATTGAGTAGAGATGAGCAAACTTTTGATTTGGCCGATTCGCTGAATTTTCCGGAAAAATTTGTTTTGGTCCGAATTTATTCGCGACGAATCGCTATTAAAAACAGCTATTTCTGGGCTTCCGAGAGCCTCCATAGGGTTGCCGAATGTTTTGCTTGGCTGTAACATGCATAGGATGCATGCTGGGTTAGTGAAATAATATTGTAAAGAAGTATGACATGCAGATCAGAGGCCTCGCTATTAGATTCGCTGTCGCAGAGCGGCACAATTAGAGAGCCTTGAGGTGACATCCGCATGATGAGCCCATATATTGCCTGAAAGACACACTCTGGACTTGGCAGCAGCATAGGGAGCCCATATATTGCCTGAAAAACACACCCTGAATTTGGCAGCAGCATAGGGAGCCCATATATTGCCTGAAAAACACACCCTGGAGTTGGCAGCAGCATTAGGAGCCCATATATTGCCTGAAAGAGACACTGGAGTTGGCAGCAGCATAATGAACCCATATATTGCCTGAAAAACACACCCTGGAGTTGGCAGCAGCATAGGGAGCCCATATATTGCCTGAAAGAGACACTGGAATGTGCGGCAGCATAAGGAACCCATATATTGCCTGAAAAACACACCCTGGAGTTGGCAGCAGCATTAGGAGCCCATATATTGCCTGAAAAACACATTGGAGTTGGCAGCGGTATTAAGAGTTCATATATTGCCTGAAAAAGACTCTGGAGTTGGCAGCAGCATTAGGAGCCCATATATTGCCTAAAGAGACACTGGAGTTGGCAGCAGCATAGGGAGCCCATATATTGCCTGAAAATCACACCCTGGAGTTGGCAGCAGCATAGGGAGCCCATATATTGCCTGGAAAACACACCCTGGAGTTGGCAGCAGCATAGCAAGCCCGTATATTGCCTGAAATAGACTCTGGAGTTGGCAGCAGCATAAGGAGCCCATATATTTCCTGAAAAACACATTGGAGTTGGCAGCAGCATTAGGAGCCCATATATTGCCCGAAAGACACACAGTGGAGTTGTCAGCAGCATAGGGAGCCCATACATTGCCTGAAAAACACACCCTGAATTTGGCAGCAGCATAAGGAGCCCATATATTGGCTTAAAAACACTTTGGAGTTGGCAGCAGTATTAGGAGCTCATATATTGCCTGAAAAACACATTGAAGTTGACAGCAGTATTAGGAGCTCATATATTGCCTGAAAAACCCACTGGAGTTGGCAGCAGTATTAGGAGCCCATATATTGCTTGAAAAACACATCGGAGTTGGCAGCAGTATTAGGAGCTCATATATTGCTTGAAAAACACATTGGAGTTGGCAGCAGTATTAAGAGCTCATATATTGCCTGAAAAACACATTGGAGTTGGCAGCAGTATTAGGAGCTCATATATTGCCTGAAAAACACATTGGAGTTGGCAGTAGTATTAGGAGCTCATATATTGCCTGAAAAAACACATTGGAGTTGGCAGCAGCATTAGGAGCCCATATATTGCCTGAAAGACACACAGTGAAGTTGGCAGCAGCATAGGGAGTCCATATATTGCCTGAAAAACACACCCTGGAGTTGGCAGCAGCATAGGGAGCCCATGTATTTCCTGAAAGACACACCCTGGATTTGGCAGCAGCATTAGGAGCCCATATATTGCCTGAAAGACACACCCATGAGTTGGCAGCAGCAGAAGGAGCTCATATATTGCCTGAAAGACACACCCATGAGTTGGCAGCAGCAGCAGCAGCATTAAGAGCCCATATATTGCCTGAAAGACACACCCAGGTGTTGGCAGCAGCAGAAGGAGCTCATATATTGCCATACATTGCCCTGACCAGCCATGGTTTCCAACATGTGTTGTATTACATGAAGCAGCGGAATCACGTCGTTCATGCCGTAATTCTGGCGACTGACAAATAAAGTGGCTTCCTCAAAGGGCCTGAGCAAACGGCAGGTGTCACGTATGAGCTGCCATTGGTTTACATTATAGTTACACAGGGGAGTCCCCCTATCTGCTGGGATCATCAAGAAATCATTGATGACTTTTCTCTGTTCGTATAGTCGATCTAACATATGTAGGGTGGAATTCCAAAGGGTGGGAACATTGCAAATCAGACTATGTTGGGGATACAGTTCTGATGCTGTAGCTCAAGAAGGGTGTGCTTGGCGGTGTAGGAGTGGCTGAAGTGCATACAAAGTTTCACTCCCGTTGTTAGAATGTCTTGCAGATGGGGGGAAAACTTCAGAAAATGCTTGACAACTAGGTTGAACACGTGTGCCATACAGGGCGCATGGCTCACGCTTCCTGGTCGCAGCGCAGACAAGATGTTCTTCCGATTCAGTCAGTCACTATGGTTCCCATTTCCAATTTTCGTGGAGTAAGCCATGTTTTGATTTCTTGATGAATGAATTTCAGGAGCTCCTCCACTTTGTGACTCCGTTTGCCAAGGCAAACCATGTGAAGCACAGTGTGACACTGCCGTGCCCTCCACACATGGTAGGCTGGAGGGGCATTGAGAATTGACCGTACAGTGGAGGCTGAGGAGACGGCGGAGGATGAGGAGGCGAAGTCGCACACTGTCACAGGCAAAACGGCCTGGGAGCGTGGAGGCCGAAGCGGTGTTACCTGTCCAAGGTGCTGTGCAGGAACCACATTCACCCAGTGGGCCGTAAAGGACACCTCCCATGCCACTCTCCTCCTCAGTGTTTGTCTGCCTAGCGAAAGAAGCAGCGGATGTCTTACACAGGATGCCCCTGGTCAGAGTTAAATGCAACACAGGCAGTTTTAAAACGTAGTTTTTGTTCAAAATGTAAAAAAGGTAAAGATGTAGATACTCTTAAAAGCTAAGTGCTGGCATTCGGGATGCCCCCCCCAGTGAAAGGCAATGGTTGCTTTAAACTTGAAAACCAGACATTTTTTAAAAAAAGGCAAAAGGTAAATCGGCAGGTACTCTTAAAAGATAAGTGGTAGCACTGACAATGGCCCCCGGTGAAAGGCAATGGGTGCTTTAAACATGAAAACCAGACTTTTTATACAAAAGTTTACTAGGCAGGTACTCTTAAAAGATAAGTGGTAGGTAGCACTGGCAATGGCCCCCCGTGAAAGGCAATGGGTGCTTTAACCTTGAAAACCAGACTTTTTTTTTAAAATATCAAAATGTAAGTCGGCCTGTACTCTAAAAAGATAAGTGGTAGCACTGACAATGGCCCCCGGTGAAAGGCAATGGGTGCTTTAAACTTGAAAACCAGACTTTTTTATACAAAAGGTAAAAAGTTAGTAGGCAGGTACTCTTAAAAGATAAGTGGTAGCACTGACAATGGCCCCCGGTGAAAGGCAATGGGTGCTTTAAACTTGAAAAACAGACTTTTTTAAAAAGGCAAAAGGTAAGTTGGCAGGTACACTTAAAAGATAAGTGGTAGCACTGACAATGGCCCCCGGTGAAAGGGAATGGGTGCTTTCAACTTGAAAACCAGACTTTTTTATACAAAAGGCAAAAGGTAAGTAGGCAGGTACTCTTAAAAGACACATGCTAGTATTTCGGATGCCCCCCCCCCCCCCCCCCCCCCGGCGAAAGGCAAAGTTTGCTTAAAAAGTGACTTTCTTTACAAAATGCAACCAGTTAGTAGACAGGTACTCTTGAAATATTTATGCTAGTATTTGGGATGCCCCCTCTTCAAATACGTAGGTTGACTGCTTTTACAGTGGAAAAGTGACTTTGTTTACAAAATGCAACCAGTTAGTAGACAGGTACTCTTGAAATATTTATGCTAGCACGCTTTTTAAAGAATGACACCAGGAAAAGGAAAAGCTAAATAGGCAGGTGTGTTATTAACACTAAATAGGCTTGAAAGCTAATGCAAACACTTTAAACTTTCCCTGTCTTTCCCTGTCACTGTCACAGCCTCTCTCCTTCTCTATCTGTCCCTCGCTTCTTCTGTTCTTTGTTCTATCTATCTATCTTATCTATCTCTTCCTGTATCTATCTACCTATCTGTCTGTCTGTCTATCTGTCCCTCGCTCTCTCCCTGCCTGATCTGCTCTGGCTGCAATACAGTGTCAGAATGAGCTTCCGCAAAATGGCCATCGCTTATATAGGTCTGTGCCATCATCGGTAAGCCTGTCTGCTGATAAGTAGCATGTGACGCCTACCTAGGATTCCTTGCCCCATGGGACATGTCCTGACATATGGATCCACCATTTCAGATGGGCCGGATAGCAGTAAATGGAGTTTTAAGGAAGCAATTCGAGCGATCGAATCACGGCGATATTCGGAATCTTTACGAATCAAATTCGTAACGAAATTGGGTTTGTCAGATTCGATTCGCTCATCTCTAGAATTGAGCCTAAACAAATAAGAGATGGAGAGATTGTGAAAGACAGAGAGAAAAACCAAGGGAGGGAAATTGATTTAGGGGCTATGAAAAGGACTGTGAGAATAAGAGAGACAGTGAGAATGCCGAAAAAAATGGAGGGAACAAAAGGAAAATAAAAAAAGTGAATAAGTGAAAGAGAAAACAAGTAAAAGACAGAGCAGGTGAAAGAAAGGGAAAATATACAGAAATCATAAATAAACAAAAAGAGTGAATAAGGTAACAAACAGAGACAGTAGGAAAATGTAGGAAAAAGAAGAGCAAGATGGACATAATAAGGATAATAAATAAAAAAGCGATAATTAATAAATACATCCAGCCAAAACAGTGGTAAACAAACCAGACATCTGCATCCAGCTTTCCATTGAGGTTCTCTTCCCCTTATAATGTCAGCAAAGTGACATTTAGATGTCCCCAGAGAGTTTTCAGGGCGACATAATTCCTAAAAATGCCTCAAAGAAGATAGGAAATGGTTTGTTAAAAATCATGCAGGGCTCACTGCAAGATACAAATCATTGAATACATACACTAGATTGAAAATCACATACACCAATAAATTCAAAATGAATATAGTTCTATATTAACTCCTGGTCCCTAACATGTAAATAGCGAGTCATCAAAAATCTGGGGGGGGGGGGGGGGGGGGGATTTGGGAGGTTGCTAGCAGATATTTTTAGAAGCAATAGATTTAACCTGGAATTTACTTCCTTCATTAATTTCAGTAAGCACATTTTTATATAACTTTGCTTTTCTAAAATAAACAAAGCATAATGGGGTACAGTGCTATGTCAAGTCTAATTTAGCACATGCTCACATGTAGCCTATCAATATGATATTTGCTAATATTTACAGCACGGTCATATTGGAGAAAATATACTGGAGCGTCATGGGAAAAGCCAGCTGACACATTTTATTAGAAGCACACAAGGAGTGACAGGCTGTTTTAAGCTGCACTATTGATTAAATATAAGGGAAATGGCAATGACATTGAATTGATGTACCCAGTGCAATAATAGAACAACAGATTCTTTTTTTCTTTCCCTAACCTCCTATTAAATTACATTTTTCCTCCTCGCCCTCTGAGTCTGAGGAGTTACTTTCATTTTTTATGATCTCACTTTTAATTTTGCTTAGGCCCAAGCTGTTATTCCAATTAAATTGTGGCCCCAGGGGTTGTAAAACGCTTGACAGCTACAAGGATACTGATGTAGAGGTAGAGGTCAGATAATGTCACTAGAACATTTATTTAGAATACAAGAAACTGTATCCTGTGAAAGTGAAGGAGCTGCACTACAGCCACTGTGAGCAACAGCTGCTATTCATAACAGAGCACTGCTGAGACTGGATGGCAAGATCCTCCCAACTATTTAGCATTTATAAGATAGAAATTTGCACCATTTGGTGCTTTCCCCGCTGTGTGAAACCCCCGATGACACTGCAGGCAACTCACCTCTTCCCATTCCCACGGCATGTCTAAGAGCAGCAGCTCTGACGGCCGCATCCTCTGTCTCCCTCTAGCGTGCCCACACCGGCCATTCACAAATACCTGGCGCGGACACGAGCACTGCTAGAGGGAAGCGGAGGATGCGGCCAACAGTGCCGCTGCTCTTAGACGCGCCATGGGACTGGGAAGAGGTGAGTTGACTGCTGCGATCTGGGGGGTTCACACAGTGGGGCATCCCCGATCGGGGTGCCCGCGGGGAAAGGGCCAAAACCGAGGATAGTCAAAATCCCGGGTTTTGATCCACTTTAAAGCACTGTAAGGGAATGAAGAATCCATAGTTCTGATTTGCCTCTATAAAGCCGAAAAGTGAACCCCCACCTGCCCTGACACCCTACCTTGGCACTGAGACAGGATGGGAAGGTTAGAAACAAAAAGACCCCTTGCCTTATCCAGGGGCCCACATTGCTCTCCTGGCACTCCAGATTTTGGGCGCCATCTTACTTGAAACCACAGAGCCTCATCTCCCTCCAATTCAAGTGAATGGGTGGCAGGAGTGTACGCGGACCCCGGGGCTACGGCTTTGTGATTTCTCTGCGGTGGCTGAACAGAGACTGGGGGTGCAGTGCTGGCCCGAGAAGAAGGTAAGGGATCTTCTTCTTTCAAACCCCCTCATCCTGCCTTAGAGCCATCACCTTTTGACAAAACTTCCGCTTTAAACTTTCCATTCTGTGTTCAATTTATTTAGCTTAACTTTGTTTATTCTTGATAAACTCGGCTTGCACTTTCCTAGATGCCAAAATCAGGCCACAGCTTAAAAGTCACAATTTCCTAACTGGCCTCAGATCAAGGCACCCATAAGAGACACAAGACTCTCCTACCAACCTTCACCTGGTCCTGAGGATTACTCTTCCACAGTCCCTGTCTCTAAAGCTGGGAGCTGCACTTTCCACATTGCTAGCTGGAGGAGGTTGTACATGGCAAGATAGAGAATGCCCATTATTTTCTATGGTCCCCTAGGCTTAAGCCCAGGGGCTGTGGAAAAATGAACTAGTCATGATAAGTGGGGGAGCCTTGCACTAAGGTTCTAAGGTGGTACGGACAAGTAGAATTGGACTGAGGGCCTTCTTGCTGGATCATGGAGACTCTAGCCCTAAGGCATCAACAATTTTTTTTTCAAACATTTTTCACCTTTCACTTTTTTGCAAACTTTTTTCACCTCATGCTGAATGACCTCTTAGTTGTAAAAGGTTATCCCTGGGGATGAATCAGCAGGTAGGAGAGGTAATAGAACACTTCTATTTTATTTCACCATAAAGTGAACTGTTTTTACCTGGTACTAAATCGGCCCCTATATCCCAGAATAGCACCTGTATCGACCAGTGAATGAAATGTATAGTCTATCAAATGCCTTATACGCTACAAGGTAAAATATGGACTAGTTTTTAGAGTGATTTGGATTTTAGGCAGACAAATTATTAACAAGCCTAACGTACGCTCTAAAAATAGATGTTTGAAAAAAATGCTAGAAGTACCTCAAAGTGCAGGTTTGCAGTCACGTGTGTAAACACCCATCTTCTTCTGTGGTGCTATCAGTCCTATTACTGTTGTATTGTCTTGGCTCAACATCAGGCCAAAATAAAATTACACTAAACAAAGCTGATAAAAGAAAATGTTGTACAACCTCCATACCTGTGTGTATATACCGTAAGTGTGTCAAGGTCCTCAACATGATGGATCTATCAGGACTAGCCATGCCGAACCAAAATAAATTAAGAGCACAGAGCTAATGAGAATAATGCTGGCATTAGGCTTACCTAGCCTCAGCCTTCAAAATGTTTGCAGTCAAAAATCATTAAATGCCAAAATGTACAACACGCCCATATTAATATCATGCTATTAATGATTAGGGTTCAGTGCTTTTATTATGGAATCAGAACCTACTATAAAACATTATCAAGCTTCAAATAATATTCAACAGTATATTTTTACATTCATGATCAGATTTAAACATTTGAATATAGGATTATATTATCTTTTTAATGCTGAATAAACTTTCTTCGACCCATTTTCTTATGTGACCTGCCTCCCCAGTTGACCACATATGTTGTATATACTGTAGTCACACTTCATTAGTTGCAGCAGCAGCAGCTGTGGTGGGAGCTTTGTTTTTTCTATTGGGATTTGTAGTCCCAGTTCTGCTGAGTTTTTGCTTTCTACATAATTTAATGCCTTTTGATTTAACTCTTATGTCTTGCAGGCCCATTTGATTGTCCTAAACAGCCTTTAATGTACAACAATAGTTCTAATGGTGGGTTTGCAGTAATTAGCACTATATTGAAAATGAACACTGTACTCAACATTAATTACAGGTGATAAAAAGTTGCTACTACCTTTTCACACTGGGTCCTACTCTCCTAAATAGAGATGAGCGAATCAATTCATTAGAACTGGAGTTCTTTCTGAATTTTGGGGAAAATTAGATTCAACATGAATCTGAATTTTTTGGGGTTCATAACAAGCAAGCATTTCCCTGAAATCCTTAACACATCTGCTCTCTCGCTGTCCTCCGGTACATGCTATCCCATGCCTTGTCGATGTCATGCAAAGCTCTCTGCAGACATCCAAGCCCCAACTTTGATTCGGACAAACCTACATTTTTGGCGAAATTCCCAGAATCACCCGAATCGAACTTTAAAAAAATGTGCTCATCTCTACTCTGAAAGCCAAATGCTTGCCTAAAATTCTGTACTTTGAATCACTGCCTTTATATACATACAATTTAGCCTATGTTAAAGGAACACTTGATACCCTGAAATACCAGGGTCCTATTTAATCTCTTGAATATTAAGGAAGACTTTGCATTTATAGTCAAAGCTTTAATAATATGTTTCCCACTACATTATGCTTGTCTCTACTAAAACCCTGCAGAATAGAAGGTTAGGAGGTGTAAAAAGATTCTAATTCAGACAGAACAGCATTGTACCTGCAAGCACTCATGCATACACGCAAATATTCTATACAAGCTATTGTCAACACTATGGGTAAAACTAGTCTCTCTGCTGCCTGAGGCAAACTATAGAAAGGTGCCCCCCCCCCCCGGATATGCCCCTCCACTCCTCTAAAGAGCAATGCGCTTCTCTGATTGGCTCCTTTCAGGGCAGGGGTAGTGCTGACTCTTTGCAGGGGTAAAGGCCACCAATGCACACACACAGATGCACACGGGTCCTTTCTTCTTGAAGATACCAGTGATACCCAGTAGAGAGTGAGAACCGAGGGTACAACCACGCACAGAACAATCTCACACAAGGTGTGCCACATTCCTGCTTGATGCACTATGCAAATACAAATACACTACACATCTACACACTGAGCAAACTGTGCAAATTCTTCTGTGCTTCGGTGCGAGCTGTGGCTAACAAAAGCTCTCATTTTAAAGTTCAACTCCAGCTACTTGTCCTATCCGCTTTGTTTGCTTTTGAGACACATGTGGGGAATTTAACTTCTTTCCTTACAGTTCTGACTGAACATGAAATCCATCTAAAAAGATCACAAAGGACTGAAGAATTGTGACTGGGGAGCCATATTTTATACTGTCTAAGCTTTGACTGGCTCAAGGGGTGAAATGAAATCTCCTGATAGGATCCTAAACTCAGTGGCACCATTTGGAGCCTCCATGTCTGAGGGCCCTTCTGCCCCTGGTGACCTGGTTTGCATGGTTTGAATAGTCCCTGTGCTCTGTCTATTGAGCACCTGGGAACCAAATTGTCATCGGTTTCTTAGGGGGTTATTTAAGAAGGGATAGCGGCAGGTAGTGCCTCATAGCGGCAGGCAGCGTCTGGTGAAAGCCGGGCGCTGTATGCAAAACCACATTTATGAAAGTGAATCTGGTGAGCGACTCTAACAGCGCCATGTAGCATCCGATGTATTATTAAAGGCGTATAGCCCCGGCACTCTAGCTTCCAGAGCACCAGGTATTACCTTTTGCTCAGTGTCGCTCTCTCATACATTTCAATTGTCGTTCATTAGCTTGTGTTTAAACAGCGTGTTTGACTTTTTTTTTTTTTTTGCTCAAATCATTGTGTGACCTCTTCTGGCTGCAAACAAACATTTTTAGAAACTTTTTTGACTTTTTATATTTTTATGCAGAATTGTCATTACATGTCTGGCACTAAAGTGTTAATGTCACAGTGTTAAAACAATGTCATTCCATGTGTTTTCGCTTTGTTACTGGTGGATATGTGTTCAAAAACAGACTTTAATCACACAGCGTCTGGCACTCACAGCGACCAGATTTAGAGTGCCAAAGCTGTGTGTGTCCTTTTTTGATAAGTATGGTGTGGAATGCTGAGAGTCGGTCGCACTGATCTGGCGCTACCTTTCGCTCCCTGCAGCGCTGTACTGGTGTTAGAGCACCCAACATACATCACATTCAGCAATGCGGGCCAGGTTACTACACCAACAGAGGCATTCTGTTACAGCGCCCGATACCCACTTACAGTGTCTACTAGCAGTCGCTCTAAGCGCTGCTATACAGACGCTCATCTACCGATACCTGGCGTTAGTAATGAATCAGCCTCTTAGTTTTAAATCTCAACTGATACAGCACAAATGGCACACATGTGATAGTAATGGTAAGGTAATTGGGTAATGCTGGATGAGGAAGAATAGTTTGATCCATGAAAAAAACTTGATATTTGCATTTAATTGTAGGCTTGCCCCCTACAGTCAGTTCTACTGGTTGACCCAGTCTGCAGGGATAAACCTAGCCTCTCTACTGCCTGAGGTGAACTATAGATAGGCTCCCCCAGGAATTGCGCTTCCCTTCTCCACCTAGCGCTCCCCCCCATGATGGGAGCAATGCTAAATCACTGTGGGGGATAGGGGGCACGGTTGCAGCCACTGATTGACTGTTAAAACATAATGGTGTGTAGCGCACCATCCAAATTACATTGAACTGCTAACAAGATTATATGAGTTAAAAAAAATTGCAAAAAAATTAAAATGTTACGGTTAAAGGCTAACAATCCTTGCAGAAATAAAAAGTTTACTGCAAAGTTCTTATAAAAGTTCCTTGTGCTCACATATGCTGGAAGGATTGGAGCTGTGTCCATAAAGCACATTTAAAATGAATACAAATTATCAAGACCATCTCCAACAGAATGCAGTATTGAATTCTTTGTGCGGAAGGCATACCGGATTACTTCTTTTAAATTCACAGAAAATTCCACACATAAATCGATTTCCTTCAATTCCTTTCAAACTACCCTCTTTGGTCCACAGATTTCTTCTTCTAATACTATTTGCTCTCATGCAGGAAAGAAAAAAAGAACCACATAGTGTTGTCTGCTCTTAAAAATAAAGGCACAATCCTGCGCATTTATTCTACTGCACTCAAAGACTTAAACAAATGACACTTTAAAAAAAGCCAACATCCAACATCCAGTAATCACTCCTGAGTGGATTCCTGCTGACAAGATTTTTCACCCTTCTTCTCAACACAAGGAACGGCAACTTCTGAAACTAAGCGGGGCAGCGGGGGCAGGAACAACAGGTTTTGTGAGGCTCCGACCATGAGACTCAACACTCTTCCTCTTGCTAGCATCCTAGTGTTGCAATGTATGGGCCCACCCTATGTGTTTCATGATGTGGAACTTCAACTCGGGGCTACGAAGTCAAGTTTAACTCACTCATTGCCACTTACCCTACTACGGACTTATTAAAATACCCCAACATATATACTCTATTTACCTATTTATCAGGCTCTGGTGTCTTTGGTGTTTGGGCTCATTTAACTAAGAATTTAATGGGGATCATGAATTTCTTGGTTACAAGTTGATAACATGCATATTGTGGGAGTTATACCCTTTATGAAATATGTATCTAATCTCATTAGAGACCTCATGTGGGCCGACCTTGGCAGACACTCCCACGAGGCGGGGAATGCTGGCCACTCCCCCTATTGTTCATGCATAAAGCATGTGCAGGGGGGCAGTGAGTCGATGAATGGATGGACGCCTTATCTGAATGACCATAAAACCTTAAGTATCTGTGTCTCTCTCCACTATATCTCTCTTACCATTATAACATTTATTGTACTGCAATATCTCTCACTGTCTTACCATTATAACATTTATTGTACTGCAATATGTCTCACTGTAAACTTACTTACATTATGTAACAACTGCCTGTGATATAAGGTTATCTGGGGAACTTTAGGAACATATTGGGTTAGTAAGGTTATTTACTGTGCTGGTAATTAAACCCGTCTTTAATATATACATCTTACTGTGTGTGGTGGATAATTTCTCGCACAATAAATTGTAGTTGCAAAGTATTTAAGGTAAATAGTATATTTCTCCTTAGGACAAGTCATTGGTTGTGTAGGGAAAGCCTTAGCGGCCATTGTTTTAAATTAGTTTAGTGGCCGCTGGGCTGATATGATTGTTAGTATTTGCGATATTTATAGTATTGATCTCTAGTAGAAATATTGGAGGTTAATGTGCAGCAAATATTAATATAAATCATATATTTTCCCCTATTTCAGTATGCATAGTATAAAATAAAAAAATCTTGATATTATTCTAAACAAATACTATTCATTAATTAATAAAGAAGTCAATAGTCAGAGGAATGATTCTAATACATATGTATACAACACAAAAATTATATATATATATATATATATATATATATATATACAATTAGAAAAATAAAGAAAAAAAGGCAGGGTACCAATGGGAGAGGGAAAGCTGAAAAAGGGGGGAGGGGGAAGGGATGGGGAAGTGGGAAGAGGGGGGGGGGGGAAGGGAGGAGGAAGGGGGGAGGGGGGAGTAAGGGGTTAAGGAGTATCAACTAAATAAAGCAATTTATGTCAAAATCTATAGTTAACCCTTTCCTTGTTATAGTGCTCAGATCAAATATCTAACTAGATTCTTTTTTAGATAAGCTCCTAATAACATCTTCCCCTCTCCAATTGGGGTTCCAATCATTAATACAATTTTAATCCTTCCCGGGTACTTTGATGGACCCTTAAAATGAGTGGACAGGCTATGTTGGTCGTACCCCCTTTACATATTATAGATATGTTTTTTAATTCTAGTTTTTAAACACTGGGAGGTACGACCAACATACTATACCCCACACAGACACTCTATACAATAAATCACATTTTTATTAAAATACCTCTTATTACTAGAGGATTTGATCTTAAAAATCAGTTTGTTATCATTCATCATCCCGCATTCCATCTTTCCAACATCTTTTACAGGAAAAAAAAACTTTATTATTTGCCAATTCCAATTTTTTGGGGCGGGACAGTATAACCCATTACTAACGATGAGGCCAACGTCCTGTAGGTTTATTTGTAAAATAGGCCCCAACATGCCAGTGTTTATTCAACAACCTTCCTATGATCTTCTCCATAATTCGTTATTAGTGCAAACGCCGCCATATTATCTTTTTTCTGTTCAGGAAGGCTATTTTCTGAAGTGGAAAACGCCCCTTTTTACCAATCTCTCGTGTTTCGTTCTTAATTCCCTCACTATCATACCCTTTAGCAATGAACCTTCCACCCATTATGTCAGCCTTTCTAAAGAAATCAACATCCTTAGAGCAATTCCGTCTTAAGTTCGATAAGTATCTTTATCTTTTAGCAGATCATCCATTTTTTTTATAATCCCCCACATCCTGAATAACAATCCCACCCCTCTTGTCAGCTTGTTCTTTACTCTACTGCTATTTTTTTGGATTGACCGAAAACCCAAGGGGCTCTGTACAATCTTTTACGGTTGTTCTACTTTTTCTTATCAAATTTTCTCTCAAAATCTTGTAGAACCAATATTTTAAATGTCTCAATGCATTGTTTTGTACAATAGGATTAAAAGTAGATTTGTTTTTAAGATTTGTGATACATCCAGCTTTTTTTCACTGACTTATCAAAGAAAAACATTTTTTTACGTTCTGTCTTGGGGCAAATTTTAGACCATTATCCAATAACTTAACTTCCTCCTCACTAAGATCTTTCTTACTTAAACTATTAATACCTGCGCCTACTGTTTTCTTCAAAATCTCCCTACTTACTACTACTTCCTTCTTATGCAAAAAAATGTTGATCAATTGCCACCCACCCAAGTGCCACCTGAGGCAGATGCCTTATATTGCCTCATTACAGGTGCACCCCTGCCATTCCGACAGTGATACTGGTCAATAATATTTCATTCTGATGACATCCTCGTTATTTGTTAACCTTTGTTGACCAACTAGAAAGTAAGGCTCAATTGTCCAAACTGTATTACCAGCAGAAAATAGAGCAATAAAATGCCACTTTCTGAAACCACAAAAAAATGGTTTGTAGGGCTTGTGTAAGTGAATCTTCCCTGTAGAGCATGTAGCCCCCCGCCAGCAACACATTACTTTACTTATTGATTTGCGCCATGGCAGTAACTGTGTGTCATAGTGGTTTGTAAAATGCCATATTTTTGTGTAACGACTCTTTCTGGGCAGCTTGTAATCAATGCCTTTTTGTTCTACAAAGTGATCTTTAATCAATTTTCCTCATGCCTATTCTGCGGCAGGAAATCATTTCCCAGATAGACTGAAGCAGCCTGAGAAGCCAGATGCTGGGTGGATTTAGGATCAGGCATATGTCTAACCGAGCTCATGCTGACAGGTCTAAACATGATTTAGGGTATTTACTAGTATGTCACCTGTGCCTAATAGATTTCACTTCAGAAGGGCATCATTTTTGTAAAGAGAAAGTGACATACGAAGATAGCACACCAGGAAAATTAACTAAAGTCTTTTGTTCAATTATTGTTTTATGTATATTACTTAAAGGAGCACTCGAAAAATGGCACAATGATAAAAATCAATATAAATATGCTGGATGGTGGGAGGAGGGGTCACCTATATACCCGACATCAAGAAATATCCAGGCATTTTATTTTTTACTGTAGTGAAAGGAAGTGGAAATCAGGGGTGACAGGCTCTTTCACCCCTGATACACTAAAACTGTCACCGCTGTATTTTATTCCTACTATGAAAGAATAAATCACAGGTTTGGTGGAAATTTTATTAAAGGAGCACTCTGATGAAAATATGCTAAAGAAAAAATCTGTAAATGCTGGAAAGCAAGAAGAAGGGTAACTTATAGACCAAGGGGGTAATATACACGGTTGTTGGCTTCGCGCGACTTTGACCTTCCCTGTGTTCCCGTGTGGGGAGATGGGAAAACCGCACCAAGAGAGATCAAATTGCAAATTGTCTGTCAAAAATTAGTGGGGTTTACTAAGAAAAATGGTTCAAATGCCTGTAACTTGCTGTGGTGGATTTTACAGCATATGTTGGCTTGGGAGGGGTCTAAGAATATATGTAGAATATATGGGGAGTGTCTGGGTTGTTTGATAACTTCAGAAAAAAAGTTGAAATAAAAATATAAAAGTTAGTGGTTAGTGGTTTTTCACATACTGGTTACCTATCTACTGTTCATGCCTGAAAAATAAGTTATACATGCTAAAAATACCTAGAGACAATCATGCCATGAATCACATTGATTCTTGTGTGGTTTACTGCTAAAAGCTGGCGGACAGAAAAGGCATTTGACAGCATGCATTGCGCAAAATCAACTCAACGTAAATACAATAAACACAGACACCGCTGGGCGAATACGCCCCAGTGCGCATGGTAAATCTGGAAAAATGTGCAAACTTGACAAATGTCCGGCAAACCGTTTTATTACTGACTATGAAAACTGTAAAAGAATAGAGACATAGGGACCATACTTTTGCTTCAAGTAATGGCCGTTTTATTACTGACTATGAAAACTGTAAAAGAATAGAGACATAGGGACCATACTTTCGCTTCAAGTAATGGTCTTTTTGATTTCTTGTGGCCTACTTTACTTACGTTTAGCTATGCTTTCTTTAGACGAGCCCAGAACCACCACAGACAGGACTCCTCTATGGGGCCCAGTCATAAAGCTGATGGTGGCTCCACTTATCCACCACCCTCACAGCTCCACTCAGGACCTTCAAGGAATGTATGGGGCCAAGATATTTTTGATGGCAGCCCTGTAAACGCCTGCTATTCTATGGAATCCTTGTCTACCAAGCCCGACACCACAGTGATGATCTCCATTCTTTACAGTGATCAAGGCCAGTAAGTCTAAAATGTTTGATTACTGGTGAAATAATCCCAAGGCTGTCAATAATGGCAATAAAGAATAGCCTTTGGTTTCCAATCTGTGTCTAGGAAACTTCCCAGGGGCTCACTCAGCACCTACAGAAAACTGCAGGGGGAAGATCAAGTGACACAAATGCTTGTTGGGCACCTCCCCAATGTCTATGGGAATGAGCCCCTAGTGGTCTTAAATGAGGGTGGTATTCTGTAAGCAGGAGAAAAAAAATACATTGGAGGCATGATCATTGTATGTTTCAGCAGTTAATGGAAGATGAGAATGGCTTGAGGCGTGTAAAGGGCAATTGCCCTTTACACGCTGAAAAAGGAGAAATATGATATAAATAATTATCTAATATTAATATTTAATATTTGCTTCACAATAACCTCCAATATCTCTATTAGAGATCAATAAGATACATATGTTGCAAATACTAACAATCATATCAGCCCAACGGCCACTAATCTGATACACAAGAATGGCCGCTAAGGCTCTCCCAACACAACCAGTGAACTGTCCTAAGAAAGAAATATATTAATACCTTAAATACTTTGCAACTTATAATCTATTGTGTGAGAAATTATCCACTACACACACACAGTAAGATGTATTTATAAAACGGGTTTAATTAGCAGCACAGTAATTAACCTTACTAACCCAATATGTTCCTAGAGTCCCCCAGATAACCTTATATTACAGGCAGTCCTTATATTAAAGTTACAGTAAGTTACGGTACAATATAGGTTATAATGGATATATAGAGAGAGACAAAACAGAGACAGATACACAGAGATACTTATGTTTGCTTCATGGTCATTCATTCATCCCCCCGCCATCCATCGACTGCCGGGCCCCCAGCACAAAGCTTACTAATGTATGAACAATAGAGGGAGTGACCAGCATTCCCCGCCTCGTGGGAGTGTCTGCCAAGCTCGACCCCCCATCAGGACTCTTACAAATTAGATGTATATTTCATAAAGGCTATAACTCTCACAATATGCATGCTATCAACTTGTAACCAAGAAATTCATGATCCCCATAAATTTCTTAGTTAAATGAGCCTAAACACCAAATGTATATCATCCAGGGTCCAATACTATGTGGATTGTCAGGCCCTGGACAATATATGTACACCATGTTTGATATCAAATGAAAGGTCTAATAGTTCTGAATGAGAATCTCTCATTAATATCGGCATGAGTGACATATTACAAGAGTTACAATACTTCCCAGAAACAACAGCTAATGCTCAGGTGTCCAATGTATATTGGCCGTCTGGACTTTTCAAGGCAAAACACCCCAGCAGTTTGAGGCAGCTTCCTGGCAGCTAGGTGTGATTAGGTGTCTATTGTACTTATAGGCATGGCAGGATGTGGGACCACTATTTGAGTGTTAATTATGGACAGCATCCTGTAACACACGCCTCAATTGCTACAATTGCTAGTACAATTGCTACAATTGCAAGTACAATTGCTATTTTTGTGAGCCGGCACCAGGTGACCTACTTTCTTGAACTTATTGCCTTTCACAGTTATACATCTAGCTGATGGCAACTTTTTACACTAAGCCTTTCTGTTCCTGCTAAGCTCAGCACATGGTGCCCTTGAACACAAAACTTGTAACTTGTCATCCCGATAGGCTGCCAGCCCAGTAACTTCTTTTGCTTGGACCACAATAGACTCACATCTCTCCTTTCACTGGCATGTGTCAGGGAGTTAGGCTTATAAATTACATATTGCTGCTTTTTCAAGGTGTATTGCACTTCATATAATGCGTGGGTGCTTCTGAAAATGTGCTTCTTGTGTACATGTTTATTGTATATACAACTACTATTAAAACAGAGGAATATAGTGGACTGAACAGAGAAAAAAAACAAGTGGTTCAACAAGCCATTATATTGACATTTTGACATTGATTCAACAAAGTTCCCTTGAAATAGTCCCTAAATTAAAACTTACCTTATTCACACTTTATTTTAGAATAAAGCTCACAATAACATGAGGTGATAGAACATTCCAAATGTTTATAAAGCTTAAAATGTATTGTTATTAAAGAACCTCAGACCATGGGTTTGCCAAATGGACCTGTCACTAGTTCTTGCAGCGGTTTTGGTATCTCATCCTGGCATTGCTGACCTGCTTGGCAAGGAAAGAAAGAATGGAAAAAAAGAAGGATTAAATAAGAAAGAAAAAATAAACCGAGTTGGAGGAAAGAAAGGAAGGATGACCGGAAACACATGAGGAATAAAACAAAGAGCAAAAGAGTAGCATGTATGATGAAAAGAAAAGAAAGAAAAAAGAGAAAAGAATGACCTAAAATAAAGAATGAAAGAATAGCAGACAAAGTCAGAAAGAAAGAATAAAAGAAAAAAGAAGCAACGAAAGAATAGCATATATGACAGAAAGTCAGAAATAAAAAATAGAAGAAATACAAAAATGAATGAAAGAATATCATAAATGACAGTCAGAAGGAAAAAAAGAACAAAATAATGAATGACAGAAAGTTAGAAATAAATAATAAAAGGAAGTTTGTGTGCTCATTGCCAAATTTCTTCCATTCAGGAGCACCACCACCTACAGCTATGGAAGGTAGATCACTCGGGGGAAGACCCTAAATTGGAAGGGGACACACAGCAGTGCCTCCATGCCAAACCCTGAGATCAGGTACTCTGCTGCCAACTGGGTCCTGACCCTAGGAGCTCCAAACCAAGACCGTCCGAACCCCGGGTGGGCCAAATCTGGACCCCTGCGCGCTTTCCTCACACTGCAGTGTCCCACGCTATCGGTTTGAAGATGAACTTCAGGTATCCAAACGGGGTCTCCAGGAAAATATAGACAGAGTCAAGCCCACATCGACTGCAAGAAAATAACTGAAGGTGTCCTGCCCTATATAGGCCAGGAGGAGCTTGGTTTTTTCTTGCAGTTCCGTCCTGTGGCTGAGGTTAACCCACGCATTGCTTAATGGTGGTGCCCTGGAATGGAAGGGACGAGAAAGAAAGAATAAAAAGACAGCATGAATGGCCAAAAGAATAAAAGAAATGAGAGACAGAAAGGAAAATCTATTTGCCACCTACTGACTGCACAGTCCTGGTTACTACCCAATCCTGCGTCCTGCATATGGACTGTCCTGTCCTGCATAGGGGCTGCTGGGAATAAGCATGTCACATGGGCCCTTCAAAGGTGCAGGGGCCCTGGCACCTACCAGGGTAAGCCCAGTGCTAATGCCTGCCCTGATTATGTGCATAGTTGTCATGTTGTACTATAAGTATTTTACGTATCTTACCACCTGTAATTGGAATAGGGACTTTGAGCATACCAATTAGGATGTTCCACTCCTTAAACTGGACCAACAGCCTGGCACAGTTGGAAAAGAAAACTCCCCAAAACTCCCTTGCCCCACTTGCATGCAGGATACTGAACCATTGTCAGCACTTACATTTGCTCCTGTACCCACTCAAAACTGAAACTCCTCCTCACAGATTTTCTCCTGATAGCAGCCATCTTGGAGCTTCCTCTTCCAGCATCTCAACTGTGCTACTGTCTGGATTCAACTGACATAATAATATGAATAGCAACAGGAAACCCAGCAGCACTTCCTGTTTGCAGACGGCCTGCAGATTGCTGAGCCCCCATTTTGTTTTGAAAATTTACAGCAGGAAAGGTAAACTAATATTTATGTGCCACAATCTAAATTGCCCTGGGTAGGCATGTATATGAGCACTGTTTGTTGTATTGGTCTGGTTTAAGTAATTTTGACTGTCGGTCCACTTTAGCAACTCTTAATAATCCAAGAAACAGGCTTTCAGTACTAACCCTTCCAGGATATTCACAGTAACAAATGCAGCCTTCTTCTCAAAGTTATTGAACCAACCTAAAGTTTTATTTGATGCTAGATGCCCTTTAAGATCTCCTCTATCTAGCAACAATCAGAAAACCATCAGGCAATTCTGAAAACTATGCCATATGTAATGTCGCAGAAAAAAATGTCATATGCCAAAATGACAGAACAAATGGAAACAGTTTTTAGTGCTAGCAATTGCAATCATTTAGAATAGAATAATCTGACTATGCTTTCTACCACTGTTTATTAAAAAATCATTGCCCAAATAAATTATGGTTAAATGTTAAAAAGAAGAACAAAATAAAACTACATAAGCTGATTATAACCATTGCTAGATGCCTGGCTAACATTTGTTCCACTCATTTCATTGCTCAGCCAACTGATTTCCCCTGATTAAGGTTTTTATTCGTTTTAGATGTAGATGTTTTTCCAGCATTTGAGATTGTAAAAAATCTACTTCCCCAGCATTAAGGTGGAGAATTTTCTCTCAGCAAAGAGAATGCAGTTCTTTAACATTTTGAATATCCCATTTTAGTTCCCTGTCCCCTAGATCAACAAGAAAAACGCATATACAGGCACTCGTCCAATCAGAGCCGTTTGCCATGCATATGTAATGCTGGGCAAACTTCACTGGCAATCGGGAGCATGAGTGGCAGCATCCACCGCAGCGGATGCTGGGGATGCGCCGCTGCTCCCAGTGGAACAAAACCTAGGGCTGGCCGCACTGGGTTTTGTTTCGCTTTAAGGTGGAAACATTTTCTCCAATGGTTAGATGGCAAATCGATAATAAGATGGTTTATAACTTCAAAGAAGATGAGGTGGAAAATGTATTTCTTCAGCATTGAAATGAATAATTCTTCTCCAAAGTTGAGGGATAAATATGTATTTGCTGGTGGTTATTTTTTTTCTCTGTCTAAATGTATGTTTTTTTTTCCTCAGAAATGAGCTGTGGGTAATTGGTAATGATGTAGGTGTAACAACACTGACAGTACTAATGAGCAAAGAACACGTTTACCTTCTTTACTTGCATAGGGAGTTTAGACAATAAACAGTGCCAGATCAAACACATTGTCAACTCTACTACAGTATCTTGTGTAAACATACAGGAAAACTGCTATTGTATCAACAAATCTTTCTTTTTGTGCAGGTTTGCTTGGCTATGATGCTGAGAAGTGACGATAATACATGAGTGTGTGCTTGTGTATATACTTATATATTTATACTTACTGTAATAGGTTGTTTGCCAAAATGGCAAAAGATAATATGAATAGACACTTCTGGATGTCAAAAGGAGCAATTGTGTAGCACAAGGGGTCCTAGGAGAGACCATCATGTTTTGGCTTACTGGCCCCTTAAAGAGGAATAACCACCTCCCCTGAGTCTGTAATATTTAGAGTCAGCCATCTACCTATTAATAGGGCAGGACACACACCAGCAATCACACCACATCCTTGCCATACCTTTAGCCTAGACACATACATACCTACAGCTATACAACCAACGGGATGCTCTCCATTCAGATATTTTGCCTCTCTGAGCCCAGAGCAAAGAGATGGGAGATACACCTAGAGGGGCATCTCAAATTGCCCCAAGCACAAGGAACAAAACCTAAGCTGGTGAAAAAATGTGGTCCTCTTTAAGAAGCTGCCAGTAAGGTGCTCCATAGGGTCCTGGAGTCTGGCCAGTAAAGGAAGCTGGGTTGATGGGCCAAGTAGCCCAGTCCTGATCCATGTCTGGAGAACTATACAGGGGCTGACAAACCTGAGATGAAGGCTGCTAATTTTGGATGGGCCATGCAAAGGCTTGCCCCTGTGCTGCTGTGCATGTGGACCAGGTGCATAAGGCAGCAATAGCTGGGCCGTGTGGAGGCCTGCAGCCAGCCATGCATGTCTGTACAAGATTAATACAGACAGTGCACAAGGAGCCGGTTGAGGGACAAGAAAGCCTTTAATGATTTGGAGCAGGAGCTCTGACTAAATGAAAACTGAGAAGCCTGAGGCCAGTGAAGGCCATATACTGGTCCTAACGTTGAGTTAGCCAGGAGGCTATTTTTATGACATGGAGTTTTTATTGATTGCTGACTGCTGGGGAAAGCATTTTCAGTTTGATGTATGTAGAAAATCAAACTATTTGAGCTAAATATTCCTGTGCACCTCCTGTCTGTGAAGTCTGTGAAGCCCAAAGTGTCCTAGAGTCATATACTGTATATATATATATATATATATATATATATATGTCACATAAGACGCACGTTTATTACCTATTTCCCTATTTTATTTCACTTTATGACTGTATTATATAATGAAATGTAGACATCATAATTACCTGAAGTCTCATGTTTATATCTGCTAACATAAGCCTCCTTTACAGAGAAACCCAGAAAGAGAAACAAGTAGGGTGGAAAAGGATTTTCTATTGACCAGTCAAACTATACTGGATGATGCTTTAGTTATTTAGTTATTGGAGGAAAGGGCAGAAAAGCTGGTCACATGGGTCTGTGGTGCTGCTTGAGCATGTGGCATTATTGGGGCCATTGTTTGGCCTTTCAGTGCTTGTATGCAGAGCAGGACATCCCCCACCATTCAGCCTAATTCAGAGACCCTTTAAGCCCTATTCGACGGGAGTGTCCCTTTAATACAGTGTCCAAGATTCACTTTAATGAACCTGAATCGAGTTGTACATGTCTATTTTGCAAATCTTAGGCATTGTTATTCAGTGTGGTGCTTTGAAAAGCAACATCGTGTCCTGGTGATGACACCAATGCCTCATCCCTCCCGTTATGGGACTTGTATCCATATTCATGTGTAAGCAAAAGCAAGGTTGTTGCCATTTTTGCTGTCGTTTTGACGGAAAACTATTCCGTGTCCCCATTTTACGTACTCCCTTAACAATAAGGCATCAGGTAACAATTTCAGGAAAGTTTGCAGTCTGTGCTTCCTCTCTTAATGGTGCATATTAAGTCAGAACAGGCAAAAAACATTGTGGTTTTATGACCACGGCACAAGCTGTAAAATATTCCCACGGTGAACATCTCTTGTCTTTTTCATACCTTAAATTTACTTTCTAATAGTTTGCCGCATGCTAATTGGTATAGGTAGTTTTGTCACTAAGATAGCAAAGATATTTTATATTGATCTCTAAAGCCTCCTCAAAATGTCATCGATTGGGAGAACAGTGGGAAGCCAAAGTTGCGTTGTGCTGGTAGCTATTTTGTGGGGACAATGGAGCGGCTTTTGTGCTGCCTCATTCTTTTGTTCTCTTCTTTATTTTTTGCTTCCCTCAGAGGTTACCAGATGGGAGATCTCTACAGGAAATTTACAGCCCTGCTGTACTTGTCACCATTCATTAAAGATAGGAGGAACTGCAATATTGTCCTCACACAGTTGGCTAATATATTTACCTTAGAAGACTCATTCAACCTTTTGCTAATATCTTTACACTCGAAGACTCACCTAACTTATTTTCCTTCTTTTTACACTTCACAATGGTGCGCGTTCACAACCTTTACAGACTTATATAGAATGACTGATGAGCTCAGGTTACAAGCCTCTCCTTTAAAGCCAAGTCTTACTCCTTGGACGAGCAGTGGAAATTTCCAATAGTTTTATTATAGCGAACTGGCAGATGGTGCAGTGAGTTGGCAGAACCGTACTCTATAAATAGATGCTGAAGGCTGAATAAACAATTTTCACTATCTTACCATATACCATCGAGGCAAAATCTGTAGATTAAACATTATCATTAAAGTGTGGTTTCAATATTTCATTTAGGAATGGAAAGCTGTTAAAATGGAAAGGTGTTAAAGGGCTTTATAGTAAAGTCCACTTTGGTGGACCTTCCAATGAGGGTTAAGGCATCAAGCTTTCTGCAACCATTCCTGTGGTGGTGTTTTCTCTCTTCAGGACCTGGTTACTCTTTGTGCTCCCTGCTGTTTCTGAACTCCAAGTATATGATTGTGTTGTACAACCCTAGACCGAGTCTCTATAAGCAGCTAGGCCTGGTTCTGTTGTCTATCTTACACATCTGGTGAGACAAAAACAATCAGTGTGGAAGCCAGTGTGGAGCTTACAGGAAAGCAAAGCCCAGATGAGAGTGGCTGCAGGTAAGCAAGGTAGCCTAGTGTCTTAAAGGGACTGTCCAGACATAAAACAATAAATACATGTACTGACCTATTGTCTCGTGGAGCTGAACCGTCAAAGTTTGGTTAATTGAAACTTACTGGTTCCCAAGATCAAGTCTTCCACCATCAATGCTTGACCATCGCTCACCATTGACACAAGCTATTAATGGCTGCTTTCTTTTTTTCTGTGACTTCCACTCAATTCATTCAGTAGCTGGAACACCCCTTCTATTGCAGTATATGAAGCAGGCATGGTCAGTCACCTTGACTACTCTGGAAGCCCCTAGTGAATGGTATACTAGGAGCCATTGTTTTACTCGGACCTGAACTCTTATAAATGATATTTCCTTAGGGGGATTTGGGATACCCCTTGGTTTACCCATATACTTCCCTTGATCTCTAACCCCATGGCTGCAGAAAAACTTTGCTGCACTCTTTGCAAATACACTGGCAAATATCATAATAGGCGTACATCAAAAGTCTGAATCAAATGAGGCCTGAGCAGCTCATGTGGGAACCAGAGTTGAGTTTTTGGTTATCTCCGGGGGATACACACAGCGGAGGATTCCAAATCAGGATATCCCACCAAGGAGGAACATAACCCAAGAAAGTCATTGTCCAGGCAAAAAATACAAAAAGCTTTACACACATTTTGTCCCCCCACAGCTACTCTGTCCAGCTTCAATGTTTTACAACTTACTGAATGCTGAAACCAGCAGTGTGGCGGAGTGGACAGAGGAGCTGTGGAGGACAAAAGGCAAATATCCCTTTAAATAAATAAAAAATACTAGTACTTTCCTTTGTCTTCTGCAGCTGTCTATTCTTACTACAGTAGCTTACTTACCAGGACATGAGGCTGGCTTCCTTGGTCCACATGTGCTCCTAGAGCCTGTGAGCCCATTTATGCAATTTATTTTTTTCCTTCTGTATATAAATTAAATATAAATGTAATGTAATGTAAATGTAATACACATTTTATTCATTTCTCTAGTGGTTCTTTATTTTTCCTCTTCATGTCAAAAGCTCATTTAACAATGTCCACTGTCCTAGAAATAAAATCCTTATATTAACTGAATTGTACTTGGTGATCTATAAATTGATTCTTTAGTATAAACTGAAAAGGTTGATTGGTTTTGCTTAGGTTTGCCATATCCATCAGTACAAACCAAAGAATACATTTTACAGACAGTACTGGTAAAAGTGTTGCATCCTGCTCATAAAAGGCGTTGCTAACTACAACTTTTCTACAATGGTCTGTGCAGCAGCAGCAGCTAATTTTCGGAGACTTTATGGGCATTTTCTTACACTTTTATCACCACCTCCCAGCTTGTTAAATTGCTGCTCATTTATTCACACTATAAAACACGTTGGCACTTTGTTGAATATAGTTCTGTATGTTAAATGGCAGGCAATCTGCTTTGATACATAAAGGCTGATTCATTACTAATGCCAGGTATCGGCAGATGAGCGTCTGCAGCGAAGCGCTTAGATCGATCGCTAGTAATCTCTGTGATCGGCTATGGTTCGCTGTTACCGAGCGCCTCAGTCGCCGTCATTGATGAATTTGATGTGTGAGTCGCTATAACACCAGTACAGAGCTATATGGGAGCGAACGGTAGCGACTGGTCAGTGTGAGTGACTCAAACCATATTCATAAAAAAAAAAAAAACAGCCTCACAAAGTGCTGGCGCTCAAAATTGGGTCGCTGTAGCCCAGAGCGCCAGAAGCTGTGTGATTAAAGTCCGTTTTTGAACACATATCCACTAGTAACAAAGCGAAAACATATGGAATGACATTGTTATTGCATTGTGACATTAACACTAATACCAGACCTGTAATGACAATTCTGCATAAAAATATAAAAAAATCAAAAACGTTTTCAAAAAATGACATTTAATAGGCCAGGAGAGGTCACACAATGATTTGATAAAAAAATTAAAAAAAAAAAAAAATTTTACAGAAAACCCTGTTTTAAAGAGAAGAAAAGTAACGTCCATTGAAATGTATGGAAGAGCGCCAGGTAGTACCAGAGCGCTGGGAGTATACGCTGAGCCATCTGTGATGATGAGTCGTACGTTCCATGGTGCTGTTAAGTCGCTCACCAGAATCACTTTGATAAATGTATATAATGGGGCAAATCCCACTATTTGCCCAACCACCCATCAAAACATGGCACTACCGCTGTTATCAAAAATAGATATTTCTTTATTACTAGAAAGCATCACATATACTGGACAAAGTTAAAAAACATTGAAGACAACAATATGTACAATAAGGAAGGGTACAACATATGGGGGCAGTGGGGATGGCAGTTCTAGTAAAAATTATTATCACACTTCAATATATATTGAACCCGGCTGCAAACTAAAGTGCATCAGTGCAATGTGCTCAATTCCATATGTGCTGAGTGGCACCTACTAACTAAATCAATACAAGCCTAATAAAAAATCATATACCAGAACCATATGGTTCTAATCCCTAACAGTGAAGACGGTTGTGGGCAGTGGGCAGGTGGTCGTACAGTCATGTAAGTTCACTTTCTCTTATACTGGGGATTGTTGCTTTGGTCCCCCCTGGCGTGGTTCTCATATATATTACTTATAGTTATAGTTAGGTGGTTTTACTCATGGCTCACATAGTTGCATTGTTCACTGTTAGGGATTAGAACCATATGGTTCTGGTATATGATTTTTTATTAGGCTTGTATTGATTTAGTTAGTAGGTGCCACTCAGCACATATGGAATTGAGCACATTGCACTGATGCACTTTAGTTTGCAGCCGGGTTCAATATATATTGAAGTGTGATAATAATTTTTACTAGAACTGCCATCCCCACTGCCCCCATATGTTGTACCCTTCCTTATTGTACATATTGTTGTCTTCAATGTTTTTTAACTTTGTCCAGTATATGTGATGCTTTCTAGTAATAAAGAAATATCTATTTTTGATAACAGCGGTAGTGCCATGTTTTGATGGGTGGTTGGGCAAATAGTGGGATTTGCCCCATTATATAGAGGCCGATTCATCAATAGCGCCAGGTAGCGACAGATGAGCGACTGTAGCGTGATTTTTTCAGCGCCAGCCAGTATTCGCTGTGCTTGGCCGGCATTAGCTTGATGACAGCGACTCAGTCGGTGTGCGGTAATGTTGAATACGGGCTGGGGGGTCGCTGTTTCACAGGTCCAGCGTTGTATGTGAGCGCCTGACAACGAATGGCCAGAGCGAACGACTAGCTTCATATTCATCAAAAAATCACGCTCCGAATGTGCTGTCGCTGTCCATTCCTTGTTTAAACCCCAGAGCGCTGGCGGCGATCTGTATTAACTAGTTTTTAACCCCTAAACAACCATATTTTTTGAATGTAACATTATACATGTTTTTAGAATCATTTTGTAATATGAATACATTAATCTCAGACCTGTTAGATCAATTCTGCACATTTTTTTTTTTTTTTTACTTAAAAATAAATCCTAACATTGCAGAAGTGTTCTCCGATTTATTGACATTAAAAAAAAAAAAAAAAAATTATTACCAATTAATTATGAATAATTATAGATTGCTCCATTGAAATGCATTGGACATCGCCAGGGAGCGACAGCTCATACCTGGCGCTGTGAGGGAATTTGCAGCGGCGCTGTTCGGTCCAGGCGGCTTCATGATGAATGCCGCGCTAGCCGTCGCTCTCGCCGGCGCTAGCCTCATTTTGCTTGATAAATGCGTCATTGTGACCACCGCCGGGCGTACTTGAGTCGGTAGTCGCCGTTAGCTGCCGCTACCTGGCGCTCGTCAGACACTACCTGGCGCTATCGCTTGATGAATAAGGGCCATATTCTTAGAGTGTTTAATACCCACGTGTGCACACTGCCCTTTCTATTTGATTATCCTATTGTGAATATACATTTTGTGTAGTTTTCGGTGCAGTCTCAAAACATTTTTTAACTTTGATAAATGTGGTATTGCGTACAGCGCGGCATTCACCGTTCGCTACCTGTCGCTGCCAGTCGCTACCTGGCGCTATGGCTTGCTGAATAAACCCCTAAACCTCTCTAAACTCCACCCAAAGGGGGATGGCAGACTAGAACATTCACTTCTCTTCATTATCATCTTCTTAATAAAGTGAACCTACAGTCCAAAACGCCTTTATGTCCTTTTTAATAAGCACCAACTGGGCCATTTCTAGGGGGAGAAATCACCTGTATTGCAAAAGACAGTCTAGAAAAGACAATTCTTGGAAATATAGTAGATGATAAGGATAAGGTTTACTTATACACCCTGCACTTTTGCTGGTGCATGCAGATGCTTTTACCCATCATGCCATGCTTTGTGCTTTGTTATTGGGGCGATTATTCCTGGCTAAGGAGGCAAGCAGCTAGAGTTTCTTCTCTGTAAAATTGGAATGGCATGTTCAAAACCTTTCACCCCATATTTCTCCTGTAAAGAAAAACATCAAGCTTGAAATGATTTTTCATGCAGGGTGTATAAGTAACCTCTCCTCTATCTAGCTAGACTATCTAGCATGTACTGTATATACATTTTTTGTATATTAGACAAGTTTGCGGTAGTGCTCCTTTTACATTACAAATGCTTCTCTGCCCAGTTCCCAGTTGTATGCAGTGTGATTGTTCCCATTAATACTGGTTCACTCAGTTTTAATCAAGAACCAATAACGTGTAATGATTTTTGCATGGGGCAAACTCATTTTTTGACAGGCTAGATTACATTCCTAGTATTTTGTAATTGTTTATATTGACGTGTCAAAGGTTGCTTGATTGCATCATTACTTATAATGTCATCCTATAATAGATTATTTTAAGGGGTCACCACTGGGGTTTCAGCCCACACTGTCACTAATAATGCATGTAGATGTATTCATTCAGTTGTGATGTATATTTGTAATGAATACCGTTATTGAGAGATGGTAGAACATGGTAGAACATGTACCACCAGTGGTATGTGAGCTGCCCCCTGCCAGGGGTGCCTGTCCATACATTCCACCCCTCCTGGGTTTTGGTAGTGCAGCTTGTCTTCCCCACCAGGGAGAGAAATAAGTGGAGTTTTTGGTTTCGGGCTCTAAATAGCTGTTTAGTGTTATCTCTGGGGAAACAAGCAGCCCTAGTAATTAGGGAAGCATGGTGGGCAACCCACTGCAGTCATACAGAAGAAGAGAAAGATTCAGTTATGCTAGTGGGTACGTATGCCACTTAATGGCGCAGATGGAGGATGTGGGGTGGCCGCATTGTAATTTGGGTCTGGGTGAGGGTAATCCCTCCTGCATATTAGTTTCTAGGGTCTGAGGTTCCCACTGCATATTTATTTTATTGGGTCAGTAGGGGGTTTGCTTACTCTCAGCATATTAACTTGGCTCTGAAAGGTGGTGGATCTGCTCTCCCTTTACAAATTCATTTTGTGGGTCTGGGGTGGGTGATCCAATAGATCTCTGTCTTCTTGGTTCTAAGTGATAGGCTCTTGATAATATTTATCCTGATTTGGGATTAATATTAGAAATGTATATAAACATGTTACATAAACATAGTTATGCAACCAATACTTTGCTTCTTTATTCTTTATTTTTCTTGTTTTACTCTAATATTTTAGTTTGTTTTTTAACTGCAATATACAGATTACGGGTACCATTGAAGGTTAAAAGGTTTTGAAATGATTCTTCTTGGTCTGATATTTTTCATGATAAAACCTGCCGTTTCAGCTGCCTTGCTGAAAACATACAAGGACCTGAAATGACTTTACTTATCCAGTTACACATCTTCTCCTTTCTATATTTAGGCAACCTAATGTATCTTTTTTAAGAAAATATAGCCAACCTCAAAACTCTCTCATAGTTGTTGATGTGCAGTTGTGGTGTAGTTGCTGTGAAGATTTGGCAGCCTAATCTTAAAATGGACCAACAGTCTATTGCTTTTTATTTTACTTTTACATTGATAAAAACAAAAATGGTCATTAATAAGCATGCAAACCGCTGCATGCTTATTAATTACTTACTCACCATACCTGCCCACCAGCTCCCGGACTTCTCGTTCCCACTTTAAGAATGTTACTTGGCATGAGCTAGTGCTAGGTTCTGTTTCTACAGAAAAGTTTGGAAGAATCTTTAAAGGGATAGTGCCACACCATAAAAATCATACTCAAGGCTGCCTCTATCTAAAACACCATTTATGAGCTGAAGGCCACATTTCACTCTGTTTATATTTGCATTTCATAGCAGCTAATATGCTCTCTTTTTCTCCTCTGCTTCCGTTCCGGGGCACCACCATTAGCAACGTGTGGATTCATCTCAGCCATAGGCTGGGACTGCAAGATAGAAGAAAAAGTAGATCCTCTTGGCTTATACAGAGCAGGCTGTGGCAGGACTGAAGCAGGGTGCCTTACCTCTGTGTGTCTCTGACTGAGTCACGTTCTCTATCCCTTGGGTCATCTACTCCCATGACTCCATGGCACCCTGCGAGAGACGCAGTCTGTATTGCCCATGGCTGCTGGGTGGGGCCTGAGCTAGGTGGCAGGGCTCCCTGGTTTCAGTGTGTTACTGTTTGTGATTACTACTGCTGGCAGCCATGCTGGTCAGAGGATGGGAGGAGGGAGCGAGACGGCCGCATTTGCGAAGTTCCGCGGCTCCGTCCTCCTGCTCCTCACTAACAGCAGCGCCCTCTTGAGCGGTCCCTGCTGCATCCCTGTATCGTCGCTCCTGCACTGCGCTCCTGTTCTCCTGGGCTGAGTATTGAATCCAGCACGGTTGCCACCCCACGGTTTTTCCCTGGTCAGGTAGGGCTCCTTCTGGTGGCACCACCTTTTCACTTGTACTGATTCTATTGGAAATCTGATCTGGTTGTTGCAGGCTGGGGGTCCAGAAGCTGCTGCATCTTTGGCCAGTGGGTTGATCTCCTGGAGAGGGTGCTTTTCCGGTAGTGCAGGCTTGTCTGACAGGCAGGAGGGTGTGGGGACCAGCGCTCCAGCTGTATTGCTTAGCAGTTAGAGCAGCCATGTTACCATGTCAAAGGCATCCAAGGCACCAGGATTTAGTATTTTTACAGAGAGGTGCCACATGTCCCATGTGACAAGCGCGTCTGACCGCGGACGTGGGACGCCAGTGCACTGCGCTGTCCTACACCGCCTTCCGCGCCTCTGTTGATTCATCCCCTCAGGAGGCAGTGACGTCACTGCTGAAAGACGAACATTCCACGATCTGACAGGGCATGCGTCTCTTTGGCCTGATGTTGTCTACCATTGAGGCAGTTCCGTATGCCCAGTTCCACTCCAGGCCTCTATAAATGCTGCTTCTAGTGAAATGGTGCAGTACTGTGCAGACGTTGGACCATCGCTTCATACTGACAAACTATGCCCCGTGATCCCTGCATTGGGGGCTGAACCAGTAGTTGCTGGAAGTGGATCGTTTGACAGTCTGGTGGGTCATCCTGACCTCAGACTCCAGTCTGATGTGTTGAGGTGGAGTTCTGGACAATCAGATGGCTTAAGGTCTCTAGGACCAATGGGAGCGCCGTCAAGGCGATTCTGCTGGTTCTCAGGCATTGGTCTGCCTAGCTCGGGGGCCTTCTGCTCAGGGTACAGTCGACCAATTCCAAGCAGATTCCTATCATCCTGATCGTCCCACACTGGCCCAAAAGGGTGTTGTTCGCGGATCTGGTCTGCCTGGCTTTGGGGCCCCCGTGGTGACTCCCCAACTGCCCAGATCTTCTGAAACAGGGTCCTCTGTGGCACCCCAATTCTCCAGCACTGGCTTTAGTGGCTTGGCTGTAGAGAACAGCATATTACAAGAGAGGGGTTTGTCCGTCGTGGTAATTCAGACCTAGATTCGGGCACGGAAACAGTAATCCTCTAGAATTTACTATGGGACTTGGAGGGCCTTTGTGTCTTAGTGCAAATTGAAGGGCCACTCCTGTAGAAGGTTCTCACTACCCAGAATTTTGGAGTTCCTCCATCAAGGCCTGCACGCTTGCCTATAGCCCAAAACCCTTAAGGGCCAGGTCTCAGCCTTGTCCATTTTTTTCCAATGGACAATCGCAAAGCATAGATTAATCCAAACTTTCATGCAGGGGACTGCGCATTTTAGCCCTCTGCCGTGGTTGATAGTCCTGCCCTGGAATATCAATTTGGTCCTATCAGCACTCCAGGGGCCCCCTTTGAATCCATGGTGGAGTCCTCTATGACAATGCTCACGATGAAGATGGATTTTCTGGTGATCTGGTGATCACCTGCATCTGATGGGTTTCTGAGCACTTTCGATTAGATAATCCTTTTTGGTGCTGCATGAAGACAACGCGGTGTTTCCTGTGAAGCAGGAATTTTTTCCAAGGTGGTCTCTCCTTTCCATCCTAATCAGGAGTGCTACCCTTCTTGTGCTCACGCCCCACTCGCCATAAGGAGAGACTCCTGCATTCCCTCAATGTTGGCAGGACATTGAAGTATTACTTGCCTGCTACTTGAGAGGTAAGTAAGACAGATGTTCGTGATCCCAGAAGGTGGCTGGCAGGTCCACACTTAGCAGCTGGATCAGGCAGAAGGTCATACAAGCCCATGCCTGCAAGGGGAAGGAGATGCCCTTTTGGGTCACCGCTCACTTCACCAGGGTAATTGATGTGTCTTGGGCTTTCCAACACCAGGCAAGGTCATCACTCAACATCTTCACCAATTATTACAGACTTGATGTCAGGCAATCTACCGATGCTGCAGCATAAGGTGTTGCAGATGGTGGTAAACCCGTCACCGGGGTTTAAGCTTGAGGTGTCAGTGTTGTTGTACTCGGCTAGGTTAACGCAGTCGGCTGTTGGCTGTTCTTGCAAGGTCCCACTCTTATTTATGGTACTGCTTTGGGGAGCCCCACGCGTTGCTTCTGGTGGTGCCCCGGAATGGAAGAGATGGAAGGGGAAATTTGTGTACTCCGGGGCACCACACCACCCACATCTAAGTTTTATTGTATTGTTACCTAGTTTAATGGTGTAATGCTAGTGTTGTGACCTAGTATACCTAGGAAGGGTTAATGGCAATTGTGTATTGTTTGTGAAGCTTTCAGAAAAGGGTGATTGATTGTGAGAGGTAACAATTTGTTCAAGGCTTGCTTGTTTACCAGACACTGCTTTTGTCATCTCATCCTTTCATAACACCTAGGTTATTATACTTTTACCTGTTGAGCACTCTGTGAAAAACCCAGGGTTCCATTGCCTGGAAGCTAATGCTCAGATCCTAAGACTTGACAATGCAGGTCTAACGACTTCCCTGGTCTTCTCTAGAGTGCCCCACAGGGGAGGATAGCCTTTTCAGTGTGGGATGTCCAGGTTTGCCGGGGGAGTCAAGGGACTGAGCAGCAGGCACTGGTTCTTGGATCCAGGTGACAGATGAAACACAGGGCTGAATTTCAGGAAGGGATACGGTAGCAAACAAGAGTAACAAGAAAGGCTATCCAAAGGGTCATGGTCTGGAAGTCGGCAAAGGGGTGGTTAAAGGCTGTAATCCAAGGTCAAAGAGGCAAGCAACAAACAGATAAAGTTCAAAAGGCATGGGTAGACTATGAGTAATTAAAGAGCAAATATACCCAGGGTCCAAATACACAAAAACAGGAGCAAAGTAGATAGAGCAGGAAGATCTTCTGGTCACCATTTTGACACTATTTTGACAGAAGGTTCCTTATAATGTGCCCTAAGCATGCTCAGTAGGTGTGCGCCTATGAGCTCAGGATGATTAATTCGCAGATGCTTAGTAGACGTACACCTATTAGATCCTGTGCAAAGGTAATTTATTAACTCTGTGGGTGTCTGCTGCAAATGGATTCTAATGCATGTGCAGCGCAAAATGGAACTGGCGCACATGCACCATGAGCCCTGAGTCCTGCACGCACAGCTTCAGTGGACATTCGCATATTGCAAACAAAACCTCACGCACTGTCAGCCCCAGAAGATCCCTGCACTTGTGTGCTGACAGTGGCACTCCCAGACCCCTGGCATGGGTACATATAAGAGAGAAACCTTGATTAGTTGCAGTCCCTCTATGGAGCGAAGGTGCGCATGTGGTTTTTTTTGTGGAAATATGAGCAAATCAAATTTGTTTTAATTTTAACATTAACATTTAGTTTTGTCCAGCTTCCAAGGTTTAGTTATTTTGGTCACCAGACAATGTAAACAATCTTTGCATAACACTTTGGGTGTACAAACATAGCGCCATTAAAGCAGCTAGTTAGGACCCCTACACTGAATGTTGGACTATTTCCTCTTCTTCTTATCTGGCTATTGTAAGAGGGTCACAAAGCCAAGAGGTCAGCATGGTGAGAATGTTGCAAATTTTAAACTCCCTGTGATGAATTCCCTTGTGTATATGTATACTGTATTGTTTTATCCATTATTTATTGCTTATCAAGGTAATTAGATTAATATATTGGATAGGGTGGGCAGAAGGCTAATAGCTAAGGAAGCATGTTTGTATAAAACTAATTGAGGGACGCCACTCAACAGGACCCATGTGACTGCCCTATTCTTCCTCCAGCATTTACAGCCTATACCAGCAGTAGTTAGAACTAAGCTGAAGTTGAATCTAAGCTGACGGGGGGCAGGCAGACACAGAATCTTACCATCCCGACCCAGTCCTCTCCCCTTCACATCCCACATGCAGGCCTCCCTTTCTGCTAATTCATTGATTGGATAGGTCAAACCTGCCGCAAGGGGGGACATACCCCTGAAGCGCGTCACAGGACATTTTAGTTCTACTTGTCCTTCCAAGCTTTTTTAGCTATAGAATTAAAAGTTGGTAAAGGCACACCAGGACAAGCTGCTGGACTCCTACTCAGTAGAAGGTGGTCTTGCTAAAGAGATGGCTAACATAAAAGGGGCTGAAATTCAACTGAGAGAGAAGATTAGAGGGGACCTGCTGCAGGTATGCTTTCATTTTACACTTATCCTAAAAATATTGTCTATGCCAATTTAATAACAAACATGAAGTTTAATTGATGGAAAGTTGTTGAAGTAGACTAATAAAGGCATATGACACCTTTTTATGGCTGTGAAAAGAAACCAGCACGGTCCTGGTCTGGCTGAAAATAAAATCTAGCTTCTAAAGTGGACCAAAACCCAGGATTTTGACTATCCTGGATTTTGGTCCACTCTCCCGGGGCACCCCCGATATATGTGAAACCCCCCAGATCTCCAGCTTCAACTCACCTCACTGCGGTCCTACGGCACATGCGTGGCCACCCGTCCATGTGCGGGACGCGGCCGCATCCCTGCTAACCCTCTAGCAGGGAGCATGCCTGTTAGAGGGAAGCGCGAGATGCAGCCTCCCGCGCTCGGAGCCGCTGAGCTATGGGCATCTAACCCGACGTCTAAGCTCAGCGGCTCCAAGCGTGCTGGCGGCTGCATCTCGCGCTTCCCTCTAACAGGCATGCTCCCTGCTAGAGGGTTAGCAGGGATGCGGCCGCGTCCCGCACATGCCCCATTGGACCGGGATTAAGGTAAGTGTAGCAGCCAACCTGGGGGGTTTCACACAGTGGGGCATCCCAATTTTGGATCACCGCGGGGAGGGAATGGATCGGCCCGGGAATCTTATAGATTCCTACCATGAGAGAATAAACCGCAAGCTTGGCGGGAGTTTTATTCAGTTCGGGTGTATAAGTGCCCCCTCCTCTAATTAGACGGCGTTTTTATTTGTTTTGTAATATTACACAATTTAGCGATAGTGCTCCATTAAGTTAAGTTTGCCTTTTGGCCAGACCAGAACTGTGCTGGCTTCTCTTCACATCTCTACATTACCCTTGGGAGCCCAGATTCTTTGTCATGTGCAGTCTGTGTCTGTGAACTTAAAAGCTGCCTGCTTCACTGCCTCTTTAAAAAAAAGAAACTGAAATAAGTTGCTTTAGAACATTTCTTTAGATGATTTACTAACTGATGTCACCAGATCCACACAGTACCACTGTAAAAAGCCTTATTTGCCTATTTATCTTTATTATTTGGTATTTTTTAAATCTTTTTACCAATTAATAATTCTAAATTCAGCAGCTTTTGAATAGACGTGATGCATTTATAGTAAGAGGTGCATTACTTGCCTTCCCCCAGGGACCATGTTCCTCAATACTGCAGATGACTCAAGGTTGAAGTGGCTTCTCTTCTAGCCCTCATCTAATATGCCACCACGCTTGTAAGGACTTTCAAAACTGTTATGAAAAATGGATAATTAGGCCTTGTCATATCATTAGTTGTATATTGATGCAAAGTTCCAACTTATCCCAAGAGGACATTTTGTTCTTCGTGTATCTTCATGTTCTGCAGCCTAAAATAAATGACTTTACTTCAACCCCAAGTTCCTTTTTTTCTTTTTTTTTTTTTAAACCAAACAAACAGCCTGGCACAGTTGGAAAAGAAAGTTAGCAGCCATTTTGGAGCTTCATCTCCCAGCATCTGAGCAATGCTGCTGTCTGGATTCAACTGACTGGATTCAACTGACATAACCAAACAAACAGCCTGGCACAGTTGGAAAAGAAAGTTAGAAGCCATTTTGGAGCTTCACCTCCCAGCATCTGAGCCATGCTGCTGTCTGGATTCAACTGACATAACTGACAATGCACAGTAACAGGAAGCAGCACTTCCTGTTTGCAGGTGGCCTGCAGACACTTGAGCCACCATTGTGTTTCCACAATTGACTACAGCAGGAGAGGGATGCATATGAGCACTGTTTGTCGAGTTGTTCTGGTTTAACGGATTTATGACTGTTGGTCTGCTTTAAATGCAGAGATTTTAACAGATTTCTTATAAGTGGTTTACTTTCCATCTCTATCCCAAGGAGCATTCAGGTTAAATATGTCATCAAAGAGCTGCAAATAAAAGCTATACTCTCTTGTATGACCTCCTTGTCCCACAGCATTTAGAAAATATAATAATGATGGTTGGAAGTCTAAGTTAATATAATAAAGCACTAATACCTAATGAACAGATATAAATTGGTATTAGTCGGCTGCCTTGGTAACAAGGGGACTGCGAGCCTCCTTGTCTGAAGGAAACTCTTCATAGTAACCAGATTAGCCGATATATTTATCTCATACTCCAGTATGGACAGCTTTCCTCCGGAAGGGTTACTGAGGTTGTTACAGGAATATTGGGTGAAAATGCTATAAATGTTGCGGGGGGGGGGGGGGGGATTCAACTCTTGACCACTGACCCTTATTAAATTCACTTACCTACATTTGCTACTTAAACAACTATTTAAAGCAATTTTTTGGATTTACAAATTTCAAAAACTCAAAAAACTAAATATTTTGTCAAAGGTTTAACCTAAAAACTAAAAAACAAGTAATGAGTCAATTTGCCTGTAAGGAATAGTACCTTGTGGCCTCCACTGACGTCACTGCCACCGAGATCACGGTCCCTTGATACAGGCAATATGTGAGCAGAACCGTGCTCGCACCCTCCTAATCTGTCAGCAGAACCGTGCTCCCACCCTCCTAATCTGTGAGCAGAACCGTACTCGCACCCTCCTAATCTGTGAGCAGAACCGTGCTTCACCCTCCTAATCTGTGAGCAGTACCGTGCTCCCACCCTCCTAATCTGTCAGCAGAACCGTGCTCCCACCCTCCTAATCTGTCAGCAGAACCGTGCTCCCACCCTCCTAATCTGTGAGCAGAACCGTGCTTCATCCTCCTAATCTGTGAGCAGTACCGTGCTCCCACCCTCCTAATCTGTGAGCAGAACCTTGCTCCCATCCTCCTAATCTGTGAGAAGAACTGTGCTCCCACCCTTTTAATCTGTGAGAAGTACCGTGCTCCCACCCACCTAGTCTGTGAGCAGAACCGTTCTCCCACCCTCCTAATCTGTGAGCAGAACCGTGCTCGCATCCTCCAAATCTGTGAGCAGAACCATGCTCCCACCCTCCTAATCTGTGAGCAGCACCGTGCTCCCACCCTCCTAATCTGTGAGCAGAACCGTGCTCCCATCCTCCTAATCTGTGAGCAGCACCGTGCTCCCACCCTCCTAATATGTGAGCAGAACCGTGCTCGCACCCTTCTAATCTGTGAGCAGAACCATGCTCGCACCCTCCTAATCTGTCAGCAGAACCGTGCTCCCTCCCTCCTAATCTGTGAGCAGAACCGTGCTCCCACCTTCCTAATCTGTGAGCAGAACCTTTCTCCCATCCTCCTAATCTGTGAGCAGAACCTTTCTCCCATCCTCCTAATCTGTGAGCAGAACCTTTCTCCCATCCTCCTAATCTGTGAGCAGAACCGTTCTCCCACCCTCCTAATCTGTGAGCAGAACCGTTCACCCACCCTTCTAATCTGTGAGCAGAACCGTGCTCACGCCCTCCTAATCTGTGAGCAGAACCGTGCTCCCACCCTCCTAATCTGTGAGCAGAACCGTGCTTCCACCCTCCTAATCTGTGAGCAGAACCGTGCTCCCACCTTCCTAATCTATGAGCAGAACCGTGCTCCCACCCTCCTAATCTGTGAGCAGAACCGCGCTTCCACCCTCCTAATCTGTGAGCAGAACCGTGCTCCCACCCTCCAAATCTGTGAGCAGAACCGTGCTCCCACCCTTCTAATCTGTGAGCAGAATCGTGCTCCCACCCTCCTAATCTGTGAGCAGAACCGTGCTCCAACCCTCCTAATCCTTGAGCAGAACCGTGCTCCCACCCTCCTAATCTGTGAGCAGAACCGTGCTTCCACCCTCCTAATCTGTGAGCAGAACCGTGCTCCCACCCTCCTAATCTGTGAGCAGAACCGTGCTCGCGCCCTCTTAATCTGTGAGCAGAACCGTGCTCCCACCCTCCTAATCTGTGAGCAGAACCACGCTCCCACCCTTCTAATCTGTGAGCAGAACCGTGCTCCCATCCTCCTAATCTTTGAGCAGAACCGTGCTCCCACCCTCCTAATCTTTGAGCAGAACCGTGCTCCCACCCTCCTAATCTGTGAGCAGAACCATTCTCCCACCCTCCCAATCTATGAGCAGAACCGTGCTTCCATCCTCCTAATCTGTGAGCAGAACCGTGCTCCCACCCTCCTAATCTGTGAGCAGAACCGTGCTCCCACCCTCCTAATCTGTGAGCAGAACAGTGCTCCCACCCTCCTAATCTGTGAGCAGAACCATGCTCCCACCCTCCTAATCTGTGAGCAGAACCATGCTCCCACCCTCCTAATCTGTAAGCAGAACCGTGCTCCCACCCTCCTAATCCGTGAGCAGAGCCGTGCTCCCACCCTCCTGATCTGTGAGCAGAACTGTTCTCCCACCCTCCTAATCTGTGAGCAGAACCTTGCTCCCATCCTCCTAATCTGTGAGAAGAACTGTGCTCCCACCCTTTTAATCTGTGAGCAGTACCGTGCTCCCACCCACCTAGTCTGTGAGCAGAACCGTTCTCCCACCCTCCTAATCTGTGAGCAGAACCGTGCTCCCATCCTCGAAATCTGTGAGTAGAACCGTGCTCCCACCCTCCTAATCTGTGAGCAGAACCGTGCTCCCATCCTCCAACTCTGTGAGCAGCACCGTGCTCCCACCCTCCTAATATGTGAGCAGAACCGTGCTCGCACCCTTCTAATCTGTGAGCAGAACCATGCTCGCACCCTCCCAATCTGTGAGCAGAACCGTGCTCCCACCCTCCTAATCTGTGAGCAGAACCGTGCTCCCACCCTCCTAATCTGTGAGCAGAACAGTGCTCCCACCCTCCTAATCTGTGAGCAGAACCATGCTCCCACCCTCCTAATCTGTGAGCAGAACCATGCTCCCACCCTCCTAATCTGTAAGCAGAACCGTGCTCCCACCCTCCTAATCCGTGAGCAGAGCCGTGCTCCCACCCTCCTAATCTGTGAGCAGAACTGTTCTCCCACCCTCCTAATCTGTGAGCAGAACCGTGCTCCCATCCTCCTAATCTTTGAGCAGAACCGTGCTCCCACCCTCCTAATCTGTGAGCAGAGCCGTGCTCCCACCCTCCCAATCTATGAGCAGAACCGTGCTTCCATCCTCCTAATCTGTGAGCAGAACCGTGCTCCCACCCTCCTAATCTGTGAGCAGAACCGTGCTCCCACCCTCCTAATCTGTGAGCAGAACAGTGCTCCCACCCTCCTAATCTGTGAGCAGAACCATGCTCCCACCCTCCTAATCTGTGAGCAGAACCATGCTCCCACCCTCCTAATCTGTGAGCAGAACCTTTCTCCTAGTCTCCTAATCTGTGAGCAGGACCGTTCTCCCACCCTCCTAATCTGTGAGCAGAACCGTTCACCCAACCTTCTAATCTGTGTGCAGAACCGTGCTCACGCCCTCCTAATCTGTGCGCAGAACTGTGCTCCCACCCTTCTAATCTGTGAGCAGAACCGTGCTCCCACCTTCCTAATCTATGAGCAGAACCGTGCTCCCACCCTCCTAATCTGTGAGCAGAACCGCGCTTCCACCCTCCCAATCTGTGAGCAGAACCGTGCTCCCACCCTCCAAATCTGTGAGCAGAACCGTGCTCCCACCCTCCTAATCTGTGAGCAGAACCGTGCTCCCACCTTCCTAATCTATGAGCAGAACCGTGCTCCCACCCTCCTAATCTGTGAGCAGAACCGCGCTTCCACCCTCCCAATCTGTGAGCAGAACCGTGCTCCCACCCTCCAAATCTGTGAGCAGAACTGTGCTCCCACCCTCCTAATCTGTGAGCAGAACTGTGCTCCCACCTTCCTAATCTATGAGCAGAACCGTGCTCCCACCCTCCTAATCTGTGAGCAGAACCGCGCTTCCACCCTCCCAATCTGTGAGCAGAACCGTGCTCCCACCCTCCAAATCTGTGAGCAGAACCGTGCTCCTACCCTTCTAATCTGTGAGCAGAACCGTGCTCCCACCCTCCTAATCTGTGAGCAGAACCGTGCTCCCACCCTCCTAATCTTTGAGCAGAACCGTGCTCCCACCCTCCTAATCTGTGAGCAGAACCGTGCTTCCACCCTCCTAATCTGTGAGCAGAACCGTGCTCCCACCCTCCTAATCTGTGAGCAGAACCGTGCTTCCATCCTCCTGATCTGTGAGCAGAACCGTGCTCGCGCCCCCTTAATCTGTGAGCAGAACCGTGCTCCCACCCTCCTAATCTGTGAGCAGAACCGTGCTTCCACCCTCCTAATCTGTGAGCAGAACCGTGCTCCCACCCTCCTAATCTGTGAGCAGAACCGTGCTTCCATCCTCCTAATCTGTGAGCAGAACCGTGCTCGCGCCCTCTTAATCTGTGAGCAGAACCGTGCTCCCACCCTCCTAATCTGTGAGCAGAACCACGCTCCCACCCTTCTAATCTGTGAGCAGAACCGTGCTCCCACCCTCCTAATCTGTGAGCAGAACCGTGCTCCCATCCTCCTAATCTTTGAGCAGAACCGTGCTCCCACCCTCCTAATCTGTGAGCAGAACCGTGCTCCCACCCTCCTAATCTGTGAGCAGAACCGTGCTCCCACCCTCCTAATCTGTGAGCAGAACCGTGCTCCCACCCTCCTAATCTGTGAGCAGAACCGTGCTCCCACCCTCCTAATCTGTGAGCAGAACCGTGCTCGCGCCCTCTTAATCTGTGAGCAGAACCGTGCTCCCACCCTCCTAATCTGTGAGCAGAACCACGCTCCCACCCTTCTAATCTGTGAGCAGAACCGTTCTCCCACCCTCCTAATCTGTGAGCAGAACCGTGCTCCCATCCTCCTAATCTTTGAGCAGAACTGTGCTCCCACCCTCCTAATCTGCGAGCAGAGCCGTGCTCCCACCCTCCCAATCTATGAGCAGAACCGTGCTTCCATCCTCCTAATCTGTGAGCAGAACCGTGCTCCCACCCTCCTAATCTGTGAGCAGAACCGTGCTCCCACCCTCCTAATCTGTGAGCAGAACAGTGCTCCCACCCTCCTAATCTGTGAGCAGAACCATGCTCCCACCCTCCTAATCTGTGAGCAGAACCATGCTCCCACCCTCCTAATCTGTAAGCAGAACCGTGCTCCCACCCTCCTAATCCGTGAGCAGAGCCGTGCTCCCACCCTCCTAATCTGTGAGCAGAACTGTTCTCCCACCCTCCTAATCTGTGAGCAGAAGCGTGCTCCCATCCTCCTAATCTTTGAGCAGAACCGTGCTCCCACCCTCCTAATCTGTGAGCAGAGCCGTGCTCCCACCCTCCCAATCTATGAGCAGAACCGTGCTTCCATCCTCCTAATCTGTGAGCAGAACCGTGCTCCCACCCTCCTAATCTGTGAGCAGAACCGTGCTCCCACCCTCCTAATCTGTGAGCAGAACAGTGCTCCCACCCTCCTAATCTGTGAGCAGAACCATGCTCCCACCCTCCTAATCTGTGAGCAGAACCATGCTCCCACCCTCCTAATCTGTAAGCAGAACCGTGCTCCCACCCTCCTAATCCGTGAGCAGAGCCGTGCTCCCACCTTCCTAATCTGTGAGCAGAACTGTTCTCCCACCCTCCTAATCTGTGAGCAGAACCGTGCTCCCACCCTCCTAATCTGTAAGCAGAACCGTGCTCCCACCCTCCAAATCTGTGAGCAGAACCGTGCTCCCACCCTCCTAATCTGTAAGCAGAACCGTGCTCCCACCCTCCTAATCTGTGAGCAGAACCGTGCTCCCTCCCTCATAATCTGTGAGCAGAACCGTGCTCCCTCCCTCCTAATCTGTGAGCAGAACCGTGCTCCCTCCCTCCTAATCTGTGAGCAGAACCGTGCTCCCACCCTCCTTGTCAGGTTGCTCTGCCCCCAACTTTTTGCTGACGCCTATCACTTTCTGCTGGCAGTTTTTTCAAACTTCAAGTGGGACATAAGTGGTGAAGGTTTTTTTTGTACCTAAAGTATTTATTCATAACTCTTTAAACTTGCATATGCAGAAGTTTTATCTGGGTCACTGGGGCCAATAGAATGTGGGCAGCTTAGATGAATTGCCCCCTTTCTCGTCCCCGACCCTTTTCAAGCCTCATTTCTTTGGTGACCTGCCCCCCAATCCCATGTTGCTTGCTGTTGGTCCTATATATTATTTGGTGACCATTTTACTGTCATTAAACTCACACATCTTGTAGAATTGTCCAAACCAGAATAAAGTATGAAAGAATAGAATTCCAGGTAATGGGGGGATAAGTGTACATTTGGGTTTTAATGACTTCAGAGCTGTTGAGAGTATGCAGTGACGAAGCTGCAGAAAATTGCCAGAATAAGTCCTGTTCCATCAACAGGCTTAAAAATGTGTGTAATCCTTCGGGCGCCAGAAAAACAGCAGCTCTCATGAATAATAAAACACAGACTGCAAACATCTAGGTAAAATAAGCACAGCACAGGAGATTTGTTTACCTCTTGGAAGATAAAAAGAATTGGCGAGCTTTCCATCTGAAGCAGAACCCCGCCTGGAAATGCTATATAGACCCCTGGGTATAGTACAGGTTATTTCATACCTATTCCGGGTGAATGAATTCTACTGGAGGACCAAACCACTCTAAACTTATTATTATTGTCACTGTTTGATTTCTTAGTAGATTAAAGATTGGGAGCTTACTGTTAGAAGATACTTTCAGCTATATCCAGTTGATCTGGAGAAAGGAGACTTTAGTGGTATATTTAATTTTATTTGTCTTCTTTATTCTCACAGTCTGAAGCAGTAAGTGAAGAAAGGCCCACAAAGAAGCTGCCCCTGTTCCCATATTAGTACAGCAAAAGTGTTATCTGATACAAAATAAAAAGGCACACTCAGGGCCAGCTTTAGGGTATGTGTCGCCCTGTGCAGGATCTCAGGATGGCGCCCCCTAGAGACACACACACATTAAATGGAAAGTAAGAACAAAGAAACAGAGAAAACACAGGCAGATGGAAATGTGGACAAAAGATCGAGAGAAAGAAAAAGAAACGTAATATGAAGAGAATGTGAGAAGAAAAGAGGAAAAAGAGAAAAATAAAAAAGGAAAGCTAAAGAAAGATTACAAGAGAAAGAAAGAGAAAAAAGAAAAAAGAGAGAAAAAAAGAAATTACAAAGAGAAAAAGAAAGCAAGAAAGAAAAAGAGAGGGGGGGGGGATAAATGAATGAACAAAAAAAAAGAAAAAAAAGAAAAATAGAGAGGAAGAAAGAGAAACAAAGAGGACAATAGAAAGAAAAAGAAAGAAAGAAAGAAAGAAAGAAAAAAGAAAGAAAGAAAGAAAGAAAGAAAGAAACTGGAAGTTAAGGAACAAAAATAGAGAGGAAGAAAAAAAGCGAGAAACAAAGAGGGAGATAGAAACAAAGAAAGAAACTGGAAGTTAAGGTTGGGGGGGAAGATAAAAAGGAGAAGGTTTTGAATAAGCTGAAAAGAAAGGTGAGGATGAAGAGAAAAATGGACGGAATGTGTAAACAACATAAAAAGAGAGGGAGGGGATACGGAAATGAAGGGATCATGAAATAAATCAGAAAGAAGGAGAAAGGGATATTCCAGAAGGAAAATGTAAAAGAGAATGAAAAAGAAAAGTACAAAAAGAAAGGAGAGAGATGGGGGGGAAATATTTTGAGATGCGGGGAGGTATTTTCCTGTTGAGAGCATCTGGCGCCCCGCTTACAGAGGGGTTGGCATGGCGCCCTGTGCCACCAAGCACTTTGCATTTCCCAAAGACCGGCCATGGGCACACTCTCCTACTACATATTTTTATGAAATATATAATGTATATATGAACTATATAATGTCTACACACATAATTGCACTCCTCCCAACTGTCCCTTTTTTGAGCCCGTGTCCCCCTGTTCCTGGTTGTTCTCTTTGAGGTTTAATGTGCAGATCTACATCCAAAGGTGATTAATTTGCCTATTTATTAAAGTGTTATATAGTTGTAACCTATCTCCTATCCATCTATTTATAAGGGGTGTGGTTTAATTTGAAAAGTGTTCCTCGTTCCCACTCTGAAAAGTTAGAAGATATGTAATTGAAATAGTATTTGTCATGTCAGCTAGTTGCAATGACATTCTGCTTGGGACACTGTGCTTTCTTAGTGACCAACCAGCAGTTGTGTCCTTTATCCCATCATACATGGTACCTGGCTGCAGGGTGTTAAATATGTGACACACCCTCAGCCAGGAGCAACAGGTTTTGCTATTACTCTGTCTGTGCCATATCCTCTGCTGATCCTGATCACTGGCAAACTTGCTCTAGGTCCTGTAGGTTCCTAGTTCATGGCCCAGCAAGGTCTTAAACTGAACCAACAGCCTTGCAAGGTAGAAAAAAAAAATCTCCCCAAAACTCACTTGCCCCATCTGCATGCATGATAGTGAGTCATTGTCAGTACTTACATTCTCTCCTGCACCAAGTCAAAGCAAAAAAGGCTGCCCCATAAATCTTCTCCTGGTAGCGGCCATTTGGAGCTTCTTTTCCCAGCATCCCAGCCATGCTGCTGCCTGGCTTCAACAGACATATAACCCACAATGCATAGCGGCAGGAAACCAAGCAGCGCTTCCTCTTTGCAGGCGCCTGCAGCTCCATGAAAGGCCATTTTGGTTGTAAAATTTACCACAGCAGGAGTTTGAAAAGGTATATGGATTTTTATGTGCAACAATCTGAACTGCCCTGAGGAGGGATGTATATGAGCATTGTTTTTATAAGGGTGTTGATCCAGTTTAACTTTCTTCCACAGGCTACTGGGATTCCTAGTGCGAACTATCAGGTCTTCTTTTGTTCTGTTGTCTTGTGTCTGTGTAGGAAGTGCAAGCACCTTGGCGTCCCTCTTAGTATCCTAGTCACATGACACTACTCTTTATATATTGGTGCAGTCCAAGGTGGACCCCCTTAGACACATCATGTTTGTCTAAGAATAACTAGGTGAATAAATATAAAAAGATCTCTATTATAAAAATTGATTATAATAATAGTTATTATAAAAAGACCTGAATATGCTAGATCAGGGGTCTCCAACCCCGTGTCTGCGGCCCACTATCGGTCCCCGGCACCCTATTCGGTACTAAAAGGTCCCTGGTGCTAAAAATCTGCATTTTTTTAATGCTAGATAGAAATAGGGTAAACTGTGATAAAAGAAACTTAGATGCTTGTATCTATCATGCAAGACTTTTGAGCAAGAAAGATTGTTTAGAATGATTGTGGCTACTGTTTCCCACAGGTTGGCTCAGGAGGCATGCTGGCTTTTAGAGATGAGCGAACTTTTGAAAAATTCGATTCGACTGATTCGCCGAATTTTCCGACAAAAATCGTTTCGACCCGAATAAATTCGCGACGAATCGCTATTAAAAACGGCTATTTCTGAGCCTCCTACAGCCTCAATAGGGTTGTAAACCATTCAGCCTTGCTGTAACACGCACAGGATGCGTGCTGGGTTTGTTAAATAATACTTTGAAGAAATATCACATGCAGATCAGAGGCATCGCTAATAGAATCGCAGAGCGGCACAATTGCAGAGAGTTGAAGTGGCATCACTATGAGGGGCAGAAGGAGCCCAAATATACACTGGAGTTGGCCTCAGGAGCCCAAAAATTGGATGAATCACACCCTGGAGTTGGCAGAAGTTGGCAGCAGCAGCAGGAGCCCAAATATACACTGGAGTTGGCTTCAGGAGCCCAAAAATTGGATGAATCACACCCTGGAGTTGGCAGAAGTTGGCAGCAGCAGGAGCAGGAGCCCAAATATACACTGGAGTTGGCCTCAGGAGCCCAAAAATTGGATGAATCACACCCTGGAGTTGGCAGAAGTTGGCAGCAGCAGCAGCAGGAGCCCAAATATACACTGGAGTTGGCCTCAGGAGCCCAAAAATTGGATGAATCACACCCTGGAGTTGGCAGGAGTTGACAGTAGTAGCAGCAGGAGCCCAAATATACACTGGAGTTGGCTTCAGGAGCCCAAAAATTGGATGAATCACACCCTGGAGTTGGCAGAAGTTGGCAGCAGCAGCAGCAGGAGCCCAAATATACACTGGAGTTGGCCTCAGGAGCCCAAAAATTGGATGAATCACACCCTGGAGTTGGCAGAAGTTGGCAGTAGTAGCAGCAGGAGCCCAAATATACACTGGAGTTGGCTTCAGGAGCCCAAAAATTGGATGAATCACACCCTGGAGTTGGCAGAAGTTGGCAGCAGCAGCAGCAGCAGGAGCCCAAATATACACTGGAGTTGGCTTCAGGAGCCCAAAAATTGGATGAATCACACCCTGGAGTTGGCAGAAGTTGGCAGCAGCAGGAGCAGGAGCCCAAATATACACTGGAGTTGGCCTCAGGAGCCCAAAAATTGGATGAATCACACCCTGGAGTTGGCAGAAGTTGGCAGCAGCAGCAGCAGGAGCCCAAATATACACTGGAGTTGGCCTCAGGAGCCCAAAAATTGGATGAATCACACCCTGGAGTTGGCAGAAGTTGGCAGTAGTAGCAGCAGGAGCCCAAATATACACTGGAGTTGGCTTCAGGAGCCCAAAAATTGGATGAATCACACCCTGGAGTTGGCAGAAGTTGGCAGTAGCAGCAGCAGGAGCCCAAATATACACTGGAGTTGGCTTCAGGAGCCCAAAAATTGGATGAATCACACCCTGGAGTTGGCAGGAGTTGACAGTAGCAGCAGCAGGAGCCCAAATATACACTGGAGTTGGCCTCAGGAGCCCAAAAATTGGATGAATCACACCCTGGAGTTGGCAGGAGTTGACAGTAGCAGCAGCAGGAGCCCAAATATACACTGGAGTTGGCTTCAGGAGCCCAAAAATTGGATGAATCACACCCTGGAGTTGGCAGAAGTTGGCAGCAGCAGCAGCAGCAGGAGCCCAAATATACACTGGAGTTGGCTTCAGGAGCCCAAAAATTGGATGAATCACACCCTGGAGTTGGCAGAAGTTGGCAGCAGCAGCAGCAGGAGCCCAAATATACACTGGAGTTGGCCTCAGGAGCCCAAAAATTGGATGAATCACACCCTGGAGTTGGCAGGAGTTGACAGTAGTAGCAGCAGGAGCCCAAATATACACTGGAGTTGGCTTCAGGAGCCCAAAAATTGGATGAATCACACCCTGGAGTTGGCAGAAGTTGGCAGCAGCAGCAGCAGCAGGAGCCCAAATATACACTGGAGTTGGCCTCAGGAGCCCAAAAATTGGATGAATCACACCCTGGAGTTGGCAGAAGTTGGCAGTAGTAGCAGCAGGAGCCCAAATATACACTGGAGTTGGCTTCAGGAGCCCAAAAATTGGATGAATCACACCCTGGAGTTGGCAGAAGTTGGCAGCAGCAGCAGCAGCAGGAGCCCAAATATACACTGGAGTTGGCTTCAGGAGCCCAAAAATTGGATGAATCACACCCTGGAGTTGGCAGAAGTTGGCAGCAGCAGGAGCAGGAGCCCAAATATACACTGGAGTTGGCCTCAGGAGCCCAAAAATTGGATGAATCACACCCTGGAGTTGGCAGAAGTTGGCAGCAGCAGCAGCAGGAGCCCAAATATACACTGGAGTTGGCCTCAGGAGCCCAAAAATTGGATGAATCACACCCTGGAGTTGGCAGGAGTTGACAGTAGTAGCAGCAGGAGCCCAAATATACACTGGAGTTGGCTTCAGGAGCCCAAAAATTGGATGAATCACACCCTGGAGTTGGCAGAAGTTGGCAGCAGCAGCAGCAGCAGGAGCCCAAATATACACTGGAGTTGGCCTCAGGAGCCCAAAAATTGGATGAATCACACCCTGGAGTTGGCAGGAGTTGACAGTAGCAGCAGCAGGAGCCCAAATATACACTGGAGTTGGCTTCAGGAGCCCAAAAATTGGATGAATCACACCCTGGAGTTGGCAGAAGTTGGCAGTAGCAGCAGCAGGAGCCCAAATATACACTGGAGTTGGCTTCAGGAGCCCAAAAATTGGATGAATCACACCCTGGAGTTGGCAGAAGTTGGCAGCAGCAGCAGCAGGAGCCCAAATATACACTGGAGTTGGCTTCAGGAGCCCAAAAATTGGATGAATCACACCCTGGAGTTGGCAGAAGTTGGCAGCAGCAGCAGCAGCAGGAGCCCAAATATACACTGGAGTTGGCTTCAGGAGCCCAAAAATTGGATGAATCACACCCTGGAGTTGGCAGGAGTTGACAGTAGCAGCAGCAGGAGCCCAAATATACACTGGAGTTGGCCTCAGGAGCCCAAAAATTGGATGAATCACACCCTGGAGTTGGCAGGAGTTGACAGTAGCAGCAGCAGGAGCCCAAATATACACTGGAGTTGGCTTCAGGAGCCCAAAAATTGGATGAATCACACCCTGGAGTTGGCAGAAGTTGGCAGTAGCAGCAGCAGGAGCCCAAATATACACTGGAGTTGGCTTCAGGAGCCCAAAAATTGGATGAATCACACCCTGGAGTTGGCAGGAGTTGACAGTAGCAGCAGCAGGAGCCCAAATATACACTGGAGTTGGCTTCAGGAGCCCAAAAATTGGATGAATCACACCCTGGAGTTGGCAGAAGTTGGCAGTAGTAGCAGCAGGAGCCCAAATATACACTGGAGTTGGCTTCAGGAGCCCAAAAATTGGATGAATCACACCCTGGAGTTGGCAGAAGTTGGCAGTAGCAGCAGCAGGAGCCCAAATATACACTGGAGTTGGCTTCAGGAGCCCAAAAATTGGATGAATCACACCCTGGAGTTGGCAGAAGTTGGCAGCAGCAGCAGCAGCAGGAGCCCAAATATACACTGGAGTTGGCTTCAGGAGCCCAAAAATTGGATGAATCACACCCTGGAGTTGGCAGAAGTTGGCAGCAGCAGCAGCAGCAGGAGCCCAAATATACACTGGAGTTGGCTTCAGGAGCCCAAAAATTGGATGAATCACACCCTGGAGTTGGCAGGAGTTGACAGTAGCAGCAGCAGGAGCCCAAATATACACTGGAGTTGGCCTCAGGAGCCCAAAAATTGGATGAATCACACCCTGGAGTTGGCAGAAGTTGGCAGTAGCAGCAGCAGGAGCCCAAAAAATGGCCTAAAGACATAAATATGTTTTGCACCATTTGTAAAGTGTAAAACGTGGCACCATGCTGAATCTAGTCGCATGCATCAGGCATTGGTGGGTGGAAATCCTGGCTGATCCATCCCTGATTCATTTTGACAAAGGTGAGTCTCTCCACATTTTTAGTTGACAGACGAGTTCTCCTCGCCGTAACTATGGCCCCCGCCGCACTAAACACCCGCTCAGATGGCACGCTACTTGCCGGGCAGGACAGCTTTTCCAGGGCAAACTCTGCTAGTTGCGGCCACAAATCAAGTTTGGCTGCCCAGAAGTCCAGCGGATCCTCAAGGTGTGTTGGCATGGTCATGTCAAAGTATGACATGACCTGCTGGTTCAGGTCCTGCTCCAGGTCTTCCTGCTGCTCATGAGTAGCCTCACTATGCGGGTGTAGAAAGCTACTCATTAGCGACTGAAGACTGAGGCTGCTGCTGCTGATGGAGCTTCTGCTGCTGCTGCTGCCAACCCCCCCAGCGGCCATGGCAGTGGAAGGTGAGCGCAGAGGTCCCCTCGAGTCAGACCTGCGAGAGTATGGACCATGGCGCAGATAGGCATCGGCCAACTGCCTACGTAGAATGTCTTTGTAGTAGTTGAGTTTGTCCTCCCTCTCGGTGGGTTTAAAAAATGCCCCCATTTTGTGCCGGAAGCGAGGGTCCAATAAGGTGGACAGCCAGAAGTCATCCCGCCGACAGATGGAAACAATTCTGGGGTCACTACGCAAGCATGTGAGCATGCTTCGTGCCATTTGCGCAAGTGACTCGGATGGACTACCTGTCTCCATCTCCACTGCATACTGCCACGGTGTGCCCGGGTCCTCTGTCTCTCCTTCCTCAAAAACCTCTAGCTCCTCTGGCTGCTCCTGCTCCTCCTCTCCTGTCCGCTGACTAGATAAACCAGCCATTTCGCCAAGCCTAAACTGTGTTTCGCTGGGCAACTCCTCCTCCTCCTCTTCCTCCTCCTCCTCCTCCAGTTCAGCTCCAACGGGGTTCATGTGGCCGTAAGATGTAAACGCCATGTCTCCAGTGCCCTGACCAGCCATGGTTTCCAACATGTGCTGTAGTACATGAAGCAGTGGAATCACGTCGTTCATCCCGTAATCCTGCCGACTGACAAATAAAGTGGCTTCCTCAAAGGGCCTGAGCAAACGGCAGGTGTCACGTATGAGCTGCCACTGGTTGACATTGAAGTTACACAGGGGAGTCCCCCTATCTGCTTGGATCATCAGGAAATCCGTGATGGCTTTTCTCTGTTCATATAATCGGTCCAACATGTGAAGGGTGGAATTCCAACGGGTGGAAACATCGCAAATCAGACTATGTTGGGGGATACCATTCTGACGCTGTAGCTCAAGAAGGGTGTGTTTGGCGGTGTAGGAGTGGCTGAAGTGCATGCAAAGTTTCCGTGAAGTTGTTAGGATGTCCTGCAGATGGGGGGAACACTTCAGAAACCGCTTGACAACCAGATTGAAGACGTGAGCCATGCAGGGGGCATGGGTCAGGCTTCCTTGGCGCAGCGCAGACAAAATGTTCTTCCCATTGTCGGTAACCATGATTCCCATTTTAAGTTTTCTCGGAGTAAGCCATGTTTGGATTTCCTGATGAATACATTTAAGCAGTTCCTCCCCTGTGTGACTCCGTTCGCCAAGACAAACCATGTGAAGCACTGCGTGACACCTCCGTGCCCTGCACACATGGTAGACTGGAGGGGCACTGAGACTTGAGCCTACAGTGGAGGGTGAGGAGATGGCGGAGGATGAGGAGGCCGAGTCGCACGGTGTCACAGGCCCAATGGGCAGAGAGCGCGGAGGCCGAAGCGGCGTGACCTGTCCAAGTTGCTGCTGCAAAGGGACCACATTCACCCAGTGGGCCGTAAACGACATGTACTGCCCCTGACCGTAGTTACAGCTCCAGATGTCGGCGCTGCCATGTATTTTGCTACACACCGACAGGCTCAAGGACTGGCCCACCTTCTGTTCAACAAAAGTGTGCAGCGCTGGTACTGCCTTCTTGGCAAAGAAATGACGGCTTGGGACTCTCCACCTCGGCTCGGCACAAGCCATCAGTTCTCTGAAAGGTGCAGATTCCACCACCTGAAAAGGGAGCGACTGCAGCACCAGCAACTTGGACAGGAGCACATTCAGCTTCTGCGCCGTAGGATGAGTGGGCGCATACTGCTGTCTCTTGGACATGGCTTCGCTGATGGATTGCTGGCGGGATGCATGACTTGGAGGAGGAGGAGGAGGAGCAGGAGCGACAGAGGATGGGTGTGACGCACAGCTGCCTTCGGCTGAGGTGCTGGAGCCTTGGCTGGCAGAAATTGGGAGCTCACTTGGTGAGGAAGCAGACTGGACCACCCCTTGGGAGCCTCGGTTCTCCCAGGTCGTTTTATGGTGACGCATCATATGTTGACGCAGGGCCGTGGTGCCAACATTTGGACCCTGGCCACGCTTCACCTTTTGCCTACATATCTTGCATGTGGCCATGTTACCCTCCTGCGGATGCCTCAGGAAAAACTGCCACACTGCCGAGTAGCTACTTTTCCCACCCCCTGGCCTCACTGATTCACTGCTGCTGTTGCCAACTCCAGGAACCCCTGCTCCACTACCTCCCGATAAGGTAGACTGCCGCACAGCAGGTGCTCTACCCCGGCCCCGGCCCCGGCCGGCTCCAGCCTTTGGAATTGTGCCCCCATGCTGACTGCTACCACCTTGCTGCCTCAGCTGCTGACTCCGGGGCAACCTGCGCCCCTCTTCTCCTGATGATGACGATGAAGCCCCTTCATCACCCGGCTCCCAAGTGCGATCGGCTTCATCGTCATCATCATCATCATCACCGGGTTGTGGCTGTACGTCACTGATGTTCGTGGATTCGTCAACAGTGTCTGGCGCAGGAGCTGGAACGCTCGCAGCACCCACGACACTGTCCACATCACTATTTGTCTGCCTAGCTAAAGAAGCCACCTCCATTTCTTGGCTGGGCAGTAGCTGCTGACTGTCCTCCTGTATCTGATCGTCCTCCTCACTAAAGAGTGGAGCTGAACCCAAAGCATAGGATACGTCGCTGGGGGAGGGAACGGCGTAGGACAGAGGCAATGGGAGGACAGGGACTGCTCTCGGGGCATGCCAACTCAGGGTTGTGTCAGAGGAACCTACCGACCCTAGACTGGGGGTCTCAGATGTAAGTTGTGATGATGTTGTTGATGAGCGCGTCAGCCAATCTACCACGGCAGATGCGTTACTGGTGGAGACCCGACCGCTAGCAGATACTGGCAGATTAGGTCTCTCAGCGTGACTCCTGCTGCTACTGGCCCCCAGTCTGATGCGAGCTCTGCCTGCGGAATCTTGGCCTCTGCCACTCCTCTTTTCACTTCCAGGCACTTGTCTGCCCGACATAGTCTAACTGGCGTGGTAGTAGGTGATATTTTAAGAACCCCCAGGCAGCAGTGGGTCTATATAAAACAGAATATAATGCACACCAAAAGTGAGCAGTAACACTCAGCCTCCAACAGGCCTGCTTAGTGTAAATAAGAGAGCTGCTTAGTGTAAATAAAGAGGGGTATGCTATGTTACAGAATGGGATGCCTCAACAGAAGTGCACCTGGCAGGCAGCAGTAAGCCTATGCCCAGCAAAAGTGTCTTATAATATAAATATAATAAGAGCAAATGCTTATATGGTCTTAAACAGAGGCTGCTTTAGTCACAGAATGGGATGCCCTGGGCAGGAATGGACCTGGCAGGGTCCAGTAGGGCTTTGGCCAGCAAAAGTGTCTTTATCAGGCCTGATTTCTATGAGAATAAGTGCAAATGTTTATTATGCTATTAAATAGAGGCTGCTTTAGTCACAGAATGGGATGCCAGTGCCACAAAAACCAGAGAGCATGCACAGCAAAAGTGTCTTTATCAGGCCTGATTTCTATGAGAATAAGTGCAAATGGTTATTATGCTATTAAATAGAGGCTGCTTTAGTCACAGAATGGGATGCCAGTGCCACAAAAACCAGAGAGCATGCACAGCAAAAGTGTCTTTATCAGGCCTGATTTCTATGAGAATAAGTGCAAATGTTTATTATGCTATTAAATAGAGGCTGCTTTAGTCACAGAATGGGATGCCAGTGCCACAAAAACCAGAGAGCATGCACAGCAAAAGTGTCTTTATCAGGCCTGATTTCTATGAGAATAAGTGCAAATGTTTATTATGCTATTAAATAGAGGCTGCTTTAGTCACAGAATGGGATGCCAGTGCCACAAAAACCAGAGAGCATGCACAGCAAAAGTGTCTTTATCAGGCCTGATTTCTATGAGAATAAGTGCAAATGTTTATTATGCTATTAAATAGAGGCTGCTTTAGTCACAGAATGGGATGCCAGTGCCACAAAAACCAGAGAGCATGCACAGCAAAAGTGTCTTTATCAGGCCTGATTTCTATGAGAATAAGTGCAAATGTTTATTATGCTATTAAATAGAGGCTGCTTTAGTCACAGAATGGGATGCCAGTGCCACAAAAACCAGAGAGCATGCACAGCAAAAGTGTCTTTATCAGGCCTGATTTCTATGAGAATAAGTGCAAATGTTTATTATGCTATTAAATAGAGGCTGCTTTAGTCACAGAATGGGATGCCAGTGCCACAAAAACCAGAGAGCATGCACAGCAAAAGTGTCTTTATCAGGCCTGATTTCTATGAGAATAAGTGCAAATGGTTATTATGCTATTAAATAGAGGCTGCTTTAGTCACAGAATGGGATGCCAGTGCCACAAAAACCAGAGAGCATGCACAGCAAAAGTGTCTTTATCAGGCCTGATTTCTATGAGAATAAGTGCAAATGTTTATTATGCTATTAAATAGAGGCTGCTTTAGTCACAGAATGGGATGCCAGTGCCACAAAAACCAGAGAGCATGCACAGCAAAAGTGTCTTTATCAGGCCTGATTTCTATGAGAATAAGTGCAAATGGTTATTATGCTATTAAATAGAGGCTGCTTTAGTCACAGAATGGGATGCCAGTGCCACAAAAACCAGAGAGCATGCACAGCAAAAGTGTCTTTATCAGGCCTGATTTCTATGAGAATAAGTGCAAATGTTTATTATGCTATTAAATAGAGGCTGCTTTAGTCACAGAATGGGATGCCAGTGCCACAAAAACCAGAGAGCATGCACAGCAAAAGTGTCTTTATCAGGCCTGATTTCTATGAGAATAAGTGCAAATGTTTATTATGCTATTAAATAGAGGCTGCTTTAGTCACAGAATGGGATGCCAGTGCCACAAAAACCAGAGAGCATGCACAGCAAAAGTGTCTTTATCAGGCCTGATTTCTATGAGAATAAGTGCAAATGTTTATTATGCTATTAAATAGAGGCTGCTTTAGTCACAGAATGGGATGCCAGTGCCACAAAAACCAGAGAGCATGCACAGCAAAAGTGTCTTTATCAGGCCTGATTTCTATGAGAATAAGTGCAAATGTTTATTATGCTATTAAATAGAGGCTGCTTTAGTCACAGAATGGGATGCCAGTGCCACAAAAACCAGAGAGCATGCACAGCAAAAGTGTCTTTATCAGGCCTGATTTCTATGAGAATAAGTGCAAATGTTTATTATGCTATTAAATAGAGGCTGCTTTAGTCACAGAATGGGATGCCAGTGCCACAAAAACCAGAGAGCATGCACAGCAAAAGTGTCTTTATCAGGCCTGATTTCTATGAGAATAAGTGCAAATGTTTATTATGCTATTAAATAGAGGCTGCTTTAGTCACAGAATGGGATGCCAGTGCCACAAAAACCAGAGAGCATGCACAGCAAAAGTGTCTTTATCAGGCCTGATTTCTATGAGAATAAGTGCAAATGTTTATTATGCTATTAAATAGAGGCTGCTTTAGTCACAGAATGGGATGCCAGTGCCACAAAAACCAGAGAGCATGCACAGCAAAAGTGTCTTTATCAGGCCTGATTTCTATGAGAATAAGTGCAAATGTTTATTATGCTATTAAATAGAGGCTGCTTTAGTCACAGAATGGGATGCCAGTGCCACAAAAACCAGAGAGCATGCACAGCAAAAGTGTCTTTATCAGGCCTGATTTCTATGAGAATAAGTGCAAATGGTTATTATGCTATTAAATAGAGGCTGCTTTAGTCACAGAATGGGATGCCAGTGCCACAAAAACCAGAGAGCATGCACAGCAAAAGTGTCTTTATCAGGCCTGATTTCTATGAGAATAAGTGCAAATGTTTATTATGCTATTAAATAGAGGCTGCTTTAGTCACAGAATGGGATGCCAGTGCCACAAAAACCAGAGAGCATGCACAGCAAAAGTGTCTTTATCAGGCCTGATTTCTATGAGAATAAGTGCAAATGTTTATTATGCTATTAAATAGAGGCTGCTTTAGTCACAGAATGGGATGCCAGTGCCACAAAAACCAGAGAGCATGCACAGCAAAAGTGTCTTTATCAGGCCTGATTTCTATGAGAATAAGTGCAAATGTTTATTATGCTATTAAATAGAGGCTGCTTTAGTCACAGAATGGGATGCCAGTGCCACAAAAACCAGAGAGCATGCACAGCAAAAGTGTCTTTATCAGGCCTGATTTCTATGAGAATAAGTGCAAATGGTTATTATGCTATTAAATAGAGGCTGCTTTAGTCACAGAATGGGATGCCAGTGCCACAAAAACCAGAGAGCATGCACAGCAAAAGTGTCTTTATCAGGCCTGATTTCTATGAGAATAAGTGCAAATGTTTATTATGCTATTAAATAGAGGCTGCTTTAGTCACAGAATGGGATGCCAGTGCCACAAAAACCAGAGAGCATGCACAGCAAAAGTGTCTTTATCAGGCCTGATTTCTATGAGAATAAGTGCAAATGTTTATTATGCTATTAAATAGAGGCTGCTTTAGTCACAGAATGGGATGCCAGTGCCACAAAAACCAGAGAGCATGCACAGCAAAAGTGTCTTTATCAGGCCTGATTTCTATGAGAATAAGTGCAAATGTTTATTATGCTATTAAATAGAGGCTGCTTTAGTCACAGAATGGGATGCCAGTGCCACAAAAACCAGAGAGCATGCACAGCAAAAGTGTCTTTATCAGGCCTGATTTCTATGAGAATAAGTGCAAATGTTTATTATGCTATTAAATAGAGGCTGCTTTAGTCACAGAATGGGATGCCAGTGCCACAAAAACCAGAGAGCATGCACAGCAAAAGTGTCTTTATCAGGCCTGATTTCTATGAGAATAAGTGCAAATGTTTATTATGCTATTAAATAGAGGCTGCTTTAGTCACAGAATGGGATGCCTCACAGCAGACTTAAGATCAGTTCAGTATATATGCACAGTTAGTTACTATAAGCAGCCTGAAAACGCTAACAAAGGCTGGATGAAAAAAAAAAAATCTCCCTGTCAGCCAGCTCCGTTTTTCCTACCTTTCCCTGGCTTTCTGTCTGTCTCCTGTCTGTCTCCTGCCTGTCTCCTGCCTGTCTCCAGCCTGTCCCTGTCTGTCCCTGTCTGTCCCTGTCTCCAGCCTGTCTCCAGCCTGTCTAACTGCCTCAGCTACACAGCGTTCTGTCTGTCTGTCACGAATGCAATAGAGAAATGAGGAAAAGCAAGATGGCCGCCGTTAAATACCGCTGTGTGACGTCACCGGGCTTGCTGGCTGCTGATAGGCTGCATGTGACTGCCCCAGCTTGCACTGGCGCGGGATACATGTCCAGACATGTCCCGCCCGCCATCTTAGAATGCCTGTAATGTAAATGAATGGATGTTAAAGGAAAACTTCGAGTGATCGAATCGCGGGGAAATTCGGATTCGATCCGAATCGAATTTTTCCTGAAATTCGGATCGAATCCGGGTTCGTCCGGATCGATTCGCTCATCCCTACTGGCTTTTCTTGAAAAATCAGAATGGTATGTTAAAACAGAGTTTTTTGATTCAAAAAATCTTGCTCATGCTATCTAGCACAGTGGGTCCCCAGCCTTTTTACTATTGGACCATTTCTCCCATAAATGGCTAATTTAACCCATAGTAATTTTTGTCTGAGCCAGTGGTGTAACTAGATGTAATGGGACCCTGGTGCAAAGAATAAAAGTTGACCTTTCATGACTTGTACAAACTCTTTTCTATCTTTTACCTCAACTGGATGCAGCTAGACAACTACAGACTGAAACAGTAGAGAGGATTCCAATTAAAAGAAGGTATATGTAACCTTAAAAGCCCTGTCCTAATACATTTTTAAATAGTGTTTAAAAGTGTAAGATCTGTAAGCATTTTCTCTTTATCCAAGGCCATATGGCAGGCTTCACAAAGATAACATAGATAAAGAACAGGAAATGACACCTGTGCAAAAAGAATATTCAATATGAACCTTAGCAGCAGAGAACATAATGTAATGTAAAGACAGGTACATTACCTTCATCACCGTAATGCTAGAAGAAGCCACTTAAACATGTTTGATCATTATGTTTCGGAACCCCTGGGACACATCGACCAGCGTGGAAATGAGCACAAATCTGACATTAAAAGAAAGCTATCTGGACAAATAACTCATAACGGTGTCATAGTTATATATGTTGCTTGATGGGATATAATTACAGGAGGATGACAGTTATTCAAGATGAGAGCTGCACATTTGCAGTTCTTGCCCACTCGGAGATGTTATCATTTTACTCCCATGTAACCTGGGTCAGGCAAATCCTTACACCAAGAAACAATCAATCAGAACTGTGCAACTCTGGGCTTTGTAGGTGAGAAGTTGCTGAGATTTAGGTGATGCTGGGCTGAACTGAGGTCAGATTTTTTTGTAAATCTTTGTTGTTATAGCCAAAAGGAAAAGAGTGGCTTTCCTAGAACAGAAAGTATTTGCACAGTACCCAGTCCAAGGACAGATACCATTACCCATCTGCCCTTGCAGTAGGCAGAGCTATGCAAATCATCTCTTTACGTCTCTGTGCCATCCAAGGCCCTTAGAACCGCTAAGGATGCAATGCCAAGGATTAGCTTTAAATTTTATACAGCCAGACACATCCAACTAGTGGACACATGTTTCGAGCTTTAGGCTCTCATCAGCACTAGGGCAGATGCCTCTTGCTGTATGGGGGGTGAGACTTGGTGAGTACCAAAACATAGTCGCAAGCCAGTATGTGGAGAGACCCATGTTAGGCTTAATATAGGGGGGCTAAAGAGACCAAAAAACCTCTACTTAGGTAAAGGAAAAAAGTGGCTTTCCTAGAACGGAAAGTATTTGCACAGTACCCAGTCCAAAGACAGATAGCATTACCCATTTTGGTCTCTTTAGCCCCCCAATATTAAGCCTAACATGGGTCTCTCCACATAATGGCTTGCGACTATGTTTTGGTACTCACCATTTCTACTGTGAACTGTTAAGCCGGGCCAAGGGAACAATATACTAGTTCAAATGGTAGGGGCATGACAAGTTACCTGCCATGGCAGCAGCTGAATTGCGTTAATATGCCTGGTGTGTTGGCTGGTAGCCTCGGAGAGGAGGAACTTCACATAATCATGGGGGGGGGGGGCTTCACAACAAGGTGAAAAGGGAGGGGATTCCTCTCTCACTTTGCATGGGGAGACTGGGGAAGGCATCATTTGAATGAAGGAATGAAGAAGCAGGTGCAGTCCTGTCGGAAAGATGGGCTTCCATTAGTGGTCATGTTCGGGGGGGAGAAGCCTGAAGCAGATGAAATTAAGTGCAGTTTCCTCTTCTTCATAGCCACAAATAAAAAGGATACATTTTATCACTTGGATTTTAGCTCCGGGCTATTTTGATTTTATGGTTGTTTGGCTTATATAAGTGAATTTGTGACTTTATTAATGAAATTAAAGGTTAGGGGAAAAGTTACAATGCTTAAAGGAACTGTCTTATAGCGCTACTTGAAGCGGCATCAGAAGTGGGGGTGTTGGTTTTGGGCCCTTTCCTGGTGCACGGAGGTAAGTCTGTATCTTTATTACACCTACCCCCTCCCATTCCCGGATTTAGCTTGTTTTTGCTTTGTTTGCATATTGTTGTGCAACCAGTGAGTTCATCGAGGGTTTGCCAAGGACAACAAGCCTGGTACGCCTAGACAGCGTGAGGTGAGTACTTCCAGAGAATAGTTTGTGGGGTGTATTTCAAATGTAAATGTTTTTTCATGAAAAACTACAAGGAGCTCATAGTAGTATTTTCTTTGAAAATCTCCCAAAGTGCTCTTTTCATTTCATTTGGGGTGCATCCTGGGCAGAAAAGGGTGTCTACCAATACATATGTGGTACCATTGTAACTGGGAGGAATGGGGCTCTTACACGCAATATAATTTTATTGAGAAACATACATTTTTCAAAAAAGCAAAATATAATTTTCCTGGGAATTCCATGGACATTCCGTCAAAAAATCACAGTTAAACATGCATAGTGCAAAATAGTGAAAAATGGCTTGGCAGCAGATCTCTAGGTAGGCTGGCACTTAAAGGGTTACGCAAAAAATGACGGTGTTCTGTGGCCGCTGAATATTTTGGCATTTGGCATATTTATCCTTGCTGTGATTCATGATGAACCACTAGAAACATAAAAAGTGACAATTTTGGGCTCTGGTCCAGAAATTCAAATGGCTGACATCCAGCTCCAGTCTCTGGCAAAGGATTTTGCTGCATAATACTGAAAATTAATTTTCTTTCATTTCCTCCCACTTGGCAGATCGTTTGTTGTTTTCATTAACAATATTTACCTGTGAAGTTGTCTATTTTCCATATTAATCTTTCATTCATTGTCAAACTCCAAACAACACCCAAAAAAAGAAAAGAAAAATTCTTCCTGGTTCCCCCGTGGGCTGCTCAGCCAATCAGTGGCACTGATTCCATTTAGATTTCCTTTGCCACACTGTTCAGACATGCCGAGACGCAGCATGACAGACTGGTGAATAGATCGGCAATCAGGGGGGTATCACACAGTGTGGCCAATTCTGGATGCCCATAAAGAAGTAGAACCTCCCAAGACTTGGGGGGATTGTTGCTCCTCTTTAACCCTTTAAGTGCCAGCCTACCTGCAGCTTTTGTCACCCTCTGTTGCCAGACCATGTTTCACTATTTTGCGCTACACATGTTCAACTGTGATTTTTGAAGGGATTTCCCAGGAAAATTATATATTGTTTTTTTCAACAGAGTCTGGGCTTCAACATGAAATCTCTTGTTTGGCCTTTTTTAGGTGTATTCTCAATACATTTTGGTGAAATATGTGCAAAAATATAAAAAAAATCAATTTTGTAGTGTTTTTTTGTAATAAAAAATGTAAGTTTGTCAATAAAATTTTATTGCATGCAGAACCCGAATTTCTCCAGGTCACCACGGTACCACATATGTATTGGTAGACACCCTTTCCTGCCCAGAAGACTTCCCCAAACTGAAACAGCGCTTTAGGGGATTTTCAGATAAAATGCAACTGTGATATGCGCTATGCGCACCTTGAAGTTTTTCCAGAAAAACAACCCGTTACATTTGAAATACACCCAACAAACTATATATTCTCTGGAAGTACACACCTCAAGCTTTCTAGGTGTACCAGGCTTGTTGATGTGGCCACAGTTTTCTGGAAGTAATCCCTCAATGTAATCTTTGGTTGCAAAGAGTTTCCCTAAAAAAAGGATAAAAAAGCTCAATCAAAGCCACGTTTTCCTAAAAAAACTATATACAAACTAGAAAAAACAAGTTAAATCTGAAAAAGCAACGTCGCCCGAACAGAACGATACCCAACATGCATAGCTACTGTCAAGGGAAGAGTTGCCAAACTCAAAAAAACCCCAAAAAGTAAAGCATGTGCGTAACGGTAATTTTACTTGAAAATTTCAGCTCTGCAGACAAAGTGCGCACCTTGTGTTTTTTCAACCAAAACAACCCTTTACATTTGGAATATCCCCCATAAACCCTGAAAGTACACGCGTTAAGCTTTCTAAGCGTACACAGCTTGTTGTAGTGGGCTCATCTTTCTGGAATTAATCCCTCAAAGAATTCTTTGGTTGCACAGGGTTTCCCTACAAAATTTATAAAAAAACTGAATAAAAACACCTTTTCCTAAAATATAAATATACAAACAGGAAAAAACAAGCTAAGCCTGAAAGCGCAAGGTCCCCCAAACAGAACAATACCCAACATGCATAGCTACTTTTAACCCTTTTAATTGACAGCCTACTTGAGATTTTGTCACCCTCTGTTGACAGGTCATTTTTCCCCATTTTGCGCCATGTTTTGCGCCATTTTTGCTGGAATTTTCTGGAAAGTTATATATTTTTTTTGCAGCAGAGTTTAAGCTTTAACATGAAATGTCTTGTTTGTAAATTTTATTATGTTTTTTACAATGTTATTATTAAGTAAAAAAAATAAATAAATACAATTTTTTTTTAGAAAATTGCCTCCTTTATTTTAAATAAAAAATGTATTTTATTAAAGAAAACCATATTGCATGAGAAAGCCCCATTTCTACCTATTAGAACGGTACCACATATTTATCAGTAGCCCCCTGTTCCGGCCCAGGAGACCCCCCCTAACTAAAACAAGTAATTTTTAACATTTACAAATAAAATACAACTACCATCCACACTACAAAGGGTTAAATCGAGAAAAAAAATGACATAGGGTCCCCCCTCCCAGGGGAGGGGGCCCATTTTTGGGGGGATTTTTAAGGCTTAAAAACCCTTAAAAATCGAAAAAAAAATGACATGGGGTCCCCCTTACCCAAAATAACCAGCCCGGGACCAGCTATGCAGGGCTTGTAAAAACAGGGCGCAGGGCCAGCTTTTGTGGCCCCTGGCCCTGCAGGCTACAAGCCCGCATAGCCTGTGGCCACGGGCTCTTCTGCCCCCCCCCTGGGCTTTGGAGAGGCAGGTAATGGGGGTGCTGGGGGTTAATGGAAAGTCACCCGCTAGCCGCAGGTGACTTGCCAGACCCCCGAGCCTTGTGAACTGGTATAAGGGGTCTCATGGACCCTTACCAGTTCACAAGGAGTTAACAGTAAAAAAAAAAAAAAAAAAAACACACACACAGAATATAGAATGACTTTTTAAAAAAATAATAACTTTTTTTTTACTTTACTCACCTCTGATCCTCAGCTTCTGTGTCCCTCGCAGCTCTGATGACAGCTGTTGTCATCGCTGGCCAGTGGAGGAGGGAGGCAGGCGATCAGATCATCACCTGCCTTCCTCCTCCTGTGGCCAGCGATGACAAGTGTGGGGTGGGGCTTAGCGGCAAGATGGCGGCGCCCGTCGAGGAGGACAGGGAGAGCCGGGGAGGGGCAATCGGAGGCCCCCCTGGTGAAGAGGATACCCTGCGGATGCGATTGAGCATTGAGGTAAGTAAATGTCATTTTTATTTATTTATTTTTTTAACATGTATTTCGGCGGCTGCTGAAGGGGGGGTGGCCATTCCGGGCCCTCCCCTGCACCCGGGGGGGCCTGGGTGGGGGATCGAAGCCCCCCCAGATGAAGAGGAGACCCGGCCGGATCGAACAAGGGGTCAGGTGAGGGTTTTTGTTATTTTACTTTTACTGTAGCAGGGGGAGAAGTCAAGCACGTAGATTCTACGTGCTTGGCACTTAAGTGGAGTGGAAGCAAGCACGTAGAATCTACGTGCTTGGCACTGAAAGGGTTAAGTGTTTTTATTTTTGTAGGCTTCAAAGAAACACACTTAAGGTGGCATTTTGTGTCCCATTACAGTGACACTAAGTTCTTGTATTGTAATCTGGCGCTTATTTTTTATATTGTTACAGTGCTAATTATACCTCCCCGCTACCTGCTAGTCTCCGATCTCCAAGTGCCATTAAACAAGAGGTGTGTAGATGTAAAGGAGGCCAATTATCTAGTTAATGAAGAGGTAGAGCACCTGGCCACATTGACGAGAGTGCTGTTTGGCTGAGCGGGCCAAAATACCAAAAAGCCAATGAGCGTGCTCGGTTTCGGTTGCACCTGCCTCAGGTACAGCTTACCTTTTGCTGCTGGGGGCAGCCAAGTGTTCGACTCTGAAGTCCTTTAGACTCCAGGGTCGGACGGTGCTGGATTTAATCTGCTTTAAATGTACAATAATGAGATATTGGCCTTGATTCAATAAGAGTTAAAAAAAAGATTCTCATGGTAGTAGAAAATGCACTTTATGAAAAGGAGAAGGAAAACAATTAATTACAATGGCCCTTTTTACTACATTGTAAAAAGGTGTGAAGAAGATGTATCCTTTTCTTAGGAGTAAAAAAGGACCATTGGCGTCCATTGATTTGCTAGCTGGTGATTTAGCAACAGTGAAATTCTCAGCCTTTTTTTTCCTAGTAAATTTTTTACTACCATGAGAATTTTTTCCACTCATTGATTCGAGGCCTTTATGTGATAGAGCAACACAAAGTAGTAAGTATTTGTGAAGTGTAAAGGAAGTGATACATGGTTTCCAAATTAAAAACAATTGTGGTGTGAATATGTATTTAGCACCCAGTTCACCAATACCCCTAAATAAAATCCTGTGTGACCAATTGCCATGACGTGACCTAATTAGTAAATACAGCCCACTTGTATGTAATTTATTCTCAGCATAACTATAGCTGTTCTGTGAAGGCCACAGAGGTTTGTTATTGAACATCAGTGAACTAACAGCATCATGAAAACCAAGGAACATATTAGACAACTCCGGGATAAAATTGTGGAATTGCAGAGTTAGGTTATAAATAAATAGTCCACACTCTGAACATCTCTTGAAGCACTGTTCAATCTATTATCCGTAAATGGAAAGAGTATGGCACAACTGCAACTATTGCAAAGGATCATGGGAGAAATCCTGTTACCATGTAAATACTTTCTGTTTTAAGCACTTTCTGCCTTGAACAATTAAATATGGGATGTTTTGATCTCTTTAATCTCTCTATATGGCTTACCGTGGGTCTCTTCCTGAAAGTGGCTTCTGACTACAACACGTATACAATAATACAATACAGTATACAATACAATAAGGGATGAAATTACTGACTTCAATACAATAACTTACCTTTCCTCCTGTCATTTAGCCTATTTGCAAGGAATTGTATTATTAGACCGTCTTTTCACTAGCTGCTTTAAGTGTTTTTATTATTGTAGGTTTAAAAGAAATGCACTTAAAGTGAGATTTTGTGTCCTATTACAGTGACACTAAGTTCTTGTATTGTAATCTGGCGCTTATTTTTTATATTGTTACAGTGCTAATTATACATCCCCGCTACCTGCGAGTCTCCCATCTCCGAGTGCCATTAAACAATAGGTGTGTGGATGTAAAGGAGGCCAATTATCTAGTTAATGAAGAGGTAGAGCACTTGACCACATTGAAAGTGCTGCTTGTGTAATTACTTCTATGAAGGCTGAAGCATTAGTTGCCTTTTTATGTCTTTTTAATAAAAATGAAAAAAGCTGCGCTGAATTGAAACATTGCTGTTTTCACAATATAACGCCTAATCATGAGCTCAGCAACCATTGTGTTTGTTTTAAGAGTGTTCCAGCAAACAGGAGGGTGGTGCAGAGTAGCAATTTGGTGAGTTTTGATTAGAACAAAAGGTGAAAAACTATTCAGTATTAAATTGTAATAATTATCATTTACCAAGTGGAACATTTTTTCTGCAATGGCTCACTCATGTAAGAGGGCATTATGCAGGAATGAGCAGGAAGGCTGCTGTTTCGCATTAACTACATATATACAACGTCCGTCAGATCTCCAAAGATTACTCGTGCATGTAGTGTGACCTGTTTCTTTTGCACCCTGGTAAAAGATCATACAGAAGCTAAGAACCTGGGCCTAAAGGGTAATTCCACTTTCAATGGTATTTTTAAAAGTTTTGATTATTGTATGGCAAAATGATGTCTTCAATGTACTAAGCTTATATTTTTAATTTCCTATCTGTTTGCAACTCTGTGTTTAAAAAACTGTTTTCCATAGCAACAATGTGTTTACATCAGTTAAGATAGTGGTGATTTTGATACTCTAGCTTGCTAATCATCTGATTGGCTAAGGCATGTGTGACAGGTTTAAACCATTCTGCTGAACTTCAACATCTTCAGTTTGGAGCAATCACAGTCTTATGTTTCAGTAGCAAGGGTTAATCGCAGGGTTCTCAGCTGGCGAGGACATTAGGCTGCTTAGACTTAGCCAAAGCTGCTAAAGAGTTCCCCTGTTACACTAGAAGAACTGTGGGAATTGTAGTCCATGGATTTTACTCAAAACCAAACCCACTGTAGCAAAACAGAGTCCCAGGAATATGAGAATCATGGAAACAACATGCTGATAAGTAAGGTCTGGGGGCACAATTAGAGATGAGCGAATTTATGAAAAGTCCAATTGGCCGATTCGCCGAATCGGGCTGTAGAACATTTTGTCTTGCTGTAACATGCATAGGATGTGTGCTGGGTTAGTGAAATAACACTGTAAAGAAGTATGACATGCAGATCAGAGGCATCGCTATTAGAATCGCTGTCGCAGAGCAGCACAATTACAGAGCCTTGAGGTGGCATCAGCATAAGGAGTCCATATATTGCCTGAAAAACACACCCTGGAGTTGGCAGCAGCATAAGGAGCCCATATATTGCCTGGAAAACACACCCTGGAGTTGGCAGCAGCATAAGCAGCCCATATATTGCCTGAAATGCACACCCTGGAGTTGGCAGCAGCATGGGGAGCCCATATAATGCCTGAAAGACACACCCTGGAGTTGGCAGCAGCATAGGGAGCCCATATATTGCCTGAAAAACACACTGGAGTTGACAGCAGCATAAGCAGCCCATATATTGCCTAAAAGGCACACTGGAGTTGGCAGCAGCATAAGGAGCCCATATGTTGCCTGAAAGACACAACCTGGAGTTGGCAGCAGCATAAGCAGCCCATATATTGCCTAAAAGGCACACTGGAGTTGGCAGCAGCATAAGGAGCCCATATGTTGCCTGAAAGACAAAACCTGGAGTTGGCAGCAGCATTAGGAGCCCATATATTGCCTGAAAGACACACCCTGGAGTTGGCAGCAGTATAAGACCATATATTGCCTGAAAGACACACCCTGGAGTTGGCATCAGCATTAGGAGCCCATATATTGCCTGAAAAACCCATTGGAGTTGGCAGCAGCATTAGGAGCCCATATATTGCCTGAAAAACACATTGGAGTTGGCAGCAGCATAGGCAGCCCATATAGTGACTGAAAGACACACCCTGGTGTTGGCAGCAGCAGCATAGGCAGCCCATATATTGCCTGAAACACACACCCTGGAGTTGGCAGCAGCAGTATAAGCAGCCCATATATTGCCTGAAACACACATTGGAGTTGGCAGCAGCATAAGCAGCTCATATATTGCCTGAAAGACACACCCTGGAGTTGGCAGCAGCATAAGCGGCCCATATATTGCCTAAAAAACACATTGGAGTTGGCAGCAGCATAAGGAGCCCATATATTGCCTGAATAACACATTGGAGTTGGCAGCAGCATAAGGAGCCCATATATTGCCTAAAAGACACACCCAAGAGTTGGCAGCAGTAGCAGCATAAAGAGCCCATATATTGCCTGAAAAACACATTGGAGTTAGCAGCAGCAGCATAAGGAGCCCTTATATTGCCTGAAAGATACACTCAGGAGTTGGCAGCAGCAGCAGCATTAGAAGCCCATATATTGCCTAAAAAACACACTGGAGTTGGTAGCAGCAGCACAAGGAGCCCATATATTGTCTGAAAAACAAATTGCAGTTGGCAGCAGCATTAGGAGCCCATATATTGCCTGAAAGACACACACTGGAGTTGGCAGCAGCAGCATAAGGAGCCCATATATTGCCTGAAAAACACATTGGAGTTGGCAGCAGAATTAGGAGCCCATATATTGCCTGAAAAACACATTGGAGTTGGCAGCAGCATAAGCAGCCCATATGTATTGCCTGTAATACATATTGGAGTTGGCAGCAGCAGCATAAGGAGCCCATATATTGCCTGAAAGACACACCCAGGAGTTGGCAGCAGCAATAGGAGCCCATATATTGCCTGATAAACACATTGGAGTTGGCATCAGCAGCATAAGGAGCCCATATGTTGCCTGAAAGACACACCCAGGAGTTGGCAGCAGCAGCAGCATTGGAGCCCATATATTGCCTGAAAAACACATTGGAGTTGGCAGCAGCAGCAGCATAAGGATCCCATATATTGCCTGAAAGACACACCCTGGATTTGGCAGCAGCAATAGCAGCATTAGGAGCCCATTTATTGCCTGAAAAACACATTGGAGTAGGCAGCAGCATAAGCACCTGATATATTGCCTGAAAAACACATTGGAGTTGGCAGCAGCATTAGGAGCCCATATATTGCCTGAAAGACACACCCTGGATTTGCAGCAGCATAAGGAGCCCATATATTGCCTGAAAACACATTGGAGTTGGCAGCAGCAGCATAAAGAGCCCATATATTGCCTGAAAAACACATTGGAGTTGGCTGTGGCATTAGGAGCCCGTATATTGCCTGAAAGACACACCCTGGATTTGGCAGCAGCATAAGGAGCCCATATATAGCCTGAAAACACATTGGAGTTGGCAGCAGCATAAGGAGCCATATATTGCCTGAAAAACACATTGGAGTTGGCAGCAGAATTAGGAGCCCATATATTGCCTGAAAAACACATTGGAGTTGGCGGCAGCATAAGCAGCCCATATAGTGCCTGAAAGACACACCCTGGTGTTGGCAGCAGCAGCATAAGCAGCCCATATATTGCCTGAAAGACACACCCTGGAGTTGGCAGCAGCAGTATAAGCAGCCCATATATTGCCTGAAACACATTGGAGTTGGCAGTAGCATAAGCAGCCTATATATTGCCTGAAAGACACACCCTGGAATTTGAAGCAGCAGCATAAGCAGCCCATATATTGCCTAAAAAACACATCGGAGTTGGCAGCAGCATAAGGAGTCCATATATTGCCTGAAAAACACATTGGAGGTGGCAGCAGCAGCATAAAAAGCCCATATATTGCCTGAAAGACACACCCAGGAGTTGGCAGCAGCAGCAGCAGCATTAGGAGCCCATATATTGCCTGAAAAACACATTGGAGTTGGCAGCAGCATAAGGAGCCCATAAATTGCCTGAAAAACACATTGGAGTTGGCAGCAGCATAGGCAGCCCATATAGTGACTGAAAGACACACCCTGGTGTTGGCAGCAGCAGCATAAGCAGCCCATATATTGCCTGAAACACACACCCTGGAGTTGGCAGCAGCAGTATAAGCAGCCCATATATTGCCTGAAACACACATTGGAGTTGGCAGCAGCATAAGCAGCCCATATGTATTGCCTGAAAGACATATTGGAGTTGGCAGCAGCAGCATAAGGAGCCCATATATTGCCTGAAAGACACACCCAGGAGTTGGCAGCAGCAATAGGAGCCCATATATTGCCTGATAAACACATTGGAGTTGGCAGCAGCATAAGCAGCTCATATATTGCCTGAAAGACACACCCTGGAGTTGGCAGCAGCATACGCAGCCCATATATTGCCTAAAAAACACATTGGAGTTGGCAGCAGCATAAGGAGCCCATATATTGCCTGAATAACACATTGGAGTTGGCAACAGCAGCATAAGGAGCCCATATATTGCCTAAAAGACACACCCAAGAGTTGGCAGCAGTAGCAGCATAAAGAGCCCATATATTGCCTGAAAAACACATTGGAGTTAGCAGCAGCAGCATAAGGAGCCCTTATATTGCCTGAAAGATACACTCAGGAGTTGGCAGCAGCAGCAGCAGCATTAGAAGCTCATATATTGCCTGAAAAACACATTGTAGTTGGTAGCAGCAGCATAAGGAGCCCATATATTGCCTGAAAAACACATTGGAGTTGGCAGCAGCATTAGGAGCCCATATATTGCCTGAAAGACACACACTGGAGTTGGCAGCAGCAGCATAAGGAGCCCATATATTGCTTGCAAAACACATTGGAGTTGGCAGCAGAATTAGGAGCCCATATATTGCCTGAAAAACACATTGGAGTTGGCAGCAGCATAAGCAGCCCATATGTATTGCCTGAAAGACATACTGGAGTTGGCAGCAGCAGCATAAGGAGCCCATATATTGCCTGAAAGACACACCCAGGAGTTGGCAGCAGCAATAGGAGCCCAAATATTGCCTGATAAACACATTGGAGTTGGCATCAGCAGCATAAGGAGCCCATATGTTGCCTGAAAGACACACCCAGGAGTTGGCAGCAGCAGCATTGGAGCCCATATATTGCCTGAAAAACACATTGGAGTTGGCAGCAGCAGCGGCATAAGGAGCCCATATATTGCCTGAAAGACACACCCAGGAGATGGCAGCAGCAGTAGCAGCATTAGGAGCCCATTTATTGCCTGAAAAACACATTGGAGTTGGCAGCAGCATAAGCACCTGATATATTGCCTGAAAAACACATTGGAGTTGGCAGTAGCATTAGGAGCCCATATATTGCCTGAAAGACACACCCTGGATTTGGTAGCAGCATAAGGAGCCCATATATTGCCTGAAAAAAACCTTGGAGTTGGCAGCAGCAGCATAAAGAGCCCATATGTTGCCTGAAAAACACATTGGAGTTGGCTGTGGCATTAGGAGCCCGTATATTGCCTGAAAGACACACCCTGGATTTGGCAGCAGCATAAGGAGCCCATATATAACCCGAAAAACACATTGGAGTTGGCAGCAGCATAAGGAGCCATATATTGCCTGAAAAACACATTGGAGTTGGCAGCAGAATTAGGAGCCCATATAGCGCCTGAAAGACACACCCTGGTGTTGGCAGCAGCAGCATAAGCAGCCCATATATTGCCTGGAACACATTGGAGTTGGCAGCAGCATAAGCAGCCTATATATTGCCTGAAAGACACACCCTGGAGTTGGCAGCAGCAGCATAAGCAGCCCATATATTGCCTAAAAAACACATTGGAGTTGGCAGCAGCATAAGGAGTCCATATATTGCCTGAAAAACACATTGGAGGTGGCAGCAGCATCATAAAAAGTCCATATATTGCCTGAAAGACACACCCAGGAGTTGGCAGCAGCAGCATTAGGAGCCCATATATTGCCTGAAAAACACATTGGAGTTGGTGGCAGCAGCATAAGGAGCCCTTATATTGCCTGAAAAACACATTGGAGTTGGCAGCAGCAGTATTAGGAGCCCATATATTGCCTGAAAAACACACACTGGAGTTGGCAGCAGCAGCATAAGTTGCCCATATATCCCTGAAAAACACATTGGAGTTGGCAGCAGAATTAGGAGCCCATATATTGCCTGAAAAACACATTGGAGTTGGCAGCAGCATAAGCAGCCCATGTATTGCCTGAGAAACACATTGGAGTTGGCAGCAGCAGCATAAGGAGCCCATATATTGCCTGAAAGACACACCCTGGAGATGGCAGCAGCAGCAGCATTAGGAGCCCATATATTGCCTGAAAAACACATTGGAGTTGGCAGCAGCAGCAGCAGCATTAGGAGCCCATATATTGCCTGAAAGACACACCCAGGGGTTGGCAGCAGCAGCAGCATTAGGAGACCATATATTGACTGAAAAACACATTGGAGTTGGCAGCAGCATTAGGATCCCATGTATTACCTGAAAGACACACCCTGGATTTGGCAGCAGCATAAGGAGCCCATATATTGCCTGAAAAACACATTGGAGTTGGCAGCAGCAGCATAAAGAGACCATATATTGCCTGAAAAACACTTTGGAGTTGGCTGCAGCATTAGGAGCCCATATATTGCCTGAAAGACACACCCTGGATTTGGCAGCAGCATAAGGAGCCCATATATTGCCTGAAAAACACATTGGAGTTGGCAGCAGCATAAGGAACCATAAATTGCCTGAAAAACACATTGGAGTTGGCAGCAGCAGCATACGGAGCCCATGTATTGCCTGAAAAACACACCCTGGAGTTGGCAGCAGCATGAAGAGAAGATATACAGATTTTGGGTACATATATCTTATCCTAAGAATATTAATAAAAATTAAGATTAACGTAAAGCATTTCTTCAATAATTACTTGTGGTCTGATGCGGTGGAATGTCTGTAACTGGAGAGCATATATATATTTCTGAAGTGTTGGTCTGGCACCATGATCAATCTACTCTGATGCATCAGGCATTGGTGGGTGGAAATCTTGGCTGATCCATGCCCGATTCATTTTCACGCAGGCCAGTCTCTCAAAAAAACATTTTTCAAGCGTACTGGAGCACATTGAACTGCCCTCATCAGAGCATCACATACGCACATCTAAGAGTTTTACCACTTTGTTCCTGTTAAAGTCTTCAGGGCCTAGTTACTACTTAGTGAAAGGCCATAGATAGTTACACACCTGCTGCTGTTATCGACAAATCCTGTTTTATGCATAGTGTAGCGTTTTGTCCTCCCCTCATATACGTACTATGTATGTACATATACGTATACATATGTCAGGCAGAGAAGTGCCAGGATGGGCACAGAGGAGTTGCAGAGGCCTGAATTCATCAAGCAGAGGTCGCAGCAGGCTAGGGGTGAGTGGCAGCAGGAGTCTCAGTGAGAGGCCTGATCTCCCGGTATGAGCTAGCGGTTGTGTCTCGACCAGCAACCCATCTGCCGTCATCGATTGGTTAACACGATCATCCACTTCATCACAAGTGACATCTGACACCCCCAGTAAACTGTTGGTTATATCTTATGCTTTGGGTTTAGCTCCACTATTCAGTGAGGAAGACGATCTGCTAGAGAAAAATCAGCAGCTATTGCACAGACAAGAAGTGGAGGAGACACTCGCCGCTTCTTCCACTAGACGGGCAAGTAGTGATCAGGAGAGTGGCGTGGGAGGTTGTGTTGCAAGCGTTTTGGCTTCTTAAGCAGACACTGTTGAGGAACCTGAGGACATCAGTGAGTTTTGAGGGCACTTTTAAAGGCTTGGAGTGATGAAGAGTGACGGATTTAGCGGCCAGCATGGTGGCAGAAGGGGAAAGTCTGGAGGCAATGTGCTAAGGGTAGACCACTTGCTGCACGGCAGACTACCTTCCCAGGAAGTAGTGGAAAAGGGTCTCCGGACTCGGCGGTGGCGGCAGCAGCAGCAGTGACTTAGTGCGGACTGTTGGTAGGAAAATCAGCTACTCGGCAATGTGGCAGTTTTTCATCAAGCATCCACAGGAGGTTAACATGGCTATATGAAAGAAGGCGAAATGTGTCCAGGGTCCCAATGTTGGCCCCACAGCCCTGAGTCAACATTTGCAGCCTTAAAGCGGCCTGGGAAAGTTGGCTCCAAAGTGGTGGTCCAGCCTGCTGCATTACCCATTGGCACGCCGCTCCCTGTTACGGCCAGCCAAGGCTCCACCACCTCCTGTGTGTCATACCCATACTCTGCCACTCCAGATGATCCTCCTCCTCTTAATCCGAGCCAGTCATTCCGCCAGCAATCCAATGGCCAAGCCATGTCCAAGAGACAACAGTATGTGCCCACTCATCCAACGCGCAGAAGCTAAATTTGCTCCTGTATAAGTTGCTGGTACTGCAGTCCCTCTCTTTTGAGGTGGTGGACCTTTCAGAGAACTGATGGCTTGTGCCGAGCCGAGGTGGAGTGTCCCAAGCTGTAATTTCTTTGCGAAGAAGGCAGTACCAGCCCTGTACAATTTTGTTGAACAGAAGGTGGGCCAGTCCTTGAGCCTGTCAGTGTGTACCAAAGTGCACGGCTAATTGTCAATTACATATTAATTGTTAACATTTATCTTATTTGAACACATTTGTAATAATAACATATAATAACATATAACATAATAACAAAAACATATAAATTGTAACATACCTTTTATTTTTTGGATTTTGTATTTTTTTCTTTGTCATGGCAATGAAGCCTGAGCCATGCGCCCTGTATGGCACACTTGTTCAACCTAGTTGTCAAGCATTTTCTGAAGCCTTCCCCCATCTGCAAGACATCCTAACAACAGGAAGGAAACTTTGCATGCACTTCAGCCACTCCTACACCGCCAAGCACACCATTCTTGAGCTACAGCGTCAGAACGGTATCCCCCAACATAATCTGATTTGCAATTTTTCTACCTGTTGGAATTTCACCTTCCATATGTTGGATCGACTATACGAACAGAGAAAAGCCATCACTGATTTCTTGATGATCCAAGCGGATAGGGGGACTCCCCTGTGTAGCTTCAATGTAAACCAGTGGCAGCTCATACGTGACACCTGCCGTTTGCTCAGGCCCTTTAAGGAAGCCACTTTATTAGTCAGTCACCAGGACTACGAGATGAACGATGTGATTCCACTGCTTCATGTACTACAACACATTTTGGAAACCATGGCTGGTCAGGGCACTGGAGGCATGGCGCCTACATTTCACGGCCACATGAAGCCTGTGGGGGCTGAAGTGGAGTAGGAGGAGGAGGGGGTGGGGCACAGTGAAGCAATGTTTAGGTTTGACAAAATGGCCATTTTATCTAGTCATCTGACAGGAGAGGAGGAGCAGGAGCAGCCAGAGTAGCTAGAGGCTTGTGAGGAAGGCGAGATAGAGGACCCAGACACACCGTGGCAGTATGCAGTGGAGTCACTTGCACAAATGGCACAATGCATGCTCACGTGCTTGCCTAGTGACCGCAGAATTGTCTCCATTTGTCAGCGGGATGACTTATGGCCCTCCACCTTATTGGACCCTCGCTACCGGCACAAAATGGGGGCATTTTTTTACACCCACTGAGAGGGAGGACAAACTGACCTACTACAGAGACATTATACATAGTCAGTTGGCCGATGCCTATCTGCGCCATAGTCCATACTCTCGCAGGTCTGACTCGGGGGGAGCTCTGCGCTCACCTTCCACTGCCATGGCTGCTGGGGGGGCAGGAGCAGCAGCAGCAGCTCCATCAACAGCAGCCTGAGTCTTCAGTTGCTAATGAGTAGCTTTCTTCATCCATATAGTGAGGCTAATCATGAGCAGCAGGAAGACCAGGAGCAGGCCCTTAACCAGAAGGTCGTGTCATACCTTGACATGACCATGCCAATGCACCTTGAGGACCCGCTGGACTTCTGGGCAGCCAAACTTGACTTGTGGCCGCAACTGACAGAGTTTACCCTGGGAAAGCTGTCCTGCCCGGCCAGTAGTATGCCATCTAAACAGATGTTTATTGCGGCGGGGGCCATATACATGCCAAAGAGAAGTCGTCTGTACATGAAAAATGTGGAGAGACTCACCTTTGTGAAGATAAATCAGGCATGGATCAGCCAGGATTTCCACCCACCAATGGCTGATCCATGGTAGTAGCTGATGCATGTTAGCTCCTTATGCTGCTGCCAACTCCAGGGTGTGTCTTTCAGGCAATATATGGGCTATTTATGCTGCTGCTGCCAACTCCAATGTGTGTCTTTCAGGCAATATATGGGCTCCTAATGCTGCTGCTGCCAACTCCAGGGTATGTCTTTCAGGCAATATATGGGCTCCTAATGCTGCTGCCAACTCCAGGTTGTGTCTTTCAGGCACTATATGGGCTCCTTATGCTGCTGCTGCCAACTCCAATGTGTGTACTATTAAAAGACACATGCTAGCATGTTTGGGATGCTGGCAATTTGACAACGAGACTTTCTTTACAAAATGCAAAAGGTTAGTAGACAGGTACTCTTAAAATATTTATGCTAGTATTTGGGATGCCCCCTGGTGAAAGGCAAAGGCTGCTTTAAAAGTGAAAAAGTGACTTTCTTTACAAAATGCAAAAAGGTAAGTAGACAATTACTCTTAAAAGACACGTGGTAGCATATTTGGGATGCCCCCCCCCCCCGGTGAAAGGCAATGGCTACTGGCAATTTGACAATGTAACTTTCTTTACAAAATGCAACCGGTTAGCAGACAGGTACTCTTCAATTATTTATGCTAGTATTTGGGATGCCCCCTGTTCAAAGGCAAAGGATGGCTGCTTTAAAAGTCAAAAAGTGATTTTCTTTACAAAAATGCACAATGTTAATAGACAGCTACTCCTCAAATATTTATGCTAGTATTTGGGATGCCCCCTGTTCAAAGGCAAATGCTGGCTGCTTTAAAAGTGAACAAATGACTTTCTTTACAAAATGCACAATGTTAATAGACAGCTACTCTTCAAATATTTATGCTAGTATTTGGGATGCGCCCTGTTCAAAGGCAAAGGCTGGCTGCTTTAAAAGTGAAAAGGTGACTTTCTTTACAAAATGCACAATGTTAATAGACAGGTACTCTTTAAATATTAATGCTAGTATTTGGGATGCCCCCTGTTCAAAGGCAAAGGCTGGCTGCTTTAAAAGTGAAAAAGTGACTTTCTTTACAAAATGCCCAATGTTAATAGACAGCTACTCTTCAAATATTTATGCTAGTATTTAGGATGCCCCCTGTTCAAAGGCAAAGGCTGGCTGCTTTAAAAGTGAAAAGGTGACTTTCTTTACAAAATGCACAATGTAAATAGACAGCTACTCTTTAAATATTTATGCTAGTATTTGGGATGCCCCCTGTTCAAAGGCAAAGGCTGGCTGCTTAAAAAGTGAAAAAGTGACTTTCTTTACAAAATGCACAATGTTAATAGACAGGTACTCTTTAAATATTAATGCTAGCACACTTTTTAAAGAATGGCACCAGGAAAAGGAAAAGCTAAATAGGCGGGTGTGTTATTAACACTAAATAGGCTTGAAAGCTAATACAAACACTTTAAACTGTCTCTGTCACTGTCACAGCCTCTCTCCTTCTCTCTCTGCCCCTCGCTCCTTCTGTTCCGTGTTCTATTTATCTCTCCCTCGCTGTATCTATCTATCTGTCTGTCTGTCTGTCTATCTGTCCCTCTCTCCCTGCGTGATCCGCTCTGGCCGCAATACAGTGCCGAAATGAGCTTCTGCAAAATGGCCGCCGTTTATATAGGGCTGTGACATCATCAGGAAGCCTGGCTGCTGATAGGTAGCATGTGACACCTACCCAGGATTCCTTGCCCCATGGGACATGCCCTGATATGTGGATCCACCATTTTAGATGGCCTGGATAGTAGTAAATGGAGTTTTAAGGAAGCGATTCGATATTCGGAATCGTCAGGGATCGAATTTTTCTTGAAATTCGTAACGAATTCGGTTCGTCAGATTCGATTCGCTCATCTCTAGGCACAATCCTAACACATATGTTTACTTTACATTTCAAAAGAGGAAAACAATAAGACAGAACACCAAAAACCTGACAAAAAGGGGAGTTTTTCTTTAAACCTTCCTGGCTGCTCTGTGCCAGGTAGGGTCTGGGTCCACACAGTACTCCTACCTACTCCTGCCCATGGGTCTTGAATTCATATGAAATTCACCAGTGGCATAAATGAATTTAGCCGGATTCAGAAACCAAGTTATACCTTATTGACGTAAGACAATGAGGGTTATGCTAAATATTTAGTGAAGCAAGTTGCACCACCAGCGTGCCCTGCAATGTAATTTGCAACCTGCAGTGGCATTTTTTCCTAAAATAGCAACTGTACCAGACATGGGGCAATTTTTCAGATGAGGTAAGAATATTATATTTCAAGTTTTTCAGCATCCTATGGGCTATATGGAATATTTGTCATCTTGTCTGCATACCCCCTAGGGCCCTGTTATTTCTAAATTCCACAAAAAATGTACATACCTGATTGGAAAAATTATGCATCTCATCTGTACAAATGCCCTTTCATGGGAACTGGTGATTTTTTGGAAAAAACTGAACTTTTTTAATTACAATTTCTTGTGTCTTGAAAAAGCCTACAGAGATACTAGTTGAAATTCAAGATTCAAGGTTACACTCACACTATAGATTCAAGATCTGCAATGCTGCTGTGTTAAGAAGTATGGAAGCATTGGCAATTAAATTCTATAGCAGAAAAAACTTTATTTGTAGCTGTGCTATAAATGCTATTTAAAGGTCTTTTTTTGTTTTGTTTTCTGGTCATTTTATTGGCATTAATAGTGCTATGTTATCAATGTACTATTAGAAGTGAATACACAGGGGAGGAATATCGTAACTAGATACAATCCTGCAATTCTTTTTACTTAGGATGCAAATTGTACAGTTTTCCAGTCCACATTCTCCCAAGCTGTGTTAATAATGCATGTATGTAAAATAGAATCTCTTCTGTTTCTGTATAATGTAGGGCTAGAGTTTTATTACTCTCATAATTCTTCATAGTTAGGTAGAGCATATTTTGGAAGATCTTTTTACTGAAAAAGTCAGTCCAGTCTATTGATTCCAACAGGGGCCTAGCTGGTTCTGCATGCAATAAAGCCTTCAACTATAATCCTGCTCTTTTTTAGTGAAAGAGCCACTTTAGGTGGGAGTATTGTTTAGTGACAGGTGCATGTTTGATGTTGATATAGAAGATGAGTTTGCCAGTCAAGCAATTGATGGGTGGAGCAGTGTTGTCTTGTATGGGGAGGAGGGGTGAAGAGAAGCAAAATTAGGTTCCAATAAGGCTCTTCTTTGCCCATCTACTATGATAGGTGACTAATATGCCCCTGCCATCCTTTCAGAGCTGTACCTTCCTGTACAGCATTCAGTTTAACTTTGAACAGCCATCAGCTAATTGAGCTTGTCTTTCTACTATGCCATAACCTGAGGGAGGAACATGGAGGTTCCATTACTTCAGTAGTCAGTGTTTGATTCTGAGGTTTTTGTGCATCTGCCATAGAGGACTCAGGGGGTTCCACACAGTGGGGCATCCTGGGTTTTAGTCCACTTTAATAATTGCGGGCAGAATCACTGCACTATACACTCTACACTGTAGGGAGGAATCTAACATGATTAATTCTATCTGCTTTGTGAAACCTGCTATGTATTGTATTTTTTTGTATTTAGAAATGTATAGCAATTTTGTATATTATTATTTTTAGATACACCAAATTATGATTTATTTTATTCAAGGTTCTTTTGGAGTATTATGTGGTAGTAGGTGCACATACCTTGTTGGTGGGTTATAGGTACCCATACAGTAAGGTAAAAACCCTCCCACTAATAATCACCTAATTATTACAGAGCAATGGAGAGGATACGGAGAGTCAGTGTTCATTCTGCCGATTAGATGTGTGTTTTGGGAGTCCACTTAACATTTGTCCATAACATTTGTCTCTTGGGATATTCTATATATTAATTTGGGGTATGGGGTTGTGCTGCAGTCTGGGAATCCCACATTCTCTACTTATTAATTGTACATTATAGGGGAATTCTCTTGTATTCTATTTATTTTGGTTGCACTTTATGTATAAATTGGGATCTGAGAGGTTGCTCACATTTTACACACAAATGAGACTCGGGGGGTGGAGAGCTTGCCACACTTTATTGACCACCCCATAGTGCGTTATTTATTCTACAGTTTATAACAATATCTTTATCTCATTCAAAAAAATCTTGACATCAACTGCAGAATGTCTTCACTTTCCATTTAGGTGTGTAAGATCTTCTAGTACATCCTTAACCCTTCCAAAAACCTGTACCTAACCTATTTAAAACTGCCCTTCCTTTCCAACCCAAGTAGACCAAAACCCATGTTAACCCCCCTCCCCATGGGTCATTTTGACCCAGCAGCATCTTGATTCGGGATCAGGTCATGAATATGTTAAGATCTGAAAGCCCCCTGGATCTCCAGTCTTAAAAACTCCAAACCAAGTTTGTGGCACGAACTGCATTATAGTATTAATTTATAGCTGATCCATTTTAAATTGCTTTTCTTCTTCACTCTACTGAGGATGGGCGTCATTGAAGTCTCATCATCTTATTGGTGACTGGCAATGAGGTCATTTTTTGCGTGTGATCTTTAAGGTGAAATGACGGATATGAAAGCTCCACCATATCATAGTGGAGATATTAAAGACATAATTCACTGTTTATTTTATTTTCTTTTTTTTTATTGCCTTCACTTTTGGAAGCAATGGGTTTATTTGTGCTTCTGGGGTTATTGCCTATGATCCCAGATTGAGGGAAGCCAAGGATAAGCAGCATCACAAATGATTTGGCGCTTTGTTAGGTCATTGCGCTACACTGTATATGAAGCTCTGTTTGTATTGTCAGAAATGCCGGCATCCTTCAGAGCATAGGTTGCTTTGTTCTGCCATGCAAGGACTTTGTTAAGTGTTACTTTCTGTGTACACTGATGGCAGAGCAGTTTTATCTCCCACCCCTGAGATCTCTTCGCTATATCTGCAGGGTAATTCCACCACATAGACCCACAGGGGTACAAGCTGGGGCTTTATCCTGTCACAGAGCAGATATAATACATCATCTCTGCATGCTGCTAACGATGTTAAGTCTTGATGTTTCCTGACTGCTCTATTATTGCTGTGTGGACTCTATTCCCTCAACTCATTTTTTTTCTTGCTATTTCGCTATCTTAAAAACAAGTAGCTGTCTGCAGGATGACTGACGCTAAATTGCCACCTGCACTGGAGTGAATTTTTAGGTTGCCTTTGAGGGAGAATATTAGGGATAAAACTGCAGCATGCTAAACTTGATTCCAACTATTTATTCAAGAGCAATGTTGCTAACCAACACAGCTTTTAGCCAATAATATATATCATTAGTAGTGATGGATGGGTAAAGCCCAAGAAGATTTATTTGCACAACACACTCTCCTGCTCCATCACAGATTTATAACTCGTCTTCTCCTTCTAAAGGAAGCTGTGTCCTGTGACTACATTCCCCTCTGGGACTGCTTGCATTGCCAAATTAAGTCTGGTAAGAGGTAAAATAGACCAAAACCTAACCCAGCCCCCTGAGTTTTGTCTGCTTTAAATTCCCTGGATCGCCTGATAACCTGATCACCTTTGCCTCAATCCAGTGATTCCATGGTGCAGGCATGGACCCCCTACAATGAGCATTTTTTTCACTGTGCATATCAATGTGTAGCAATGTGTAGCAATGTGTAGCAATGTCTTCGCCATGTGCCTCCGCAGGGAATAGAGAGGTGCAAGGGATACCATTGATAGCCCACTTTGCACTTTGGGATGGTCAAATAAAAAAAAAGATTATACGGTAAACTGAGAGCATTCACACACAGGGGCATTCCACTTTGCAGTTTGTAACAAAACACAGAAAAGACTTAAGGAGCAAAAAAGAAGGATATATGTTCTACATAGTTTGATGCAAGATGGGTCCATCTCTTAGGTTTGGCCACACTAGAGGGGCTGAATCTCAGCTTCAAAATCTTTCAGATCTTCTGATCCGCCCAGAGTTCAGCATAAAGTTTGGGGGGGGGGGGGGGGGTTACAAAAAACTAAACACAGCTTACCCCCAACCAGGCTCTGGATAGCAGCACTTTCTTTTTTTGACACCCCCCCCCCCCCCTTTGCTGCCTCAGCACCAGGAAAAGGAGGGAGGCAGAGTGGAGGATCTTCCCGATACTGAACATCCACTTCAAAGATAACATCTGCTGGACTGGATAATTAATGCATATTAGTAATACAATTTGTATTACATTCAAGCTTACATCCTGCAGCAAAGTGTGCTTGGAAATATTTAGGAATTGTTGTCCCACATTGATGCGGTCACTCTTGGTAGTATGCGGTATCTAACTCCAGTAACATGCTCATTTATTGGAGCTCTATGACTGCATCTGGCTTTTTAAACCATCACTGACAGATTAGTTAGTTTATTGTAAGGTAATGCTTAGCCTGTTTGCAGACACAATGTAAGACTTGGCTGGTCAACTGCTGGCTTGGCTTTCTGCAGTGATAGACATGCCAAGCATTATCAGAAAGTGAGCTGATTTATTGGAGGGGGATGGTGGCTCTTCTTATTATAGTAGGCAGAGGAACAACCACCAAGCCTAAAAAAGGCCTATATGAAACAAAAAATGTATAAAATTAAAATGTGTAAATAGCCACTAACACTATGGCCACTATGGTAACTAGAAACAAAAATATGAGACATATGCAAATAATATAAACCTAAATAATATACCACAGTGAGTGCATGAGTTGTGTGCTGCCTTATAATTGGCAAATATCTACTATAAACCTGAAAAAGTTAAATCATAGTGAGCTAAATGGTATCAAGTTAACATGTGCCTACTGAAATAACTGAAATAAGTGTACACGATTCAGAAGTACCCCTGCAGAAGCTGCGGGCATGAGGCTGAACGCATGTGGGGAATGCGCACTGATTAACCCTGGGACCATTGTTTAGCCAATCCACCTGCAGGGCAATTCTGAACTAAATGTTGTGAACCAAATAATGGGCAAGGTGCAGAATCCTCCAATTACAGGCAGAGTGGCATCCCCCCTCCAATTCCCAATAGGCAGTGTGACATTCCCCCCTCTCATTTCCCATAGGCAGTGTGGCATTCCCCCCTCCCATTTCCCATAGGCAGAGTGGCATTCCCCCCTCCCATTCCCCATAAGCAATGCGGCCTTCCACGCTCCCTGTCCCTATAGGCAGTGTGGCATTCCCCTATCTCATTCCCATAGGCAGTGTGGCATTCCCCCCTCTCATTTCCCACAGGCAGTGTGGCATTCCCCCCTCTCATTTCCCATAGGCAGTGTGGCATTCCCCCCTCCCATTTCCCATAGGCAGTGTGGCATTCCCCCCTCCCATTCCCCATAAGCAATGCGGCCTTCCCTCCTCCCTGTCCCTATAGGCAGTGTGGCATTCCCCCATCTCATTCCCATAGGCAGTGTGGCATTCCCCTCTCTCATTTCCCATAGGCAGTGTGGAATCCCCCATCCCTTTTCCCATAGGCAGTGTGGCATTCCCCCCTTGCATTCCCTATAGGCAGTGTGGTACCCCCCCTTCTTTTCCTTATAGGCATTGTGGCATCCCCCCTCCTGTTCCACATAGGTGGCAGAAGAAGATGGAAGAAAAAAACAACCCACATGTTACGGATGCTCCCGCGTTTCTGGCTGCGCTGCCTGCCACACTGCGGGAGGCCAGGTTGCTGCCACTGCCTCTTCCGACCGGGGCACGTGCAAACAAAACGCCTCCATGCAGCGGGAGTGCAGGCCACGTCCAACCGCTGAATGGAGCTGGGTGTTTGTACGTGCCTCGGCCGGAAGTGGCAGCGACAGCAGGAACAGGGATATAGCCCACTGCTCCTCCATCTTCATCTGGCCTCCCGCATTGTGGCAGGCAGACCAGCACTGCGGGAGCGCCCGTAACATGTGAGTTTACTTTTTTTTGGCCCAATAAGATGCACTGACATTCCCCCGCCCCCCACTTTTGGGGAAAATAAGTGTGTCTTATAGAGTGAAAAATACAGTACTTTTGTTTGTGTGAGTTGGTTAAAGAACAGTATTGCACTGGATGCAATTTATAGACGTTTTGGTAATTGATGTTATAATGTTTTTCAGGTTATTTGGCACTGAATGCATATCGAATCTGAAAATTTCAGGCACAAATTGGTGCAATGTCGAATGCTAGTGTACAAATTGGCGCAAAAATGCACGACCATGAATTGACCCTATTGTAATAACAGCTACACACCTGGATGCTTGCAATGTAAGGCGGCAGAAAACTGGTGGCTTGACAATTAATGTTTACACAATTAAATGCCACACGGACTGTTTATAATATATAAAATATAATCATCTTTATTCATATTTCAAAGCCAATAAGAAACAATTAAAAAAACATGTTAAAAACAAGAATGGCCTTCACGGATTAAACAATGGGCTCAAAGAACAGCATAAAGCATTGGGACATATTGCATAAAAAACATGTATGTTAAGTAAACAATGATGTCTATAAACACTAGGTATTAAACTCCAACCCATGGGGGAAAATATTTCCTGCAAACCACATCACTCCATACAAGGACTAAATTACAATAAACCATATGTACCTAAAAGATTTCAAAATAAAAGGATATGCTGTCCAAGTCAGTGTTGGCCAGGGATACCCACACGTGTTCCACGGTCTGCGCCGCTTCTTCACGGGGAACAGAGTGCTCGCCAACCTGCTTGTTACATTGTACAGCGCAGCACAGAGTGAGTAATAAAACCCCCCATGCATGTTGTATTGCTGTCAATGCTGCTGCCTCTATAGGCACCCTCAAACCAGAAGAACATTTATGGATCAGAACCATTAACAACAGTGTTCATAACTATCAAACAAAAGTACTTAAACTATGTTAGTAGATATTTTAGTTAATGCTGAGTTGCAACCAAAAACATTTTTATTTAGGATGGAGTGGGAGTTTGTGTACCTAACTATCCTCACCTCCTGCCTGCAGTTACATTCCTGGCAACTATATATTTTGCTGGTCACCATTTATTGTTAAATAAATAGTGTCTTTGGCTTCTAATAAAAGAAATAGTACAAAAGAAAAGGTAGCAGTCCAGCACCCTGTATGAACAAAGTAATGTACAGAGAATAATGTCTCTAAATGAATAGGAGTGCCAAATTTAAACACATGAATAATACCCAAGTGTTAGAAAGAGAGCATGTAACCCATGTTAGTAAGGCATACTGTCTGCCGCCTGTGCTTCACAAACTTGGAGGCGCTTTGAGGGACAATCACCAACTGCTGTGGGTGATGTATACACTTTTGACATATACTCTTACTATGTTACATTTGACACTAGTATTCAATTCCAGCTATAATAGCCTGAACATTCCTTGTTGTTGTACTGCTACCTTTGATAATCATTGTTGCCATATACAATATATATTATTGCACATGCATACCGTATTTTTTGCCCTATGAGACGCACCTGCCCATAAGTCGTACCTATGATTTGGAGAAGGAAAATAAGAGAAAAAATATTTTAAACCAAATGTGCTAAAACACCCCATTGCAGCCAGTGTGGCATTCGCTCATCCCATTCCCATAGGCAGTGTGGCATTCCCCCATCCCATTCCCATAGGCAGTGTGGCATTCCCCCATCCCATTGCAATAGGCAGTGTGGCTTCCCCCAATCCCCCTAATCAGTGTGACATTCCCCCCAACCCCTCAGGACAAAAAAAAAGTATACTTACATGAGCCCCGTCCACCGCTTCCTGGGCCGGTGCACGTTGACAGCCGAGTGTCAGAGCACACTGAACAAGATTCAATGACAAGTCCATCCCCGCCCTGCTCCCGCCCCCTCCAGTGCATCTCGTTCAGCCCGCTGACAGACGAGTGTTTGTGTCAGCGCGCTGAACGGGATGCGTTGGAGGGGGCGGGAGCCAGAGCGGGGACATGCAGTGTCCTCGCTCTGGCTCTGCCATTGCACCTCGTTCAGCGCACACTGTGGAAAATAGTCTTATAGGGTGAAAAAATGTGATGTATTTTTGGATACCTAGTTGCTCTTTTGTGCAGGTGGATAGTCAGCTGGGGATTTTTTTTATTTGGGGTTTCTATATGTATAAAGTATGTATGTATTCTTGATATTATATATTTGCAGTGATCCAATGTCCACTTATTCTTTGGTCTGCCATAGGTAGGGATTTAAGGCCTGATTTATCAAACATTTCAAACTTTGGCACTTTGGTGCAAATTAGAGTGCTGTAAAATATATTTATTGCTGCTCCGCTAATGTTTTAGCAAATGTGTTTCTTGCATGGAAGCAACATGTGGCAGTGCAAAAAAAAAACTATAACCTATATTTTGCACTGATGTGGCATAGTCTGGCAGAAGGGCTTGATAAATCAGGTCCTTTAAGTAAACCAAAACCCACAGCCTGACAGCCCTGAAATCTATAAGATTCCTTGGCCGCTTGAATTCCTCCACCCCCCCGGGGCATCTAAAATCGGGATGCACTGCTGTGTGAATGCCCCCCCCCCCCAGGTGGCCTGGGATACCCACATTATCCCCTGGTCCAATGATGCATGCGCAAGCCGTTCCCCACTATTCCTTTAGCAGGGTGCGCACCCGCACCAGGCATTTGTGGATGGCCAGCGTGGACACACTCCCTGTGTGGTAGTGGCTACATTTCCTGTGTGGTAGCAGGGGATGCGGCTGCTGGGCGCACTCGGGTCCGCTCCCTTAGGGAAAGGGACAGGAGCGGACCCGAGCATGCTGATTGGATGAGAGGACGCACATGCGCTGTAGGACCGGGGAACGGTGAGTTAGATTGGGTGACATGGCAGGTTTCACAGAGAAGAGCGGCCCAAATTCAGTGTTTTAGAGAAGCCCATTAGGGACATTATTAGTGTCATACATTTCTACTGCCTGTGAACTTACCTCTTATTTGAAGGGCTCTGTTTTTGTAGGGGATCCAGAAATGTCTACTATTGGAGATGGTGTAGCTCTGGCCAACTGGGGGGCCCAGAAACATTTGCAAACTGCAGCTTTCTATTGTAGAAACTGTTTCTTGTTCCCCTATTAGACAGAGAATAGCAAGAAAAATAAGTATCTCTAATGATCATTGGGGGAGGGGGTTGAGACTCGCTCCTTCGAATGTCATCCTTTCTCTTGTGGGACCAGAGAAACAGGGTGTGCATCACTTTCAGCCAACTTTAGGACAGGTGACTAAGCTGTAGCTGAATATTCTTGGATAAAGAGGAGTATAGGCGAGGGCACCTTCATGTTGCCACTGTTTTGGCCTCACTTGTGTTTCTTTCAAGTCAAAGAAAAAAAATCAGGTTTCCTTTAATGTACAAATTCAGAGACCTGGCCTGTCAGTCATATGGGAGAAGTAATAAAGCCGCTGTTTGGAGTTGGCGTTATTACAGTGCATCTGTAATATGCTAGATAATAGCTCAGATTCATTACTCTCTCTGGATTACTGTAATTATATTGAAATTTGCTTAAATGTCTCAGACAACTCATCATTATTGTTACTGTGACATTCACTTGCTGTATTCTTTTCTTTTTTCTTTGAAAACCATGTGTCATAGTTAGAAAACACCAGAAAGAATATTATTTTTTGCAGAGGAAAAAAGACGGGGACAGCCAATGGAGAGGAAACAGGGACACTGCTATAAAACCAGGCAATGGACCACGACCACCTTTATCATTAGCCGAATTACAAGCCATTTACATACAAACATTATGATGCCATTTTCGTTTCTGTAGAATGCAAAAGCCCCAGAATAATTTGCTGGTTCCACACCAAAGAGCACATTTATTAACCCATTTATTAGGCTACTGACAGAGGTTGTCACATTACTACCTATAGTTATTTCTATTGACAAAAAGACTTCTGCCCATTATATTTAACTATTTGTTAACCCTCAATGGGAAAGCAAAACATCCTTAGACAGTATTAGCCTACTATGGGATAATATTTCAGTCCAAAAATTCTGGGATAGCTTTATTTTACAATGCCACCAAGATCAATATGTGAGTACCAGAGGATCCTCCAATGGACACCAAGCACTGACCCAAGATATTGTAGAAAAGACCTCCCTCTTTATGTATCAATGCTCTTTTTATCAATGTTTCACCATTTTCTAGTGCAAGGTCCAAATAATGTATTAAGCCACATAACTGTATTAACACATACAAGACAAGGTCTTACGGGAAATTTGTAGAGTGGCAACATTTGAATCACAAGGTTTTAAAATCCAGATATCCTACATCAAGGGGATTTGCTTGTGCACCTGCTACTTGGCATTCGATTCTGCCTCTATAGCTGGTATGTCTATAAAGATGCTAAACATTGTCCCCAACTGTAATTATTTTTTTAAGAGTAGCTTTACTTTTATTCAATGCTGCAAAGGTGTAAATACCTTCTTACCGAATTTAGTGGACCAACAGTCAAAAATGGCTTAAACTGGACCAACTCAACAAACAAAGCCCATATGCATCCCTCCACAGGGCAATTTAGATTGCTGCACATAAAAATTATTTTACCTTTTTCTAACTCCTGCTGTACCAAATTTTAGAAGCAAGATGGCGGTTCATGCATTTGCAAGCCACCTGCAAACAGGAAGTGCTGCTGGGCTTCCTGTTACTGTGCATTGTCAGTTATGTCAGTTGTATCCAGGCAGCAGCATGGCTGAGATGTTACATAGGTAAAACGGTTGAAAAAAGATATATGCCCATCAAGTTCAACCAAGGGTGTTGGGGTAAGGGAAGTTATTTTTTGTTTTGTATTTTTTGTATGTTGGGAGAGGAAGTTGTTTTCCAACTGTGCCACGCTGTTGATCTGGTTTAAGTAGAGGTTCTCGATGAAAGCTGGACATTTATTTCATTGGAGGCTTCTGTAGAAAGTAAGAAAAGAAGTAGAGATGAGGAACCTTTTAGTTTTAGTTTGTATAGTATTTTCCATTCTATAGACATATTTACTTTCATTTACTCTCTCTCACGCATGCAATTACATTTGAAAGTGGCTATTTTTATTTTGCTGGCTCATAATTTATAATTGACAGAGGTTTGGAAGGCATCCCAGTCACACATTCTGTAAGCAGAGTAAAAGCCTGTTGGTAGGGAAAAATCTATTTCCTTTACGGAACTGTTAAAGTGAGTCAAGTGTGTGCACTAGTAGGAGAATTATCTCATTTTTTAACTATTGCCCTAACTGCTGTTTGGTGCAATCTAGTGTAGTGTTGATTCTCTGACGAGGTAATGTAAAAACACCCAGAAAACAGTGTCAATGTTGTTAATATGTAAGTTAAAGAGACTGTAAATCCAATGACAATATTTAGCCAGCAAGCTGCTCACCTGTGTCCCATGTGCCTCTCCTCCATTTCATGCAGCGCAGGGTAGAAGCTATAGCATGATCCATCTTTTGCATTTTTTTTTTCAATTTAATTCATCCAGGACCACACAAAAAAGTGGTCCTACATCCACTGTGTTCCTTGGTACTCTCATCATGAGAAATAACAGCAAGCCACAGTGGTCCCACAGCTCTCTCTCTCTGACCACAGCAGAACATGCTGCAAGACTCGTAAAGCTACAGCAAGACTCGTAAAGCTGCACCATCACACATCCTTCCCAGCTTAGCCGCAACCCAGAAATTAAAGCAAAAAAAATTAGTTTTGCCATTTACATACTATCAGAGATGTTCAGCTGCTTTGAAATTGCTTTTTTTGTAGTCCTCCCAGTGGGGTGTGCCTGGGGCCTCCCAGCTGGGATGAAACTAGCCTCTCTGCTGCCTAAGGAGAACTATAGAAATATAGCGCTCCACTCCTCAACAAATCAATGCAGGGGTAGGGAGTGGAGGCAGGTTGGGGCTTGTCCTGTGTCCAGTCAAATGAGCCAGGCTATGTGGGAATTTTGTGTTTCCAGTGACACAAATGAGTGTTGCAGTCACAGATGGGGCATGCTATTGGCACTGTAACTCATGTTTATTTAACATGGAAGGGCAGGTGACTAGAGACGGGGCGAACCCAAATGGCAAAGTTTGCGTTCGGACCAAACTTTGCAAATTCAGGTTCCCAAACCCAAACATGGATCTCAGCCAGATGTCTGTGCTTGAGTCCAAATCAGCACTTTGAGACCAGGGATCTTCAAGAAAAGGGAATTCTTGCGTTACTTTATTGCCCTACTGAGCATATAACAGCAGATATCCTTACCAAGCCCCTGACCGCTGAAAGGCACTCAAGGCTTACAAAGAAGATGGCTTTAGCAGACTAAGCATCAGCTGTTGAGAAGGGGTGTTTGAGATACTGTGCAACAGCTTACAGGCACTCATGGCTTACAAAGAAGATGGTTTTAATAGACTAAGCCTCAGCTGTTGAGAAGGGGTGTTTGAGATACTGTGCAACAGCTTACAGCTTGCCTCTGTTTGTGCAGATGGCACTGATACATATCTATGTGTAGTCTCTGTTTTTTACATTCTTTACTGCATGTTGTACCATGTAAGGTGACCTTCTGTTACTGCACTCATGTTCACGGCCCCATTGCACCCAATTCATGGACACTGCACAGTCGTGAGACTGGGGGCTGCACGCAGTGCCTGATGGGATGCAAGATGGCGCCACCCGTTGGAAGGTCGCCCGGAAATCGAGGGACCTAGAAGAATGATCCCTTGGTGAGGTGAGTAAAGAATGCCCAAAGGTAAAATCGGAGGAGGGGCAGCAGACCGAGGAGGCTTGGGGGAGGTTTTAATCTCCATCCCGATGTTCCTCTTTAAATCGTACCTGGGAATTGGTACATTTACATGACTAAGGAAGTGCGTTTAGCCCCTGAAATGCATTGATACTAGAGGCTTCACTTATCCTGGCAATAAGTGTTTTTTAATTTTCATTTAGCTAAGAATAAGTTTTAACTGCTTTGCACCTGATGGCAGCTGGCAATATCCTCCTAAAATCCCTTCACAAACTTGTGGACCAATCACTGCCTCAGCCAGATGAAATGCCCTATTGTGTGAACTACACAACCAGAAATTTCAGGACTAGGTCTGGTCCTGACTTACAACCGCCAGACCCAGCATACCCACCACACCTCTATATAGTTTAGGTTAATGATTAACCATTCTTTATTTTGAAAAATATTAAAATCTCATAAGTACAAAAAGAGGTGACATAAATTTGATTTGTGTGGTTTCCCATTCATTTGGTATGCAATGCCTATTTACAAAATATATATCTTTTACATACTTGCTTCTCAAAAAAATACATTTATATACAACAATGATAACATAATACAATTTCTTAAAACCAAGGTGGCTATTTTTGTCTTACTGGTCCGATGATCGGCCAGACAGGGCAGACATGTTTCGCCGTGTAGGCTTCCTCAGTGCCCTGGTTTCAAATATGTTATCAGAGAATGTCGGGTCTTGGTGGAGATGGAGAGTTCCCTCTTATCCCTCTTTGTATCTTGTTCTGGAGTATGGATGTTTAATTCTTAATCTCTATGTACTTGCAGCACTGTGAATGTCCTCTTCCCCTATGATACAGTACTATAAGGGCCTTTGGTGATCTCCATGTAGTTCCAGACAGATCCCGTTCAGGAGAAACTGCAGTGCAGCCAGCGCAATCTCAAACTACAGAGATGTATTTCTTGGTATGCATGCAGGGTCCTCCCGCTATTTACGCCACCGCCCGCTCCGTATGTGGCTCACAAAAATGGTTCAGCTGAGGGAGAGATGACCCCCTCTGCACGCGCTGGCTGTGTGAACCCCTTGCAGTGGCCTGTGATCACTTACCTTTTCACCTGTCCCTCTCCATGATCAAAGGCCACAGCTGAGGCGCACTCCTGTGTTCAGCAATGCAGATAGGCTCACCATGGGAAAGAGCACACTCCACAGTGAAACTGGGGATTCAGCTGCTCTCGCTCCCTATGCTGATGCTCAATTCTAACCAAAGCATTAGTATGCACAGTATAAAGCACTGATTCGACAACAGCCTGCGCATTTGCCCTGGGAACGGCGGAAAGGTAAGTGGTATGGGTAATCGGGAGTTTCACACAGCACCCCAGGTAAGTGGACCAAACATCGGCAAAGTCTAAATCCTGGTGATCGGTCCACTTTAAGAATGATAAATGTGTTTTGTATTAAAAATATATAGTGTAGAGCTGTAATACAATAGTCCCCTGGCTAGGAGTGCAACTGGGAAGGGGGTCCCTGTAGAGTAGGGGGAATAACCTGGGTGGGGTGGACTGTGATAGAATGGGGGTTTATTAAATAAGTGTATATTTTAGAGGTACTAGGGCCCCATAGGATAAAAAAATAGAATAAGTAGTACGGTGTAGTGTAGTTACTTAGGGTTTGCCATTAGAGGGCAGTAGAAGGATAGACTATAAAAGGGGGAGCTGAGGAGATTCTAGAGGGTTATAGTTCCAGAGGGCGTGGGAACAGAGCCCTGCAGAGAAAGCACCGTGTAAATTTGAGTTCCTGATCCGTAGTGTGCCAAGGTCCGGCTAGACCTGTGAGAAGGCGAGGGGCAGGTGGAATGTACCCCTGGATTGTAGCTGATCCTGTGGAGTTGATGCTTAGAGAGGAAGGCTTTAGTGTCCAAGTTCCTTGGAGACAGGTACAGAACATTGGCTTGGGACCTTGGGTGTGGGGGTCAGAGGTGATTGCCCCTGGAGCGCTGCTTGGTGCGATCCCTCGGAGTGGCATTGAAGGAAACTTAGGCCCAAGTGTCTGGTGCCCCTGTTGAGTCTTCACAGGAGGGGGGAGGAAGCCAGCTTGGGACCTGGAAGTTAGGGGTCATGTGAAGGTACCCCTGTAGCAAGGCTCGTTGGGATCCCAGGAGGAGATGCCCAGAGAAGGAGAGAGAACTGGAGGAGATGCCATTAAGGGGTACTAGCTAAGAAACCATGTTTTTGTGTTGAACTGTGTTGATTAAGAACGATCTGGAGAGTGAAGTGTTTAATAAAGAAGAGGCACCCCGTAAAGAACACTGTGGGCTTTACTATGTCTGCTGTGTTCTGGAGGATCGTGGTGACCATCATTCAATGGACTGTATGAGTAAAATGCCCCGTCCCTGGGCAACCCCCTGGGCCCAATTTGACCCTTTTAGTCGTACATCCCTAAGCACATGCACCAACCCCCACATGTTGTCTACAGAGCTTAGTAACGTTTTTCCTTCCTATCTTCTGCTGAAATATCCCCTACAGTCTCATTCTGCTGGATACCAATCAGTATTCATATCAAATCATACAAACCAAATAAATAATTATGTGCTACCACAGTGGAAGTTACTACGGCATTTGAAGTGTATTCTAAGCTGTACTTCTCTAAAGATTTGTAGGTTAATTAGAACTTAGAGTTAATAAAGTTATGAAATGTGTGCTTGGAAATAACTATATTTTACTGTCTGCATGACAAATGCGTTAGACAGCCAGATAAATGGGAGGTAGAGAGAGAAGTCTCTAAACTCTCAATCTGCAAAACAAAAAAGGGTTTCACTAAGCTCTTTGTTTCACGCCTTCTGTTTTTCTTGCTGATGCTCAATCACCAGGACACAGACAACCAAATAATTGTCCTTGGCAGATGTGTGTTTAGCAGACCAGATAAACTGAAACTTTAATAATAAGTGTTCTATACATACACATTACTCTGTTAACATCCTTGTAACACAATCCCCATTTGTGGCAACTGCCTATAGAGATCTGCAGACGGAACCAAAACAAGGACTGGAGTACTATTACCCTTTCACACTGATTGAGGTACCCTTGAGGAAAATGGGTTCCAGCTATGACACCTAAGTCAGGACTGACACTGGGCTCAATGCCACCCTGTACAATAAATTAGTATGACACCCCAAAACACACACATAGATACACTCAGACTAAAAGGCTCTATATCAGGGTAAAACTCATCTCTTGGAGGGATCCCAAATCGCTGGATTTCCCACAGTGTAAAACCCACCTTGTTCCAGAATCCTGAAGCAGTTATATTGGGCAATCAGCAGAGCAATTTGTTTTGACACAGCATCCCCGCACCATTTTTGACCAACTTTAATGAACCCACACTTGTGCCCTAGACCTAGGTGTTGGTCCACTTTAATGGGTTACCAGTCTGAGGTCAAAAAGTCTGCTTCAGCTCAGCCAAAGACTAAGGGAGCTTTGGCTCAGCCAGAGGCTAAGGGAGCTTTGGCTTAGCCAGAGGCTACGGGAGCTTTGGCTCAGCTAGAGGCTAAGGGAGCTTTGGCTCAGGTAGAGGCTAAGGGAGCTTGGCTCAGCCAAAGACTAAGGGAGCTTTTGCTCAGGAAGATGCTAGGTGGGGCTGTGGAGTGGCAGAAGGCTCTGCCTATGCTTTTGCTGAGGCAAAAGAGGAGGTGGGGCTGTGACATGGCAGCAGGTCCAGGCTTTGCTGGTTGTTGGATAGTGTGCTTCTATGCATGAGCATGACCCTCACACTGCTATAATACATGGAGAGAATAATGGCAGAGTACTTACTCTCTGGTTGTCTGGCTTCTGGATGCCTGGCTTTGAGGATGAACATACGATACATGCATTGTTTTCGAATAACTCTTGTGAAGGGAATTGTGAAGGCATTCTTCGAAGCAGCCCTCCGATTTAGAAATTACCTTGAGCTGGCATGTTCCTGGTGACTCATGCTTCCCCAGCTGACACTTTAGTCCCAATTTTAGACGCTAAAATACTGAATCATTGCACAATGTCATTGCACAGATGGGCTTAGCACCTGGGGTTTTATTTTGAGTTTTTCCGCCAGCAAATTTACGGTTTTGTATCAGATTTATATCATGCTTTCCTGAAATGTTGATGTCGTGCTATTGATGATATGCAAAAAAAGCCAATCTGACGAAGAAACTTGGAGCTCAGCCTAAATACGCGGTTCCAGAATAGTTTTGCTACTTATAGAAACGTAGGCACTGGGTGTTTATTTTCTGGCTCCTGTCACAAACCTGACAATAGCCGGGTAAGGTGAGTTAGCGTGCTGTTATTTATGGAATGCTTCCATTTCACGCTGCTCTTCTAAATTAGAACTGTACATCATCCTCGATATCACGCCATCACTATATGTGCGAACCATCTGTAATGCGGCGCATTTTCTTTATTTGCCCTCTATGACCCTGGGGCATGTTGGGTGACAAACCCTTCGTGTAGAGTTGAATATATGTCTAGGCATGGCATTCTAATCTGTACTTCTTGCTGGTGGACCTTAAAGGGTAATTCCACTTTCAATGGCATTTTTAAAAGTTTCCATTATTGTGTGGCAAAATGATGTCCTCAAGGCGCTGAGCTTATCTGTTATTTTGTTCTTTATTTGTCTGTGTCACAAAAGACAGTTTTCCCTTGCAACACATCAAAGTGGTGTGTTTAGTGTACAAAATGTTGATTAGAGATGAGTGAACTTTTGAAATATTCGATTCGGACGATTCACGAAATCCGGAAAAAATCATTTCGGTCCGAATTTATTCGCGATGAATCGCTATTAAAAACTGCTATTTCTGGGCTTCCGAGAGCCTCCATAGGGTTGCAGAACGTTTTGCTTGGCTGTAACATGCATAGGATGCATGCTGGGTTAGTGAAAAAATATTGTAAAGAAGTATGACATGCAGATCAGAGGCGTCACTATTAGATCCGCTGTCGCAGAGCGGCACAATTAGAGAGCCTTGAGGTGGCATCAGCATGATGAGAACATATATTGCCTGAAAAACACACCCTGAATTTGGCAGCAGCATTAGGAGACCATGTATTCCCTGAAAGACACATTGGAGTTGGCAGCAGCATTAGGAGCCCATATATTGCCTGAAAAACACACCCTGGAGTTGGCAGCACCATTAGGAGCCCATATATTGCCTGAAAGAGACACTGGAGTTGACAGCAGCATAAGGAACCCATATATTGCCTGAAAAAACACACCCTGGAGTTGGCAGCAGCATAGAGAGCCCATATGCTGCCTGAAAAAACACCCAGGAGTTGGCAGCAGCATTAGGAGCCCATATATTGCCTGAAAGACACACCCTGGAGTTGGCAGCAGCATAAGGAACCCATATATTGCCTGAAAGACACACCCTGGATTTGGCAGCAGCATTAGGAGCCCATATATTGCCTGAAAGACACACAGTGGAGTTGGTAGCAGCATAGGGAGCCCATATATTGCCTGAAAAACACATTGGAGTTGGCAGCAGTATTAGGAGCTCATATATTGCCTGAAAAACACATTGGAGTTGGAAGCAGTATTAGGAGCTCATATATTGCCTGAAAAACACACCCTGGAGTTGGCAGCAGCATTAGGAGCCCATATATTGCCTGAAAAACACACCCTGGAGTTGGCAGCAGCAGCATTAGGATCCCATATATTGTCTGAAAGACAAACCCAGAAGTTGGCAGCAGCAGAAGGAGATCATATATTGCTTGAAAGACACACCCTGGAGTTGGCAGCAGCAGCAGCATTAGGAGCCCATATATTGCCTGAAAGACACACCCAGGAGTTGGCAGCAGCATTAAGAGCCCATATATTGCCTGAAAGACACACCCTGGAGTTGGAAGCAGCAGAAGGAGCTACCATGCATCAGCTACTCGCATGCATCAGCTATTGGTGGGTGGAAATCCTGGCTGATCCATGCCTGATTCATCTTCACAAAGGTGAGTCTCTCCACATTGTTCGTGGACAGACGGGTTCTCCTTGGCGTTACTATGGCCCCCGCAGCACAAAAGACCCGCTCAGATGGCACACTACTGGCCGGGCAGGACAGCTTTCCCAGGGCAAACTCTGCCAGTTGCAGCCACAAGTCAAGTTTGGCTGCCCAGAAGTCCAGCGGATCCTCAAGGTGCGTTGGCATGGTCAATTTAAGGTATGACAAGACCTGCTGGTTCAGGCCCTGCTCCCGGTCTTCCTGCTGCTCATGAGTAGCCTCACTATGCGGGTGCAGAAAGCTACTCATTAGCGACTGAAGACTGAGGCTGCTGCTGATGGAGCTACTGCTGCTCCTGCCACTCCCCCTGGCAGCCATGGCAGTGGAAGGTGAGCGCAGAGGTCCTCCCGAGTCAGACCTGCTATGGACCATGGCGCAGATAGGCATCGGCCAACTGACTACGTAGAATGTCTATGTAGTAGGTCAGTTTGTCCTCCCTCTCAGTGGGTGTAAAAAATGCCCCCATTTTGTGCCGGTAGCGACTTATTGGCGGGTCCAATAAGGTGGAGAGCCAGAAGTCATCCCACAGAAAAATGGAGACAATTCTGTGGTCACTACGCAAGCACGTGAGCATGCATCGTGCCATTTGTGCAAGTGACTCGGAGGGACTACCTGTCTTCATCTCCACTGCATACTGCCACTGTGTGTCTGGGTCCTGTCTCACCTTCCTCACAACCCTCTAGCTCCACTGGCTGCTCCTGCTCCTCCTCTCCTGTCAGATGACTAGATAAACCGCCCATTTTGCCAAAACTAAACTGTGATTCACTGTGCTCCTCCTCCTCCTCAGCTCCCACGGGGTTTATGTGGCCGTGAAATGTATGCGCCATGTCTCCAGTGCCCTAACCAGTCATGGTTTCCAACATGTGTTGTATTACATGAAGCAGCAGAATCACGTTGTTCATGCCGTGATCCTGGTGACAAATAAAGTGGCTTCCTCAAAGGGCCTGAGCAAACGGCAGGTGTCATGTATGAGCTGCCACTAAATAAAGAATGTAAATACACAGAGCTAGCTTCTAGTAGAAATGCACATCAATGTGTCAAACAAGTGTGTCCAAAAATATATAAATGATGCAAACAACTAAAAAAATCCAGTCTCTCCTAGTTCTTCAACCGTATCCCAAAATGCATGTGCTCAGAAAGTCTCTTCTTTGTGCTCTTATCACCCCTATGTGCAGATCCTTACCAGAGAGGTAACTTGAACATAGCCAAATATGACATAAATAGGTGTTTCCCAGTGTCCTTAAATGGTCAGCTTTAATTCAGGTTCTCCACATCCAAGCTTAATTCCCCACAGGGCACAGAGTGTTGTAGCGGTACTCAAAAATTGCATAGGTTCAATAGATGGTAACCATATATATAGGGGAAGAAAAAATAGCAACACTAGTGCAATAACGTTTAAAATTCCTATTTAATGTTGCTTACACAGCCAAGAATCACACTCACATTCTAAGTATTATAAAAACAGCATGTCAGCTCATTGCGTGAGCAGTAAGCAGAGCAAGGTCTCACCGCCAATCCTCAAAGCTCTTAATAGTCCATCCAAATCTTGATAACCGCTCCTGGAAGCGTATAACCCTGCAGGTCCGCAAGTGAAAATCCAGAAGACTGCCAAAACTCCCAACGCGTTTCGTCGCGGATGCGACTTTAACCAGGTGTAAGGCAGTTAAAAAGAACATGTGTATTTGTACCGGACCTGGGGAGGTAGCCCCCACCCATTTCCTCTTACGTGTTTGCCCAGCGCGCTTCCGTTGCTGGGCAGTCAATTCATTATCCATTTGGTCATTAGACGAACGCACAGAGAGGCGGACGACGTCCGTCCCTCTCCTAAAGCGTCCAGTCACATGACCGGGGCAGTCTAATTACGCTGCGTTCCAGCGTAACAAGAACCAAGTCGTTTCCTAACGCTGCGTTCCATCCTGAAACGCACGCAGCAGCTTAGTTACGTGCTCCAACGCAGAAAGACAACCAGTCTCGCTACGCTGCGCTCCAGCCTAGAGCGCACATAGCAGCTCCTCCCCGTTGCATTGCGCTCAGACCCAGAGTAAGTACAGCGCAGACTCGCTCTAAGAATAAAAATTAGTTGCCTAGGGAACCGTAGTTTCAGGCTTCTATACAGATTCAAGCTTAAAGGGCGGGCACTCCGGTCATAGACATGAACACACGCCTGTGACCCTCAGATCACTACCACCTGCATTTAAGGGCTATTAACCCTGAGGTATTCACATTATTATAGAATGGCTTAGGCACCACAATGGAGGGAAATTACCCCACTGTATAAACAGAGCATTGTGGAATGGCTATGAGACCACCCTCCAAAGCAGAAAAACACAGTTAAATACATATATTATAATAAAAATAATGATAAAAAGTGTATCCAATTAAATTGGCGCATATATATAGCAGCTACATCGCATGTATAAAACGACTACAAACACTTTAAAAAGTCTTTAAAAAGTCTAAAAAACCATCAAAAAAGATTAAATGGTTAAAAATTCTATAAAGTGCATAATTAAGAGTTCTCGATAAAACAATTCAAATCGAACTCTATATTCAGTCCGTTAGGGCTGAGAGTGTTTAAATCAAATATCCACTTTCCTTCTCGCTGCGATAATTCTCTAACAACATTAGAACCCCGCCAATGGCGTGTCACTCGGTCCAGACCCATAAAGAACAGTGAGTTGGGGTTACAGGCATGCACTGCTTTGTAGTGGGCGGATACGCTATGGGCTTCATAGCCTCGTTTGATATTATACATGTGTTCGCGAACCCTTACACACAACTGCCTAGTAGTCCGTCCCACATAAAACAAATTACAGGGGCATCTTAACAGATATACCACGTTATTGGTTTTACATGTTATCAATTGGGAGATCTTTATCTCCTTGCCTGTATGTGGATTAGTAACAGTTTTAAATGACTTGGCTGTTATAGTTGTACTCTTACAGCCACAGCATACCCCACATCTGTAAAAGCCCTCCAATTTGTTAGAGACTATGGGGATCGATTTTGGTGGATCCACAAAACTTCTTATCAGTTTCTGCCTCAGATTTGGTGCTTTCCTATACATACAGACTGGCTTGTCCGGAACTACGGCCCCCAACACTGGGTCCTCCTTAAGCAAATGCCAGTGAGCTTCCAATACTCTTTTTATTTGCCGGTGTTGTATGTTAAACCCAGTAATGAAAGCATACTGGCTTTTATCTCCGGTTCCCGGCTCCTTAATTACTCTATTTTTATTTTTGTTTAAAATTTCCTCTCGTTTCATAGATCTAACATGTAGGTACTGTGATTCTATTTCATCTTTTTTGTAACCCTTTTCTATAAATCTATTTGTTAGAGAGGTTGCCTGTCTGTCATAGTCGCATATACTACTACAATTTCTTCTTAGCCGCATAAACTGCCCATGCGGGATTGCTCTTAGCCAATTTGGATGGTGACAGCTGTTTGATGGTACATAACCATTGCGGTCTGTGGTTTTAAAAAAGGTCCTAGTGGTCAGTTTCTGGTCCTCTTTTTTAATTGTAAGATCTAAAAAGTTCACTGATATTGGATCTATCTCGGCCGTGAATTCCAAATTTCTCCTATTTTCATTTACTTGCTGGAAGAACTGACTGAAGGAGATCTCAGAACCTTCCCATATCACCAGCACGTCGTCTATGTAGCGCCTCCATATTTTCAAACTGGGTATGTCCTGTCCAAAAATGAAGGTGGACTCCCAGAGGCCTACATAGAGGTTAGCCATACTGGGAGCAAATTTTGCTCCCATGGCTACACCCTTTATCTGAACAAAGAATTTGCCATTATACCAAAAGTAGTTGTGATTTAATGCGAAGGTTAGGCATTCAAGTATGAAGTTAATTTGTGGTAATGGAAGACCCGAACTTAACTTCAGAAAATATTCTACTGCTTCAATGCCCTCTTGGTGGGGGATCATAGTGTAGAGAGAGGTGACGTCTGCTGTTGCAAGAATCGAATACGTACTTACTTTTAAAGAGTCACATAATTGCAATACTTGTCCAGAATCCCTAAGATAGGCCGGTAGAGCACATACCAAGGGCTGCAAAAATGAGTCCACATATTCACCAAGCCTGCATGTTATAGAATCTATACCACTAACTATCGGGCGGCCGGGGGGGTTCTCCAGCCTTTTATGGATCTTAGGCAATTGGTAAATCGTAGGTATTCTGGGTACTCTTATGTTTAGGTACCCAAATTCTTTGTTGCTAAGGATCCCCATTTCCTTCCCTTTAGTAAGTAATACAAGTAAAGCCTCTTGGTATACTGCCGTTGGATCTCTGGCAAGTGGGGCATAGGTATCTGTATCCATTAATAGTCTATTCATTTCCTCTAAATAGTCCTGTTTGTTTAGTACCACTAAGCCCCCCCCCCCCCCCCTTATCGGCCGGTTTAATGACCAAATTGTGTTTCCCTTCTAGTGATTTGATACTCCTAGACAAGTCAGATGGAAATTTAGTCCGTTTTAGTGGTATATTGTTAAGATCCCTGGTTACCACCTTGCGGAATACCTCTAAATGTGAATTTGAGGGAATGATTGGATTAAATACCGATCTATTCTTCAACTCTGTATGCCTAAATTGTTCAGGCTGGTCCACTGTTATAGCCTGATTTGAAGGTAGGTGTTCAGGCATGGAGGTTATAGGTTGGTTCATAAACCATTTTTTCATATTTAGTTTCCTAACATATTTTTGAACATCAATGTAGGTAGCGAATTTATCCATATTCTTAGGGGGGGAATATTTCAACCCCTTATCTAGTAGTCTCAATTCGCTTTCAGTAAGGGTAACCGAACTGAGATTGAAGATACCTTCTCCTATAGCCTTCTTTTTGTGCTTGGCTCCCCCTCGTTTTCCACGTTGTCCCAACCTTTTCTCTTCATTAAACCTACCCTTCCCCTGTCTCTTATTGGTGAGTATTCCTTGGGGGTGGGTGGTCTTTTTGGGGCCTCGTGAAAAGGGGAATCTAAGAGTAGCTCTTGTGCTTTCTGAGCACATGCATTTTGGGATACGGTTGAAGAACTAGGAGAGACTGGATTTTTTGAGTTGTTTGCATCATTTATATATTTTTGGACACACTTGTTTGACACATTGATGTGCATTTCTACTAGAAGCTAGCTCTGTGTATTTACATTCTTTATTTATTGGGAAAATTTGGGAGTTTTTCTGACACGTTGAGCTTGGTTTGAAACTTATTATTGTTTAAAAACTGCTATATAATTTATCAGCGCGGTGTTACACAGTATATTTCTACTATGAGCTGCCCCTGGTTAACATTAAAGTTACACAGGGGAGTCCCCCTATCTGCTTGGATCATCAAGAAATCATTCATTGTTTTTCCCTGTTCGAATAGTCGATCTAACATATGTAGGGTGGAATTCCAACGGGTGGGATCATCGCAAATCAGACTATGTTGGGGGAAACTGTTCTAACGCTGTAGCTCAAGAAGGGTGTGCTTGGCAGTGTAGGAGTGGCTGAAGTGCATACAAAGTTTCCTTCCCGTTGTTAGGATTCGCGGAGTAAGCCATGTTTTGATTTCTTGATGAATGAATTTCAGGAGCTCCTCCCCTGTGTGACTTGCCAAGGCAAACCATGTGAACACAGCATGACACCGCCGTGCCCTGCACACATAGTAGGCTGAAGGGACATTGAGAATTGACAGTACAGTGGAGGCTGAGGAGACGGTGGAGGATGAGGAGGCAGAGTCCAACACTGTGACAGGCAAAATGGCCTGGGAGCGTGGAGGCCGAAGTGGTGTAATCTATCCAAGTTGCTGTGCAGGAATCACATTCACCCAGTGGGCCGTAAAGGACATGTATTGTCCCTGACCGTAGTTAAAGCTCCAGATGTCGGTGCTGCCGTGCACTTTGGTGCACATGACAGGCTCAAGGACTGGCCCACCTTCTGCTCAACAAATTTGTGCAGGGCTAGTACTGGGACCCTCTTCTCCTGATGATGATGAAGCCCCTTCTGCACCGGGCTCCCAAGTGCGATTGGCTTCCTCATCATCATCATCATCGAGTTGTGTCTGCACGCCACTGATGTCCTCCTTGGTTTCCACAACAGCGTGTGCTGCAGGAGACGGAACGCTCGCCACACCACCTCCCATGCCACTCTCCTCCTCAGTGTTTGTCTGCCTAGCGAAAGGAGCGGCGGATGTCTCCTCCATTTCTTGGCTGGGCAGTAGCTGCTGACTGTCCTCGAACACATCATCCTCACTGAATAGTGGAGCTGAACCCAAGGCATAAGATACGGCGGCTGGAGGGGGGGGCATAGGACAGAGGTAATGGAAGGACAGGGGCTGTTCCCGAGCCATGCCAAATCAGGGTTGTGTCCGAGGAACCTACGGACTGTTGACTGGGGGTGTCAGATGTCACTTGTGATGAGGTCGATGACCGCGTTAACCAATCGATGGCGGCAGATGCGTTGCTAGTCAAGACATAAACGCTAGCAGATACTGGGAGATCAGGCCTCTCACCACGACTCCTGCTGCCACTCGCCCCTAGTCTGCTGCGACCTGTGCCTGATGAATCTAGGCCTCTCCTCGGTGCACATCCTGGCACATCTCTGCCTGACATTTTTACTGCGTTACCTAGAACAGTATTTTTGTAACAGCAGGTGTGTAGAAAAGTTAGATTAAAATAGGCAGACACTGTAGCTAAAAGCTAATGCAAAAAGACACTGTCAGATGGTCTTACACAGGATGCCCCTGGTCAGAGTTAAATGCACCACAGCCAGATTTAAAACATGTTTTTTGTTCAAAATGTAAAAAAGGTAAAGATGCAGGTACTCTTAAAAGCTAAGTTCTAGTATTCGGGATGCCCCCCCCCCCCCGGTGAAAGGCAATGGGTGCTTTAAACTTGAAAACCAGACTTTTTTATACAAAAGGCAAAAGGCTAGTAGGCAGGTACTCTTAAAAGATAAGTGGTAGCACTGACAATGGCCCCCAGTGAAAGGCAATGGGTGCTTTAAACTTGAAAACCAGACATTTTTTTAAAAAAAGGCAAAAGATTAGTAGGCAGGTACTCTTAAAAGATAAGTGGTAGCACTGACAATGTCCCCCAGTGAAAGGCAATGGGTGCTTTAAACTTGTAAACCAGGGTTTTTTATACAAAAGGCAAAAGGTTAGTAGGCAGGTACTCTTAAAAGATAAGTGGAAGGTAGCACTGACAATGGCCCCCAGTGAAAGGCAATGGGTGCTTTAAACTTGAAAACCAGACTTTTTTTATACAAAAGGCAAAAGGTTAGTAGGCAGGAACTGTTAAAAGATAAGTGGAAGGTAGCACTGACAATGGCCCCCGGTAAAAGGCAATGAGTGCTTTAAACTTGAAAACCAGACTTATTTTTTTTAAAAAGGCAAAAGGTAAGTAGGCAGGTACTCTTAAAAGATAAGTGCTAGCACTGACAATGGCCCCCAGTGAAAGGCAATAGGTGCTTTAAAACAGACTTTTTTATACAAAAGGCAAAAGGTAAGTAGGCAGGTACTCTTAAAAGACACGTGCTAGTATTTGGGATGCCCCCCGGCGAAAGGCAAACTTTGCTTAAAAAGTGACTTTGATTACAACATGCAACCAGTTAGTAGACAGGCAGTCTTGAAATATTTATGCTAGTGTTTGGGATGCCCCCTCTTCAAATACACAGGTTGGCTGCTTTGATAGTGGAAAAGTGACTTTGATTACAAAATGCAACCAGTTAGTAGACAGGTACTCTTGAAATATTTATGCTAGTGTTTGGGATGCCCCCTCTTCAAATACACAGGTTGGCTGCTTTGATAGTGGAAAAGTGACTTTGATTACAAAATGCAACCAGTTAGTAGACAGGTACACTTAAAATATTAATGCTAGTACGCTTTTTAAAGAATGACACCAGGAAAAGGAAATGCTAAATAGGCAGGTTTGTTATTAACACTAAATATGCTTGAAAGCTAATGCAAACACTTTAAACTGTCCCTGTCTTTCTCTGTCACTGTCACAGCCTCTCTCCTTATCTATCTGTCCCTCGCTGCTTCTGTTCTATCTATCTATCTATCTATCTATCTATCTATCTATCTATCTGTCTATCTGTCTGTCTGTCTTTCTGTCCCTCGCTCTCTCCCTGCCTGATCTGCTCTGGCCGCAATACAGTGTCAGAATGATCTTCGGCAAAATGGCCGCCGTTTATATGAGGCTGTGACATCATCGGTAAGCCTGTCTGATGATAGGTAGCATGTGACACCTACCCAGGATGTCCTGACATGTGGATCCACCATTTTAGATGGACTGTATAGCAGTAAATGTAGTTTTAAGGAAGCGATTCGAGCGATCGAATCGCGGCGATATTCGGAATCGTAACTAATCGAATTTTTCCTGAAATTAGTAACAAATTTGGGTTCGTCAGAGTTGATTCGCTCATCTCTAAGTGCTGCATGTTATCAGCCGGTGAAGGATCAGCCTCCAAGACACCTACTGGTGAAAAGATATTTGACCACCAAGAACAGAATGTTCCCAAAAGTGAATTCCTGTCTTCTGCTTTCCAGTCGTGCAGATGTCAGGAGGCTTTCAAATTGCCCATGAATAAGTTGCTAGTTTCAGATAAAAGAGTATTTAGGTGGCTGATATTCAGTGGCATAACTAAACGTGACAGGGCCCTGGTGCGAACATTTAATGGGGTGCTTTCACGGCTCATACAGTAAACTTTTTTTCTTCTTTTAACTCTAGTTGAATGCAGCTAGACAACTAAATACTGAAACCGCGGACAGGAATGGTGCTTCCTTTATCTAAATAATGGCAAGTGATCACAAATTTTATAAATAAGGTTGAGGAGCAACAATCATTGGGCCCTCCTGACTTTCTGGGCCCTGGTGCAGTCGCATCCCTGCACCCACTCAAGTTACGCCCCTGCAGCTATGCAATTTGCATTTTCTATGGAGTAGATGAACTAAGCAGGTGACAGCAAAGTATAGGGCCGATTCGTGCCTGTGCGCCAAAACACCAAAACCATGCGGCATGTGGAAATTTGCGATTTTGCGCAAGGTTCATGCACATGCATATTGCATGCATGAAGCGTGCTCGCAATTTATCGTTTCATGCACAAACTTGAGCATTGCACATGAAATGCAACTCTTTTTATGTGAAAATGGACACGTTCCGTGCACATCATGCAGTCGAAGGCAGTCAAAGTTCCCAATGGCCCCATATTTCTCCTATGTATTTACTCTAGCATTGGCAAATTTGTTGCTCAAGCTATAGCATTATAGGAAAATTATATTCTCCAATCTATAATGTTTTCCCTGTGGCGTGTGTTCTCCTTTTTATGTGTAGTGTTTTCAGTTGCCCTCCTGTGTTGTGTTTTCCAATGTTTGATCCCCCCCTCCCCGTGTTTTTTGTTGAGTGTATTAGTGCTTAACAATTGCATTATTAACTTATTGGTTGCTCAGTTCCTCATGTCCAGCTTTTTTGTCTTTGGTGCCTAAACTATTAAAATTTGTAAACTTTTCCAACTTTTTTCCAAATTTTTGGTAACTTCAAAGTTTTAAAAAGTCAAAAATAGTAAACTAACTGTCAGAACACACTGACAGAATCAACCCTTATGTTTGGGCAACACTACGGATTTATTTATACAACCAGGAAGAATTCTGATTTAAAAAGGAGAAAAATCCTGGATGAAAGACTCCGCGGCTGGCCGCTGGCCTACCCCTGGGGCATTCCAGGTTACTGCAAAACTCACCTTTTTGGGCAGCCCCTCAATGATTTAAACAATTGCAGCCGCATACCCAGCATGTCTGGGCTGAGGCATGTTACAGTGCCCAGTCATTAAAGTGGACCATCACCCTCCCGTGATCGGCCCGGGAATCTATAAGATTCCCAGGCCGATCACCTCCCTCCCCGTGGGACATCCGAGATCGGGATGTCCCGTGGGGTGAAACCCCCCCAAACACCCCAAATCCCCTTACCCTCTAGACGTCTGTGAATGGCCGGCGCGGGCGCGCACCCGTCAAGAGTGACGCGCGGGAGGCGGCGGCGGAGGAGCCGCTTGTCCGCGGCTGTCAAATTGCTTGTCCGTTGGCGCTGGGAGCGGGGAGAGGTGAGTTTTTCGGGTGATCGGGGGGGTTTCACACAGCGGGGCACCCCGATCGGGGGTGTCCCACCGAAGTGGACCAAGACCCAGGATAGTCAAAATCCTGGGTGTTGGTCCACTTTAAGAAACTCTTGGTACAGAAGCACACCCTAATCTAAAGAGAACTGGTAATTCTGCCACTCTTGTTCCTGATTGCTATCACATGCTCTGTGTGTAAAGAGCACCCTATCGCCATTCATTATTATGCACGGCATACAGAGCTGATTGGACGAGAGCCAACGTTTATGCTGTAAGACCGGCAAAGGGTAGGTTTTAATGGGCAATCTGGGGGATTTCACGCAGTGGGGCACCCCAAATCAGAATGCTTTTGGGGCAAGGAATAAAAATCCTGAGTTTTCTTCTGCTTTTTTTTGTTTTTTTTCTTTTCCCCAATTTGTCTTTACCTCTCCTTTCAGGTTTACCTGCTAGAAAAGAAAGGGTAACCCTCCCCTGTTTTAATGCTTGATTACAGCACCATAGTGGGAGCGAGAGCTTGTAAATCATCATTTGGGATATATTCTCATTTTCCCTTTATCCCTCCCTTTCACCCACCCCCTCCTGATCATCCTTTACCACCCTCTCACTCACCCTTCCCCCCCTCCCTTTGTTATATTTGATGGTACAAAGGTTTTACAGTGTTATAGCATTGGTGTAGCTCTTAAGAGTAACTATTACAGTTTGTTAGGGCTGGTTCTGTCTCGAGTCCAACATTTTTTATCCGATGGATGTATGTTTCCCCATCTTTTCACAATTAGCTTTTTCGTTGCCCATAGTATGCATGAATAATTATTGAGATTGTCAGTTGTCCCTTGTCATTCATTTTGATTTAATAGGGCCTTGGATGTGTTAATGCCATCTCTATGTTGGTCACATTGCTTACTATTCTTACTGTTGCTTGCCATTAGGGATGAGCGAATCGATCCGGACGAACCCGGATTCGATCCGAATTTCAGGAAAAATTCGATTCGGATCGAATCCGAATTTCCCCGCGATTCGATCACTCGAAGTTTTCCTTTAACATCCATTCATTTACATTTACAGGCATTCTAAGATGGCGGACGGGACATGTCTGGACATCTGTCCCGCGCCAGTGCAAGCTGGGGCAGTCACATGCAGCCTATCAGCAGCCAGCAAGCCCGGTGACGTCACACAGCGGTATTTAACGGCGGCCATCTTGCTTTTCCTCATTTCTCTATTGCATTCGTGACAGACAGAACGCTGTGTAGCTGAGGCAGTTAGACAGGCTGGAGACAGGGACAGACAGGGACAGGCTGGAGACAGGCAGGAGACAGGCAGGAGACAGACAGGAGACAGACAGGAGACAGACAGAAAGCCAGGGAAAGGTAGGAAAAACGGAGCTGGCTGACAGGGAGATTTTTTTTTTTTCATCCAGCCTTTGTTAGCGTTTTCAGGCTGCTTATAGTAACTAACTGTGCATATATACTGAACTGATCTTAAGTCTGCTGTGAGGCATCCCATTCTGTGACTAAAGCAGCCTCTGTTTAAGACCATATAAGCATTTGCTCTTATCATATTTGAAATTAGCCTGATAAAGACACTTTTGCTGGGCAAAGCACTACTGGACCCTGCCAGGTCCATTCCTGCTCAGGGCATCCCATTCTGTGACTACAGCAGCCTCTGTTTAAGACCATATAAGCATTTGCTCTTATCATATTTGAAATTAGGCCTGATAAAGACACTTTTGCTGGGCAAAGCACTACTGGACCCTGCCAGGTCGATTCCTGTTGGGGCATCCCATTCTGTGACTAAAGCAGCCTCTGTTTAAGACCATATAAGCATTTGCTCTTATCATATTTGAAATTAGCCTGATAAAGACACTTTTGCTGGGCAAAGCACTACTGTACCCTGCCAGGTCCATTCCTGCCCAGGGCATCCCATTCTGTGACTAAAGCAGCCTCTGTTTAAGACCATATAAGCATTTGCTCTTATCATATTTGAAATTAGGCCTGATAAAGACACTTTTGCTGGGCAAAGCACTACTGGACCCTGCCAGGTCGATTCCTGTTGGGGCATCCCATTCTGTGACTACAGCAGCCTCTGTTTAAGACCATATAAGCATTTGCTCTTATCATATTTGAAATTAGGCCTGATAAAGACACTTTTGCTGGGCAAAGCACTACTGTACCCTGCCAGGTCCATTCCTGCCCAGGGCATCCCATTCTGTGACTACAGCAGCCTCTGTTTAAGACCATATAAGCATTTGCTCTTATCATATTTGAAATTAGCCTGATAAAGACACTTTTGCTGGGCAAAGCACTACTGTACCCTGCCAGGTCCATTCCTGCCCAGGGCATCCCATTCTGTGACTAAAGCAGCCTCTGTTTAAGACCATGTAAGCATTTGCTCTTATCATATTTGAAATTAGGCCTGATAAAGACACTTTTGCTGGGCAAAGCACTACTGTACCCTGCCAGGTCCATTCCTGCCCAGGGCATCCCATTCTGTGACTACAGCAGCCTCTGTTTAAGACCATATAAGCATTTGCTCTTATCATATTTGAAATTAGCCTGATAAAGACACTTTTGCTGGGCAAAGCACTACTGTACCCTGCCAGGTCCATTCCTGCCCAGGGCATCCCATTCTGTGACTAAAGCAGCCTCTGTTTAAGACCATATAAGCATTTGCTCTTATCATATTTGAAATTAGGCCTGATAAAGACACTTTTGCTGGGCAAAGCACTACTGTACCCTGCCAGGTCCATTCCTGCCCAGGGCATCCCATTCTGTGACTAAAGCAGCCTCTGTTTAAGACCATATAAGCATTTGCTCTTATCATATTTGAAATTAGGCCTGATAAAGACACTTTTGCTGGGCAAAGCACTACTGTACCCTGCCAGGTCCATTCCTGCCCAGGGCATCCCATTCTGTGACTAAAGCAGCCTCTGTTTAAGACCATATAAGCATTTGCTCTTATCATATTTGAAATTAGGCCTGATAAAGACACTTTTGCTGGGCAAAGCACTACTGGACCCTGCCAGGTCGATTCCTGTTGGGGCATCCCATTCTGTGACTAAAGCAGCCTCTGTTTAAGACCATATAAGCATTTGCTCTTATCATATTTGAAATTAGCCTGATAAAGACACTTTTGCTGGGCAAAGCACTACTGGACCCTGCCAGGTCCATTCCTGCCCAGGGCATCCCATTCTGTGACTACAGCAGCCTCTGTTTAAGACCATATAAGCATTTGCTCTTATCATATTTGAAATTAGGCCTGATAAAGACACTTTTGCTGGGCAAAGCACTACTGTACCCTGCCAGGTCCATTCCTGCCCAGGGCATCCCATTCTGTGACTACAGCAGCCTCTGTTTAAGACCATATAAGCATTTGCTCTTATCATATTTGAAATTAGCCTGATAAAGACACTTTTGCTGGGCAAAGCACTACTGTACCCTGCCAGGTCCATTCCTGCCCAGGGCATCCCATTCTGTGACTAAAGCAGCCTCTGTTTAAGACCATGTAAGCATTTGCTCTTATCATATTTGAAATTAGGCCTGATAAAGACACTTTTGCTGGGCAAAGCACTACTGTACCCTGCCAGGTCCATTCCTGCCCAGGGCATCCCATTCTGTGACTAAAGCAGCCTCTGTTTAAGACCATATAAGCATTTGCTCTTATCATATTTGAAATTAGGCCTGATAAAGACACTTTTGCTGGGCAAAGCACTACTGTACCCTGCCAGGTCGATTCCTGCCCAGGGCATCCCATTCTGTGACTAAAGCAGCCTCTGTTTAAGACCATATAAGCATTTGCTCTTATCATATTTGAAATTAGCCTGATAAAGACACTTTTGCTGGGCAAAGCACTACTGGACCCTGCCAGGTCCATTCCTGCCCAGGGCATCCCATTCTGTGACTACAGCAGCCTCTGTTTAAGACCATATAAGCATTTGCTCTTATCATATTTGAAATTAGCCTGATAAAGACACTTTTGCTGGGCAAAGCACTACTGTACCCTGCCAGGTCCATTCCTGCCCAGGGCATCCCATTCTGTGACTAAAGCAGCCTCTGTTTAAGACCATATAAGCATTTGCTCTTATCATATTTGAAATTAGGCCTGATAAAGACACTTTTGCTGGGCAAAGCACTACTGGACCCTGCCAGGTCGATTCCTGTTGGGGCATCCCATTCTGTGACTAAAGCAGCCTCTGTTTAAGACCATATAAGCATTTGCTCTTATCATATTTGAAATTAGCCTGATAAAGACACTTTTGCTGGGCAAAGCACTACTGGACCCTGCCAGGTCCATTCCTGCCCAGGGCATCCCATTCTGTGACTACAGCAGCCTCTGTTTAAGACCATATAAGCATTTGCTCTTATCATATTTGAAATTAGGCCTGATAAAGACACTTTTGCTGGGCAAAGCACTACTGTACCCTGCCAGGTCCATTCCTGCCCAGGGCATCCCATTCTGTGACTAAAGCAGCCTCTGTTTAAGACCATATAAGCATTTGCTCTTATCATATTTGAAATTAGGCCTGATAAAGACACTTTTGCTGGGCAAAGCACTACTGGACCCTGCCAGGTCGATTCCTGTTGGGGCATCCCATTCTGTGACTAAAGCAGCCTCTGTTTAAGACCATATAAGCATTTGCTCTTATCATATTTGAAATTAGCCTGATAAAGACACTTTTGCTGGGCAAAGCACTACTGGACCCTGCCAGGTCCATTCCTGCCCAGGGCATCCCATTCTGTGACTACAGCAGCCTCTGTTTAAGACCATATAAGCATTTGCTCTTATCATATTTGAAATTAGGCCTGATAAAGACACTTTTGCTGGGCAAAGCACTACTGTACCCTGCCAGGTCCATTCCTGCCCAGGGCATCCCATTCTGTGACTACAGCAGCCTCTGTTTAAGACCATATAAGCATTTGCTCTTATCATATTTGAAATTAGCCTGATAAAGACACTTTTGCTGGGCAAAGCACTACTGTACCCTGCCAGGTCCATTCCTGCCCAGGGCATCCCATTCTGTGACTAAAGCAGCCTCTGTTTAAGACCATATAAGCATTTGCTCTTATCATATTTGAAATTAGGCCTGATAAAGACACTTTTGCTGGGCAAAGCACTACTGTACCCTGCCAGGTCCATTCCTGCCCAGGGCATCCCATTCTGTGACTAAAGCAGCCTCTGTTTAAGACCATATAAGCATTTGCTCTTATCATATTTGAAATTAGGCCTGATAAAGACACTTTTGCTGGGCAAAGCACTACTGTACCCTGCCAGGTCCATTCCTGCCCAGGGCATCCCATTCTGTGACTAAAGCAGCCTCTGTTTAAGACCATATAAGCATTTGCTCTTATCATATTTGAAATTAGCCTGATAAAGACACTTTTGCTGGGCAAAGCACTACTGTACCCTGCCAGGTCCATTCCTGCCCAGGGCATCCCATTCTGTGACTACAGCAGCCTCTGTTTAAGACCATATAAGCATTTGCTCTTATCATATTTGAAATTAGCCTGATAAAGACACTTTTGCTGGGCAAAGCACTACTGTACCCTGCCAGGTCCATTCCTGCCCAGGGCATCCCATTCTGTGACTACAGCAGCCTCTGTTTAAGACCATATAAGCATTTGCTCTTATCATATTTGAAATTAGGCCTGATAAAGACACTTTTGCTGGGCAAAGCACTACTGTACCCTGCCAGGTCCATTCCTGCCCAGGGCATCCCATTCTGTGACTAAAGCAGCCTCTGTTTAAGACCATATAAGCATTTGCTCTTATCATATTTGAAATTAGCCTGATAAAGACACTTTTGCTGGGCAAAGCACTACTGGACCCTGCCAGGTCCATTCCTGCCCAGGGCATCCCATTCTGTGACTAAAGCAGCCTCTGTTTAAGACCATATAAGCATTTGCTCTTATCATATTTGAAATTAGGCCTGATAAAGACACTTTTGCTGGGCAAAGCACTACTGTACCCTGCCAGGTCCATTCCTGCCCAGGGCATCCCATTCTGTGACTAAAGCAGCCTCTGTTTAAGACCATATAAGCATTTGCTCTTATCATATTTGAAATTAGCCTGATAAAGACACTTTTGCTGGGCAAAGCACTACTGGACCCTGCCAGGTCCATTCCTGCCCAGGGCATCCCATTCTGTGACTACAGCAGCCTCTGTTTAAGACCATATAAGCATTTGCTCTTATCATATTTGAAATTAGCCTGATAAAGACACTTTTGCTGGGCAAAGCACTACTGTACCCTGCCAGGTCCATTCCTGCCCAGGGCATCCCATTCTGTGACTAAAGCAGCCTCTGTTTAAGACCATATAAGCATTTGCTCTTATCATATTTGAAATTAGGCCTGATAAAGACACTTTTGCTGGGCAAAGCACTACTGGACCCTGCCAGGTCGATTCCTGTTGGGGCATCCCATTCTGTGACTAAAGCAGCCTCTGTTTAAGACCATATAAGCATTTGCTCTTATCATATTTGAAATTAGCCTGATAAAGACACTTTTGCTGGGCAAAGCACTACTGGACCCTGCCAGGTCCATTCCTGCCCAGGGCATCCCATTCTGTGACTACAGCAGCCTCTGTTTAAGACCATATAAGCATTTGCTCTTATCATATTTGAAATTAGGCCTGATAAAGACACTTTTGCTGGGCAAAGCACTACTGTACCCTGCCAGGTCCATTCCTGCCCAGGGCATCCCATTCTGTGACTAAAGCAGCCTCTGTTTAAGACCATATAAGCATTTGCTCTTATCATATTTGAAATTAGGCCTGATAAAGACACTTTTGCTGGGCAAAGCACTACTGGACCCTGCCAGGTCGATTCCTGTTGGGGCATCCCATTCTGTGACTAAAGCAGCCTCTGTTTAAGACCATATAAGCATTTGCTCTTATCATATTTGAAATTAGCCTGATAAAGACACTTTTGCTGGGCAAAGCACTACTGGACCCTGCCAGGTCCATTCCTGCCCAGGGCATCCCATTCTGTGACTACAGCAGCCTCTGTTTAAGACCATATAAGCATTTGCTCTTATCATATTTGAAATTAGGCCTGATAAAGACACTTTTGCTGGGCAAAGCACTACTGTACCCTGCCAGGTCCATTCCTGCCCAGGGCATCCCATTCTGTGACTACAGCAGCCTCTGTTTAAGACCATATAAGCATTTGCTCTTATCATATTTGAAATTAGCCTGATAAAGACACTTTTGCTGGGCAAAGCACTACTGTACCCTGCCAGGTCCATTCCTGCCCAGGGCATCCCATTCTGTGACTAAAGCAGCCTCTGTTTAAGACCATATAAGCATTTGCTCTTATCATATTTGAAATTAGGCCTGATAAAGACACTTTTGCTGGGCAAAGCACTACTGTACCCTGCCAGGTCCATTCCTGCCCAGGGCATCCCATTCTGTGACTAAAGCAGCCTCTGTTTAAGACCATATAAGCATTTGCTCTTATCATATTTGAAATTAGGCCTGATAAAGACACTTTTGCTGGGCAAAGCACTACTGTACCCTGCCAGGTCCATTCCTGCCCAGGGCATCCCATTCTGTGACTAAAGCAGCCTCTGTTTAAGACCATATAAGCATTTGCTCTTATCATATTTGAAATTAGCCTGATAAAGACACTTTTGCTGGGCAAAGCACTACTGTACCCTGCCAGGTCCATTCCTGCCCAGGGCATCCCATTCTGTGACTACAGCAGCCTCTGTTTAAGACCATATAAGCATTTGCTCTTATCATATTTGAAATTAGCCTGATAAAGACACTTTTGCTGGGCAAAGCACTACTGTACCCTGCCAGGTCCATTCCTGCCCAGGGCATCCCATTCTGTGACTACAGCAGCCTCTGTTTAAGACCATATAAGCATTTGCTCTTATCATATTTGAAATTAGGCCTGATAAAGACACTTTTGCTGGGCAAAGCACTACTGTACCCTGCCAGGTCCATTCCTGCCCAGGGCATCCCATTCTGTGACTAAAGCAGCCTCTGTTTAAGACCATATAAGCATTTGCTCTTATCATATTTGAAATTAGCCTGATAAAGACACTTTTGCTGGGCAAAGCACTACTGGACCCTGCCAGGTCCATTCCTGCCCAGGGCATCCCATTCTGTGACTAAAGCAGCCTCTGTTTAAGACCATATAAGCATTTGCTCTTATCATATTTGAAATTAGGCCTGATAAAGACACTTTTGCTGGGCAAAGCACTACTGTACCCTGCCAGGTCCATTCCTGCCCAGGGCATCCCATTCTGTGACTAAAGCAGCCTCTGTTTAAGACCATATAAGCATTTGCTCTTATCATATTTGAAATTAGCCTGATAAAGACACTTTTGCTGGGCAAAGCACTACTGGACCCTGCCAGGTCCATTCCTGCCCAGGGCATCCCATTCTGTGACTACAGCAGCCTCTGTTTAAGACCATATAAGCATTTGCTCTTATCATATTTGAAATTAGCCTGATAAAGACACTTTTGCTGGGCAAAGCACTACTGTACCCTGCCAGGTCCATTCCTGCCCAGGGCATCCCATTCTGTGACTAAAGCAGCCTCTGTTTAAGACCATATAAGCATTTGCTCTTATCATATTTGAAATTAGGCCTGATAAAGACACTTTTGCTGGGCAAAGCACTACTGGACCCTGCCAGGTCGATTCCTGTTGGGGCATCCCATTCTGTGACTAAAGCAGCCTCTGTTTAAGACCATATAAGCATTTGCTCTTATCATATTTGAAATTAGCCTGATAAAGACACTTTTGCTGGGCAAAGCACTACTGGACCCTGCCAGGTCCATTCCTGCCCAGGGCATCCCATTCTGTGACTACAGCAGCCTCTGTTTAAGACCATATAAGCATTTGCTCTTATCATATTTGAAATTAGGCCTGATAAAGACACTTTTGCTGGGCAAAGCACTACTGTACCCTGCCAGGTCCATTCCTGCCCAGGGCATCCCATTCTGTGACTAAAGCAGCCTCTGTTTAAGACCATATAAGCATTTGCTCTTATCATATTTGAAATTAGGCCTGATAAAGACACTTTTGCTGGGCAAAGCACTACTGGACCCTGCCAGGTCGATTCCTGTTGGGGCATCCCATTCTGTGACTAAAGCAGCCTCTGTTTAAGACCATATAAGCATTTGCTCTTATCATATTTGAAATTAGCCTGATAAAGACACTTTTGCTGGGCAAAGCACTACTGGACCCTGCCAGGTCCATTCCTGCCCAGGGCATCCCATTCTGTGACTACAGCAGCCTCTGTTTAAGACCATATAAGCATTTGCTCTTATCATATTTGAAATTAGGCCTGATAAAGACACTTTTGCTGGGCAAAGCACTACTGTACCCTGCCAGGTCCATTCCTGCCCAGGGCATCCCATTCTGTGACTACAGCAGCCTCTGTTTAAGACCATATAAGCATTTGCTCTTATCATATTTGAAATTAGCCTGATAAAGACACTTTTGCTGGGCAAAGCACTACTGTACCCTGCCAGGTCCATTCCTGCCCAGGGCATCCCATTCTGTGACTAAAGCAGCCTCTGTTTAAGACCATATAAGCATTTGCTCTTATCATATTTGAAATTAGGCCTGATAAAGACACTTTTGCTGGGCAAAGCACTACTGTACCCTGCCAGGTCCATTCCTGCCCAGGGCATCCCATTCTGTGACTAAAGCAGCCTCTGTTTAAGACCATATAAGCATTTGCTCTTATCATATTTGAAATTAGGCCTGATAAAGACACTTTTGCTGGGCAAAGCACTACTGTACCCTGCCAGGTCCATTCCTGCCCAGGGCATCCCATTCTGTGACTAAAGCAGCCTCTGTTTAAGACCATATAAGCATTTGCTCTTATCATATTTGAAATTAGCCTGATAAAGACACTTTTGCTGGGCAAAGCACTACTGTACCCTGCCAGGTCCATTCCTGCCCAGGGCATCCCATTCTGTGACTACAGCAGCCTCTGTTTAAGACCATATAAGCATTTGCTCTTATCATATTTGAAATTAGCCTGATAAAGACACTTTTGCTGGGCAAAGCACTACTGTACCCTGCCAGGTCCATTCCTGCCCAGGGCATCCCATTCTGTGACTAAAGCAGCCTCTGTTTAAGACCATATAAGCATTTGCTCTTATCATATTTGAAATTAGGCCTGATAAAGACACTTTTGCTGGGCAAAGCACTACTGTACCCTGCCAGGTCCATTCCTGCCCAGGGCATCCCATTCTGTGACTAAAGCAGCCTCTGTTTAAGACCATATAAGCATTTGCTCTTATCATATTTGAAATTAGCCTGATAAAGACACTTTTGCTGGGCAAAGCACTACTGGACCCTGCCAGGTCCATTCCTGCCCAGGGCATCCCATTCTGTGACTAAAGCAGCCTCTGTTTAAGACCATATAAGCATTTGCTCTTATCATATTTGAAATTAGGCCTGATAAAGACACTTTTGCTGGGCAAAGCACTACTGTACCCTGCCAGGTCCATTCCTGCCCAGGGCATCCCATTCTGTGACTAAAGCAGCCTCTGTTTAAGACCATATAAGCATTTGCTCTTATCATATTTGAAATTAGCCTGATAAAGACACTTTTGCTGGGCAAAGCACTACTGTACCCTGCCAGGTCCATTCCTGCCCAGGGCATCCCATTCTGTGACTACAGCAGCCTCTGTTTAAGACCATATAAGCATTTGCTCTTATCATATTTGAAATTAGCCTGATAAAGACACTTTTGCTGGGCAAAGCACTACTGGACCCTGCCAGGTGCACTCCTATTTGGGGCATCCCATTCTGTGACTAAAGCAGCCTCTGTTTAAGACCATATAAGCATTTGCTCTTATCATATTTGAAATTAGGCCTGATAAAGACACTTTTGCTGGGCATAGCACAACTTGTCCCTGCCAGGTGTACTTACTGCTGGTTTTTAGGGCATCCCATTCTGTGACTACACCAGCCTCTATTTAAGAACCTAACCATTTGCACCTATTCTAATTGAAATTAGGCATGATAAAGACACTTTTGCTGTGCATAGTCTTACTGCTGCCTGCCAGGTGCTCTCTGGTTTTTGGGACATCCCATTCTGTAACATACCATTAGCCTCTGCATTTACTGTAAGCTGCACAGTTATTTAAAGAAATTTGGCCTGTATGAGCCTGCTAACACACTGCTGCTGTGTGCATATATACTGATCTCAAGTCTGCTTGGGGCATCCCATTCTGTAACATACCATTAGCCTCTGCATTAACTGTAAGCTGCACAGTTATTTAAAGAAATTTGGCCTGTGTGAGCCTGCTAACACACTGCTGCTGTGTGCATATATACTGATCTCAAGTCTGCTTGGGGCATCCCATTCTGTAACATACCATTAGCCTCTGCATTAACTGTAAGCTGCACAGTTATTTAAAGAAATTTGGCCTGTATGAGCCTGCTAACACACTGCTGCTGTGTGCATATATACTGATCTCAAGTCAGCTTTGGGGCATCCCATTCTGTAACATACCATTAGCCTCTGCATTTACTGTAAGCTGCACATTTATTTAAAGAAATTTGGCCTGTATGAGCCTGCTAACACACTGCTGCTGTGTGCATATATACTGATCTCAAGTCTGCTTGGGGCATCCCATTCTGTAACATACCATTAGCCTCTGCATTAACTGTAAGCTGCACAGTTATTTAAAGAAATTTGGCCTGTATGAGCCTGCTAACACACTGCTGCTGTGTGCATATATACTGATCTCAAGTCTGCTTGGGGCATCCCATTCTGTAACATACCATTAGCCTCTGCATTAACTGTAAGCTGCACAGTTATTTAAAGAAATTTGGCCTGTATGAGCCTGCTAACACACTGCTGCTGTGTGCATATATACTGATCTCAAGTCTGCTTGGGGCATCCCATTCTGTAACATAACATAACCTACCTACCATACTAAGCAGCTCTCTTATTTAAACTAAGCAGGCCTCTTGGAGGCTGAGTGTCCACTTTTGGGTGTGCATTTATATTCGGTTTCATATACAGTGGGGTATCCCAATTTGTAAGATAACCTACCCCAACCATGTAAACTAAATAGGCCTGTTGCAGCCTGAGTTTCTCTGCTTGCGTATGGCCTGCATTACAATCTGTCTCTTTCAATGACACTGCTGCCTGGGGTATCCCAATTTGTAAGATAACCTACCCCAACCATGTAAACTAAAGGTTACGTCCTTCCAGAAGGAAAACTTATGCCGAACACTATTTTTGTTAGGGGCATTGACCTTTGGATTGATCGGCATGAAATTAATTTTTTTTTTTCAAAGTATGGCGCTGTGAAGAAGGTCAAAATGATGTCTCATACTTGGATTATTGTTACTTTTTGTTCAGCTTGAAATATAACAGGCCACACGGGCATCCCAAGGCACATGCTATTTTAAACCTATCTGTTATACAACATAAGCGTTGATCAGGCTACTTCAGTTTGCACTTGTTTTTGACTGATTTTAATAAACCAGGCCGCAGGGCACCCCAAAGCTGCACCTTGCACCCTATCTGGTATACAACATAAGCGTTGATCAGCATCAGCTTCATTAAGCTACTTCAGTTTGCACTTCCTTTTTGACTGCTTTCATTTAACCAGGCCGCAGGGCACCCCAAAGCTGCACCTTGCACCCTACCTGTTTATACTAAATAAGCATCTACAGCCTCAGCTTTATTAAGTTATTGCATTTTTAATTGGTTTTGGTCTGCTTTAAATACACCAGGCCGCAGGGCATCCCAAACCTGCATGTTGCACCCCATCTGTTATACTAAATAAGCGTTGATCAGCATCAGCTTTATTAAGCTATTGCATTTTGCATTGGTTTTTGTACTGCTGCCAAAACACTAGCCCATATGGGCATCCCAAACCAGCACATGTCACCCTATCTGTTATACTAAATAAGCTTCTACAGGCCCTTTTTTTATTTATTTATTTTTATTTATATAGAGCTGCAATAGCTTATATTGTGAGGTTAATTTGCCATTTTGCAGCATAATATAGAGCAGCCCCTGTGTAAATCTGAGGGGCAATAGCTTATATAGTGAGGTAAATTTGCCATTTTGCTTCGTTATATAGAGCAGGCCCTGTGTAAATCTGAGGGGCAATAGCTTATATTGTGAGGTTAATTTGCCATTTTACAGCATAATATAGAGCAGGCCCTGTGTAAATCTGAGGGGCAATAGCTTATATTGTGAGGTAAATTTGCCACTTTGCAGCATAATATAGAGCAGCCCCTGTGTAAATCTGAGGGGCAATAGCTCATATAGTGAGGTAAATTTGCCATTTTGCTTCGTTATATAGAGCAGCCCAGTTGCCATCTAAATCAACTACTGTCCGGCCAGTACAGCTTTTCCAGGGCAAACTCTGCTAGTTGCGGGCACAAGTCAGGTTTGGCTTCCCAGCAAATCCAGTGGATCTTGAAGGTGTGTTGGCATGGTCATGTCAAGGTATGACATGACCTGCTGTTTGAGGTCCAGCTCCAGGTCTTCCTGCTGCTCATGAGTAGACTCACTATGCGGGTGTAGAAAGCTACTCACTAGCGACTGAAGACTGAGGCTGCTGCTGATGGAGCTGCTGCTGCTGCTCCTTCCACCCCCCCAGCAGCCATGGCAGTGGAAGGTGATCGCAGAGGTCCCCCCGAGTCAGACCTGCGGGAGTATGGGCCATGGCGCAGATAGACATCGCCCAACTGACTACGTGGGATGTCTCTGTAGTAGGTCAGTTTGTCCTCCCTCTCAGTGGGCGTAAAAAATGCCCCCATTTTGTGCCGGAAGCGAGGGTCCAATAAGTTGGAGAGCCAGAAGTCTTCCCGCTGACAAATGGAGACAATTCTGCGCTCACTAGTACGCAAGCATGTGAGCATGCATCGTGCCATTTGTGCAAATGACTCGGGGGGACTACCTGTCTCCATCTCCACTGTAAACTGCCACGGTGTGTCTGGGTCCTCTGTCTCACCTTACTCACAACCCTCTAGCTCCTGTGGCTGCTCCTGCTCCTCCTCTTCTGTCAGATGACTAGATAAAATGGTCATTTTGTGAAACCTAAACTGTGGTTTGCTTTGCCCCACCCCCTCCTCCTCCTCCACTTCAGCCCCCACAGGCTTCATGTGGCTGTGAAATGTATGTGCCATGTCTCCAGTGCCCTGACCAGCCATGGTTTCCAACATTTGTTGTAGTACATGAAGCAGTGGAATCTCATCGTTCATCTCATAGTCCTGGCAACTGACTAATAACGTAGCTTCCTCAAAGGGCCTGAGCAAACGGTCGGTGTCACGTATGAGCTGCCAATGGTTTACATTGAATTTACACAGGTGTCCCCCTATCCGTTTGGATCATCCAGAAATCCGTGATGGCTTTTCTCTGTTCCTATAGTGCAGTGGTCCTCAACCCTGTCCTCAAGGCCCACCAACATGTCATGTTTTTTGGATCTCCAAATAGCCAGCTCTATTGCTCTGCAGCTGCACTAATTACTCCACCTGTGCATCTTTGTGGAGATCTGCAAAACCTGGCCTGTTGGTGGGCCTTGAGGACAGGGTTGGGGACCACTGCTATAGTGGATCCTGCATATGGAGGGTGGAATTCCAACGGGTGGAAACATCGCAAATCAGACTATGGTGGGGTACACCGTTGTGACGCTGAGGCTCAATAGGGTTGTGCTTGGTGGTGTAGGAGTGCCAGAAGTGCATGCTAACTTTCTTTCCTGTTGTTCTTTCAGATGGGGGCAAGACTTAAAAACTAGACTGAACACGTGTGCCATGTGAGGACGCATGACTTTGGCTTCCTTGTCGCAGCGCAAACAAGATGTTCTTCCAAGTGTAATGCAGCAGGCTGGACTTATGGTGACGCTGTCTGAGAGGAGAAATCCCTCAGACATCAAGATTAAAAATTCCAAGAATTTTTGAGGGCTAATTATTCAGAGGCAAATGATAGCTAGTTGTTTCTGATTTAATTACAAGGTGGAAACACACCCTCAAACAAAACTTCACTTTGGCAATACTATTGCATTTGTCTATTCATAATTTTATGTATATACACTAACTAACCTACTTTTTCTCCCCAGGATGCTGCATGAAACACTGCCACATCGCTGAGTAGCTGATTTTTCCGAACAACAGTCCGCAATAATCTGCTGCTGCTGCCGCCGCCACCGCCGCAGACTCCAGGGACCCTCTTCCACTACCTCGGCTTGCAACACCTCCTCCCACGACACTCTCCTCATCACTAATTGCCGGCTAGTGGAAGAAGAGGCGAGTGTCTCCTCCACTTCTTGGCTGGGCAGTAGCTGCTGAATTTTATGATTATCAGATCTTCATCAATGGATAGTGGAGCTGAACCCAAAGCATAACAGACAGACAGTTGACTGGGGGTGTCAGATGCCACTTGTGATGCAGTGGACTGCTTTTGCAGCACTTCGAGACAAAGTTGCTTCATTGGCTGACACAATGACTGGTAAATCTGTGGAACATATGGTTTACAAGCAAGAATAACCATTTGTTTTTATATGAAAAAGACCCTGGTTTATACAGACTTTTTTTTCCAGAGACTGCCCTGCGTGGAAATGAATGGCGCTTGGATCATCCAAGCTTTCCTCCCAACAATGCCTGATGTATTCCAGTAGATTGATGACGGGGCCAGACCTACACTAAAGAAAGATGGATCGTGCAAAACAGATTTAAGGCGCTGCTCTCCAGTTACAGACATTCCTCCGCATCGGACCACAAGTAAGTATTGATAAAAAATCCTTTACGTTACTCTTACTTTTTATTAATATTCTTCGGATAAGACGGATCAGACATGATTCCAGATTAAAAATTCCAAGAATTTTTGAGGGCTAATTAGTCAGAGGCAATGATACCTTCTTGTTTCTGATTTAATTAAAAGGTGGAAACACACCCTCAAACAAAACTTCACTTTGGCAATACTTTTGCATTTGTTTATTCATAATTTTATGTAGATATTACTAACTAAGCTACTTTTTCTCCACATGACTCTCCACAGGGTGTGATTCATCCAATTTTTGGGCTCCTGAAGCCAACCCCAGGGTCTCTTTAAAGTAATGTTTGGGCTCCTGCTGCTGCTGCTGCCAACTTCTGCCAACTCCAGGGTGTGATTCATCCAATTTTTGGGCTCCTGAAGCCAACTCCAGTGTATACTTGGGCTCCTGCTGCTGCTGCTGCCAACTCCAGGGTGTGAATCATGCAATTTTTGGGCTCCTGAAGCCAACCCCAGTGTCTCTTTAAAGTAATATTTGGACTCCTGCTGCTGCCAACTCCAGGGTGTGATTCATCCAATTTTTGGGCTCCTGAAGCCAACCCCAGTGTCTCTTTAAAGTAATATTTGGGCTCCTGCTGCTGCTGCTGCCAACTCCAGGGTGTGATTCATCCAATTTTTGGGCTCCTGAAGCCAACCCCAGTGTATATTTGGGCTCCTGCTGCTGCTGCTGCCAACTCCAGGGTGTGAATCATCCAATTTTTGGGCTCCTGAAGCCAACCCCAGTGTCTCTTTAAAGTAATATTTGGGCTCCTGCTGCTGCCAACTCCAGGGTGTGATTCATCCAATTTTTGGGCTCCTGAAGCCAACTCCAGTGTATACTTGGGCTCCTGCTGCTGCTGCTGCCAACTCCAGGGTGTGAATCATGCAATTTTTGGGCTCCTGAAGCCAACCCCAGTGTCTCTTTAAAGTAATATTTGGACTCCTGCTGCTGCCAACTCCAGGGTGTGATTCATCCAATTTTTGGGCTCCTGAAGCCAACCCCAGTGTCTCTTTAAAGTAATATTTGGGCTCCTGCTGCTGCTGCTGCCAACTCCAGGGTGTGATTCATCCAATTTTTGGGCTCCTGAAGCCAACCCCAGTGTATATTTGGGCTCCTGCTGCTGCTGCTGCCAACTCCAGGGTGTGAATCATCCAATTTTTGGGCTCCTGAAGCCAACCCCAGTGTCTCTTTAAAGTAATATTTGGGCTCCTGCTGCTGCCAACTCCAGGGTGTGATTCATCCAATTTTTGGGCTCCTGAAGCCAACCCCAGTGTCTCTTTAAAGTAATATTTGGGCTCCTGCTTGTTACGCACCGGGTGCGAAGAAGTGGACCCGCAGGGTCTGCAGAACTGTTTGGCAGATACCGCGTCAGGGGAGCGGAGTCTAAGGAGCCACTGGTTTTCACCAGAGCCCACCGCAAGGCGGGATGGTCTTGTGCGGCAGGTGGCTCCCAGGTCGCTACCCCCCAACAGCGGCACAGTTCCACAAACTGCTGAAGTGACGTGCAGCAGAGACAAGCAGTGGTCGAAGGAGAAGGCCGAGGTCAGGACTGGCAGCGCGGGTTCAGTAGCGGTGACACAAGCCGAGGTCGGGACTGGCAGCGCGGGTTCAACTGTGGAGACACAAGCCGAGGTCGGGACGGGCAGCACAGGTTCGAAGGTCAATGGGAGAGCCGAGGTCATACACGAGGAATCAAGCAATACAGCGATAATCATTCAGGGAACAACACCGAAGATCCGGCACAGGAAGTAAGGCAGGGTTTAATTTATAGGAAGAGCCAAAAAGGGATTGGATGGCAGAGACCAATTAACAGGGCCTTGGCCCTTTAAATCTGAGGAGGTTGACGCGCGCGCCCCCTAGTGGCCGGGGACGTGCGCGCAGGGAAGGCGGAACAGTCACAGAAGGAGGAAGCCGGCGGCCATGCCGGTCAGAGGAGGAAGCGCGGGGACCAGGTAAGGGGGAACCGCAGCCAGGGGGGCCAGCAGCGGACGCCCGGATGGCGGTGGAGCGGGGAACGCTGCAGGAAGGGGACGCAGCGCTCGCCCGAGGAGAGGCACGGAGGGGGGCGCTGCGCGGGGAAAACGCAGCGCTCGCCCTAACAGTACCCCCCCCCTTAGGTCTCCCCCTCTTTTTGGGACCGAGGAAGTTTGAAATAAGGCTCCGATCGAGGATATTCTCCTCAGGCTCCCAGGACCTCTCTTCTGGACCGCAATTCTCCCAATCCACTAGAAAGTATCGTCTCCCTCTGGATGTTTTGGAAGCCAGAATTTCTCTCACCGAGAAGGCATCTTCGGTACCCGCGACCGGAAGTGGCTCCAACGTTTTAGAAGAGAATCGATTAGTCGTCAGAGGTTTTAATAATGAAACATGAAAAGAGTTGGGAATACGTAAGGAGGCTGGCAAATGAAGTTTGTAACAGACCGGATTAATTTGTTGCTTGATCCTGTACGGCCCTAAATAGCGAGGGCCCAATTTATAACTGGCTATCTTGAAACGAATGTACTTGGCTGAAAGCCAAACTTTATCTCCAGGAGAAAAAACAGGAGCGATTCTCCTTCTTTTATTAGCGCTGCTCTTCATGCGGGTAGAGGCTAGAACAAGAGAATGTCGTGTTTCACGCCAGATAGAGGAAAAAAACTGTGTTAAGTCATCCACGGCGGGTACCCCCGACTGTGTAGGTAAGGGTAGAGGAGGCAAAGGTTGGCGGCCATAAACAATGAAGAATGGAGATTTTTTTGTGGCTTCAGAATCTTTGAAATTATAAGAGAACTCCGCCCATGGCAAGAGATCGACCCAGTCGTCTTGTCGGGCCGAAACAAAGTGACGTAGATATTGTCCTAGAACCTGATTGACCCTCTCCACTTGGCCGTTGGACTGGGGGTGGTAAGCCGAGGAAAAATCTAATTTCACTTTTAACTGAGTACAGAGAGCCCTCCAGAATTTTGAAACAAACTGAACTCCCCTGTCGGAGACAATGTGGGAAGGAAGTCCATGGAGCCGAAAAATATGCTTAAAAAAGTTCTTAGCCAACTGAGGAGCGGATGGGAGTCCTGGTAGCGGAACGAAGTGCGCCATTTTTGAAAAACGATCCACAACAACCCAGATCACTGTATTGCCTTGAGATGGAGGAAGATCCGTGATAAAGTCCATAGCGATGTGAGACCAAGGGATTTCAGGAATAGGAAGAGGATGAAGAAGACCCGCCGGTCTTTGGCGAGGCGTTTTATTACGTGCACAGGTGGTACAAGCTTGCACGAATTCTGCCACATCCTTCTCAATGGAGGGCCACCAATAATATCTGGCAATAATTGCGTTAGACTTTTTGATACCAGCATGCCCGGCAATACGGGAAGCATGACCCCATTTTAATATTTGGAGGCGTCGGCGAACCGGGACAAAGGTCTTCCCAGGCGGAGCCTGCACTAGGGAGGCAGGAGCGGAATGAACCAAATGATCAGGAGATATAATGAACTGAGGAGCAGCGTCCACGTCTGTGATGTCCGAGGAGCGAGATAGAGCATCTGCCCTGATGTTCTTAGAGGCAGGCCGAAAGTGAATGCGGAAATTAAACCGCGCGAAGAATAGTGACCAACGAGCTTGGCGAGGATTCAAGCGTTGAGCAGTTTGAAGATACAAAAGGTTCTTATGGTCGGTAAAAATAGATATGGGGTGAAGCGACCCTTCTAGTAGATGTCTCCACTCTTCAAGAGCTAATTTGATAGCCAGGAGTTCACGATCCCCAATAGAATAATTTCGCTCCGCGGAAGAAAAAGTCCTAGAAAAGAACCCACAAGTATGATTTTTCCCTGAAGGAGACCTCTGTGTGAGAACAGCTCCTGCTCCGATGGAAGAAGCGTCAACCTCCAGAGAAAAAGGACGAGAAGGGTCTGGTCTGGTGAGCACCGGGGCCATAGAGAATGTCTTTTTCAATGTTAAAAAGGCTGCCTCCGCCTGTGGAGGCCATGACTTGGGGTTGGCTCCCTTTTTGGTGAGAGCCACAATGGGGGCCACGATAGTGGAAAAATGGGGTATGAATTGACGGTAATAGTTGGCGAAGCCCAGAAATCGTTGAATGGAACGCAGACCAACAGGCCGAGGCCAATCTAATACCGCTCTCAATTTGCTAGGGTCCATTTGTAGTCCTTGGGCTGAAACAGTATAACCCAAAAAGGGCAGAGCGGTCTGGTGAAAGAGACACTTTTCTAATTTGGCATAAAGATGATGCTGCCGAAGGCGGGATAGTACCAGACGAACGTGCCGGTGATGCTCTTCGAGGGAAGAAGAGAAGATGAGGATATCATCTAAATAGACCACGACACAGGAGTACAACAAGTCCCGGAAGATGTCATTGACGAACTCTTGAAATACGGCAGGGGCATTACAAAGCCCGAAGGGCATCACCAAATACTCGAAATGACCGTCACGGGTATTAAAGGCAGTCTTCCATTCGTCTCCCTTGCGGATGCGGATCAGATTGTAGGCTCCTCGGAGATCCAGTTTGGAAAAGATCCTGGAGCCACGAAGACAGTCGAAGAGTTCTGGAATTAAGGGTAAGGGGTATCGGTTCTTTACCGTGATCTTGTTAAGACCCCGATAGTCGATACAGGGTCGGAGAGAACCGTCTTTTTTCTGTACAAAAAAAAAGCCTGCCCCAGCGGGAGAAGAGGACTTCCGGATGAAGCCCCTCTGCAGATTTTCTTGTATGTAAGTAGCCATTGCTTGAGTTTCGGGGACAGATAGTGGGTAGATACGGCCACGAGGAGGAGTGGTCCCAGGCAGGAGGTCGATCGGGCAGTCATAAGGGCGATGTGGCGGAAGGGTCTCAGCTTGCTTCTTACAGAAGACGTCAGCGTAAGCCCGGTAAACTTCGGGTAGGCCCGGTAGAGATGTGGTAGGATGATCGGTTCGAACTGGTAAAGCTTTCAAGCAATTCTTGAGGCAGGTTGTACCCCACGCCTTGATGTCCCCAGTGACCCAGTCTAGGGTAGGATTATGAAGCTGAAGCCAAGGAAGACCCAATAGGATTGGGGAAGTACAATGGGGTAACACAAAGAGTTCCAAGTATTCCTGGTGAAAGAGGCCAATCTTAAGGAGCAAAGGCTTGGTACGGTACTGCACCATACAATTCAGTCTATCTCCATTAACTGAGGCGATGAATAACGGTTTGGCCAAGCGGTTAACTGCTATGTCGTATTTCTTGATCAGGGAGGCCTCTATGAAATTGCCCGCCGAACCAGAATCCAGGAAGACCGGCAAATTAAGCACAGAGGCAGATGAGAGACAAAGCTGTGCAGGTACGGTAAATCTTGGAGAGGAAGCACACACACCCAGAGACGCCTCTCCCACCGAGTCTAGGTGCGCCCGTTTCCCAGTCGAGAAGGACGAATGGGGCAATCTCTTAGAAAATGATCAGGACTGGCGCAATACAGACAGAGATTTTCATTTCTCCTGCGAGACCTCTCCACGGGGGTTAGGCGAGAGCGGCCGACCTGCATGGCTTCCACCTCTGGAGAAGATGGTACAGACAAAGGTTTCTGAAAGGTGGGAGCCAAACGGAACATCCTCCTGTCGCGTTGGGAATCTCTCTCCAGGCGAAGTTCCTCACGCCTCTCAGCAAAGCGTATGTCAATGCGAGTGACGAGATGAATGAGTTCAGAAAGGGAGTCAGGTATCTCTCGGGCCGCTAGAACATCTTTGATCTTGCTAGAAAGACCTTTCTTAAAACAAGCGCAGAGGGCCTCATTATTCCATGCTAACTCGGAGGCCAAAGTACGGAATCGAATAGCATATTCACCAACAGAAAGATCGCCTTGCGTTAAATTCAATAGAGCGGACTCGGCAGATGAGGCCCGAGCGGGTTCTTCAAAAACCTGACGGAATTCAGTAACAAAGGCCTGGACGGTGAAGGTGAGAGGATCATTACGGTCCCACAAGGGAGTGGCCCAAGCCAAGGCTTTTCCGGAGAGCAGACTAATGATGAAGGCCACTTTAGAGCGTTCGGTGGGGAATTGATCAAACAATAATTCCAGGTGCATAGAGCACTGGGCTAGAAAGCCTCTGCACAACTTCGCGTCCCCCTCATATTTTGCTGGCAAGGAGAGGCGGATTCTGGATGAGGAAACTGCTGGAGACTGCGGTGGCGGCACCGGTGGCGGTGGAGAAGGCGACAGCTGCTGGGTCAAGAGTTGCTGCATCATAGCGGTAAGCTGATTAATCTGCCGAGACTGCAAAGCCACCAGCGCTGGGAGTTCGGAAGTCTCCGGCAAGGGCACCTCAGCGGGATCCATGGCTGGATCTTACTGTTACGCACCGGGTGCGAAGAAGTGGACCCGCAGGGTCTGCAGAACTGTTTGGCAGATACCGCGTCAGGGGAGCGGAGTCTAAGGAGCCACTGGTTTTCACCAGAGCCCACCGCAAGGCGGGATGGTCTTGTGCGGCAGGTGGCTCCCAGGTCGCTACCCCCCAACAGCGGCACAGTTCCACAAACTGCTGAAGTGACGTGCAGCAGAGACAAGCAGTGGTCGAAGGAGAAGGCCGAGGTCAGGACTGGCAGCGCGGGTTCAGTAGCGGTGACACAAGCCGAGGTCGGGACTGGCAGCGCGGGTTCAACTGTGGAGACACAAGCCGAGGTCGGGACGGGCAGCACAGGTTCGAAGGTCAATGGGAGAGCCGAGGTCATACACGAGGAATCAAGCAATACAGCGATAATCATTCAGGGAACAACACCGAAGATCCGGCACAGGAAGTAAGGCAGGGTTTAATTTATAGGAAGAGCCAAAAAGGGATTGGATGGCAGAGACCAATTAACAGGGCCTTGGCCCTTTAAATCTGAGGAGGTTGAGGCGCGCGCCCCCTAGTGGCCGGGGACGTGCGCGCAGGGAAGGCGGAACAGTCACAGAAGGAGGAAGCCGGCGGCCATGCCGGTCAGAGGAGGAAGCGCGGGGACCAGGTAAGGGGGAACCGCAGCCAGGGTGGCCAGCAGCGGACGCCCGGATGGCGGTGGAGCGGGGAACGCTGCAGGAAGGGGACGCAGCGCTCGCCCGAGGAGAGGCACGGAGGGGGGCGCTGCGCGGGGAAAACGCAGCGCTCGCCCTAACACTGCTGCTGCTGCTGCCAACTCCAGGGTGTGATTCATCCAATTTTTGGGCTCCTGAAGCCAACTCCAGTGTATATTTGGGCTCCTGCTGCTGCTGCTGCCAACTCCAGGGTGTGAATCATGCAATTTTTGGGCTCCTGAAGCCAACCCCAGTGTCTCTTTAAAGTAATATTTGGGCTCCTGCTGCTGCCAACTCCAGGGTGTGATTCATCCAATTTTTGGGCTCCTGAAGCCAACCCCAGTGTCTCTTTAAAGTAATATTTGGGCTCCTGCTGCTGCCAACTCCCAGGGTGTGATTCATCCAATTTTTGGGCTCCTGAAGCCAACCCCAGTGTATATTTGGGCTCCTGCTGCTGCTGCTGCCAACTCCAGGGTGTGAATCATCCAATTTTTGGGCTCCTGAAGCCAACCCCAGTGTCTCTTTAAAGTAATGTTGGGGCTCCTGCTGCTGCTGCTGCCAACTCCAGGGTGTGATTCATCCAATTTTTGGGCTCCTGAAGCCAACTCCAGTGTATATTTGGGCTCCTGCTGCTGCTGCTGCCAACTCCAGGGTGTGAATCATGCAATTTTTGGGCTCCTGAAGCCAACCCCAGTGTCTCTTTAAAGTAATATTTGGGCTCCTGCTGCTGCCAACTCCAGGGTGTGATTCATCCAATTTTTGGGCTCCTGAAGCCAACCCCAGTGTCTCTTTAAAGTAATATTTGGGCTCCTGCTGCTGCCAACTCCCAGGGTGTGATTCATCCAATTTTTGGGCTCCTGAAGCCAACCCCAGTGTATATTTGGGCTCCTGCTGCTGCTGCTGCCAACTCCAGGGTGTGAATCATCCAATTTTTGGGCTCCTGAAGCCAACCCCAGTGTCTCTTTAAAGTAATGTTGGGGCTCCTGCTGCTGCTGCTGCCAACTCCAGGGTGTTATTCATCCAATTTTTGGGCTCCTGAAGCCAACCCCAGTGTCTCTTTAAAGTAATGTTGGGGCTCCTGCTGCTGCTGCTGCCAACTTCTGCCAACTCCAGGGTGTGACTCATCCAATTTTTGGGCTCCTGAAGCCAACTCCAGTGTATATTTGGGCTCCTGCTGCTGCTGCTGCCAACTCCAGGGTGTGATTCATCCAATGTTTGGGCTCCTGAAGCCAACTCCAGTGTATATTTGGGCTCCTGCTGCTGCTGCTGCTGCCAACTCCAGGGTGTGATTCATCCAATTTTTGGGCTCCTGAAGCCAACCCCAGTGTCTCTTTCAGCCAATGTTTGGGCTCCTGCTGCTGCTTCTGCCAACTCCAGGGTGTGATTCATCCAATTTTTGGGCTCCTGCTGCTGCCAACTCCAGTGTCTCTTTAAAGCAATGTTTGGGCTCCTGCCTCTCATAGTGATGCCACTTCAACTCTCTTGAATTCAATTGTGCCGCTCTGCGATTCTATTAGCGATGCCTCTGATCTGCATGTGATATTTATTCAAAGTATTATTTAACTAACCCAGCACGCATCCTGTGCGTGTTACAGCAAGGCAGAATGGTTTACAACCCTATTGAGGCTCTAGGAGGCTCAGAAATAGCCGTTTTTAATAGCGATTCGTCGCAAATTTATTCGGGTCGAAACGATTTTTGTCGGAAAATTCGGCGAATCAGTCGAATCGAATTTTTCAAAAGTTCGCTCATCTCTACTTGCCATAATAGTTTGATTTCGTCACAGTTCCACCAGAGATGAAGTAGTGTCACCGATGCCATCTTACACCACCAAAAGTTATTTCTGATAAAGCTATTATTATAGTCTGTGGTATTATTATTATTATTATTATTATTATTATTATTATTATTTATTTATATAGCGCCATCAACTTCCGTAGCGCTTTACAAGTTAAGAATACAGACAAGGTAAAACATATAGCACAGAGAACAATACAAAATTAGATGCCACGGGTTAAAACCCAGTGTTGTGAGCACAGGAGACAATAGGGAGGAGTGCCCTGCCCTTGCAAGCTTACAGTCTAAAGGATGGGGGTGGAGACAAAGGGGTCGGGGTCACAAGTGGTAGAGCTTGAGTATGGCTGCATGTGCCATTGAAGGTTATAGTAGTTGCTTAAGCCAGGTCATATGCTTGTCTGAAGAAGTGAGGTATAATTTTATGGAGATAAAAACCTGACACAGAAAATGCTGGTGAATGGAGTTGGTGTGGTTTACTGTGTTTAATAATATGTCTTGTATGGCTGTGGGAGAAAACAGGAAGAAAGAGTGTATGTATATCGCTACATAGTTGAAATGAGTTTTGTTCTGCTTTAAAATGTGGGGTTTTAATTTTTAATCTAGCCATGACAATGTTTCCTGGACTGCATGGACTGGAGTTGTGTAAATTTACACACTGGTTCCAACTTAAAGAAGCTGGTCTAAAACATGTCTAAGACACTTTTTTAGATGATAATGTTGAAATAGTTTCAATCGATTGAAGTTGATAAAAAGAAATACCAATCACACTATTTAGACTTAATGACAACCATAAGATATGTTTTATTTTTAATTAAAATTAAATTGTTTATTTCCTATTTATGAATATAAGGATGCATATTTATTGTGAGCAGTCTGAAATCATCTGAACAGTGGGCGATTCATTTCAGTGGAGATGTCTGCCTCCTGGAAAACATTAATATGTATAAGTTATGATATTTGTAATGACAATAAAGAGATGATTCATTACTAATGCCAGGTATCTGCAGATGAGCATCTGTATAGCGGCGCTTAGAGCGACCGCTAGTAGATGCTCTAAGCGGGTATCGGGCATTATAACAGAGTGCCTCAGTCGCTGACCAGATGCTGTAGTAATCAGTTTAGCAATGATAAATGTGATGTAGAGGCACTGTAGAGTCGCTCACCCTCATTCATTGCTGTGCTTGAGCGTTCCAATGCTGCTCTAACACCACCATGGTATTGAAATGTATCTGCAGCAGTGTTATATTCCACCCACAAAAAATATATGTTTGATGGGCCCTGATTGTTATTTTTTTAATGGATTAAAGGTTTTTTTTATTTTTGGGTTTTTGGGTTTTTTTTTCTTTTCTTTGTTTTTTTTTTCTTTTCTTTGTTTTTTTGGGGTAACCCAGGTGTAAAGAAGAATACCTAATCATGTGTGTGTGAGGAATCAGACAATAATATGAATGATAAAAACAAAACACAAATATATGTAGAAAACTAGAACAATTTTTTATTTTTACAAAATAACAATAAAAAAAAATCCAAACAGCAGGTAAATTATTTCCCCCACCCTCTCTTTCATTCTCATCTCCAGCAGCATTTGGCGAGATTCCCTCACATATTGGCACAGTCTGTGATGCTCCTCGTTGCAAGCTGTGGAAAAGAAATGAAACAATTAAGTACCACATCTCTTCAAATACGATATATACCTATGATCTCTGTTAAAAATGTTTGTTTAACATTAATTAATTAAAAAGATTTTAAAACATACACAACAACCCAACCTTTCTAAATTAATGATGGCAAAGTAAAATAACCTGTGTAGCCATTCAACATAACCACCCTAGTCTAACATAACAAAGCACATAATCTAACCAAATGAGGCTTACTTGAACACAGGAAGAATTTACTTAATGTAGTGGTCAATAACACCTGAGGCAAATGAATCTAAATAGATGACGAGTGACCTTTTCATATAAATATCGTTTAGGATCTAAACAATAGGGGATGGAGAATTAAACATGTTGCAGGAATGGAAAAGCAGCCCATAAAGCACATAACCCACTGTTGCCAGGTAGCGTCAAGTTACATTAGCAGACCTGCACCCAAATGGTCTGCTCCTATTGGAGGACGTACCATCTACCGCAGTGTGCTCTATTCCTTTCTCACAGCCTTATTATAGCTACTTGTACCTGGGGGGATGAAATGAGTGGACTTTGTGCTTAAATGGTTTACCCAGTGTGTCCCCGAAAGTAAAAAACAAAAACATTGTTTCCCTACCGGCTATCCAGCGGCTATGGTCTTGCATAAAGCAGTTGAATCTGATGTTTAACCCCTCTTCAGTAGCACCTCCGGCTGTGATTTCTGCATGACCACCTAGACTAGTGGTAGACTGAATTCCACCCATCATGCACCACACTGTGTATGACACACCATTCCATGCGTCTGGAAGGAGTTCTAGTTTATTTCCTGCTTGTTGCTTGTTTGTTTTAGTTCATTGGAATGTAAACCACCCGCAGAAAAAAAATCTGTCTGCACAATGAGCAAAATAGTTTTGAGGTCAGTGACCCAGTTGGGCAAATTTACATCTCCCCTGTCTGCGGCTCCTGTCTAATCATAAACCTGAACGATCATGGCAAAGGAGCTAATAAAAAGTTACAGTATGTATGGTGCAAGCACAAGTGGCTCTATCTACCTTAATTAATCTGATTCTAAATGGAGATTAAGCTAAATAATGCTCCATCCCTCTGTAGAATCAGAGAAGATTAGAAGAATTAGCAGTCTATTACTCTTCTTTTAGATCAATGCCTAGAGAGGAATGGCTTTGTAAGAACCATTACTATGCATTATGCTCCATTCATGTCTTCCACAACAGATTTATGATCCAAATTTATGATGTATCCGGCCGTTATAAGTAGGTATAAATTTGGTGTTGTAACATGTCATGCTGCTCTTTTTTCCATCAAGTTTCATAATAGATACATATTTTGGCCTATGTGTCACGACAGAAATCTAGGGAACGCATAATGTTATTGAACTGTACCGCATAGGTGAGCCATGTGTGCATAACCGATAACATTCTGCAGAGTCATGACATGCACTTGTAGGCTGCACACATGACATGACAGATAATCATTTCATGTCCACATAGAAAAGTCGACAAATTGGAAGTAGTTTGTTCCATGCCAGGAATTAATAAACCGTGAGCAGAGAATTTGACTACTACTCAATCAACACTTCTATGATGGTGATATGAGCCATAGGGTTCCTTTATTTAGGGTTTTTCTCCTGGTTAAATGCACAAGATGACTGTATCCTTTTTTTGTAATACATTTATAAAATCAGCTTTATTTTTTTAACTTTTTTTTTTAAATCAGGCACTTCTGACCTGGCAACATCACCCAAGGTAAAACACTACTTTAGAGGAGGACCTGACCTTTTTTTTGCACACCCATTTCTTTTTCTTAATAAGCCCACCTAGCCCTTATAACCACTAATTAGTAAATAGATATGAAGGATGCACACCAAACAAAGAAAGGGTTTGAATTGCAGTTCAAAGTGTATTTAAAAAAAAATCCATACACCATTAAAATAACATTAACTCCATCTGGGAGACGAAGGATACATTGGATATCTCAATCAAAATGTAATGGAGATCCTCAGGAGAGTCACGCCCCTTTAAGACTCAAAAAGATAAATGACATGAGACCAGTAACATCTAACTGTATACAAAGCTATTAGCTCTAGGTCAGAAGGTTTACCATACATACTATAAAGGATGGCACTGGTTTCCTCCTGTGGATCACTGACAACTGTCTGCTACACCAAGGATGCCAGACATGTGCTGGTTGCATAAATCTTGTCAATGAACATATGTACAAATAGTAATATAACTGTACACAAGTACTAATGCATAGGGTAGTGCTACATGTCCCCTATAAACATAGTGAAAGTGGAACATCAGGCAATACATTAAAACTCATCGCTCAAAACATTTTGGGCACTACAGTCCCTTTGTCAAGGCAGCGATAACGCTTAGTCTCAATAGCTGTCTTTTTAAATGGTGTCTCCTAACCGCTTCTCCCCATGGCCAGCCAGTGCGACTCTCTGGAAAGGCTAGATCGGCTATTTCCGGTGTGTCACTTCTGGTGACGAGGCCCCGGCCTGCAGCCAATCGTCAGCTGGTTGGCAGAATGCGCCAGCCAGCTGTCGTGACGTCAGGCACACAGGGCCGTCGTCTCCCCCGGAATGCTTGAACGAACTTTATTGTACAAAAGCAAACAAACAAGCTGCATTGCAACTTTCAATCCTTCTTTCAACTGCCCATCTCACCATTAAGTCCACTCCTTGGAAGCTGGGCTCCTCCAAGTGGTGCCTTAGTGTGGCTACCTGGGCAGGAATTTCCTGGCCTGGTTCACGTTGTTATCTATGTATCTTCTATTCCCCTATGTTTTGATCTCACTATTCTTTATGCCTTCTTTTCTCTACCTGATGTACATCTTGTTACATAGCATTTATTGCAAGTCATGTAACGTACTGTATATTCTTGGCTTATAATTAATTAATTGGGTTTTGACTTGTTACGCATAGCTCCTCTACTCACTGTACAAGGATGCTATGTTACATGAGAGTGATGCAACTTCCATTCAAGTGGAAGGGAACTGCATAGAGCTGACAGCTAGCAGTTTCCCATCATGAAAGGTGGTCACCAGAATTGTAGTTAGATGTAAGCTGGCACTAATACAGACTTTAAATAGGGGCCCAAACATTTCTCATAAAGAAACCTTTCCCTATATCTTTGAGCCCCTTTTCCTGCCAATTTTTAACAAAATTAAATACAATTAGACTACCTAACACTACTTTCTTACAGTTCATGATGCCAAGAGAGTATAAACTGGATTAATAAGGCGGGGGTACCAATAGTAAAGTGTAAAGTAAAGAGTAAAGAGTAAATTCAGCTCACCCGTTCATCCAATTCCTGGGTGCGGTGCATGGCAAGGAGACTCCCACCTTTCACAACTCAAAGCAGATAAGCAGAGCCAGCATCCAGTTAAATGTCTTCATCTTTATTCATTCCTTCCTAAAATAGCACATGGACACATTTAAAGCGTGATCAGAGTGTCACATCAAATTTAATCGTTTCCACACCCCCATCCTGAGGGGTAACCATAGTTGGCCTCCCGACCTCATGGGCCCTAAAGCAGGAGTCACCCCTGCAACCCCTGTAGCTATGCCCCTGGTGGGCGCTGTTTTTTCTGAATCTGGGCTAGCCTTACCAAAATTTAATTGGCAGATTAATTTACTGCATAGCTCTACTAGATGTTGTACCAGTCTGCTTATTCTCGCATTGAGAAGGAATTAGAAGAATTAGAATATTCTAGTGGCCAGGATGGGAACAGTCACTGATACTTTTCTTGGCTTGTTTTCATTTGTTTACTTCTGAGTGCCCCGGCAAAGCTTTTCCTCCTTAGAGGCAACGTCAAAACACACCATCATGGAAGTGAACATACAGTAACTGATTTCATAATAGCACTGTATTGATGGATCAACACCTGGAGTGACTATATTTCTTTGACACCAAGGAAAGTAAGGCTGCTGCTGGACCTTTACCACCAAGTTAATATGTCGGCTTCAGGTCAGCTCTTGGGTAAGAAATGTTTCTACTGTAGGAACACGATGCTCTGAACTGTATCCACATAACTCCTCCAATGCCTGGGGAGGATTAGCTTGTAATGTCTTAACAGTCTTCCCAGCACTGGGGATAAAACTGTTATCGTCACTTCTTGGCAGCAGGCTTTAAAGTCATCATCATGAATGAGAAATACAATGGTGGTACAGTCAGCAAATGCAAATAGTAGATATGCAATTATTCCTATACACTGTGAACAACACATGCAATTTTGGTGGGTCTGGATGTTTTAAGGGCCAAATATTGCACTTTAATAAAGCAAGGACTAAAATGATTCCCTAGAAGGAATGGCCATCAATAGCTGCATGTTTCAGGGCAGGATAAGGCCGAACACACATCCCTGACAGGTTTATGTGAATTGATGGGTCTCCCACGGTGCTTGGTGTTTCACCCTAATCAGCAGATAAATGCTAATAGTGCAATTACAGGTTGTATAATTGAGTAAGCAGATGGATGTTAATTAGAAAAGAAGAAGGAGGCAGAAGTAGTGTGCTCTTGAGCAAAACATTCAAAATAGAAATCTGAGCTTCCTTAACTCTGACCATGTTTTTGAAGCCTAGCCACCTACAGTATAAGCTGGAGCCTGACTTTTTTTTAGTTGAGTGTTTTTTTATATTTTTAGCAGGCTGTAAATGTATGTTGCATTTTCATGCAGAATTTCTTTGGACTCTTGACTTGTGTTGGGCAAACCCAAAGTTTGGGTGTTTGTGCCGAACTTTGCAAGTTCAGTTTCCCAAACCCAAACACGTACTTCAGCCAGAGGTCTGTGTTCGAGTTTAGCATTCGGCCTGAGGACCGGATCATCGACTTCCTGCTGCACGACTTCCTGCTGCATAGGTTTATGCAATTCCAACTTGAGAGGCCCCCAGAAGCAGAATTGCACCCCAAAGTTCGGATTTGGCTCAAATTCGGGTACCCGAAACGAACATACTCAACCACTTCTTGAAAAGTTCCATTTAAAGGCATCCAGTGAGAGGTGAAGGTCTGGGTGGAGGGCTGTCGTGGGGATGGATAAGTGTAAATCAGCACACTGGGGGAGCGGCTATAGATTCCCCAGGTAAATCTAAAAAAGGCTGCTTGGGGATGGATGGAGCAGAGAGACTGGGCTGAAAGAGGCAGAGCTAAGGAGAGGACAGGAATGGATGGGGCATAGAGACTGGGCTGAAAGAGGCAGAGCTAAGGAGGGGACAGGGATGGATGGGGCAGAGCTGGGGGGATGAGATGGTTGGACAGGAATAGCTGGGGCATGGGGAAAGGATTGGATGGGGCAGAGACTGAGAAACAAAGTTTGTGTGTACCTTGCAATGCCACTTCCTGCTGTGCAGTACTTCATATTGAAATGCTAGGTGCCAGGGAGCCATGACACTGGCAGTGAGACTAAGCACTACACCACAGATCAAGGGGACGGCTCTGAGCACGGCACCACAGATGCAACTGAGTGCAGGGCTGTTAAGGCAGGGGTCCAGAAATCTGGTGAAGACATCCGCATTTGGGCCCCGGTCCACCAGTTGAGTATCTCTGCTCCAGGGGTTTGCACAACACTACGCCTCACGTGTTTGACCCATTGCGTACTAGCTTTGTAAAATGCGGTATCAAGACCCCCATCTGTGACACTTCTAAATCTGGACACTGGTCCCTTAACAAAATGCAGTTACTTTGCATTCTTTACCTACTTTCTTTCAAAACAAATAAAGGTTTGTCACATACACAAGTCATACAGTGGTATGTAATTTAGTGAAAGGCTGACTAGGAAATAGGACAATAAAATAAAATATACAAAAACAAAAATATTAATACACTGGTTATATTTACAGCATTTTATGGGAAAACATATATACAGCAAAACAATATATAAGAAAATATCAAATAGAAAATATAGTAATACAGTGTTATATGTAACTATTCCAGCAATTTGCAGATAGAATTACTTGCAACAAAGCAGATTACAGATTAAGAGCGTTCTACTATGAACAGGTACAGTAAGAGCAGTCCTTAGTGAGTTCTTATATATTGCTGTCATTTAGGATCCAGGTCCAACATTGTTTTGTATAGATATTGATTGAAGGTCCATGCATTTTCCACCAGTGATTCTTTCTGCCATTCTCACCACCCTACGTAGAGCCAGTCTGTCTTGCATGGAGCAGATTTCATACAAACATATTATATTTCCTGTCAGAATACTTTCCATGGTGCAGGTGTAAAAGTTTTTCATAGCAGCCAATTAAAACTCTTTTAGCTGTTGTAGGGGGAAAAGCCAGTGGTGTGCTTTTTTAGTCACTGTGCAAATGTAGACGCCAAGGTATTTAAACATTGGTACAACCTTTATGGGGATCCTGTTGATATTGACAGTTTGATAGTTCCTCATCCATTTGGTACAGAAGTCAATGATAATCTCTTTGGTTTTGAGATTAAGATAGAGGGTATTTGCATGATGCCAACTTTCTAGATGTATTTCTTCCTCTAAATACTGTATGTCTATTTACCTTTTTTTATGTTGCATTATTCCAATATCGAAAAATCCTAGTGTCAATCTAAAATCTAAATATTTTTCATGCCCCCATACACATATTAAAACACAATTTACCATCTAAATAATTTCAAACTCTCTTGCCTGAAATGACTAAATGAAAAATGCTAAAGAATGATTAAACTTGGATTTTGATCATTCAGCCTAACTACCTGCTGATTGGCTGATCTGTTCTCCCTGTGTATGGCCAGACCTTTAGGGGAACTGATTTTACAAATGACTTTGCGATTGGCAGGCACACTTGGCTGCGCAGTGCTCGCCATGTTGCAGTGTAAGGAGGAGAAGATGGATGAATGTTGTGATTGTAGGTAGCCCACGCGGGAAGCTGTGTAATTGAAAAATGGTCCAATTACTGCACGCAGAGCCAATGTAAATGTCATGTTCTATATGCCGGGAAACGTGAGCCACATAGAAATGAGAATACCTCCAAGTCTATATTTATTCTACTTGCAGCATAGTACTTCATATTATATATCATGGCGCTGATAATGGTTTCAGCATGCCTACAGGTTATATTTTATTTACCACCATTTTCAGTATCCAAAACAGGGGAAATTCATATTTAAAGCCTCAATGCAAATTACTTTTCATTAAATTATGGTACTAAGTTCCATTAAAAAATCCCTCCACCCTTGATGCCCAACCAGTTAAAGCGATCCTATACCCATATGTTAACCACGTCCTCTTTCACGAGAGGCTGGTAATCACATGACTACCGTTGACCAATCTGGATTACCAGTGAACTTGCATATACAACATGAATGATGGTTTCCGTTGGGGATTTGATTAAATGCCATTTGGTTCCATACACCAGGAACGAGTAAGTGGTGACTTGAGTATTGTGCTGCTTTAGAGATCCCAAGCAAGACCAAAATCTGACATGGAGCTCTGTATGATGGAGTACAGGAAATGTGTGTATACAGCTGTTTTCTTTTTTCCATAAGATGGAGTTCTACTAGGAAGGTTATTATCTCTAAAGAAAGGCTCACTAATGGCGTTATGGGGTAGATTTGGTTATTTTAGTGTCCTAGTGATCTATAGCGGTGACTAGTCCTTTATGGTGGCCTTATATGGATTTGTATATGTATTTCGCTGGTGGAAGGAAGAGAAGTCTCGCGTGCTGCCACTGATAGTCTTGCATAGTTAATATCAATCAATATATATATATTTAACCATACATATGCACTGTCCATGATCCTGTTCCCCTTCCAGTTCTGAAACATATGGGCAAGAATTTTAATAATGACATTTCAATTGTCTGTGTCATAATGCAAGAAAATCACCATCCCGGGCTCTGGCTCTGTGACAACACCTTCATTCCTAATGCAGTCAGAAAATGTCAGGCACCGTGCTTTGGCATTTCGTTACAATGGCTGCTTTAATGAAAAAATAATGAGCTGAAGTCTTACTTAGAAGCAGGAGCATGTGAAATATTTCCATTATTCTTGTAGATAAAGAAGAGATTTCATGCTTATCTTTCCAAAAAGATGACAATTATCTCTCACTTCTGAACAAAATGCAGAAGCAGCTGCCCTGTGCTGGAAGGGCGCAGTTCTGTTTCATCGATAAAAGGGGTCACACACAGTTGCCGCTGTGTGTGACGTTACTCCTGGTGTTGAAGTAGAAATGTCAGGAGAAACTGATGTATGATTTGAAAATATTGAAAATCTATAGAAATAAACACCCAAGGTCATTTAGTATATGGAATTTTAATGTGCCTTAGATTCAGTGGGAGGAGAGTAAGGGCCATTGTAGATCCAGGTATGTGGCATCTTTAGCTATTTGCTAAGGGTGTCTGCAATAATTGCAGATGTAGGCCAGACATAAAGGTAAATCACTATCACAATAACAGGAAGAAAAGCTTGTTTCAGAAGTTCATCTACAATGGTGTTTGGAAGTTTGTGACCCCTTAAAGCAGAACAAAACCCAGGATTTTGACTTTCGGGGTTTTGTTTCGTGCCTCAGGGGCATTCCGATTCTGGATGCCCCACTGTGTGAAGTATGTTCCTTGTATTTGTGCAAAAGCACAAATACAAGAAATAATTGAAACATTTGCAATGGAAGATGCCAAGCCAGTCAAGTCTCCTGTGGAAACCAACCACCTGCAGGAGATAAACAGAGAGGTTACTGCACAACCGACCAAAAAGTACAGAAAAGCAATGGGGAAATTGCTGTACATTATCATCGGTACAAGGCCTGACATTGTAGCAGCTATTGGAATCCTATGCTGAAAGGTTGCAATGTCAAGTCAGAGGGACTGGAATGCTGTAAAGCAAGTCATTCACTATCTTAAAGGGACTTTGCAGTACAAGCCAAGGTTACTGAAAGTGATGAAAGCATCCTGACAGGATACGTGGATGATGACTGGGCTGGAGTCACCAGTGACAGAAAATCTACCAGCGCCTACTTGTTTCTTTTATGAGGAGGTGCTGTCAGTTGGATTAGCAGAAAGCCAGTCTTTGTCACACTATCATCTACTGCAGCAAGCAAGCCAAGAAGTTATATGGCGGAGACAACTGTGAACAGACTTGTGTGAACCAAAATTGTGAACCAACAAGAATATTTGACAAAGTCAAAGATGCCTTGCACTTGTGCAGATGGAACGAGTTAGTTCAAGAACCAAGCACATTGATGTGAAGTTCCAATTTTTGAGGGATCTTCAAGAGCAGTTATTTCCCTACAGAGTATATGACAGCAGATATCCTTACAAAGCCCCTGACCACTGAAAGACTCTCGGGGCTTACAACGAAGATGGGCTTAACAGACCAAACCTCAGCGCCTGAGAAGTGTTGTTGGAGATACAACAACTTCTAGCTTAGTCTATTGCTGCAGTGACTTTTGCTAGATTTAATGCAGTTTACAGTTAGGGCACTAGATATCGCTGTTACCAATGCCTAACTGTGGTCTCCTGCATTTTTCTGATGTGTTACAATTCCTGTACATTCAGCTAAGCTTTATGATTTTTTTTCCGCTGTCCCACCATGTAAAGTGACATTCTCATACTGCACGCATGTTCCAGTAAAGTCAGTTCCACCACAAATGTCTATCTGGGTCTCACTCTGCTTCACCCAGCACCCCAACTCTGCAAGATACGCAACATTTCTGTTGAATTAAGGTCAGTACTTTGACCTGGCCATTTCAAAACAGAGTCCTATATCAGCAGTAAAGGACATAGCCAGTTTAAGGGAAAGAAAGGTAGATTATATTTATTTGTCATTTTGGCTGCTCTAAAAACAAACTAGCGTATATAGTTGGACATCTCTAAATTCCTTTTGGCTGCATGTGATTATCTTTTTTTTGTCACTTCCAGTCTGTAGATGATCTAACCTGGGTATTACTGTCCTATATATTCTGTGATTATGGCACCTCAGAGTTTGTGCTGGTCAACGTTTTTTGGGTCTAGGTGATGCCTGTGATATTTTCTAGTAACTCCCTGCCTGTAGTGACCAAACAGAAAATAATGCTGATGATCAAGTCCCAAAAAAAGATAATGGTCTGGAGTTGAGCTTTATTAAAAGAATCAATGCTAAATCTAAACATGTATGGCATGCAAGATGGGAGTAGACCAGCCAACATATCCCCAGTGGCTCCCAACAATAAAAATATAAATGGCAGTAACTGATTTTGAGGGTTTTGAGAGAAGCTCACCATGCTAAATCTCCACAAATATGCTAATTAGCCTGAAATGATTGTAATATGCACAGACATAACACAGGCCTGGCACATCCTCGAATATAATACATTTCTTCACAGCAAGCCATGAAAACTCAACCATACAAGTGGGAATAGCTGATGGCATTCAAATTCCTTATCTACATTAGTGTTGCCAAACTGCTCAAAACAATTGTGTGCGCTTAAGGGAATATTGGCTACATTTATTAACTAGAGCAAGTTGTTTTTTTAATTGAATTACAACAGGTCTGACAAATCTGCTCTCCAGATCCTGTACACGCCGCCCCCTCTCCTTCGTTATGGGGAGTGCACGCCATCAATATGTCAAGGTTATTTCCTGCTCACTGCATCAAAAAGGAAAACAGTCTGCAGTGTTATCTTTTAATACCACAGTATTTCATGATATTAATGCTGAGATGCTTGTGTTGAGATGACTTTACACTGGTTACAAAACCAGCTTTAACCGTTTAGTGCCAGCTACATGAGTCTTACATAGCTACCTCTCCAGCAGTTGAATGCCAGCTACTTGAGACTCACATAGCTGACATTTCCCTAAATAAAAAGAAACAAGCTCACCTTCATGCAGGATCCATCCACGCTGGTCTCCTCTTCATCCAGGGTGCCTATGTCCCCCCCCCCCCCGGGCTCTTCCACCAACAGGAGAGAGCCCGAAAGAGCCCCCCAGCTTCTGACGGCACTACTGGCCATGGCAAGCCCCCCTTCGTCATGACATAATCTCGCACCTCTCAGTATAAAAGCAGCATCCCTCCAACGGTGTTCACTGATCAATAACTGCTGTCTTCAGTGATCGGTAGGGGAGAGATTTCACCCGGGACAGAGTATTAGAGGTAGTCCATGATTTTTTTTTTTTTTTACAGTTAACGCTTTGTGAACTAGTAAGGGGTCCATGGGACCCTATACCAGCTCACAAAGCTTGAGGGGCTGGCAAGTCACCTGCAGCAAGCGAGTGGCTTTCCATTAGCCCTCTGGCCCCATTACCTGCCTCCACAAATCCTGGCCTACAAGGGCTCTGTGGGCGTGTGACCTTCAGGGACAGGGGCAGGCTGGGTGCACATAGCTGTTTATTCATGGATGGGGGGGAACCCACACCATTTTTGTTTTAAATTTTTAAGGTTTGTAACCCTTAAACATTAAAAAAAAAGCATGGGGTTTCCCCCACATGCCACTTATTTATTTAACCATTGGTAGTGTGGATAGTAGTTGTATTCTATTTGAAAATTAAGAGCTCTTTTCAGTTTGGGGGTATCCTGGGCAGGAACGGGGGTTACCGATACGTATGTGGTACTGTTGTAATTGAGAGATAGGGCTCTGACAGCAATTTGACAAGAAAATATATGTTTTCATTATAAAAATTATTTTTATACAAAATAATTATGAAAGTATGTAAAAAAAATACAAACAAGAGGTTTCATGTTAAAACCCTAAGCCCCAAACAATATGTAATTTTCATGGAAATTCCTGCAGTTCACATACATAGTACAAAATGGTGAAAAATGGCCTGGCAACAGGGGGTAATGAAATCTCAAGTAGGCTGGCAATTAAAGGGTTTAGAGTACCTATGCATGTTGGGTATAGTTCTGTTCAGGGGACCTTGCGCTTTCAGATTTAGCTTGCATTTTCATGTTTGCATATTGATTTTTTAGGCAAAAGTGTTTTTTATTCTGCGTTTCTACAATTTTTTCAGGGAAACGCCGTGAAACCACAAACCACCTATGACAATAAGCCTGGTACACATAGAAAGCTTTAGCTGTGTACTTTGAGAGAAGTAAAGGGTTGTTTTTCCTGGAAAAACTGCAAAGTGCACTTTACTGTTTGGGGTGTCTTCTGGGCAGGATAGGGTGTCTACTTATACATATGGGGTACCATTGAAACTGGGAGGAATAGGGTTTTTACACACAATATGATTTTATATTTATAACATCACAGTTAAACACACATTATGCAAAATCTAGGTAGGCTGGCACTTTAAGAGTTAAAGGAACATGTTTGTAAGTGGATGGACAGTCTAAAAGGCCCCCAGCCATTTCTCAGCACTAGGGGAGGCACTGCGACAGGTGAGTACTCTCTAGCAATCAGAACACTTTCTTTTTCTAGGGGTTACCACTAACCTGCATAAATCATTTTTTAGCTTAAAAAATAGCTGGTTGGTCTAATTGTTTTGAAGTACTTGTTAAGAATTTAAATCAACCCAAAGCCAAAATGTCCCATAGGGTTGATTGGTTATTGTTGGATGGCGTAAGTGTGCTTTGTGTATTGCTATGCCTGCTGACCAACTAAAACTCACTGTCTATTGGCAGTAAGATGGGACATGCATGCAGCATGGGCAGGATCATTTGTTTATCCCAGTTTTGTTTATTTCCCAGGCAGGCATCGGCCAAATCGGGATGCTCAGGGGGTGGGGGAGGTCCAAGGACTGCTGTGAGTAGTTAAGCAGGAGGTCCACTGTAACCTTTTGCATTCAGGTTGTATTTCTCATAATCTGAGCAGAATAGCCATTGCAAGTGCTGACAGAACTGTTTCCAGCGATCAATATATGCTATATTCAAAAGATGAAAAGGGATTATTTGCATTTCAGCCTGATTTACATAACCACACAGCAGACATTTTAATAAAAAAAGCAACGTGAATTAATGAGGTGCAGGAACCTCAGACCCCTGAGGGAAAAACATTTAGGAGGCAGCAAAAAGTTAGGAAATAGAATGCTGCTGAAACTTCAAAATTGCATAACATAATGGAACGATTCCCCAGCATTTCTTATTATCTGTATGCCACCATTATACTAGGCAAGGCATGTAGATGTACAGAATAACTTGAGCCACAATTCCCCAACACATGGTTCTAGCACAGCCACAGAGCATTAACAGTGTTTTCTAGCAAACATAATACCTGCTGGGCTGGGTGGCTAGACCCTTGCTTTTTATTAAAAAAATACTGTTATTATTGGGATGTTTGTTTAATAAAATGTGATTTGAAATCGAATGAATGATGAATTGAAAATGATGCTAACTGTCGTTTGCATTCATCATTTATCAAAATCAAAGAAAAATATAATTTGCATACAAATTTGAAAAAAGGTATAAATGCCACCAAGTACAGGTATTATGCAACCTGGACCATTGATCCTTTTGCCTTGACATTTAAATGTGATTTTGTCAGATATCTTTGTAATTTGTAGCATGTTGATTTCTACATTTCCTGGGTGGTGGCTGTGTACTTTCTCTGGGTGTGCTACTTGTATTAGCATAAGGCTTTCCTTCAGAGTGTGGAGAGGGAGAGCGGAACTCACAGGATTGATAAGAAGAGAAAAGAGGTGACTGGTTAGCAGCCAGGAGGGAGAGGAACAGAAGCATATATTCTGAATTGAGGGGCAGTCTGTCATGAAGGATGACCTTGGTTAATGGACGATGCCAGGGGCGTAGCTAGGGGGGGAAGGGGGGGCACGTGCCCAGGGTGCAGCAGGTCAGGGGGGCACCAAAGGGGGGCCTGAGTACAGGTAGGGGCATAATTTTAAAGCTTTGCCCCGGGTGACAGAAAGCCTAGCTACACCTCTGGAGGATGTCCAGAGGGAGAGATATGAGGGGTTGCCAGACGGAGCCTGGAAAATATGTAATTCTCGGGCTGAAAAGCAAACACAGATTTGGCAGCACTACAGACAGAGGGCCTGCATGATAACATTTAACTCCAACCTGAAAGTCCAGATTGGGTAACCTCCCCCCCCTCTACCCAGCTGAGGCAGGGCGAGGTAGGGGGTTACAAAAGAAAACGCCTTACCTCATTCAGGATGCAATGCAGTCACTGGAGCTTCTGTGACAGCAGCACAGAACGAGCAGGGTGGGGGAAGTTGCTCTGTGCATTTTCTTCAAGATGGCAGTGCCCAGGACTGGAATCGGTGGGCAGAAGGCACTGGATGCTGGACAAAGTAAGGCCTTCTTTTCTTTGTAACCCCCGTCCTGCCTCAGTGCCAGGAGAAAGAGGCAGGGCAGAAGGGTTAGCTGAGGCTGGACTTCTACTTTAAAGGAGAAAGGAGATGGTATTTGCTAGAGGAGCAAAGATAATGTGGTCCCCAAACTTCATGGACCCCATTGCAGGCACTACTTCTGCATGCCCTGTGTTTACAACTCTGAAGATAAAAATTATTTTGAGAAACATATCACTTTCAGTTGTCTTCTGAAGAAGGCCTTTAAACTGGTTGTAGAAAACAGGAGCCATTCTTGATCTGTTTCATACTGGTTACTTTCCAGTATTGGCAGCCATTCTAATAGTCCATTGACAAAAAATGTAATATCCTTGGCATCTGCCCCCATTTACTCATCTGAATGGACCCTAAAATGTGGTTTCAAATTTAGTTTTGAAATAAGGTGGGATTCAGAAAAGGATGGGAGTTAAAGGCATAATTTGCAACTAAAACTCTCTCTACAAGAAATGTGACAGCTTATTAATTCACTGTAGCTTTTAAGCTAGCACATTGTATGCAAAATTTACATTTTGAAGTAAGTAGATCTTTTTACCACCATGGAATGGAAGTTTTACACGTTAACAGCCAAAATATATTCACTTTCAAGCAATTAAGCCCTGTGATGTTTTCTTCTTTGAATCATGCCTTATTTTAACTCATGCCTTATTTTTAAATAAAACATAAAATGGCTATTTTTATGAGATATTTCTCATTTTAGCATTGCCCAAGTTCCCCTGCTGCCTATTTAGATAGTGTTGTGTCTCCACGGACAAGATTTTTCCCTGATTTTTCGTCTGATTGCGAGCTGCGCACCATATGGAAGAGACACGTGAATGAAGTATAATCTTAACCATGTGTTGGGTCTCCCCCAAACAGTACATACAGCAGGGACATATGATTAAATAAATAACCCCAACTGTCCTGCAGTTTATATAGTACCAGAGCTATAGGTGCTACCATACACTGGTTGAATAATGGATGTAGTAGGTCTAATATATGGACAGATGAAACGCTGGCTACATGGGTAACTACCAACGAGGCAGTGTTCTGTACCAAGTGAGAAGGCCATACATAAATTGGTACTATAAAAGTTACCTTTTTCCATTCTCCATTGTTTTAAGATTTTGATGGGCTGCCGGATACGGGTACGTCTGTGTGGTATCTAAATTACCAGGGTGCCACATGCAGCAGGGTGCCAAATAGTATTGACACTCCTCATTCTGCATTGGGCTGAGGTGCATGTTCTGGAGCTTTCTGTCGTTCACAATCCAGACATAGAAAACCTGTAGATATTCGCAACAGCTGAACCAAGGGGAGCTGAACCAGGAGGTTTTCAACTCTTTTCGATCTATTATTTCAGGGGTAAATCCAGCACCCTGATATGAAATTCCTCTTCTTGGTGGCATGGATGTTAAAAGGTCATTTCTAGAGGAAAAAGGATTTTTGTCGCCCGTGGTTCTTACCTTGTTAAAGGCTAGGAATTCCTCAGCAAATGTTATAGATGCTGGAAATCCTTTTTTCTCTGGGTCTGAGATTTTTCTATTTCTTTTTTCTTCAGACAGGAAGTACCTTAAAGGGCCAGGGTCAAGACCTTTTAACAAGGGGCAGCTCATGTACCTCTTCAATTTCAAAAGTCAGCTGAGCCATGGAACCTCAATTTGGTTCTTTCGGTGCTTCAACATGTCCTGTGAGAACCTTTATATGTTGAGGTCTAGCTGCTGCATCCTTCACATGCACAGAAGAAAGACGTACAAGACGAGTAAAACAACAACAAAAAATTATTTTATTTTATATTTTATAGGTATGACTTTTCAGGGCTATTAGAGCACTTTCAGTTACATCTGATAATGACAATGCATGATTCACCCAAGCAATAGAAGGGATAACTGTTCACCCCTTCTGCACGTGCCTAATGTATAATTAAAAGAAAAATGAAAACGTGAAGTACTCATTCGATTTACAAACAATAGAACTCTTTATATGGACACTGCAGTACTGTATATCACCCTAATAATTGTATTGCTCTGCCACTAAAGGGGATATTTATTAGTGCACAGTGCTCTCGGTGCTTTCATAAATAACCCCTTAAGTGTCGACATCCAGTTCATGAGAAAAACTGTTTATTACAATCTGTAAAATAAAGCGTTAAAAAGTTTACTCTCTAGTTTTCTCCTAATCTTCAGTACCAATCGCTCACTATATGCTTGTGTCTCCCGCCAGCATTACGGAGCAGCTACTCCTGCAACATCTGCAACATGGTGCTAAATTCAGTGGAGCAGTATCATGCACATCTGAAGGGCGCACGGCATCAGAACAAGTAAGGCATCGCACAGCATGTTGCTAACCGTTTGGAAAAATAATTTCAGGTTAATGTAAACATTCAAGAAAATACAAAAGGCCTGTTTTACTAGTTGTGGCAGCACAGGGATATAAGGCCAAGGGCTTTCAAGCCAGTGCCAAGGTAAAGACTAATGTAGCCAATGTGAGGCTTAGGTCATCACACAGTGCACATATGACAGCTCATAGTTAGGGATGAGCGAACCGGTTCGGACGAACCGGAATTCGCTCTGAATTTCAGGGAAAATTCGATTCGGCACGAACCCGAATTTTTTTTGGTTCATGGCGATCGAATTTTCCCTGAAATAAAAAAAAAAAAAATGCCGGCATGGTGGGAGCGGGCAGGCCGGCCTGCCCGCTCCCACCATGCCGGCATTTGTTTAAAAAGCAAACACTTACCTGCATGGTCGGAGCGTGGAGGCCGGCGCCGCTCTCAGGCGCCCTCTGATGACGCGTCCTCTGATGACAGCTGAGAGCGGCACCGGAGCGTGGACACATAAACACACACACATACTCGGAGATCAGTGGAGGTGTGGTGGGCATTGGCTGGTAAGATATGTGCAAAAGTGCAGGCCAGCAACGTGGGAGCCCCAAGATTGTAAGTATAATTGCCTCGCACTGCTTGTATTGAGGATGCCGCACATATTGCTTGTATTGGGGATGCCAAAAACACTGCCTATATTGGGGATGCCCACTCACTGCCTGTACTGGGGATGCCTCACACACTGCCTGTGTTGGGGATGCCGCACACACTGCCTGTGTTGGGGATGTTGCACACATTGCCTGTGTTGGGGATGTTGCACAAATTGCAACATCTATAAGATTCCCGGGCCGATCCAATCCCTCCCCGCGGGGCATTCAAAATTGGGATGCCCCGCTGTGTGAAACCCTCCAGGATGCCCGCTGCACTTACCTGATTGCCGGTCCAATGGTGCATGTGCGGGCCGTGGCCGCATCTCGCGCTTTTCTCTAGTAGGGCGCATGCCCGTGCTGGCCATTTGTGAATAGCCGACGCGAGCACGCTCCCTTTTAGAAGGCAGAGCGAAATGCGGCCATCAGCGTGCTCGGAGCAGCTGCGGTAAAACGTCACATTGATGCGCATACCACAGCAGCTCCGAGCACACTGATTGGACGAGTGGCCGCGCATGCGCCGTAGGAGCGAGGTTATGGGAGTTGATCTGGGCATTCTGGGGGGTTTCACATAGCCCGATCGGGGTGCCCCGGGGAAGTGGACCAAAACCCAGGATAGTCAAAATCCTGGGTGTTGGTCCACAAGATTACCAAATCCTTACAGCTTAAATCCCTGTATCTAAACATATTGCCTGTATACATCCATTTCATTTGTGTGTGTAAAAGCATTAAAATAAATGGATTTAGGAAAGCGGTGCCACACTATGCACCACTATGCCTCACTGTAGCTTCTAAGTTGGCTAGAAAACACATATATTTACTAATCAGCACAGTCTACCATAGTCAAGCATGGCAAAGCTCATTCACAGCTCTAGCTAGAAGAGTAGAATTCATTGAGCGAGCGAACGAGCATAAAACTTGCGTGTGAGTGGACAACTTGCATTGAAGAGAACTTAAAAGATTTCTCACTGATTTAAAATTTTATAGGCTGATATGTCGCTAACATATTCTCGATGATCACTTGATTGCAGGGGTCATTTCTACAGATCTGATTGTGCTCGCTTTAGCGATTTCTCATCTGCAATTCGTGTAAATGGCCATAAGTATGTGAATATACTTAGAGTTACACAAAAATGTATATACAGATGTATAGAATAATAAAAAAGTTTTTTTATGAAATTATTTCTCTTTGTAAGCACTAACCTAAGATCTGCACACTAAAATAATGTGTTTTAAAACAACAATTGTTTTAAATTATGGGATATTTTCAGTGTGCACACTGTATTACTTTGTCTGCTGTCTTTGGCCCTTATTCATCAAGCGATAGCGCCAGGTAGTGTCTGACGAGCGCCAGGTCCCGGCAGCTAACGGCGGCTACCGACTCAAGTACGCCCGGCGTCGGCCACAATGACGCATTTATCAAGCTAAATGAGGCTAGCGCCGACGAGAGCGACGGCTAGCACGGGATTCATCATGTAGCCGACTGCAACGAACAGCGCCGCTGCTAATCCCATCACAGCGACAGGTATGACCTGGCGCTACCTGCCGCTCTCCCATACATTTCAATGGCAGACGCTGCAATGATTGTTTTAAGTGGTTTTTGTGTTCTTGTCTTTGGCACAAAATTCAACACATGTTTATTGGGATATGTTTTATTAATCTGGCTTGTTATTTTTCTTTTTTTGAAGAAAGTTGTTATTTTTACACTGTAATGTTGTGAGTGACACCTAAAATGCATCTCCTCCCACAAAACTCATTGGGCTCAAAATCGCTTGTTTTCACAACACACGGGGCTTGTAAAGCTACTTTTTAGCCAGTCATGTTTGGCGCTCACGTTCGCTCTTCGAAATTGTCAGCGCCCAAGCTATTCAGCAGCCCTGTCCTTGATGAATCTGTGGTGGTCAGAGTTTGTGCAGTCGCTGTTTTGATTCTCTATGTGGCGGCGCGAGCGTCGCTGTGGTGCGCTGTGCTGCGTTGTGCTGTTCATACATGTGCCCTTCTGCCATTTTCAAGGAATTCACTTCCCGCGACCCCAGTCGTTCTTAATGAATACACTGTAGTTGTGAGCGTGCATGTCCACATTATGCAGGATTTATTCAGGCGTACAAGCTCATAACAACCCGTTATGCATTCTCCTGTGTGCCACATTATCATGTAGTTGGATAGTTTTATTGTGTGATGATTTTATGAAGGAATAAGATTTGTCTTTTTAAGCACCAAGCTTTTTGGTTTTCAAGGACCTATGCATTACAGTATCTTGAACCCCCCGCTAAATCAAGCTAATAATTAATGGCGTTTTTGCCAATAGCTTGTTGTAATGCATCAATTTACTTTTTCCGCCACTTAGCTTGCACATAGCTGATATTAGCTTGTTCCTGGTGCGCGGAGCTTTTTTTTTAAAATTTATTTCACAGTTGCTTTGGTCATATCCGGTTCCGGTTTCCTCCTTTGCGTTTCAAAGCCACCTAAAGCTAAAAATGACTAGCGCTTAGGCCAATAGCTTGTTGTAATGCGTCAATTTACTTTTTCCGCCACTTAGCTTGCACATAGCTGATATTAGCTTGTTCCTGGTGCGCGGAGCTTTTGTTTTGAAATTTATTTCACAGTTGCTTTGGTCATATCCGGTTCCGGTTTCCTCCTTAGCGTTTCAAAGCCACCTAAAGCTAAAAATGACTAGCGCTTAGGCCAATAGCTTGTTGTAATGCGTCAATTTACTTTTTCCGCCACTTAGCTTGCACATAGCTGATATTAGCTTGTTCCTGGTGCGCGGAGCGTTTTTTTTTTTTTTTCCCTGTCGCTTTGGTCATATCCGGTTCCTGTTTCCTCCTTAGCGTTTCCACCATGCTGCCCAGGAGACGGATTCAGCGCCTCCCCAGCTCCTCCTCCGAATCTGACCCCACCACCCCTCCCCCACCTCCCCCACCTACCTCACCTCCCCCACCTAACACCCCTCCCACCCCTTCCCCTCCTGGGCATGCCAAAAAAAAAAGGATGCGCGTGGATAGCCGCGTTAATGGCCAGGTGGTCAAAGTGAGTATGTTTTTCTTGCATTTTATGTTTAAAGTGGAGCAACACACAGGGGGGATTGGCCCTGAAATCTATTAGTTTTCAGGACCAATCTGATCACTCCCCGCGGGGCATCCCCAATCTGGATGTCCTGCGGGGATGAACCCCCCTGGAGGCCCATAAACCTTACCTCAGCCCCGTCCTATCTCTGCATGCGTGAGCTGCGGATGCGTCTTGCGCTTCCCTCTAGCAGGGTGGTCCCCTGCGGCAGACATTTGTTCATGGCCTGCGCAGGCGCCCTCCCTGTTAGAGTCAAACGCCACACGCGTCCTTCGGCGCTCAGATGCAGCTGAGCTGGTATGCACGTCCAAACGGCCTTGGATGCGCATACCACAGCGGCGCAGAGCGCTGTGCTAGCCTGGCGCAGTCACGTGGGAGCATGGTCAGTGGTGTATTTCTGGCCTTCCAAGGGGGTTTCAGACAGCGGACCACCCCCGATTGGTGTGCCCCACCAAAGTGGACCCAAACCCAGAATAGTGATAATCCGGGGTGTGGGTCCACTTTAATCTGGTCTCAGTATAACTGTTTATGCCATTGTTCTGATGTCATGTATTGATTTGTGTTTGTTTTTCATTTCTCATAGGATTTCTGCGTGAAGCAGTATGACTATGCCCGCTTGGGGAAAAAAAAGAATAGCCATGGAGGTGAAGGCCACAGTGTCCCGGCGCTTCAACACCCAGCTCTCCGTCCGAGCCATACAACAAAAGTGGTCAGACTTCAAGCGCCGGGACCCTGAAGGCGTGTACCGCCTATATGATGCCTACGCATCAGGTAAGTTTAAGCTTATGCTATGTTTATACTTTTGTTTAAATAATCTGCTAAGCTGTGTCCATTTGTGGTCTTAATATTAATTATTTACTTTCACCCCCTCAACACAGATAAGCGTCCTCCCCTGGGGAAACGTGGGAAGGGATTCCTCCCCCGAACCAGGCAGGCGGACTCGGGGGAGTCATCGGGGGAGGGTCCCTCTCGCGGATCCTATTTGGAGGACCCAGGGGAGGAAGGGGATGACGCCCCAGAGGAGTGTGCTGCTGGGGGGCTGGCAGGATCAAGCCTCAGCTCCTCACACTCTGACTCTGAGGAGTCTCACCAACCAAGGGGCCACTCTCAAGTGGGGAGTCCAAGTGGGGGGGAAGGAATGGACTCTCCCACACTCCCTGAAGGAGCAGGGAGTGAGAGGGAGGAGGGTGGCCTTTTGGCTGGGGGATCTTCCGAGCAGAGTGTGAGGAGCCGAGGCTCCCCGCCTCCTCCTCAGAGCCCTCCCTGGGCTTCAAGTGGCGGATCATCCCCTGGTGAGTGCACATTTTGTCATTGTTAGTCTGTGGCAGGTTTCATCTGGCCATTTGTACTTAGCCCTTGCCATTCCTCTCTAATTTGCAGGGCATCATATAGGCGGCACCTCCATGGCCTTTTGGCAACGCCTTCTCCACGGGCATAGTCATGGTAAGTGTTTGTTGTTATCCATCACATTCCCTATGTTATGACATTCCTTAAAGTGGACCAACACCCATTGTTGATTGTGCTTGGAATCTCGAAGCTACCCTGCCCAATCACCTCCCTCACCCAGGGCCCCCCAAAAAACCCCACAAACTCCTTACCTCATTGGGGGTGGCAGAAGCCACCGGCGCAGCCTCCTGCGTGCCCCTCTAGATGTGTGTGCGCCTGTGCTCTCTGTTTCCTAATGGGCTGCGCGTGCGCACACACTGGAGGAGTGATGTGCGGAAGGCAGCGGCGGCGGACGGTGTCTCACTCAAATTGTGGTGCTCTGCCAAAGTGGACCAAAACACAGAATAGTATCAATCCTGGGTCTTGGGCCACTTTTAACAGACACATGTTTCCTAGTCCATAGTACAAGCTGGTTTGATAATGTACATTAACATCACAAACCCCACTACAGTGCTATCCAACTGGCAACCACCCCTATGTTTCTGCCCACACCATGATGGGGGCTAGCAAATGTGTTATTTGGTTAAGTTGTTCCGGCTAACACATGTTGCACACTAGTAACATTCGACAATCATCTGCAAATTAGTCCTTAACATTGCACTGTCAAGGTTATTGGCACATTATCTTTAGGGGTCCATGTTGCAACCATAAATAATTTACATGAACTCATGGACCAGGAAATATGCTAATGTTGGACAACATGTATGTAACCATGCAAGCATTTGATTTTTCAGACTCCCTAACCAGATGGATGTCAAATAGTCAGGTGTCATTGGCCCACTAATTTTGCTTTTCTCTTTTGCTTTCTCCTGACAGATGTTGCTACGCAGACGGAGCCAGTGACCATCCTCCCCACCCCAGCTCCAGGGACGGCCAGCAGCATGGGCCCCCGCCACAGCTGCGATGGTGAGTACATCCCACTTCATATGCCTAAAGACTTGTGAACCCTATGTCTTCTAGTCAAATCTGCAGACATTTACAATGTACCTATGTGTTAATTTAACACACATCTAGGTTACATGTGTTTGGGCAACAATCCTACATGCCTGTCTGCATGCTTGATTGTTGCCTCACATTCTTGAGTTTGCCACATAGAGACAATTTGTGGTTTAGACACAATCAAATGGCCCTGCTTAGGTCGTGACCTCTAAGATTCTGGGACAAACTAGTTTACTCGTTAGGACTTAGGCCCATATGTTTGGCTGTGACTAAACACATAAATGTCCACACTGGGACTTATACCTTCTTTGATTCCCAAGAGTTAAGAGTAAATGTATGCTTGGGATGTGGTGGCCAAATTTAAGCCAGCCACTAGTACTCATATAATGTTAACAACTAAGGGCACAGTGGGCAACAATGTTAATGTGAGTGTCAGGTAAAATGTGTTGAGGTCACATTCCATTTATTAAATCTGTTATTTTTATACATCTCTACAGCTTGTGAAAACCAGCATCGCAGACTGTGGCGGTCGATCCGGCGTCTGAAACTTATGCTGCTGGCCAAGAAGAGGCGGCTGCGTCGTTAGGGTGGGGGGATGACTGGCCCCTTGTTTGAGCCCCTTTGTGGGCCAATGTTGGGCCTGTTGCCTACCTTTATAATAAATAATTTTATATTTTGATAATTACAGTGTTGTGCCTTGTCAAGCATAGTTTAAGTGTCTACAAACCCATTTGTGTGTAAATTTTGCCATACCTTTGGAGCCATTTAATGTGTAAACCATAGTAAGCTATGGTCACAAATGTGTGGCATAAATTTGGGACTACATTTACATATGTAGATCAAGATACTCATCCCTGACTGTGTTCTTCTTTTACCAAGATTTTATTGAAGTTTTTCAGGTTAAGTACAAAATTTGTCAACATAGAGGTACCTAATGACAGGTAGAGGTGACCATCAAGACAGTTTCAGATATACAGATTCTAGATACAGAGCGAAGGAGCTTAACTACAAAACACTTCGTATATTCTTAATTTAGTAATGCTGCATTATGTGGGAGAAGGTTACGATCAAATCGCAGCCTTTCTAGTGGTATCATGTTACCTGAACTGGTAATCAGTATCTACCGGTTGCCATTGAAAGAATGAAAAGTAAACAGTGGATGAATACAGGTACACATTGGAAAAGCAAGTTAACAACATTGAAGCCTAAAAACTTCATTTCTTAATATTTTTAAAGACAGAAACACACGGGTTTTGGGAGAGGGGAGGGAAGGGAGGGGATGGGGGGGGAGGGGTGCCCGGGTTGGTCTTGGCCCGTGCGATGCGTGAATTCCGTGCAGCGTACAGGTACATGGGAAGCCCGGAGTGGAGTCTCAGACAGGAAAAGTAGGGTCTGAAGGCTTGTTAGTTATGTCAATGTGCTCTATCCAGGGTTTCCAGGTAGCATAAAATTTATCATAGGTATCGTTCTTGATGGCTGACATCTTTTCATTAACCATTATGTCCGAGATTCTGTTCTGTACCTCGTCCCACCCCAGGGAGGGTGATTTCCAACCCCTAGCTATGGTCATGCGGACTGCAGAAAATATGTGCTGCATCAAGCGCCATTCTTGTTTTGTATAGACTTGGGGTTTCAGAGCGAGCAGGGCCACCCATGGGTCTGCCAATACAGATTTGTGGAGGTTACCGGAGAGCACCCCGCAAGCCTTTGCCTGTGGGCAGTGCCACCATATATGGGACATATTCCCCAGTTCCTGGCACCCCCTAAAGCAAAGGGGGGAGTCAGTGGGGGAGAACCTGTGGACTTGATCCGGTGTATAGTACCACCGGTACATAACTTTATATGCGTTTTCCAAAACGAGGGCGTTATAGGATGTACTGCTCACGTTCCTCCACATACACTGCCAATCAGCCTCCGACCTAGATGTTCCCAGTTCCTGTTCCCATTTGAGCATGTAGTTATGTTTTGTGGGGGGGGACCCCGAGATCAATGTCGCGTAAATGCTAGAAATTAGTCCCCTTGCAAATTGGTCGCGGCAGCAGCGTTGCTCAAAGTCCGTCATCTTGTAGGGAGGGGGCGATTTACTAAGGAGGCTTTTCACAAAGTGCTGCACTTGCATTAGTCTGAAAACTTCTGAGGGAGGGGGATCTATCCCAGCATTCAAATCTCGAGGAGGTTTTAACCCCGAGGGGGTGAGGAGTTTATCAACCGACGTGAGGCCTTTCTTTTTCCACCACTTAAATCCAGCCTTTTGGCTGGGGGATCTTCCGAGCAGAGTGTGAGGAGCCGAGGCTCCCCGCCTCCTCCTCAGAGCCCTCCCTGGGCTTCAAGTGGCGGATCATCCCCTGGTGAGTGCACATTTTGTCATTGTTAGTCTGTGGCAGGTTTCATCTGGCCATTTGTACTTAGCCCTTGCCATTCCTCTCTAATTTGCAGGGCATCATATAGGCGGCACCTCCATGGCCTTTTGGCAACGCCTTCTCCACGGGCATAGTCATGGTAAGTGTTTGTTGTTATCCATCACATTCCCTATGTTATGACATTCCTTAAAGTGGACCAACACCCATTGTTGATTGTGCTTGGAATCTCGAAGCTACCCTGCCCAATCACCTCCCTCACCCAGGGCCCCCCCAAAAAACCCCACAAACTCCTTACCTCATTGGGGGTGGCAGAAGCCACCGGCGCAGCCTCCTGCGTGCCCCTCTAGATGTGTGTGCGCCTGCGCTCTCTGTTTCCTAATGGGCTGCGCGTGCGCACACACTGGAGGAGTGATGTGCGGAAGGCAGCGGCGGCGGACGGTGTCTCACTCAAATTGTGGTGCTCTGCCAAAGTGGACCAAAACACAGAATAGTATCAATCCTGGGTCTTGGGCCACTTTTAACAGACACATGTTTCCTAGTCCATAGTACAAGCTGGTTTGATAATGTACATTAACATCACAAACCCCACTACAGTGCTATCCAACTGGCAACCACCCCTATGTTTCTGCCCACACCATGATGGGGGCTAGCAAATGTGTTATTTGGTTAAGTTGTTCTGGCTAACACATGTTGCACACTAGTAACATTCGACAATCATCTGCAAATTAGTCCTTAACATTGCACTGTCAAGGTTATTGGCACATTATCTTTAGGGGTCCATGTTGCAACCATAAATAATTTACATGAACTCATGGACCAGGAAATATGCTAATGTTGGACAACATGTATGTAACCATGCAAGCATTTGATTTTTCAGACTCCCTAACCAGATGGATGTCAAATAGTCAGGTGTCATTGGCCCACTAATTTTGCTTTTCTCTTTTGCTTTCTCCTGACAGATGTTGCTACGCAGACGGAGCCAGTGACCATCCTCCCCACCCCAGCTCCAGGGACGGCCAGCAGCATGGGCCCCCGCCACAGCTGCGATGGTGAGTACATCCCACTTCATATGCCTAAAGACTTGTGAACCCTATGTCTTCTAGTCAAATCTGCAGACATTTACAATGTACCTATGTGTTAATTTAACACACATCTAGGTTACATGTGTTTGGGCAACAATCCTACATGCCTGTCTGCATGCTTGATTGTTGCCTCACATTCTTGAGTTTGCCACATAGAGACAATTTGTGGTTTAGACACAATCAAATGGCCCTGCTTAGGTCGTGACCTCTAAGATTCTGGGACAAACTAGTTTACTCGTTAGGACTTAGGCCCATATGTTTGGCTGTGACTAAACACATAAATGTCCACACTGGGACTTATACCTTCTTTGATTCCCAAGAGTTAAGAGTAAATGTATGCTTGGGATGTGGTGGCCAAATTTAAGCCAGCCACTAGTACTCATATAATGTTAACAACTAAGGGCACAGTGGGCAACAATGTTAATGTGAGTGTCAGGTAAAATGTGTTGAGGTCACATTCCATTTATTAAATCTGTTATTTTTATACATCTCTACAGCTTGTGAAAACCAGCATCGCAGACTGTGGCGGTCGATCCGGCGTCTGAAACTTATGCTGCTGGCCAAGAAGAGGCGGCTGCGTCGTTAGGGTGGGGGGATGACTGGCCCCTTGTTTGAGCCCCTTTGTGGGCCAATGTTGGGCCTGTTGCCTACCTTTATAATAAATAATTTTATATTTTGATAATTACAGTGTTGTGCCTTGTCAAGCATAGTTTAAGTGTCTACAAACCCATTTGTGTGTAAATTTTGCCATACCTTTGGAGCCATTTAATGTGTAAACCATAGTAAGCTATGGTCACAAATGTGTGGCATAAATTTGGGACTACATTTACATATGTAGATCAAGATACTCATCCCTGACTGTGTTCTTCTTTTACCAAGATTTTATTGAAGTTTTTCAGGTTAAGTACAAAATTTGTCAACATAGAGGTACCTAATGACAGGTAGAGGTGACCATCAAGACAGTTTCAGATATACAGATTCTAGATACAGAGCGAAGGAGCTTAACTACAAAACACTTCGTATATTCTTAATTTAGTAATGCTGCATTATGTGGGAGAAGGTTACGATCAAATCGCAGCCTTTCTAGTGGTATCATGTTACCTGAACTGGTAATCAGTATCTACCGGTTGCCATTGAAAGAATGAAAAGTAAACAGTGGATGAATACAGGTACACATTGGAAAAGCAAGTTAACAACATTGAAGCCTAAAACTTCATTTCTTAATATTTTTAAAGACAGAAACCCACGGGTTTTGGGAGAGGGGAGGGAAGGGAGGGGATGGGGGGGGAGGGGTGCCCGGGTTGGTCTTGGCCCGTGCGATGCGTGAATTCCGTGCAGCGTACAGGTACATGGGAAGCCCGGAGTGGAGTCTCAGACAGGAAAAGTAGGGTCTGAAGGCTTGTTAGTTATGTCAATGTGCTCTATCCAGGGTTTCCAGGTAGCATAAAATTTATCATAGGTATCGTTCTTGATGGCTGACATCTTTTCATTAACCATTATGTCCGAGATTCTGTTCTGTACCTCGTCCCACCCCAGGGAGGGTGATTTCCAACCCCTAGCTATGGTCATGCGGACTGCAGAAAATATGTGCTGCATCAAGCGCCATTCTTGTTTTGTATAGACTTGGGGTTTCAGAGCGAGCAGGGCCACCCATGGGTCTGCCAATACAGATTTGTGGAGGTTACCGGAGAGCACCCCGCAAGCCTTTGCCTGTGGGCAGTGCCACCATATATGGGACATATTCCCCAGTTCCTGGCACCCCCTAAAGCAAAGGGGGGAGTCAGTGGGGGAGAACCTGTGGACTTGATCCGGTGTATAGTACCACCGGTACATAACTTTATATGCGTTTTCCAAAACGAGGGCGTTATAGGATGTACTGCTCACGTTCCTCCACATACACTGCCAATCAGCCTCCGACCTAGATGTTCCCAGTTCCTGTTCCCATTTGAGCATGTAGTTATGTTTTGTGGGGGGGGACCCCGAGATCAATGTCGCGTAAATGCTAGAAATTAGTCCCCTTGCAAATTGGTCGCGGCAGCAGCGTTGCTCAAAGTCCGTCATCTTGTAGGGAGGGGGCGATTTACTAAGGAGGCTTTTCACAAAGTGCTGCACTTGCATTAGTCTGAAAACTTCTGAGGGAGGGGGATCTATCCCAGCATTCAAATCTCGAGGAGGTTTTAACCCCGAGGGGGTGAGGAGTTTATCAACCGACGTGAGGCCTTTCTTTTTCCACCACTTAAATCCAGATGACTCAGAGAGTCCAGGGGGGAAGGAGGGGTTCCCGAAGAGAGGGGAAGCCGGGAGATGTGGGGAGGAGAGCAGGTGACTAACCCTGTCCCAAAGTGACAGGGTAAAGTTGAGGAAGGTAGGGAGGGTTTTTGGCCTTCTTGTTCTGGGGGTCCATAATAGTGCTGCAGGATCAATAGGCTTGCAGCTTTCGCAGTCATTCAAGACCCACCATGGTTTGTGGACTGGAGCATGGTACAAAACCAGAGGCCGCAGTGTAATATTTATGTAAGGAGGGGAAGGCCAAACCTCCCTGGGGTTTTTTACAGTAGAGGATGCTCCTTTTGACTCTTGGTTTAGTCTTATTCCATGCAAAGGACATCATTTTCCGCTGCAGGAGATCAAGTGCTCTCCTAGGGACCAGGACGGGAAGTACCCGAAACAAGTAAAGGATCTTGGGGAGGAACGACATTTTCAGTGCGGCTATTCTGCCTAACCACGAGAGCCTTACAAATTGCCAAGATTGTAACAGCTTGTCCAGGGATTTAATTAGCTCTGGGTAGTTAGCTTGATAAATTTTATCACAATCAGCCACTAGTTTGATCCCAAGGTAAGATAGTTTATGAGTCCATCCCCATGGAAAGTTTTGTTGCAACAAGTTTTTGGTGTGGGCCTTGAGGGAAATATCCAGGGCTATGGATTTAGATGAATTTAGGGAGAGGCCCGATATGTGGCTAAAGGAAGAAAAAATCGAAACTACATTGGGTGCTGAAATGTGTGGGGACGTGAGCATAAGCAGCATATCGTCTGCAAATAATGAAACCTTGTGTTCTGTATTCCCCCAAGAGATTCCAGTAATAGAGGGGCAAGACCTCAATTTCTCCGCCAAGGGTTCCCCTGACTGTGTTCTTAGCTATGTATTAGGAAAAACACAATTTAGAGGTGGGTTAATCAAATCTATTTACAGAAAAAAAATATAACCACAAACAAATTAATATTCTTGGCTGGGTGGCCGGGGAGGTTGGGAGTCATTGCTAGGGGCGGTGTTGGGGGAGAACAGTGCAGTAAAAAATATAGACTGCTGTTGTATGAGCTGTTGTATCAACAACAAAGTTTGGTCCTGTCGCTGGAGAGATTGCTCCATTAGATTGCCGAGGCGACCAAGTTCCTGGTTCTGTTGTTGGTTTTGGAGCAACTGGTCGATCTGGCGCTGCTGGGCCTCATTTTGTTGCTGACACATCAGCACCTGATGTTCCAACGCCGCAATGCGCTCATTAGTTCCATCACGCGGCTGTTGGCGACTGTAGTCCTCCAGCATCTGGACCCCTAGCTCATAAAAATCCAGACTTGTTGGTGCCACACCTCCTCTTGCTGTGGTTTGAGGCTAACAAAATAGAAAACAACATTTTAGTCAAACCGAACCAATGCAGCTATGCCCCTCCAAATCATTTGCCAAAACTGTCACAATACAACTTACCCTTGTTTGAGCCTCGGAAGCTTGGCCTCATGGCACTTGGGAAGAGGTCCCAGCTTGGGGTTCTGGTTCCGCCTCCTGCAAAAACGACCAAGAAAGGAAATGTGACATGTTGGTTCATCGACTACCCACGAACATGGCAATGTGGTTATTGGTCCTCTAAATCAGCCATGTTACCTCCGTGTCGTCCGGCACAGGTAGGAGCGGGGTATCGCTGCCAGAGAGGGGCAAATCCACATCCGAGATCTGCGGCAAGTTGGCATATGCTAAACAGGAAAGTCAGGTTAGTAGGTCAGTGGACAAAACTCAAATGTAACATGGATAGCCTATCGAGGCCATACCTCCACAAAGTGCCAGATTACACACTAGCCAAAAGGTATCTGTTAAACTCAGATTGCTAACATGTATGTTAGAGGAATATGAGGCAATAATTGGGCCAAATAAGATCAGACACATTGCTAAAATTACACATACCCGCAATCTCCCAGATGTCTGGAGTGGGGCCCTCACTCGAGCTTTGACCTTGAAAATACATGTGGAAACACAAGTTGCCTGAAGAAAGTGCCACAAAAGTAGAGCCAAAATACATACTAGATCATCAAGCCAAAACAACTTACCCTCATCTCTGGCAGCCTGAACGTGAAGGGCCCTTTCCGGACAGCCACTTCCGATTCTGGCCAACTAAAAAACACAATTAATGTCTCAAAATATTCCTCCAACTACTTGGGTGAATGTTTGTCTAAAAATATTTTTTAAAAAATGCATTGCAATCACTCCAAAAACTATTAGACTGACCCTGGGGATGGAATAAGCACTCAAAATAGGCATCTTCAAGTTGACAGAGCAAACATGTAGATTATTAGACTAACCAAATAGAACCAGTGTAACATAAACAGCATAAAGGATACATTATGTATTGCTATACACACCAACAGGGTCCTGTTGACCTGCAACATCGGAAGTGGGGTCCAAAGATGAACCAGTCACTTGGCCTACAAATAAAAAAGAGGAATGAGACACATGCACTTGGGTTAAAGCGGATAAAGCAAGGTTGACACATGCACTTACCGACATCCAAAGAGTAGCTTGGCTCCTGAGGAGATGCTGGGGCCAATGGCGGGGCAGCTAGGCAAAAACCAAGCAAACATTGAGCCATTGGTAATGTGCGGCAAAAAATAAAACATGCATTAAGGTGTGTGTGAGCAGCTCATTCACTAATATTCACTAATCAAGGCCAGTGTGGCTTCCACATGTATATGCAGATATATGGCCACACATCTCTGCCTTCCAACATAGCTACACATGTTAGGTCCTGGTTAGTTAGTTGCTGTGAGGGTTAAAGTGGCCGTGAAATTAGGCCGCAGGTCCATATTATTAATCCTCAACAGTGCCCCACTCTATTGTTTGAGGTGCACCCACACCCATTTGGTCCCCAAACAACAAGCACCTAAATTAGTGGTAAATACCTTCAATGGCAGACTGGGTTAGGCTTGAGGTTGGTTGAAGGGCAGGAGTTTGTGTGTCCTGAGCCAAATCCTGGACAGCACCATGTGCACCTATGCAGAAAGCAACAGACAGGAAAGTAAAACATTTATGAGGTATAATGTACTACTTCACAGGTCCTACTGTTAGTTGGCCAGAAAGAGAAAATGCAAATCACATACATTAACATTAGCTTGAAAAAAAATGCAGAAAATATGTACCTTCAGTCCAACCTGTGGTGTCATCCCCAGGATCAACACCCTGCAGCCGAGCAAGTGGAATTTTGGCCTTCAGCATCTCCTCATACGGCCTGTAGGTACTCTTTGGAGCCTGGATGGTCCCACTGTCCACATCAAGATCGTGATTCATCTTTTTGATAAGGGCCCCTCTCAAAGTGTAGAAGCGTTTCCTGCAGGATGGGCCACTACGTGGGTGTTGAGCAGTGCTACTAAGCTCAACACCAATGGCATCCCACAGTTTGCTTCTTTCTTGTTTGCCTATTGACTTGCTTTGGGAGCCAAATATCAGCTCCCATTTTGCAAGGGTAAGGCGCACAAGATGATTATTCTCCGCCAAATTAAATTCAGGCTCCCTCTTGGCACCTGGGCGCTTAGCCTGGGGTGCTGCACCACCTTCAGGCTGGGCCCTTTTCCGTAAGGGAGGTCTGCGCACAGCACCCACCACACTCCTACTTGGGCCTGCTGTGGCCGGCAAATGTCCTGAATTTGGCTCCATCCTGTAGCTGCACACACACACCAATACACAACCAACAAGCACGCATGCAGACTACAGAATGGCATCGCACTCTCTTTGGGTTGGCCAGGTTTTATGTGCTCTAACAGCCAATCACAAACCAGTCCACTTAATAGATTCACACATACTGGCCAGGTGCTTGTAGCCACACCTCCACTGCACTGACTGAAGCATGTGTGTTAGCCAATTAACTAATTACAGACCTCATTAACCAAACAACACACAACCAAATACAACAATGTACTCATGTATATTAAACACTTGTGACATGTGGCTATCCTAACGGCTATTTAAATAAACAGCAGCTTACCTTTCATTGGCCCACCACTGAATTTTCTGCCATGTCCGTTAATGCACGCAAGTTTCAGCTCACGTACGCTAGTAGCGCTACTAGCGTGCCCGTGCGCACTCCGTTTCACGCACACCTGGGTCAGCTAATTGGCGCCCGGAAATAGCAGAGCAACGCAAAAGGCGGCAAAGCGGACCTGTCCTTTTTCAAAGTGAAGTATAAATGGAAGGATTTTGAAAGCTTCTGGTATTGTTACACTGTGGCAAAGGCTGTGGTGTGGTGCTTGTTTCCCTTAGCTTATTTGAGTGTCTGTCTGGGTTTGGTCCTCACTCTCTGTGGCTTGTTGGGTGATTTCTGACATCAGTGCTGTTTCTTTAGGAGATTGAATTTGTTGGCATATGCAAATATTGTGGAGCATACAGCAAGTGAGGCTTGATTTTGGGGCCTTTTGTGGGCTGTGCAGCAACTCCCCTCTTGGTTGTGCCTAACTTAGAAAGCTGCTTTTCAGCAGGCTGGTGGTTTGGACCACTATACTTCTGGTTTTGTGGTGAGCTGCATTGTAGTGAGTGTGTGAGGAGTGTGATTGTTTGTGTGTGTGGTGTGTTTGTGGTTTTTGTTTTTGTTTGTTTGATTTTGTATATCTGTTGAGTGTGTGTGTGATGGATAAGAGGGTGATGTATGGTGTCTGGGTGGATGGATGTATGCGTATGCTGGAAGAGCAGGAGGACAGGGAGCGGGGTGTTGTGAGGCTTAGGGCACCCCGCTCCTTTGGAATCCGCCTTTCAGTATGGGACTTAAGTGACGAGCAGATCAGGAGCCGCTTCCGTCTGAATCGTGCTGCACTACAGTCCCTATATGATCAGATTAAGCACAAAATCGAGCCATCCACCAAACGCACTCAATCCATTCCAGGCATAGTACGCCTGTGTGCCACTCTGAATATTTTGGCACGAGGGACCTTCCAGGCAACCTCTGCCCTCCTCAGCGGGATCAGCCAGGCTACTATGAGCCGCATATTAATCCAGGTAGTTCTGGCGATTTGTGATTTGATCCCAATTTACATCAAGTTTCCTGAGGATGAGGAGGAGGTTGCCAAAATAAAACATGCTTTCTATCTAATGGGAGGGATCCCGAATGTGCTGGGGTGCATTGATGGTACACATATCCCTTTCCGCCCTCCCCGTGCACAGGAGCTGTATTACCGAAACAGAAAACAATTTCATTCCTTTAACATCATGGTGGTCTGTGACCATGAAATGAAGGTGAGATCGGGGTTCCCCGGCTCATGCCACGATTCTTACGTCTTGCAGCGGACAGTCCTGTGCCGGAAGTTTGAGAACAACGAAATGCCAGCTGGCTGGCTACTGGGTAAATAATTAACCATGTCAAAGTATTTTGCCTAAAATATGTGGCCTAGTAAGCCAAATTAAAAAAAATGAAAACCAAAACATGTACTAGTACTAATTGCTGTCTCTCTCCTTGTGTTTTTTCTACAGCGGATAAGGGATATGGGCAGAGAACGTGGGTGCTGACTCCGGTCAGGAGCCCACAGACCTCTGCCCATGAACGCTACAATGCAGCACACCGCAAGACCAGAAGCATTGTGGAAAGAACCATCGGCCTGCTGAAAGCACGCTTTCTATGTTTGGCACGCCCAGGAGGAGAGATGCTGTACAGTCCACAGAAGGTCTCCAAGATCATCCTCGCCTGCTGTGTGCTCCACAATATATGCATATGCCACAGAATTCAATCCCCTGAAGAGACAGCACTGGTGCCCGAAATCCCCAACTTGCCCGCAGAAAGAAGTGAGGACACCCAGACTGGTGATGAGCTAAGGGAAAGGATGATCACTTCCTTTTTTGCGGTAAGCTAACTACCCTTCACTCTAATCCAAGTACTGCACTACCGGGAAAATGTATTTGACCTCCCATCATAATTTGGCAAAAACCACTCTAAGGGGGTGTGTAAGATGACCCAAACCACTATAAGGGGTGTGTAAGATGATCAAAACCACTATAAGGGGGGTGTAAGATGACCAAAACCACTCTAAGGGGGGTGTAAGATGACCAAAACCACTATAAGGGGGGTGTAAGATGACCAAAACCACTCTAAGGGGGTGTAAGATGACCCAAACCACTCTAAGGGGGGTGTAAGATGACCAAAACCACTCTAAGGGGGGTGTAAGATGACCCAAACCACTCTAAGGGGGGGTGTAAGATGACCCAAACCACTATAAGGGGTGTGTAAGATGACCAAAACCACTCTAAGGGGGGTGTAAGATGACAAAAACCACTCTAAGGGGGTGTGTAAGATGACCCAAACCACTATAAGGGGTGTGAAAGATGACCCAAACCACTATAAGGGGGGTGTAAGATGACCAAAACCACTCTAAGGGGGTGTAAGATGACCCAAACCACTATAAGGGGGGTGTAAGATGACCCAAACCACTATAAGGGGTGTGTAAGATGACCCAAACCACTATAAGGGGGGTGTAAGATGACCAAAACCACTCTAAGGGGGGTGTAAGATGACCCAAACCACTCTAAGGGGGGGTGTAAGATGACCCAAACCACTATAAGGGGTGTGTAAGATGACCAAAACCACTCTAAGGGGGGTGTAAGATGACAAAAACCACTCTAAGGGGGTGTGTAAGATGACCCAAACCACTATAAGGGGTGTGTAAGATGACCCAAACCACTATAAGGGGGGTGTAAGATAACCAAAACCACTCTAAGGGGGGTGTAAGATGACCCAAACCACTATAAGGGGGGTGTAAGATGACCCAAACCACTATAAGGGGTGTGTAAGATGACCCAAACCACTATAAGGGGGGTGTAAGATGACCAAAACCACTATAAGGGGGGTGTAAGATGACCAAAACCACTCTAAGGGGGGTGTAAGATGACCAAAACCACTATAAGGGGGGTGTAAGATGACCAAAACCACTCTAAGGGGGGTGTAAGATGACAAAAACCACTCTAAGGGGGTGTGTAAGATGACCCAAACCACTATAAGGGGTGTGTAAGATGACCCAAACCACTATAAGGGGGGTGTAAGATGACCAAAACCACTCTAAGGGGGGTGTAAGATGACCCAAACCACTATAAGGGGTGTGTAAGATGACCCAAACCACTATAAGGGGTGTGTAAGATGACCCAAACCACTATAAGGGGGGTGTAAGATGACCAAAACCACTATAAGGGGGGTGTAAGATGACCAAAACCACTCTAAGGGGGGTGTAAGATGACCAAAACCACTATAAGGGGGGTGTAAGATGACCAAAACCACTCTAAGGGGGGTGTAAGATGACAAAAACCACTTTAAGGGGGTGTGTAAGATGACCAAAACCACTATAAAGGAGGTGTAAGATGACCCAAACCACTCTAAGGGGGGTGTAAGATGACCAAAACCACTCTAAGGGGGGTGTAAGATGACCCAAACCACTATAAGGGGGGTGTAAGATGACCAAAACCACTATAAGGGGGGGTGGAAGCTGAACAACAATTAGGGTTGGTGTGCAAGTTTGACCCAAATGTTGGTTACCAATTAATGCAATATTTTTTAACAGCGAAAAAGCCAATTTAAATATATATACTAACTGCACTTTTTAATCTTTTTCAGGCACCCCGAGATGCACCATGACAGGCATTTTGATTTGCATGAACATTTAAGTTAAATTTATTTACTTTTCCAAACAAAATAAAAAAAAAAACAAAAGAAACATGTTGCAATGTGTTTAATTCTGAAGGTACTTGATTTCAAGCCCACAGCAAAGCAAAGCGCAGGCGCTGTGTTGAATAGAGTGGTCAAACTGACAGCGCCTACAAAGCTGAGCTCCAACATCATATTCAGCAATGTAGGCGTTGTTCCCAACAACGCCAGGTAGCGACTGAGGAGGCCTGCTATAGTGAATCGCTACCGCCCGCGGCGTACGCTAGCGGCGCTCATAGCGCCATACTTCAGTCGCTCATCTGTCGCTACCTGGCGCTATTAATGAATCGGCCTCCCCGTCTCTATGCCTGATCAGCGAATCCTGGCCCTAGTTAGAGCAAGATAACTTAATTTACTTTTAGCTTGATTAGGACTATAGCAGCGGGGAGGGTGAAAACGAGTATTAAAGGGACAGTCCAGCCAGACTGCCAATTTTACACCAACACCAAGGCCAAGAAGAGCACGATAAACCAATATGATCGATGTAGCAGTGGAAGTAAACCAAACTAACCCAATTTATGTAGTAAGGGTCCCGCGTCGCTGTCATTTATTCACCATCAGGCTTTGTCATACCCAATCTGCAAGGCAAATGTTGTGACGTTGGCCAATGCCAGTTTCAGCAGCAAAACTATGAAAGTTTTGGTACATGCCCAAATGATTGGGGTTATTTGGTTCCTTGGCATGTTACAGCCTTGATTAATGGTATCATTGTAATGGGTAACCCATGAATGACATTTTGAGTAAATTGTACTGTCAAGACCAGCACAAAATATAGAGCTCTTAAAATTCTTGTTTAGTCAGTGAGGACAGGAAATAAGGCAGTATGGCAGTATTTTCTTGCTGATGGGCACAATAACATACATATTATATATACAAAATATATATCTTGGTGTGTGTGTGTGTGTGTGTGTGTGTGTGTGTGTGTATGTGTACACACACAAGCTCTGTGTAGGAGGAATGTTTGTGAGGCTATAGTGCAGCAGTTTTCTATTTTAATTTTTAACATGCTAATGAGTTGTGAATGGAGCTTTCATCAGTTATAGTACTCGTTTTATAATGTTGTGTTTTCAATTATACCAGAGCTTTAAGCCTGAATCCTGCAGGCTAATTTATCAGTTAACTCAATCATTAAAAATATGGATTCATTTAGCATACTGTTGCAGAAACAATGGCTCTCAATACTCTGTGCAGCCCTCTCCTGGGTATTTTAGGTATTCACAGATGACAGCCTGTGACTTGATTGATGCCTATACCAGGGGTGCCCAGAATAATATATGGCATTTGAGGAGCTATTAGTCAGCACTCTTCTCCCACAATGAAAGCTGCTAGCTGTGGATTCTAGGACTGCTGTGCCCCATTTAAGGCAAATGCAGGCATGTACCCGCAAAAGGTACCAAAGAAGTAAGGGTGGGGAGGATTTCTGTTCTGTTTTTTACAAGAAAATAGACTTCAGTCACAAAAATGAAGATGTCCCGACTTCTTTACTTCCTACCCACAGACACACTAGGAGTCCTTTCCCCTGCAGTGCTGCAGCATATTTGGCTGATGACAGTTCCTGTAATGTTAATGGGCATCCTCATGCATAACCCCCCCTGTCCATCTAGCCGAGCTACCGTATTTTTCGCCCTATAAGACACCAAAAGTGTGTGTGGGGGGGGGGGGGGGGGAATATCAGTGCGTCTTATCGGGCAAATGTAAAAAAAAAAACTTACATTCCATGGATCCCCCGACTCCATAGTCTCCCCTACCTGCCTTTTCTGCCGCAAGTTCAGAGCCACCTGGTTTCAGCCCCTGGGTAGGGCGTGGCCTGTCATTGGACGCTGGCAGGAGTCACAATGGGGATGCCAGCACACAGCCTGTATTGGGGATGCCAGCACACTGCCTGTATTTGGGATACCAGCACACTGCCTGTATTGGGGATGCCAGCACACTGCCTGTATTGGGGATGCCAGCGCACTGACTGTATTGGGGATGCCAGCACACAGCCTGTATTGGGGATGCCAGCACACTGCCTGTATTTGGGATACCAGCACACTGCCTGTATTGGGGATGCCAGCGCACTGACTGTATTGGGGATGCCAGCGCACTGCCTGTATTGGGGATGCCAGCGCACTGACTGTATTGGGGATGCCAGCACACTGCCTGTATTGGGGGTGCCAGCGCACTGCCTGTATTGGGGATGCCCGCACACTGCCTGTAATTTGGGATGCCCCTCACTGCCTTTAATGTGGGATGCCCCTCACTGCCTTTAATGTGGGAAACCACTCACTGCCTGAAATTTGGGATGCCCTATCACTGCCTTTAATATGGGATACCACTCACTGCCTGTAATTTGGGATGCCCTCACTGCCTTTAATGTGGAATACTGCTTACTGCCTGTAATTTGGGGTCTGTAGTGGTGTGATCGGGGGGAATTCTGCACACTGTCTATAATGGGGTGATTGGGAGGGGGGTATTTTAGCTCACCATTTGGTTTAGAATATTTTTTTCGAATTTTTCTTCTCCAAACCAGTGCGCGTCTTATTGGCATGTGCGTCTTATATGGTGGAAATACTGTACGTTTGGCTGACTCAGGGGTTACTACACGTTCTATCTAAAGCTACAATAACATTCAAGAGCCCAGCTTCAGCAGCAATCAGAGGATCACAGGCAACAAGGTGAGTAATCTTTATGCTAATAGGGCTTAGCTTGTAGGGAAGGACTTGACTTGGGGGCATACTAATGCCTGGAAGTTCAGCTGTAATAATACACTGATTGACCACATTAATAGACATTGCTACGCAGTCTGGACGTCCACCTCACTAGAATCCCTTTGAAGGCATCCTGATTTAGGATGACCACTGTCTAAAACCCTCCCCCAGAGCTATGCCTATGCACATGGATCCACATCAGTGGTGTGCATTGCTGCCGTGTATAGTGCTTGTCTGAGTTCCCCATCAGTGGTAGCTTGACAAAATGGTAAGTATAGCCACTCCACAGAGGCTATTTTAAAGGGTTTGTCTGCACAAGAAAAAAAAGCCTGTGTAGGGACCTGGTAATAACTAGACACCCTTAAATCAATTTATAAGAATCCTTTAAATAGAGTTAACCATACATGAATTTACTTTTATGCTTTCTACCCATTTAAGTACATTGAAAGTTCCATAATCTAAACAGACACAACATGGCAGTTGTGGGTTTAGGCCATAGCCTAACATAGTCCATAGACTAGAATGGGGAACATTCTAGAAGGAGAGGTCAGAAGGGTTGTTAGTCATAGCAGGAGATAGACTAGTAACATAGTTACAACTGAAAGCTAGTGATGGGTCAGAGGGTTTACCAACCATCCTATCAGATGTCGGACACGAGGCCGAACATGTGATAGAAGGTTCTAGAAGGTAGTCAGAAGGGATATAGGGAAGCCCCCAACCCAAACCCAGTGTTAGGTTCTTAACCATTTGAATTGTAAGGAGCAGGAGCACAGACTCTAGGAGAGAGAGAGAAGAGAGGTCCCAAACTTAGAACATTATTCTCTATGGAAGCAATGCTGATGATTGTACCTGATATTGGACAGAACCAGAGATGTAACTGGAAGACATGTACTTGTTCCGTGTTTGCCGTTTGCTTGTGGAATAAATTAAGAGGAACTCTACTTTCAACAGTTGGACTGCTGTACATCTTTCCAAGGGGCATCAGTGAGTACTTACCTCTCCCTGAAACTCTAACCCTTACCTACTCGCAACACACACATCGGACACCTGGGCCCAGAAGAACCTGCTCCCTGCCGCCACGTGTCGGATACCCCAGTACGTGAGGGCTACACCTGTACTAGCATTTTATCCCCTATAGTAGACTGATTGGTCTCCAAAACTTACCAAAAGCATGGGATCTGGTCTCATGGTGCTGCCATTTGTTGGCAGAAGGGTATAGTGACTCCCAGTCTAGTCTGTAACCTCTGTCCATAATGTGAGTCTAGTCATTGCTTTCCCTGTCTGCATTTCCCTGCAGCAAGTCACACCAGTTTCCTTCTGCCTCTCTCAACTGATCGTACAATGGGCACTGTGTACAGTATTTATAAAATGCGGCAGCATGGTGGCAGGCAGGTGCCTCTGCAAATAGGCTCTCCACAGTTTATAGGGGTTACACACTAAAGCTAAACTACTTTGTATTGATTTTTTCTTCTTAGTAATGTTGGAAATTGATGATACAGAGAGACACAGTATCCCATCTTCTCCTTATATTGATCCCAAAATCGCTGCTGTAGTCAGAGAAATTTGCTTCAGAAAAATATTACCTGCCTTTATCATTATTCTTTCATTTTATGTTACTTTTTTGGAGGTGATATTAGCTAGAAATCTGTATAGAGAGCCATTCTGGAACTTCTAAGCATCCCCTAAAATGTTATTTTATCACATATTGAAGCAAATGTAGTCACAGTCAACTAAGGCAAGTCTTAGGCCTTTATTTAAGAAGGGATAGCGTCAGGTAGTGGCTGGTTAATGAGAGGTAGTGACAGGTAGCGACTGGTGAACGCGGGATACCGCACGCAATTACACATTTATCAAGCAGAATCTGTTTAGCGACTGGGATAACGCCATGTAGCGTCTGATTCATCATTTTCTCAGCCTCAGCGAACAGCGCCGGTGTTCAGCCTTGCACAGCGCCAGGTATGACCTCTCGCTACCTGACGCTCTGCCATACATTTCAATGGACGATCCTTTCCTTCTCTTTAAACTGTGTTTTTTTTTTTTTTTTTTTTATAATCTCAAATAATTCTGTGACCTCTCCTGGCATTGAATAAGCAGTATTTTCAATTTTTTTTATTTTTTTATATATTTCTTCAGAAATGACATTACAGGTCTGCCATTAAAGTGTTCATGTTACAATGTTGCTACAATGTAATTCCATATGTTTTCGCTTTCTTACTAGTGGGAAGATGCTGAAAAACAGACTTTAAACACATGCGCTCTGGGCTTCAAACAAGCATTTTTCAGCGCCAGAGATTTGTGAGGCTGTTTTTTTCCTGAATATGGTGTGAGTCGGTGGCTATGAGCAGTCGCTACCATGCGCTCCCATACAGTGCTGTACTGGTCAAATAGCGACTCCTCACAATGTATTCAACATTACTGGACAGCGACTGAGTCGCTATGAAGTAGCGACCCACGGCTGAGCACAGTGACTACTAGCGGGCGCTCTGAAAATGCCTGCTACCGACGCTCTTCTGTCGCTACCTGGCGTTAGTGATGAATCAGCCTGCCCGTTGACTGTTAACACACTTTTACCTGTCAGGTAGGTATTAAACAAACAAACCAAAAATCTGTGTGTTTTTTTTTTACATTTAACCCTTTGTGTGCTGGTAAGGGATCTATGAGACCCCCTATACCGGTTTACAAGACTTAGGGGGCTGGCTAGTCACCTGCAACTAGTGGGTGACTTGCCATTAACCCCTTGGCCACCCCATTACCTGCCTCCCTGGGGAGTATTTAGGCTGGGCATGTAGCCTGCAGGGCGGGGGGCCCTCAGGCTGGTTATGCTGAGTAGATGGGCCCTAATGCCATTTTTATGGTGGGTTTAAGGATTTTTAACCCTTAAAACTCCTAAAAATTGCGGTCACCCCCCCTGGGAAGGGGGACCCCACTCCAATGTTTTTAAATGTAATCCTTTATACTGTGGATAGTAGTTGAAACTTATTTGTAAATGTTATAAAGTGCTCTTTTCAGTTTGGGGGGACAGAAACTAAATATTTCTGAGAATTCCTACAAAAATCACAGTTAAAAATAACAGTGAAAACTGACCTGTCAGCAGAGGGTGACAAAATCTCAAGTAGGCTGGCAGTTAAAAGTGTTAAAAGTACCTATGCTTGTTGGGTATTGTTCTGCTTGAGGGACCTTGTCCTTTCAGATTTAGCTTGATTTTTCTTGTTTGCATATTGATAATTAGAGAAAAATGTAAAAAAAAAAATTGCATGGTGAGCACTTTCAATTTTCAAGTACAATTACCGTTAAGTGCATGCTCTCCTTTCCCCTTGATGGTATCTATGTATACTGGGCATTGTCCAGTTCGGGGGAACTTGCTTTTTCATATTTAACTTCTTTTTCTTGTTTTTTCTATGGAAAATGTTGTTTTTATTGTCATATTGTTTTTTAAGGAAAATGTATCTTTGATTCTGCTTTTTAATTCTTTTTTTTTAGGGAAACCCTGTGCCACCAATGAAAACTACGCACACAACAAGCCTGGTACATCTAGAAAGCTTGAGAAAACATAGTTTGTTGGGGGTATTTCAAATGTAATGTAAAGGGTTTTATTTAAACTGCAAGGTGCGCATAGCAGTTGTATTTTATCTGAAAATCTCCTAAAGTGATATTTCAGTTTGGTTGAGTCTCCTGGGCAGGAAAGAGTGTCTACCAATACCGTTGTAACTGGGAGACATGGGGCTTTTACATGCAATAAGAAAAACATTTTATTGGAAAACTTATATTTTTACATTATTACAAAAATAACACTACACATTGTAAAAAAATGATTTTTTTGCATATATTGCACCCCAAAATATTGAGATAAGATAAGACACTTGATGTTAAAGCCCATACATAGTGAAAAATGGTCTGGCAAAAGAGGGTGACAAAAACTCTAGGTAGGCTGGCAGTTAAAGGTTAAACATCCCAGTATATGTATGGACTCCTCCCCTTTTATATTGCCAGGGCTAAACTCCACCCTCTAGCCTAAAGTCTAACTCCTCCAACTCTGGTCACTTTTTAGGGGAAAACCCAACCCCTTCTCTCTGTTAAAAAAACTCCACCCACCATTTATAGGGTAGCTCCTCCAATCCCTTCTCTGCCACCAGTCAGCATGGAGGATAGTGGTAGAGAGGGGAGGCGAATGTCTTTCGGTTTTGACACCTCTGCGCAGGACTAGTTAATAAAGTTATTTAATAGGAACAGGGCAGAAAGACAGTGTCACTTACCAAGCGCAGCCAAACATATTTATCCTAAGCCAATGTTTGTCCTACTTAAATAAACTGTTGTCTCAGGGGAAAGGAGTCCTTTGTTTTTTTTGACTACTAGAAGGTATCCAAATTAAACTTTAGGACCCCTTTATCTAATGCATGCCATCTTAATGTCCCAATGAATTATTTATTAACCTACAGTATAATGATTCCATTGTATATACTATAATACCCCATATATTCCCCTAAATGACCAAACTCTATCCCCCCCCCCTCCAAAAAAGTGGGTTATCACCTGCTCCATGTGAGTTGGGGTCAATCCAGAATCAGGTGAGACAACTCCCTCCCTTTAAGTAGAAAAAAACTGCCATTCATTTGTATTGTCTACCTTGCGGCTCATTCAACAACAGGATATCAACTTTTACCTGATGCTGAATCAGCCCCAAGGTAGACAATGAAAGTGATTGCTAGTTTTCCCTTCTAAAAGGAGTGAGTTTTCTCAGCAGGCTCTGAATCAACCCTGATGATGTTTCTACGTAGTAGCTATCGGGCAGGCTGATTCATCATTAGCGGCAGGTAGCGACAGATGAGCGTCTGTAGCAGGCATTTTCAGAGCGCCCGCTAGTAGTCGCAGTGCTCGGCCGTGAGTCGCTAGTTTATAGCGACTCAGTCGCTGTTCAGTAATGTTGAATACATTGTGAGGAGTCGCTATTTGACCAGTACAGCGCTGTATGGGAGCGCATGTTAGCGACCGCTCATAGCGACCGACTCACACCATATTCAGCAAAAAAACAGCCTCCCAAATCTCTGGCGCTGAAAAAAAGCTTGTTTGAAGCCCAGAGCGCAGGAGGCGGCGTGTTTAAAGTCTGTTTTCCAGCATCTATCAACTAGTAACAAAGCGAAAACATATGGAATTACATTGTAACAACATTGTAACATGAACACTTTAATGCCAGACCTGTAATGTCATTTCTGAAGAAATATATAAGAAATGAAAAAATTATGAAAAAAACTGCTTTATCAATGCCAGAAGAGGTCACAGAATTATTTGTGATTTTTTGGAAAAAAAAAAACAAAAACAAATACCCCATTTAAAGAGAAGAAAAGGTTCAGCCATTAAAATGTATGGGAGAGCGACAGGTAGCGAGAGGTCATACCTGGCGCTGTGCAAGGCTGAACGCCGGCGCTGTTAAATGAGGCTGTGAAAATGATGAATCAGACGCTCCATGGCGCTATCCCAGTCGCTAAACAGATTCTGCTTGATAAATGTGTAATTGCGCGCCGTGTCTGGCGTTCACCAGTCGCTACCTGTCGCTACCTCTCATTAACCAGCCACTACCTGACGCTATCCCTTCTTAAATAAGGGCCTAAGTTCAAGTTCTGACTGTTTTTTGCTCCATAGACCACTGACCTTTCTGTGTCCAAATTCTATTGCTACATCCCCTTTCTGCTCTCGGTAGATATTCAGGTTTTCCACCTGGCTACATAGGAGGTAAGTTGCGTACTTCTTATGCCTACAATTGCCTTTTAAGGGCTGAGATGTCCATATTTTAGGGCAATAGTACAAATAATGTATTTATTGCGTGGTGTATATAGACCAGCTATGTAACCTTATTTGTTTCCTGTGGTCTACCATAAATAATGTACTAGGGGAAGGTACCGTATTTTTCGCCCATAAGACGCACCTAGGATTTGGGGGAAGAAAATAAGAAAAAAAAATTTTAAACCAAAAACGCACCATTACAGACAGTGTGGCATTCCCCTATCCAATTCCCATAGGTAGTGTGGGATGCCCCCATTCCATAGACAGTGTAGCATGCCCCCATCCCATTCCCCGTATATCCAGTGTGGCATCCCCCCTCCCATTCCCCATATACCCATTGGCTGTGTGGCATCCCCCTCTCCCCACATTCCCATAGGCTGTGTGGCTTTCCCCCTCCCCCATTAGTATAGGCTGTGTGGCATCCCTCTCTCCCCATTCCCATAGGCAGTGTGGCCTCCCCATCCCCCCATTCCCATAGGCTGTGTGGCATACCCCTCCCCCCATTCCCAAAGGCTGTGTGGCATCCCCATCCCCCCATTCCCATAGGCTGTGTGGCACCCCCCTCCTCCCATTCCCATAGGCTGTGTGGTATCCCCCTCCCCCATTAGTATAGGCTGTGTGGCATCCCTCTCTCCCCATTCCCATAGGCAGTGTGGCATCCCCATCCCCCCATTCCCATAGGCTGTGTGGCATACCCCTCCCCCCATTCCCAAAGGCTGTGTGGCATCCCCATCCCCCCATTCCCATAGGCTGTGTGGCACCCCCCTCCTCCCATTCCCATAGGCTGTGTGGTATCCCCATCCCCCCATTCCCATAGGCTGTGTGGCATACCCCTCCCCCCATTCCCAAAGGCTGTGTGGCATCCCCATCCCCCCATTCCCATAGGCTGTGTGGCATCCCCATCCCCCCATTCCCATAGGCTGTGTGGCATCCCCCTCTCCCCATTCCCATAGGCTGTGTGGCATCCCCATCCCCCCATTCCCATAGGCTGTGTGGCATACCCCTCCCGCCATTCCCATAGGCTGTGTGGCATACCCCTCCCCCAATTCCCAAAGGCTGTGTGGCATCCCCCTCCCCCCATTCCCATAGGCTGTGTGGCATCCCCATCCCCCCATTCCCATAGGCTGTGTGGCATCCCCATCCCCCCATTCCCATAGGCTGTGTGGCATCCCCATCCCCCCATTCCCATAGGCTGTGTGGCATCCCCATTCCCATAGGCTGTGTGGCATCCCCATCCCCCCATTCCCATAGGCTGTGTGGCATCCCCCTCCCCCCATTCCCATAGGCTGTGTGGCATCCCCCTCCCCCCATTCCCATAGGCTGTGTGGCATACCCCTCCCCCCATTCCCAAAGGCTGTGTGGCATCCCCATCCCCCCATTCCCATAGGCAGTGTGGCCGCTCTCCCCCCATTCCCACCCCCTCCCCCCATTAGTACAGGCAGGCGCCATAGTAAAAAAAAAACTTAAACTCACCTGTCCGCTGACACCGCTGCGCTGAGCGGCCGGCTCTGTGAATGTGGTGGGCGTGGCCTGCGCCGCAGCGTCGACGCAGGCCACGCCCACCCCATTCACGAGCTGGCTCTGTCCCGGCCCCGCCGCTGCGATCGCTGTCTTTTCAGGCAGCGATGACAGCGGCGGGGCCAGAGACAGAGCCCCTGCCGCTCCTCCATCTGCTCCCCCACATGCGATCACGAAGGTCCGGGCAGCGGGTGGGCGTGGCCTGTGCCGGTGCAGGCCACGCCCACCCACTGCCGGGACCTTCGTGCTCGCATGTGCTCTGAGCCCGGCAGCAGATGGAGGAGCAGCAGGGGCTCTGTCTCTGGCCCCGCCGCTGTCATCGCTGCCTGAAAAGACAGCGATTGCAGCGGCGGGGCCGGGACAGAGCCCCCGCCGCTCCTCTGGCCTCTCGCAGTGTGGCAGACAACGCGGGAGCGCCGGGGACGGGTGAGTTTTTTTTTTTTAATTTTTATTTTTTATTTTTTTTTTTTTTTACATTCGCCCGATAAGGCGCACTGACATTTTTCCCCCACTTTTGGGGAAAAATAAGTGCGTCTTATAGGGCGAAAAATACGGTAAATACTGATATCAGTGATCAGTTCATCCATTAGGATTGGGACGGCTGATCCCTTGTCTTTGCAGCCTGATTGGATTCTGGAAAAGAATGGCGCCAGCAGGGAGTTTGATAATTGTAATCTTTATCTGAAGTGTATCATTCTTATTAGGAATATGGTGTGCTACTTTCCTCCTCTGATTAAGACATGAATGAAATGAGGGGACTTAAAGAAAAAGCAAGAAGGAGATTTATGCCTTGTAGCCCGGGTCCAAAGCATCTGCTCTAATCACATATCGGAATTCTTTCCTCATCTAACCTAAGCTTCCCTGTAATATGTACAGGCTTATCTTTCTCTGCTGCTGCAACATTTTGCTGTATGTGGCTCCACTAGGGAGGATCTCCTCTCAAATTATGTTTAGAGGATAAAATATGGATGGCCTCCAGGGGTGAGTGGGTACTACAGAACATTACAGTGTCAGTCTTTTAATTCAGCTATAGTTCTCCATTAACTGTGGAAGAGTCACCCATACAAAAAAGAATACGTGGATGTTGTAATGGTCCACCAATTACTCTCAGCCAAAGGCAGAACTCCACTTCTTAAAAACAACTGTAGATCCATTAAGTTGATCATTAAGTTGATAAAAACCACATGCACTCACCCCTAGAGTTTAAAAGACTTGAGAGTCGGGGGCAGTCCCTCCTCATGCCATCCTGATTTGGGATGCCCCACTGTGTAAAGCTTCAGGATTGCCTATATTTTTACCTATATACCGTATATACTCGAGTATAAGCCGAGTTTTTCAGCCCACTTTTTGGGCTGAAAAAAGCTGCCTCGGCTTATACTCGAGTCAGTGAAAATTTCCCGCCCCCGTGCCTGCTCCCGCACTCACCCTTGTGTTGTGGAGCAGGCGGCTGGGAGCGGAGGAACGGCTGTGTCGGCCATATGCGTCCCCGGATCTGCGGTGTGAATCGAGGCGGAGGAGCGGGGAGGAGGCGGCTGTCCCCGGCGGGCGGCAGCACAAGACTGCTCCGGACGGCGGCGGAGGAGAGGAGGCGGCTGTCCCCGGCGGGCGGCGGCGGAGGAGAGGAGGCGGCTGTCCCCGGCGGGCGGCGGCGGAGGAGAGGAGGCGGCTGTCCCCGGCGGGCGGCGGCGGAGGAGAGGAGGCGGCTGTCCCCGGCGGGCGGCGGCGGAGGAGAGGAGGCGGCTGTCCCCGGCGGGCGGCGGCGGAGGAGAGGAGGCGGCTGTCCCCGGCGGGCGGCAGCACAAGAATGCTCCGGACAGCGGCGGAGGAGCGGGGAGGAGGCGGCAGAAGAGCCGGTGACACTGCAGCGCCGGGAGGTGAGAGCGGAGATACACCCACACAGTGCTGGGTGTAGCAAGATGGCGGCCGCCGAGTTCCGCATTAGCTCTCTGCCACAGAGAGGTCAGATGACGTGGGAGGAGGAGGGGCAGGAGCAGGGAAACACAGTCACCGCTGATGCGCCCCCGAGGTAAGCGTGTGTGTGTATGTCTCTCTCTTTGTGTTTTGTGTCTCTGTCTTTGTGTATGAGAGGGGGGGGAAATACCGTAAATACTCGAGTATAAGCCAAGTTTTTCAGCCCACTTTTTGGGCTTAAAAAAGCCGCCTCGGCTTATACTCGAGTCAATAACTTTTCCCATTTTTTTGTGGTAAAATTAGGGGCCTCGGCTTATATTCGGGTCGGCCTATACTCGAGTATATACGGTAATCATAACGCGGCTGCTGCTCGTCTAATGCGAGTGGATCCTAGTACGCTGGTGGACACATCCCCTGCTACCCTTTAACTGGCCATTCACAAATGGTTGGCACGGGGCACACGCCCTGCTAAAGGGATAGCAGGGATGCGGCTGCTGCTCACACGTAGGAAGGTAAGTTTTCAGTGTCATTGCAGCCTATGCAATGACATGCCGCATGCGCGAGATCTGAGGGGTGACACAGTGTCTGTCTGGAAGCCTTTAACTTCCAAGATGGCGCTGCCCTACGGTGGATGGCAATGGAGTGGAAGGTTTACCAAGTGCGATGTGACTGGAGAGGTAAGTATTTCATTGTTAAGTGCTAAACTGGAGGGGCAGGAGGGATAAACAAGCCAGGGTGGGGTGTTTTTATTAACTCCCCATGACCTGTAATGTTCCTCTTTAAGTGCAGCTGCTGGCAACCACATGGTCAACAATAACAGCACCAGATTTCTTTGGGGGACCGAGGAGAAAAGTAATATTTCTCCTGTTTGTCATCGTTATTGCACAGGGGGCATCCGCAATCTGGATGCCTAGATAGAAAAATAGGTGTTGTTCCCATTTAAGGTTTTCAAATGAAATGTTCTACAAGGACATAAGGATGTGATGTTTGTGTAGCCGCACAGTTTTTATCCCTTTTAAGGTTTTTTAAGGTTGTTTCTGTCTGTTCCCCTCATTGTCTTGAAATTCTAGTGCATCGTTTAAGGAGGCCCAATGTATAAAAGCATCATTACTAGCAGCGTGAAATACAAGCCCTCTTTTTTTACATCAAGCAGAAGGAGCATAAACAATACCAGGCAGAGTGCACAATTATTTGCCATCACACTCAGGTAAATTGGCGTGTTGGAAAGCTCTTTTTCTTCAACAATTCTTGGTTCCCACAGTAAAAGAAACTTTTCCTCTATTGTATCTTGTCCTTACTCTGTCATTACTGGCCTATTTTTTGTCTCCAGTGACATTGATGGACACTTTGCCTCTGCCCACATTCTCTTTCTATGTGATAAACACGTGGCCTTTTCGTTTTAGCAGGCAGCTGGTGGAAGACAATTGCTGGCCTTCTCCGCAACAAGTTACGTCTTCACTTTGCTGTCACTGTGGCTCGGGATGAGTAGTAATTAGCACATCTCACTTCCAAAACAAAGAGCATCAATGGTTTCAAGGTTGATTTCATTTAAGAAAAATTGCAATTAATGCACTATTTTAGCAAGATGCCTTATTGTTAATGTTAAAGGAAAGCAATAAGATGATATGTAAAGAGATCTATGTAAAACCAGCATGCTGGCGGCCTCCGGGTTCAGGTAAATTCAAAATTAGATTATTTATTATATAAGGCTCCTCTTACTGGACACCACTTGTATGACTAAGGGCTGTTAAAGGTCCGAAACGCGTCACCTGGTCCCTGTAGCTGGGCACCTTTTTGGCACTGGGTCCCTATTTGGAATGTTACTATTTTGGATGTATTATGATGGCTATGGAACATTTTTAAATTGAAGCATTAAAATATATATTTTACTAAAGGAGAAGCTGGATAGCCAACTGATCTTTGCTACCTCTGGAAGACCATACCAAGGGATCTTCTAGCTTCACAAGTGGATGGGGTGAGCTGGTGGATTTACCAGCATCTAAAAGTAATATATTTTAAGTTTTTAGTCGCTTACTTTTTATTCTTTTCCCCACTGGACTCTAGGATACCGACTCCGCCATCTTGTCTCAGAAGCATCACATATTAAGGTAAGGAGAAGGGTGAAAAGTGTAGGGGGGCAGATTATTGCTGTGCTTTGCACAGACAGAGCAGAGTTGGGGTCAGGAAAAGGACAGCAATCCCAGAATGCAGAGTGGCAGTCAGAAAACACTTCCTGTCTGCAGGCTTCCTGAGACTCCACGGGCCACCATCTTGGATGTTAAAAGCTTAAAAAATGCATTAGGTAGAATGATTTTTAATGTGAGCAATCTGTAGAGGGTGGGGGAAACATACAAGCTAGGCTCTTATTCAGGGTGAAGGTCCGCTTTGCAGTTACTTGCTCTACTTCCATTTCGTACAGTTTAGCTAGCTGGAAGTGACTATATCAGGACTAAGGAGAATACCAGGAGCAGTGCTGCCATGGTCTTGGCTGTCTTTAGTGGCATTCAGTGAAGTTATGTCATGACTGGGTTACCTGAATTTTCAAATCTGAAACACAAAATATGTAGTTAAAACTGGAAGCAGAACAAAACCCAGTATTTTGACAAACTCTGGGTCTTGTTCTGCGCCCCTGGGGCATCCTTAGAAACATAGAAACATAGAAGGTTGACGGCAGGAGACCATACGGTCCATCTAGTCTGCCCTTATGTGTATACTGTAGGTTCTCTTTATCTTAGGATAGATGTGTGCTTATCCCAGGCATGTTTAAATTCAGTGACTGTTGATTTTTCAACTACCTCTGCTGGAAGTTAGTTCCAAGCATCTACTACTCTTTCTGTAAAATAATATTTTCTAACATTGCTCCTGATCTTCCCCCCGACTAGCTTCAGGTTGTGCCCCCTTGTTCTATCATTAAGCTTCTTCTTAAAAACACTTTCCTCCTGAACCTTATTCAATCCTTTCACATATTTAAAGGTCTCAATCATGTCCCTCCTCTCCCTTCTATCCTTAATTTGGATGCCTCACTGTGTGAACCCCCCCATTGCCCATTATAACTCACATTTTCCCAGTCCAATGGTGCATGTGTGGGATGTCGTCTAATCCGAGCCGTTTGTAATCCAGCAAATGCAGGGACTGCATTGAGTAAGTAGATGTAGATGTCCTCTGCCTAGTTTACAGGCTCTAATCACTACTTATTCCAAGCCACACTGACAGCGAAAGTAGGGTGGAAGTTTTCACAATACAATTGCCATCTTCCAGCAACCTAAAGTTCCTATACTTGGCATAGTAGTCACTATAATCTTAAAGTGGACCAACACTCAGGATTTTGACTATCCTGGGTTTTGGTCCATACACCGAGGGCATCCCATTTTGGGACATCCCGCTTCGTGAAACCCTATAGGCCCATTATACATACCTCACTGGTGATCCCATGGTGCATTCTCTACATCCCTTTAGGGCTGTGCATGGCTGCTCCAGCCACTCAGTTATGGCAGGCACAGCCATGGACAGACTAGGTGGAAACGGGAGATGCTACTCATCCCGTGATCTCCGGAATGCCCTGGGGTGGGTATTTCACCTGACCTAGTGTCTTATATTCGCTAAGTCAGGTTTTGGTCGACTTTAAGAAAGGAAACCACATCTATCCCTCCTTCTCTCAGCTGTATCCTTGCATCCCTTCCCCCAACCCCATCCATTCATTCCTCCTCTCAACCAACATTCATCTATCCCTTCTTCTCACAGCTGTATCTATCCATCCCTCTTTCTTCCAGCAGCAATCATACCTCCTTCTCTCAGCCGCATCCATCCATTCATCCTTCACCCAGCAGCCTCCATCATTTCCTCCTTCTCCACAACACATTAATCCAACTCTCCTTCCTCCAGCCACATCTATCCTTTCCATTTTCCCCCAGCTGAATCCATCCCTCTTTCTTCTAGCCACATCCATCTTTTCCTCCTTCTCCTAGTGACAAACATCTATCCCTCCTTCTCCCAGCAGCATACTTCCATCAATTCTTCTCCCAGTCACATCCATCCATCCATCCATCACTCCTTCTTCCAGCCACATTCATCCCCTCTTCTCCTAGCCTCTCCATCTATCAGTCCTTCTCCCAGCTGCACCCATCTGTCACTTTTTGTCTCACACGCCTCCACCCATCTCTTCTTCTCCCAGCCGCATCCTTCCTTTCCCCCTTCCCAGCTGTAGCCATCCATCCATGCCTTCTTCTCCCAGCCACATCCATCTATCCATTCTCCTGCCAGCTGTATCCACCCATCACTCATTCTTCCAACTTCATCCATCCCTTCATCTCCCAGCCCTTTTCCATCCATCCCTTCAACTTCCAGCCCTTTTCCATCCATCCCTTCATCTCCCAGCCCGTTTCCATTCATCCCTTCAACTCCCAGCCCTTTTCCATCCATCCCTTCATCTCCCAGCCCTTTTCCATCCATCCCTTCATCTCCCAGCCCTTTTCCATCCATCCCTTCATCTCCCAGCCCTTTTCCATCCATCCCTTCATCTCCCAGCCCTTTTCCATCCATCCCTTCATCTCCCAGCCCTTTTCCATCCATCTCTTCTTCTCCCAGCCACATCCTCCTTTTTTCTTCTTCTCCAATACTAAAAATCTCCTTAGGGCTTCTCCCCAGCCACAGCAGGACTGGAGTAAACTGCACTGGTCAAGTCTGTGCCTGTGTATGTATGTGTGAATATGAATATATATATATATATATATATATATATATATATATATATATATATTATAGTTGTATGCAGGTCTCCTACAGTGTTGGTGCCCTGCTGGTAAAAAAAAAAAAATTGGCAGTAAATTTTCCTGCCCCCTGCATCTGTGCTGTGGATCAGTGATCAGCTGCAACCAGCAAGAAATGTGCGCAGTGAACCCTTCCTAATTCAGTGATGACCCAGCAAGTTCAGTTCTGAAATGTGGTCAGGTATGATATTCAGAATTAAGGTTACACCGCCTGTTATAGACACATTCATCACATTCGCACAGCTGTAGTGGAGAGGCTGCCAGATCAGACTGCGTATTTTTCAAAATGACAGTCTGATTAACACTAGGGATATTTGCAGCATTACAGGTCAGCAAGGCTTTAACTGGATGCCCACATACCAATGCAGTGTACTTAAAGCCATACTGCACACAAGTGGAGCAAACAGCCAATTTTAGTGTGTCTACCTAAATATGTGATTTACAGACGGGCAGGCTGATTCATCACTAACACCAGGTAGCGACAGATGAGCGTCTGTAGCATGCATTTCAGAGCGCCCGCTAGTAGTCGCAGTGCTTGGCCGTGGGTCGCTAGTTCATAGCGACTCAGTCGCTGTGCAGCAATGATGAATACATTGTGAAGAGTCGCTATTTGACCAGTACACCGCTGTATGGGAGCGCATGTTAGTGACTGGTCAGTGAGACCGACTCACAACATATTCATTAAAAAAACATCCTCACAAATCTCCGACGCTGAAAAATGCTTCTCTGAAGCCCAGAGCGACGGAGACTGTTTGAATAAAGTCTGTTTTTTTAAAATGTATCTACCAGTAACAAAGCGAAAACATATGGAATTACATTGTTATCACATTGTAACATAAACACATTAATGCCAGACCTGTAATGTCAATTCTGCATAAATATCTAAAACATGAAAAATATTTGAAAAAATTGCTTTTTCTAGGCCAGAAGAGATCACAACATTATTTGAGTTTAAAAAAAAAAAAAAAAATAACAAAAACACTGTTTAAAAAGAAATAAAAGAACGTCTACTGAAATGTATGGGAGAGCGACGAGGTCATACCTGGCGCTCTGCAAGGCTGAACGCAGACGCTGTTCGCTGAGGCTGGAATAATGATGAATCGGACGCTACATGGCATTATCCCAGTCGCTCAACAGATTCTGCTTGATAAATGTGTAATTGCGTGCCGTGTCCTGCGTTCAGCTGTCGCTACCTGTCACTACCTCTCATTTACAAGGCACTCCTAACAAGCAACTGTGCACATCATTGTCTATTACCCTCCAACCTCCTTAACCCCTTTTATGTGACACAGCTCCCTTAGGCATCTTTGGCAATTGATCAGAACACGAAAAAGCAGTAGCATTTAAGAGAAAACCAGGATCTGGGACAGGTAAGTAAGGTCTGGAGTGTGGGGGAGGCTGATGGGAGGAAAACATATTCCTGGAGATGGTCTCTATATAAAAGTATCTTTATACAATCACTGTACCTCAATAGCAGAGCTCTCCATTGACCAGCACTGATGGAAATGTAATGTAATGTTTATATCCTCCCCAGCTCATCCACTATTCTGAAACTGAAGCAAAGACATTGGTTTCGCCTTAGAATACATATTTACATACATTCAGAGAATTACAGATGCTTTGAAATGGCTCATTATTTAATATTCCCAAGAAGAATAAGGGTCTTATTCATGAAGGGATAGCACCAGGTAGTGCCTGTACAGCGGCAGGTAGCATCAGGTAGCGGCAGGTGAACGCCAGAGACATTCCCTTTCCTGATTCCAATTTTTTTTTCCCTAAAAAAAACAAACAAACCTTCTGACGTATTCTGGGGAAGAAAATGACATTTTTGAAAACTTTTTGGAATAATAATATTTTTATGCAGAATTGTCCTTACAGGTCTGGTATTAAAGTGTTCATGTAATAACAATGTAATTCCATATGTTTTCGCTTTGTTACTAGTGGATACATGTTCAAAAACAGCCTTTAATCATCATCGCCTCTGGCGCTTTGGGCTAGAATTACATGATTTTGAGCGCCGGTGATGTTTGTGTTTGTTTTTTGATGAATGTGGTGTGAGTCAGTTGCACCGAGCTGTCGGTACGGTTTGCTCACATACAGCGTAGTATAGCGACTCACACATCATATTCAGCAATGCCGGACAGAAACTGAGGCGCTCTGAAACAATGATCCATGGCTGAACACAGCGACTACTAGCGGGCACTCTGAAATCCGCTCTACAGACGCTCATCTGTCGCTACCTGGCGTTAGTAATGAATCAGCCTGCCCGGTGTCTGAAATTTAGTGTTTGCCTGAACAGGAACTTTAACCCAGAGAATCCAAAGGCTCTAGAGAGCCAGAGTGGTCTGATCCAATGATCCAGAGGGCTCTAACGGGGAGGCCGATTCATTAATAGCGCCAGGTAGCGACAGATGAGCGACTGTAGCGTGATTTTTTCAGCGCCAGCCAGTATTCGCTGTGCTTGGCCGGCATTAGCTTGATGACAGCGACTCAGTCGGTGTGCGGTAATGTTGAATACGGGCTGGGGGGTCGCTGTTTCACAGGTCCAGCATTGTATGTGAGCGCCTGACAACGAATGGCCAGAGCGAACGGCTAGCTTCATATTCATCAACAAATCACGCTCCGAATGTGCTGTCGCTGTCCATTCCTTGTTTAAACCCCAGAGCGCTTGCGGCGATCTGTATTAACTAGTTTTTAACCCCTAAACAACCATATTTTTTTAATGTAACATTATACATGTTTTTAGAATCATTTTGTAATATGAATACATTAATCTCAGACCTGTTAGATCAATTCTGCACATTTTTTTTTTTTTTGACTTAAAAATAAATCCTAACATTGCAGAAGTGGTGTCCGATTTTTTGACATTAAAAAAATAAAAAACAAAATTAATACCAATTAATTATCAATAATTATAGATTGCTCCATTGAAATGCATTGGACATCGCCAGGGAGCGACAGCTCATACCTGGCGCTGTGAGGGAATTTGCAGCGCTGCTGTTCGTTGCAGTCGGCTTCATGATGAATGCCGTGCTAGCCGTCGCTCTCGCCGGCGCTAGCCTCATTTTGCTTGATAAATGCGTCATTGTGACCGCCGCCGGGCGTACTTGAGTCGGTAGTCGCCGTTAGCTGCCGCTACCTGGCGCTCGTCAGACACTACCTGGCGCTATCGCTTGATGAATAAGGGCATAAGTGAGAGACTGATAGGTTGGAAGTCTCCAGGTTGAGCATTAGAACATAGAGACAGAGGACAGAGCACTGCTGCTGATCAGATAGATGCTAACAGTTTTATGAATGGGGAAAGTTCCACTGTGTAGCTAGCTATATATATAAATATTTATTTATTTATTTTTATTTTTTTCATTAGCCACTGCTATTACAAATGAAAGTAACTAGTGTTGCAAACGGGGGTGATAATGTGATACAAGAGTACCTGGGGCATTATAGGCATATGAAGACTGATATGAGTGTTGAAGTTAAGCTGATGCATGCTATGGCCCCCCTGTGGTTTTGTAGCTAGTCCCTGGCCCAATGTGTTGCATCAACATGGTGTATATATTAAGCTGGGCAGCCCTTTATGTTTTCTCGGACAGGTGGACTGAGCAAAATAGAGGAGGATACATTGCTGTTGATTTAATAAGCTTGCGCTCCTGGTGGAGGGATATAATCACTCATTGTGAGGCTCCAGGGCCTCCTGATAAGAACAAGCTGGGAGACATTTGGTGCTTTGTTATAGCTCTATGAATGATCTGTTTTATTATTTCCTCCTAACACTCATAAGAGTGATTAAAAAGGATTTGTGAAATAAAGCAAGCCTGCACCCATAAAGGGAAATTGCCTGTACTGAATTTTGGAGATCATGTGATCTGCTTAAGCATTTTGTATTCATTTAAAGAGGATGGTATTTGACATCTGTACTTATGTCTCCCAATTTTTGGCACATCCTGAAGCAGGCCAGAGGCATAATATGTTAATAACTCACCCGCCACAATATACTTTTAATTTACATATTAAGACAGTTCTCTGGAAACTATTCTGCCCTGCCATGCCATTCCTGTCTTGATACTCCCAAAGGTACATTCTCAGAACCATCAGGATATTAACAGTTCTTAATGGAGCACTATCACTAAATTGTGTAAAATTAAAAATAAATACATCGGCTAATGAGAGGAGGGGTCACTTTTACACCTGAACTGAATAAACCTCCCGCCAAGCCTGTGGTTTATTCTCTCATGGTAGGAATAAAATCTGGAGGTCACCCCTGATGTCCTCTTCCTTTTATTAAAATAAAGAAAAACAAGCCTGGCAGGATATTTCTTGAGGCGGGGTTTATAAGTGCCCCCTCCTCCTGCCATCCAGCATATTTATATGGATTTCTATCATTGGGAATTTTTTCCTGCATAAGCAGGCACTGTGCTCCTAGGTGTGCAAGATGGCGCTATGAACTTGTTGCAGCATGGCCTCATTGCTGAGGCACCTCTGAGCTTTCGATGACCTGCTCATATTAGTAAATGGGCCCCAAGAAAGATTTTTGCCTTTCTAATGGCCTAGCTTTATGAACCAATGATGTATCTGTCTGGTAATAGTTTCCAAAGCTACCTAATAGGATTATTTACAGTATTCTTCTCAATAACAATAGCCATTAGTGAGATGATCTAGGCCATGTGTTAACCTTGTCAACCACCTATCCAATCAGGAGACCTAACAGACCCAAACAAACAGACAGACCAAAGAGAAACCTTTACACCAGAGTATCTCATCCTACCTTAATGATTTTGTGCCCCCCCCCCCCCCCCTCACTGCTCCTTTTAAACACTGTTGAGTATTTAGTACAGTGTCATTCTAGAGAAGAGGGAATAACAGGAGACAGAGATTGGTTTGTAACTGGTGGTAGTAAATCGGGACCTTAATTCACAAAAGAAAATTGAAGATAAGCTGGAGTTATGCTGTTACTGTCCTGATGAGCGTAGCCCCAGTGCTTTATGCTTGCGCAGAAAGATTGACCCGCGCCCTTCTTTAAAATCACATGCATGGAAATTCTGTAGGTAGATATTTGTAGAACAGTCTGATTTTACTTTACTAAATTGATACACAAGATAAATGTAGCTATAATATGACTTGTTTTGCTAAAGCCTAGATTCTTCTGCGCGTCTTTCTTTTTTAGCGCTTGCTTGTACAGTATGACAAGACATGCTTTGATTGGAAAGCCGATATTACAGTTATATTATACACTTTGCCTGGAGTGTAAACTAGAGTGACGACTCCCATTAGACTGCATTGTGCATGTCAGCCCTAGCAGACATTTCTTTATAGAGACTTTTATCAGTTTCCCACTCTTATCTGTCACCTCCATGGAAAATGCAAGGGCTGAACAAGCAATGACGGGTTTTATCATCCTTCATTAGAACAAATATGGCCTGCAATTTCCCAACAAATGTCTACACACAGCCTTCTGTAAGAACAATCTGGGTTTGATCTATTTCAAACAGCAGCATGAGTTAGGGGAGCGATCATGACCCAAGGCTGCAAAATCAGTCACCACCACCGACAGCTCATTACAAGCTTGGAGAGGGCGTCCCGTGAGAGCCAGGGGTGGGCGATTGATAGTTCCCTTCCAGCGCCTCTGCCCTTTAGTGGAACAAGATTTAATAATTTGGAGGAGAGCACTATCATCTTTCTCCATTACCCTGACTTTAAGAGGCATCATAGAAGGTGCAATTGCAATGTCGAATATGAAACTTACACTGATGTGGTAATGATCGGCGTGATTAATTCTAATTTACTCTCTGCGGCTCACAACTGTCATTTCAGTTTATGGGACCTGTGGCCAGAAACACAGGACGTCCCTGAGCCTTAGCAGCATCATTTCTTACCATTTCGTAACAGTGTTAAGCTGTAGTGGAGCATTTAACTGAGAAGAAATCTCTTAATTACACGTCTTGGTTTGATTTCTGCTTTTTATCACGTGTGGTGGTATAGTGGTAGACAGATCTAAACAGTTGACCTGTGGTCAATTCCAAGCCAAGGCACATATCTGCTCTTTGTCAGGCTTTAGTAATATAATGGTGAACACAATTGCCTTCCAAACAGTTGACCTTTGTTTGCTGCCTGGCCAGTGACCAATGCACATATCTGCTATTTAGTTGGCGTTGGTGAGTATGGCTGCCCTGCAAATAGTTGACCTTGGTTTAATTCCCTGCCAATGCACACATCTGCCTTTTATCAGATGTTGGTGTTGTAGTGATGAGCTTGGCTGCCTTCCAAACAGTTGACATTGGCTTGATTCCTGGCCAACGCATACATGGATGACTAATGATATTTAAGATTGATTTCTATATCTGGTTGTAAACAGGGAAAGGCGTTACTCATGGCCAAAAAGATGTAGGGATGTTCGGTTGCCTATGGCTCAAAATTCTGGATTCTAAAGCATTACACATGGAAATGTCTAATCCCTTGCTTGAAAAACCCACCACGTGGAGAGAGCCTCTGCTTCCCACAGGCACACAAATGGGACCACCGCACCACTGCTTAATCTTCCTTATTACATTCTTTATTCATGTTTCACATAGAGCTTACAAACACAATTAATACAATTTAAAAACAAACAATCTAGACAAAACACCATAAAAATGTTTGTTGGGCACTGTGCAATTCTCTATTAATACCTGGATATTAAAGAACAATATTTGTTGCCATGTCCCTTTAAGTTATCCCTCTTTTTAATCCCTCTCAAAAACGATCCCTCTTACTAAAACTCCATATAAAGTGCAATGTGCTAACTCTCACGAATTATTAACTGTGCAAACAATATTGTGCAAACTTATCTAGATCACCAGCTCCCCCAGAAAAACAGGGGGACCCAAAGTGCTATATGCTAACCTAATCTACCATAAAAAATACATATACATTGTGCAAAAACTTTATCCAGAGGGAATAACCATGACCAAAACATGGAATGAGGATATTATAGATTATTAATTACCAGGATATGTACAGTGCCCGCCTCCTCGCTTGCTTGTAACATTGCTTGCAACATTACACATTTCTTGTTGCGCCACTGTTTTGGTGGGGTGACCCAGAATTGCTGGCCACACCTTCTGTTATAGGAGGCACCCACAATGTATGTGGCATTTGCGACCGATTTCTCATCAGTTGACGACTCTAACATGACGCACAATCCACAAAAGAGCCTACACCCATGTGACCTGCAGGGGGGAAGCACAGTGAGGCCAGAAGCAGAGCACACAGCAGTCGCCAGAGTACATGGCAATGTAATTAGCCTGCAGGAGTGGGATTTAGCCTACGTGTTTTAGGTTTATTTTTATTTACTGGATGGAAACTTTAATGCACTTGACTCTAGGGCTCAATGCCCGCAATAGGCACAATTTTTTGGGGGGGTTCTTACTGGCTGCTAAATAATAACCGGTGTGCTGCTGGAACATTGATATGTAGATGATGGCTGTTTGGTCCTTTTGTTAAAAGAATGACGAATCAAAAATAATTTTCCTGGCAGCTTACCTGATGCATTGTCAGCCCCATGCTGTCTCTTCCTTTTGGTCACAAAAAGAAAAGCAAATTTCTTCTTCCTCTTTGCTGCCTCCGGTGCCTCCCCTGACTCTCATGTCCGGTTGAGACCCCCCCCCCCTTTTTTGATAGGCTAGAATGACTGCATGCTGCCACTCAAGCCCTGGTTTATTCCATTGCAAAGCACACAGCATGCTTGCATCATTCAGCCCTGCTACTCTCATCACAGAGGACAACACAACATGAGTTAAAACTTATTTTTGAATTACTCTGCCAATATAGCCTCATTTTCAAACAGGAAAAAAATAGAGAACACGTGTAGCCCTACACGATAGGAATACTAATATATTGCAGGCCCCCTTCCGCTTTTTGCAGTGGTTTGTTATAGACATGACAGTGACATAATACAGTATGTTCTAGTGTGTCCTTGTCCATGGTGCTGAGGTTTTTGTTTGTGCGTGATTTGTGCAGCCCTACTGCCACTTACTGAATTACTTCCTCCTTGTGTAGCTGTGTAGTGGTGTAAGGTTACTGTGCTGCTAAATGCAAAACTTATAGCTTCCTCTAGAGTCCTGTAATGCAGATTTTATGCCTCTTCTGCCCCTATTAATGCTATTGGGCTAGCCATTTCATTGGTTATTATTACCGGGTATTATTTCCTAAAGTATCCGCTGGCAGTGCCCCTTGTATTGGTTGTATGTCTCAGTACATTTTCATGATAAGCGAAGTGTGAGCAGAGCTCCATTTTACACACAATATGCACCCATCAAAAACTATATGAGGTATAATAAAAATAACACTCACTTATTCACAAAATTGGGTGAGCGGGCACTGGTGGTCTTGGAGAATTTATGCCTTGCCTGCAATAAATTTAATACATAATGCCCTTGAAGCAGACCAAAAACCAGGATTTTGCCCCCCTGGGGGTGTGTAAAACTCCCCGCTCTCTTTTTTCTCTCTGTGCTCATGGCACATGTGCAGGTCTCCTATGCATGATTAAAAGCATAGGAGCATGAAGCCAGACGAATGTTTGCTGATCCTGAGAGGTGGGATGTGCAGGTGGTTTCAAGCATCAGGGCACCCCCAATCCAGATGCCCCCCTGAGGAGGGATTCTACCCAACCTTAATCTTGTAGACTTGGGTATTGGTCCACTTTAACCCTTTAGGTCCCAGCCTCTGTGTCACCCTCTGTTGCCAGACCATTTTTCACTATTTTGCACTACACATGTTCAACTGTGATTTTCCAGGAAAATTATATATTGTCTCATGGACCCCTTACCAGTTCACAAAGTTAACTGTAAAAAACACTTGACACAGAGAAAAAACATTTTATTTCTTTTTTTCACTTCTGCTATCCGATGGTGCGGGGGTGATTTGTGGAGGGGGCTGGGGAGGCAAGGGATCACAGCCCCTTTCCCCTCCAATCTCTCCCTGCCAATCTCCCCAGCACTACTAAACGTCGGGATGGTGTCATGAGATGACTCATTTTCCCCCCCACAAAAGGGGCTAGAGGCAATGATGGCGGAAGCAAGGGAGCCTGTTTCAGGCCCTCTCCTGATTGGGGAAGAGCCCCAGGGTGGATTGTAGGCCACCCGAGTAAAGAGGAGACCAGGCAGGAGGGATCACGGGCGCAGGTGAGTAAATCTAATTTTTTTTACAGCTGACAGCTGCGGGGGGGGTCTCTTTTGAAGCCTGAAACCAGAAGTGCCCCGGGGGGGGGGGGGGGGGGGGGGGGGAATCTGATGCTCCCTTGGGTGAGGAAAAGACCAGGCCGGAATTATCGAGGGGTCAGGTGAGCGTTTTTTGTTTTTTGTTAGGGGAAAGCCAGACCTGTGAATTTTGCGTGGCTGCCACTCCGGGGCGGATTATGAGGAGGGCAGAAGGGGTGCAAGCCCGGGGCCTCCAACACTTGCCCTGCAAAGGGGGCTTCAGCCAACCTTTGGGTTATGGTCTGGTCCAGGAGGCTTTTCAGTCTTTGGTCTGACGGGCTGCATGGCCAGCAACAAAGCTATTGGCGGCAGTGGGGGCCCCCCGTGGGTAAGCCTTTTTTTGATTTTGCAAACCTGCAGCATAGGGCAGGACGGAGAGTCTAGAGCAGCAAAGCCGCTGCCAGCAACGCTACAGTGATGGGTGCGTGCAGAGCCGTCAGTTGGTGGCTACTCACTGCACATAAGCCACCAAGCACAGCTGCTGGCAGCTCAATGCAGGGAACTGTTTTCTGCTGGACCAGCTGGGTCACTACACTACCCCCCACCCAGAATGGCAAAGCAGGAGTTCCTGAGCAGCACGCAGCCAACAAGGCTGGCACAAGAGATCCGATCTGAGGTACCAGTAAGGCAGCGGGTGCCTGATGACCACCAATCAGTTAGTTGGAAAAAAAATATCTGGAGCCTCCACCAAATTTTGTGCACAGGGGCCTCCACCACACTTAATCTGGTCCTGCTGGCTCTTAATGGTTGGAGAGGTAACCACGTGAAATTTATGGGCTTGCCATTTAAAGGGTTAAAAGGGATGTCCTGACAGTTAAACAAAACAAATTTCACTTACCTGAGCCGGTCTGGGTTCAGCAATATAAATTCGGAAACTCACAAAATGCATCCCCTGCTGCCAATCAGTGAGAGATTCCTCTTGACTGATGACATCCCTGATCATGAGGGATCTCTCACTGATTGTCAGGGGTGCATCTTGTGAGTTTTGAAGTTCATATCGCTGAATCCAGACCAGTAACAAGGGCACCAAGGCCTTGCACTGTCAGCATCAGAGCCAAAGTTCATGTCTAGCTGCTATTTTGTTCCATACTGCCATTCCTGGTCCTTCCTGGCCATTCCTGGTCCTGCACATTAGGCAGTGCTGTATAACATTTCAACCCCCCCCCCCCCCAGCATAGCCCATAAAAGCCTATGGCAGCACATGCAGCACTGTTTTTCATATCATGCTTTGTTTGCGGTTTTTAGTAGTGTGTGTTTATCTATGAGAGACGTAACTTGGTAAGTTGATGCCATTTTGAATACATGTTGGACATTATAGGCAGAATAATGCTCATATTACTTTTTTAACCTCGCCACTTTTTTCTCATAATATTCTAGACAGGTCCAGATGACCCAAGGCTAGGCTAGTCTGGCAACAGGCCATGCAAGTCGTCTGGTCTGTTGTCTAGTGGAAGGCCAATGATATCTCCTACCACCCACCCATGCCCAGTGCACTGCTTGATTTGGCTATTTAATACAAAAAGCTCCTAAGGGGGAAGAGGTGACATGTGCTGGGCAGGTGTATTGCCCTTTTTTTTTTTTGTTTTAAAAAGTCAAATTAGGCTTAGCTCAGCTGGGAGGGTGGGATGGATGGGTGGTGGGGGGTGAAATATGACCAACTTACAAAATCATTGTCCAGGCACACTCAAAAAATACTCAAAAGTATTTTTTGAAAACAATGCTATATTGCCAAAGTAATGATAAAAATGGGAGGGCTGAGTAATGCAAGCACACTGTGTGGCTTGCATTGGAGTGAGCTGGGCTTGACTGGGCTTGGCTCCATTCTAGCCTATCACTAACATGAGCTTCAGGATTACATTTGTTGTCAGGATCAAGGGGAGGCTCTGAAGACAGAACAGAGGAAGAAGAAATTCCCCTTCTTTTCTTTGTCTGCAGAAAAGAGACAGCATGGGACTGACACTGCACCAGATAAGATGCCAGGTAAATGATTCTAAAGTTTGACTGGTCAATCCCCTTAAGATTTATAAGCGGGGGGTCCCAAGTTTGAAGCCTGTGGATGGACACATCACACAGGAACATTTTCCCAGTTAATCTCAGGCTTTGCTGAATGGGGCTTCTTAACTGATGATATAAGCCTGGAGGTAGAATAATATATCGGGAGATGGATGACCCCGGGGGTTACTACTTTCTTGGCTATTGTAGATCTGTATAGTGAGAGATGCTAGATACAAACTTTCTGTGATGAACCACCTCTTGTGTATATATATATATATATATATATATATATATCTTGTATACTATAATATATGTATATTAGGTAAACATTTGCTTAATTAACATGATGTAATTGCCTGATCATTACTAAATTGGGTTGTTTTATCTAATCGTCTACTGAAACTATATATATTTCTATTTGAAGTGGTAGTGGTTTATACCTTCTCAGCAATCAGAACTGATCAGAACCGACAAGCCTTACACTGTCATTGAGCAGACATATTCTTGTGTAGTGTTCCAACAGAATGTTCGATAGCATTGGAAGTATGGTGGGTGGCGCAAGAGGGTACCTGAAAAGTGATTTGTCTGCTCCTACTGTCATTAGCCACCATGTGATGTTAAGCAAACCTAGGAACAAGGCTTTTTTTAGAGCTTGTCTAAGGTTGTCTAAGGTCTCTTAGACAACCTTAGTGCATAATCAATTCCTTACACCCTCCCAAGACTGGAGGCTGCAGGCACCTGATTACCAAATGACTTCTGCTGATGACTGTAAAGGAATTATTGCACTTTGCGATGCTTTGTACAGACTAACTTTTTTTAAAGGAGATGTATTTCAAAATTGTGTAATATTCAATATCCATATAAACACGTCGGCTAATGATAGGAGGGGTCACTTATACACCCAAACTGAATAAAACTCCCACCAAGCTTGTGGCTTTGTCTCCTGGTAGAAATAAAATCCAGGGGTTACATGTTTGAATGTATCCGGGGTGACAGAACCAGTCGTCCTTATTCCTCTTTCTTTCATCAAAAGATATTACTTGATGCTGGTTGTCATTACAAGATGCCTCCTCTGCCAACCCTGGAACACTTCCTATATAATGGATTTGTATACTTGTGTCTACTATTTGTTGATGGCTGTTTCTTGCAATAGACCCCAAATCCATTCCAATATGCCCCCCCCCCAACCCTGCTGCTGCTACTGTATGATTGGGTGAGGAGATTGTCTCTCACCATTCCCATGATGCTTGGCAATCCAGCTCTGAGCATCTGGCAGGAGAGCAGGTAAAAGGCTGGAACAAGGTGAATGTTTCTGCTTTCAGTGGCCTAAATGCATTATTGCTAAGCTGCCTTCAGGAACCCTAGACTGTGTATTGCTGTTGCTGAAATTCATTGTTATACAGTCCCCCCCCCCCCCCACAAGTAGTTTCATTTAGCGTAGCAAGTGAGTGTCAATGATAACTTGTTATTACACAGTTGACCCCAAAGCACCTCAGTCAGTGAACTATTGACTTATTATAACACATATCTAGGCACCACAGTCAATATTGTATTTATTTAAACAACAAACTTAGAAGAAGAATTTTCCGGCAGCTCAGGCTGGATGTCACACACTGATGCTCAGTCGTCTTGGAGAACATTCTTACAGTTCGCGTTGGCAGAAGTCAGTAGATCAATTTCTGACCAGCAGAGGAATTAAACCCTGCTTGGGTGCCAAAACACGAGCGTATTTAGGCGGTCAGAGTCTGAATTGTTCAGAGTGAGAAAAGCGATTTGGCAGAAAGAGTAGATTTTCAGTTGCACAAGTTTATTCTTCATACACACAGCCTGCTAAAGCCAAGATGACAGCCAACTGCTTCACCTTGGAAAGAAAGGAGCGTTGCAAATGGGGATGAATTGTTTGAGTGACTTGTACATTTTTCTTTCATTTTTAATGAGTTATAACAGGGGCCGCCACTAGAAATTTTGGGGTCCAGTACAGCCCCAATGTGAGCCCCCCCCCCCCCCCCCCCACGTTTTAATCTTACACAAATATATAAAATACATTTCTTTTCAGCTTCAATTTACAAAAAAAAAATGTGCCCATTTTGCCCGAATCGGGATGCTCTGCTGTGAGAAACCCCCAGGACACCCATAAAAAAACTCACCTCGCCACACTTCAATGGCCCATGCGTGGGCTCCCATCCATTGACAGACGCCTGTTGTGACTACATAATTCAACAGGTGCTTAGACAAGAGCGAACACTGGACATAGCGTCATTGCCTGTTGCGGAACATAGACAAGCGGGAACACTGGACATAGCGTCATTGCCTGTTGTGGAAAATAGACAAGTGGGAACGCTGGACATAGCGTCATTGCCTGTTGCGGATCATAGACAAGTGGAACGCTGGACATAGCGCCATTGCCTGTTGCGGAACATAGACAAGCGGGAACACTGGACATAGCGTCATTGCCTGTTGCGGAATCATAGACAAGCAGGAACACTGGACATAGTGTCATTTCCTGTTGCGGAACATAGACAAGCGGGAACACTGGACATAGCGTCATTGCCTGTTGTGGAACATAGACAAGCGGGAACACTGGACATAGCGCCATTGCCTGTTGCGGATCATAGACAAGCGGGAACGCTGGACATAGCGCCATTGCCTGTTGCGGAACATAGACAAGCGGGAACACTGGACATAGCGTAATTGCCTGTTGCGGAACATAGACAAGCCGGAACACTGGACATAGCGTCATTGCCTGTTGTGGAAAATAGACAAGTGGGAACGCTGGACATAGCGTCATTGCCTGTTGCGGATCATAGACAAGTGGGAACGCTGGACATAGCGCCATTGCCTGTTGCGGAACATAGACAAGCGGGAACACTGGACATAGCGTCATTGCCTGTTGCGGAATCATAGACAAGCAGGAACACTGGACATAGTGTCATTTCCTGTTGCGGAACATAGACAAGCGGGAACACTGGACATAGCGTCATTGCCTGTTGTGGAACATAGACAAGCGGGAACACTGGACATAGCGCCATTGCCTGTTGCGGATCATAGACAAGCGGGAACGCTGGACATAGCGCCATTGCCTGTTGCGGAACATAGACAAGCGGGAACACTGGACATAGCGTAATTGCCTGTTGCGGAACATAGACAAGCCGGAACACTGGACATAGCGTCATTGCCTGTTGTGGAAAATAGACAAGTGGGAACGCTGGACATAGCGTCATTGCCTGTTGCGGATCATAGACAAGCGGGAACGCTGGACATAGCGCCATTGCCTGTTGTGGATCATAGACAAGCGGGAATGCTGGACAAAGCGCCATTGCCTGTTGCGGAACATAGACAAGCGGGAACGCTGGACATAGCGTCATTGCCTGTTGCGGAACATAGACAAGCGGGAACACTGGACATAGCATCATTGCCTGTTGCGGAACATAGACTAGCGGGAACACTGGACATAGCGTCATTTCCTGTTGCGGAACATAGACAAGCGGGAACACTGGACATAGCATCATTGCCTGTTGTGGAAAATAGACAAGTGGGAACGCTGGACATAGCGTCATTGCCTGTTGCGGATCATAGACAAGCGGGAATGCTGGACATAGCGTCATTGCCTGTTGCGGAACATAGACAAGCGAGAACACTGGACATAGCACCATTGCCTGTTGCGGATCATAGACAAGTGGGAACGCTGAACATAGCGCCATTGCCTGTTGCGGAACATAGACAAGCGGGAACACTGGACATAGTGTCATTGCCTATTGCGGAACATAGACAAGCGGGAACGCTGGACATAGCTTCATTGCCTATTGTGGAAAATAGACAAGTGGGAACACTGGACATAGCACCATTGCCTATTGTGGAAAATAGACAAGTGGGAACACTGGACATAGCATCATTGCCTGTTGTGGAAAATAGACAAGTGGGAACGCTGGACATAGCGTCATTGCCTGTTGTAGAACATAGACAAGCGGGAACGCTGGACATAGCACCATTGCCTGTTGCGGATCATAGACAAGCGGGAACGCTGAACATAGCGCCATTGCCTGTTGCCCAACATAGACAAGCGGGAACACTGGACATAGCGTCATTGCCTGTTGCGGAACATACAAAAGCGGGAACAATGGACATAGCATCATTGCCTGTTGCGGAACATAGACAAGCGGGAACACTGGACATAGCGTCATTGCCTGTTGCGGAACATAGACAAGCCGGAACACTGGACATAGCGTCATTGCCTGTTGCGGAAAATAGACAAGTGGGAACGCTGGACATAGCGTCATTGCCTGTTGTGGAAAATAGACAAGCGGGAACGCTGGACATAGCGCCATTGCCTGTTGTGGAACATAGACAAGCGGGAACACTGGACATAGCGTCATTGCCTGTTGCGGAACATAGACAAGCGGGAACACTGGACATAGCGTCATTGCCTGTTGTGAAAAATAGACAAGTGGGAACGCTGGACATAGCGTCATTGCCTGTTGTGGATCATAGACAAGCGGGAATGCTGGACATAGCGCCATTGCCTGTTGCGGAACTTAGACAAGCGGGAACGCTGGACATAGCGTCATTGCCTGTTGCGGAACATAGACAAGCGGGAACACTGGACATAGCGTAATTGCCTGTTGTGGAACATAGACAAGCGGGAACACTGGACATAGCGTCATTGCCTGTTGTGGAACATAGACAAGCGGGAACACTGGACATAGCGTCATTTCCTGTTGCGGAACATAGACAAGCGGGAACACTGGACATAGCGTCATTACCTGTTGTGGAAAATAGACAAGTGAGAACGCTGGACATAGCGTCATTGCCTGTTGCGGATCATAGACAAGCGGGAATGCTGGGCATAGCGCCATTGCCTGTTGCGGAACATAGACAAGCGAGAACACTGGACATAGCACCATTGCCTGTTGCGGATCATAGACAAGCGGGAACGCTGAACATAGCGCCATTGCCTGTTGCGGAACATAGACAAGCGGGAACACTGGACATAGCGTCATTGCCTATTGCGGAACATAGGCAAGCGGGAACGCTGGACATAGCGTCATTGCCTGTTGCGGAACATACACAAGCGGGAACAATGGACATAGCGTCATTGCCTGTTGCGGAACATAGACAAGCGGGAACACTGGACATAGCGTCATTGCCTGTTGCGGAACATAGACAAGCCGGAACACTGGACATAGCGTCATTGCCTGTTGTGGAAAATAGACAAGTGGGAACGCTGGACATAGCGTCATTGCCTGTTGCGGATCATAGACAAGCGGGAATGCTGGGCATAGCGCCATTGCCTGTTGTGGAAAATAGACAAGTGGGAACGCTGGACATAGCGTCATTGCCTGTTGCGGAACATAGACAAGCGGGAAAGCTGGACATAGCGTCATTGCCTGTTGTGGAAAATAGACAAGTGGGAACACTAGATGTAGCGTCATTGCCTGTTGCGGAATATAGACCAGGGGGAACGCTGGACATAGCATCATTCCCTGTTGCGGATCTTAGACAAGGGGGAACGCTGGACATAGCGTCATTGCCTGTTGTGATCTGGATGGTTGAGACATCCTGGCCACTTTGTTTTATATATGAAGGGGCCTCTTACACAGCTGAAGCTGAAGTAGAGTTGTTTTCATGCGTTTTGAAGTTTTAATTCTGGTAAGTACAATTAAAAGGATAAGAGGTTGTCCCCCGTTTTGATTTTAACGGTATCACGCTATTGTGGGCTCTTTTATTTTCTTTCTGCTCTCAGGTTAACCCGAATTGAGGGTTTTTAGGGATCTATAACCTGGAAATAATTGATGGTAAAAAAATTTCAGTGAAAATGATTATATGAAAAGAGGCTGTTTTTACACTGAAAAGGAGTTAAACCGGACCAACACCAATCTTTTTCTTTAATGGGTGTTGGTCGTCCCGCTGTCTGTTCATTACAACAAGCTCGGGGGGGGGGGGGGGGGGGGCATCCAGAAGCTGGAGCCCCCCTCGCAGATAACTTCCCAGACCACTCGTAAGACTCACCTTCATTACGAGCCAGCACCAGGAAAGGTGTCCCGCGATTGGCCGCCAGGCGGTCATGTGGGCAGGTCCAGCCAGTGGCTGGCGTAGAGGCCACGACTATGACCCCTGTCTTGGATAGCTCTACAACAGCCAGGCAGGGAAAATTCTAAGAACATGAAGGAACATGTGTGTGAGGGCCATAAACAGAAGAACGAGCTGGCCGTCTATAGTGCTCTGATGCCTGTAGACTTATTGCCTCTGGATGAGTGACTGCTTCATTAGAGTTTTCTTAATTCATTGTAAAATAAATTCACTTTGCAAACTGGTATTTATTTTTCTTATTAGAAGACATGTTAGGCTGTAATTGGAATGAAATGGAGGGATGCCAGAATTTTTATTAGCCAGAGAAATGTGAGGTGTCGCTAATCACGCACTGATTGGAATTAGAATATGAATTAGAGACCAAGCAGTGGGAACTTGGATAGATGTGAGAATATGAAATATACCAAAAGAAATAACTTGTTTTTAACCTCTGGCACTTCCAGTTCCCAGAGTGTCGAGTATTTAAAGTGATCCTGCACAGTCACTAAAACGCAGCAAACTTGTTGCTCATGACCAATGGAGATGCCCCCCACACATAACCCCCCATAGGCTTGTGTCCCCAGAGCGCACTACACACCTCTTTCTCATGACTCTACTGGGCCTCACGTGACCACTCGCAGCCAATCACTACCCTCTATGGGACCATTGTGACTGGCTTGTAATGCTGGATGATGTGAGTATTTGGGCTCCTGGGACACAAGCAAGGGGGGTCCATGCACTGGGGGGCATTACCAATTGAGATGCCCCCCAGTCATGAGCAGCTGTGGAGCCCTGAATTTTAGGATGTCCAAGCAAAAAATAAAAACAGAATACTCACCCCCTCCCCATCTCCCCACAGCCTTTCCAAAACAATTCCAAGTCCTGAGATCCCTGTGACTCCAGCAGCATCCACCACTCACCAACGAGCACCCTGACAAATTACCCCCCCCCCTCATAGTGACTGGCCACGCCATTTACTGCAATGCAGTGGGCGTGCTGCAGTCTTAGGTGATGGGCTGCTCTTCCTCCTCTAAATATCTGCTGACCGGCAGAAGTGTACTGCATGCCACTGGACTAAATTTCAGGACCTTGTAAGTTTTATTTAACCGAACTATGATTGAGAAAGCTGCGGAAAGAAAAAGTGCGTATTATTGAATTTTATTTTTTTTCTGGACTGTCCCTATAAAAGTGACCCCCAGTGATGAAATGTATTTACTAGAGCTATATATGTAAATCTTTTTTTAGAGCATGTCATGCCTAATGGGGCATTTCCTGCATTAACTTTACAAGAAATAACAAAATGGTTAAAATTTCTTAACTTATTAGTAGCTGAAACATGTTGGTGAATATAGGCTTATGCCTATTTGTGACTTTCCAACTTTGCTGTAAAGGGAGGCCCATCTATAAAACTATAGGGTCTAATGGCCATTTGGAAATGCTTGCAACTTTGCTATAAAGGGAGGCCCATCTTTAAAACTACAGGGTCTGATGGCCATTTGGAAATGCTGCAAAGCTGAAAAGGATCTGTCCATACCAGCTCAATGTAGTAATTGGTGCCAAAGGAAAGTCTACTAGGTCCAGACTTGGAGTTGACTACTGTAGTTTTTTATTTTGATATATTTTTTATTTTAGTCAAATGAAACACATTGGTACACTTGTAATAGAACATTCCCAGGGAGGTGAGCATCCCTTATTGGTGTCATTACCAGGAACGCCTATCTGTACAGGGCAGCCAGGCTGCACTGGCTGCAATATATTATTCCATTATAACAAGTCAGGTCAATTCTTGCTGTATTTTACATTATTTGTATTGTTTTATGTTTCCAGTAACTCTATTATTTCCCTCTATGTTGTTTTATCCCTTCAGCATTAACAATAACTCAGATGAAAACAAATTAAATGGACAGATGAACCTCCAGGACTGCGCCAATGCCACCATGCAGCCAAAGAGCACCTTCCACATCAGGACCAGCACACTGAAAAAACTGGCAAAGGAAGGTGAATAACAGCAGCCGATCTATTTATTCATTCATTCATTAATGTGTTTACATGATAGGAATGTGTTCTTAACACATACTGTGCCATGATAAAACTGTAAATTCCCATCCGCTAATCCCTGACAGCCAAAGTTATATTGCCATGTATATGTGGGGGGGGGGGGGGGGTTGTTCCAAGCCATCTTGTTTTCGACAGTTGGATCAGGACGTAAGGCCTCTTATCCCCCCCCCCCCCCCCCCCATATTGGGATCAGTCATAGGAAAGGGAACAGCGTATACCGGAATGAGCACCACAGTATGGGTGAGGTGGGTAATTTCTTGTGTCAATGGCATACTGCAGTTTAGGGAATGCAAGTTAGTCTACTAATGTCCAGCTATTAGGCTTGGGGAATACACTATGTGAAGCTTTCAGCCTATGAAGCAAAAGAGTCAGAAGTGCAATACTGCCCATCCACGAAGAGTTAATCTAGGTTTATACTGTAATTGATAATTCGATTTAGCAGAATTTACACAGCCACAGTTTATTGCAGCCTGAAAACACAAAGGACAGGATTCAGTGAACTTTCCTTAATCTATCTCCCACAAAAATATGGCATAAGATAGATAAAGATGGGATTTAAAAAATAGAGACAGGGAGAGAGGCGATGAGAGACAGGGAGGGAGGTTGCAGGAAGGTGAAGATAGAGAGAACAGGAGATAGAAGAAAGTTGATGAGAGAAAGAGGGAGATGGAAGGAAGTTGATGAGAGAGAGAGAGGAAGGAAGGAAATGGGGGTATGGTGATAGGAGAGAAAGAGGGAGATGGGGGGTGATAAGGGAGAGGGAAGAAGATGAGGGAATGTGATGAAAAAGAGACATCTGGAGGGAAGGTCGTGGGGGGGAGGGGTGATGAGACAAAAAGAGAGGGAAGTGGAGAGAAGTTGATGAAAAGATAGATATTATCCCATATGCGGACGACCTGTTGAGCCAGATGGGTTCTTCTCTGAAGGGGTATATGAATTGCATTTTGTGGCTCCCCTTTACACAGATCGGACAGGTTGCTCACCCCAAACATAATGCTTGTATTTTACATGTACAAGTAATAGATCAAAAGCCCTGTGTTTTTAACCCTCTGCCTAGCTAACTTTAAAGAGTAAGTCCAAACATTTTGTAACACTCCACCCAACCCTCCCTCTCCCTGTACTAGGCCCAATTTGGAAGAAACAAAGGAGGGATGGCAGCCACTCAGACCATTTTATAATTTATCTGGGAGGTGCACATGAGCCCAATTTGGGCAATAACTCTAACAGGGCAATGTTCATGGAAACTGACCTTGAGTGACAGGTCAGTCACCCAATTCAGAGTGACTGTACTGGCCTTTCACTCAACTCCAGCTGTCATTCAGGTCCACATATCTGCATCAGTGGAGCATTTTGACAATCAGGTGAGTTGTTTTATTAATTGAATGTCCAAATCAGGCTTAGCACAGGGAGGTAAGGGTGCATGGGGGTTACAAAAAGCTTGGACTTCCTCTTTAATCCCGTGTCTCCCTCTCAACCACTGGGCTCAGATCAGTAGTAGAAATTGATCAGTTTCATATATACAGATTTTGTGTGGTGTAGGCAACATTGTAGCACTCGTGAACATCTTCCTGTGAGAGGTTAATATGCTCCCTGTATCTAGATTAATGTGGCCCGGCACTACCAGGAGTAAATATGCAAGCGTGTTAGAGCATAATGGTGGCAGTACATCATCATTAGAGATGAGCGAACTTTTGAAAAATTCTATTTGGCCGATTCGCCGAATTTTCCGGAAAAATTCGCTTCGGTCCGAATTTATTCGCGATGAATGGCTATTAAAAACTACTATTTCTGGGCTGAGAGCCTCAATAGGGTTGCAGAACGTTTTGCTTGGCTGTAACATGCATAGGATACATGCTGGGTTAGTGAAATAATATTGTAAAGAAGTATGACATGCAGATCAGAGGCGTCGCTATTAGATTCGCTGTCGCAGAGCAGCACAATTAGAGAGCCTTGAGGTGGCATCAGCATGATGAGCCCATATATTGCCTGAAAGACACACTCTGGACTTGGCAGCAGCATAAGGAGCCCATATATTGCCTGAAAGACACATTGGAGTTGACAGCAGCATTAGGGGCCCATATATTGCCTGAAAAACACACCCTGGAGTTAGCAGCAGCATTAGGAGCCAATATATTGCCTGAAAGAGACACTGGAGTTGGCAGCAGCATAAGGAACCCATATATTGCCTGAAAAACACACACAGGAGTTGGCAGCAGCATTAGGAGCCCATATATTGCCTGAAGAACACACCCAGAAGTTGGCAGCAGCATTAGGAGCCCATATATTGCCTGAAAGACACACCCAGGAGTTGGCAGCAGCATTAGGAGCCCATATATTGCCTGAAAGACACACCCAGGAGTTGGCAGCCGGCATCAGGAGCCCATATATTGCCTGAAAGACACACCTAGGAGTTGGCAGCAGCATTAGGAGTCCATATATTGCCAGAAATTTACACCCTGAATTTGGAAGCAGCATAGGGAGCCCATATATTGACTGAAAACCACATTAGAGTTGGCAGCAGCATTAGGAGCCCATATATTGCCTGAAAAACACACCCTGGAGTTGACAGCAGCATCAGGAGCCCATATATTGCCTGAAAGACACACCCTGGAGTTGGCAGCAGCATGAAGAGAACATATAAAGATTTTGGGCACTTATATCTTATCCCAAGAATATTAATAAAAATTAAGATTAACGTAAAGCATTTCCTCAATAATTACTTGTGGTCTGATGTGGAGGAATGTCTGTAACTGGAGAGCAGCACCTTAAATCTGTTTTGCACTATTCATATTTCTTTAGTGTTGGTCTGGCACCATGATCAATCTACTCTGATGCATCAGGCATTGGTGGGTGGAATTCTTGGCTGATCCATGCCCAATTTATTTTCACGCAGGCCAGTCTCTCAAAAAAACATTTTTCAAGCGTACTGAAGAACATTGAAATGCCCTCATTAGAGCATCACATACGCACATCTAAGGGTTTCATCACTTTGTTCCTGTTAAAGTCTTCAGGGCCTAGTTACTACTTAGTGAAAGGCCATAGATAGTTACACACCTGCTGCTGTTATTGACAAATCCTGTTTTAAGTGTAGTGTAGCGTTTTGTCCTCCCCTCATATACGCACTAAGTATGTCAGGCAGAGAAGTGCCAGGATGGGCACAGAGAAGTTGCAGAGGCCTAAATTTATCAAGCAGAGGTCGCAGCAGACTAAGGGTGAGTGCCAGCAGGAGTCTCAGTGAGAGGCCGATCGGTATAAGCTAGCGGTTGTGTCTCGACCAGCAACCCATCTGCCGTCATCAATTGGTTAACACGATCATCAACTTCATCACAAGTGACATCTGACACCCCCAGTCAACTGTCGGTTATATCTTATGCTTTGGGTTCAGCGAGGACGATCTGATAATCTGAAAAATCAGCAACTACTGCCCAGCCAAGAAGTGGAGGAGACACTCGCCGCTTCTTCCACTAGGTGGGCAAGTAGTGATGAGGAGATTAGTGATGAGGAGAGTGGCGTGGGAGGTGGTGTTGCAAGCATTTTGGCTTCTTAAGCAGACACTGTTGAGGACCTGAAGAGGACATCAGTGAGTTTTGAGGGCACTTTTAAAGGCTTGGAGAGATGGAGAGTGATAGATTAGTAACATATGAGTAACATAGTAACATATTAGTAACATATGAGTAACATAGTAACATATTAGTAACATATTAGTAACATAGTAACATATGAGTAACATATGAGTAACATAGTAACATATTAGTAACATAGTAACATATTAGTAATTTATTAGTAACGTATTAGTAACATAGTAACATATTAGGCCTAAATTCCTCAAGCAGAGGTCGCAGCAGACTAGGGGTGAGTGGCAGCAGGAGTCTCAGTGAGAGGCCTGATCTCCCGGTATCAGCTAGCGGTCGTGTCTCGACCAGCAACCCATCTGCCGTCATCGATTGGTTAACACGATCATCAACTTCATCACAAGTGACACCTGACACCCCCAGTCAACTGTCAGTTATATCTTATGCTTTGGGTTTAGCTCCACTATTCAGTGAGGACGATCTGATAATCAGAAAAATCAGTAGCTGCTGCCCAGCCAAGAAGTGGAGGAGACACTCGCCGCTTCAAGTAGTGATGAGGAGAGTGGCGTGGGAGGTGATGTTGCAAGCATTTTGTATTCTTAAGCAGACACTGTTGAGGAACCTGAGGAGGACATAAGTGAGTTTTGAGGGCACTTTTAAAGGCTTGGAGTGATGGAGAGTGACAGATTTAGCAGTCGGCATGGTGGCAGAAGGGGAAAGTATGGAGGCAAATGTGCTCGAGGTAGACCACTTGCTGCGCGACAGGCTACCTTCCCAGGAGGTAGTGGAAAAGGGTCCCTGGAGTCCTCGGCGGCGGCAGCAGCAGTGAATTAGTGCGGACTGTTGGTAGGAAAATCATCTACTCGGCGATGTGGCAGTTTTTCATCAAGCATCCGCAGGAGGTTAACATGGCTATATGAAAGATGTGTAGGCAGTAGGCGATGTGTGGCCAGGGTCCCAATGTTGGCCCCACAGCTCTGCGTCAACATTTACAGCGTCACCATAAAGTGGCCTGGGAGAGTTGGCTTCAAAGTGGTGGTCCAACCTGCTGCATTACCCAGTGGCACGCCGCTCCCTGTTCCAGCCAGCCAAGGCTCCACCACCTCCTGTGTGTCATACCCATCTTCTGTCGCTCTAGATGCTCCTCCTCCTCTTAATCCGAGTCAGTCATTCCGCCAGCAATCCATTGGCCAAGCCATGTCCAAGAGACAACAGTATGTGCCCACTCATTTAACTCGCAGAAGCTAAATGTGCTCCTGTATAAGTTTCTGGTGCTGCAGTCCCTCCCTTTCGAGGTGGTGGACCTTTCAGAGAACTGATGGCTTGTGCCGAGAGGTGGAGAGTCCCAAGCTGTCATTTCTTTGCGAAGAAGGCAGTACCAGCCCTGTACAATTTTGTTGAACAGAAGGTGGGCCAGTCCTTTATCCTGTCAGTGTGTACCAAAGTGCATGGCAGCGCCTACGTCTGTAGCTGTAACTACAGTCAGGGACAATACATATCCTTTAAGGCCCACTGGGAGATTGTGGTTCCTGCACAACCACAACAGCAGCTTGGACACGTCCCTCCTCTGTGGCCTCCACGCTCCTAGGCCGTTGTGCCTGTGACAGTGCACTTGCACTTAGCAATGGTGTCACAGGAAAAAGTGCCTAATTGTCAATTACATAGTAATTGTTAACATTTATCTTATTTGAACACATTTATAATAATAACATATAATAACACATAACATAATAACAATAACATATAAAATGTTTCATTTTTTTTTTAATTTTTTTTTAATATACTTTGTATTTTTTCAAAATATATATTTTTTAAATGTTTTTATTTTTTTTGTATTTTAGTTTTTTTTATATTTTTTATTGTCTTTTTTTTATATTTTGTTAATTTTTTTGAAAATAGTTTTTCCATTTTTTCTTTTTTTTTTGTATTTAAAAAAAAAAAAAAAAATATATATATATATATATATATATATTGGTATTTTTCTTTCTTTCTTTATTTTTTTCAGTGCCCTTCCAGCCTACCATGTGTGCAGGACACGGCGGTTTCACGCTGTTCTTCATATGGTTTGCCTTGAGCCACGGAGTCACACATAGGAGGAACTGCTAAAAATCATAAATCAATAAATGAAATTATGGCTTTCTCCACGAAAACTGCAAATGGGAACCATGGTGACTGACAATGGGAAGAACATCTTTGTGCTGCGACAAAGAAGCCTGACCCATGCGCCCTGTATGCCACACGTGTTCAACCTAGTTGTCAAGCGTTTTCTGAAGTCTTCCCCCATCTGCAAGACATCCTAACAACAGGAAGGAAACTTTGCATGCACTTCAGCCACTCCTACACCGCCAAGCACACCCTTCTTGAGCTACAGCGTCAGAACGGTATCCTCCAACATAGTCTGATTTGCGATGTTTCCCCCCATTGGAATTCCACCCTCCATATGTTTGATCGACTATACGAACAGAGAAAAGCCATCACTGATTTCTTGATGATCCAAGCGGATAGGGGGACTCCCCTGTGTAACTTCAATGTAAACCAGTGGCAACTCATACGTGACACCTGTCGTTTGTTCAGGCCCTTTAACCCTTTAAGTGCCAGCCTACCTGCAGCTTTTGTCACCTTCTGTTGCCAGACCATGTTTCACTATTTTGCGCTACACGTGCTCAACTGTGATTTTTGAAAGGATTTCCAGGGATTTCCCAGGAAAATAATATATTGTTTTGTTCAGGAAAGTCTGGGCTTCAACATGAAATCTCTTGTTTGGCCTTTTTTAGTGTATTCTCAATACTTTTTGGTGAAATATGTGCAAAAAAAATGTAAAAAATCAGCAATTTGTAGTGTTTTTTTGTAATAAAAAATCTAAGTTTGTCAATAAAATTTTATTGCGTGCGAAACCCCAATTTCTCCCAGTCACAGCGGTACCACATATGTATTGATAGACACCCTTTCCTGCCCAGGAGACTCCCCCAAACTGAAACAGAGCTTAAGGAGATTTTCAGATAAAATACGACTATGCTATGCGCACCTTGCAGTTTTTCCAGAAAAACAACCATTTACATTTAAAATACCCCCCACAAACTATATATTTTCTGGAAGTACACACCTCAAGCTTTCTAGGCGTACCAAGCTTGTTTACGTGGGCTTAGTTTTCTGGAAGTAATCCCTCAATGTATTCTTTGGTTGCACAAAGTTTCCCTAAAAAAGAATAAAAAGGAAGAATCAAGCCACATTTTCCTAAAAAACTATATGCAAACAAGAAAAAACAAGTAAAATCTCAAAAAGCAACATGTCCCGAACAGAATGATACCCAACATGCATAGGTACTGTCAAGGGAAGAGTTGGCAAACACCCCAAAGTAAAGCGTGCGCGTAACAGTAATTTTACTTGAAAATTTCAGCTCTGCAGACAAAATGCGCACCTTGCAATTTTTCAACCAAAACAACCCTTTTCATTTGGAATATCCCATATAAACCATATATTTCCTGAAAGTACACATGTTAAGCTTTCTAAGAGTACCCAGCTTGTTGTAGTAGGCTCACCTTTTTGGAAGTAATCCCTCAAAGAATTCTTAGGTTGCACAGGGTTTTCCTAAAAAAATGAATAAAAAAACTGAATAAATAACATGTTTTCCTAAAATATAAATATGCAAACAAGAAAAAACAAGCTAAATCTGAAAGAGCAAGGTCTCCCAAGCAGAACAATACCCAACATGCATAGGTAGTATTAACCCTTTTAATTGCCAACCTACTTGAAGTTTTGTCACCCTCTGTTGACAGGTCATTTTTCCCCATTCTGCGCCATGTTTAACCATGATTTTTGCCGGAATTTCCAGGAAAATTACAGATATATAATTTGCAGCAGAGTTTAGGCTTGAACATGAAATGTCTTGTTTGTAAATTTTTTACTGTTTTTTTTTTTATATTTTTGTGTAAAAATAAATAAATACATATTTTTTAGACAATTGTCTCCTTTATTTTAAATAAAACATTTACTTTATTAGAGGAAACCATATTGCATGTGAAAGCCCAATTTCTCCCGATTACAACAGTACCACATATGTATCGGTAGCCCCCATTCTTGCCCAAGAGACCCCCCAAACTGAAAATTGCACTTTATAAAATTTACAAATAAAATACTACTATCCACACAATAAACATAAGGGGTTAATTTAAAAAAAAAAATGACATAGGGCCCCCCTCCTTTTGTGGCCCCCCACCCTGCAGCCTACAATCCCACATAGCCAATGTGGGCCCGGGCTCTTCTGCCCCCCCCCCCAGGTAATAGGGGTGCCGGGGGTTAACGGCAAGTCACCTGCTAGCGGCAGGTGACTTGCCAGCTCCCAGCCTTGTGAACTGGTGTAAGGGGTCTCATGGACCCCTTATCAGTTCACAAAGGGTTAAGTGTAAAAAAAAACACACAGAAACAAGCAGAAAAAATATTTTATTATTTTTTTTCTTTTACTTTTTAATACTTACCTCCCATCCATCCCTGTGTCCCACGCTGATCAATCTGGCTTCCGCTCTCCTGCTGCAGCTGGAAGCCTTTTTTAGCTGCTGGGCGACAGAACATAAGGGGTTAATTTAAAAAAAAAATGACATAGGGTCCCCCCTCCCAGGGGGGAAAAAAAAAAAATGAAATGAGGTCCCCCTTACCCATCATTACCAGCCCGGGACCAGCTATGGGGGCTTGAAGGGACAGAGGGGGGGACAGCTTTTGTGGCCCCCCCACCCTGCAGCCTACGAGCCCACATAGCCTGTGTGGGCCCGGGCTCTTCTGCCCCCCCCCGGGCTTTGGGGAGGCAGGTAATGGGGGTGCCGGGGGTTAATGGCAAGTCACCCGCTGCGGCAAGCGGGTGACTTGCCATCCCCCAGCCTTGTGAACTGGTATGAGGGGTCTCATGGACCCCTTACCAGTTCACAAGGGGTTAAATGTTAAATAAAAAAGACACAGACACATAGGAAAAAAAAATGATCTTTATTTTTTTTTTTTTTTTACTTTACTCACCTCCGATCCTCTGTCCCCCGGCGATCTGCGATGACAGTCTGCTCGGGTGTTTGGAAGAGAGAGCCTGGGGATGGGGGGGGGGCCTCTCCTCCTCCCCACCTCTCTCCTCCAACCACTCGAGCAGACTGATTTTCTGTCTCGGTGCTGGACTTAAGAGGTGGCTGCTGGTGACATCACAATGATGTCACCTGGCCCCGCCCCCCGGGGCCAGCAGACCCGTTCCAGGAAGTGGGGGAGGGCAATTTCTGCCCTCTCCTCGCCACGGAAGAGGCTGGGGGGGCGATCGGAGGCCCCCCCAGTGAAGAGCACACCCGTCGGGAGACAGCGCGGCCTCAGGTAAGCAAATGTCATTTTTAATTTTTTTTTTCTTTACAGTTAGCAGCTGCCGCAGGTGGGGGCCTATTCCGGGGGCTCTCCTGGAGCCATCCGACCCCCCACGGGGGATCGGATGGCACCAAATTAAAGAGGAGATCCGGCCGAATCCAACGAGGGGTCAGGTGAGTATTTTTATTTATTTCTTTTTTACCTAGCAGGGGGATAAAGTCAAGCACGTAACACCTACATGCTTGGCACGTAAGGCACGGACATGCGAGCACGTAGGTGTTATGTGCTTGGCACTGAAAGGGTTAAGGAACCCGAATATTAGTCAGTCGCCAGGACTACGGGATGAACAATGTGATTCCACTGCTTCATGTACTACAACACATGTTGGAAACCATGGCTGGTCAGGGCACTGGAGACATGGCGCCTACATTTCACGGCCACATGACGCCTGTGGGGGCTCAGCGAAGCACAGTTTAGGTTTGACAAAATGGCCATTTTATCTAGTCATCTGACAGGAGAGGAGGAGCAGGAGCAGCCAGAGGAGCTAGAGGGTTGTGAGGAAGTCGAGACAGAGGACCCAGACACACCGTGGCAGTATGCAGTGGAGATGGAGACAGGTAGTCCCTCCGAGTCACTTGCACAAATGGCACGATGCATGCTCACGTGCTTGCGTAGTGACCGCACAATTGTCTGCATTTGTCAGCGGGATGACTTCTGGCTCTCCACCTTATTGGACCCTCGCTACTGGCACAAAATGCTGGCATTTTTTACACCCTCTGAGAGGGAGGACAAACTGACCTACTACAGAGACATTCTATGTAGTCAGTTGGGCGATGCCTATCTGCGCCATGGTCCATACTCTCGCAGGTCTGACTCGGGGGGACCTCTGCACTCACCTTCCACTGCCATGGCTGCTGGGGGGGGGTGGCAGGAGCAGCAGCAGCAGCTCCATCAGCAGTAGCCTGAGTCCTCAGTTGCTAATGATTAGCTTTCTTCACCCGCATAGTGAGGCAAATCATGAGCAGCAGAAAGACCTGGAGCAGGCCCTGAACCAGCAGGCAGTGTCATACCTTGACATGACCATGCCAACGCACCTTGAGGACCTGCTGGACTTCTGGGCAGCCAAACTTGACTTGTGGCCGCAACTGGCAGAGTTTGCCCTGGGAAAGCTGTCCTTCCCGGCGAGTAGTGTGCCATCTGAGTGGGTGTTTAGTGCGGCAGGGGCCATAGTCATGCCAAGGAGAACTCGTCTGTCCACAAAAAATGTGGAGAGACTCACCTTTTGAAGATGAATCAGGCATGGATCAGCCAGGATTTCCAGCCACCAATGGCTGATCCATGGTAGTAGCTGATGCATGGTAGCTCCTTATGCTGCTGCCAACTCCAGGGTGTGTCTTTCAGGCAATATATGGGCTCCCTATGCTGCTGCCAGCTCCAATGTGTGTCTTTCAGGCAATATATGGGCTCCTAATGCTGCTGCTGCCAACTCCAATGTGTGTACTCTTTCACATGCTAGCATATTTGGGATGCCCCCGCCGGTTAAAGGCAATGGCTGCTGGCAATTTGACAACGTGACTTTCTTTACAAAATGCAACCAGTTAGCAGACAGGTACTCTTGAAATATTTATGCTAGTATTTGGGATGCCCCCTCTTCAAATACATAGGCTGGCTGCTTTTACAGTGGAAAAGTGACTTTCTTTACAAAATGCAACCAGTTAGCAGACAGGTACTCTTGAAATATTTATGCTAGTATTTGGGATGCCCCCTCTTCAAATACATATACTGGCTGCTTTGACAGTGGAAAAGTGACTTTCTTTACAAAATGCAACCAGTTAGCAGACAGGTACTCTTGAAATATTTATGCTAGTATTTGGGATGTCCCCTCTTCAAATACATAGGCTGGCTGCTTTTACAGTGGAAAAGTGACTTTCTTTACAAAATGCAACCAGTTAGCAGACAGGTACTCTTGAAATATTTATGCTAGTATTCAGGATTCCCCCTCTTCAAATACATAGGCTGGCTGCTTTGACAGTGGAAAAGTGACTTTCTTTACAAAATGCAACCAGTTAGCAGACAGGTACTCTTGAAATATTTATGCTAGTATTCAGGATGCCCCCTCTTCAAATACATAGGCTGGCTGCTTTTACAGTGGAAAAGTGACTTTCTTTACAAAATGCAACCAGTTAGCAGACAGGTACTCTTGAAATATTTATGCTAGTATTTGGGATGCCCCCTCTTCAAATACATAGGCTGGCTGCTTTTACAGTGGAAAAGTGACTTTCTTTACAAAATGCAACCAGTTAGCAGACAGGTATTCTTGAAATATTTATGCTAGTATTTGGGATGCCCCCTCTTCAAATACATATACTGGCTGCTTTGACAGTGGAAAAGTGACTTTCTTTACAAAATGCAACCAGTTAGCAGACAGGTACTCTTGAAATATTTATGCTAGTATTTGGGATGCCCCCTCTTCAAATACATAGGCTGGCTGCTTTTACAGTGGAAAAGTGACTTTCTTTACAAAATGCAACCAGTTAGTAGACAGGTACTCTTGAAATATTTATGCTAGTATTTGGGATGCCCCCCTCTTCAAATTCATAGGCTGGCTGCTTTGACAGTGGAAAAGTGACTTTCATTACAAAATGCAACCAGTTAATAGTTGAAATATTAATGCTAGCACGCTTTTTAAAGAATGACACCAGGAAAAGGAAAAGCTAAATAGGCAGGTGTGGTATTAACACTAAATAGGCTTGAAAGCTAATGCAAACACTTTCCCTGTCTTTCTCTGTCACTGTCACAGCCTCTCTCCTTCTCTATCTGTCCCTCGCTTCTTCTGTTCTTTGTTCTATCTATCTATCTCTTCCTTGCTCTATCTATCTATCTATCTATCTATGTGCTAAAAAAATTGAGCTGCCAGTACCGCCCACTAGATCCCCCACCTGTTAGAAACAGATGTGCCGCTCTACAGAATATTGCAAAAATACCCTGCCTCATGGTTTTAATTGTGTTTTAAATGTATGTCTGTTTTTTTCGGCCTTTAATAAACATGCATTTTTGCAATATTCTGTAGAGCGGCACATCTGTTTCTAACAGGTGGGGGATCTAGTGGGCGGTACTGGCAGCTCAATTTTTTTAGCACATTCATATACCCCGCATGTCGGGGTTAGATTTACCCATAGCCAGCATCCAGAAGCACACACAGCATTCTAGACAGTGCGGGACCTCTCCTCTCTTTAACTATCTATCTATCTATCTATCTATCTATCTGTCCCTCGCTCTCTCCCTGCCTGATCTGCTCTGGCCGCAATACAGTTTCAGAATGAGCTTCCGCAATATGGCCGCCGCTTATATAGGTCTGTGACATCATCGGTAAGCCTGTCTGCTGATAGGTAGCATGTGACGTCTACCTAGGGTTCCTTGCCCCATGGGACATGTCCTGACATGTGGATCCACCATTTCAGATGGGCTGGATAGCAGTAAATGGAGTTTTAAGGAAGCGATTCGAGAGATCGAATCGCAGTGAAATTTGGAATCGTTACGAACCAAATTTTTCCTGAAATTCGTAAGGAATTTGGGTTTGTCAGAATCAATTCGCTCATCTCTAATCATCATGTATAATGCTGCATTATTCTAATTAAATCTGATGGACTGCAGAGGTGTGCGCCCCTATGAAGAACATCCAGAAGACTGATAATCACTTTCTCAATTTCAGCCACCGTGCTGCCCTGACTTTAGTGACGGTCATGAAGCAGTGAATGAGAACAACCTGATAATCAATGTATAGTTCATCCATAAACTGTGCGCCTTATTAACTACTGCAGCTGAAACCCTCCATTTATTTACAAACCTCCAGTGTACATAATGACTTTCCCTCTAATTGCCTAGTGAAGTGATTTACCTCTCATTGCTAAATACTAGTTTCATTCCCCCTTAGTGAAACACATTTATTTTTTTAGGGAGGCTTTATTACTATTGGTATAGCACTTTCATCTTCTTTAGCAGTGAAACAGTGCTCCCTCCTGCTCTGCCATATCAATGCATCGGCACTGCTGTGCAGAGGGGACTATGGCGCTCCCTGCTCTATCGTCACAAACTATGGCACGCCCCAGCCACTGCAATGAATGGATAGGGGCATGCCTTAGTTTCTGTGACAATGAGGTGGGTCACACCATAGTTCCCTCTGCACAGCAGTGTCGATGCAGCATTAGAGAAGGGAGCGGAGCCTGACATAGGACTGGAATCGAGCAATACGGTAACTGTGTTAGCACCGGACTAGCAGTGATAGCCTGCGCGGGATGAAAGGTGAATACAGTGTTGTTATGTATTGAGCTTGGTGGCATGTGCCATGTATTTTGGGAGGCACGAGCAGTGAAGTTTTTAGGAAGAATTAAACCAGGATATATGTTTGAGGAGATTAGTTTTTTTAAAGCTTGGAGGGTTTTGTGGATTGGAAAGTAGAGTAGGCTACATCTGGGTTGATATATTTGAGTAAATGATTTAATAAAAGGTAATATCAGTTTAAATTGTATTGTCTAGGAGACTGGCAGCCAGTGCAGAGATCTCAAAGAGAGCAAGCAATGGAGAAGTGAGATGAGAGGTGGATGAGGCGAGCAGCAGAGCTCAGAATATATTTGAGGGGTATCAGTCTGTTCATAAACTATAAAAGGGGGGGGGGGTTGCAATAATCAGGATATGATAAGAGCATGCATTAACATTTTAGTGGTGTTAGGTATAAGGAAGAGATAGATGTGAGAGATGTTTTTAAGTTGGAGGTGACAAGAGATGGAAGTGAGGTGAGGTTTGAAAAAGCTTGAAGCCCATTATAACACCTCGGTATTGAGTTTTGGGAGTTGCAGTTATTGTAAAATGTTAGAGCATGGAGGCGAATTGGATGTTAGGAACATGGCAAATTCAGTTTTGTCCACACTGTACAATGTAAGAAAATTAATAAAAAGAGCAATGAAAATAAGGCTAAACCGTGTCCTAATTCATTAATAGACCAACCAGCAACCTGAACAATATGCACCACAAACACCAAAAGACAGCGGTGTATTGTGCCTGTGGTGAATGCCTGAATGTATTGGTATAAAAGATGAGGGAAAAATGCAACATTGCAAGTGTTATCCTGCTGCAGCTAGCGCCGGACGCCCTGCTCACGCCATTGCTGTTATACATTGCTGCTACTGTCCAGGCAGAGTACAATATCCGATCTACTATTCATACTTTCAGCTTAGTTGAAGCCTTGGATGGGCCTTTTTTGTTACAGTGCTATACAAGCATTGTGTGACTCTGTGTAGTCCAATTTTGCCGGCTTAGGTGGGTGTGTGGTGCGGCTGTGGTTTTTGGATTGGGGCAAATTTTAATGGGATAGAGAGTTCAATTTTTCACTGAATTTCTCACCTTCTGTACGAATAAATTCAGGCATTCGCCACAACCACAATATACAGCTGTATTTTGGTGTTGTGCATGCTGTACAATGTAACAAGCAGGAAGCAATCATTGTACATTGTAAAAAAAACTGGACAGGGTCCTGCTGTGTTAGACTGTGTTAGACTGTAACAGCAGGGCCACACAGTGGCTGTTTAATGTAACAGTGCCTGTTCCTCCTACTCTTACATTGCAATAGCATCCACATGCTCCTCTGTTACAATGTAATCAGCTCACAGATGATTATGATATGCTAGAGAGCCCTGTAAAAAATAGCTGCTGGGCAGTTAGGTCCGTGAGACAGGAAGGAGTAAAAGTGAAACTGAGTGTGGAAACTTTATAAGTTGGCTGGGACAGAAAGTATAGGCACCAACAGCCAGAGGGCGAGGAGAGGAAACTGGGGGTTTGCGTAGGAAATACTATACAAGCGGTTGGGATGAGTCTTGAGTGGTAGCATTTGGGTTTAGTTGGTAATAAATCATTAAAGGGTAAGACCATTTTTGATGGAAAATGTTATATTTTTAATGCTAAAAGGATGTCTTCAAGATGCTGAACTTATCTTTTTTTTTTTTTTTCCTATGTTAGAAAATGTGTGTTTTCTGGAAGCAGTTTTCACTACCTGCAATCTTTTGCTATGGCCACCTACACCAAGGAGAGAGAAGTGAGCCCTGTACACACAGACAGCTGCTACTATGGCTCCTACTTAGATGAGGGAGCTCACTCTGCCTTTATTATTATTTTTATTGTTTATTTATATAGTGCCATCATCCATAGCTCTGTACAAAATAGTAATTAAAGACAGGGTAGAAACATACAGTACATAGACTATTACAAATGCAGTGTTACAGAGTTTACAGTGAATATTATGAATACAAGATACAATAGGAGAGAGAGCCCTGCCCTTGCTAGCTTACAGTCTACAGTGCTTACACAGCCTTGCATATGCCCATTATCAGTGTTCTGTGTGTATAGGACTCACTGCTCTCAACTTAGTGTACAGACTTAGCATACATTGCCAATGGTAACAGATTGCAGATAGTGAAAACTACTAACATAAAACACACATTTATTACATGAAACAGAATTTAAAAAATACTAGCTCAACACCTTGGGGACATCATTTTAGTACACAAAAATATACTCTTTCCAAAAATTGAAAAATCAAAGAATGAAAAGTGGAAATGCCCTTTAAAAAGATGTTATTGAGGACAGTTTCAGTAGTGAAATTGAAGAAAAAATCATATTAGTGAGGATTCAAGTAGATGGTGAATGGATATCTAGGGCCACAGGTTGAAAGAAATCTCAGCATGAAATTCCAGCCCCCTTTGTTTTTCTGATATCAGCAGCGGCGGCTTTAGCAGCTATCCCACTGGCATCTGGTGTTCAGGGGGACCATGGTCCCCCTTGCTTGCACCTCAGCATACCACTGAGGGTAATGGCGGGGTCCCCGCAAAAGAATGACTTCATACTCCAGAGATGGGTCCTCTGGTGTCTCCCCTCATGTGGCCTGAAACTGAAGGGAGCCACAAGGCAGGGGACAGAGGCAGGAAGACGTGGAGTGGTAAATGCGGTGTCTTTTTCTTTTAACTTATGAACCGGTAAAGGTCTAAGGTACCCCCATACCAGTCCAGAGGATTGGGGGCTGGCAGATCACCTGTCCGGCATGATGGTGGGTGTCTTGCAGATACCGCCCAATTACCCACACCTGCACCAGCCAGGGGGCGCAGAAGACCCAGGAACCCATTGGCATGGGCATGTTGTTCTTCCAGGGTGGCCCCAGCCCCTGTTCTTCCAGGTGGCCCCACCCCCTGAGCATTGGGTTACAAACCCATATGCCTGGTATATTAGGCTGGTAACCTAGAGGGAAGGGGATCCGCTTTTTAGCACCAATTTATTCCAGGTGTATTCTTGCATTTTTTGGGGAGGAGTGAGATAGGGACAGATCCCCATAAGCGAGAGGCAAACATCTGAAGATGGAAAACACGTATGAGGCAGGATAACATGGACCTCTTCAGCTTTGGTGGAGTTCTGCTTTAGAGGCAAGTCACTCTGTCACCCCCAAATGCTGATAAAAGTGCTCATGAGTAATGTGTCCCTAAAGTGTCATGTGGGATTGGCTAATTACACTGCTGGTCTTGCACCTCCATTCAAATTACAAAGCTGGCTCATATTGGAAGATAAATGCAGCCTCCACAGCTGGAATTATCTGAAGTCTCAAACGCCTTGGCCATTTTTAGACTAGAAAGAACAACTAAAGTTAATGGAGTTTGCCAGTGGCTTAATTTCATGGCAGACCTAACTCAGTTACGACCTGATTATTTTAATGTATATCCGGTATTACATTCCCTGAAATACCATCTTGGCGGTGAATGTGCCCGCTTTATATTACCGCCGACTGTCAGATACAGTGACAAGGAGCTACGAGCTGCTGAAATTTACTTGAACAAGAGAATAAAAGCGATAAGCATCTACAAGGATGTCATTACTGTAACATCAGTCATTTGTCTTCTGCTGCTAAACATAACATTTTACTGTACAGGGCCGGCCCACGTGCTCCACACATCTCCTCTCTGGGAATGTCAGATAAAAATTGAAAATAAACATCAATGCGCAAAAATATTTTTAAGCCCTAAATGAAGTCAATTCATCATTCACTCATGAACAGGGCTGGATTAAAGAATGGGCTGAAATGGGTCATGACAACAAGTGACAAAGGCCAGGGCATGGAATGGTCAGTTCACGGGGTGACAAAGGCCAGTGTATGGGGTGACAAAGGGCCAGTTCATGGGGTGACAAAGGCAAGTGTATAGGGTGACAAAGACCAGTGCATTGGGGAGACAAAGACTAGTGAATGGGGTGAAAAAGGCCAGTGTATGGGGTTACAAATGGTCAGTTCATGGGGTGACAAAGGCCAGTGCATGGAGTGACACAGGCCAGTGCATGGGGTCACAAAGGCCAGTGTATGGGGTGACAAAGGCCAGTGCATGGGGTGACAAAGGCCAGTGTATGGGGTGACAAAGGCCAGTGTATGGGGTGAAAAAGGCCAGTGCATGGGGTGACAAAGGCCAGTGTATGGGGTCACAAAGGCCAGTGCATGGGGTGACAAAGGCCAGTGTATGGGGTGACAAAGGCCAGTGCATGGGGTGACATAGGCCAGTGAATTAGGTGACAAAGGCCAGTGCATGGGGTGACAAAGGCCAGTGCACATGAGCAGGCTCTTGTCCAATGAGAGCCGCCTGCCGTGACTATGTAATTCAGCATAACCAGCGTTGTTCATGCACACTCCTGTCCCAGCCATTTAGATTTGCTGGGATGGGAGCACACAGTAGGTCGGAGATTGGGTGGCGTGTGCTACTTATTCAATTATTACGTAGTCACAGCAGACAGCTCTCATTGGTCTAGAGTCCGCGCATTCACCGTTGAAGCAGGGAAGCGTGAGAATTTACGGGCTCCCCGGTGGGTTTCACACAGCGGGGCATCCTGAACCGAGGGGAAGACCAGCTGCCGGGTGGATTTTGTTCCACTTTCACATTTAGTCAACAAGACGGGCAAAAAATTGTATTTATACATTTGTGTAGGATTAAAATGGGAGGGGATCAGACATTGTTGCTGTATGGGCCCCCCTGAAATTCCTAGTAGCGGCCCAGAATAAATGGGTAATTATTTTGTTGTTTATTAGGTGCCATTTCCATCAGTTGAGGGGGTATTGTTTGGTTTCAGAAGGTATACATTTTCTTTGGGGGGCTCTTTAATAACAATGTAGCACTTAGTGGACTGAGGAAGTATTTTTGGATTGTTAAGGAGAGTTAAAAGTGCAACTCCATGTGTGCTCCAGAAATACCAATGAATTGAAGTAGACAAGTAAAGTTTATTGTGCCCCTACTAAGCCAGGCGACCGGCCACCCTCATATGTATCATCTTGGTTTATTAAATTATCAGACCTGAGGGTATAGTTTTCCGCCACGGGTGTGTGTTGAGGGATATTTGAACTGTAGTTTACTGTTATTAATATCCATAGAATGAGCTAAAATATTTAAAGAAATTATTGCATCTTTCAGACATTCCTGCTAGCTTTCCCTCTCATGTAAAATTTAAAGAGGAACAACACACAGGAATTTCACTTTCCCATGTGTTGTTCCTCTATGTGGCGGCAACCCAAAATGGGATGCCCCGCTGTGTGTATCCCCCCAGGTTGTCCCATACACTCACTTTCCTTCTGCTCCCACGGTACAGACTCGGACAAGAGTGTGTGCGCTGACTGGCTGAGCGTTGATCCAAATGTGCTCCAAATCTCTTCAAGATGATAAATCAGTTCTTTTTCATCTTTGGCCTCAAACTAAACCAGAAACCAGAATTTCTAGGACAGAAATTCTCAAAATTAAGCTTCCTGTCCCTGTGATCAAGAGCTTCAAATCAAATTTTACATGGAACCAATCTGACATCTCACACCTTGGGATCAGATTGTCACCCACTTATGATACTTTATGTAAAGTACATTTTCCAAATCAAACTGACAGAGGACATGCAGGTGTGGTCTTTGCTATTCTTGTCTTGGATTGGCAGAATAGCCTCCCTGAAAATGACACTAATTCCTTGAATACTTTGTAACCTCTGGTCCATCTCAGTTCAAATACCCTTCAAGGATATAACAGATTTCCTAGCCAAAATGAATAACTTCATATGGCAGGGTAGCATGAGAGTAGCTAAAAAAAATTATTTGCCCCCAAGGAGGAGGGTTAGGTGTCCCTAATTTACTCTAATATCATTACTCCTCATCTATCACCCAGCTCTCTTCCTTTTTTCCTAAATCTACACCTCCGGGCCTGGGTTTGAATGGAAGATGCTGCATGCAAACCATATTCTGTAGATACAATAAAGTTGATTATATCAACATTAAGACCAAATATTGTTTGCCTTGCTATCTTCACTCTCTGTCTGGGATAAAGCATGTAAAGAGTTCCCTCTGAAATCAATTCACACCCCTCTAGCCCCATCTTTTTACCTGGCCTCCATAAAGCCAACTTTAAATGATGTCTCTATAGAACTGGAGACCTCTTACCGAGTCTCAGGGTACCCAAGTAAATTTCATGAAATCTGTGAACTGCCCTCCTGTGGAGATTTACAGATCACAACTAATTTGCCACTTCCCACTCTCAGTAAAAAAAAAAAAAAAAAAAAACAGCTGTAGGTCTGTAATCAAGAATGCCTTTTGAAAAAATTTCCTCAACTGTGCAATTAAGAGGGATATTGTTATTATATGCTCAGTTCACTGGGATCAACACAAAACTTTTTTACATGGAGGCCTGGGACAGAGTCCTAGGTGACCTAGCATCCTGGAAAGACTCCATCTTTGCTATCACGAAAGGTTCAATAAACACTGCCCTAAAAGAGGCAAATTATAAAGTCGCTCTGAGGTGGTATGGTTCCTGCCAGAATCGTCAAAGCCTTCCGAAATGATATCCTCTGAGTGCTTGCAGGGGTGTACGGGTCTGGGAGACATGCACACCATATGTGGTGAACCTGTGCTTTAGTGACTATCTTCTGGTCTAAGGTCTCCAATCTTATTTGACAGGTTACAACTAGTCTATACCTCCTAATCTCAGATACTATTTGCTTAATAGTAAAATCCTAGACCTCCTCAAACCAACCCATAAGTTAATCTCTTATATTTTCTAGCAGCTAAAACAACTAACCCAGTATCTTGGAAGCAGTCATGCATTCCATTTTCCCCAATCAGGAGAAGACTAAATTGGAATACGGTCAAAGACAAACTCATTAGTCTAGTTAACAATAATCAATTTGAAAATGACCTGGTTCCCTTCGGATCTGCCACACTGAAATCACTTTTCAAACTGTTCTAAGGTTGACAACCCCCTCCCCGGCCGCCCCCCCCAGCCCATCAGACTTTCTCCCCTTCTTTCTATCTCTCCTTCCCCCTTATGTATCTTCACCTCTACCTCTCTACATTGCGTGATACTTTTCCCTGTGCCCCTCCTTCTTATTCTTTACCTCCTACACAAGCTTAAATCACCCCCTACATTCAGAGGCTTGTTCCTCAAGATGTCAAATATTATACCCTGCCTATCAGTGACATCCCAGACAATTAATTCATCCTTCTACTTTTATGTCTAGTCCTTTAATTGTCTAGACTGGATTTTATTATAATCACTCAGAGATGCTCCATCTATTCATTAGCTTGTTTCAGTCATAATTCTGGATAGTTTCTTCGAGTTACTACTGGATAATTCAAGCTTTTATTACTAAACTGTGCACACAACAAATGCTGAAAAGTATTTGTTACATGTTGTCCTCCTGAAATGCAGGAGGGTAACTGTCCTTTAAAGAAAACTAAACACATTAAAACTAGAAAGCCTTTAAGCATCGCAGCCATATTTTAGTGCACATATTTTAGTGCAAGTATTTGCAGCTCAGTTACATGCAGCTTATAAAATGCACTATTGGGTTAGGTTTTAGGTCAACCTTGTGGTTGAAGGATAAGCCAGCACTGCCTGGAACTTGGAGGCTGATTCATTACTAACACCAGGTATCGGCAGATGAGCGTCTGTATAGCGGCGCTTAGAGCGACCGCTAGTAGATGCTCTAAATGTGTATCAAACAGTGTAACAAACCTGGCCGGCATTGATGAATGTGATGTATGTTGGGTGCTCTAACACCAGTACAGCGCTGCAGGGGGGGGGGGAGAGGTAGCACCAGCTCAGTACGATCGTCTCTCGGCGCTCCACACCATACTTATCAAAAAAGGACGCACACACAATGTTAGCGCTCTAAATCTGGTCCCTGTAGCATAGAGCGCCAGATGCTTTGTGATTAAAGTCTGTTTTTGAACACATATCCACCAGTAACAAAGTGAAAACATATGGAATTACATTGTGACATTAACACTTTAGTGCCAGACCTGTAATTACAATTCTGCATAAAAATATAAAAAATCAAAAAAGATTCTAAAAGTGTTTGTTTGCAGCCAGGAAAGGTCACATAATGATTTGAGCAAAAAAAAAATTAAAAATGTCAAGCGCTGTTTAAACACAAGCAAATGAACGGCCATTGAAATGTATCGGAGAGCGACAGTGAGCAAAAGGTAATACCTGGCGCTCTGGAAGCTAGAGCGTCGGCGCTATAAGCTGAGCTGCCTGTAATAATACATCGGAAGCTACATGGCGCTGTTGGAGGCACTCACAGATTTACTTTCATAAATGTGGTTTTGCCTACAGCACCCGTCATTCACTAGACGCTGCCTGCCGCTACAAGGCACTACCTGGCGCTATCCCTTCATGAAAACCCCCCATAGGCAAACTATGGCCCTTATTCATGAAGGGATAGCGTCAGGTAGTGCCTTGTAAATGACAGATAGTGGCAGGTGAACGCCGGACACGGCACGCAATTACACATTTATCAAGCAGAATCTGTTGAGCGACTGGGATAACGCCATGTAGCGTCCGATTCATCATTATCCCAGCCTCAGCGTACAGAGCCAGCATTCAGCCTTGCAGAGCGCCACGTATTACCTCTCGCTACCTGACGCTCTCCCATACATTTCAATGCCCATTCTTTTATTTCTATTTAAACAGGGGGTTTTTATAAATTTTTTTTTCAATGATCTCAACTAATGTTGTGACCTCTCTTTGCATAGAAAAAGCCATTTTTGAAAATAATTTTCATTTTTTTATATTTATGCAGAATTGACATTACAGGTCTGGCATTAATGTGTTCATGTTACAATGTTATTACAATGTCATTCCATATGTTTTCGCTTTGTTACTGGTGGACACATGTTAAAAAACAGCATTTAAACACACAGCCTCCGGCGCTCTGGGCTACAGCAAAGCATTTTTGAGCACCGAAGGTGTGTGAGGCTTTTTTTTTATGAATATGTTGTGAGTCGGTCGCACTGACCAGTCGCTAACATGCGCACCCATACAGCGCTGTAATAATCATATAGCGACTCACCACAATGTATTCATCAATGCTGCACAGCGACTGAGTCGCTCTGAACTAGCGACCCGCGGCAGAGCACAGCGACTACTAGCGGGCGCTCTGAAATGCCTGCTACAGATGCTCATCTGTCGCTACCTGCCGCTAATGATGAATTAGCTTGCAAGTAACTCTATAGCCTCGATTCAGAGACACATTCGTCCGGACTTCCGTAGCTGTCTGTGAAAGTTTTGGTGGGTGTTTGTAATTTTTTTGCTTTTTTTTGTCTATTTTTACTTGCACGAACGTTCGGGAATGCGCTTCCGATGATCGGAAGCAAATCGGAACATTTCCGTTAGTTCGGATCATTTTCCAAACAAAATCGGAAATTTTTCGTTCGTTCAGAAAACTTCCGTTATTGGGATGGGTTTCCGTCTGATTCAGAGAGCTGATTTCCAACGGATCACCACCCTATAAATCCGTTTCATTTCCGATCCACTTACGGGACCTTTGAGGGCTCGGATTGCTATTGTTGGACATGTTTTGCGGCTATGTGGAGGAGTCTGCGCGCCTTTAGCACCAAGGCATTGCATGTATCAGCATGGCCGAGGCCATAAATTGTATAGCAATGCATACCTAAATCAATACATTTCATGTATGCCTTATAGATGCATTTTTATGCTGACCTTAATTAGTCCTTAGCATGTAAACATTTATTTTCCCACACATCCATATAATTGCTGTATTTTTTTTTGACTTATGTCCTTTGTGAATTATATTTGGATTGTTGAACTTGAATCTAAATTTGTTGTAGGAGTTATTGTTTTAGTTGGTTATCTTTGCTTTGTGTAATTATTTTATATTTGGTTGCAGGAACTGCAAGATGTGCCACTCGCCCTTGCTCCTGATGCCCGTTCTTTGCCTGCAGAATGCGGGCCAGGGGTTCTCTAATTGGGCACTATGCAAAACCCGGGTCGTGGTGGTGAGGGCCCTCTGGCTTTTGAAGTCCAGATTTAGGTGTTTGGACCATACGGGGGGGGGGGGGGCTGCACTGCAGTATGACCCCAACAAGGTTATACCAAAATTTTTATTTACGTTTTTTAACAGGGACCACACGTGTCAGAGTGCCACAACTGAGTGTCAGGTGGGCGAGATGCAGGAGCTACGCAACTCGTTGGGGACCACAGATGAAGAATAATGTTCAGTGGCCTGCCATTGCTATGTATTTTGTTTTTATAGTTGTAAAAATTTGAAATTTTAAAAATGATTTAAAATTTTATATTTTATGATGGTATAAAAAAATGTTACATTGTCATTTCATTTACAAAATACATTAACACAAAACAAATGGGCCCAGAAATATTTAAAGATGAATATTCACATGACCGAGAAGTGATTTGGGTAAGTTTTAGGGGGCTAAAATGGAAGAAGAACCTAACCGCGAAGTGGTTAGGGTGAGCTTTAAGGGTCCAAAAGGGAAGATGGAGGATAGTGCTAAGTGATTTAGCTAAACATTGTAGTAGAAGTGAGGGTGGCAAACATGTAGGCGGGCACTTTAATGAGTTAAGTTTGTAGTGCGCCGGCGCAAGATCGTAAGGATTTCCGTCTGGACGAATATTTATTGAAAAAGGGAAACAGAATCGAACGGGAAACGTAAAGGATTCGTTGGAGGATACGATGGGAAAAGGGCAAAAACGAAAGCCTACGTTGTAACATGTGAAAATGAAACGGAAAAGTCTGGATGGAAAATGACATCCTCGTAATTCGTAATCTGCCGTACGAACAGACCGAAACTTTACAGAAGGTTTTCAATGCATGCATAGAATCGCTCGTACGCTCATACGAGAACGGAAACATTTCACAAAAAAAAACAGATCGGAACTAAAACGGAAGTTTTTTTTGTCTCTCTGAATCGAGGCTTATGTATCAAAAGAAACAGGCAGCTCCATGTAGATCCTGATTCCTGACAACATGGCCTCTACAATACAATATTTTATATTTTCAATACATGTTCTGTTAGTGGACAAAATACATTTACCCCTCCAGCTTTATTAGATGGCAGTTTGAGGCCATGAGTGGTAATCCCCAGTGGTCATGCTTTCATCCTGTTTGGAAATAAATCCAGGATTCGTCTTGATTGGTTTTAAGCCTTATTTACTACCGGACTGATTTCAAATGTAATCATACAATATGACTTTCCCCATATCTTGTCAGGAAGGATTCAGCATCAATCAGTGGCAGCTTTCCATACACACAGCTGGGGGCTGACATCCAGTATTGTCCATATTGATCATACATTCATTTATTATATAGTGTGCTGTAATGTGTGTGTCAGAACTTCATGCATAAACCAGCAGAGCAGTCCAGCCCCAACCTAAACTTACATTGTTTCTTGAGTAGAGGGGAAGATTACAGTCAATAAAGACATTATTTTCATAGTTTCTCCCACCTTTTCAAACACATACAACAGGCCTTTCTGTTTACGATGACCAAAAAGTCTGGCCTGTGACCAGAGTATAGAGCCTCCCATTAAGAACCTTGGGTTCTATCCATACGCAGAAGTTTCTGAAACATCCATTGTTTTTAACAGGCATCCCTGATATCTGAAACCGGGTTCGCAACTTTTGCATTCCAGCCTGGAGGTGGGCATGTGCAGAGTCCAAGGCCAGACCAAGGCTAGCCATTTTTCTCTATTGGCACCAAAAACTCACCTTTTCCTAGTTCCTGCATTTGCCACCCAGCCTCAGTAGCGCTTGTTCTATTATGATTTCCTTCACTGCACTGAGCAATGCAGCAAAAGAAATCTGAATGGAGCAAGAGCCGAATGCCAGCCTCTGGCTCTACCTGTGCCCCACCTGCATTCGGAAAGGCCTGGCGTGGGCACGGCCACAGCTAGGGATATGCTGGGAATGTGCCCCCAGCATGGAGATGTGGCACAGGCATGCAGGAGCAGTGTGTCAATTGGGCAATCCGAGGGTTTCACACATTGGGGCATCCCAATTCAGGATACCCCATATAGAGTTAAAACATTGTCTTATTGTGGATACAGAGAAAGATATAATAATATACTGCTTAAACACATATATTTATTCTCTAAGAAGTTCTTGTCATAAATGATATTATATTATTCTTATAACACACATATCCTTACATATTAAATTTTTTTCTATTTTTGTCTATTGACAGGAAAGGACAATGATAGCGGCAGAAGCTCTCTGAGTCCCCCCCAAGTGGTGGAAGAAACAGGGGAGTGCTGTCCAGACAACTTCTATCCTGTCCTGGTTGGGGCAGAAGGGCAAATTTTGTACTGAGGATGTCTCTCTCACACACCAGACTTCTTTCTAATGAGTACAGCACAAGAAAGGGCTTTGTCTTTTTCTGAACTATCCCTTGTCAGTAGCAGAGATTCACACATCAAAGACCCTGCAAGTCTCAGCCTGACCCCATAACCAAAAAAACGTGGACATTACACAGGAGAAATTTGGTGCCCCCTGAGAAGGAGACATTTTTAAGTCCTCACACCCCAAATACAGTGTGACTTGTCAGATAAAATCTAACAGTAACATTTGATATAGATGACAGACTAAACATGCTTAGACAGTTCATCATTACATCTCCTACCTGACCTTTACTCATCAGCTTGCTTTAACTCCTGACAGGAGACCACTGCTTAAAGGTCAAAAGCATATAGGATTTTCCTTGGGAAAGCTGTGTGAGCAGGCACCCCACCGGCTGGGTAACATGGGATGGTTAGCAGCTGCTTTGCTTTGCACTTGTGCTTTACTCTGCCTATAAAATTGAGTAGACATGGTGTATGAGCAAGCCAGCCATACTTAATGAGAGCTTCAAAGTATACAGATAAAGGATTACCAGCGCATTAATGCAAATCATTTTGAGGGGGTGACACACACATACAAGGAGAGTATAACAGCAGGACATGGATGTTCTATATCAAGACGATCTATATTTTACCCAAGCCAAGTTTCAACTGACAACACATATATGTACCACCCAGGTAGTATTTGAGAGAATTAGAAATTGAAACATGAAAAATGGTAACCCCTGGTAAAGATTAAATTAAAAGGTCAGTGTTAAGACCCTTCAACTGGTCATGTAAGTCTCCTTATGTACTGGAAAGGTCCCACAGGACTTGGAAGTGGGGAGATCAGAACTTCTATACAAAGACCTTTGTTCCAGGAGGTGGGCAAGTATATCAGTTGGTAAATATTGGTACATTTACTATATATATATATATATATATATATATATATATATATACACACATACATATCCCATTCTGAATCTGATGATTTTACAGTCTGTATGTTGAACAGTGCATTCATTTCCATGGGTGTACTTACTTTTGCACATGGTTGTATATGTATATACAACATGTAATCTTAATAATCAGTACATGTTCTTCTGGAAGAGACAGTATTTCTTCTACAACAATGTCAGGGTTAAATCACATTTCTCTTTGGCCAAGGCTTAGAAACACATTGTCCTACAGGATGTGGTAGAGCTACACAGGGTAATAACACAGGGACAAACTGAATATTTATTATTGAAATATTCATGCACAGATCAAATCATTCACATTCATTCCTATAGGGACCTTTTAGGTTGTGGGAGGAAACCTACAGGTACACAACATATGGGCATGAGCAAGCCAGTATGCGTTTATTGGTACAGTATTTTGTAAAGTGGATCTTGCATCGATCACGCTAAACCAAACCCAAAGAATTTTGCAAGCTTTGGTATAGGGGAAGATTTTTGAGGGCTCAAATGCTATTAGGCTATTGCACAACCACACTAAACCTAAACCCTAATCCCAATTCAGCATTTTGAGGATAGAGAAAGATTGTTCAGAGCCCCCACTTCCCCTTCAATAAAATTCTGAACAATTTCAGGTTTGTTATACTGTCACATATTTGCATTAATCCCCCAATCCCAATCCTGTATTTTGCAAGATTACATGTAGGGTAACATTTTGAAAGTCCCTGCTTTCCGCCCAGCACTGTTTCCGAACATTTTTTTGGGGTTCATGAGGCTATTAAGCTATTGCACAATCACAGTCGATAGCATCATGAACCTAAACGGCATTGGAAGAGAAAAAGAAGACCCCCAATAATCTTATCGAACCTGAGCAGATCCTGTGCCCTTTCAGGCTCTTGTACTGTATTTACACCATTTGCATTTGTACTGTTCTAGTAACTTTTTTTCGGCAAATGAATAAGTTAAACATAAAGTGATCAATGAAAGTCCCAGCATGCTAAATAAATCTTACAGTACAAGCTTTCCCACTTTAAAGATTGCTGTATCTGAACATTACTCTAGCATCAAACTATATGTCTCCAGCTGTTGTAAAACAATCATTCAATTCCAATCATGCCCTACTATGGCAGACGGCTTCAGGTCATGGCAGCACTTGTAGTACCTGTGATGATGCCTCCCCTTGTGCACATATAAAACCATAGTAGAACTCAGAATAGAACTTCTTAATATATATAGATATGGTTATAGGGATGTGCATCTCTCTACTACAGGAATGGTCTACGTTAACTGACAAAGCCCAGAAATTTCTAAACCTAAAGTAAGAAGAAAATCCAGCAAGTGACGTCGGTGACCTGGAATATAGACAGTGTTTACAATACATTATTGAAGAGCCATAGTGAAAGCAAGAAGTATTGTACAGACAGAATACTGCCTTACCAAATAGCAATAGCCAGTTACGGAGCTACGGGCATTGGAAATGGCATTCGGTGCAGGGAATCAGCCTTTCTCGAGGCATGTAAGCAGGAAAGGAGATCAGAGGGCTCCTTTTCTTGGTGTAACGGACTCTATGCACCATCGGGATACTACAAATATGTCTCAAGAAATAGCATGTCCAAAATCCAGCATTTGAAAATAAGATGTGTAAGTCCTTTATATGGAAGAGTTGTTATTGTGCTTGATTCAGTCACATGTGCACAGTTTTTAATATTTGTTATGTTTTAGCCAATACATTAGACCAGATACGCTGTATTTATCATATTAGCATGTACATGCTCTAAAAGAAACCCCTGTCATGGGTTATCATATTTGAGGGAAACTGAGTGCAGAGCTTTTATTAAACAGGTAAGAAGATCATTTGGGCCCTTAACCAGTTAATTTGGAGGCCTTAGTTTCTGCCAAAAGCATGTCTCGCCCAGTATGCTCTGAAATTCCCCTTTCTGAATATGCTCATGTATGGTATAATTCCCAGATAAGAGGGCGAACAGCTCTATAGCACTGATAAAGCACTAATTCGAGGTCTAGAGCACTGTTTCTCAACCTGCAGTACATGTACTTCAGGAGGTACGTGCCACAAATTTAAGGGGTGCAACAACATGGTAGGTCTGATGGGTTTGGTATATTATTTTAACAGTAATAAATTATTCCTTCTTGTTTTAAAAGTGTTACAATGCCTGTAACCTACTTATTTTGGTGACCCCATACTTGGGGGTACTTGGTTGGATTTTTTTGTAGCTAGGGGGTACTTGGTTGAAGTTTCTTGTTGCTAGGGGGAGTTAAACAGTTGAGAACCACTGCTCTAGAGGATAATTTATATGTCTGCATGTCGACATATTCTTAAATGTATTTTTGCTCCCCTGGCAAAATGTGGTTCATACTCAAATGGCTGTTGCTCCACTTTAAAGTATTTCCACACTCAGGATTAATGAAAAATAAATAATACACCATTGTCGTCACTGTTGGGGGCATCCCAAATAGTGATGCACCCCCTTACAAGCCTGGATATGCAACTCATCCTCACACCTCACCCTAGAACTTGTGACCGCCGGCAGCCTATTGCATTTGCTGGATGAGATAGCACATCCACTGAGTGAATGCAATTAGCCGTCGGTGGTGAGTATGTGGCTAAGTGGTGGGGGGCATCATCAATCAGAATTCCCCCCAGAGTTAGAAGCAATGGTGCTGCCTCTGTTTGTATGGTGAGGGATTGTTTTAATGTCTGTATTAGAGATGACAACAGGCATAGTGTGTTCCTTGACTACAACCCCTATTCAGCATAAATTCCTGTGTGCAAGAATTGAACAGGATAAAAATCCTGTTAAATAAAAAATAAACAAAAAAGTTATTAGTACAGGCACCCCATATATTGTCCACAGCTAGGCGTTCACCCCTTTATTGCAATAAATGGAGTGGGCATTCCAGCATTATTGTGACTGATGGCAGGGGGAGTAGCTTTCTGTCTCGGAGGCCTTGGAAGCACCAGGACTGCCACAGAAAGAGAAAAGATCACTGCTAAAGAGACAGAAAAGATCTCTGCTAAAAGTGGCTCCTCCCATTGTTGAAGAATGCTGGGTAATTATTTTATTATTGGTCAGTATGCACCAGGTCGGTACGTTCTACGAATATTTTCCAAAAATAGGCCAACCTAGAAGTTATGTGCATGGCCAGTCTTACCCTTCCCCACTCTGCCCAAAACAAAATTTTGCCATGGACTTAGACGCTCAAGCAAAAAAGGTGGATTTTAAACACAAGGAAGAGCATGACTGCTATGGGAGGGGAAGGGTTGAGCATTTTTACAATTCAGGATTTGAGTTGGAGCAATTATTTGGTTGCCATGCCATTCTTTTTTAATTCAAATAATCTTCTTTTTAGACTTAAATGTAAATAAATATGAAAAACAAAAGCTGGTGGCAATAGGCTATTATTGTCTGTTGAAATATTGCATTTAGAAATATATTTATTACAGAGGAAAGAAAATTAGCTGTTTTCTGACCAAATTTTGCTCTAAAAATAGATCTATGGATCAGTGTACGACACGCGTAGCGAGCTGTCTATGTTCTACTGAAGTGTATTACAGGAAATCTAAATGTAATATTGTTTGACTTAGAAAATCTTTTAGTGGGAATCTGTTGTTTGCATTCTCTAGCTTTACAACCTTCATAGTTTTGTTTGGCACTTCATAATGTGTTACTCTGGAAGCAAACTGTGTAAAACTCTTGTCTAAACACCCCTTGTACTTCGGAACCTCTTTGTGTGTTCAATAAACTTTAAAATGCAAAAAGTATGGTCTATTATTTGAAACTTAGGTTTGCATCTTAAAAAAGACGAGGAAAATACTATTGCATTTTTTAGGGATCCATAAGACAGCCAGCTAGCCAGTCAGAATACACCATTTCTGCCCACCAGGAGATCTGGACACTTGACAAACGTTTTCTCCCCTCCAAATGTACAGTATAATGTCTTGTTTTACCGTCAGGCCTTGGGTTATAACAAGCAGTAACATCAAAGGAAATCCTGTGAGGACATCATTACAATCAAGGTAATTGCGAGAAGCAGGGGCATTGCTAATGCCTAGGGAAGGGAGTACCCCTTTGAAACAATAATACATACCTAATTGTGTTTGGGAGGCAATGGATTAACCAGGGTAATTGTAACAAGATTTTTATAACAAAAAAAAAAACTGGCTAATAAGGTGGCGAGTTGCTAAAACCAGGGGTGTAACTATAGGGGGAGCGACCGCACAGGGGCCCGGGAGGTCTAGGGGTGCATCATTGTTGCTCATCCACCTTATTTATCATATTTATGCTCACTTTGTATCATATAGAGAAATAAAGCATGTCTCTGCTGTTACAGTCTTTAGTTGTCTAGCTGCATAAAAGACAGAAAAAAGTTTAAGAGCCTTGAAAGGGCTCTGAATTTCTGAATTTTATTGAGAAATACATGCATCCCAACCTAAACAATCAAACCTCTCCTTTTTGTCATTGAGGGCAGTAGCATCACCACCAATAACAATATTCAAAACAAGGCTTAAAGTGGCCCAAAAGCGGCCCTGGAGTCTATAAAACTCCAGGGCTGCCCGATTCCCTCCCCCAGGACATCCAGATTTGGGATGCCCTGCTGTGTAAAACCCCCAGGTCACCCAGAAAACTCACCTTCTTCCCGATCCAACTGCGAATGCATGAACTGCTGCCATGCTATGTATTTCCGGATGGCCTGTGTGGGCGCGCACCCTGGTAGAGGGTAGCGGGGATGCAGCGAGCTCAGCTAGACTAGGCCCTCAGCTGAGCCTTAACCTGAGCCCGAATAGGAGTTCCCCCGGGAGCAAGGAGAGAAAGAACTGAAACCGGGGATAGTCAAAATCTTGAGTTTTGGTCCACTTTACATTGTAAAAGCAGAAACGCACCTGCTGTTATAATGTAATCATCCCACATATGAGGTTTTTGTGACATGTGAGTGATATCCCCCTATAATTCACGTTCCCTTTATTACTAAGGCACATGTGCACGCTGTTGGCTGCACCCTCGCTACTAAGCCTATACCCATGCCAGGCTTTTCTAAAGGATGAAGTGGTGTAATGCTTGTAGTTTTACAATTTGGGACAGATCCACCACAAAGAGAAAGACCATCATCCCTAGATATTAATATTAATAAAGGTTATTTTGGTGGTCTGTTTCTTTATTTTTCACTACTTTGGGGGTCCCAAAAAAATATGTGCAGGGGGCCAGCAATCAACCTGCCTGAAATCCCAGAAGATGACTTGCTGCCCCTCCGGCCACATAATCTACACCATGGCCACATTATCTACACCACTAATGGTGGGGGTGTTGCAGAAGAGCACGGAGGCCTACAGTCTGTTACTTTGTTCCACTATTGCCAGTTTGTTACTCTACTCCACTTATCTGATTCTAGTCAGTTACTCTACCCCTTATTTCCCAGTCTGTTATTCTGCTCCACTGTTCCCAGTCTGTGACTGTGCTTTACTATTCCCAGTCTTTTACTCTGCATAACTTTTGCCAGTTGATTATTCTGCTTACCTGTTCCCAGCCTGTGACCTTGCCTGCCTATGATTTTGCTCTGTTCCTGCCTGCCAACAGTGCAGTTCCTGGTCTGTGGCCCAATTCCCAGTCTTTCTGGCCTGTGTCTAGGTCTCTAGGCTGAGAGCTGCCTCAGGGTCCAGGGCCCCTATTCCCAGAGCCCCATTAGTGTCCGGCTATCCACTGCACAATCTGCCAGTGTTTCGGGCTCTTAGAGCAGGTCAAGCCTGATATGCTGATTTATAAGGGCTGCCTGACATGGAAAGGGATTTAGATATTAATATACAAGCTTAACTTTCTCTAAATAATTTGACTAAGCTGAAGGTTTCTCATCTCTTCAATAAATATATCTTCCATGATGCAGCTGTGACAATGACTATTATTTCCAATCAGAAAGAAGAAAAACTAGAGATTAAAGAGCATCATGCCTAGAAGCCAGCATATTTTATTTAGTTTCATCCCAAACAAAGCGAGAAAGAAAAGGGATAATGTATTCCCTCCACCTCAGCCACGGACAGGCTGTTCTATGCAGAACATTGCGCTGAATGCATTAGGGGAGACACGATGTTACCGGGAGAAGCCATATCAATCCGCTGCAAAGCACACAGACATAGCGGAAAAACACAGAAAGTCATTTATTGATAGTGTTTTATTAATATGATACTATATTTAATCAGGGCTCATTTTAACTCTGAGAAAACCTAAAACATGATATCATGTTTATATTTTCATTTTAAAAAATCAGTTCCATACACAGCTTAAATATTCCAGAATGTTGCTCATAAGAAACCCACCCTAGTTGCTTGAGTCTGACAGACTCTACAGTACAATGAATATGACTGCAGAAGCTCCTGTGTATCTACAAATAGGAAAATATAGCTTCAATATACACCGGGCCGGCTAGAGGTGGTGCTGCTTGGAAGCCGCCATCTTGCACCTGTCAGAGAGCCACATAAAAAAGGTCAGAGGGCCGCATCCAGCCCCCGGGCTTTGAGTTTGACACATGTGCTTTAGACTATACAGAGACGCAAGCAGGGAAGGGCATAACATCAAGAATCTGCCCATAGAATACCTGCCAGCTCTGTACTTTGTGCTGTTCTTCCTGAAGCAGAGCCCATTGAGCCTATTCCTGGCCCCATTCCCTGCATGATGCCAGAGCTCACTCCCACGCTGTGTGTTTTGCTGTAGTGATGGAAGCGCGCTAGAGGAATCCAGCATGGGAAGGAGATCAGGAAGCAATCCTGAAAATGGACTCTCTACATAACTCCCAATTGTCCCTAATTTGGGGGGACTGTCCCTCTTAGGAGGCCATGTCCCTGTGTCCCTCATTGTTTTTTTCTCTCTTTCTTTGAGGTTGATAAATGATTCATTCTACTATTCAAAGTGTTTATATTGTTGTAACTGTTACACTCTATTTCCTATCCATCTCGCATTGAGGGGGGTGAGGCTTAATCTAAGTTTAATTGTTCCTCTTTCCCACCCTGAAAAATTGGAAGATATGTCTCTATGTTTCTCATTAGCTACAGTCTACTTGTGTGAGCCTCTTCTCCACAGTCTCTTTGTGTGTGAGCCTCTCCTCTCTCCAGTCTCTCTGTATGTGAGTCTCTCCTATCTCCAGTCTCTCTGTATGTGAGTCTCTCCTCTCTCCAGTCTCTCTGTATGTGAGCCTCTCCTATCTCCAGTCTCTCTGTATGTGAGCCTCTCCTCTTTCCATTCTCTCTGTATGTGAGCCTCTCCTCTTTCCAGTCTCTCTGTATGTGAGCCTCTCCTCTCTCCAGTCTCTCTGTATGTGAGCCTCTCCTCTTTCCATTCTCTCTGTATGTGAGTCTCTCCTCTTTCCATTCTCTCTGTGAGTTAGTCTCTCCTCTCTCCAGTCTCTCTGTATGTGAGTCTCTCCTCTTTCCATTCTCTCTGTGAGTTAGTCTCTCCTCTCTCCAGTCTCTCTGTATGTGAGCCTCTCCTCTCTCCAGTCTCTCTGTATGTGAGCCTCTCCTCTCTCCAGTCTCTCTGTATGTGAGTCTCTCCTCTTTCCATTCTCTCTGTGAGTTAGTCTCTCCTCTCTCCAGTCTCTCTGTATGTGAGCCTCTCCTCTCTCCAGTCTCTCTGTATGTGAGCCTCGCCTCTCTCCAGTCTCTCTGTATGTGAGCCTCTCCTATCTCCAGTCTCTCTGTATGTGATCCTCTCCTATCCCCAGTTTCTCTGTATGTGAGCCTCTTCTCTCTCCAGTCTCTCTGTATGTGAGCCTCTCCTATCTCCAGTCTCTCTGTATGTGAGCCTCTCCTATCTCCAGTCTCTCTGTATGTGATCCTCTCCTATCCCCAGTCTCTCTGTATGTGAGGCTCTCCTCTCTCCAGTCTCTCTGTATGTGAGCCTCTCCTCTTTCCATTCTCTCTGTATGTGAGTCTCTCCTCTTTCCATTCTCTCTGTGAGTTAGTCTCTCCTCTCTCCAGTCTCTCTGTATGTGAGCCTCTCCTCTCTCCAGTCTCTCTGTATGTGAGTCTCTCCTCTTTCCATTCTCTCTGTATGTGAGTCTCTCCTCCCTCCAGTCTCTCTGTATGTGAGCCTCTCCTCTCTCCAGTCTCTCTGTATGTGAGTCTCTCCTATCTCCAGTCTCTCTGCATGTGAGTCTCTCCTCTTTCCATTCTCTCTGTATGTGAGTCTCTCCTCTCTCCAGTCTCTCTGTATGTGAGCCTCTCCTCTCTCCAGTCTTTCTGTATGTGAGCCTCTCCTCTCTCCAGTCTCTCTGCATGTGAGCCTCTCCTCTCTCCAGTCTTTCTGTATGTGAGTCTCTCCTCTCTCCAGTCTCTCTGTATGTGAGCCTCTCCTCTCTCCAGTCTCTCTGTATGTGAGCCTCTCCTCTCTCCAGTCTTTGTATGTGAGTCTCTCCTCTTTCCATTCTCTCTGTATGTGAGTCTCTCCTCTCTCCAGTCTCTCTGTATGTGAGCCTCTCCTCTCTCCAGTCTCAATGTATGTGAGCCTCTCCTCTCTCCAGTCTCTCTGTATGTAAGCCTCTCCTCTCTCCAGTCTCTCTGTATGTGAGCCTCTCCTCTCTCCAGTCTCTCCGTATGTGAGTCTCTCCTCTCTCCAGTCTCTCTGTATGTGAGCCTCTCCTCTCTCCAGTCTCTCTGTATGTGAGCCTCTCCTCTCTCCAGTCTCTCTGTATGTGAGCCTCTCCTCTCTCCAGTCTCTCTGTATGTGAGCCTCTCCTCTCTCCAGTCTCTTTGTATGTGAGTCTCTCCTCTTTCCATTCTCTCTGTATGTGAGTCTCTCCTCTCTCCAGTCTCTCTGTATGTGAGCCTCTCCTCTCTCCAGTCTCTCTGTATGTGAGTCTCTCCTATCTCCAGTCTCTCTGCATGTGAGCCTCTCCTCTCTCCAGTGTTTCTGTATGTGAGTCTCTCCTCTCTCCAGTCTCTCTGTATGTGAGCCTCTCCTCTCTCCAGTCTCTCTGTATGTGAGCCTCTCCTCTCTCCAGTCTTTGTATGTGAGTCTCTCCTCTTTCCATTCTCTCTGTATGTGAGTCTCTCCTCTCTCCAGTCTCTCTGTATGTGAGCCTCTCCTCTCTCCAGTCTCAATGTATGTGAGCCTCTCCTCTCTCCAGTCTCTCTGTATGTGAGCCTCTCCTCTCTCCAGTCTCTCTGTATGTGAGCCTCTCCTCTCTCCAGTCTCTCTGTATGTGAGTCTCTCCTCTCTCCAGTCTCTCTGTATGTGAGCCTCTCCTCTCTCCAGTCTCTCTGTATGTGAGTCTCTCCTCTCTCCAGTCTCTCTGTATGTGAGCCTCTCCTCTCTCCAGTCTCTCTGTATGTGAGTCTCTCCTCTCTCCAGTCTCTCTGTATGTGAACCTCTCCTCTCTCCAGTCTCTCTGTATGTGAGTTTCTCCTCTCTCCAGTCTCTCTGTATGTGAGCCACTCCTCTCTCCAGTCTCTCTGTATGTGAGCCTCTCCTCTCTCCAGTCTCTCTGTATGTGAGCCACTTATCGATCCAGTCTCTCTGTATGTGAGCCTCTCCTCTCTCCAGTCTCTCTGTATGTGAGCCTCTCCTCTCTCCAGTCTCTCTGTATGTGAGCCTCTCCTCTCTCCGGTCTCTCTGTATGTGAGCCTCTCCTCTCTCCAGTCTCTCTGTATGTGAGCCTCTCCTATGCCTATGCTCTTACTGGGTGTTGGTCTTTCCTCTCTCCAGTCTCTCTGTATGTGAGTTTCTCCTGTCTCCAGTCTCTCTGTGTGTGAGTCTCTCCTCTCTCCAGTCTCTCTGTATGTGAGCCACTTATCGCTCCAGTCTCTCTGTATGTGAGCCTCTCCTCTCTCCAGTCTCTCTGTATGTGAGCCTCTCCTCTCTCCAGTCTCTCTGTATGTGAGCCTCTCCTCTCTCCAGTCTCTCTGTATGTGAGCCTCTCCTATGCCTATGCTCTTACTGGGTGTTGGTCTTTCCTCTCTCCAGTCTCTCTGTATGTGAGTTTCTCCTGTCTCCAGTCTCTCTGTGTGTGTTTCTCCTGTCTCCAGTCTCTCTGTGTGTGAGTCTCTCCTCTCTCCAGTCTCTCTGTATGTGAGCCACTTATCGCTCCAGTCTCTCTGTATGTGAGCCTCTCCTCTCTCCAGTCTCTCTGTATGTGAGCCTCTCCTCTCTCCAGTCTCTCTGTATGTGAGCCTCTCCTATGCCTATGCTCTTACTGGGTGTTGGTCTTTCCTCTCTCCAGTCTCTCTGTATGTGAGTTTCTCCTGTCTCCAGTCTCTCTGTGTGTGAGTTTCTCCTCTCTCCAGTCTCTCTGTATGTGAGCCTCTCCTCTCTCCAGTCTCTCTGTGAGTTTCTCCTCTCTCCAGTCTCTCTGTATTTGAGCCTCTCCTCTCTCCAGTCTCTCTGTATGTGAGCCTCTCCTCTCTCCAGTCTCTCTGTATGTGAGTCTCTCCTATCTCCAGTCTCTCTGCATGTGAGCCTCTCCTCTCTCCAGTCTCTTTGTATGTGAGCCTCTCCTCTCTCCAGTCTCTCTGTATGTGAGCCTCTCCTCTCTCCAGTCTCTCTGTATGTGAGTCTCTCCTCTCTTCGGTCTCTCTGTCTGTGAGTCTCTCCTATCCCCATGCTATCTCTGTATGTGAGCCTCTCCTCTCTCCGGTCTCTCTGTATGTGAGCCTCTCATCTCTCCAGTCTCTCTGTATGTGAGTCTCTCCTGTCTCCAGTCTCTCTGTATGTGAGCCTCTCCTTTTTCCAGTCTCTCTGTATGTGAGCCTCTCCTCTCTTCGGTCTCTCTGTCTGTGAGTCTCTCCTATCCCCATGATATCTCTGTATGTGAGCCTCTCCTCTCTCCAGTCTCTCTGTATGTGAGTCTCTCATCTCTCCAGTCTCTCTGTATGTGAGTTTCTCCTCTCTCCAGTCTCTCTGTATGTGAGCCTCTCCTATCTCCAGTCTCTCTGTATGTGAGTTTCTCCTCTCTCCAGTCTCTCTGTATGTGAGCCTCTCCTCTCTCCAGTCTCTCTGTATGTGAGCCTCTCCTCTCTCCAGTCTCTCTGTATGTGAGCCTCTCCTCTCTCCAGTCTCTCTGTATGTGAGTCTCTCCTCTCTCCAGTCTCTCTGTATGTGAGTCTCTCCTCTTTCCATTCTCTCTGTGAGTTAGTCTCTTCTCTCTCCAGTATCTCTGTATGTGAGCCTATCCTCTCTCCAGTCTCTCTGTATGTGAGTCTCTCCTATCTCCAGTCTCTCTGCATGTGAGCCTCTCCTCTCTCCAGTCTTTCTGTATGTGAGTCTCTCCTCTCTCCAGTCTCTCTGTATGTGAGCCTCTCCTCTCTCCAGTCTCTCTGTATGTGAGCCTCTCCTCTCTCCAGTCTTTGTATGTGAGTCTCTCCTCTTTCCATTCTCTCTGTATGTGAGTCTCTCCTCTCTCCAGTCTCTCTGTATGTGAGTCTCTCCTCTCTCCAGTCTCTCTGTATGTGAACCTCTCCTCTCTCCAGTCTCTCTGTATGTGAGTTTCTCCTCTCTCCAGTCTCTCTGTATGTGAGCCACTCCTCTCTCCAGTCTCTCTGTATGTGAGCCTCTCCTCTCTCCAGTCTCTCTGTATGTGAGCCACTTATCGATCCAGTCTCTCTGTATGTGAGCCTCTCCTCTCTCCAGTCTCTCTGTATGTGAGCCTCTCCTCTCTCCAGTCTCTCTGTATGTGAGCCTCTCCTCTCTCCGGTCTCTCTGTATGTGAGCCTCTCCTCTCTCCAGTCTCTCTGTATGTGAGCCTCTCCTATGCCTATGCTCTTACTGGGTGTTGGTCTTTCCTCTCTCCAGTCTCTCTGTATGTGAGTTTCTCCTGTCTCCAGTCTCTCTGTGTGTGAGTCTCTCCTCTCTCCAGTCTCTCTGTATGTGAGCCACTTATCGCTCCAGTCTCTCTGTATGTGAGCCTCTCCTCTCTCCAGTCTCTCTGTATGTGAGCCTCTCCTCTCTCCAGTCTCTCTGTATGTGAGCCTCTCCTCTCTCCAGTCTCTCTGTATGTGAGCCTCTCCTATGCCTATGCTCTTACTGGGTGTTGGTCTTTCCTCTCTCCAGTCTCTCTGTATGTGAGTTTCTCCTGTCTCCAGTCTCTCTGTGTGTGTTTCTCCTGTCTCCAGTCTCTCTGTGTGTGAGTCTCTCCTCTCTCCAGTCTCTCTGTATGTGAGCCACTTATCGCTCCAGTCTCTCTGTATGTGAGCCTCTCCTCTCTCCAGTCTCTCTGTATGTGAGCCTCTCCTCTCTCCAGTCTCTCTGTATGTGAGCCTCTCCTATGCCTATGCTCTTACTGGGTGTTGGTCTTTCCTCTCTCCAGTCTCTCTGTATGTGAGTTTCTCCTGTCTCCAGTCTCTCTGTGTGTGAGTTTCTCCTCTCTCCAGTCTCTCTGTATGTGAGCCTCTCCTCTCTCCAGTCTCTCTGTGAGTTTCTCCTCTCTCCAGTCTCTCTGTATTTGAGCCTCTCCTCTCTCCAGTCTCTCTGTATGTGAGCCTCTCCTCTCTCCAGTCTCTCTGTATGTGAGTCTCTCCTATCTCCAGTCTCTCTGCATGTGAGCCTCTCCTCTCTCCAGTCTCTTTGTATGTGAGCCTCTCCTCTCTCCAGTCTCTCTGTATGTGAGCCTCTCCTCTCTCCAGTCTCTCTGTATGTGAGTCTCTCCTCTCTTCGGTCTCTCTGTCTGTGAGTCTCTCCTATCCCCATGCTATCTCTGTATGTGAGCCTCTCCTCTCTCCGGTCTCTCTGTATGTGAGCCTCTCATCTCTCCAGTCTCTCTGTATGTGAGTCTCTCCTGTCTCCAGTCTCTCTGTATGTGAGCCTCTCCTTTTTCCAGTCTCTCTGTATGTGAGCCTCTCCTCTCTTCGGTCTCTCTGTCTGTGAGTCTCTCCTATCCCCATGATATCTCTGTATGTGAGCCTCTCCTCTCTCCAGTCTCTCTGTATGTGAGTCTCTCATCTCTCCAGTCTCTCTGTATGTGAGTTTCTCCTCTCTCCAGTCTCTCTGTATGTGAGCCTCTCCTCTCTCCAGTCTCTCTGTATGTGAGTTTCTCCTCTCTCCAGTCTCTCTGTATGTGAGCCTCTCCTCTCTCCAGTCTCTCTGTATGTGAGCCTCTCCTCTCTCCAGTCTCTCTGTATGTGAGCCTCTCCTCTCTCCAGTCTCTCTGTATGTGAGTCTCTCCTCTCTCCAGTCTCTCTGTATGTGAGTCTCTCCTCTTTCCATTCTCTCTGTGAGTTAGTCTCTTCTCTCTCCAGTATCTCTGTATGTGAGCCTATCCTCTCTCCAGTCTCTCTGTATGTGAGTCTCTCCTATCTCCAGTCTCTCTGCATGTGAGCCTCTCCTCTCTCCAGTCTTTCTGTATGTGAGTCTCTCCTCTCTCCAGTCTCTCTGTATGTGAGCCTCTCCTCTCTCCAGTCTCTCTGTATGTGAGCCTCTCCTCTCTCCAGTCTTTGTATGTGAGTCTCTCCTCTTTCCATTCTCTCTGTATGTGAGTCTCTCCTCTCTCCAGTCTCTCTGTATGTGAGTCTCTCCTCTCTCCAGTCTCAATGTATGTGAGCCTCTCCTCTCTCCAGTCTCTCTGTATGTAAGCCTCTCCTCTCTCCAGTCTCTCTGTATGTGAGCCTCTCCTCTCTCCAGTCTCTCTGTATGTGACTCTCTCCTCTCTCCAGTCTCTCTGTATGTGAGCCTCTCCTCTCTCCAGTCTCTCTGTATGTGAGTCTCTCCTCTCTCCAGTCTCTCTGTATGTGAGACTCTCCTCTCTCCAGTCTCTCTGTATGTGAACCTCTCCTCTCTCCAGTCTCTCTGTATGTGAGCCTCTCCTCTCTCCAGTCTCTCTGTATGTGAGTCTCTCCTCTCTCCAGTCTCTCTGTATGTGAGTCTCTCCTCTTTCCATTCTCTCTGTGAGTTAGTCTCTCCTTTCTCCAGTCTCTCTGTATGTGAGCCTCTCCTCTCTCCAGTCTCTCTGTATGTGAGCCTCTCCTCTCTCCAGTCTCTCTGTATGTGAGCCTCTCCTATCTCCAGTCTCTCTGTATGTGATCCTCTCCTATCCCCAGTTTCTCTGTATGTGAGCCTCTCCTCTCTCCAGTCTCTCTGTATGTGAGCCTCTCCTATCTCCAGTCTCTCTGTATGTGAGCCTCTCCTATCTCCAGTCTCTCTGTATGTGATCCTCTCCTATCCCCAGTCTCTCTGTATGTGAGGCTCTCCTCTCTCCAGTCTCTCTGTATGTGAGCCTCTCCTCTTTCCATTCTCTCTGTATGTGAGTCTCTCCTCTTTCCATTCTCTCTGTGAGTTAGTCTCTCCCCTCTCCAGTCTCTCTGTATGTGAGCCTCTCCTCTCTCCAGTCTCTCTGTATGTGAGTCTCTCCTCTTTCCATTCTCTCTGTATGTGAGTCTCTCCTCTCTCCAGTCTCTCTGTATGTGAGCCTCTCCTCTCTCCAGTCTCTCTGTATGTGAGTCTCTCCTATCTCCAGTCTCTCTGCATGTGAGCCTCTCCTCTCTCCAGTCTTTCTGTATGTGAGTCTCTCCTCTCTCCAGTCTCTCTGTATGTGAGCCTCTCCTCTCTCCAGTCTCTCTGTATGTGAGCCTCTCCTCTCTCCAGTCTCTTTGTATGTGAGTCTCTCCTCTTTCCATTCTCTCTGTATGTGAGTCTCTCCTCTCTCCAGTCTCTCTGTATGTGAGCCTCTCCTCTCTCCAGTCTCTCTGTATGTGAGTCTCTCCTATCTCCAGTCTCTCTGCATGTGAGCCTCTCCTCTCTCCAGTCTTTCTGTATGTGAGTCTCTCCTCTCTCCAGTCTCTCTGTATGTGAGCCTCTCCTCTCTCCAGTCTCTCTGTATGTGAGCCTCTCCTCTCTCCAGTCTTTGTATGTGAGTCTCTCCTCTTTCCATTCTCTCTGTATGTGAGTCTCTCCTCTCTCCAGTCTCTCTGTATGTGAGCCTCTCCTCTCTCCAGTCTCAATGTATGTGAGCCTCTCCTCTCTCCAGTCTCTCTGTATGTGAGCCTCTCCTCTCTCCAGTCTCTCTGTATGTGAGCCTCTCCTCTCTCCAGTCTCTCTGTATGTGAGTCTCTCCTCTCTCCAGTCTCTCTGTATGTGAGCCTCTCCTCTCTCCAGTCTCTCTGTATGTGAGTCTCTCCTCTCTCCAGTCTCTCTGTATGTGAGCCTCTCCTCTCTCCAGTCTCTCTGTATGTGAGTCTCTCCTCTCTCCAGTCTCTCTGTATGTGAACCTCTCCTCTCTCCAGTCTCTCTGTATGTGAGTTTCTCCTCTCTCCAGTCTCTCTGTATGTGAGCCACTCCTCTCTCCAGTCTCTCTGTATGTGAGCCTCTCCTCTCTCCAGTCTCTCTGTATGTGAGCCACTTATCGATCCAGTCTCTCTGTATGTGAGCCTCTCCTCTCTCCAGTCTCTCTGTATGTGAGCCTCTCCTCTCTCCAGTCTCTCTGTATGTGAGCCTCTCCTCTCTCCGGTCTCTCTGTATGTGAGCCTCTCCTCTCTCCAGTCTCTCTGTATGTGAGCCTCTCCTATGCCTATGCTCTTACTGGGTGTTGGTCTTTCCTCTCTCCAGTCTCTCTGTATGTGAGTCTCTCCTCTCTCCAGTCTCTCTGTATGTGAGCCACTTATCGCTCCAGTCTCTCTGTATGTGAGCCTCTCCTCTCTCCAGTCTCTCTGTATGTGAGCCTCTCCTCTCTCCAGTCTCTCTGTATGTGAGCCTCTCCTATGCCTATGCTCTTACTGGGTGTTGGTCTTTCCTCTCTCCAGTCTCTCTGTATGTGAGTTTCTCCTGTCTCCAGTCTCTCTGTGTGTGTTTCTCCTGTCTCCAGTCTCTCTGTGTGTGAGTCTCTCCTCTCTCCAGTCTCTCTGTATGTGAGCCACTTATCGCTCCAGTCTCTCTGTATGTGAGCCTCTCCTCTCTCCAGTCTCTCTGTATGTGAGCCTCTCCTCTCTCCAGTCTCTCTGTATGTGAGCCTCTCCTATGCCTATGCTCTTACTGGGTGTTGGTCTTTCCTCTCTCCAGTCTCTCTGTATGTGAGTTTCTCCTGTCTCCAGTCTCTCTGTGTGTGAGTTTCTCCTCTCTCCAGTCTCTCTGTATGTGAGCCTCTCCTCTCTCCAGTCTCTCTGTGAGTTTCTCCTCTCTCCAGTCTCTCTGTATGTGAGCCTCTCCTCTCTCCAGTCTCTCTGTATGTGAGCCTCTCCTCTCTCCAGTCTCTCTGTATGTGAGTCTCTCCTATCTCCAGTCTCTCTGCATGTGAGCCTCTCCTCTCTCCAGTCTCTTTGTATGTGAGCCTCTCCTCTCTCCAGTCTCTCTGTATGTGAGCCTCTCCTCTCTCCAGTCTCTCTGTATGTGAGTCTCTCCTCTCTTCGGTCTCTCTGTCTGTGAGTCTCTCCTATCCCCATGCTATCTCTGTATGTGAGCCTCTCCTCTCTCCGGTCTCTCTGTATGTGAGCCTCTCATCTCTCCAGTCTCTCTGTATGTGAGTCTCTCCTGTCTCCAGTCTCTCTGTATGTGAGCCTCTCCTTTTTCCAGTCTCTCTGTATGTGAGCCTCTCCTCTCTTCGGTCTCTCTGTCTGTGAGTCTCTCCTATCCCCATGATATCTCTGTATGTGAGCCTCTCCTCTCTCCAGTCTCTCTGTATGTGAACCTCTCCTCTCTCTAGTCTCTCTGTATGTGAGTTTCTCCTCTCTCCAGTCTCTCTGTATGTGAGCCTCTCCTATCTCCAGTCTCTCTGTATGTGAGCCTCTCCTCTCTCCAGTCTCTCTGTATGTGAGCCTCTCCTCTCTCCAGTCTCTCTGTATGTGAGCCTCTCCTCTCTCCAGTCTCTCTGTATGTGAGCCTCTCCTCTCTCCAGTCTCTCTGTATGTGAGTCTCTCCTCTCTCCAGTCTCTCTGTATGTGAGTCTCTCCTCTTTCCATTCTCTCTGTGAGTTAGTCTCTTCTCTCTCCAGTCTCTCTGTATGTGAGCCTATCCTCTCTCCAGTCTCTCTGTATGTGAGTCTCTCCTATCTCCAGTCTCTCTGCATGTGAGCCTCTCCTCTCTCCAGTCTTTCTGTATGTGAGTCTCTCCTCTCTCCAGTCTCTCTGTATGTGAGCCTCTCCTCTCTCCAGTCTCTCTGTATGTGAGCCTCTCCTCTCTCCAGTCTTTGTATGTGAGTCTCTCCTCTTTCCATTCTCTCTGTATGTGAGTCTCTCCTCTCTCCAGTCTCTCTGTATGTGAGTCTCTCCTCTCTCCAGTCTCAATGTATGTGAGCCTCTCCTCTCTCCAGTCTCTCTGTATGTAAGCCTCTCCTCTCTCCAGTCTCTCTGTATGTGAGCCTCTCCTCTCTCCAGTCTCTCTGTATGTGACTTTCTCCTCTCTCCAGTCTCTCTGTATGTGAGCCTCTCCTCTCTCCAGTCTCTCTGTATGTGAGTCTCTCCTCTCTCCAGTCTCTCTGTATGTGAGCCTCTCCTCTCTCCAGTCTCTCTGTATGTGAACCTCTCCTCTCTCCAGTCTCTCTGTATGTGAGCCTCTCCTCTCTCCAGTCTCTCTGTATGTGAGTCTCTCCTCTCTCCAGTCTCTCTGTATGTGAGTCTCTCCTCTTTCCATTCTCTCTGTGAGTTAGTCTCTCCTTTCTCCAGTCTCTCTGTATGTGAGCCTCTCCTCTCTCCAGTCTCTCTGTATGTGAGCCTCTCCTCTCTCCAGTCTCTCTGTATGTGAGCCTCTCCTATCTCCAGTCTCTCTGTATGTGATCCTCTCCTATCCCCAGTTTCTCTGTATGTGAGCCTCTCCTCTCTCCAGTCTCTCTGTATGTGAGCCTCTCCTATCTCCAGTCTCTCTGTATGTGAGCCTCTCCTATCTCCAGTCTCTCTGTATGTGATCCTCTCCTATCCCCAGTCTCTCTGTATGTGAGGCTCTCCTCTCTCCAGTCTCTCTGTATGTGAGCCTCTCCTCTTTCCATTCTCTCTGTATGTGAGTCTCTCCTCTTTCCATTCTCTCTGTGAGTTAGTCTCTCCTCTCTCCAGTCTCTCTGTATGTGAGCCTCTCCTCTCTCCAGTCTCTCTGTATGTGAGTCTCTCCTCTTTCCATTCTCTCTGTATGTGAGTCTCTCCTCTCTCCAGTCTCTCTGTATGTGAGCCTCTCCTCTCTCCAGTCTCTCTGTATGTGAGCCTCTCTTCTCTCCAGTCTCTCTGTATGTGAGCCTCTCCTCTCTCCAGTCTCTCTGTATGTGAGCCTCTCCTCTCTCCAGTCTCTTTGTATGTGAGTCTCTCCTCTTTCCATTCTCTCTGTATGTGAGTCTCTCCTCTCTCCAGTCTCTCTGTATGTGAGCCTCTCCTCTCTCCAGTCTCTCTGTATGTGAGTCTCTCCTATCTCCAGTCTCTCTGCATGTGAGCCTCTCCTCTCTCCAGTCTTTCTGTATGTGAGTCTCTCCTCTCTCCAGTCTCTCTGTATGTGAGCCTCTCCTCTCTCCAGTCTTTGTATGTGAGTCTCTCCTCTTTCCATTCTCTCTGTATGTGAGTCTCTCCTCTCTCCAGTCTCTCTGTATGTGAGCCTCTCCTCTCTCCAGTCTCAATGTATGTGAGCCTCTCCTCTCTCCAGTCTCTCTGTATGTGAGCCTCTCCTCTCTCCAGTCTCTCTGTATGTGAGCCTCTCCTCTCTCCAGTCTCTCTGTATGTGAGTCTCTCCTCTCTCCAGTCTCTCTGTATGTGAGCCTCTCCTCTCTCCAGTCTCTCTGTATGTGAGTCTCTCCTCTCTCCAGTCTCTCTGTATGTGAGCCTCTCCTCTCTCCAGTCTCTCTGTATGTGAGTCTCTCCTCTCTCCAGTCTCTCTGTATGTGAACCTCTCCTCTCTCCAGTCTCTCTGTATGTGAGTTTCTCCTCTCTCCAGTCTCTCTGTATGTGAGCCACTCCTCTCTCCAGTCTCTCTGTATGTGAGCCTCTCCTCTCTCCAGTCTCTCTGTATGTGAGCCACTTATCGATCCAGTCTCTCTGTATGTGAGCCTCTCCTCTCTCCAGTCTCTCTGTATGTGAGCCTCTCCTTTCTCCAGTCTCTCTGTATGTGAGCCTCTCCTCTCTCCGGTCTCTCTGTATGTGAGCCTCTCCTCTCTCCAGTCTCTCTGTATGTGAGCCTCTCCTATGCCTATGCTCTTACTGGGTGTTGGTCTTTCCTCTCTCCAGTCTCTCTGTATGTGAGTTTCTCCTGTCTCCAGTCTCTCTGTGTGTGAGTCTCTCCTCTCTCCAGTCTCTCTGTATGTGAGCCACTTATCGCTCCAGTCTCTCTGTATGTGAGCCTCTCCTCTCTCCAGTCTCTCTGTATGTGAGCCTCTCCTCTCTCCAGTCTCTCTGTATGTGAGCCTCTCCTATGCCTATGCTCTTACTGGGTGTTGGTCTTTCCTCTCTCCAGTCTCTCTGTATGTGAGTTTCTCCTGTCTCCAGTCTCTCTGTGTGTGTTTCTCCTGTCTCCAGTCTCTCTGTGTGTGAGTCTCTCCTCTCTCCAGTCTCTCTGTATGTGAGCCACTTATCGCTCCAGTCTCTCTGTATGTGAGCCTCTCCTCTCTCCAGTCTCTCTGTATGTGAGCCTCTCCTCTCTCCAGTCTCTCTGTATGTGAGCCTCTCCTATGCCTATGCTCTTACTGGGTGTTGGTCTTTCCTCTCTCCAGTCTCTCTGTATGTGAGTTTCTCCTGTCTCCAGTCTCTCTGTGTGTGAGTTTCTCCTCTCTCCAGTCTCTCTGTATGTGAGCCTCTCCTCTCTCCAGTCTCTCTGTGAGTTTCTCCTCTCTCCAGTCTCTCTGTATGTGAGCCTCTCCTCTCTCCAGTCTCTCTGTATGTGAGTCTCTCCTATCTCCAGTCTCTCTGCATGTGAGCCTCTCCTCTCTCCAGTCTCTTTGTATGTGAGCCTCTCCTCTCTCCAGTCTCTCTGTATGTGAGCCTCTCCTCTCTCCAGTCTCTCTGTATGTGAGTCTCTCCTCTCTTCGGTCTCTCTGTCTGTGAGTCTCTCCTATCCCCATGCTATCTCTGTATGTGAGCCTCTCCTCTCTCCGGTCTCTCTGTATGTGAGCCTCTCATCTCTCCAGTCTCTCTGTATGTGAGTCTCTCCTGTCACCAGTCTCTCTGTATGTGAGCCTCTCCTTTTTCCAGTCTCTCTGTATGTGAGCCTCTCCTCTCTTCGGTCTCTCTGTCTGTGAGTCTCTCCTATCCCCATGATATCTCTGTATGTGAGCCTCTCCTCTCTCCAGTCTCTCTGTATGTGAACCTCTCCTCTCTCTAGTCTCTCTGTATGTGAGTTTCTCCTCTCTCCAGTCTCTCTGTATGTGAGCCTCTCCTATCTCCAGTCTCTCTGTATGTGAGTTTCTCCTCTCTCCAGTCTCTCTGTATGTGAGCCTCTCCTCTCTCCAGTCTCTCTGTATGTGAGCCTCTCCTCTCTCCAGTCTCTCTGTATGTGAGCCTCTCCTCTCTCCAGTCTCTCTGTATGTGAGTCTCTCCTCTCTCCAGTCTCTCTGTATGTCAGTCTCTCCTCTCTCCAGTCTCTCTGTATGTGAGCCTCTCCTATCTCCAGTCTCTCTGTATGTGATCCTCTCCTATCCCCAGTTTCTCTGTATGTGAGCCTCTCCTCTCTCCAGTCTCTCTGTATGTGAGCCTCTCCTATCTCCAGTCTCTCTGTATGTGAGCCTCTCCTATCTCCAGACTCTCTGTATGTGATCCTCTCCTATCCCCAGTCTCTCTGTATGTGAGGCTCTCCTCTCTCCAGTCTCTCTGTATGTGAGCCTCTCCTCTTTCCATTCTCTCTGTATGTGAGTCTCTCCTCTTTCCATTCTCTCTGTGAGTTAGTCTCTCCTCTCTCCAGTCTCTCTGTATGTGAGCCTCTCCTCTCTCCAGTCTCTCTGTATGTGAGTCTCTCCTATCTCCAGTCTCTCTGCATGTGAGCCTCTCCTCTCTCCAGTCTTTCTGTATGTGAGTCTCTCATCTCTCCAGTCTCTCTGTATGTGAGCCTCTCCTCTCTCCAGTCTCTCTGTATGTGAGCCTCTCCTCTCTCCAGTCTCTTTGTATGTGAGTCTCTCCTCTTTCCATTCTCTCTGTATGTGAGTCTCTCCTCTCTCCAGTCTCTCTGTATGTGAGCCTCTCCTCTCTCCAGTCTCTCTGTATGTGAGCCTCTCCTATCCCCAGTCTCTCTGCATGTGAGCCTCTCCTCTCTCCAGTCTTTCTGTATGTGAGTCTCTCCTCTCTCCAGTCTCTCTGTATGTGAGCCTCTCCTCTCTCCAGTCTCTCTGTATGTGAGCCTCTCCTCTCTCCAGTCTCTCTGTTTGTGAGCCTCTCCTCTCTCCGGTCTCTCTGTATGTGAGCCTCTCCTCTCTCCAGTCTCTCTGTATGTGAGCCTCTCCTCTCTCCAGTCTCTTTGTATGTGAGTCTCTCCTCTTTCCATTCTCTCTGTATGTGAGTCTCTCCTCTCTCCAGTCTCTCTGTATGTGAGCCTCTCCTCTCTCCAGTCTCTCTGTATGTGAGCCTCTCCTATCTCCAGTCTCTCTGCATGTGAGCCTCTCCTCTCTCCAGTCTTTCTGTATGTGAGTCTCTCCTCTCTCCAGTCTCTCTGTATGTGAGCCTCTCCTCTCTCCAGTCTCTCTGCATGTGAGCCTCTCCTCTCTCCAGTCTTTCTGTATGTGAGTCTCTCCTCTCTCCAGTCTCTCTGTATGTGAGCCTCTCCTCTCTCCAGTCTCTCTGTATGTGAGTCTCTCCTCTCTTCGGTCTCTCTGTCTGTGAGTCTCTCCTATCCCCATGATATCTCTGTATGTGAGCCTCTCCTCTCTCCAGTCTCTCTGTATGTGAGCCTCTCCTCTCTCCGGTCTCTCTGTATGTGAGCCTCTCCTCTCTCCAGTCTCTCTGTATGTGAGCCTCTCCTATGCCTATGCTCTTACTGGGTGTTGGTCTTTTCTCTCTCCAGTCTCTCTGTATGTGAGTTTCTCCTCTCTCCAGTCTCTCTGTGTGTGAGTCTCTCCTCTCTCCAGTCTCTCTGTATGTGAGCCACTTATCGCTCCAGTCTCTCTGTATGTGAGCCTCTCCTCTCTCCAGTCTCTCTGTATGTGAGCCTCTCCTCTCTCCAGTCTCTCTGTATGTGAGCCTCTCCTATGCCTATGCTCTTACTGGGTGTTGGTCTTTCCTCTCTCCAGTCTCTCTGTATGTGAGTTTCTCCTGTCTCCAGTCTCTCTGTGTGTGAGTTTCTCCTGTATCCAGTCTCTCTGTGTGTGAGTCTCTCCTCTCTCCAGTCTCTCTGTATGTGAGCCACTTATCGCTCCAGTCTCTCTGTATGTGAGCCTCTCCTCTCTCCAGTCTCTCTGTATGTGAGCCTCTCCTCTCTCCAGTCTCTCTGTATGTGAGCCTCTCCTATGCCTATGCTCTTACTGGGTGTTGGTCTTTCCTCTCTCCAGTCTCTCTGTATGTGAGTTTCTCCTGTCTCCAGTCTCTCTGTGTGTGAGTTTCTCCTGTCTCCAGTCTCTCTGTGTGTGAGTTTCTCCTCTCTCCAGTCTCTCTGTATGTGAGCCTCTCCTCTCTCCAGTCTCTCTGTGAGTTTCTCCTCTCTCCAGTCTCTCTGTATGTGAGCCTCTCCTCTCTCCAGTCTCTCTGTATGTGAGCCTCTCCTCTCTCCAGTCTCTCTGTATGTGAGTCTCTCCTATCTCCAGTCTCTCTGCATGTGAGCCTCTCCTCTCTCCAGTCTCTTTGTATGTGAGCCTCTCCTCTCTCCAGTCTCTCTGTATGTGAGCCTCTCCTCTCTCCAGTCTCTCTGTATGTGAGTCTCTCCTCTCTTCGGTCTCTCTGTCTGTGAGTCTCTCCTATCCCCATGCTATCTCTGTATGTGAGCCTCTCCTCTCTCCGGTCTCTCTGTATGTGAGCCTCTCATCTCTCCAGTCTCTCTGTATGTGAGTCTCTCCTGTCTCCAGTCTCTCTGTATGTGAGCCTCTCCTTTTTCCAGTCTCTCTGTATGTGAGCCTCTCCTCTCTTCGGTCTCTCTGTCTGTGAGTCTCTCCTATCCCCATGATATCTCTGTATGTGAGCCTCTCCTCTCTCCAGTCTCTCTGTATGTGAACCTCTCCTCTCTCTAGTCTCTCTGTATGTGAGTTTCTCCTCTCTCCAGTCTCTCTGTATGTGAGCCTCTCCTATCTCCAGTCTCTCTGTATGTGAGTTTCTCCTCTCTCCAGTCTCTCTGTATGTGAGCCTCTCCTCTCTCCAGTCTCTCTGTATGTGAGCCTCTCCTCTCTCCAGTCTCTCTGTATGTGAGCCTCTCCTCTCTCCAGTCTCTCTGTATGTGAGTCTCTCCTCTCTCCAGTCTCTCTGTATGTGAGCCTCTTCTCTCTCCAGTCTCTCTTTATTTGAGTCTCTCCTGTCTCCAGTCTCTCTGTATGTGAGCCTCTCCTCTCTCCAGTCTCTCTTTATTTGAGTCTCTCCTGTCTCCAGTTTCTCTGTATGTGAGCTTCTCCTATCTCCAGTCTCTCTGTATGTGAGTCTCTTCTGTCTCCAGTTTCTCTGTATGTGAGCCTCTCCTCTCTCCAGTCTCTCTGTATGTGAGCCTCTCCTCTCTCCAGTCTCTCTGTATGTGAGCCTCTCCTCTCTCCAGTCTCTCTGTATGTGAGCCTCTCCTCTCTCCAGTCTCTCTGTATTTGAGTCTCTCCTGTCTCCAGTCTCTCTGTATGTGAGCCTCTCCTCTCTCCAGTCTCTCTGTATGTGAGCCTCTCCTATCTCCAGTCTCTCTGTATGTGAGCCTCTCCTCTCTCCAGTCTCTCTTTATTTGAGTCTCTCCTGTCTTCAGTTTCTCTGTATGTGAGCTTCTCCTCTCTCTAGTCTCTCTGTATGTGAGTCTCTTCTGTCTCTAGTCTCTCTGTATGTGAGCCTCTCCTCTCTCCAGTCTCTCTGTATGTGAGCCTCTCCTCTCTCCAGTCTCTCTGTATGTGAGCCTCTCCTCTCTCCACTCTCTCTGTATGTGAGTCTCTCCTCTCTCCAGTCTCTCTGTATGTGAGCCTCTCCTATCTCCAGTCTCTCTGTATGTGAGCCTCTCCTCTCTCCAGTCTCTCTTTATTTGAGTCTCTCCTGTCTTCAGTTTCTCTGTATGTGAGCTTCTCCTCTCTCCAGTCTCTCTGTATGTGAATCTCTTCTGTCTCTAGTCTCTCTGTATGTGAGCCTCTCCTCTCTCCAGTCTCTCTGTATGTGAGCCCCTCCTCTCTCCAGTCTCTCTGTATGTGAGCCTCTCCTCTCTCCAGTCTCTCTGTATGTGAGCTTCTCCTCTCTCCAGTCTCTCTGTATTTGAGTCTCTCCTGTCTCCAGTCTCTCTGTATGTGAGTTTCTCCTGTCTCCAGCCTCTCTGTATGTGAGCCTCTCCTCTCTCCAGTCTCTCTGTATGTGAGCCTCTCCTCTCTCCAGTCTCTCTTTATTTGAGTCTCTCCTGTCTCCAGTTTCTCTGTATGTGAGCTTCTCCTCTCTCCAGTCTCTCTGTATGTGAGTCTCTTCTGTCTCCAGTCTCTCTGTATGTGAGCCTCTCCTCTCTCCAGTCTCTCTGTATGTGAGCCTCTCCTCTCTCCAGTCTCTCTGTATGTGAGCCTCTCCTCTCTCCAGTCTCTCTGTATGTGAGCCTCTCCTCTCTCCACTCTCTCTGTATGTGAGTCTCTCCTCTCTCCAGTCTCTCTGTATGTGAGCCCCTCCTCTCTCCAGTCTCTCTGTATGTGAGCCTCTCCTCTCTCCAGTCTCTCTGTATGTGAGCTTCTCCTCTCTCCAGTCTCTCTGTATGTGAGTTTCTCCTCTCTCCAGTCTCTCTGTATGTGAGCCTCTCCTCTCTCCAGTCTCTCTGTATGTGAGCCTCTCCTCTCTCCACTCTCTCTGTATGTGAGTCTCTCCTCTCTCCAGTCTCTCTGTATGTGAGCCCCTCCTCTCTCCAGTCTCTCTGTATGTGAGCCTCTCCTCTCTCCAGTCTCTCTGTATGTGAGCTTCTCCTCTCTCCAGTCTCTCTGTATTTGAGTCTCTCCTGTCTCCAGTCTCTCTGTATGTGAGTTTCTCCTGTCTCCAGCCTCTCTGTATGTGAGCCTCTCCTCTCTCCAGTCTCTCTGTATGTGAGCCCCTCCTCTCTCCAGTCTCTCTGTATGTGAGCCTCTCCTCTCTCCAGTCTCTCTGTATGTGAGCTTCTCCTCTCTCCAGTCTCTCTGTATTTGAGTCTCTCCTGTCTCCAGTCTCTCTGTATGTGAGTTTCTCCTGTCTCCAGCCTCTCTGTATGTGAACCTCTCCTCTCCCCAGTCTCTCTGTATGTGAGTTTCTCCTGTCTCCAGTCTCTCTGTATGTGATCTTCTCCTCTCTCCAGTCTCTCTGTATGTGAGCCTCTCCTCTATCCAGTCTCTCTGTATGTGAGTTTCTCCTATCCCCGGTCTCTCTGTATGTGAGCCTCTCCTCTCTCCAGTCTCTCTGTATGTGAGCCTCTCCTCTATCCAGTCTCTCTGTATGTGAGTTTCTCCTATCCCCGGTCTCTCTGTATGTGAGCCTCTCCTCTCTCCAGTCTCTCTGTATGTGAGTTTCTCCTATCCCCGGTCTCTCTGTATGTGAGCCTCTCCTATCCCCATGCTCTCTCTGAGTGTGGGTCTCTCCTTTCCCCAGTCTCTGTCTGTGTGAACCACTCCTTCCTCTATTCACTCTGTGTGAGTCTCTCCTCTCCCCAGTCTCTGTGTGAACCTCTCCTTCTCCCAGCCTTTCTTTTTGAGCATGTGTGCTGCACATTATAAAGAGGACCAACCAGAGATGCTTCACTGTGAAAACTCACTGGGATCGCTCACAAACACCTGTCCCAGGGCTCAAAAGTCAGGATTTTCACTTATCTGCTTATATGGGCATCCCAATTTAGGTGCAACCGTGTGTGGAATCCTAGGGATCGCTTGCATTCTTACCACACTCCTACACCGCAAGCACAAGCTTCCAGAGCATCAGAAAAAAATTCCCATGTATTTTTACCAAACAATCTATTATGATTGAATGCATGGACGGGCACTCGAATCCGGCTTTGCATGCCCATGCGGGGCATTCACAGGAGCATGCATCAGCTGGAGGGATGCTGCTGTGACCTACATCAAAAATGTTTATTTAATAGGGGCCAACATGATGGTGTATGTACTGATGCCTGGAACCATGGTCCTGAGCCCTCCTAAACACAGGCTTCTAATAAGCAGTGAGTAAGCCTTTTTTGCCTTTTATCCTCGGTTAATATAAATAAATGCTTGCAGAATGATGCTGTGATCCTTTTGTGTTGTAAATGGTGCTGATTATCTATGCATGATGGTGAGGAGCCACAGAGGTTACACTCCATTACATTGACCTGGCAACCCTGGCATAATTTAATAAATATCTGAGGGCACCAGCCAGCCCGCTCGTATAACCTTGTAGAATGTAAATGGACTGGCTCTGCGAATGGGATGTGCTTTGGTTTTATAATGTGTTCATGATGTTTATGTCTAAAAAGATTCCTTGTGTCCCCAGCATTTTGTAGTGTATTTATTCAGACAGACACAACCTTGAAGCCCACGTTCATAAAGCTGGCCTCAGTGCTGCATAATATTGCCACCACAAGGTAACAATCAGTTCTAGAATCATCCTCTTTTCTATTGTGATGCAGATTGTCCTAATTTTTTTTTTGGGGGGGGGGGGGCGGGGAACATTTTGTTTCTGCACCAGAATTCAAGATACTATATGTGTATGTGTGGAATGAGGGGGGGGATTGTTGTCTCTAGAAAGCAGAGCTTATACAGCCAAATGCCTCCAAAATTCACAGGGTGTACTTTGAGTTGCAGCCCTTCTATTTCAGAGGAGCTCTCGTACTGATATCAGTGTGTGTCTCCGCTGCCGGTCATGAGAGGGCAGGCTTTCTTATTGATTGGCATCAGGGGGTTCATCACATGAGCCTCCACGGCTATTGTACACACATCAGTGCTGCAAGTAATACAACTCAGGCTGGGAGTATTAAAATTGTGCGCTGCTGTCTCTCTCCATCACACTGTACAGTGTAACAAGCAGGAATAATCACCTGCTGTGTTACATTGCAGACAGACAGGCCTGTGGCTGCTATACATTATAACAAGAACAGGACTCTACTGTGTTACATTGTATAGAAACCTGAATATGCTATTGCAAATACCTAAACAAGTAGGGGTGTCTGCGGTAATCCACTACAAGGGGACCTCTAGTTTCGTGACCCCGACCTCCTAAATATGTAACAATTGAATTTATGCTGATGCGGACCCAGGGTTTATTCAATGTAGGAGGCAACAAGTATTGTCGGGCCTAGGCAAGCCACAGCCTGCTAAATGGAAACCTCTGGGTTCGACCCCGCCATAATGCAAATGAAAGGTTTTTTACCATAAATGCTAAATTTTTTCCTCCCCTATTTTTCCTATCTAGGATTTCTGCTGCTTAATTACTTCATCGCTTAAAAAAAATTTGTCTTTGGGTCAAGAATGGCACAGAAGAAGCCCGTGTGGCAAAACTAGTCCTCCTGTACCCATTATTGTATTTCTTACTAGCTGCTATAATCAATGTATCTTCCATTGTATTCTCTCCCAAGTGACTATCATATGAATACAAAGCACTGTTTTTATTGGAAGTGTATAACTTTTGAAAGCACTGAGGAGTATTGTGTCTCCTCATAGCTTACAACAAATGATTTTAATGTTACAATAAATATCAATGACATTTAAAATTTATGGTAAAAAACCTTTCATTTGCATTATGGCGGGGTCGAACCCAGAGGTTTCCATTTAGCAGGTTGTGGCTTGCCTAGGCCCGACCATACTTGTTGCCTCCTATGCTATTACAACCAAAGCAACTGACTCAGAATTCAGTATCTTTAGTACTAGGCCTGGACACAAGAAAGGCTCCTTTCCCATTGGAGTAACTCCCTCAACCCCATCATCAAACTACTTGAGAGATTAAATTGATTATGTTATTTTCAACATTATTAATCCTTAAAGGCAGAGTCAAGGTGAAGCACATGATCATTTTTTGTCCTCTGCAGCACTTCTGTCCTAGTCCTGTAGTATAAAACTTGCTGGATCCAGAGATTGGGTCCTGTGGCATGCAGGCCTGACCTCTATCATAAACACCCCCCCCCCCCAACTCACTGTGACTGACATGAAGACAATTCATCCCTGAGGTCATTGGTTAGGGTGAATGGCACTGAACTCGATCTCCAGACCTAGTTAGCTTTATACCACTGCACTGCAAAGTACAAAAGGTGAGTATGTATTTGTTCTGTGTTTCTGTGTCTTGTCTGGACAGATCCTTTAAAGCATGTGAAAACCTGCTTGGCATGGCCCTGGAATCTAAAAGACTCAAGGGCCAGTCGCTAGCCTGCCCCACAAGACATCCGCTGTGTGACACCCCCCGGTAAACTCATCTGTTCTGGGGGCTTCTGCAACATCGCCGGCTGCTGCTTCTCCCTTTCTGAATGGCTGGGGACAGGAGCGTGTGCGACTGTTGTCACAGGGAAGCGCACCCCAGCCCAGAGATGCTGGAGATGTAGTTGCCACATCGCTTGGTAGCCATCTGCAAAGGTGAGTTTTGCAGGTGACTCCCAGGAGCTTAACACAGTGGGACATCCTGACTTGGGATGCACCAGGCAGAGAGCCAGTGATTGCACATGGCTTTGTTCCATTTTAACCAAAGGATTTAGGAGCCATTTGATAAGCATGAGTGAACATGGGTCACTGCTAAGCATGAAAATGAACCACAGGTCCTGCGTTTTGTTCCATGCTACAGGGCAGCCTGAACTGGGATTCCCTGCTATGTGAAACCTTCCAGAATGCCCGTACAAACTCAACTTCCATGGTCCTATGCCGTATGTGCATGCTCTCGCCCGATCAGAGCTATTTGCCATGCATATGTAATGCTCGGCTTTATCATATCATTTGGTTATTTCTCTGCACCCCCTCTCAGATATGGACTTTCAAGTCACTCAGTGTCCAATCCTTCTGCATTTTATTTAATTTCCAGCTGTCTCTCCTTGACGCTACTTGAAATCAAAAGCATCCTGGGTTTCACAAATATCAAGTTAATTTACTAAAGTGGGAATACTTTATTCATTTAGGAAGAAATTAAAAGTATTACTTTTAATTAGTCTGTTGATTTTGTTGCCAAAATTGAAAAGTGACATTATCAGAGAATTAATGTAATAGTCTTGATACTATCTAGACTGCATTTCTGTGCATCTTGTCAATAGACTAATGAGTAAGCACAACAGCCAATATAGATTCTCATTGTTTGATGTTGTAACGACCTGTGGTGACGTTGCATGCTGGGCAAGATGTCTCATTTATTTTTATGTTGGTACTATGTCATATTGATGAAAATCAGGCTAAAAGATAAATATCACATATGATAAAAAGGATTTATAATGTAAGTGAAAGTAATCACAAATAACAGGGTGTCAGGAGGCAGGTTTGACAGGCAGGGCAATAAATTGTTTGCCCAACATAAACAGATATTAAACTCCACAGGCAGTAACACAGAGGTTCGTAACTTTATTGGCAGGGGGTGAGCAACCTCCTTGTCTGATCCAAGAGCGAGCATCGTACATGACATAAAGGACATAAGACGCAGCTTACATCTTGTGACAATTCAATATTCTGCTGTCAACATCTCACAAATTAATAACAGCCGGGTGTCTTTTTCTTTTCTGGCAGGTTTGGGTTATTAAAAATCTGTCATAGTTTGTAAACATGTCCTTAAAGTGATTTCCCAAGGCCGACATCATCCCTCAGTGTATTGCAGAGAAGTCATTACATGTACGTCTCAGTTTATGAATTGATTGAGGACGATAAGGGAAATAAAGACATTTCTCTTGCCTATAAAGAAGTTTCACTGCCACAAAACAATGCTTAAGTCCACCACATGCCAAAAATTATAAACAAATTATTTATTAAGTATTTGTATCGAAATAGAAAATTAACTGGGAAGCCTACCTACCCAATAAAAACCATCACAAGTTATAAAAATAAAATAGATACGCATGTATCTATCTAAATATATATTTACACACACATTCAAGTCACATGATTATGACCACCGGCTAAGGAGCAGCTGAGTGCAGCACGTACAGCAGGTAGATTGGCTGGAAGTGACTCAATAAGGTCCTACTAGGTTATCTGGAGCAATACTGACTGCATCCATAGAGCAAACACATGATCAAGTTGGGTTCAGGTCTGGGTAATTAGGGGTCCAGGGTTTAACTTGGAGGTCTTGGCCATGCTATTCCAACCAATGTCAGACATTTCTTGCAGGGTGTTTGTAGGATGTTTGTAGAAATCCTTTAGCTGTAATGGCTCACTACTGCTGTAAAAGGTCTTATAACTTTGTATAAAGATTGTAAACACAAGAGTTAACAACAAAGTCAGCTCTACCTGCAATCCACTGAGACTTGATCCATGTAAAAAACTCCCATGACGGATGCCGCCAAGATGAGCGATTAAAAATCCAATGCTTTATTCCAACAGTTAAAAATGGTGCTGTGCCATACAGATAATCTCATAATAATAGATTATCTGTATGGCACAGCACCTTTTATAACTCATCATGGCTGGCTACATCTATTTATTGCAAGTAACATAGAGTGGATCGCTCTTAGCAGATCGCATGTGTTTACTGAAAGATTGCAAACAACTGATTCAATTCTCTGTGGTTGCCAAACCTATAGACATCATAACAGTTTCCCTCTTGCACACACAGAATTCCTCCAGCAGCTGTTTATTTTGTGTGTGTGGCATGACATTATAGACAAGCTTCTCTGTGTTTCTAAGGCATATTGTCGCTCTGTTTGATGTGGGTTGCTGCTGCCCTATTATCATGTGTAAACATGACCTGCTCCCATGTAGGCCAGGAGCTCAGATTCTCCATGCTATTCAACAACATCTGCATGGGGTATGAAAAATTCTAATGTCACTGATCATCGGAGATCAACGGAGAGCTATTTACTAAACTTTTATATGGACTAGAGGTCTGCTTTACAACTTATGCAAGTGGTTAATTTAGCCCCAGAGCCTCCTCACCAGATAGGCTGGAGAGGGGACACCCAGAATGCTGGAGCCCCCCCCCCCCAGAATCCCCATAATTCTTACCTTAACAATAATGGCACTTGCTACCCATGTGAGTGCCGGACGGCCAATCGCTGCACTGGATTCCCGACGGAGGACCAAGGTTAAGGTAAGTATTTTGGCCGTTCTGGGGGGATCTCACATTGACTGTCCAGCCGAAAAGCTGAATTCAGCCTGTCCTATTCATCCCACCCCTTTTTGACAGTCATGAGCAGTGAGGTGGGTAAAAACAAAAAAATAAACTTACCAGGAGCCAGTCCCCAGAGCCGGCCTTAGTTGGAAGACGCCCTGTGCAAGACTGCAGAAGGGGCCCTCCAGACCAAAAAAGATAACGTGCCCTCCAATATAAATATGAAGTGGTGGTTTCTCCCCTACCAGCATAAAACACATAAGCCCTGATTTAAAGCCTCTCTCTCACGCATTTCTGTCTGCCGGAATGAGGTCAAAGTCTCATATTTGCGCTTTTTTTCTTAATGAGCGATTCTGGGATGTGTTTTTTGAGTTTTTGTGGGATTTCACAGTGCACATATGCCAAATCCCGTTTTTTAAGGTATTAATATGGGTCAAGCTGAGATTTGGTGTTCGTGAGCCTGTAATTTTAAAGGTTTTTCCTGCGCTTGATTCCCAGCCCTGCTTTGGTTGTTTTTGTGCCTATAAAACCTTAGGTTTTCAGTTCAAACTTACGCCCTCTTTTTGCTTGTGGGAACCGGCATACGCAGTTACGATAGTGCCCCTTCACGAGTTCTGTGAAAAGTACGAGCTTCTGCAGCAGCATGGCCTGTTAACCATGTACCTTCCAAAGCTTATGCATACCCGTATTGATCGGATGTCCTCTAAGCAGGTGTTTGAATTGCCCGACTGAACCATCTGTCTCTTGCGAAGCTTTACTCATGGTTGACACCTGCCACAAGAAAGGTACAAGTAATTGGAGGTATGACCAAACTGGTTGGCTGCCTTCAATTTTTAGCGATGGTTCCTTCCAGAGGCTAGGGGCACTGTCAGTTGGCATGTCCCAGTCTTCGCTGAGCTGCGTCCTGACTAAATTTCTTGATAGCATAGCTGTCCTGCAGGGGAAATACATCTCTTTTCTGTGCAGCCACTCTGCCCATTCCCAGGCCTGGAAGGGCTGGATCGCAGGCTACTCGCCAGGGAACAAGAAGCCCCGGCTGCACCTCTCCACCTTTGGCTTCACCATTCGCTCCGCTGTGGACTCCACAATGGGGCCCGCACTGGTGTCCACACGAGTCTCCGGTGTCTCAACCAGTGGGTAGACCATGGTGAGCTGTGGTGGGAACCTCACAGATGTGAGGAGAGGTGCCCTTTGCCCAGGAAGTAGGTGGCCATATCGGTCTACAGTGAGGTTATTGCTGCATTCAGCTGGGGAATGGGTGAGACTGCGTAAGCACTTTAATGATTCACAGCCTTTAGATATTTGCTTCGTCATGATATACACCTTGAACCCTGCTAGGACAGGCTCAGACGAGGCTGTCTCATCCATTTTCTGGATGCCATGATTTAAATTTGTGGAGGCATTACAGCATCTGCCAGTCAATCCGAATAGCAAGATGAAGTTTTAATCGAATTTCTCAGGTTGGTCAACTCTGGGTGATTTATATCCTCTGTTAGAGGCTGAGGTCACTCTGAAATGGGAAATAGTGAGCGCTGTCTTATCCCAGTGCTCCTATTTACAAAGCTGCAGCACACTCACTTGCAGGATAGATCGTCCGGTTAATGGCAAAATCCAAAGTGGCAGCACTGACGGCTGTATCAAACTCCATCTAAATTGAAAGCTTAGTTGTCACTCTTTTCTTTTCTGAGTAGAATAACATTATGGGTACATTCTGTACTGCAATTTAACTGAGCAGGATGGTCCTGATCTACTAAAGCTTGCATAACATAGACAGCATTCACATAACATAGACAGTAATATAATTAAGACTACTAAACTCTTTAAACACCAGCCACATAAAATGTATGTGGTTGCCTCTCTGTCACTTAAAGCGGTCCTTCACCCTGAATAAGAGCCTATCTTATATGTTTTGCCAACCCTGTACATACAGATTGCTCACATTAAAAATCATCCTACCTGAATCTACTGCATGTTATGAGCCTTTAAACATTCAAGATGGCGGCTAATGGGACTCCAGGCAGCCTGCAAACAGGAAGTGCCTTCTGACTGTGTTGCTCTACATTCTGGGATTGCTGACCTTTTCCTGACCCCAGCTCTGCTCTGTCTGAGCAAAGCACAGCTATAACCCACCCCCTTTACTTTATCCCACTCTCCTCTCCTCAGGAAGTGTGAGTCAAGATGGTGGCACCCGTATCCTAAAGTCTTGAACAAAGTTACAGCCCAGTGGGGGAAAGAATACTAAGTAAGTGACTAAAAACTTAAAATATATTAATTTTAGATACCGGGGAATTGTTCTTTGAAGGTTTGGGCTTTTTAATAAATCATGGTGAAGGTCCGGTTTAACTGTCAGTCATGTAAATTTTATGTGCCTGGAGCCCCCCCCCCCCCTTATGCTTTCGCACCTGTGGCAAGAAGGTGACTTGCCATTGACCCTTCGGGCCCCATTACCTGCCTCCCCAAAGCCCAAGGGGAGGGGGCAGAAAAGCCAGCAGCCCGTAAGGGCTATGTGGGCTTGTAGCCCTCAGGGCCGGTGGCCACCGAGGCTGGCCTATGCTCCCTGGTCTACATGCCACCATGTATCTGGTGCCTGGGCCGGTTTTATGGGGAAGGGGCACCCCATGCCCCTTTTTTCAATTTTTAAGGGTTCTTGGAGGGGGAACATTATGTCATTTTTTTAGATGAACCCTTGAAGACCAGTGACTCACCCAGCATAAAAGGCTTCCCTTTGTGAACTGGTAAGGGGTCCATGAGACCCCTATACCAGTTCACAGGGGAACAGGGGGCACGAGTCACCTGCAGCAAGTGGGTGATTTGCCATTAACCCCCAGCGCCATTACCTGCCTCCCCAAAGCCCAGGGGGGTGCAGAAGAACTTGCAGTAGAACTTGCGGTCCACGAGGGCTATGTGGGCTTGTAGACTTCAGCGCCCTGGTCTACAAGCCCCCAATTGCTGGTGCCCGGGCAGGTTTTACTGGGAAGGGGGGACCCTATGCTGTTTAAAAAAAAAATTAAGGGGGACCCCACAGCCATGTACCCCTTGATATTGTGGATAGTAGTTGTATTTTATTTGAAAATGTCATTAAGATTCCCGGACCGATCGATTCCCTCCCCTTCGGCCATCCAAAATCGGGTTGCCCGGCTGTGTGAAACCCCCCCAGGTCACCCATACACTTACCTTCTTTCCAGGACCAACGGCGCATGCACGTGCTGCGGACGCATCCCCGCTATCCCTCTAGCAAAGTACGTGCCTGCACCAGGCATTTGTGAATGGCCGGCGTGGGCATGCACCCTGTTAGAGGGTAGAGAGGAATGCGGCCGTCAGCGCGCTCGGAGCCTTAGGCGAAGTATTAGATGACGTAACATCAGAGGATCTGAGCGCGCTGATTGGACGAGCAGCTGTTCATGCGCCATAGGACCGGGAAGAGGTGAGTTTGTTCCGGCGACCTGGGGGGATTTCACACAGTGGGGCACCCCCGATCGGTGGCAGGGGCAAGAACCAAAACCCAGGATAGTCAAAATCCTGGGTTTTGGTCTCTGTTAACAGAAGGTGACAAAATCTGAAGTAGGCTGGCAGTTAAAAGGACTAAAAGTAGCTATGCATGTTGGGTATTGTTCTGTTTGGAGGCCTTGCGCTTTCAGATTTAGCTAGTTTTTTTCTTGTTTGCATATTGATATTTTAGGAAAATGTGTTTATTTTTTTTCCTTTTTTTTAAACAGGGGAAACCCTGTGCAACCAAAGAATTCATCAAGGGATTACTTCCAGAAAGATGCGCCCACTACAAAAAGGCAAATCTTTTGGTGTTTTCTTTCAGGGAATATATGGCTTGTTATTTCAAATGTAAAGAGTTGTTTAGGTTGAAAAAGCCCAAGGTGCGCACTTTAGGCCTGATTCAGAGCCGCTTTCACATGCACTTTCGCATGTGTCTGTGTATTGTTTGTGAGTTTTTGGGTGTTTTTTCGTATTTTACTGTTTTCATGTGTATATGCATTTACATTGACGCGTATATGCGCATTCGATGATAGTATTTTTATCGCCATTTTTCCGTTTTTCGGACAACTTACGTTATTGGTATGGGCTTGCACATGATTCAGAGCCTTGATTGCCGATGACCACCTGCCCCATATAACGGGTTTATTTCCGCTCAGCTTACAGGGTCATTTTGTAGCCGAAAGCACGGTGTCTGAGATGTTTGCTGCTTTTGTTGATGAGCAAGAGCACTTGCAGCTCAACGGGCTGATCTGCATCAGCATGGCAGAAGCCAGATTGCCCCGCACATGCATGAACCTCGATCGCATGCATGACGTTGAGCTGTTCGAGCTGACCTGCCTTAACCGCGTTTCCCTCCATAATTTGTATAGTGAGCTGCGGCCATGGTTAGCCCGCACCACAAGGAAGTGGCATGCAATTTCAGGTATGACCAAGATGCTTGGCTGCCTGCAATTTTTGGCAAACGGCTCATTCCAGAGGCTGGGTGCCCTCTCCGTGGGGATGTCCCAGCCTACGCTGAGCCGCACACTAACCAAGTTTTTGGATGGCATGGCTACCCTGTGTCCCAAATACATCTCTTTCCCCCGACAACATGGTAGCCTGGAACACGCTTAAGTTGGGCTTTTTTAATATAGCCGACATGCCCAACGTCATGGGTGCGATCGATTGTACCCATGTTGCCTTGGTCCCTCCAGCAGCTGACGAGTTTTTATTTAGGTAAGTGTTTTAGGTCCACATTATGAATTTACATAAATCATGTATTCACAGTATATTTCAGTTATATATCAATCCATCCTTAGCATGTATGCCTTAACTAAATAATGTAAATGTAGACCTTAATTAGTCCTTACCAGGTACACCTGAAGGAATCATTTTAATGTTGACCTTAATTAGTCCTTACCATGTACACCTGAAGGAATAATTTTAATGTTGACCTTAATTAGTCCTTACCATGTACAGTGAACAAAGGGGGAGTGGCAGCTGCTCAGATCATTTTATAACTAACCTGGGAGGTGCAAGTCAGCAGGGCAATTAGGTTACTAAAGACTTAAAGGAGCCGCAGCACTCAACCCTGTTAGCTTGCAGACCAACCTATAATCTGTCTCTAAATCTGGTAAAAACAGAGGCTCGGTCACACACATCTGCAGAAGTATGCTAAGCTGCACCACCACGCCAAGGTGCCTCTATGGGTGCAGTCCTAACTCTAATCTATGAGAGCCCCATTTGGGACATACAATGCAAGAGATAAAAAGGGAGCAGCTTACCTGAGGTTGTCCTAAACCTCATGTGCAAGCCTTACCATGTACACCTGAAGGAATCATTTTAATGTAGAACTTAATTAGTCCTTACCATGTACACCTGAAGGAATCATTTTAATGTTGACCTTAATTAGTCCTTACCATCTACACCTGATTTTTAACCAACATTAAAAATATTACTTTGGATTGTTATAGTACTAACCTATACATATTTGTACCAAGACAGTTTAAAAATAAGGATTCCTTTATCAGCTATTATTTGGGGTTTTTATCTGTTTCAATTAGTATTTGGGACTAAATACCTGTATGTCTGCTTTCACAGGAACAGGAAAATGGGCCACTCCATCTACGTCCAAGCAGTGGTTGGCCCGGACCTTACCTTCATTAGTCTCATGGCAGGGTTTCCTGGATCCACTCACGACGCTTATATCCTGCGCAATTCCAGCTTGTATGGCTGATTTGAGTCTGGAAATTTGTCTGGTGGCTGGCTCTTGGGTAAGTTAAGACTAATAATTTATCGAGCCTTTCACTGTATGCCTTAGAAATTTTTACCCAAAACCTATATCAACCTATGGATGTTTTTTTGCCTAAATGAAATGCTAAACAATCTTGTTGCTTACAAGTTGACCCTAACTTAGTTTTTTGGGAATGTTTTCAGGGGATTCGGGTTACCCACTCCTGCCATGGCTCATGACACCTGTCCTTCGGCCTCACACTCAGGCCCAGTAGGCCTATTACCGGGCCTATAGAAAGACCCGGGCCGTTGTGGAGAGGGCCTTTGGCCTCCTGAAATACCGGTTTCGATGTCTGTACCATACCGGGGGGGCACTGCAGTATGACCCCAACAAAGTCAAGATAATTATTGCATGCTGCATGCTCCACAATTTTGCCACCAGGAGCAGGGCCCCCGGTATGTGGCAGTGTCCCCCTCTACAGGCACCATGGACATACTGGACGAAATATAGGAGGGCACACAGAGTACTTCTGCCCAATCAGTCCGGCCCATTTGATTTCAACTTTCTTTTCTTAATATTCTTTGTGTTTTGTGTGTAATTAATGTTTGGCTTTGTATCTCATTTGTTTACCAAATTTGGTTGTCCTTGTATATATTATTTTTTGACATAGAACAAATGTCTCTATTTGATCATTTAACTGAGTTATTTGTAAATAAAATTCAATACTAAAATATTTTCAAACACATTTGAGCATAATGCATTTTTGTTAACAATTAATTTATTTTGCAAAATATATCTGGTGGGAAGCCAACATAACATAAACGGGTCAAATTTACCCACAACTTAAATTGGTACATGCATACATTTAACCAGACATTGGTTAAATTAGGTGGGTAAGGGCAGTCGCAGCCTAAGAGGACATCCATTAGCCAAAGGAAGGATACATTGGGCCACACTCCAGTCCAAATGGGTTTTGTCAGTTCAGGGATGGTGAAGGATAGTTCCTCCAGGCAGAAAGCTCCCCGTCCACCCACATCCAGTACTTGCGGGAGCACTAGTTTTAAGGGCAAGGCAAAGGGCAGGATTACATAGGGCCACAACAACACCCTCTCCTGCACGAGGCCCATTTCAGCATTACAGGCCTGAGTCATCAGCCAACTCCACGGCTGCAAGTAATAGTTGCACCAAGCCGATGACACCCAGCCCCCAAGCAAGTCCAACAACATCCTTTACCCAAAAAAGTTGCAATGTTAGGCAGACAACAATCTCACCTATTTTATACCACCTACCCAGGAACAGGCAGCCAGTATCTCATTAGGGCAAAACCTGCTGCGTGGTAGTTTGAGCGGGCATTTTACTCAGCCACAAACTATGGCATTGGCAAGTGGGGTTTCGGAGCACTTTCATGAGCTGTATGGGGGACATTCTAAAGCCAGATGCAAAGGCACAAAGGAACCAATATGGGTGGCAATCACCAGATAGGTCAATAGTGTGGGATGGAGAGGAAAGATGTGGAGCAAGTCCAATGCAAATTATGAATATGGATGCTGACCATAAGGCTGGTGTTGGGCTTGGAGGATGGCTAACACCTGTGCATGTGTTGTATTCATAATCTGCCACTGTCCCAGCATCTGCCTGTTGCTAGTCCTCATTTTTTCAATCATAGTGCTAAAGTTGTTATTGAGGAGCTCTATTTGGGCTGACAGGTGCTCTGTTGCTCTTTGGTTGATTTGCCTAAAGTAGCATCTGTCATTGCGCCAGGCTGTCTCCAGTACCTGCACCCGCCACCCCGGGTAACATGGCGATGTGGCTGAATGCTTCTGCCACTTCCCTGGGTTTGGGCGCATGCAGATGATGGCAGTCTAGCCCTAGCAACAGGAGCAGAAGTAGTAGGCAAATCCTCTGCAGCAGAGCAAGCACTGGGGACTGGCAGGTCGGTCTCTTGCTGATGGCCATGATGGCCTTCCAGCAGAGGCCGTGCTTGACTCTGCTGCATAGGATTTGTTTCTGGCGGGTGCAGGGGCAATGGCAAATTATGTGGCATGTTTGGGCTTGGTGTGGGCAGAATTAGGTTGTCCTCCTCCTCCTCCATATGGTGGATAGTAGAGATGAGCGAACTTTTGAAAAATTCGATTCGACTGATTCGCCGAATTTTCCGACAAAAATCGTTTCGACCCGAATAAATTCGCGACGAATCGCTATTAAAAACGGCTATTTCTGAGCCTCCTACAGCCTCAATAGGGTTGTAAACCATTCAGCCTTGCTGTAACACGCACAGGATGCGTGCTGGGTTTGTTAAATAATACTTTGAAGAAATATCACATGCAGATCAGAGGCATCGCTAATAGAATCGCAGAGCGGCACAATTGCAGAGAGTTGAAGTGGCATCACTATGAGGGGCAGAAGGAGCCCAAATATACACTGGAGTTGGCCTCAGGAGCCCAAAAATTGGATGAATCACACCCTGGAGTTGGCAGAAGTTGGCAGCAGCAGCAGGAGCCCAAATATACACTGGAGTTGGCTTCAGGAGCCCAAAAATTGGATGAATCACACCCTGGAGTTGGCAGAAGTTGGCAGCAGCAGGAGCAGGAGCCCAAATATACACTGGAGTTGGCCTCAGGAGCCCAAAAATTGGATGAATCACACCCTGGAGTTGGCAGAAGTTGGCAGCAGCAGCAGCAGGAGCCCAAATATACACTGGAGTTGGCCTCAGGAGCCCAAAAATTGGATGAATCACACCCTGGAGTTGGCAGGAGTTGACAGTAGTAGCAGCAGGAGCCCAAATATACACTGGAGTTGGCTTCAGGAGCCCAAAAATTGGATGAATCACACCCTGGAGTTGGCAGAAGTTGGCAGCAGCAGCAGCAGGAGCCCAAATATACACTGGAGTTGGCCTCAGGAGCCCAAAAATTGGATGAATCACACCCTGGAGTTGGCAGAAGTTGGCAGTAGTAGCAGCAGGAGCCCAAATATACACTGGAGTTGGCTTCAGGAGCCCAAAAATTGGATGAATCACACCCTGGAGTTGGCAGAAGTTGGCAGCAGCAGCAGGAGCCCAAATATACACTGGAGTTGGCTTCAGGAGCCCAAAAATTGGATGAATCACACCCTGGAGTTGGCAGAAGTTGGCAGCAGCAGGAGCAGGAGCCCAAATATACACTGGAGTTGGCCTCAGGAGCCCAAAAATTGGATGAATCACACCCTGGAGTTGGCAGAAGTTGACAGTAGTAGCAGCAGGAGCCCAAATATACACTGGAGTTGGCTTCAGGAGCCCAAAAATTGGATGAATCACACCCTGGAGTTGGCAGAAGTTGGCAGCAGCAGCAGCAGGAGCCCAAATATACACTGGAGTTGGCCTCAGGAGCCCAAAAATTGGATGAATCACACCCTGGAGTTGGCAGAAGTTGGCAGTAGTAGCAGCAGGAGCCCAAATATACACTGGAGTTGGCTTCAGGAGCCCAAAAATTGGATGAATCACACCCTGGAGTTGGCAGAAGTTGGCAGTAGCAGCAGCAGGAGCCCAAATATACACTGGAGTTGGCTTCAGGAGCCCAAAAATTGGATGAATCACACCCTGGAGTTGGCAGGAGTTGACAGTAGCAGCAGCAGGAGCCCAAATATACACTGGAGTTGGCCTCAGGAGCCCAAAAATTGGATGAATCACACCCTGGAGTTGGCAGAAGTTGGCAGTAGCAGCAGCAGGAGCCCAAATATACACTGGAGTTGGCTTCAGGAGCCCAAAAATTGGATGAATCACACCCTGGAGTTGGCAGGAGTTGACAGTAGCAGCAGCAGGAGCCCAAATATACACTGGAGTTGGCCTCAGGAGCCCAAAAATTGGATGAATCACACCCTGGAGTTGGCAGAAGTTGGCAGCAGCAGCAGCAGGAGCCCAAATATACACTGGAGTTGGCCTCAGGAGCCCAAAAATTGGATGAATCACACCCTGGAGTTGGCAGAAGTTGGCAGTAGTAGCAGCAGGAGCCCAAATATACACTGGAGTTGGCTTCAGGAGCCCAAAAATTGGATGAATCACACCCTGGAGTTGGCAGAAGTTGGCAGTAGCAGCAGCAGGAGCCCAAATATACACTGGAGTTGGCTTCAGGAGCCCAAAAATTGGATGAATCACACCCTGGAGTTGGCAGGAGTTGACAGTAGCAGCAGCAGGAGCCCAAATATACACTGGAGTTGGCCTCAGGAGCCCAAAAATTGGATGAATCACACCCTGGAGTTGGCAGGAGTTGACAGTAGCAGCAGCAGGAGCCCAAATATACACTGGAGTTGGCTTCAGGAGCCCAAAAATTGGATGAATCACACCCTGGAGTTGGCAGAAGTTGGCAGCAGCAGCAGCAGCAGGAGCCCAAATATACACTGGAGTTGGCTTCAGGAGCCCAAAAATTGGATGAATCACACCCTGGAGTTGGCAGGAGTTGACAGTAGCAGCAGCAGGAGCCCAAATATACACTGGAGTTGGCCTCAGGAGCCCAAAAATTGGATGAATCACACCCTGGAGTTGGCAGGAGTTGACAGTAGCAGCAGCAGGAGCCCAAATATACACTGGAGTTGGCTTCAGGAGCCCAAAAATTGGATGAATCACACCCTGGAGTTGGCAGAAGTTGGCAGTAGCAGCAGCAGGAGCCCAAATATACACTGGAGTTGGCTTCAGGAGCCCAAAAATTGGATGAATCACACCCTGGAGTTGGCAGAAGTTGGCAGCAGCAGCAGCAGGAGCCCAAATATACACTGGAGTTGGCTTCAGGAGCCCAAAAATTGGATGAATCACACCCTGGAGTTGGCAGAAGTTGGCAGCAGCAGCAGCAGCAGGAGCCCAAATATACACTGGAGTTGGCTTCAGGAGCCCAAAAATTGGATGAATCACACCCTGGAGTTGGCAGGAGTTGACAGTAGCAGCAGCAGGAGCCCAAATATACACTGGAGTTGGCCTCAGGAGCCCAAAAATTGGATGAATCACACCCTGGAGTTGGCAGGAGTTGACAGTAGTAGCAGCAGGAGCCCAAATATACACTGGAGTTGGCTTCAGGAGCCCAAAAATTGGATGAATCACACCCTGGAGTTGGCAGAAGTTGGCAGCAGCAGCAGCAGGAGCCCAAATATACACTGGAGTTGGCCTCAGGAGCCCAAAAATTGGATGAATCACACCCTGGAGTTGGCAGAAGTTGGCAGTAGTAGCAGCAGGAGCCCAAATATACACTGGAGTTGGCTTCAGGAGCCCAAAAATTGGATGAATCACACCCTGGAGTTGGCAGAAGTTGGCAGCAGCAGCAGCAGCAGGAGCCCAAATATACACTGGAGTTGGCTTCAGGAGCCCAAAAATTGGATGAATCACACCCTGGAGTTGGCAGAAGTTGGCAGCAGCAGCAGCAGGAGCCCAAATATACACTGGAGTTGGCTTCAGGAGCCCAAAAATTGGATGAATCACACCCTGGAGTTGGCAGGAGTTGACAGTAGCAGCAGCAGGAGCCCAAATATACACTGGAGTTGGCCTCAGGAGCCCAAAAATTGGATGAATCACACCCTGGAGTTGGCAGAAGTTGGCAGTAGCAGCAGCAGGAGCCCAAAAAATGGCCTAAAGACATAAATATGTTTTGCACCATTTGTAAAGTGTAAAACGTGGCACCATGCTGAATCTAGTCGCATGCATCAGGCATTGGTGGGTGGAAATCCTGGCTGATCCATCCCTGATTCATTTTGACAAAGGTGAGTCTCTCCACATTTTTAGTTGACAGACGAGTTCTCCTCGCCGTAACTATGGCCCCCGCCGCACTAAACACCCGCTCAGATGGCACGCTACTTGCCGGGCAGGACAGCTTTTCCAGGGCAAACTCTGCTAGTTGCGGCCACAAATCAAGTTTGGCTGCCCAGAAGTCCAGCGGATCCTCAAGGTGTGTTGGCATGGTCATGTCAAAGTATGACATGACCTGCTGGTTCAGGTCCTGCTCCAGGTCTTCCTGCTGCTCATGAGTAGCCTCACTATGCGGGTGTAGAAAGCTACTCATTAGCGACTGAAGACTGAGGCTGCTGCTGCTGATGGAGCTTCTGCTGCTGCTGCTGCCAACCCCCCCAGCGGCCATGGCAGTGGAAGGTGAGCGCAGAGGTCCCCTCGAGTCAGACCTGCGAGAGTATGGACCATGGCGCAGATAGGCATCGGCCAACTGCCTACGTAGAATGTCTTTGTAGTAGTTGAGTTTGTCCTCCCTCTCGGTGGGTTTAAAAAATGCCCCCATTTTGTGCCGGAAGCGAGGGTCCAATAAGGTGGACAGCCAGAAGTCATCCCGCCGACAGATGGAAACAATTCTGGGGTCACTACGCAAGCATGTGAGCATGCTTCGTGCCATTTGCGCAAGTGACTCGGATGGACTACCTGTCTCCATCTCCACTGCATACTGCCACGGTGTGCCCGGGTCCTCTGTCTCTCCTTCCTCAAAAACCTCTAGCTCCTCTGGCTGCTCCTGCTCCTCCTCTCCTGTCCGCTGACTAGATAAACCAGCCATTTCGCCAAGCCTAAACTGTGTTTCGCTGGGCAACTCCTCCTCCTCCTCTTCCTCCTCCTCCTCCTCCAGTTCAGCTCCAACGGGGTTCATGTGGCCGTAAGATGTAAACGCCATGTCTCCAGTGCCCTGACCAGCCATGGTTTCCAACATGTGCTGTAGTACATGAAGCAGTGGAATCACGTCGTTCATCCCGTAATCCTGCCGACTGACAAATAAAGTGGCTTCCTCAAAGGGCCTGAGCAAACGGCAGGTGTCACGTATGAGCTGCCACTGGTTGACATTGAAGTTACACAGGGGAGTCCCCCTATCTGCTTGGATCATCAGGAAATCCGTGATGGCTTTTCTCTGTTCATATAATCGGTCCAACATGTGAAGGGTGGAATTCCAACGGGTGGAAACATCGCAAATCAGACTATGTTGGGGGATACCATTCTGACGCTGTAGCTCAAGAAGGGTGTGTTTGGCGGTGTAGGAGTGGCTGAAGTGCATGCAAAGTTTCCGTGAAGTTGTTAGGATGTCCTGCAGATGGGGGGAACACTTCAGAAACCGCTTGACAACCAGATTGAAGACGTGAGCCATGCAGGGGGCATGGGTCAGGCTTCCTTGGTGCAGCGCAGACAAAATGTTCTTCCCATTGTCGGTAACCATGATTCCCATTTTAAGTTTTCTCGGAGTAAGCCATGTTTGGATTTCCTGATGAATACATTTAAGCAGTTCCTCCCCTGTGTGACTCCGTTCGCCAAGACAAACCATGTGAAGCACTGCGTGACACCTCCGTGCCCTGCACACATGGTAGACTGGAGGGGCACTGAGACTTGAGCCTACAGTGGAGGGTGAGGAGATGGCGGAGGATGAGGAGGCCGAGTCGCACGGTGTCACAGGCCCAATGGGCAGAGAGCGCGGAGGCCGAAGCGGCGTGACCTGTCCAAGTTGCTGCTGCAAAGGGACCACATTCACCCAGTGGGCCGTAAACGACATGTACTGCCCCTGACCGTAGTTACAGCTCCAGATGTCGGCGCTGCCATGTATTTTGCTACACACCGACAGGCTCAAGGACTGGCCCACCTTCTGTTCAACAAAAGTGTGCAGCGCTGGTACTGCCTTCTTGGCAAAGAAATGACGGCTTGGGACTCTCCACCTCGGCTCGGCACAAGCCATCAGTTCTCTGAAAGGTGCAGATTCCACCACCTGAAAAGGGAGCGACTGCAGCACCAGCAACTTGGACAGGAGCACATTCAGCTTCTGCGCCGTAGGATGAGTGGGCGCATACTGCTGTCTCTTGGACATGGCTTCGCTGATGGATTGCTGGCGGGATGCATGACTTGGAGGAGGAGGAGGAGGAGCAGGAGCGACAGAGGATGGGTGTGACGCACAGCTGCCTTCGGCTGAGGTGCTGGAGCCTTGGCTGGCAGAAATTGGGAGCTCACTTGGTGAGGAAGCAGACTGGACCACCCCTTGGGAGCCTCGGTTCTCCCAGGTCGTTTTATGGTGACGCATCATATGTTGACGCAGGGCCGTGGTGCCAACATTTGGACCCTGGCCACGCTTCACCTTTTGCCTACATATCTTGCATGTGGCCATGTTACCCTCCTGCGGATGCCTCAGGAAAAACTGCCACACTGCCGAGTAGCTACTTTTCCCACCCCCTGGCCTCACTGATTCACTGCTGCTGTTGCCAACTCCAGGAACCCCTGCTCCACTACCTCCCGATAAGGTAGACTGCCGCACAGCAGGTGCTCTACCCCGGCCCCGGCCCCGGCCGGCTCCAGCCTTTGGAATTGTGCCCCCATGCTGACTGCTACCACCTTGCTGCCTCAGCTGCTGACTCCGGGGCAACCTGCGCCCCTCTTCTCCTGATGATGACGATGAAGCCCCTTCATCACCCGGCTCCCAAGTGCGATCGGCTTCATCGTCATCATCATCATCATCACCGGGTTGTGGCTGTACGTCACTGATGTTCGTGGATTCGTCAACAGTGTCTGGCGCAGGAGCTGGAACGCTCGCAGCACCCACGACACTGTCCACATCACTATTTGTCTGCCTAGCTAAAGAAGCCACCTCCATTTCTTGGCTGGGCAGTAGCTGCTGACTGTCCTCCTGTATCTGATCGTCCTCCTCACTAAAGAGTGGAGCTGAACCCAAAGCATAGGATACGTCGCTGGGGGAGGGAACGGCGTAGGACAGAGGCAATGGGAGGACAGGGACTGCTCTCGGGGCATGCCAACTCAGGGTTGTGTCAGAGGAACCTACCGACCCTAGACTGGGGGTCTCAGATGTAAGTTGTGATGATGTTGTTGATGAGCGCGTCAGCCAATCTACCACGGCAGATGCGTTACTGGTGGAGACCCGACCGCTAGCAGATACTGGCAGATTAGGTCTCTCAGCGTGACTCCTGCTGCTACTGGCCCCCAGTCTGATGCGAGCTCTGCCTGCGGAATCTTGGCCTCTGCCACTCCTCTTTTCACTTCCAGGCACTTGTCTGCCCGACATAGTCTAACTGGCGTGGTAGTAGGTGATATTTTAAGAACCCCCAGGCAGCAGTGGGTCTATATAAAACAGAATATAATGCACACCAAAAGTGAGCAGTAACACTCAGCCTCCAACAGGCCTGCTTAGTGTAAATAAGAGAGCTGCTTAGTGTAAATAAAGAGGGGTATGCTATGTTACAGAATGGGATGCCTCAACAGAAGTGCACCTGGCAGGCAGCAGTAAGCCTATGCCCAGCAAAAGTGTCTTATAATATAAATATAATAAGAGCAAATGCTTATATGGTCTTAAACAGAGGCTGCTTTAGTCACAGAATGGGATGCCCTGGGCAGGAATGGACCTGGCAGGGTCCAGTAGGGCTTTGGCCAGCAAAAGTGTCTTTATCAGGCTAATTTCAAATATGATAAGAGCAAATGCTTATATGGTCTTAAACAGAGGCTGCTGTAGTCACAGAATGGGATGCCCCGGGCAGGAATCGACCTGGCAGGGTCCAGTAGGGCTTTGGCCAGCAAAAGTGTCTTTATCAGGCCTGATTTCTATGAGAATAAGTGCAAATGTTTATTATGCTATTAAATAGAGGCTGCTTTAGTCACAGAATGGGATGCCAGTGCCACAAAAACCAGAGAGCATGCACAGCAAAAGTGTCTTTGTCAGGCCTGATTTCTATGAGAATAAGTGCAAATGTTTATTATGCTATTAAATAGAGGCTGCTTTAGTCACAGAATGGGATGCCAGTGCCACAAAAACCAGAGAGCATGCACAGCAAAAGTGTCTTTATCAGGCCTGATTTCTATGAGAATAAGTGCAAATGGTTATTATGCTATTAAATAGAGGCTGCTTTAGTCACAGAATGGGATGCCAGTGCCACAAAAACCAGAGAGCATGCACAGCAAAAGTGTCTTTGTCAGGCCTGATTTCTATGAGAATAAGTGCAAATGTTTATTATGCTATTAAATAGAGGCTGCTTTAGTCACAGAATGGGATGCCAGTGCCACAAAAACCAGAGAGCATGCACAGCAAAAGTGTCTTTATCAGGCCTGATTTCTATGAGAATAAGTGCAAATGTTTATTATGCTATTAAATAGAGGCTGCTTTAGTCACAGAATGGGATGCCAGTGCCACAAAAACCAGAGAGCATGCACAGCAAAAGTGTCTTTATCAGGCCTGATTTCTATGAGAATAAGTGCAAATGTTTATTATGCTATTAAATAGAGGCTGCTTTAGTCACAGAATGGGATGCCAGTGCCACAAAAACCAGAGAGCATGCACAGCAAAAGTGTCTTTATCAGGCCTGATTTCTATGAGAATAAGTGCAAATGTTTATTATGCTATTAAATAGAGGCTGCTTTAGTCACAGAATGGGATGCCAGTGCCACAAAAACCAGAGAGCATGCACAGCAAAAGTGTCTTTATCAGGCCTGATTTCTATGAGAATAAGTGCAAATGTTTATTATGCTATTAAATAGAGGCTGCTTTAGTCACAGAATGGGATGCCAGTGCCACAAAAACCAGAGAGCATGCACAGCAAAAGTGTCTTTATCAGGCCTGATTTCTATGAGAATAAGTGCAAATGTTTATTATGCTATTAAATAGAGGCTGCTTTAGTCACAGAATGGGATGCCAGTGCCACAAAAACCAGAGAGCATGCACAGCAAAAGTGTCTTTATCAGGCCTGATTTCTATGAGAATAAGTGCAAATGTTTATTATGCTATTAAATAGAGGCTGCTTTAGTCACAGAATGGGATGCCAGTGCCACAAAAACCAGAGAGCATGCACAGCAAAAGTGTCTTTATCAGGCCTGATTTCTATGAGAATAAGTGCAAATGTTTATTATGCTATTAAATAGAGGCTGCTTTAGTCACAGAATGGGATGCCAGTGCCACAAAAACCAGAGAGCATGCACAGCAAAAGTGTCTTTATCAGGCCTGATTTCTATGAGAATAAGTGCAAATGTTTATTATGCTATTAAATAGAGGCTGCTTTAGTCACAGAATGGGATGCCAGTGCCACAAAAACCAGAGAGCATGCACAGCAAAAGTGTCTTTATCAGGCCTGATTTCTATGAGAATAAGTGCAAATGTTTATTATGCTATTAAATAGAGGCTGCTTTAGTCACAGAATGGGATGCCAGTGCCACAAAAACCAGAGAGCATGCACAGCAAAAGTGTCTTTATCAGGCCTGATTTCTATGAGAATAAGTGCAAATGTTTATTATGCTATTAAATAGAGGCTGCTTTAGTCACAGAATGGGATGCCAGTGCCACAAAAACCAGAGAGCATGCACAGCAAAAGTGTCTTTATCAGGCCTGATTTCTATGAGAATAAGTGCAAATGTTTATTATGCTATTAAATAGAGGCTGCTTTAGTCACAGAATGGGATGCCAGTGCCACAAAAACCAGAGAGCATGCACAGCAAAAGTGTCTTTATCAGGCCTGATTTCTATGAGAATAAGTGCAAATGTTTATTATGCTATTAAATAGAGGCTGCTTTAGTCACAGAATGGGATGCCAGTGCCACAAAAACCAGAGAGCATGCACAGCAAAAGTGTCTTTATCAGGCCTGATTTCTATGAGAATAAGTGCAAATGTTTATTATGCTATTAAATAGAGGCTGCTTTAGTCACAGAATGGGATGCCAGTGCCACAAAAACCAGAGAGCATGCACAGCAAAAGTGTCTTTATCAGGCCTGATTTCTATGAGAATAAGTGCAAATGTTTATTATGCTATTAAATAGAGGCTGCTTTAGTCACAGAATGGGATGCCAGTGCCACAAAAACCAGAGAGCATGCACAGCAAAAGTGTCTTTATCAGGCCTGATTTCTATGAGAATAAGTGCAAATGTTTATTATGCTATTAAATAGAGGCTGCTTTAGTCACAGAATGGGATGCCAGTGCCACAAAAACCAGAGAGCATGCACAGCAAAAGTGTCTTTATCAGGCCTGATTTCTATGAGAATAAGTGCAAATGTTTATTATGCTATTAAATAGAGGCTGCTTTAGTCACAGAATGGGATGCCAGTGCCACAAAAACCAGAGAGCATGCACAGCAAAAGTGTCTTTATCAGGCCTGATTTCTATGAGAATAAGTGCAAATGTTTATTATGCTATTAAATAGAGGCTGCTTTAGTCACAGAATGGGATGCCAGTGCCACAAAAACCAGAGAGCATGCACAGCAAAAGTGTCTTTATCAGGCCTGATTTCTATGAGAATAAGTGCAAATGTTTATTATGCTATTAAATAGAGGCTGCTTTAGTCACAGAATGGGATGCCAGTGCCACAAAAACCAGAGAGCATGCACAGCAAAAGTGTCTTTATCAGGCCTGATTTCTATGAGAATAAGTGCAAATGTTTATTATGCTATTAAATAGAGGCTGCTTTAGTCACAGAATGGGATGCCAGTGCCACAAAAACCAGAGAGCATGCACAGCAAAAGTGTCTTTATCAGGCCTGATTTCTATGAGAATAAGTGCAAATGTTTATTATGCTATTAAATAGAGGCTGCTTTAGTCACAGAATGGGATGCCAGTGCCACAAAAACCAGAGAGCATGCACAGCAAAAGTGTCTTTATCAGGCCTGATTTCTATGAGAATAAGTGCAAATGTTTATTATGCTATTAAATAGAGGCTGCTTTAGTCACAGAATGGGATGCCAGTGCCACAAAAACCAGAGAGCATGCACAGCAAAAGTGTCTTTATCAGGCCTGATTTCTATGAGAATAAGTGCAAATGTTTATTATGCTATTAAATAGAGGCTGCTTTAGTCACAGAATGGGATGCCTCACAGCAGACTTAAGATCAGTTCAGTATATATGCACAGTTAGTTACTATAAGCAGCCTGAAAACGCTAACAAAGGCTGGATGAAAAAAAAAAATTCTCCCTGTCAGCCAGCTCCGTTTTTCCTACCTTTCCCTGGCTTTCTGTCTGTCTCCTGTCTGTCTCCTGCCTGTCTCCTGCCTGTCTCCAGCCTGTCCCTGTCTGTCCCTGTCTCCAGCCTGTCTCCAGCCTGTCTAACTGCCTCAGCTACACAGCGTTCTGTCTGTCTGTCACGAATGCAATAGAGAAATGAGGAAAAGCAAGATGGCCGCCGTTAAATACCGCTGTGTGACGTCACCGGGCTTGCTGGCTGCTGATAGGCTGCATGTGACTGCCCCAGCTTGCACTGGCGCGGGATACATGTCCAGACATGTCCCGCCCGCCATCTTAGAATGCCTGTAATGTAAATGAATGGATGTTAAAGGAAAACTTCGAGTGATCGAATCGCGGGGAAATTCGGATTCGATCCGAATCGAATTTTTCCTGAAATTCGGATCGAATCCGGGTTCGTCCGGATCGATTCGCTCATCCCTAGTGGATAGCATCCATTATGGGTGGATTCTGGTGGGAACAGACAAAAAAAAAGGTTGTGATAGTTGTTGAAATATATATTGGTTCAACTAGTCATCTGCATTCACATTCATCAACAGTTAAAGCACAGTACACTTACCAGATCCAGCTGTTCCTGTGGCCTAGGCATGCGGGACGTTGTGGCAGGGGGCAAACTGGTGGAGGCTTCCACACTCGCAGCAGACTGTTGAGGAACTGGAATAGAATTTTAAAGGCACGTAAAAACACAAACATCCCTGGGTACCCATAGTAGTAGTTAGGCTTTATTGCACTCTGGTCAAAGTTTCACAAAGCCACCCCACACCGGTTACCAACAAGACGTTTGTAATGCGCCTCAACTGCTGCACCCTTGGAGCCTAGACACCACTCCCCCACCCCTCCTCCACCATATCTCCGGCCCTCTGTTGAGTTATGCGTTAAAAAGACATTTATTCAAGGCAAAGCCAAAAAGACAATCAAATAAACTAACCTTCAGACATAACATTGGTGTCAGTGTCGAATGCCTCGGATAAGCCCTGTAGTGCCGAGGGGTGGATTAGTGCGAGCACCAACTCCTCTGCTGCAGTGTATTGAAATTTTGTTGGGAAGCCTCCGTTTGTTTGCAACCTTGACAAAACACAAAATCCACATTAGTTACAAGGTTTCACACAACAACCAGCAAAACTCCATGAAAAATATGTACCCGTGCTGCCTGCACTTATTCCTCTTCTGTTTCACAGCATATTTATGGTCTGAGAACTTGCACTGGACCTGCTCCACATCTTTCCTCTTGGTACCCACAGAATTGACCTATCTGGTGATGTCCTCCCAAATTTGTTTTTTTGCATTTTACTGGTGGCTTTAGACATTCTCCCATACAGTTCATGAAAGTGGTCCGAAACACCACTTGCCAACGCCATGGTTTTGGCTCGGTAAAGCGTCCACTCAACGTTCCACGATGCAGGTTTCGCCCTAATGTTGCCCTGGATGCCTCTTCCTGGGTGGGTGGAATATTGGGAGACATTCTTTGATGACTAGCAGGCATCAAATTGCCAGACCTTTCGCTTACCATGGATTGTGCTGCACTGGCATGGGGGCTGGGTGTCATTGCCTAGCTGAAACATAAAGGTCCTGCCATGGAGCTTCCCGGTGACTCTGGGCTCTCCACATTAGATTCTTGACCTTGTGAAGGATCAGGAGACGGTGTTGAAGGTGGGCTGGGGCTTCTAGCCCTCGCCGTACCCTTGCCTTTACTACTTGTGGTCCCTTGTATGTAGAGGGGCGCAGAGCCTGCTTTCTTGACCAATGCTCCTTCACCTTCTTGGCTGATGCAGATTTGGAGTGCCCTTGAGTGTGGCCCAATGTATCCTTCAGGTGGTGACTGCTGCTTCTTGTGCTATGTGAGTGCCCACTGGCTTTGAGGGACCGAGTTGTAGGCCCGAACGAGGTTTCCCCATGCCTTTCGGCATGACGCTCATGGCGTTCCTTGTCCGGGGCTACCTTGCGGCTAGCTTTCTTAGCAGGCATTGTAAGATCTGGTGACCAAGGCTATCACATACGGTGACCAAGGCTATCAAAATGGCACCCACGCTCTTCACCCGCGAGCAGCAGGACACTATCATGCTCATAAGTGTTTCTTGAGACCTTAGATTTGCAGGCGAAATGCATGCATATGCGATTAGGCAGCTCAGGGCAATACAGTGGTTCTGAATTTTGAATCGAAACGCCGTGTCAAGCCAAAGTTAGTGAGCACATGTGCACAACAACAAAATGGCATCTAGAAGGATAGCTGAAGGCTAGAAATGTTAGGTGGACTGCAAGTTAGCAACCTGCTGTAACTGTGATTGTGATTTGTATGATGTTTTCATTAATCAAATGTGTTTCACTTGTATATTTCAGATGATAATGGAGGCCAGGTACGACTACCTGGCGAATGACTTCCAGAAGAGGACGTTGGCCCTGGAGATCGTGGCCAAAATCGAAGCCGACAGCGGCACCACCTACACCTTTACCTAGATCACCCAACACTGGTCGGACCTAAAGAGAAGGAAGAGGCCCCGGGTGAGGCGATTTCCCAAGTAAATACATGACTATTACTTGTAAGCTAACCAAAAGACCATATTTAGGCATCTGCTTATGAATGCTATTCTCTTCTAGTGAGCGAATGGGATTACAGAATTAGACCCACCCGGAGGCGAGCAGTCCGACCAGTGCGAGATGGATCTGGGCCTAGTGAGGGTGGTGCCTCTCCAGGGCCAAGGTCCTCCCCCTACTCTGTAGGTGGCTCCGAGCAGCCACTAGACCTCTCTACAGAGGAGGGGCATCAGCGGCTCGCCAGGGAGTCATACCAGATGCCGGAGCCACTACTCTCCGGTATGTTTGTCTGACTGAAGTGCACACGTACATCCACTGTCAACACACACTCATTCCCTGCTTCTATTCTTTTAGATGACCATGTAGCGGGTGGAGAGCGTCCTTTGGAGAGGCCACCAGATTACGACCCTGAGGTGCATGGCGAAGGTGGGTGTTGTCACACAGACATTATAAAACAAATGTTGGCTTTACCTAATCTGACATTACAAGTAAACATATTTTGCCTTCCTCTACAGCCTCAGATCCTGGTCAGTGGTAGGCCCTAGAGGGAATGCTGGTCCCCCAAGCAGAGGTCGCCCACCAGCCTGGTAAGTTTCCAGACTAATTATTTTATTAGCTCTAACATAGATTTGTTCACAGGTATTTCGACATGTTTGACCTATGCATTAGCATAATGACCTATGGCCTCATCCCTTTGCCTGAACACTAATAATATTGCATTCCACAGCTAGCAAACATGTATTTGCCAATATGTGATTATTGTTTCCTTTACACAGGAACACCACAGGAAAGACTTCAAAGGCTTACTGCGACGGTGTATCGGCTGGTGGGCGACATCCATGAGCTTGCTGCTTCCATGGGGACCAGTGAAGACTAGAATCCTGGGGCCTGCCACTTTGTTGACTATTGTTAAATTTTTTTAAATTGTTAAAAAAAAACAAAGTTTAAAGATTTTATCAAAAAATGTGTTCTTAAAACTTTAAGCCAAACACAAAAGGCTAAAAAAAAAAATGTTTTAAAAATTTTAAAGATAATAAATGCGGTTAAACTTTACCATGTTTCCTGTTTATTTTAGTTTAAGTAATACACTATTTAGACATGAACACAGGGCAAAAATAAAAAACCCGGAAGAAATAAAGAAGAAAAGCAAAAATACTAAGAACAAGAAGAACATTAGGTAAGCAGGAACGGCACAAGAACTTCTAAAGTGGAACCGCGAGTGAGTTGAGGTAAGCATGAAGGACAGGAGAGCATCTAAAGTGGAACCGCGAGTGAGTTGAGTTAAGCATGAAGGACAGAACTGCGAGTGAGTTGAGGTAAGCATGAAGGACGGGAGAACATCTAAAGTGGAACCGCGAGTGAGTTGAGGTAAGCATGAAGGACGGGAGAACATCTAAAGTGGAAATGTAAGTGAGTTGAGGTAAGCATGAAGGACGGAACCGTGAGTTGAGGTAAGCATGGAAGCAGAAGTGATTTAGAGATTAGTTGAGTCGGGGACATGAATGAGGTAATAGGTGCGCGCATGTGCATATGCAAAGAAACATAGCATGTTTCCAAGAAAATTCCGTTTACACGTATATTTGGAGAAAGATGCATGCTGAATCTAACGGGACACGGAAAATCTTCGTGGGAAGCGTTGAAAAACACTGAAAAACGGTAGTATACGAGGTTTACAGGGTAACGTATACGTAACCCTCGTCCTGTAGAGAACGCAACCGGAGCCAGAAAATGGCTTTCTCGTTGGCTTACGCAGCTACGAACAGTCAACTGAAGGCTTACGATGGAGGCTCTGAATCATGCGTAAGCTCATACGCGAACGAAAAAAATGTGTAAAATACACAAAAGGAGCCTAATACGACACGGTTTTGAGGCGGCTCTGAATCAACCCTATTGTCTGCAGAGCTGAGTTTTTTATGTTAAATTACCCTTATGCGCATGCTTTACTTTGGGGTGTTTGGCAATCCTACATTTGAAAATAACTACCGTATTTTTCGCCCTATAAGACGCACCTGCCCATAAGACGCACCTAGGATTTGGGGGAAGAAAATAAGAAAAAAAGATTTTAAACCAAAAACGCACCATTACAGACAGTGTGGCATTCCCCTATCCCATTCCCATAGGCCGTGTGGGATGCCCCCATTCCATTCCCCGTTTATCCAGTGTGGCATCCCCCCCTTTCATTCCCCATATACCCATTGGCTGTGTGGCATCCCCCTCTCCCCCCATTAGTATAGGCTGTGTGGCATCCCTCTCCCCACATTCCCATAGGCTGTGTGGCATCCACCTCTCCCCCCATTCCCATTGGCTGTGTGGCATCCCCCTCTCCCCCCATTAGTATAGGCTGTGTGGCATCCACCTCTCCCCCCATTCCCATAGGCTGTGTGGCATCCCCCTCTCCCCATTCCCATAGGCTGTGTGGCATCCCCCATTCCCATAGGCTGTGTGACATCCCCCTCCCCCCAGGCTGTGTGGCATACCCCTCCCCCCATTCCCAAAGGCTGTGTGGCATCCCCATCCCCCCATTCCCATAGGCTGTGTGGCATCCCCCTCCCCCCATTCCCATAGGCTGTGTCGCATCCCCCTCCCCCCATTCCCAAAGGCTGTGTGGCATCCCCCCATTCCCATAGGCTGTGTGGCATCCCCCTCCCCCCATTCCCATAGGCTGTGTGGCATCCCCCATTCCCATAGGCTGTGAGACATCCCCCTCCCCCCATTCCCATAGGCTGTGTGGCATACCCCTCCCCCCATTCCCAAAGGCTGTGTGGCATCCCCCCATTCCCATAGGCTGTGTGGCATCCCCCTCCCCCCATTCCCATAGGCTGTGTGGCATACCCCTCCCCCCATTCTTAAAGGCTGTGTGGCATCCCCATCCCCCCATTCCCATAGGCTGTGTGGCATCCCCCTCCCCCCATTCCCATAGGCTGTGTGGCATACCCCTCCCCCCATTCCCAAAGGCTGTGTGGCATCCCCCCATTCCCATAGGCAGTTGGCATCCCCCTCCCCCCATTCCCATAGGCTGTGTGGCATCGCCATCCCCCCATTCCCATAGGCTGCGTGGCATCCCCCTCTCCCCATTCCCAAAGGCTGTGTGGCATCCCCATCCCCATAGGCTGTGTGGCATACCCCTCCCCCCATTCCCAAAGGCTGTGTGGCATCCCCCTCCCCCCATAGGCTGTGTGGCATCCCCCTTCCCCCATTCCCAAAGGCTGTGTGGCATCCCCCTCCCCCCATTCCCATAGGCTGTGTGGCCCCTCTCCTCCCATTAGAATAGGCTGTGTGGCCCCTCTCCCCCCATTCCCACCCCCCTCCCCCCATTAGTATAGGCAGGCGCCATATTAAAAAAAAAAAGTTAAACTCACCTGTCCGCTGACACCGCTGCGCTGAGCGGCCGGCTCCGTGAATGGGGTGGGCGTGGCCTGCGCCGCAGCGTTGACGCAGGCCACGCCCACCCCATTCACGAGCTGGCTCTGTCCCGGCCCCGCCGCTGCGATCGCTGTCTTTTCAGGCAGCGATGACAGCGGCGGGGCCAGAGACAGAGCCCCTGCCGCTCCTCCATCTGCTTCTCCACATGCGGGCACGAAGGTCCGGGCAGCGGGTGGGCGTGGCCTGCGCCGGTGCAGGCCACGCCCACCCACTGCCGGGACCTTCGTGCTCGCGTGTGCTCTGAGCCCGGCAGCAGATGGAGGAGCGGCAGGGGCTCTGTCTCTGGCCCCGCCGCTGTCATCGCTGCCTGAAAAGACAGCGATCGCAGCGGTGGGGCCGGGACAGAGCCCCCGCCGCTCCTCTGGCCTTTCGCAGTGTGCCAGACAACGCGGGAGCGCCGGGGACGGGTGAGTTTTTTTTGTTTTTTTTTTTATTTTTTTATTTTTTTTTTACATTCGCCCGATAAGGCACACTGATATTTTTCCCCCACTTTTGGGGAAAAATAAGTGCGTCTTATAGGGCGAAAAATACGGTATGCATGTTTTACAGGTATAGTTCTGTTCGGGGGACCTTGCCTTTTCAGATTTAGTTCGTTTTTTTCTTGTTTGCATATTGTTTTTTAGGAAAATGTTGTTTTGATTCTGATATTCTGTTTCTTCTTTTAGGGAAATCCTGTGCAACCAAAGAATGAATCGATGGATTACTTCCATAAAGATGAGCCGACAACAACAAGCCTGGTACAATTAGAAAGTTTAATGTGTGTATTCCAGGGAATATATAGTTTGCTACCTGACATTTTTAAGACAAATTACCCTAACGCTCATGCTTTATTTGGGGTGTTTGGCAACTCTAGCCTTTACAGTATCTATGCACGTTGGGTATTGTTCGGTTCGAGGGACCTTGCTCTTTCAGATTTCAGGGTTAAACTGTTTTTACCTCACTGTGCTCTCACAAAACAAATTCCATATTCACTGCTCTGTGCTGCTGAGTTATGAGTGCAGGTTAGAGGGCTCCCTCCATTTTGCTGGTGCAGTGACCTTCACTCCATTATAGCACAATCTGTAATTTACTAGGATTTTTTTAAGCCTAAATTTATATTAAGTTATAACACAATATTTTACAGTGTGCAAATCTTTTACTCAAAGCTCATGAAGATAAAGTATAAATATATTTAGAGATGAGCGAATTTTAGAAAATTTTGATTCGGCCAATTAGCCGATTTAAAAAAAAAAAATGCTTCAGTCTGAATTTAATTGCGGCAAATCACTATAAAAAAAAAGTCTCTTTCTGGCCTACCGAGAGCCTCAATAGGGTTGTAACACATTGTGCCTTGCTGTAACACACATGTGTGCTGGGTTAATGAAATAATACTGTAAAGAAGTATGACATGCAGATCAGAGGCATCGCTATTAGAATCGCTGTCACAGAGCGGCACAATGACAGAGCCTTGAGGTGGCATCAGCATGAGTAGACCATATATTGCCTAAAAGACACACTCTGAAGTTGGCAGCGGCACGAGGAGCCCATATATTGCTTGAAAGACACACCCTGGAGTTGGCACCAGCAGGAGGAGCCCATATATTACCTGAAAGACACACTCTGGAGTCAGCATGAGGAAGCCATATATTGCCTGAAAGACACAGTGGAGTTGGCAGCATGAGTAGATCGTATATTGCCTGAAAGACACACTGGAGTTGGCAGCAGCATAAGGAGAACAAAAAATTGGGTACAAATATGTTATCCTAAGAATATTATTAAAGGTTACGTTTTACGTGATGCATTACCTCAATACTGGGGAACAGCGCCGTAAATCTGTTTTGTACTATCCATATTTGTGAAGTGTTTTTGTGGCACCATGATCAATCTACTCTGATGCATCAGGCATTGGTGGATGGAAATCCTGGCTGATCCATGCCTGATTAATCTTCACAAAGATGAGTCTCTCCACATTTTTAGTTGACAGATGAGTTTTCTATGGGGTTACTATGGCCACCACCACACTAAACACCTGCTCTGATGGCACACTACTGGCCGGGCAGGACAACTTTCCCAGGGCATACTCTGCTAGTTGTGGCCACAAATCAAGTTTTACTGCACAGAACTCCAGCGAATCCTCAAGGTGTGTTGGCATGGTCATGTCCAGGTATACCACCACCTGCTGGTTCAGGTCCTGATCCAGGTCTACCTGCTGCTCATGAGTTGCCTCACTATGCGGGTGAAGAAAGCTACTCATTAGTGACTGAAGACTTAGGCTGCTGTCTTCCCAGCAGCCAATGCAGTGGAAGGTGAGCACAGAGGGCCCCCGAGTCAGACCTGCGAGAGAATGGATGATGGCACGGATAGCATCAGCCAACTGACTATGTAGGATGTCTCTGTAGTAGTTTGTCCTCCCTCTCAGTTGGTGTAAAAAGGCCCCCATTTTGTGCCGGTAGCGAGGGTCCAATAAGGTAGAGAGCCAGAAGTCATCCCGCTGCCGAATGGTGACAATTTGGCAGTCACTACGCAAGCACCTGAACTTGCATTGTGCCATTTGTGCAAGTGACTCGGAGGGACTACTTGCCTCCATCTCCACTGCATACTGCCATGGTGTGTCTGGGTCTCGCCTTCCTCACAACCCTCTAGCTCTTCTGGCTGCTCCTGCTCCTCCTCTCCCATCAGATGACTAGAAAAACTGCCCATTTTGCAAAACATAAACTGTGCTTCACTGTGCCCCTCTCCCCCCTCCTCCTCCTCCAGTTCAGCTCCCACAGGTTTCATGTGGCTGTGAGATGTAGGCGCCAGGTCTCCAGGCCTTGACAAGCCATGGTTTCCACCACGTGTTGTAGTACATGAAGCAGTGGAATGACATTGTTCATCCCGTAATCCTGGTGACTGACTATTAACATGGCTTCCTCAAAGGGCCTGTCACGTAAGAGCTGCCACTAGGTAAATTGAAGTTACACAGGGGAGTCCACCTATCCGCTTGGATCATCAAAAAATTGGTGATGACTTTTCTATGTTTGTATAGTCGGTCCAACATATGGAGGGTGGAATTCCAATGGGTGGAAATGTCACAAACCAGACTATGTTGGGGGATACCGTTCTGGCGCTGCAGCTCAAGGAGGTGTAGGAATGGCTGAAGTGCATGCAAAGTTTCCTTCCCATTGTTCCCATTGTTTGTCTTGCAGATGGGGGGAAGACTTCAGGAAATGCTTGACAACTAGATTGAGCACGTGTGCCATGGAGGGTGCATGGCTCAGGCTACCTTGTCGCAGGGTAGATGTTCTTCCCATTGTCCATCACAATGGTTCCCATTTGCAGTTTACGTGGATTAAGCCATGATTTGATTTCTTGATTTACGAATTTTAGCCATTCCTCCCCTGTGTGACTCCGTTCACCAAGGCAAACCATGTGAAGAACATGCACTGCACACATGGTAGGCTGGAGGGTCACTGAGACTTGTCTGTGCAGTGGATGCTGAGGAGATGGCTGAGGATGTTGCACACTGTCACAGACACAATGGCCTGAGAGTGTGAAGGCGGAAGCGGAAGCAGCATGACCTGCCCAAGTTGCTGTTGTGGCTGTGGGCCATTTACCCAGTGAGCAGTAAAGGACATGTATTGTCCCTGACCATAGTTACAGCTCCACACGTCGGTGCTGCCGTGCTCTTTGGTACACACCGACAGCCTCAAGGACTGGCCCGCCTTTTGTTCAACAAAATTGTGCAGTGCTGGTCTCTTTCTCTCCCTGTCTCTCCCTCACTTTGTCCCGTTCTCGCTGCAATACACCGCAAAAGTGATTGCCTATAAGATGGCCACCACTTATATAGGGCTGTTACATCACTGGGGTGCCTGGCCACTGATAGGCTGCATGTGATGCCTTCCCAGGATTCTTTGCCCCATGGGACATGCCCTGACATGTGGATCCACCATTTTAGATGGCCTGGACTGCACAAAATGGAGTTTAAAGAAGCTATTTGCATGATCGAATCGCTGTGATATTCTGAATCTATTTTTTTCTGCAATTCGTAAGGAATTCGGATTCATCATATTCAATTCACTCATCCCTCTCTCTCTCTCTATATATATATGTATGTATTCTTGGATGTCCTCTTTAAATGTTGGTTTTGATATATTGATGATATATTTATCTATATATGGTATATATTCACTTTTCAAAAGAGATACTTTAAAAAAAAATCATTTCGGGTTAAAAAAGGACATTTTACACAATACAATTAACAGTTAGGACTGACCCACACCTATGAAGTAAGCCTGTGTGCAGGGGTGCTAAAATAACAGCAGAGGGGGTGCTTAGGTTGTCAAGGAGAAACCTGGGATATGGTTGTAGGCCTGTTTTAAAAGCAGAATCAGTCACCCTCAGCTGATTGTTTAACAAACACATGAATAAAATTAACTGTGGGTGACTGATTCTGCTTTTACACAGGAAACATGATCACCAGCTGACGGCCACCCCTTATTCTGCTGACCTAGACCACAACCACAGTTTCATTTTCCCATATGTGGCCCTGGGGATGAACCTGCCAATCCAATAGGTGTGCAAGGCTGTTCTTCAACCCATGTGTGCCATCAAAATAGATGTTTTTGGTTTGGAATACACAGGGTTGATTACACGCTTTGCTAACCTTGCTGAGATTGCTGCGTTTGCTATTTTCATGATGATGTGGTAGAATTCCCCAGTGGGGCTGGTGCCACCTTTCTTCAGATTTCTTTATTTCAGTATTTCCCAACCATGTGAAACACATATTGTATAGAGACTGTAAATATGTATTCATGGCCAAGCCCAAATCAACTGTTGGTTTAGTTAGTGAAAGTTAAATCTATGTTAAATTAAAGATTTAACAAACTATAATTAGTTTACTTGTGTTGATGGGTTTTATAGCAAACCAACAGTCAAAAATGACATAAAGCAGACCAACATAACAAACAGTGCTCATATGTATCCCTCCCCAGGGCAATTTGGATTGCTGCACATTAAAATTCATTTACCTTATTCTAACTCCTGCTGAAGTAAATTTTAGTAAAAAATGGTGGCTTGTGCATGTGCAGGCCTGTGTTTCCTGTTACTGTGCATTGTCAGTTATGTCAGTTGAATCCAGGAAGCAGAATCAGCTGTGAGGGACAAAAAATAAGTACCCTTTTGTTTTTTGCTTGGCCGCTAAATCACACACTTAATCCGGACCAACACCTGTTTGCTCTCTAACAGGTGTTGGTCCAGGTGACACCAAATAAAAACAAGCTCAAGGGGGGAATCCACGATGCTGGAGCCTCCCCCCCCCCCCCACACACACATAACCCCTCCAGAATACCAGATATTCCTATCTTCACCTCAAGCCTGCGCGGAAAAGGAGTCCAGTGATTGGTCGCAGATGCTCACGTGGGCGGGTTGGGGGCGGGGTGTTCCAGTGGCTGGAGGCGACTATGGCCCACTTGACTGCCCAGCGGCCAATAGTGGGACTCCTTTTCCGGCACAGGCTCAAGGTGAAGGTAAGAATACCGGGCATTCTGGGGGGTTATGTATTCAGCATTCTGGATGCCACCCTAAGCTTGGTTTTATGTGGTGTCAGCGGAACCACTACCCCTTGGTCCGGTTAACGGGTGTTGGTCCGGTATAAGTTCCAATGAAACTCTCCTGACCTGGCAGAAAAGTTCATACGGTCATAAATCGAAACTTCAGGATGAAGGACCCCTTAGTCACAGCCAGTATTTCTCCCAGTCCCACCTAACGTCAATGAGCAGAGCCCATGCAATGGCTAAAAGAGATCTTCTCTTTGACATATTGACATTGTCACTTGCATGCAGGGAAAGCTGCTACTTAGTAGCTCTGTGTCTCTGTGTATATTCTCCTGTCAGCTCAGACAGGGACATCTTAGAACAAGATTGGTCCACTTTAACCCTTTAACTGCCAGCCTACCCAAAAATGTTGTCACCCTCTGTTGCCAGACCATTTTTCAATATTTTGTGCTATACTACACTAACACTGCAACATTGAAACAACATTGAAACGACATTCTCGAGTTGCTGAACGGCATTGGAGGAAATCCAAAACCAAGGAGGACTTCCTGTTATACAAGAAAGCCCTTCAGGAACTCAGGACTGCCCTTTCATCTGCTAAACAGGAATATTTCACATCACTCATATCGGCACAGGCCCGGAATCCAAAAACAGCTATTTAACACTTTCAACTCCCTTCTCCGCCCACCGCCACCTCCTCCATCCTCACAGCTAACGGCTGAGCAATTTGCCACATACTTAAAAGACAAAATCGACATGATTCGAAGTGGCTTCACCCCTCAGAACACCTCTCTCCTACCAACATCCCCCCCTGCCCCACTCATTAACTCATTTCACAGTGTTAACTGCTCAAGGTCTCTCCTCCCTGGTCTCAAAGGCTCACCTGACCACCTGCTCCCTTGATCCCATTTCATCCCACCTTATTCCCCAACTGTCTCTCTGTCATTCCAGCCCTAACATCTTTATTCAACTTCTACCTCTCCACTGGTACCTTTCCCTCCGCCTATAAACATGCTGTTATAAATCCACTCATCAAAAAACCCTCTCTGGACGCCTCTGCCCTCGCCAATTACCGCCCAATCTCTCTGCTCCCTTTCTCATCCAAGCTTCTTGAACAGCATGTCCATACAGAACTTACCAACTATCTGTCTACAAACTCCCTCCTAGATCCCCTCCAATCTGGTTTCCGCTCGTGTCACTCTACCGAAACTGCACTCACCAAAGTCAGCAATGATCTACTGACAGCCAAATCCAAAGGCCACTACTCTGCTCATTCTTCTCGACTTATCCTCTGCTTTTGACACCGTCGACCATGCTCTGCTTCTCAATATTCTTTCTTCTCTTGGAATCCAATCTCGCACTCTCTTGGCTCTCCTCCTATCTCTCTCACCGCACATTTAGTGTATCCTACTCAAACACCATTTTCTCTCCCCGGTCTCTGTCTGTTGGGGTACCACAAGGCTCAGTCCTAGGACCCCTACTTTTTTCAATATACACTTCTGGTCTAGGACAACTAATAACCTCTCTAGACTTCCAATATCACTTTTATGCAGACGACACTCAGATCTACCTCTCCGGCCCGAATCTCTCTTCTTTCCTCTCTCGCCTTCCTGACTGTAACAGCCATCTCTTCCTTCATGACATCTCGCTCCCTTAAACTGAACATGGACAAAACTGAACTGGTCATTTTCCCACCATCTTACTCCCCTCCCCTCTCTAACACCACAATCTCTGTAAATAATCTTACAATAACTGCAACTCATCAAGCTCGATGCCTGGGTGTCATTCTGGACTCCTCTCTCTCATTCACACCTCACATTCACTCCCTAGCCACCTCCTGTCGTCTCCAACTCAAAAATATCTCCCGCATCTGTCCCTTCCTTTCACCTGTCACCACTAAAATGCTAGTGCACGCCCTGGTCATATCCCGACTGGACTCCTGCAACACCCTCCTCTGTGGTTTGCCAACAAACAGACTAGCTCCCCTCCAATCTATTCTAAACTCTGCTGCTCGCCTCATCCATCTCTCCTCTCGCTTCTCCAGTGCTGCCCCCCTCTGTCAATCCCTCCACTGGTTACCTGTTTCCCATAGAGTTCAGTTCAAACTTCTAACGCTAACCTACAAAGCTCTCTCTAACCAGGCCCCTTCCTACATTTCATCTCTGATCCAGCATTACCAACCCAAGCGCAACCTCCGCTCTGCCTCTGACATTCTCCTGTCCTCTTCCTTGGTTACTTCCTTGCACTCCCGCCTTCAAGACTTCTCCCGTGCCTCCCCACTTCTCTGGAATGCACTTCCCCGCTCGATCCGCCACTCTCCATCACTCCAAGCCTTTAAAAGCGCCCTCAAAACTCACTTCTTCAGACAAGCATATGACCTGGCGTAAGCAACTCCTATAACCTTCAATGGCACATGCAGCCATACTCAAGCACTACCACTTGTGACCCCGCCCCCTTTGTCTCCACCCCCACCCTTTAGACTGTAAGCTTGCAAGGCAGGGCACTCCTCCCTATTGTCTCCTGTGCTCACAACACTTGGTTTTAACCTGTGGCATCTAATTTGTATTGTTCTCTGTACTATATGTTTTACCCTGTCTGTAATCATACCATGTAAAGCGCTACGGAAGTTGATGGCGCTATATAAATAAACAATAATAATAATAATACGTGTTCAACTGTGATTTTTTAAGGGATTTCCAGGCATTTCCCAGGAAAATATGGGCTTTAGCTTGAAATGTCTTGTTTGACCTTGCTTTTGTGTATTCTCAATATTCTTGGGTGAAATATGTGCAAAAAAAAACCCAAAATCCATTTATTACAAGTAGTAGTGTTTTTTTGTAATACAGAAAGTATGTTTTTTAATAAAATAATATTGTGTGTAAAAGCTCAATTTCTTCCAGTTACAACAGTACCACATATGTATTGGTAGACACCCTTTCCTGCTCAGGAGACTACCCCAAACTGAAACAGCGCTTTAGGAGATTTTCAGAAAAAATACAACTGCAACTGCTATGTGTACCTGGCAGTTTTTCAAGAAAATCCCCCACAAAGAATATATTCTCTTGGAGTACATACCTCATGCTTGTTGACATGGGCGCAGATTTCTAGAAGTAATCTCCCAATAAATTCTTTGTTTTTTTCCCTTAAAAAAAAGGAATAAAAAAGCAGAACCAAAGCTACGTTTTGCTAAAAAAAACAATATGCAAGCAAGAAAAAACAAATTAAAACTGAAAAAGCCCCGAACATAACAATACCCAACATGCAGAGGTACTGTCAAGGGTAGAAATCCATGCAGATAACAGCAATTCTACTAGAAATGTTCTGCCCTGCAGTGTACACCTTAGACATGATTCAGAGAGACAAAAAAAGACTTTCGTTTTTGTGCCGATCTGTTTTTTTTTTTTCCCTCTCTCGTATGCGTGTGCGATCGATTCTATGCATGCATTGCTATCCTTCTGTAAAGTTTTTGTACGGCAGAGTACGAGTACGAGGATGTCATTTTCCAGCGTGACTTTTCCGTTTCATTTCCTCATGTTACAACGTAGGCTTTCGTTTTTTGCCCTTTTTCCATCGTCTCCTTCCACGAATCCTTTACGTTTCCCATTAGATTCTGTTTGCCTTTTTCAATAAATAATCTTCCGGACGTAAATCCTTACGATATTGCACCTGCGCACTACAAACTTAACTCATTACAGTGCTCGCTACATATTTGGGTCACTCACTTCTACTACAATTCTTAGCTAAATCACTTTGCGCTTTCCTACATTTTCCATGTTTGACCCCTGAAACTTACCCAAACCACTTTGCGGTTAGGTTCTTCTTCCATTTTAGACCCCTAAAACTTACCCAAACCACTTTGCAGTTAGGTTCTTCTTCCATTTTAGACCCCTAAAACTGACCCAGATCACTTCGCGGTTTCCTTCTTCTTCCATTTCTCACACCTAAAGCTTACCTAAATCACTTCGCGGTCTCATTCTTCTTCCATTTCTCACACCTAAAACTTACCTAAATCACTTCATGGTCTGGCGAATCTTCATATCTAAATTTAGTGTTTTGCATTCTTTTTGTGGTAACCAACCCTTAATGAAATGACACCGAGACATTTTTTTTTTTTTTTTTATAATCTTAAATGGCATTTTTCAGGGTTTTTTTATTGAAGTAAAATTGTTTCCACAAATTTACAACTTTGTTTAATTTTTTTTTATTTAAAAAAATATAAAACTTTTAACATATTTTACATTTTTAAAATAACATATAAAACGTAGTAAAATATATAGATAGCAATGGCAGGCCACAGAACATTATTCTTCATCTGTGGTCCCCAACGAGTCGCGCAGCTCCTGCATCTCGGCCACCAACTGAAGGACCCTGGCACTCAGTTGTGCCACTCTGGCACGTGTGGTCCCTGTTAAAAAATGTTAAATAAAATATTGGTATAACCTTGTTGGGGTCATACTGCAGTGCCCCCCCCTTCCCTGTATGGTCCAAAAACCTAAATCTGGACTTCAAAAGCCCAAAGGCCCTCTCTACAATGGCCCAGGTTTTGCAGAGGGCCAGATTATAGAACTCCTGGCCCGCATTCTGGGCCCGGGCGAAGAACGGGCATCAAGAGCAAGGGCAGGAGCGGATATCCAGAATCCCCTGAAAGAATTTAAAAATACTAACATAAAATACACATTCTAAGCAACAATATTGTTTGACATGTCATCAAGGGCTAAAAACAGCCATAGGTTAAGACATGGGTCATCAACTATATTCATTGCCATACAGTGAAAATAGATTGATGGAATGTGAGCAAACTTACCCAGGAGCCATCCACCAGATAATTCTCCTGACTCAAACTGACTAAATTAGCCGGAGCTCCGCAATATATAAGCATCATGGGATGACCATGGATGCCCTGCAAGAACACTGAGACACTGAGGAATCGCATATCCGGACCAAACACTGCTTGTATGTTGTGCGAGTGGCACATCTTGCAGTTCCTGCAACCAAATATAAAATAATTACACAAAGCAAAGGTAACCAACTATAACAATAGCTCCTACAACAAATTAAGATTCAAGTTCAACAATCCAAATATAAATAACAAAGGACATAAGTCTAAAAAAATATACCAATTATATGGATGTGTGGGAAAATAAAGGTTTACATGCTAAGGACTAATTAAGGTCAGCATTAAAATGCTTTTATAAGGCATACATGAAATGTATTGATTCAGGTATGCATTGCTATACAATTTATGGCTTCGGCCATGCTGATACATGCAATGCCTTGGTGCTAAAGGCGCGCAGACTCCTCCACATAGCCGCAAAACATGTTTAACAATAGCAATCCGAGGCCTCAAAGGTCCTGTAATCGAAGCGGAAAAGAATCCGTTTTATAGGGTGGAGGTCCATCGGCAATCAGGTCTCTGAATCACACGGAAACCCATTCCAATAACGTAAGTTATCTGAAGTAACGCAAATGATCAGATTTCGATCCGAAAATGAGCCGAACTAACGCAAATGATCAGATTTAGATTCGTCCATCGAAAGCGCATATACGCATTAGCGCCAACTAACGTACGAATATAAATTGGTATGAAAAAAACAAAAAAAATGACAAACACACACAAAGACATACACAGACAGCTACGGAAGTCCAGACGAATGTGTCTCTCAATCGAGCCTCTTGTGCTTCTTCAACCAAAACAACCCTTTACATTTGAGATGCCCCCCCAAACCATATATTCTCTGAAAGTACACACATGTACACACACAGGCTTTCTAGACATACCCACCTTGTTGTAGTGGGCTCAGCTTTATGGAAGTAATCCCTGAAAGAATTCTTTGGTTTCACACAGGGTTTCCCTAAAAAAATCAGAATAAAAAACACATTTTCCTAAAATATTAATATGCAAACAAGAAAAATCAAGCTAAATTAGAAAGAACAAGGTCCCCTGAACAGAACAATACCCAACATGCATAGCTACTTTTAACCCTTTTAACTGCAAGCCTACTTAAGATGTTTTTTTTAAATTTGTCTTATTTATTTTAAATAAAAAATGTATTTTATTCAAGAAAACCATATTGCATGTGAAAGCCGCATTTCTTCCAATTACAACGGTACCACATATATATCGATAGCCCCTCGTTCCTGCCCAGAAGCCCCCCCAAACGTAAAAAAAAAAAACTTTATAACATTTAAAAACACACTACAACCACTATCCACACTATAAAGAGTTAAATATTTAAAAATGGTGCGGGGTCCCCCCTACTCAGCATAACTAGCCCAGGGACCAGCTATGCAGGGCTTGTAGAACAGGGCGTGGAGGCCAGCCTCGGCTGCCCCAGGCTCAGGAGTCTACAAGCCCCCAAAGCTGTGGTGGCCACAAGATCTTTTGCCCCGCCCCCAGGCTTTAGGGAGGTAGGTAATGGGGGGCTGGCTAGCTGCAGGTGACTTGCCAGACCCCGAGGCAAGTGAACTGGTATTGGGGTCTCATGGATCCCTTATCAGTTCACAAAGAGTTACATTTGAAAAAGGACACACACACACAAATATTTTATTATTTAATACCTCCCATCAATCTATCTCTGAGCACTGTGTCTCACGACAATTACTCTAGTTTCTGTTCTCCTGCTACTGCTTGAAGCCTTTTATACCTGCTGAGTGATGGGACATAAAGGGTTAATAAAAAAATGACATAGGGTCTGGGGGCATCTTTGGGGGATATTTAAGAGTTAAAACCCTTTAACCCTTTAAATTGCGTGGGGTCCCCCCTACCCAGCATAGCCAGCCCGGGAACTAGTTATGCAGAGCTTGTAGACCAGGGCGCAAGGGCCAGCTTTGGTGGCCCCTGGCCCTGAAAGGCTATAAGTCCATACAGCCTAAATGGCCCCAAGCTCTTCTGCTCCCCTAGGCTTTGATGAGGCAGCTAATGGGGGGCTGGGGTTTAATGGCAAGTCACCCGCTAACTGCAGGCCATGTGAACTGGTAGGGGGGTTTCATGGATTCCTTACCAGTTCACAAAGGGTCAATTGTAAAGAATACACCACACCAGAGAATGACTTTATAAACAAATAGAAAATTTTTTTCTTTACTCACCTCCAATCGTCGGCTCCTTTGTCCCTCGTCGGGGGGTGGGGAGGTGGTGGATCAGAGCGATCACCACACCTGACAAACATTAGGGCCAGGAGCGGGTCAACATCAGCAGGATGACATCATCTGCTCCACCTCCAAAGGGGTGGGGCTAGTGGTGAAGATGACTACGGCATAAGTGGGAGGAGCGGCCTTTGGGGTGAAGAGGAGACCCATCGGGAGGGATCGTGCACAGAGGTGAGTAAATGTCTTTTTTTTTACAGCTATTGTCGATGGAAGTGGAGGGGGGTCCTATTCCGGGTCCTCTCCTGAAGCCAGAGGAGCCCGGAGGGATTAGAGGCCCCCCGGGTATATTCCTGTGGCTCTGTGTTGCTCAAGTAGAAGTGGCTTTCCTGGCCTTGAGTAAAGCCCTATAGTATAGCTTTGTTGGGGCAATTACAAGAATTTGAGGTGCAGTCCAAATTAAGACTGGCATCTGTTAGGACTCTAGTCATACAGGCATGACTTCAGCTGACGGAGACAATAAGGCTGGTTTCACACCAGCGCGGATGTGGAGCACTCGCACTTTCAGGCGAGCGTCCCGCAATCCGCCTGGGAAAGGCTAGCCATAGCAATCTTTGGGCACTTTCACATATGTTTCAGGCGCTTGCCTAAAACATGTTATATTTGTTAAATACTTCATCAGCAAAAACATTAAAAAGCGAAATTGTCAAAAAATGTACACAATTACAAAATAATGTGTTGTCTTTAGGAAGAGGAAGCATGTGTCTGTCTCAGTCCTAGTTTTCAGAAGAGAAAGGTAACATAGAAGCACTTCCTAGTAAGCTATTTCTGAGCAGGGCCAGATTATGAGAGGCGCACACCCCAGAGCCTCCACCTCTTCCGCTGCAAAGCCCCCATAGCTCATCCTCGGGCTGGTTGTGCTGGGTAGGGGGGACCTCACGACATTTTTAGAGGGATTTTTAATCCTTGAAATTCCCCAAACAACTGGTTCCCCCTAGGGAACCATTTATAGTGTGGATAGTAGTTATATTCTATTTGTAAATGTTAGTGCTCTTTTCAGTTTGGGGGGACTCTTGGACAGGAACAGGGGGCTACCAATACATATGGGGTGCGGTTTTAATCAGGAGAAATGGGGCTTTCAAATACAATATGGTTTTCTTTACTAAAATAAATGTTTTATTTAAAATAAACAAGCCAATTTAAAAAAATATATATTTTTTAGTTTTTTTTTATTTGTTTATTTAAAAATATTTTTTAAAACAGTAAAACAAATTACAAACAAGACATTTCATGTTAAAGTTCATGATAAAGCTTAAACTCTGCCGCAAAAAATGTAATTTTCCTTGAAATTCCTGAAAAAATCACGGTTAAATATAACGGGTTATAATATTGGGGAGTCTCCTGAGCAGGAAAAGGTGTCTACCAATACATATGTGGTACTGTTGTAACCGGCAGAAATGGGGTTTTTACATATAATAAGATTTCATTGCAAAACTTTTGATTACAAAAAACACAGAAATTTCACGTTAAATCCCAGATCTGCTGAAAAATAAAATATATTATATATTAATTTCCCTGGGAAATCCCTTCCAAAATCACAGTTGAACATGTGTAGTGCAAAATAGTGAAAGTTAGTCTGGCAACAGAGGGTGACAAAAACTTTAGGTAGGCTGGCACTTAAAGGGTTAAAACTAATAGACCAGATTTCTGTTTATTTCAACAATATAGATTCATTATAAGGCTGCATTGATTATCCTAATGTTTCCCCTTATTTTCTAGTGTTTCCATTTAAAATTAGCATTAAATTACCTAGTAGGACATCTAAATTTGTTGTGATCAATCATGTGTACATTAAAGTGGAACAAAACCCACCAGCGGCCACTCTGGAACATAAGGGTTTCCAGGGCCAGCCTCTGGCTTTCCGTCAGGGCAACTCTATATCTGTATGAACCCCCCTCCCCGGTGCTGGTCACTTACCGTTCCCTGGTTTAATGGTGTATGTGTGGGCTTTGGTCCAATCAGAGCAGTTCGTCTTTTGCCAAATTACTCAGATTTTTCACTGGGGGGGGGGGGGGGGGGGGGGGGGCTCGCTGCTGCATCCCCATCCCAGCCATTCAGGTAGGGCTCTTAATGTCTTCAATGGGGAGTGCACGCAGTTGCATCCCCTGGCACCGTGCACACACAGTGGGGCTGTAGAGATGCCACGTCCACACATATGTTCACTGATGTTGATTCCAAATGAAGTATCTTTATTAAATCCAGTTCAGTAACATATTACTATTGATAGCACTTCAACAGAAAGTTCTTCACTTTCTCTCACAGTACACAACCGTTTTTCATGGTGCCTGCCAGGCACTGGCCACCTCACAGTCATTTTCACCTGGGTCCCCTTTAGTTTACTCCAATCGCTGGCACAGGCAGTATGCTCTAGAATCCCCCTCACTGATGGGACTCACTTTAAGAAGCATGACAATGGTCATGCTCCCCAGGCAAGAGCAAACAGCACAAGACAGCCTCCCTCCCCCAGTTGCTAGGGGGCACCTCATGATGCTGGAAAGACCAAGCAGTCTTCCCCAGCTGCACACTGGTGGCAGAGCGCACTGAGGCCTCTTTCACCGGCCTGGCTCTCAGCCTCCGCACCACTCTCTGCTTCAGCAAAGCCTTTATTCCTGACAGCTGCTGTGGCCTTATCTCCAGGAACCTGAAAGTCTCATACTGAGCACATGTTAAAGTGGACCAAAACCCACCCTGGAGCCTACTTGCTCCCAAGGGGGATCCCCGATCCTGTGTGAAACCCCCTAGGTCACCCGAGAACTGACCATCGTTCCTGGTCCAAAGCCGTATGCACGGCCGCATCCCCGCTATCCCTTTAGCAGGGTGCGTGCCTGCGCCAGGCATATGTGAATGGTCGGTGCGGGCACACTCCCTGTTAAAGAGTAGCGGGGGATGCAGCTGACTGCGTGCTCGGATCAGCTCGCATTAGACGTGCTCTTGGATGAAGAGGCTCGAGCGGATCCGATCGGATCCAAAACCCAGTATTGTCAAAATCCAGGGTTTTGGTCCACTTTAAGGTCTAGCTTTAAAACTTACCAGCATGGGTGACACCTAGTGACCTTTCTGTATATTACACCATTAGTAATAAAGTCTATAAAACCAAAATCATTTGGCTTTTCCGGAACAACTCTGCCCTTAAAGGACCAGTTCAAGCAATAGCAATAATAAGGCAGCCTGGCCCATGTGCCTCTCCTCCATTCCCTGAAGTGTATTGTAGATAGTGTAGCAGGGCTCCAAAATTTTACCCTCCTTTCTTTTTCATTTTTCCATAACCAAACTGCAAATGTGGTCACACAGACACCTCTGCCCCACAGCGCTCCCAACAAGTTCGACCACCAATATAAATCTTGCTCCACTTTGCAGGTAGTGCCGCAGGGATACCCCAATCTGACCATCAAGATTAAAATAGAATTTTTCATAGTTTAGTCTTAAGACAAAAAGTACTTGACCAAATCCTATAGATCTCAACCTGCGGCACATGTAGCCCAAGGGTCACTCGGCAATGGTCAAGGGTGCACAAACGAAAGTCGGACAGCTCTGGTATATTATTTTAACAGTAAAACATTATTCTTTCTTGCTTGAAGGCCCATGACCTACTTATTTTGGTAATATTAGTAAGTGATCTCCTTGGGGGTATTTGGTTGTAATTGCTTGTTGCTGGGGGTACTTGGCGTAAAAATGTTGAGAACCACTGCTTTAGATTTTGCCAAACAGTTACGGACTGCATTTTAAGCATTATTTAGCTTTTAGCAGATATTCCTAAAACCATGATGAATTCCCGGCAATGCACTGCACAGCTTGAACTGAAGACTTATGTCCTTTGTCTTAAGTGCTCATTGTAACCTGAAAGCGGTTTCCTCGGCAGCAGTTGCAGTTGCAGGTTGTTAAAGTGATTGGTGCTGCCAGACATAGTTTCCCTGTAGTCCATGTTTACGCTCTTGAAGATATAAACCACCACTTATGACGCTATCATTAGGGGAAGCCAGGCTGTATTTCCATGGAATCCTGCTTTCTTTTCTTTTAGATCTCCAATGAACGTCGGGAAGTTAGCAAAGATAAATTGGAGCACTGCAACTATCAGCCGAAACAGCTGTGCCTTCCAATTTAATGGCTTCTCTTCCCCAATTATAATAGTAATAACACATTGCCTTGACGTCTGAATTTTTTAATCTGGAAAAATAAAAGTTCCTTACGCGAGTGCACCTATGGAGCGTGAAGATGGAGAGAACTTTATCTACACTTCCTGCTTTTACTGTGGCATTTCATCATGCAAGCAAAGTGTTGTCCTTCAGCATAGGAACACAGGGTAGAAGACTGTACACCAGTTTCTGCAGCCTTCCAATGATGACACTGCCACACATCTACTTTGTACAAATTTCACTGGCACTATTCCAGCTTGTTACAATTACCTTTTATTTCGACATTTTGGGATCTTCCTGACCTCTTCCTCGGGGAACTACATAATGGAGATAAAGATTCTAATGTTGGGTAGCAGACTGATTCATGGTGGCCTAGATGCTTACACATTTTTCAAAAAGGGTACCAAAAATGTTTAAAAACATATACATTTTGCAAAGCCCTGACTTAATGTTAGATGTAAACCTATTTCTCACTTATCCACAAACCAGAAATTAAATAATTTCAAAAAGAACGCGCACGGAGCTAGGAGCTGTCACGTGACCTGTGTAAGTAGAGAAGCGCTGGGGAAGCCCGCGGCCGGGGAAGGACGTGCATTGAATGTCTTTTGAGACCGGAGTTTTATGCTTAAATTTGTTAAACAGTATCACGCTATTGGTGCGTTTTTCTCTCTCTTTCTGGTTTTATGATTCCCTGTAATAAACCTTGGAGGGTTTATATTAACACTAGAGTGAAAGTGTCTTCTATTGTGGATATTACAAAAACCTCCCAGATAAAGAGGAATTGGAGGAGGAGTGCTGGGCAGCAACGAGTATCCAATTTATGTTTGAGGCTGAAGGCACTAAAGCGGAGCTAAATTGAGATTCAATCTATAAAGCTATTCCAGTATGAGAAATTTGGTACGTTATTTAATGTATTGGTGATGAGAAAGCTGCACCGGATTTGAAAAGAAATATTTGAGTCACTTGGTGGATAATTTACTATTTATTTAAATATCTCGCTGAGCATATATAGATATCTATCATTCTATATACATATTTCTCACTTATGTTCAGTGGCCATGCAACCACCCCCAGAACTCTGCTGAGTGAACACTGGAAGCGGCTGGAGTGTAATAGTGGTGTAATACTGGTGATGCTGTCAGTGCTTAGGCTACATGAGAAAGAAAGCAGCTTCTTTATTATTGTATTTTGTTATATAAAAATATAGGGCCCCCAGACACAGCTTTGCATGGGCCCCAGAAATTATAAGCCCGTCCCTGCTTGCGCTATGAGTATATATATATATATATATATATATATATATATATATATATAAAAATATATATAGCTTTACAATCTAATAATGTGTTTTCGAACGTCAAATATTCTATAACATTGACTTGCTATTGTATTGTTAAGAAGGCAGTCCAGGCTAAGTGTAAAATCAAAGATCCTGGTGTGTTGCTACTTAAGGTACAGATGTATCACAGCTCAACTGTCTTCATACCTTAAAACATAGTCCAGGTGCACGACAAGACGTATACCGCCTTTCAATAGCTTTCAATAGCTTGAAATATTATACAGTGTAGCCAGCATCCAAGTAAAATCCAGCCAGTTTATTTTGGATCCATTAAAAGGGATTTCAACAATGTCAAAAGGAAGTCATTCCCCATGCTGTGTTGCTACATAAAGCTGAGATTTAGCCCCTTCTGTGTAAGTTAGCCCCCAGATTTTAATTTTGCAAGACCGCCTTTTTTTATAGCCATGAGATGGGGACCTATCTTCACAACTCTGGCATCAGACTGTGTTGAACACACCATATCAAGTGTCTGCAGATGAGGTCTTCTGTTGCAGACAGTTTAACTGTAAGTCAAGAAGAGAGACAGGAGTACCCCTTGTTTTAGAGGCTCACATGTAACATTCTAACTGACTCATACATGCTGCAGAGAATTTTTCAGCCAGAGAGAATAAGTTCATAAACAAAATGCTTCACAGCACAGCATATGGTCAGAAATAAGGTAACTGAGAGGTAATACATGCTTGCTTTAATGTTATATCTAATTTATATCTAATTATATCTAATTTAGTTGTTCCATCATGATGTGGCATAGCTGTTCTTACCTCTTCACATTTCATATATCTGCTTGCTGGGCAAATACTTGCTCTATCCGTCAGAGGTAGGGGCACACAATGGCAGACCTGGCACAAGGGAAGACCTGACAGCAAGGACAAGTTAAGGAAGGAATATGGTGAAGGGTCAAATCCGTAGGTAGTTAGTTGTACCACAACTAGTAGCAGATAATGGCAGGCAAGGCATACTTAAGTCCGTGTACAGCAATGTAATACATTATGTTGTAAATATATACTGCATGTGTACTCTACAGTGATGCTTGTTATTAGGGATGAGCGAATCGATCCGGACGAACCCGAATTAGTTCCAAATTTCAGGAAATATTTGATTCTGAACGAATCCGAATTTCCCCACGATTCGATCGATCAAAGTTTTCCTATAAACTCCATGTACTTCAATTACAGGCATTGTAAAATGGTGGATGGACATGTCTGGACATATCCCCTGGGGCAAGATATCATGGGAAGGTCACATGCAGCCTATCAGCAGCCAGGAAGCCTGGTGACAACACCGTGCTATATAAAGCGGCAGCCATCTAGCTTGTGCGCATTTCAGACTTGCATTCGTAAGACAGCTGTGGTTGCTGCCGACAGGGACAGACAGTTAGCGATAGGTAGGGAGAGTGCACAGATAGGTAGGGAGATTTACAGATAGGTAGGGAGATTTAGAGAGGCAGACAGAGCCAGGGAAAGATAGTGGAAAACTGGAACAATCCAGGGACAGCATAAAGGTGACAGTGACAGGGTGAGTTGCCTGATCAGTTTTCTATTCAATTTGATTTCTTTGTGCTCCAAACCGCCTTGCCACTGTGCAAGCCATCTATGCAGTGCCTTATGTAACCCTATCTGTTATACTAAATTAGCGTTGTTCAGCATCAGCTTTATTAAGCTATTGCATTTTGCATATGTTTTTATCCTGCTGTCAATACACCAGGCCGCAGGGTATCCCAAACCACTGCGTGGCACCCTATCTGTTATACTAAATAAGCGTCTACAGCCTCAGCTTTATTAAGTTATTGCATTTTGAATTGGTTTTGGTCTGCTTTAAATAAACCAGGCCGCAGGGTATCCCAAACCACCACGTTGCACCCTATCTGTTATACTAAATAAGCGTTGTTCAGCATCAGCTTTATTAAGCTATTGCATTTTGCATTGGTTTTTGTCCTGCTGTCAATACTAGGGATGAGCGAATCGATCCGGACGAACCCGGATTCGATCCGAATTTCAGGAAAAATTCGATTCGGATCGAATCCGAATTTCCCCGCGATTCGATCGCTCGAAGTTTTCCTTTAACATCCATTCATTTACATTTACAGGCATTCTAAGATGGCGGACGGGACATGTCTGGACATCTATCCCGCGCCAGTGCAAGCTGGGGCAGTCACATGCAGCCTATCAGCAGCCAGCAAGCCCGGTGACGTCACAGCGCTATTTAAGTCGGCCATCTTGCTTTTCCTTCCTCATTTCTCTATTGCATTCGTGAGAGACAGAAAGTTGTAGTGAGAGAGAGAGGAAGTTAGACAGGCAGGGACAGACAGGGACAGGCTGGAGACAGACAGGAGACAGACAGGAGACAGACAGAAAGTCAGCGAAAAACAGGGAAAGGTAGGAAAAATCGGAGGCTGTCAAAGGGAGATTTTTATTTTTTTTTTCATCCAGCCTGAGTGTTACTAGCTGGCTGACAGGCTTTGTTAGCGTTTTCAGGCTGCTTATACTAACTAACTGTGCATATATACTGAACTGATCTTAAGTCTGCTGTGAGGCATCCCATTCTGTGACTACACCAGCCTCTGTTTAAGACCATATAACCATTTGCACTTATTCTAATTGAAATTAGGCCTGATAAAGACACTTTTGCTGTTCATAGCACTACTGGACCCTGCCAGGTGTACTTACTGCTGGGTTTTTAGGGCATCCCATTCTGTGACTACAGCAGCCTCTGTTTAAGACCATATAACCATTTGCACTTATTATAATTGAAATTAGGCCTGATAAAGACACTTTTGCTGTTCATAGCACTACTTGTCCCAGGTTCACTGCTGGGTTTTTAGGGCATCCCATTCTGTGACTACAGCAGCCTCTGTTTAAGACCATATAACCATTTGCACTTATTCTAATTGAAATTAGGCCTGATAAGGACACTTTTGCTGTGCATAGCACTACTTGTCCCAGGTTCACTGCTGGGTTTTTAGGGCATCCCATTCTGTGACTACAGCAGCCTCTGTTTAACACCATATAACCATTTGCACTTATTATAATTGAAATTAGGCCTGATAAAGACACTTTTGCTGTTCATAGCACTACTTGTCCCAGGTTCACTGCTGGGTTTTTAGGGCATCCCATTCTGTGACTACAGCAGCCTCTGTTTAACACCATATAACCATTTGCACTTATTCTAATTGAAATTAGGCCTGATAAAGACACTTTTGCTGTGCATAGCACTACTTGTCCCAGGTTCACTGCTGGGTTTTTAGGGCATCCCATTCTGTGACTACAGCAGCCTCTGTTTAACACCATATAACCATTTGCACTTATTATAATTGAAATTAGGCCTGATAAAGACACTTTTGCTGTTCATAGCACTACTTGTCCCAGGTTCACTGCTGGGTTTTTAGGGCATCCCATTCTGTGACTACAGCAGCCTCTGTTTAACACCATATAACCATTTGCACTTATTCTAATTGAAATTAGGCCTGATAAAGACACTTTTGCTGTGCATAGCACTACTTGTCCCAGGTTCACTGCTGGGTTTTTAGGGCATCCCATTCTGTGACTACAGCAGCCTCTGTTTAAGACCATATAACCATTTGCACTTATTCTAATTGAAATTAGGCCTGATAAAGACACTTTTGCTGTGCATAGCACTACTTGTCCCAGGTTCACTGCTGGGTTTTTAGGGCATCCCATTCTGTGACTACAGCAGCCTCTGTTTAAGACCATATAACCATTTGCACTTATTATAATTGAAATTAGGCCTGATAAAGACACTTTTGCTGTGCATAGCACTACTTGTCCCAGGTTCACTGCTGGGTTTTTAGGGCATCCCATTCTGTGACTACAGCAGCCTCTGTTTAACACCATATAACCATTTGCACTTATTATAATTGAAATTAGGCCTGATAAAGACACTTTTGCTGTGCATAGCACTACTTGTCCCAGGTTCACTGCTGGGTTTTTAGGGCATCCCATTCTGTGACTACAGCAGCCTCTGTTTAACACCATATAACCATTTGCACTTATTATAATTGAAATTAGGCCCGATAAAGACACTTTTGCTGTTCATAGCACTACTGGACCCTGCCAGGTGTACTTACTGCTGGTTTTTAGGGCATCCCATTCTGTGACTACAGCAGCCTCTGTTTAAGACCATATAACCATTTGCACTTATTATAATTGAAATTAGGCCTGATAAAGACACTTTTGCTGTGCATAGCACTACTTGTCCCAGGTTCACTGCTGGGTTTTTAGGGCATCCCATTCTGTGACTACAGCAGCCTCTGTTTAACACCATATAACCATTTGCACTTATTATAATTGAAATTAGGCCTGATAAAGACACTTTTGCTGTGCATAGCACTACTTGTCCCAGGTTAACTGCTGGGTTTTTAGGGCATCCCATTCTGTGACTACAGCAGCCTCTTTTTAACACCATATAACCATTTGCACTTATTATAATTGAAATTAGGCCTGATAAAGACACTTTTGCTGTTCATAGCACTACTGGACCCTGCCAGGTGTACTTACTGCTGGTTTTTAGGGCATCCCATTCTGTGTCTACAGCAGCCTCTGTTTAAGACCATATAACCATTTGCCCTTATTCTAATTGAAATTAGGCCTGATAAAGACACTTTTGCTGTTCATAGCACTACTTGTCCCAGGTTCACTGCTGGGTTTTTAGGGCATCCCATTCTGTGACTACAGAAGCCTCTGTTTAACACCATATAACCATTTGCACTTATTATAATTGAAATTAGGCCTGATAAAGACACTTTTGCTGTGCATAGCACTACTTGTCCCAGGTTCACTGCTGGGTTTTTAGGGCATCCCATTCTGTGACTACAGCAGCCTCTGTTTAAGACCATATAACCATTTGCACTTATTATAATTGAAATTAGGCCTGATAAAGACACTTTTGCTGTTCATAGCACTACTGGACCCTGCCAGGTGTACTTACTGCTGGTTTTTAGGGCATCCCATTCTGTGACTACAGCAGCCTCTGTTTAAGACCATATAACCATTTGCACTTATTATAATTGAAATTAGGCCTGATAAAGACACTTTTGCTGTGCATAGCACTACTTGTCCCAGGTTCACTGCTGGGTTTTTAGGGAATCCCATTCTGTGACTACAGCAGCCTCTGTTTAACACCATATAACCATTTTCACTTATTATAATTGAAATTAGGCCTGATAAAGACACTTTTGCTGTTCATAGCACTACTGGACCCTGCCAGGTGTACTTACTGCTGGTTTTTAGGGCATCCCATTCTGTGACTACAGCAGCCTCTGTTTAAGACCATATAACCATTTGCAATTATTATAATTGAAATTTGGCCTGATAAAGACACTTTTGCTGTTCATAGCACTACTTGTCCCAGGTTCACTGCTGGGTTTTTAGGGCATCCCATTCTGTGACTACAGCAGCCTCTGTTTAACACCATATAACCATTTTCACTTATTATAATTGAAATTAGGCCTGATAAAGACACTTTTGCTGTTCATAGCACTACTGGACCCTGCCAGGTGTACTTACTGCTGGTTTTTAGGGCATCCCATTCTGTGACTACAGCAGCCTCTGTTTAAGACCATATAACCATTTGCACTTATTATAATTGAAATTTGGCCTGATAAAGACACTTTTGCTGTGCATAGCACTACTTGTCCCAGGTTCACTGCTGGGTTTTTAGGGCATCCCATTCTGTGACTACAGCAGCCTTTGTTTAACACCATATAACCATTTGCACTTATTCTAATTGAAATTAGGCCTGATAAAGACACTTTTGCTGTGCATAGCACTACTTGTCCCAGGTTCACTGCTGGGTTTTTAGGGCATCCCATTCTGTGACTACAGCAGCCTCTGTTTAACACCATATAACCATTTGCACTTATTATAATTGAAATTAGGCCTGATGAAGACACTTTTGCTGTTCATAGCACTACTGGACCCTGCCAGGTGTACTTACTGCTGGTTTTTAGGACATCCCATTCTGTGACTACAGCAGCCTCTGTTTAAGACCATATAACCATTTGCACTTATTCTAATTGAAATTAGGCCTGATAAAGACACTTTTGCTGTTCATAGCACTACTTGTCCCAGGTTCACTGCAGGGTTTTTAGGGCATCCCATTCTGTGACTACAGAAGCCTCTGTTTAACACCATATAACCATTTGCACTTATTCTAATTGAAATTAGGCCTGATAAAGACACTTTTGCTGTGCATAGCACTACTTGTCCCAGGTTCACTGCTGGGTTTTTAGGGCATCCCATTCTGTGACTACAGCAGCCTCTGTTTAAGACCATATAACCATTTGCACTTATTATAATTGAAATTAGGCCTGATAAAGACACTTTTGCTGTTCATAGCACTTCTGGACCCTGCCAGGTGTACTTACTGCTGGTTTTTAGGGCATCCCATTCTGTGACTACAGCAGCCTCTGTTTAAGACCATATAACCATTTGCACTTATTATAATTGAAATTAGGCCTGATAAAGACACTTTTGCTGTTCATAGCACTACTTGTCCCAGGTTCACTGCTGGGTTTTTAGGGCATCCCATTCTGTGACTACAGCAGCCTCTGTTTAACACCATATAACCATTTGCACTTATTATAATTGAAATTAGGCCTGATAAAGACACTTTTGCTGTGCATAGCACTACTTGTCCCAGGTTCACTGCTGGGTTTTTAGGGCATCCCATTCTGTGACTACAGCAGCCTCTGTTTAATACCATATAACCATTTGCACTTATTATAATTGAAATTAGGCCTGATAAAGACACTTTTGCTGTTCATAGCACTACTTGTCCCAGGTTCACTGCTGGGTTTTTAGGGCATCCCATTCTGTGACTACAGCAGCCTCTGTTTAACACCATATAACCATTTGCACTTATTCTAATTGAAATTAGGCCTGATAAAGACACTTTTGCTGTGCATAGCACTACTTGTCCCAGGTTCACTGCTGGGTTTTTAGGGCATCCCATTCTGTGACTACAGCAGCCTCTGTTTAACACCATATAACCATTTGCACTTATTATAATTGAAATTAGGCCTGATAAAGACACTTTTGCTGTGCATAGCACTACTTGTCCCAGGTTCACTGCTGGGTTTTGAGGGCATCCCATTCTGTGACTACAGCAGCCTCTGTTTAACACCATATAACCATTTGCACTTATTATAATTGAAATTAGGCCTGATAAAGACACTTTTGCTGTGCATAGCACTACTTGTCCCAGGTTCACTGCTGGGTTTTTAGGGCATCCCATTCTGTGACTACAGCAGCCTCTGTTTAACACCATATAACCATTTGCACTTATTATAATTGAAATTAGGCCTGATAAAGACACTTTTGCTGTGCATAGCACTACTTGTCCCAGGTTCACTGCTGGGTTTTTAGGGCATCCCATTCTGTGACTACAGCAGCCTCTGTTTAAGACCATATAACCATTTGCACTTATTATATTTGAAATTAGGCCTGATAAAGACACTTTTGCTGTTCATAGCACTACTGGACCCTGCCAGGTGTACTTACTGCTGGTTTTTAGGGCATCCCATTCTGTGACTACAGCAGCCTCTGTTTAAGACCATATAACCATTTGCACTTATTATAATTGAAATTAGGCCTGATAAAGACACTTTTGCTGTTCATAGCACTACTTGTCCCAGGTTCACTGCTGGGTTTTTAGGGCATCCCATTCTGTGACTACAGCAGCCTCTGTTTACCACCATATAACCATTTGCACTTATTATAATTGAAATTAGGCCTGATAAAGACACTTTTGCTGTTCATAGCACTACTGGACCCTGCCAGGTGTACTTACTGCTGGTTTTTAGGGCATCCCATTCTGTGACTACAGCAGCCTCTGTTTAAGACCATATAACCATTTGCACTTATTATAATTGAAATTAGGCCTGATAAAGACACTTTTGCTGTGCATAGCACTACTTGTCCCAGGTTCACTGCTGGGTTTTTAGGGCATCCCATTCTGTGACTACAGCAGCCTCTGTTTAACACCATATAACCATTTGCACTTATTATAATTGAAATTAGGCCTGATAAAGACACTTTTGCTGTGCATAGCACTACTTGTCCCAGGTTCACTGCTGGGTTTTTAGGGCATCCCATTCTGTGACTACAGCAGCCTCTGTTTAAGACCATATAACCATTTGCACTTATTCTAATTGAAATTAGGCCTGATAAAGACACTTTTGCTGTTCATAGCACTACTTGTCCCAGGTTCACTGCTGGGTTTTTAGGGCATCCCATTCTGTGACTACAGCAGCCTCTGTTTAACACCATATAACCATTTGCACTTATTCTAATTGAAATTAGGCCTGATAAAGACACTTTTGCTGTGCATAGCACTACTTGTCCCAGGTTCACTGCTGGGTTTTTAGGGCATCCCATTCTGTGACTACAGCAGCCTCTGTTTAAGACCATATAACCATTTGCACTTATTATAATTGAAATTAGGCCTGATAAAGACACTTTTGCTGTTCATAGCACTACTTGTCCCAGGTTCACTGCTGGGTTTTTAGGGCATCCCATTCTGTGACTACAGCAGCCTCTGTTTAAGACCATATAACCATTTGCACTTATTATAATTGAAATTAGGCCTGATAAAGACACTTTTGCTGTGCATAGCACTACTTGTCCCAGGTTCACTGCTGGGTTTTTAGGGCATCCCATTCTGTGACTACAGCAGCCTCTGTTTAACACCATATAACCATTTGCACTTATTATAATTGAAATTAGGCCTGATAAAGACACTTTTGCTGTTCATAGCACTACTTGTCCCAGGTTCACTGCTGGGTTTTTAGGGCATCCCATTCTGTAAATACAGCAGCCTCTGTTTAACACCATATAACCATTTGCACTTATTATTATTGAAATTAGGCCTGATAAAGACACTTTTGCTGTGCATAGCACTACTTGTCCCAGGTTCACTGCTGGGTTTTTAGGGCATCCCATTCTGTGACTACAGCAGCCTCTGTTTAAGACCATATAACCATTTGCACCTATTATAATTGAAATTAGGCCTGATAAAGACACTTTTGCTGTTCATAGCACTACTTGACCCTGCCAGGTGTACTTACTGCTGGTTTTTAGGGCATCCCATTCTGTGACTACAGCAGCCTCTGTTTAAGACCATGTAACCATTTGCACTTATTATAATTGAAATTAGGCCTGATAAAGACACTTTTGCTGTGCATAGCACTACTTGTCCCAGGTTCACTGCTGGGTTTTTAGGGCATCCCATTCTGTGACTACAGCAGCCTCTGTTTAAGACCATATAACCATTTGCACTTATTATAATTGAAATTAGGCCTGATAAAGACACTTTTGCTGTGCATAGCACTACTTGTCCCAGGTTCACTGCTGGGTTTTTAGGGCATCCCATTCTGTGACTACAGCAGCCTCTGTTTAACACCATATAACCATTTGCACTTATTATAATTGAAATTAGGCCTGATAAAGACACTTTTGCTGTGCATAGCACTACTTGTCCCAGGTTCACTGCTGGGTTTTTAGGGCATCCCATTCTGTGACTACAGCAGCCTCTGTTTAACACCATATAACCATTTGCACTTATTATAATTGAAATTAGGCCTGATAAAGACACTTTTGCTGTTCATAGCACTACTTGTCCCAGGTTCACTGCTGGGTTTTTAGGGCATCCCATTCTGTGACTACAGAAGCCTCTGTTTAACACCATATAACCATTTGCACTTATTATAATTGAAATTAGGCCTGATAAAGACACTTTTGCTGTGCATAGCACTACTTGTCCCAGGTTCACTGCTGGGTTTTTAGGGCATCCCATTCTGTGACTAAAGCAGCCTCTGTTTAAGACCATATAACCATTTGCACTTATTATAATTGAAATTAGGCCTGATAAAGACACTTTTGCTGTTCATAGCACTACTTGTCCCAGGTTCACTGCTGGGTTTTTAGGGCATCCCATTCTGTGACTACAGAAGCCTCTGTTTAACACCATATAACCATTTGCACTTATTCTAATTGAAATTAGGCCTGATAAAGACACTTTTGCTGTTCATAGCACTACTGGACCCTGCCAGGTGTACTTACTGCTGGTTTTTAGGGCATCCCATTCTGTGACTACAGCAGCCTCTGTTTAAGACCATATAACCATTTGCACTTATTATAATTGAAATTTGGCCTGATAAAGACACTTTTGCTGTGCATAGCACTACTTGTCCCAGGTTCACTGCTGGGTTTTTAGGGCATCCCATTCTGTGACTACAGCAGCCTCTGTTTAACACCATATAACCATTTGCACTTATTCTAATTGAAATTAGGCCTGATAAAGACACTTTTGCTGTGCATAGCACTACTTGTCCCAGGTTCACTGCTGGGTTTTTAGGGCATCCCATTCTGTGACTACAGCAGCCTCTGTTTAACACCATATAACCATTTGCACTTATTATAATTGAAATTAGGCCTGATGAAGACACTTTTGCTGTTCATAGCACTACTGGACCCTGCCAGGTGTACTTACTGCTGGTTTTTAGGACATCCCATTCTGTGACTACAGCAGCCTCTGTTTAAGACCATATAACCATTTGCACTTATTCTAATTGAAATTAGGCCTGATAAAGACACTTTTGCTGTTCATAGCACTACTTGTCCCAGGTTCACTGCTGGGTTTTTAGGGCATCCCATTCTGTGACTACAGAAGCCTCTGTTTAACACCATATAACCATTTGCACTTATTCTAATTGAAATTAGGCCTGATAAAGACACTTTTGCTGTGCATAGCACTACTTGTCCCAGGTTCACTGCTGGGTTTTTAGGGCATCCCATTCTGTGACTACAGCAGCCTCTGTTTAAGACCATATAACCATTTGCACTTATTATAATTGAAATTAGGCCTGATAAAGACACTTTTGCTGTTCATAGCACTTCTGGACCCTGCCAGGTGTACTTACTGCTGGTTTTTAGGGCATCCCATTCTGTGACTACAGCAGCCTCTGTTTAAGACCATATAACCATTTGCACTTATTATAATTGAAATTAGGCCTGATAAAGACACTTTTGCTGTTCATAGCACTACTTGTCCCAGGTTCACTGCTGGGTTTTTAGGGCATCCCATTCTGTGACTACAGCAGCCTCTGTTTAACACCATATAACCATTTGCACTTATTATAATTGAAATTAGGCCTGATAAAGACACTTTTGCTGTGCATAGCACTACTTGTCCCAGGTTCACTGCTGGGTTTTTAGGGCATCCCATTCTGTGACTACAGCAGCCTCTGTTTAATACCATATAACCATTTGCACTTATTATAATTGAAATTAGGCCTGATAAAGACACTTTTGCTGTTCATAGCACTACTTGTCCCAGGTTCACTGCTGGGTTTTTAGGGCATCCCATTCTGTGACTACAGCAGCCTCTGTTTAACACCATATAACCATTTGCACTTATTCTAATTGAAATTAGGCCTGATAAAGACACTTTTGCTGTGCATAGCACTACTTGTCCCAGGTTCACTGCTGGGTTTTTAGGGCATCCCATTCTGTGACTACAGCAGCCTCTGTTTAACACCATATAACCATTTGCACTTATTATAATTGAAATTAGGCCTGATAAAGACACTTTTGCTGTGCATAGCACTACTTGTCCCAGGTTCACTGCTGGGTTTTTAGGGCATCCCATTCTGTGACTACAGCAGCCTCTGTTTAACACCATATAACCATTTGCACTTATTCTAATTGAAATTAGGCCTGATAAAGACACTTTTGCTGTGCATAGCACTACTTGTCCCAGGTTCACTGCTGGGTTTTTAGGGCATCCCATTCTGTGACTACAGCAGCCTCTGTTTAAGACCATATAACCATTTGCACTTATTATATTTGAAATTAGGCCTGATAAAGACACTTTTGCTGTTCATAGCACTACTGGACCCTGCCAGGTGTACTTACTGCTGGTTTTTAGGGCATCCCATTCTGTGACTACAGCAGCCTCTGTTTAAGACCATATAACCATTTGCACTTATTATAATTGAAATTAGGCCTGATAAAGACACTTTTGCTGTTCATAGCACTACTTGTCCCAGGTTCACTGCTGGGTTTTTAGGGCATCCCATTCTGTGACTACAGCAGCCTCTGCTTAACACCATATAACCATTTGCACTTATTCTAATTGAAATTAGGCCTGATAAAGACACTTTTGCTGTGCATAGCACTACTTGTCCCAGGTTCACTGCTGGGTTTTTAGGGCATCCCATTCTGTGACTACAGCAGCCTCTGTTTACCACCATATAACCATTTGCACTTATTATAATTGAAATTAGGCCTGATAAAGACACTTTTGCTGTTCATAGCACTACTGGACCCTGCCAGGTGTACTTACTGCTGGTTTTTAGGGCATCCCATTCTGTGACTACAGCAGCCTCTGTTTAAGACCATATAACCATTTGCACTTATTATAATTGAAATTAGGCCTGATAAAGACACTTTTGCTGTGCATAGCACTACTTGTCCCAGGTTCACTGCTGGGTTTTTAGGGCATCCCATTCTGTGACTACAGCAGCCTCTGTTTAACACCATATAACCATTTGCACTTATTATAATTGAAATTAGGCCTGATAAAGACACTTTTGCTGTGCATAGCACTACTTGTCCCAGGTTCACTGCTGGGTTTTTAGGGCATCCCATTCTGTGACTACAGCAGCCTCTGTTTAAGACCATATAACCATTTGCACTTATTCTAATTGAAATTAGGCCTGATAAAGACACTTTTGCTGTTCATAGCACTACTTGTCCCAGGTTCACTGCTGGGTTTTTAGGGCATCCCATTCTGTGACTACAGCAGCCTCTGTTTAACACCATATAACCATTTGCACTTATTCTAATTGAAATTAGGCCTGATAAAGACACTTTTGCTGTGCATAGCACTACTTGTCCCAGGTTCACTGCTGGGTTTTTAGGGCATCCCATTCTGTGACTACAGCAGCCTCTGTTTAACACCATATAACCATTTGCACTTATTCTAATTGAAATTAGGCCTGATAAAGACACTTTTGCTGTGCATAGCACTACTTGTCCCAGGTTCACTGCTGGGTTTTTAGGGCATCCCATTCTGTGACTACAGCAGCCTCTGTTTAAGACCATATAACCATTTGCACTTATTATAATTGAAATTAGGCCTGATAAAGACACTTTTGCTGTGCATAGCACTACTTGTCCCAGGTTCACTGCTGGGTTTTTAGGGCATCCCATTCTGTGACTACAGCAGCCTCTGTTTAACACCATATAACCATTTGCACTTATTATAATTGAAATTAGGCCTGATAAAGACACTTTTGCTGTTCATAGCACTACTTGTCCCAGGTTCACTGCTGGGTTTTTAGGGCATCCCATTCTGTGACTACAGCAGCCTCTGTTTAACACCATATAACCATTTGCACTTATTATAATTGAAATTAGGCCTGATAAAGACACTTTTGCTGTGCATAGCACTACTTGTCCCAGGTTCACTGCTGGGTTTTTAGGGCATCCCATTCTGTGACTACAGCAGCCTCTGTTTAACACCATATAACCATTTGCACTTATTATAATTGAAATTAGGCCTGATAAAGACACTTTTGCTGTTCATAGCACTACTTGACCCTGCCAGGTGTACTTACTGCTGGTTTTTAGGGCATCCCATTCTGTGACTACAGCAGCCTCTGTTTAGGACCATATAACCATTTGCACTTATTATAATTGAAATTAGGCCTGATAAAGACACTTTTGCTGTGCATAGCACTACTTGTCCCAGGTTCACTGCTGGGTTTTTAGGGCATCCCATTCTGTGACTACAGCAGCCTCTGTTTAAGACCATATAACCATTTGCACTTATTATAATTGAAATTAGGCCTGATAAAGACACTTTTGCTGTTCATAGCACTACTTGTCCCAGGTTCACTGCTGGGTTTTTAGGGCATCCCATTCTGTGACTACAGCAGCCTCTGTTTAACACCATATAACCATTTGCACTTATTATAATTGAAATTAGGCCTGATAAAGACACTTTTGCTGTGCATAGCACTACTTGTCCCAGGTTCACTGCTGGGTTTTTAGGGCATCCCATTCTGTGACTACAGCAGCCTCTGTTTAACACCATATAACCATTTGCACTTATTATAATTGAAATTAGGCCTGATAAAGACACTTTTGCTGTTCATAGCACTACTTGTCCCAGGTTCACTGCTGGGTTTTTAGGGCATCCCATTCTGTGACTACAGAAGCCTCTGTTTAACACCATATAACCATTTGCACTTATTATAATTGAAATTAGGCCTGATAAAGACACTTTTGCTGTGCATAGCACTACTTGTCCCAGGTTCACTGCTGGGTTTTTAGGGCATCCCATTCTGTGACTACAGCAGCCTCTGTTTAAGACCATATAACCATTTGCACTTATTATAATTGAAATTAGGCCTGATAAAGACACTTTTGCTGTTCATAGCACTACTGGACCCTGCCAGGTGTACTTACTGCTGGTTTTTAGGGCATCCCATTCTGTGACTACAGCAGCCTCTGTTTAAGACCATATAACCATTTGCACTTATTATAATTGAAATTAGGCCTGATAAAGACACTTTTGCTGTGCATAGCACTACTTGTCCCAGGTTCACTGCTGGGTTTTTAGGGCATCCCATTCTGTGACTACAGCAGCCTCTGTTTAACACCATATAACCATTTGCACTTATTCTAATTGAAATTAGGCCTGATAAAGACACTTTTGCTGTGCATAGCACTACTTGTCCCAGGTTCACTGCTGGGTTTTTAGGGCATCCCATTCTTTGACTACAGCAGCCTCTGTTTAACACCATATAACCATTTGCACTTATTATAATTGAAATTAGGCCTGATAAAGACACTTTTGCTGTTCATAGCACTACTTTTCCCAGGTTCACTGCTGGGTTTTTAGGGCATCCCATTCTGTGACTACAGCAGCCTCTGTTTAACACCATATAACCATTTGCACTTATTCTAATTGAAATTAGGCCTGATAAAGACACTTTTGCTGTGCATAGCACTACTTGTCCCAGGTTCACTGCTGGGTTTTTAGGGCATCCCATTCTGTGACTACAGCAGCCTCTGTTTAAGACCATATAACCATTTGCACTTATTATAATTGAAATTAGGCCTGATAAAGACACTTTTGCTGTTCATAGCACTACTTGTCCCAGGTTCACTGCTGGGTTTTTAGGGCATCCCATTCTGTGACTACAGCAGCCTCTGTTTAACACCATATAACCATTTGCACTTATTATAATTGAAATTAGGCCTGATAAAGACACTTTTGCTGTGCATAGCACTACTTGTCCCAGGTTCACTGCTGGGTTTTTAGGGTATCCCATTCTGTGACTACAGCAGCCTCTGTTTAACACCATATAACCATTTGCACTTATTCTAATTGAAATTAGGCCTGATAAAGACACTTTTGCTGTGCATAGCACTACTTGTCCCAGGTTCACTGCTGGGTTTTTAGGGCATCCCATTCTGTGACTACAGCAGCCTCTGTTTAAGACCATATAACCATTTGCACTTATTATAATTGAAATTAGGCCTGATAAAGACACTTTTGCTGTTCATAGCACTACTTGTCCCAGGTTCACTGCTGGGTTTTTAGGGCATCCCATTCTGTGACTACAGCAGCCTCTGTTTAACACCATATAACCATTTGCACTTATTATAATTGAAATTAGGCCTGATAAAGACACTTTTGCTGTGCATAGCACTACTTGTCCCAGGTTCACTGCTGGGTTTTTAGGGCATCCCATTCTGTGACTACAGCAGCCTCTGTTTAACACCATATAACCATTTGCACTTATTATAATTGAAATTAGGCCTGATAAAGATACTTTTGCTGTTCATAGCACTACTTGTCCCAGGTTCACTGCTGGGTTTTTAGGGCATCCCATTCTGTGACTACAGCAGCCTCTATTTAAGACCATATAACCATTTGCACTTATTATAATTGAAATTAGGCCTGATAAAGAGACTTTTGCTGTGCATAGTCTTACTGCTGCCTGCCAGGTGCACTGCTGTTTTTTGGGGCATCCCATTCTGTAACATAGCATACCCCTCTTTATTTACACTAAGCAGCTCTCTTATTTACACTAGGCAGGCCTGTTGGAGGCTGAGTGTTACTGCTCACTTTTGGTGTGCATTATATTCTGTTTCATATAGACCCACCGCTGCCTGGGGGTTCTTCAAATATCACCTACTACCACACCAGTTAGACTATGTCGGGCAGACAAGTGCCTGGAAGTGAAAAGAGGAGTGGCAGAGGCCAAGATTCCGCAGGCAGAGCTCGCAGCAGACTGGGGGCCAGTAGCAGCAGGAGTCACGCTGAGAGACCTAATCTGCCAGTATCTGCTAGCGGTCGGGTCTCCACCAGTAACGCATCTGCCGTGGTTGAATGGTTGACGCACTCATCAACAACATCATCACAACTTACGTCTGAGACCCCCAGTCTAGGGTCGGTAGGTTCCTCTGACACAACCCTGAGTTGGCATGCCCCGAGAGCAGTCCCTGTCCTTCCATTGCCTCTGTCCTACGCCGTTCCCTCCCCCAGCGACGTATCCTATGCTTTGGGTTCAGCTCCTCTCTTTAGTGAGGAGGACGATCAGATAGAGGACAGTCAGCAGCTACTGCCCAGCCAAGAAATGGAGGTGGCTTCTTTAGCTAGGCAGACAAGTAGTGAAGTGGATAGTGTCGTGGGTGCTGCGAGCGTTCCAGCTCCTGCGCCAGACACTGTTGACGAATTCACGAACATCAGTGACGTACAGCCACAACTCGGCGATAATGATGATGACGATGAAGCCGATCGCACTTGGGAGCCGGGTGATGAAGGGGCTTCATCGTCATCATCAGGAGAAGAGGGGCGCAGGTTGCCCCGGAGTCAGCAGCTCAGGCAGCAAGGTGGCAGCAGCATGGCTGGCAGGCAGCATGGGGGCACAATTGTAAAGCCTGGAGCCAAACGGGGCCGGGGCCGGGGTAGAGCACCTGCTGCGCGGCAGGCTACCTTATCGGGAGGTAGTGGGGCAGGGGTTCCTGGAGTTGGCAACAGCAGCAGCGAATCAGTGAGGCCTGTTGGTGGAAAAAGTAGCTACTCGGCAGTGTGGCAGTTTTTCCTGAAGCATCCGCAGGAGGGTAACATGGCCACATGCGAGATATGTAGGCAGAAGGTGAAGCGTGGCCAGGGTCCAAATGTTGGCACCACGGCCCTGCGTCAACATATGCAGCGTCACCATAAAGCGGCCTGGGAGAACCTAGGCTCCGGAGAGGTGGGCCAGACTGCTTCCTCACCGAGTGGCACGCCGCTCCCAATTTCTGCCAGCCAAGGCTCCAGCACCTCAGCCGAAGGCAGCTGTGCGTCATACCCATCCTCTGTCGCTCCTGCTCCTCCTCCTCCTCCTCCTCCAAGTCATGCATCCCGCCAGCAATCCATCAGCGAAGCCATGTCCAAGAGACAGCAGTATGCGCCCACTCATCCTACGGCGCAGAAGCTGAATGTGCTCCTGTCCAAGTTGCTGGTGCTGCAGTCGCTCCCTTTTCAGGTGGTGGAATCTGCACCTTTAAGAGAACTGATGGCTTGTGCCGAGCCGAGGTGGAGAGTCCCAAGCCGTCATTTCTTTGCCAAGAAGGCAGTACCAGCGCTGCACACTTTTGTTGAACAGAAGGTGGGCCAGTCCTTGAGCCTGTCGGTGTGTAGCAAAGTGCATGGCAGCGCCGACATCTGGAGCTGTAACTACGGTCAGGGACAGTACATGTCGTTTACGGCCCACTGGGTGAATGTGGTCCCTTTGCAGCAGCAGCAGCAACTTGGACAGGTCACGCCGCTTCGGCCTCCGCGCTCCCTGCCCGTTGGGCCTGTGACACCGTGCGACTCGGCCTCCTCATCCTCCGCCATCTCCTCACCCTCCACTGTAGGCTCAAGTCTCAGTGCCCCTCCAGTCTACCATGTGTGCAGGGCACAGAGGTGTCACGCAGTGCTTCACATGGTTTGTCTTGGCGAACGGAGTCACACAGGGGAGGAACTGCTTAAATGTATTCATCAGGAAATCCAAACATGGCTTACTCCGAGAAAACTTAAAATGGGAATCATGGTTACCGACAATGGGAAGAACATTTTGTCTGCGCTGCGCCAAGGAAGCCTGACCCATGCCCCCTGCATGGCTCACGTCTTCAATCTGGTTGTCAAGCGGTTTCTGAAGTGTTCCCCCCATCTGCAAGACATCCTAACAACTTCAAGGAAACTTTGCATGCACTTCAGCCACTCCTACACCGCCAAACACACCCTTCTTGAGCTACAGCGTCAGAATGGTATCCCCCAACATAGTCTGATTTGCGATGTTTCCACCCGTTGGAATTCCACCCTTCACATGTTGGACCGATTATATGAACAGAGAAAAGCCATCACGGATTTCCTGATGATCCAAGCAGATAGGGGGACTCCCCTGTGTAACTTCAATGTCAACCAGTGGCAGCTCATACGTGACACCTGCCGTTTGCTCAGGCCCTTTGAGGAAGCCACTTTATTTGTCAGTCGGCAGGATTACGGGATGAACGACGTGATTCCACTGCTTCATGTACTACAGTACATGTTGGAAACCATGGCTGGTCAGGGCACTGGAGACATGGCGTTTACATCTTACGGCCACATGAACCCCGTTGGAGCTGAACTGGAGGAGGAGGAGGAAGAGGAGGAGGAGGAGTTGCCCAGCGAAACACAGTTTAGGCTTGGCGAAATGGCTGGTTTATCTAGTCAGCGGACAGGAGAGGAGGAGCAGGAGCAGCCAGAGGAGCTAGAGGTTTTTGAGGAAGGCGAGACAGAGGACCCGGGCACACCGTGGCAGTATGCAGTGGAGATGGAGACAGGTAGTCCATCCGAGTCACTTGCGCAAATGGCACGAAGCATGCTCAGGTGCTTGCGTAGTGACCCCAGAATTGTTTCCATCTGTCGGCGGGATGACTTCTGGCTGTCCACCTTATTGGACCCTCGCTTCCGGCACAAAATGGGGGCATTTTTTAAACCCACCGAGAGGGAGGACAAACTGAACTACTACAAAGACATTCTACGTAGGCAGTTGGCCAATGCCTATCTGCGCCATGGTCCATACTCTCGCAGGTCTGACTCGAGGGGACCTCTGCGCTCACCTTCCACTGCCATGGCCGCTGGGGGGGTTGGCAGGAGCAGCAGCAGCAGCTCCATCAGCAGCAGCAGCCTCAGTCTTCAGTCGCTAATGAGTAGCTTTATACACCCGCATAGTGAGGCTACTCATGAGCAGCAGGAAGACCTGGAGCAGGACCTCAACCAGCAGGTCATGTCATACTTTGACATGACCATGCCAACACACCTTGAGGATCCGCTGGACTTCTGGGCAGCCAAACTTGATTTGTGGCCGCAACTAGCAGAGTTTGCCCTGGAAAAGCTGTCCTGCCCGGCAAGTAGCTTGCCATCTGAGCGGGTGTTTAGTGCGGCGGGGGTCATAGTTATGGCGAGGAGAACTCGTCTGTCAACTAAAAATGTGGAGAGACTCACCTTTGTCAAAATGAATCAGGGATGGATCAGCCAGGATTTCCACCCACCAATGCCTGATGCATGCAACTAGATTCAGCATGGTGCCACGTTTTACACTTTCCAAATGGTGCAAAACATATTTATGTCTTTAGGCCAATTTTTGGGCTCCTGCTGCTGCTGCTGCCAACTCCAGGGTGTGAATCATCCAATTCTTGGGCTCCTGAAGCCAACCCCAGTGTCTCTTTAAAGTAATATTTGGGCTCCTGCTGCTGCTGCTGCTGCTGCCAACTCCAGGGTGTGAATCATCCAATTTTTGGGCTCCTGAAGCCAACTCCATTGTCTCTTTCAAGTAATATTTGGCCTCCTGCTGCTGCTGCCAACTCCAGGGTGTGATTCATCCAATTTTTGGCCTCCTGAAGCCAACCCCAGTGTCTCTTTAAAGTAATATTTGGGCTCCTGCTGCTGCTTGCAACTCCAGGGTGTGATTCATCCAATTTTTGGGCTCCTGAAGCCAACTCCAGTGTATATTTGGGCTCCTGCTGCTGCTGCTGCCAACTCCAGGGTGTGAATCATCCAATTTTTGGGCTCCTGAAGCCAACCCCAGTGTCTCCTTAAAGTAATATTTGGGCTCCTGCTGCTGCCAACTCCAGGGTGTGATTCATCCAATTTTTGGGCTCCTGAAGCCAACCCCAGTGTCTCTTTAAAGTAATGTTTGGGCTCCTGCTGCTGCTGCTGCCAACTTCTGCCAACTCCAGGGTGTGATTCATCCAATTTTTGGGCTCCTGAAGCCAACTCCAGTGTATATTTGGGCTCCTGCTGCTGCTGCTGCCAACTCCAGGGTGTGATTCATCCAATTTTTGGGCTCCTGAAGCCAACCCCAGGGTCTCTTTAAAGTAATGTTTGGGCTCCTGCTGCTGCTGCCAACTTCTGCCAACTCCAGGGTGTGATTCATCCAATTTTTGGGCTCCTGAAGCCAACCCCAGGGTCTCTTTAAAGTAATGTTTGGGCTCCTGCTGCTGCCAACTTCTGCCAACTCCAGGGTGTGATTCATCCAATTTTTGGGCTCCTGAAGCCAACTCCAGTGTATATTTGGGCTGCTGCTGCTGCCAACTCCAGGGTGTGAATCATCCAATTTTTGGGCTCCTGAAGCCAACCCCAGTGTCTCTTTAAAGTAATGTTTGGGCTCCTGCTGCTGCTGCTGCCAACTTCTACCAACTCCAGGGTGTGATTCATCCAATTTTTGGGCTCCTGAAGCCAACTCCAGTGTATATTTGGGCTCCTGCTGCTGCTGCTGCCAACTCCAGGGTGTGATTCATCCAATGTTTGGGCTCCTGAAGCCAACCCCAGTGTCTCTTTAAAGTAATATTTGGGCTCCTGCTGCTGCCAACTCCAGGGTGTGATTCATCCAATTTTTGGGCTCCTGAAGCCAACCCCAGGGTCTCTTTAAAGTAATGTTTGGGCTCCTGCTGCTGCTGCTGCCAACTCCAGGGTGTGATTCATCCAATTTTTGGGCTCCTGAAGCCAACTCCAGTGTATATTTGGGCTCCTGCTGCTGCTGCTGCCAACTCCAGGGTGTGAATCATCCAATTTTTGGGCTCCTGAAGCCAACCCCAGTGTCTCTTTAAAGTAATATTTGGGCTCCTGCTGCTGCCAACTCCAGGGTGTGATTCATCCAATTTTGGGCTCCTGAAGCCAACCCCAGTGTCTCTTTAAAGTAATATTTGGGCTCCTGCTGCTGCCAACTCCAGGGTGTGATTCATCCAATTTTTGGCCTCCTGAAGCCAACCCCAGTGTCTCTTTAAAGTAATATTTGGGCTCCTGCTGCTGCTGCTGCTGCCAACTCCAGGGTGTGAATCATCCAATTTTTGGGCTCCTGAAGCCAACTCCAGTGTCTCTTTAAAGTAATATTTGGGCTCCTGCTGCTGCTGCTGCCAACTCCTGCCAACTGCAGGGTGTGATTCATCCAATTTTTGGGCTCCTGAAGCCAACTCCAGTGTCTCTTTAAAGTAATGTTTGGGCTCCTGCTGCTGCTGCTGCCAACTCCAGGGTGTGAATCATCCAATTTTTGGGCTCCTGAAGCCAACCCCAGTGTCTCTTTAAAGTAATATTTGGGCTCCTGCTGCTGCTGCTGCCGACTCCAGGGTGTGATTCATCCAATTTTTGGGCTCCTGAAGCCAACCCCAGTGTCTCTTTAAAGTAATATTTGGGCTCCTGCTGCTGCTGCTGCTGTCAACTCCTGCCAACTCCAGGGTGTGATTCATCCAATTTTTGGGCTCCTGAAGCCAACTCCAGTGTCTCTATAAAATAATCTTTGGGCTCCTGCTGCTGCTGCTGCTGCCAGCTCCAGGGTGTGATTCATCCAATTTTTGGGCTCCTGAAGCCAACTCCAGTGGCTCTTTAAAGTAATATTTGGGCTCCTGCTGCTGCTTGCAACTCCAGGGTGTGATTCATCCAATTTTTGGGCTCCTGAAGCCAACCCCAGTGTCTCTTTCAGCCAATGTTTGGGCTCCTGCTGCTGCTTGCAACTCCAGGGTGTGATTCATCCAATTTTTGGGCTCCTGCTGCTGCCAACTCCAGTGTCTCTTTAAAGCAATGTTTGGGCTCCTGCCCCTCATAGTGATGCCACTTCAACTCTCTGCAATTGTGCCGCTCTGCGATTCTATTAGCGTTGCCTCTGATCTGCATGTGATATTTATTCAAAGTATTATTTAACTAACCCAGCACGCATCCTGTGCGTGTTACAGCAAGGCAGAATGGTTTACAACCCTATTGAGGCTCTAGGAGGCTCAGAAATAGCCGTTTTTAATAGCGATTCGTCGCGAATTTATTCGGGTCGAAAAGATTTTTGTCGGAAAATTCGGCGAATCAGTCGAATCGAATTTTTCAAAAGTTCGCTCATCTCTAGTCAATACACCAGGCCGCAGGGTATCCCAAACCACCACGTGGCACCCTATCTGTTATACTAAATTAGCGTCTACAGCCTCAGCTTTATTAAGTTATTGCATTTTGAATTGGTTTTTGTCCTACTGTCAATACACCAGGCCGCAGGGTATCCCAAACCACCACATGGCACCCTATCTGTTATACTAAATAAGCGTTGTTCAGCATCAGCTTTATTAAGCTATTGCATTTTGCATTGGTTTTTGTCCTGCTGTCAATACACCAGGCCGCAGGGTATCCCAAACCACCACGTGGCACCCTATCTGTTATACTAAATAAGCATTGTTCAACATCAACTTTATTAAGCTATTGCATTTTGCATTGGTTTTTGTCCTGCTGTTAATGCACCAGGCCGCAGAGTATCCCAAACCACCACGTGGCACCCTATCTGTTAGACTAAATAAGCGTCTACAGCCTCAGCTTTATTAAGCTATTGCATTTTGCATAGGTTTTTGTCCTGCTGTCAATACACCAGGCCGCAGGTTATCCCAAACCACCGCGTGGCACCCTATCTGTTATACTAAATAAGCATCTACAGCCTCAGCTTTATTAAGCTATTGCATTTTGCATAGGTTTTTGTCCTGCTGTCAATACACCAGGCCGCAGGGTATCCCAAACCACCACGTGGCACCCTTTCTGTTATACTAAATAAGCGTCTACAGCCTCAGCTTTATTAAGTTTTTGCATAGGTTTTGGTCTGCATTAAATACACCAGGCCGCAGAGTATCCCAAACCACCACGTGGCACCCTATCTGTTAGACTAAATAAGCGTCTACAGCCTCAGCTTTATTAAGCTATTGCATTTTGCATAGGTTTTTGTCCTGCTGTCAATACACCAGGCCGCAGGGTATCCCAAACCACCACGTGGCACCCTATCTGTTATACTAAATAAGCATTGTTCAACATCAGCTTTATTAAGCTATTGCATTTTGCATAGGTTTTTGTCCTGCTGTTAATGCACCGGGCCGCAGAGTATCCCAAACCACCATGTGGCACCCTATCTGTTAGACTAAATAAGCGTCTACAGCATCAGCTTTATTAAGCTATTGCATTTTGCATAGGTTTTTGTCCTGCTGTCAATACACCAGGCCGCAGGGTATCCCAAACCACCGCGTGGCACCCTATCTGTTATACTAAATAAGCATCTACAGCCTCAGCTTTATTAAGCTATTGCATTTTGCATAGGTTTTTGTCCTGCTGTCAATACACCAGGCCGCAGGGTATCCCAAACCACCGCGTGGCACCCTATCTGTTATAATAAATAAGCATCTACAGCCTCAGCTTTATTAAGCTATTGCATTTTGCATAGGTTTTTGTCCTGCTGTCAATAAACCAGGCCGCAGGGTATCCCAAACCACCGCGTGGCACCCTTTCTGTTATACTAAATAAGCGTCTACAGCCTCAGCTTTATTAAGTTATTGCATTTTGCATAGGTTTTGGTCTGCTTTAAATGCACCAGGCCGCAGGGAATCCCAAACCACCACGTTGCACCCTATCTGTTATACTAAATAAGCATTGTTCAGCATCAGCTTTATTAAGCTATTGCATTCTGCATTGGTTTTTGTCCTGCTGTCAATACATCAGGCCGCAGGGTTTCCCAAACCACCGCGTGGCACCCTATCCGTTATACTAAATAAGTGTCTACAGCCTCAGCTTTATTAAGTTATTGCATTTTGAATTGGTTTTGGTCTGCTTTAAATACACCAGGCCGCAGGGTATCCCAAACCACCACGTTGCACCCTATCTGTTATACTAAATAAGCGTTGTTCAGCATCAGCTTTATTAGGCTATTGCATTTTGCATTGGTTTTTGTCCTGCTGTCAATACACCAGGCCGCAGGGTATCCCAAACCACCACATGGCACCCTATCTGTTATACTAAATAAGCGTTGTTCAGCATCAGCTTTATTAAGCTATTGCATTTTGCATTGGTTTTTGTCCTGCTGTCAATACACCAGGCCGCAGGGTATCCCAAACCACCACGTGGCACCCTATCTGTTATACTAAATAAGCGTTGTTCAACATCAGCTTTATTAAGCTATTGCATTTTGCATAGGTTTTTGTCCTGCTGTTAATGCACCAGGCCGCAGAGTATCCCAAACCACCATGTGGCACCCTATCTGTTAGACTAAATAAGCGTCTACAGCCTCAGCTTTATTAAGCTATTGCATTTTGCATAGGTTTTTGTCCTGCTGTCAATACACCAGGCCGCAGGGTATCCCAAACCACCGCGTGGCACCCTATCTGTTATACTAAATAAGCATCTACAGCCTCAGCTTTATTAAGCTATTGCATTTTGCATAGGTTTTTGTCCTGCTGTCAATACACCAGGCCGCAGGGTTTCCCAAACCACCGCGTGGCACCCTCTCTGTTATACAAAATAAGTGTCTACAGCCTCAGATTTATTAAGTTATTGCATTTTGAATTGGTTTTGGTCTGCTTTAAATACACCAGGCCACAGGGTATCCCAAGCCACCACGTTGCACCCTATCTGTTATACTAAATAAGCGTTGTTCAGCACCAGCTTTATTAAGCTATTGCATTGGTTTTTGTCCTGCTGTCAATACACCAGGCCGCAGGGTATCCCAAACCACCACATGGCACCCTATCTCTTATACTAAATAAGCGTTGTTCAGCATCAGCTTTATTAAGCTATTGCATTTTGCATTGGTTTTTGTCCTGCTGTCAATACACCAGGCCGCAGGGTATCCCAAACCACCACGTGGCACCCTATCTGTTATACTAAATTAGCGTCTACAGCCTCAGCTTTATTAAGTTATTGCATTTTTGAATTGGTTTTTGTCCTGCTGTCAATACACCAGGCTGCAGGGTATCCCAAACCACCACATGGCACCCTATCTGTTATACTAAATAAGCGTTGTTCAGCATCAGCTTTATTAAGCTATTGCATTTTGCATTGGTTTTTGTCCTGCTGTCAATACACCAGGCCGCAGGGTATCCCAAACCACCACGTGGCACCCTATCTGTTATACTAAATAAGCGTTGTTCAACATCAGCTTTATTAAGCTATTGTATTTTGCATAGGTTTTTGTCCTGCTGTTAATGCACCAGGCCGCAGAGTATCCCAAACCACCATGTGGCACCCTATCTGTTAGACTAAATAAGCGTCTACAGCCTCAGCTTTATTAAGCTATTGCATTTTGCATAGGTTTTTGTCCTGCTGTCAATACACCAGGCCGCAGGGTATCCCAAACCACCGCGTGGCACCCTATCTGTTTTACTAAATAAGCATCTACAGCCTCAGCTTTATTAAGCTATTGCATTTTGCATAGGTTTTTGTCCTGCTGGCAATACACCAGGCCGCAGGGTATCCCAAACCACCGCGTGGCACCCATTCTGTTATACTAAATAAGCGTCTACAGCCTCAGCTTTATTAAGTTATTGCATTTTGCATAGGTTTTGGTCTGCTTTAAATGCACCAGGCCGCAGGGAATCCCAAACCACCACGTTGCACCCTATCTGTTATACTAAATAAGCATTGTTCAGCATCAGCTTTATTAAGCTATTGCATTTTGCATTGGTTTTTGTCCTGCTGTCAATACACCAGGCCGCAGGGTATCCCAAACCACCGCGTGGCACCCTATCTGTTATACTAAATAAGCATCTACAGCCTCAGCTTTATTAAGCTATTGCATTTTGCATAGGTTTTTGTCCTGCTGTCAATACACCAGGCCGCAGGGTATCCCAAACCACCGCGTGGCACCCATTCTGTTATACTAAATAAGCGTCTACAGCCTCAGCTTTATTAAGTTATTGCATTTTGCATAGGTTTTGGTCTGCTTTAAATGCACCAGGCCGCAGGGAATCCCAAACCACCACGTTGCACCCTATCTGTTATACTAAATAAGCATTGTTCAGCATCAGCTTTATTAAGCTATTGCATTTTGCATTGGTTTTTGTCCTGCTGTCAATACACCAGGCCGCAGGGTTTCCCAAACCACCGCGTGGCACCCTATCTGTTATACTAAATAAGTGTCTACAGCCTCAGATTTATTAAGTTATTGCATTTTGAATTGGTTTTGGTCTGCTTTAAATACACCAGGCCACAGGGTATCCCAAGCCACCACGTTGCACCCTATCTGTTATACTAAATAAGCGTTGTTCAGCACCAGCTTTATTAAGCTATTGCATTGGTATTTGTCCTGCTGTCAATACACCAGGCCGCAGGGTATCCCAAACCACCATGTGGCACCCTATCTGTTATACTAAATAAGCGTTGTTCAGCATCAGCTTTATTAAGCTATTGCATTTTGCATTGGTTTTTGTCCTGCCACCAAGCCGCAGGGTATCCCAAACCACCACGTGGCACCCTATCTGTTATACTAAATAAGCGTCTACAGCCTCAGCTTTATTAAGTTATTGCATTTTGAATTGGTTTTTGTCCTGCTATCAATACACTAGGCCGCAGGGTATTCCAAACCACCACATGGCACCCTATCTGTTATACTAAATGCGCTTGTTCATCCTTCCTCAGCTTAATCAAACTATTGCATTTTGAATTGGTTTTTGGTCTGCTGCCAAAACTCTAGGCCACAGGGTATCTCATATTGCCAATTTTCATAGTATCTGGTGCAGAGAAGCAGATCCTCACTTTATTTAGCTTCTTCTTTTTAAAGTAAACACATTTTTTATTGTACCTATTGCGCATTTCAAATACATAAAAATGTCAGGAAGACAAGTGCAAGGATGTTCAAAGAGGAGTGGTAGAGGCCAAGATTCAGCAGGCAGAGGTCGCAGCAGACTAGGAGCGAGTGGCAGCAGGAGTCACGGTGAGAGACCTGATCTTCCGGTATCTGCTAGCGGTCGTGTCTCCACCAGTAACGCATCTGCCGTGGTAGATTGGTTAACGCGCTCATCAACATCATCACAAGTTACATCTGACACCCCCAGTCTAGGGTCAGTAGGTTCCTCTGACACAACCCTGAGTTGGCATGCCCCGAGAGCAGTCCCTGACCTCCCATTGCCTCTGTCCTACGCCGTTCCCTCCCCCAGCGACGTATCCTATGCTTTGGGTTCAGCTCCACTCTTCAGTGAGGAGGACGATCAGATAGAGGACAGTCAGCAGCTACTGCCCAGCCAAGAAATGGCGGTGGCTTCTTTACCTAGGCAGACAAATAGTGATGTGGACAGTGTCGTGGGTGTTGCGAGCGTTCCAGCTCCTGCGCCAGACACTGTTGAGGAAACCGAGAACATCAGTGACGTGCATCCACAACTCGGTGATGATGATGATGATGAAGCCGATCGCACTTGGGAGCCGGGTGATGAAGGGGCTTCATCGTCATCATCAGGAGAAGAGGGGCGCAGGTTGCCCCGGAGTCAGCAGCTGAGGCAGCAAGGTGTTAGCAGCATGGTTGGCAGTCAGCATGGGGGCACAATTGTAAAGCCTGGAGCCAAACGGGGCCGGGGCCGGGGTAGAGCACCTGCTGCGCGGCAGGCTACCTTATCGGGAGGTAGTGGAGCAGGAGTTCCTGGAGTTGGCGACAGTAGCAGTGAATCAGTGAGGCCTGTTGGTGGGAAAAGTAGCTACTTGGCAGTGTGGCAGTTTTTCCTCAAGCATCCGCAGGGGGGTAACATGGCCACATGCAAGATATGTAGGCAGAAGGTGAAGCGTGGCCAGGGCCCAAATGTTGGCACCACAGCCCTGCGTCAACATATGATGAGTCACCATAAAGCGGCCTGGGAGAACCGAGGCTCTGAAGAGGTGGTCCAGCCTGCTTCCTCACCAAGTGGCACGCCGCTCCCAATTTCTGCCAGCCAAGGCTCCAGCACCTCACCCGAAGGCAGCTGTGCGTCATACCCATCCTCTGTCGCTCCTGCTCCTCCTCCTCCACGGCATGCATCCTGCCAGCAATCCATCAGCGAAGCCATGTCCAAGAGACAGCAGTATGCGGCCACTCATCCTATGGCGCAGAAGCTGAATGTGCTCCTGTCCAAGTTGCTGGTGCTGCAGTCGCTCCCTTTTCAGGTGGTGGACTCTGCACCTTTCAGAGAACTGATGGCTTGTGCCAAGCCGAGGTGGAGAGTCCCAAGCCGTCATTTCTTTGCCAAGAAGGCAGTACCAGCGCTGCACACTTTTGTTGAACAGAAGGTGGGCCAGTCCTTGAACCTGTCCGTATGTAGCAAAGTGCATGGCAGCGCCGACGTCTGGAGCTGTAACTACGGTCAGGGACAGTACATGTCGTTTACGGCCCACTGGGTGAACTTGGACAGGTCACGCCGCTTCGGCCTCCGCGCTCCCTGCCCGTTGGGCCTATGACACCGTGCGACTCGGCCTCCTCATCCTCCGCCATCTCCTCACACTCCACTGTAGGCTCAAGTCTCAGTGCCCCTCCAGTCTACCATGTGTGCAGGGCACGGAGGTGTCACGCTATGCTTCACATGGTTTGTCTTGGTGAACTGAGTCACACAGGGGAGGAACTGCTTAAATTTATTCATCAGGAAATCCAAACATGGCTTACTCCAAGAAAACTTAAAATGGGAATCATGGTTACCGACAATGGGAAGAACATTTTGTCTGCGCTGCGCCAAGGAAGGCTGACCCATGCCCCCTGCATGGCTCACGTCTTCAATCTGGTTGTCAAGCAGTTTCTGAAGTGTTCCCCCCATCTGCAAGACATCCTAACAACTTCAAGGAAACTTTGCATGCACTTCAGCCACTCATACACCGCCAAACACACCCTTCTTGAGCTACAGCGTCAGAACGGTAGCCCCCAACATAGTCTGATTTGCGATGTTTCCACACGTTGGAATTCCACCCTTCACATGTTGGACCGATTATATGAACAGAGAAAAGCCATCACGGATTTCCTGATGATCCCAGCGGATAGGGGGACTCCCCTATGTAACTTCAATGTCAACCAGTGGCAGCTCATACGTGACACCTGCCGTTTGCTCAGGCCCTTTGAGGAAGCCACTTTATTTGTCAGTCGTCAGGATTACGGGATGAACGACATGATTCCACTGCTTCATGTACTACAGCACATGTTGGAAACCATGGCTGGTCAGGGCACTGGAGACATGGCGTCTACATCTTACGGCCAAATGAACCCCGTTGGAGCTGAACTGGAGGAGGAGGAAGAGGAGGAGGAGGGGCACAGTGAAGCACAGTTTAGGCTTGGCGAAATGGCTGGTTTATCTAGTCAGCGGACAGGAGAGGAGGAGCCGGAGCAGCCAGAGGAGCTAGAGGTTTTTGAGGAAGGCGAGACAGAGGACCCGGACACACCGTGGCAGTATGCATTGGAGATGGAGACAGGTAGTCCCTCTGAGTCACTTGCGCAAATGGCAGGAAGCATGCTCACGTGCTTGCGTAGTGACCCCAGAATTGTTTCCATTTGTCGGCGGGATGACTTCTGGCTGTCCACCTTATTGGACCCTCGCTTCCGGCACAAAATGGGGGCATATTTTAAACCCGCCGAGAGGGAGGACAAACTGAACTACTACAAAGACATTCTGCATAGTCAGTTGGCCGATGCCTATCTGCGCCAGGGTCCATACTCTCGCAGGTCTGACTTCGGGGGACCTCTGTGCTCACCTTCCACTGCCATGCCTGCTGGGGGGGGGTTGGCAGGAGCAGCAGCAGCAGCTCCATCAGCAGCAGCCTCAGTCTTCAGTCGCTAATGAGTAGCTTTCTACAACCACATAGTGAGGCTACTTATGAGCAGCAGGAAGACCTGGAGCAGGACCTCAACCAGCAGGTCATGTCATACCTTGACATGACCATGCCAACACACCTTGAGGATCCGCTGGACTTCTGGGCAGCCCTGGAAAAGCTGTCCTGCCAGGCAAGTAGTGTGCCATCTGAGCGGGTGTTTAGTGTGGCGGGGGCCATAGTTACGGCAAGGAGAACTAGTCTGTCAACTAAAAATGTGGAGAGACTCACCTTTGTCAAAATGAATCAGGGATGGATCAGCCAGGATTTCCACCCACCAATGGCTGATGCATGCGACTAGATTCAGCATGGTGCCACGTTTTACACTTTCCAAATGGTGCAAAACATATTTATGTCTTTAGACCAATTTTTGGCCTCCTGCTGATGCCAACTCCAGGGTGTGCCTTTCAGCCATTTTTGGCCTGCTGCTGCTGCCAACTCCAGGGTGTCTTTCAAGCAATGTTTGGGCTCCTGCTTATGCTGCTGCAAACTCCAGGGTGTGCCTTCCAGCTCATGTTTGTGCTCCTGCTGCTGCCAACTTCAGGGTGCCTTCTATCCAAGTTCTGGGTTCCTGCTGCTGCTGCCAACTCCAGGGTGTCTTTCAAGCAATGTTTGTGCTCCTGCTCCTGCTGCTGCTGCTGCTTGCAACTCCAGGGTGTGATTCATCCAATATTGGGCTCCTGCAGCCAACTCCAGTGTCTCTTTAAAGCAATGTTTGGGCTCCTGCTGCTGCTGCTGCTTGCAACTCCAGGGTGTGATTCATCCAATTTTTGGGCTCCTGCAGCCAACTCCAGTGTCTCTTTAAAGCAATGTTTGGGCTCCTGCTGCTGCTGCTCCTGCTGCTGCTGCTTGCAACTCCAGGGTGTGATTCATCCAATTTTTGGGCTCCTGCAGCCAACTCCAGTGTCTCTTTAAAGCAATGTTTGGGCTCCTGCTGCTGCTGCTGCTTGCACCTCCAGGGTGTGATTCATCCAATTTTTGGGCTCCTGCAGCCAACTCCAGTGTATCTTTAAAGCAATGTTTGGGCTCCTGCTGCTGCTGCTGCTGCTGCTTGCAACTCCAGGGTGTGATTCATCCAATTTTTGGGCTCCTGCAGCCAACTCCATTGTCTATTTAAAGCAATGTTTGGGCTCCTGCTGCTGCTTGCAACTCCAGGATGTGATTCATCCAATTTTTGGGCTCCTGCAGCCAACTCCAGTGTCTCTTTAAAGTAATGTTTGGACTCCTGCTCCTGCTGCTGCTGCTCCTGCTGCCAACTCCAGGGTGTGATTCATTCAATTTTTGGGCTCCTGCAGCCAACTCCAGTGTCTCTTTAAAGTAATGTTTGGGCTCCTGCTGCTGCTGCTGCTGCTTGCAACTCCAGGGTGTGATTCATCCAATTTATGGGCTCCTGCAGCCAAATCCAGTGTCTCTTTAAAGTAATGTTTGGACTCCTGCTGCTGCTGCTTGCAACTCCAGGGTGTGAATTATCCAATTTTTGGGTTCCTGCAGCCAAATCCAGTGTCTCTTTAAAGTAATGTTTGGGCTCCTGCTCCTGCTGCTGCTTGCAACTCCAGGGTGTGATTCATCCAATTTTTGGGCTCCTGCAGCCAACTCCAGTGTCTCTTTAAAGTAATGTTTGGGCTCCTGCTGCTGCTTGCAACTCCAGGGTGTGATTCAGCTAATTTTTGGGCTCCTGCTGCTGCCAGCTCCAGTGTGTTTTTCAGGCACTATAGGGGCCCCTCATAGTGATGACACTTCAACTCTCTGTAATTGTGCTGCTCTGCGATTCTGTTATCGATGCCTCTGATCTGCATGTCCTAATTATTTACAGTATTATTTCACTAACCCAGCACGCATCCTATGCGTGTTACAGCAAGGCAGAATGGTTTACAACCCTATTGAGGCTCTAGGAGGCTCAGAAATAGGCGTTTTTAATAGCTATTCGTCGCGAATAAATTCGGGTCGAAATGATTTTTGTCAGAAAATTCAGCGAATCAGTCGAATCGAATTTTTCAAAAGTTCGCTCATCTCTACTTGTTATTGTATTATTTGGAGTTGCACTATCCCTTCAATAAAAATGTCTGTGCGTATGCTAATGAATTAGGAGATTATCTGTATGTCAATTTATACTCCCCTGTCATGTATAGGAAAGGTAGAACATTTTCATTAAAAATGTCAGTACCATTTTTAATGTCTGTCCTCACTTTTCTTACTGTTTACAGCCTCTCAGAAGATTATGGTGATATAAATAAACAATAATAATTAGGGATGAGCGAATCGATCCGGACGAACCCGGATTCGATCCGAATTTCATGAAAAATTTGATTCGGATTGAATCCGAATTTCCCCGCGATTCGATCGCTTGAAGTTTTCCTTTAACATCCATTCATTTACATACAGGCATTCTAAGATGGCGGACGGGACATGTCCAGACATCTACCCCGCGCCAGTGCAAGCTGGGGCAGTCACATGCAGCCTATCAGCAACCAGCAAGCCCGGTGACGTCACAGCGCTATTTAAGGCCGGCGGCCATCTTGGTTTTCCTCATTTCTCTATTGCATTCGTGAGAGACAGGACGCTGTAGTGAGGGAGAGGCAGTTAGACAGGCAGGGACAGGCTGGAGACAGGCAGGAGACATGCAGGAGACAGACAGAAAGTCAGCGAAAAACAGGGAAAGTTAGGAAAAATCGGAGGCAGTCACAGGGAGATTTTTTTTTTTTCATCCAGCCTGAGTGTTTGTTACTGGCTGGCTGACTGGCTTTGTTAGCGTTTTCAGGCTGCTTATACTAACTAACTGTGCATATATACTGAACTGATCTTAAGTCTGCTGTGAGGCATCCCATTCTGTGACTACACCAGCCTCTATTTAAGACCATAACCATTTGCACCTATTCTAATTGAAATTAGGCCTGATAAAGACACTTTTGCTGTGCATAGTACTACTGCCTGCCAGGTGCACTCCTGTTTGGGCATCCCATTCTGTGACTACACCAGCCTCTATTTAAGACCATAACCATTTGCACTTATTCTAATTGAAATTAGGCCTGATAAAGACACTTTTGCTGTGCATAGTACTACTGCCTGCCAGGTGCACTCCTGTTGGGGCATCCCATTCTGTGACTACACCAGCCTCTATTTAAGACCATAACCATTTGCACCTATTCTAATTGAAATTAGGCCTGATAAAGACACTTTTGCTGTGCATAGTACTACTGCCTGCCAGGTGCACTCCTGTTGGTTTTTGGGGCATCCCATTCTGTGACTACACCAGCCTCTATTTAAGACCATAACCATTTGCACCTATTCTAATTGAAATTAGGCCTGATAAAGACACTTTTGCTGTGCATAGACTTACTGCTGCCTGCCAGGTGCACTCCTGTTGGGGCATCCCATTCTGTGACTACACCAGCCTCTATTTAAGACCATAACCATTTGCACCTATTCTAATTGAAATTAGGCCTGATAAAGACACTTTTGCTGTGCATAGTACTGCTGCCTGCCAGGTGCACTCCTGTTGCAACTCCAGGGTGTGAATTATCCAATTTTTGGGTTCCTGCAGCCAAATCCAGTGTCTCTTTAAAGTAATGTTTGGGCTCCTGCTCCTGCTGCTGCTTGCAACTCCAGGGTGTGATTCATCCAATTTTTGGGCTCCTGCAGCCAACTCCAGTGTCTCTTTAAAGTAATGTTTGGGCTCCTGCTGCTGCTTGCAACTCCAGGGTGTGATTCAGCTAATTTTTGGGCTCCTGCTGCTGCCAGCTCCAGTGTGTTTTTCAGGCACTATAGGGGCCCCTCATAGTGATGACACTTCAACTCTCTGTAATTGTGCTGCTCTGCGATTCTGTTATCGATGCCTCTGATCTGCATGTCCTAATTATTTACAGTATTATTTCACTAACCCAGCACGCATCCTATGCGTGTTACAGCAAGGCAGAATGGTTTACAACCCTATTGAGGCTCTAGGAGGCTCAGAAATAGGCGTTTTTAATAGCTATTCGTCGCGAATAAATTCGGGTCGAAATGATTTTTGTCAGAAAATTCAGCGAATCAGTCGAATCGAATTTTTCAAAAGTTCGCTCATCTCTACTTGTTATTGTATTATTTGGAGTTGCACTATCCCTTCAATAAAAATGTCTGTGCGTATGCTAATGAATTAGGAGATTATCTGTATGTCAATTTATACTCCCCTGTCATGTATAGGAAAGGTAGAACATTTTCATTAAAAATGTCAGTACCATTTTTAATGTCTGTCCTCACTTTTCTTACTGTTTACAGCCTCTCAGAAGATTATGGTGATATAAATAAACAATAATAATTAGGGATGAGCGAATCGATCCGGACGAACCCGGATTCGATCCGAATTTCATGAAAAATTTGATTCGGATCGAATCCGAATTTCCCCGCGATTCGATCGCTTGAAGTTTTCCTTTAACATCCATTCATTTACATACAGGCATTCTAAGATGGCGGACGGGACATGTCCAGACATCTACCCCGCGCCAGTGCAAGCTGGGGCAGTCACATGCAGCCTATCAGCAACCAGCAAGCCCGGTGACGTCACAGCGCTATTTAAGGCCGGCGGCCATCTTGGTTTTCCTCATTTCTCTATTGCATTCGTGAGAGACAGGACGCTGTAGTGAGGGAGAGGCAGTTAGACAGGCAGGGACAGACAGGGACAGGCTGGAGACAGGCAGGAGACATGCAGGAGACAGACAGAAAGTCAGCGAAAAACAGGGAAAGTTAGGAAAAATCGGAGGCAGTCACAGGGAGATTTTTTTTTTTTCATCCAGCCTGAGTGTTTGTTACTGGCTGGCTGACTGGCTTTGTTAGCGTTTTCAGGCTGCTTATACTAACTAACTGTGCATATATACTGAACTGATCTTAAGTCTGCTGTGAGGCATCCCATTCTGTGACTACACCAGCCTCTATTTAAGACCATAACCATTTGCACCTATTCTAATTGAAATTAGGCCTGATAAAGACACTTTTGCTGTGCATAGTACTACTGCCTGCCAGGTGCACTCCTGTTTGGGCATCCCATTCTGTGACTACACCAGCCTCTATTTAAGACCATAACCATTTGCACTTATTCTAATTGAAATTAGGCCTGATAAAGACACTTTTGCTGTGCATAGTACTACTGCCTGCCAGGTGCACTCCTGTTGGGGCATCCCATTCTGTGACTACACCAGCCTCTATTTAAGACCATAACCATTTGCACCTATTCTAATTGAAATTAGGCCTGATAAAGACACTTTTGCTGTGCATAGTACTACTGCCTGCCAGGTGCACTCCTGTTGGTTTTTGGGGCATCCCATTCTGTGACTACACCAGCCTCTATTTAAGACCATAACCATTTGCACCTATTCTAATTGAAATTAGGCCTGATAAAGACACTTTTGCTGTGCATAGACTTACTGCTGCCTGCCAGGTGCACTCCTGTTGGGGCATCCCATTCTGTGACTACACCAGCCTCTATTTAAGACCATAACCATTTGCACCTATTCTAATTGAAATTAGGCCTGATAAAGACACTTTTGCTGTGCATAGTACTGCTGCCTGCCAGGTGCACTCCTGTTGGTTTTTGGGGCATCCCATTCTGTGACTACACCAGCCTCTATTTAAGACCATAACCATTTGCACCTATTATAATTGAAATTAGGCCTGATAAAGACACTTTTGCTGTGCATAGTACTACTGCCTGCCAGGTGCACTCCTGTTTGGGCATCCCATTCTGTGACTACACCAACCTCTATTTAAGACCATAACCATTTGCACTTATTCTAATTGAAATTAGGCCTGATAAAGACACTTTTGCTGTGCATAGCACTACTGGTCCCAGGTGCACTCCTGTTGGGGCATCCCATTCTGTGACTACACCAGCCTCTATTTAAGACCATAACCATTTGCACTTATTCTAATTGAAATTAGGCCTGATAAAGACACTTTTGCTGTGCATAGCACTACTGGTCCCAGGTGCACTGCTGGTTTTTGGGGCATCCCATTCTGTGACTACACCAGCCTCTATTTAAGACCATAACCATTTGCACTTATTCTAATTGAAATTAGGCCTGATAAAGACACTTTTGCTGTGCATAGACTTACTGCTGCCTGCCAGGTGCACTGCTGGTTTTTGGGGCATCCCATTCTGTGACTACACCAGCCTCTATTTAAGACCATAACCATTTGCACCTATTCTAATTGAAATTGGGCCTGATAAAGACACTTTTGCTGTGCATAGTACTACTGCCTGCCAGGTGCACTCCTGTTTGGGCATCCCATTCTGTGACTACACCAGCCTCTATTTAATACCATAATAACCATTTGCACTTATTCTCATAGAAATTAGGCCTGATAAAGACACTTTTGCTGTGCATGCTCTCTGGTTTTTGTGGCATCCCATTCTGTGACTACACCAGCCTCTATTTAATACCATAATAACCATTTGCACTTATTCTCATAGAAATTAGGCCTGATAAAGACACTTTTGCTGTGCATGCTCTCTGGTTTTTGTGGCATCCCATTCTGTGACTACACCAGCCTCTATTTAATACCATAATAATCATTTGCACTTATTCTCATAGAAATTAGGCCTGATAAAGACACTTTTGCTGTGCATGCTCTCTGGTTTTTGTGGCATCCCATTCTGTGACTACACCAGCCTCTATTTAATACCATAATAACCATTTGCACTTATTCTCATAGAAATTAGGCCTGATAAAGACACTTTTGCTGTGCATGCTCTCTGGTTTTTGTGGCATCCCATTCTGTGACTACACCAGCTTCTATTTAATACCATAATAACCATTTGCACTTATTCTCATAGAAATTAGGCCTGATAAAGACACGTTTGCTGTGCATGCTCTCTGGTTTTTGTGGCATCCCATTCTGTGACTACACCAGCCTCTATTTAATACCATAATAACCATTTGCACTTATTCTCATAGAAATTAGGCCTGATAAAGACACTTTTGCTGTGCATAGTCTTACTGCTGCCAGGTGCACTGCTGGCTGTTGGGGCATCCCATTCTGTAACATAGCATACCCCTCTTTATTTACACTAAGCAGCTCTCTTATTTACACTAGGCAGGCCTGTTGGAGGCTGAGTGTTACTGCTCACTTTTGGTGTGCATTATATTCTGTTTCATATAGACCCACCGCTGCCTGGGGGTTCTTAAAATATCACCTACTACCACGCCAGTTAGACTATGTCGGGCAGACAAGTGCCTGGAAGTGAAAAGAGGAGTGGCAGAGGCCAAGATTCCGCAGGCAGAGCTCGCAGCAGACTGGGGGCCAGTAGCAGCAGGAGTCACGCTGAGAGACCTAATCTGCCAGTATCTGCTAGCGGTCGGGTCTCCACCAGTAACGCATCTGCCGTGGTAGATTGGTTGACGCGCTCATCAACAACATCATCACAACTTACGTCTGAGACCCCCAGTCTAGGGTCGGTAGGTTCCTCTGACACAACCCTGAGTTGGCATGCCCCGAGAGCAGTCCCTGTCCTCCCATTGCCTCTGTCCTACGCCGTTCCCTCCCCCAGCGACGTATCCTATGCTTTGGGTTCAGCTCCACTCTTTAGTGAGGAGGACGATCAGATAGAGGACAGTCAGCAGCTACTGCCCAGCCAAGAAATGGAGGTGGCTTCTTTAGCTAGGCAGACAAATAGTGATGTGGACAGTGTCGTGGGTGCTGCGAGCGTTCCAGCTCCTGCGCCAGACACTGTTGACGAATCCACGAACATCAGTGACGTACAGCCACAACTCGGTGATAATGATGATGACGATGAAGCCGATCGCACTTGGGAGCCGGGTGATGAAGGGGCTTCATCGTCATCATCAGGAGAAGAGGGGCGCAGGTTGCCCCGGAGTCAGCAGCTGAGGCAGCAAGGTGGTAGCAGTCAGCATGTGGGCACAATTCCAAAGGCTGGAGCCGGCCGGGGCCGGGGTAGAGCACCTGCTGTGCGGCAGTCTACCTTATCGGGAGGTAGTGGAGCAGGGGTTCCTGGAGTTGGCAACAGCAGCAGTGACTCAGTGAGGCCAGGGGGTGGGAAAAGTAGCTACTCGGCAGTGTGGCAGTTTTTCCTGAAGCATCCGCAGGAGGGTAACATGGCCACATGCAAGATATGTAGGCAAAAGGTGAAGCGTGGCCAGGGTCCAAATGTTGGCACCACGGCCCTGCGTCAACATATGATGCGTCACCATAAAGCGACCTGGGAGAACCGAGGCTCCCAAGGGGTGGTCCAGTCTGCTTCCTCAACAAGTGGCATGCCGCTCCCAATTTCTGCCAGCCAAGGCTCCAGCACCTCAGCCGAAGGCAGCTGTGCGTCATACCCATCCTCTGTCGCTCCTGCTCCTCCTCCTCCTCCTCCAAGTCATGCATCCCGCCAGCAATCCATCAGCGAAGCCATGTCCAAGAGACAGCAGTATGCGCCCACTCATCCTACGGCGCAGAAGCTGAATGCGCTCCTGTCCAAGTTGCTGGTGCTGCAGTCGCTCCCATTTCAGGTGGTGGAATCTGCACCTTTCAGAGAACTGATGGCTTGTGCCGAGCTGAGGTGGAGAGTCCCAAGCCATCATTTCTTTGCCAAGAAGGCAGTACCAGCGCTGCACACTTTTGTTGAACAGAAGGTGGGCCAGTCCTTGAGCCTGTCGGTGTGTAGCAAAGTGCATGGCAGCGCCGACATCTGGAGCTGTAACTACGGTCAGGGACAGTACATGTCGTTTACGGCCCACTGGGTGAATGTGGTCCCTTTGCAGCAGCAGCAGCAACTTGGACAGGTGACGCTGCTTCGGCCTCCGCGCTCCCTGCCCGTTGGGCCTGTGACACCGTGCGACTCGGCCTCCTCATCCTCCGCCATCTCCTCACCCTCCACTGTAGGCTCAAGTCTCAGTGCCCCTCCAGTCTACCATGTGTGCAGGGCACGGAGGTGTCACGCAGTGCTTCACATGGTTTGTCTTGGCGAACGGAGTCACACAGGGGAGGAACTGCTTAAATGTATTCATCAGGAAATCCAAACATGGCTTACTCCAAGAAAACTTAAAATGGGAATCATGGTTACCGACAATGGGAAGAACATTTTGTCTGCGCTGCGCCAAGGAAGCCTGACCCATGCCCCCTGCATGGCTCACGTCTTCAATCTGGTTGTCAAGCGGTTTCTGAAGTGTTCCCCCCATCTGCAAGACATCCTAACAACTTCAAGGAAACTTTGCATGCACTTCAGCCACTCCTACACCGCCAAACACACCCTTCTTGAGCTACAGCGTCAGAATGGTATCCCCCAACATAGTCTGATTTGCGATGTTTCCACCCATTGGAATTCCACCCTTCACATGTTGGACCGATTATATGAACAGAGAAAAGCCATCACGGATTTCCTGATGATCCAAGCAGATAGGGGGACTCCCCTGTGTAACTTCAATGTCAACCAGTGGCAGCTCATACGTGACACCTGCCGTTTGCTCAGGCCCTTTGAGGAAGCCACTTTATTTGTCAGTCGGCAGGATTACGGGATGAACGACGTGATTCCACTGCTTCATGTACTACAGCACATGTTGGAAACCATGGCTGGTCAGGGCACTGGAGACATGGCGTTTACATCTTACGGCCACATGAACCCCGTTGGAGCTGAACTGGAGGAGGAGGAGGAAGAGGAGGAGTTGCCCAGCGAAACACAGTTTAGGATTGGCGAAATGGCTGGTTTATCTAGTCAGCGGACAGGAGAGGAGGAGCAGGAGCAGCCAGAGGAGCTAGAGGTTTTTGAGGAAGGCGAGACAGAGGACCCAGGCACACTGTGGCAGTATGCAGTGGAGATGGAGACAGGTAGTCCATCCGAGTCACTTGCGCAAATGGCAGGAAGCATGCTCAGGTGCTTGCGTAGTGACCCCAGAATTGTTTCCATCTGTCGGCGGGATGACTTCTGGCTGTCCACCTTATTGGACCCTCGCTTCCGGCACAAAATGGGGGCATTTTTTAAACCCACCGAGAGGGAGGACAAACTGAACTACTACAAAGACATTCTACGTAGGCAGTTGGCCGATGCCTATCTGCGCCATGGTCCATACTCTTGCAGGTCTGACTCGAGGGGACCTCTGCGCTCACCTTCCACTGCCATGGCCGCTGGGGGGGTTGGCAGGAGCAGCAGCAGCAGCTCCATCAGCAGCAGCCTCAGTCTTCAGTCGCTAATGAGTAGCTTTCTACACCCGCATAGTGAGGCTACTCATGAGCAGCAGGAAGACCTGGAGCAGGACCTGAACCAGCAGGTCATGTCATACTTTGACATGACCATGCCAACACACCTTGAGGATCCGCTGGACTTCTGGGCAGCCAAACTTGATTTGTGGCCGCAACTAGCAGAGTTTGCCCTGGAAAAGCTGTCCTGCCCGGCAAGTAGCGTGCCATCTGAGCGGGTGTTTAGTGCGGCGGGGGCCATAGTTACGGCGAGGAGAACTCGTCTGTCAACTAAAAATGTGGAGAGACTCACCTTTGTCAAAATGAATCAGGGATGGATCAGCCAGGATTTCCACCCACCAATGCCTGATGCATGCGACTAGATTCAGCATGGTGCCACGTTTTACACTTTCCAAATGGTGCAAAACATATTTATGTCTTTAGGCCGATTTTTGGGCTCCTGCTGATGCCAACTCCAGGGTGTGATTCATCCAATTTTTGGGCTCCTGAAGCCAACCCCAGGGTCTCTTTAAAGTAATATTTGGGCTCCTGCTGCTGCTGCTGCCAACTCCTGCCAACTCCAGGGTGTGATTCATCCAATTTTTGGGCTCCTGAAGCCAACTCCAGTGTATATTTGGGCTCCTGCTGCTGCTGCTGCCAACTCCAGGGTGTGATTCATCCAATTTCTGGGCTCCTGAAGCCAACCCCAGTGTCTCTTTAAAGTAATATTTGGCCTCCTGCTGCTGCTGCCAACTCCAGGGTGTGATTCATCCAATTTTTGGGCTCCTGAAGCCAACCCCAGTGTCTCTTTAAAGTAATATTTGGGCTCCTGCTGCTGCTGCCAACTCCAGGGTGTGATTCATCCAATTTTTGGGCTCCTGAAGCCAACTCCATTGTCTCTTTAAAGTAATGTTTGTGCTCCTGCTGCTGCCAACTCCTGCCAACTCCAGGGTGTGATTCATCCAATTTTTGGGCTCCTGAAGCCAACTCCAGTGTCTCTTTAAAGTAATGTTTGGGCTCCTGCTGCTGCTGCTGCTGCTGCCAACTCCAGGGTGTGATTCATCCAATTTTTGGGCTCCTGAAGCCAACCCCAGTGTCTCTTTAAAGTAATGTTTGGGCTCCTGCTGCTGCTGCTGCTGCCAACTCCAGGGTGTGATTCATCCAATTTTTGGGCTCCTGAAGCCAACCCCAGTGTCTCTTTAAAGTAATATTTGGGCTCATGCTGCTGCTGCCAACTCCAGGGTGTGAATTATCCAATTTTTGGGCTCCTGAAGCCAAATCCAGTGTCTCTTTAAAGTAATATTTGGGTTCCTGCTGCTGCTGCCAACTCCAGGGTGTGATTCATCCAATTTTTGGGCTCCTGAAGCCAACTCCAGTGTATATTTGGGCTCCTTCTGCTGCTGCTGCCAACTCCAGGGTGTGATTCATCCAATTTTTGGGCTCCTGAAGCCAACCCCAGTGTCTCTTTAAAGTAATATTTGGCCTCCTGCTGCTGCTGCCAACTCCAGGGTGTGATTCATCCAATTTTTGGGCTCCTGAAGCCAACCCCAGTGTCTCTTTAAAGTAATATTTGGGCTCCTGCTGCTGCTGCCAACTCCAGGGTGTGAATCATCCAATTTTTGGGCTCCTGAAGCCAACCCCAGTGTCTCTTTAAAGTAATATTTGGGCTCCTGCTGCTGCTGCCAACTCCAGGGTGTGAATCATCCAATTTTTGGGCTCCTGAAGCCAACCCCAGTGTCTCTTTAAAGTAATGTTTGGGCTCCTGCTGCTGCTGCTGCTGCTGCCAACTCCAGGGTGTGATTCATCCAATTTTTGGGCTCCTGAAGCCAACCCCAGGGTCTCTTTAAAGTAATATTTGGGCTCCTGCTGCTGCTGCTGCCAACTCCTGCCAACTCCAGGGTGTGATTCATCCAATTTTTGGGCTCCTGAAGCCAACCCCAGTGTCTCTTTAAAGTAATGTTTGGGCTCTTGCTGCTGCTGCCAACTCCAGGGTGTGATTCATCCAATTTTTGGGCTCCTGAAGCCAACCCCAGTGTCTCTTTAAAGTAATATTTGGGCTCCTGCTGCTGCTGCCAACTCCAGGGTGTGAATCATCCAATTTTTGGGCTCCTGAAGCCAAATCCAGTGTCTCTTTAAAGTAATATTTGGGTTCCTGCTGCTGCTGCCAACTCCAGGGTGTGATTCATCCAATTTTTGGGCTCCTGAAGCCAACCCCAGGGTCTCTTTAAAGTAATATTTGGGCTCCTGCTGCTGCCAACTCCTGCCAACTCCAGGGTGTGATTCATCCAATTTTTGGGCTCCTGAAGCCAACTCCAGTGTATATTTGGGCTCCTGCTGCTGCTGCTGCCAACTCCAGGGTGTGATTCATCCAGTTTTTGGGCTCCTGAAGCCAACCCCAGTGTCTCTTTAAAGTAATATTTGGCCTCCTGCTGCTGCTGCCAACTCCAGGGTGTGATTCATCCAATTTTTGGGCTCCTGAAGCCAACCCCAGTGTCTCTTTAAAGTAATGTTTGGGCTCCTGCTGCTGCTGCTGCTGCTGCCAACTCCAGGGTGTGCTTCATCCAATTTTTGGGCTCCTGAAGCCAACCCCAGGGTCTCTTTAAAGTAATATTTGGGCTCCTGCTGCTGCTGCTGCCAACTCCTGCCAACTCCAGGGTGTGATTCATCCAATTTTTGGGCTCCTGAAGCCAACTCCAGTGTCTCTTTAAAGTAATGTTTGGGCTCCTGCTGCTGCTGCTGCTGCCAACTCCAGGGTGTGATTCATCCAATTTTTGGGCTCCTGAAGCCAACCCCAGTGTCTCTTTACAGTAATATTTGGCCTCCTGCTGCTGCTGCCAACTCCAGGGTGTGATTCATCCAATTTTTGGGCTCCTGAAGCCAACCCCAGTGTCTCTTTAAAGTAATGTTTGGGCTCCTGCTGCTGCTGCTGCTGCCAACTCCAGGTCGTGATTCATCCAATTTTTGGGCTCCTGAAGCCAACCCCAGTGTCTCTTTAAAGTAACGTTTGGGCTCCTGCTGCTGCTGCTGCTGCCAACTCCAGGGTGTGATTCATCGAATTTTTGGGCTCCTGCTGCTGCCAACTCCAGTGTCTCTTTAAAGCAATGTTTGGGCTCCTGCCCCTCATAGTGATGCCACTTCAACTCTCTGCAATTGTGCCGCTCTGCGATTCTATTAGCGATGCCTCTGATCTGCATGTGATATTTATTCAAAGTATTATTTAACTAACCCAGCACGCATCCTGTGCGTGTTACAGCAAGGCAGAATGGTTTACAACCCTATTGAGGCTCTAGGAGGCTCAGAAATAGCCGTTTTTCATAGCGATTCGTCGTGAATAAATTCGGATCGAAACGATTTTTGTTGGAAAATTCGGCGAATCAGTCGAATCAAATTTTTCAAAAGTTCGCTCATCTCTAATAATAATAATAATAAGCTGAGAGGGTAGAAAAAAAGTCTTTTAAACACCAGCAAAGAGTAAAAATAAAAATGAAGTAAACATTTGAGGTTCTTTCTAAAAGCAGACTATTAAAAGGAATGAACTGTTTAGAAAGGTTGCTTAATGAAAGGGTATGGGGCTCTGCTGATTGCTGCATATGACCATTGCAGGATCATGGAAATAGGTGGGTACACGCTGCATTGTATGCCAGATTAAGATTTCCCAAGGGAAGTGTCTATGCCAGACCTGAAGTCTTTTAAACTCTTTAAGAAGGAGCTGGTCTTCAAATGTTGAGGCCAGCTTTCAAAAGATGCCTTGTTTCTGCAGGAACATGTCCATTGTGATCATTACTTGTTCCCCAACCTGAAGAAGAATTGGACGAAAAAAGGTTTTAAAGCACTAAGAAGGTTGCATCTACGGGTTTGCAAAGTGACCATAAGAGCTTTATTTGGAGATCAGGAAGAAGTGGAGGACAATACGGTAGACTGAAATTGGAACGAAACCAATTTTTCACAAAATGAATATTGTTTTATGTGCAATGGAGCATCCAAATTGCTGTTGCCCTCCCTGTGTAGTAACAGCCGGTAAACTGAGAAATGTTACCTGTCATGTGGTCTGCAGTTGTTGGCTTCCTGATAGCGAGCACAATGGACAGGAATACCTGGCTTCCACAGCTGAAGCTGGCGCACGGGGGCTACTGGCCCAGAACCCAGACTCGACCCTGCAGGATGGGAGTCTAGGGGACACCCTGGTCTTCCATAGACCCCCCAACAAGCAAGGTAGAATACATTTTCTGCTTAGGTGGTCCCAGGTTGTTCCCTGGGGACACAATGGTCTAGGCAGGTAGCAGTGGTTACCGGATCAGCAGGAGGGGCTGGCATAGAAGGCAAGTCAAGGTCTGCACAAGAAGGCGGTTCAAGTGCATATCAGAGTCCAAAGGCCAGCCAGGTCAATTGCATGGAAAGCAGACAGGCAAGGGTTAATCTATGAATCAAAGTTCAGAAAGCAAGCCATGTCATACACATGGAAAACAGGAAGGCAAGGGTTAATCCAAAAATCAAGAAGCATCCTATGACGAAGTCGGGTCGAGATCAGGAAGTTCAATGGGATGCTATTTCCTGATTTAAGGGTCGCAGACTCAGCAAGATGACACACAGGAATCTTCTGGCACTATATGGCAGTCAGAAGCTCCTATAAATAAGGCCAGGAAAGAGCTGGTTGTTGCCCAGGCGCCCAGCTGACTCAGCACACCTATAAGTGAGGACCCCTGGAGAAGGAGATAGGATTGTGCAAGAGCACTGTGCAGGTCTCCGCTGGAATGGTATGTGTTAAAATTGTTCATACTGGTAGCATTTTGTTTTCAAAGCCAATGACTTAACATCAACTAAGATTGCATACAATGAGATCAGGGTCATACATAGGTTTAACAGGGTCCCATAGCAAAAATCAGATCCCCCCCCCCCCCCAAACAGGTAATGCTGGATGTCACTGTATTATGGCAGGAGAGCAAAGGTTATCCCCTCACACACAATACAGTTAGGTTTAATGTCGTAGGTGATCCTTAAAAATAAGCCAGTAATCATTTCTTTAACTATAAGATGGGTCCCATATTTTCTTCTCCTGATGGGCTTCAGGTTCTCCAGTCTGAGACTGCCAGAGACTGTGGTCTGATTGGTGTTCTAGGTAGCGGTGGTCAGGGGCGGACTGGGGCTAAAAAACAGCCCAGGACTTTTTGGGGCACACCGGCCCTGCTGCACTGTTCTTAATGTCACTATATACACACCTTTTTGTTCCATAACACGCACCCAGGGTTTCAAGGAATAAAATAAGAAAGAAAATATTCTGAACCAAATGGTGTGCTTAAATTCCCCCATTCAGTGCACAGAATCACCCCATTACAATAAAGGCAGTGGGGGCATCCCTCAGTACAGCCAGTGGGGCATCCCTCAGTACAGCCAGTAGGGGCATCCCTCAGTACAGCCAATAGGAACATCCCTCAGTACAGCCAGTGGGGCATCCCTCAGTACAGCCAGTAGGGGCATCCCTCAGTACAGACAGTGGGGCATCCCTCAGTACAGCCAGTAGGGGCATCCCTCAGTACAGCCAGTAGGGGCATCCCTCAGTACAGCCAGTAGGGGCATCCCTCAGTACAGCCAGTAGGGGCATCCCTCAGTACAGCCAGTAGGGGCATCCCTCAGTACAGCCAGTAGGAGCATCCCTCAGTACAGCCAGTGGGGCATCCCTCAGTACAGCCAGTAGGGGCATCCCTCAGTACAGCCAGTAGGGGCATCCCTCGGTACAGCCAGTAGGGGCATCCCTCGGTACAGCCAGTGGGGCATCCCTCGGTACAGCCAGTGGGGCATCCCTCGGTACAGCCAGTAGGGGCATCCCTCAGTACAGACAGTGGGGCATCCCTCAGTACATCCAGTAGGGGCATCCCTCGGTACAGCCAGTGGGGCATCCCTCAGTACAGCCAGTAGGGGCATCCCTCAGTACAGCCAGTGGGGCATCCCTCAGTACAGCCAGTGGGGCATCCCTCAGTACAGCCAGTAGGGGCATCCCTCAGTACAGCCAGTAGAGCATCCATCAGTACAGCCAGTAGGGGCATCCCTCTGTACAGCCAGTGGGGCATCCCTCAGTACAGCCAGTAGGGGCATCCCTCAGTACAGCCAGTAGGGGCATCCCTCAGTACAGCCAGTAGGGGCATCCCTCTGTACAGCCAGTGGGGCATCCCTCAGTACAGCCAGTAGGGGCATCCCTCAGTACAGCCAGTAGGGGCATCTCTCAGTACAGCCAATGAGCGGCATCCTGGGGCGAACGTGATCATTCTGCAATAGCGCTAGTGTGAAACCAGCCTCACCCTCCATTTTACTGTGACTTGTGATTTGATGCGGTGCATTTCCTGTCCCCCAGAGTAGTGGGCACCTGGAGTGGAAGGCGATGGTAGCAGGACTGGCTGAGGATGAGGCAGCAGCGGCGAACCAGCAACGCCGCCGCCGCTCTCACACACACACACACACACACACAATAACACACATACATGCTTACCGGCACTTCCCGGCTGTTGCGCGCCGGTAGGTGGGCGTGCCCCATATGGCCGGCGTCCATTGTTTTCATTGCATGTATGTATGTGTGTTATTGTGTGTTTTCATTGCATGTATGTATGTGTGTTATTGTGTGTGTGTGTGCGAGAGCAGCGGCGCCGGCAGGAACCGCAGGGCTGGGCAGGCCAGCCGGGCGGCCGGCTGCTCCCACAGCCTCCAGCATCATGGGGTCGCGGCCCTCCCTGGCACCGGCCTACCGGGATTTTGCCCGGTATGCCCTATGGCCAGCCCGCCCCTGGCGGTTGTGCACTGTGGAGCCCAGGTTGGTGGGGTCCAGTGAGGTCAGTTTCTTCCTGGTTTTCATGTTTCCAAGAGTTCCCTATACAAAGAGTGCTAGGGGAAACAATGTGCTGGCATTTAAGTTCAGCCCTGCAGAGCCCATGGCGCCCCATGTAGACAGTGCATCAAATGCTTACTACTGTGGCCCCAGTTGCTGCAAGGCGGGGGAGGCAGCTTGTATTGGGCCCCCCTCTGCCATGGTCCTGGTAGCAGTTGCCTTCCCTGCCTCTACGGTAAGTACACCAATGAATGATATTGAAAAGTGTGGGGTCAGCAAAAGAGTCACTTTATATGAGCTCTGTTATTGCCTGATAAGAGGATATAATACGTTTGTGGTTCGCTGTTGTTTATCTAGGCTTGGTCTATTTTTTTCCACTCTCCAGGCAGTTTAACTCAATTTAAATTAAATGTTAAAAGAAGTGTGGAAGGCTGCTTATCAGTGAGTATGACACATTTATAATTTGCTTTGCATTTGTGGGATGTAGCGTGTCTAGTTTTTGGTCGTTTCAGCTGCCTGCACAAGAAAACAAATTACCAACAAGAAGTTAACCTCCATGGTTGTTTCTTACTTTTCTAGAGTTTCAAAACCAGCCATAAATGTGAAAAGCTAAATATAACTATATTGACTCTGAAATTAACTTAAAGCAGACATAAATCCAAATTGGTCCCCACCATCCATACATTTCTTCCTGCTGATTAACCCCATGGTCAATAAAGTCCCTGTCTAAGCATTAAAATCAAACAGTCAATACTCAACTTTTATTCCTGCAGCGACGCCATCTTCTTACTTGCCGATAATGGAGAACTAAAGATTTCATCCTCCACTAAAAAGTGTGAGGCCTGCAAAAGAGTCAGTTTATATGAGATCTGCTATTGCCTGATAAGAGGATTTAATGCTTTTGTGGTTAGCTGTTGTTTTGCTAGGCTTGGTCTATTTTTTCGAACTGGGCAGTGGCCGCTGCTGATTTTTTTTGCTGGAGACCTGCTTAAAGAAAAACAAGCTATATATCAGGAATCCAGCTTTGATATAAAATCTATTCTTCCATGAACTACCCTGTTATGAGAAATACTATTCCTCCATCCGCCTGCCACTCTATAAATCCTCTCCCTTCCTGACCCTCTAGTATGAAAGAAGAAAAAGGCAGATGGTAAGTTGGACTTTGATCAATACTAGTTGAGTCATTTCTATTAGCAGACCAACATTTAACACAAATAGGCCTTGATTCACTAAGAGTTGAAAAAAATTCTCATGGTAGTAAAAAATTCAATTCATGACAAAAAAGCCTGAGAACTTCACTGTTAGTGTATCACTTTTACCCCTTTTTACCCCTTTTTTACCTGTAGTAAAAAGTGCCAATGGCTTTCATGGTCTTCCTATTTGGTGATTCAATATCAGTGAAATTCTCTTTGTGAATCAAGGCCATAGAATCTAACTTTAAGGGCCCCTGTATGCTCCAAAACACCCCCTTACCTTCCACCCAACTGATCACTGATTTCAAATACCCTTTCTGTAGATCTCCCATCTTGGTCTTATAGATGTGTCCACTGCTACTTACTTCTAATTTGGATAAGAGCTCTAGTTTCTCATGACATGCTTTCAGTACAATATAAATAACATAATGATCAGCTGGTGAGCCCATGTAGACATACAATATATCAGATAATCAGCTCGTGATAGAGTGTTATAAAACAAACAATATCACAACACACATATCACAGCTAGAGGCCGATTCATTAATAGCGCCAGGTAGCGACAGATGAGCGCCAGTAGCGTGATTTTCACAGCGCCAGCTAGTATTCGCTGTGCTTGGCCGGGGTTTGCTTGTTGACAGCGACTCAGTCGGTGTGCGGTAATGTTGAATACGGGGTTAGGGGTCGCTGTTTCACAGGTTCCGCGTTGTATGGGTGCGCCTGACAGCGAATGGCCAGAGCGAACGGCTTGCTGCAGATTCATTAACAAATCACGCTCAAAAATTTCTCGCGCTGTGAATTCCTTGTTTAAACCCCAGAGCGCTGGCGGCGATGTGTGTAAAGTAGTTTTTAACCCCCAAACTACCATTTTTTTTTAATGTAAAAATTATACAAGTTTTTCTAAACATCCCGTAATATGAATACATGAATATCAGACCTGTAATATCAATTCTGCACAATTTTTATTTATTTTTTTTACTTAAAAAAAAATCCTAACATTGCAGAAGTGGTCACAGAATTTTTGACATTAAAAAAAAAAAAAAAAAAAACATTAATAGCAATTAATTATGATTATTTTAAGATTGCTCCATTGAAATGCATTGGACAACGCCAGGGAGCGCCAGGTCATACCTGTCGCTGTGATGGGATTAGCAGCGGCGCTGTTCGTTGCAGTCGGCTACATGATGAATCCCGCGCTAGCTGACGCTCTCGCCGGCGCTAGCCTCATTTAGCGTGATAAATGCGTCATTGTGACCGCCGTCGGGCGTACTTGATTCGGTAGCCGCCGTTAGCTGGCGGTACCTGGCGCTCGTCAGACACTACCTAGCGCTAGCCCTTGATAAATAAGGCCGTCAGTCATGGGAATAGGTAAGAATGGACACATGTGTATGCTGTGGCAGCACTGTCAGAGACAGGGAAAGTATACTGACGCTGTGCTTAGCAAACCTGCCTGTGCAGACTTTGTGGGCTCCCATGCAGTAATTGTTGCAGAGTGTGAGTGCTGAAAGCAAGAATGCAGTAAAAGGGAATGTCACCTTAACATGGTGGCTAACATAGACAGGAATAAGAAGTGATAGACCACAGAGAGACTACAGATAAGCATTGGTAATAGTGCCATCTACTGTCATAATTCGTCAGTCAATCTGGTAAAATTCCCCAAATCACATTCAAAGACAAGCAGAAGCTGCAAAGTATTGCATCTCCAACAGTGATGAGGCCAAGGGTTGGTAGGGCCCATTGCCCTACTCTTAGTAGAGGCCATACTAGTGGCTGAAACCAGGGCCAGAATCTCCAAAATTAATTAGATTATATTCAGCTACCTAGAAGCAAGCAGTTCTACTGATGCCCTTTTACTATTAGATTTGGTCAAGAACTAGAAAACAAATGCAGTTTGCAGTTACATCTCTGATGCTAGATCTGGTATAAGGAAATGAATTCAATGTGATGTCATTGTGTTACAATATTTCTATAATTTCTCAGTAAAGCCATCTGCAACTATCTCCCCACTTCATTAAGCCTAATTAGTGTCATTGCTGGTGTGCTCCTGCCTATTAGTGTCTGAGCTTGATATGTCACCCTCTAGCCTCAGGCACAGTTATTATGTGATTATATTAGACTGGAATTTACTGCATGCTCTACAGGGAGGGACTGGTGGAGGACTGTCAAGGCTGTCATGGCTATTCTGGTAACTAGAAAGATCTGCAATAGTCAGACTAAGAAAACTGCATAATTACATTGCTTGAAAATTGGCTCTTCTTTTATTCCAGTGGAGCTAAAAATTCCCTTGTAGCAGACCTGTGAAATGAAGGGGCAGTTATTTACCTCATTGTATTTAGTGATTCCAGATTTAGTGCTTATCTCCCCCCTGCAGTTTGCCCCTATGGTCTATTCTCCCCACCTTCATCCAGCAGAGGCCAGACTCCAGGGGTGGCTTGGCCATAGAGGAGACCTGTGAAAATTCCTTTTGAAGCCATCAAATGCTTGTCTTCCTAGTCTACTCTCCTAGCTACCCCTATACCCAGCCCCACTACATTACCCCGGCCTATGTTCTACCTCCAATGCTATTGCCCCAGCATCATAGCTGTGGGGACCATACCTGCACACAATATCTGTACATACATTAAAGACGCAGTGTCGCATAATTGTGTAATATTAAAAATCTATATAAACACATCGGCTAATGAGAGGAGGGGCCACTTATACACCTGAACTGAATAAAACTCCCACCAAGCTTGTGGTTTACTCTGTCATGGTAGGAATAAAATCCAGGGGTGCCAGGTTTAGTGTATCATGGGTGACAGAACCTGTCACACCTGATTTCATCTTCCTTCCATTAAAAGGAAAAAAAAGCTTGGGTGGATAATTCATGATGTCAGGTGTATACGTGACCCCCCCCCTGCTATCCAGCATATTTATATGAATTTTTATAATTGGGCCATTTTCACTATAGTGCTCCTTTAATAATGGTTTCATTACTACTGATTTGGGAATGGCCATATCCACTCCTGCTTTAGCAGCAGGGAAGAACATTTAGGACAGGGCTAATCATCTCAATGCTCTATTTGATGCTGTAAAAATAATTTTCACTAGCCTTTCAGTAGGTCACCTTCTCCACAACTATGCAGAAAAAAATGTTCAAAATTGAAGATGGAGCTTCCAGTACTGGGAAAAGATACATTGTAACATCAAGAACAGAAGAAGGACTATTATCTTTCTCATGCATGCACAGTCACATACAGTGATGAAGGGCTTTTTCTATTTCTAGCATGGCCTTTCATCTCGCTCACATCTATAGAGAAGTGCAGGGATGTACAGTAGGATGAACAATACTGGCCCATATAATGTGTATGCAAAGAAAATCAGAATAATAGGCTGCATATAGAGCAGATCCTGTCTGCCGCTGATATTTACATATTAAGAAAAAAAGCAATGAAGGAATGATTGTATAAGAGCTTGGGTTTTAAATGTCATTCTTGGCTGCAAGGAACCACTAAAGGCATCAGCAAAAGAGAAATTGTCAGCGACATGAATATGTCTGAAGGCAGCCTTCAAGATACAGTACGTTGGATGGGGAGAGAGACGACAAATCGAATGAGATCAGTAGAAGAAAGGACTAGATAAGGAGAAAGTCGAATCATAGCAGGTCGTTTTTGCGCATTTGTACTATTTCATGATTTTCTAACCCTGAACTGCAGTTGCTTTTTCTTTAGGAATAGTATTAAATATGGGCCTGATTTATCAAGCACTTTTGCCGGACTATGCCACATCGGTACAAATAAGAGAAGTGCCAATATAATTTATGATTTTCACAACATGCGCCAGTGCAAAGAAAAGTTTACGCTTTTTTTGCACCGCTCTAATTTGCAACTTGATGTGGTATAGTCTGGCAGAAGTGCTTGATAAATCAGACCAAATACGTAATATTCTTTTTGTTGTTCCTGACATGGATGCCCCTTCAGATGTTCAGTTTAAACGGCCACACAATGCACCAACGTTTTTTCTTATTTGGTGAGTTTCTTTTGGTTTGGTCAGGCTGGAGGCAAAGGGAAAGTAAGTACTACCTACTCAGTTCAGCCTCTACCAGATTGCGATTTGGGGGTAAGTGTGGTTCATTGGATGGATGACAGCGCGTTTTGTACTGGGAAGGGAGGGGACGTCACCTGCTCATCTTGCCAAATGTATTTTTTAGGAGTCGGACATCCACTGGTGGGCACATTGTCCTGGGGGGCGTCACTTAGCAGTCATGTATACCTTTTTCTGTGTTGCAGTTGGATTTTACATTAAAAGGCATCTGTCGGAAAACAAGATAGAACTTGGCTCCCCTGAAGATGATCAATCCACAGCTCCATTCTGAATGCAAGTCCCTGTCATTTCTGTACATGCTAACCTGTCTGCACTTTGCACTTTCCCGTTTGGGAATGTCACACTGATTCTACTTCTGGGATTATTGTGTAGGTTAGCAGAATGTATGGTAGCCAGACCTACCTAGTCTTAGTTTCAGGTACAAAAACAGCTCAGTGCTCTGTTGATCCGGTTAAGGAACCAGCCATTCTTCACAGGAGCTGTTTTTTAACACTCGTGTTAGGGAGTCTGCGTGGGGAACAATCCAACAGTGAAATCCCAAATCCTCTTGCAGGGGCAACCATCTACATCTAATATGTAATATATTTATAAAAAAAACTTGTTAATAAAATATTTGAAAAAGAAAATGAATATAACCAGCTTAAAGTTGCTAAACTTACCTAAAGCCTGATGCTTTCAAGCAAGATGACCATCCTCATTATTAATATAAAAAGCCCCAGGCTCTAGCTGATAACATACAAATACTTCATTCACAGAGATTACACAAAATATCACATATTGCCAGAGCGAGGCTTCTATATACAGCTATCAACATTTATTTAAAGGGACTCTGTAAGCGAAGTGCATCAACAAGCTGTTCACCTCATCATAGCTGCCCTCTCCCTTTCTGTCAGAACACAGCTGCCCCTGAAAGTTGAAACAAGGCAGAGTAGTGGCACACACCCTGAATTCTTTTTTGCCATAGACCACCAATAATAGGGTTAAGCTGGTGGTCTGAAGCTCCACATCATCAGACTGTGGACACTGGGAGAGAGGGAGAACAGCCAGGGTGATGAAAATGCCTGTCTTACCAACCCTGCCCATTATGCCTATTATTAAGCGGCATCACAGAGCCAAGGGATACACCCAAATATTTCAAAAGAGAAATCATAAGGTAAAACTGTAAACCTTGATATCTTGGCCATTTCTTTTTCAATTTAAAAACGGAAAACAGCTTAGGACAGCACCAAATTACCTTTGCCTACACTCACTTTAAGTCTTTTTCAAGTATAGCATTGCCAAGTTTGAAGATGGTTCCTTGTATCTTACACCTTAGACATCTCCTGAAGCCATCACCATGTCTGTCAAGAATTGTGTAAAACATAAGTGAACAATTTATTGCTACTCATTAAAGAAAATGTAGCTCGGAGTTTTAGAAGTTAAAAGGAAAGAAGGTGATCGGGATTCACATTTCAGAAATATTGCACATAGAAAAGAAGACAAGACAGGCCTGGTCCTGTGTGAATTGTCCTATTCAGCATCAAAATTTCCATCATTCTTATTTCTCTGTGGGATCTTCTATCTGATCAGAGAGCTGCCAAAAGCAAGACAGTAAATACAAGTGAAGAGAGGAAACACTCAGAAATCTGATTTATAACATTCATATTCTCTTCATATTATATTACCCAAGAAAGCGCTTAATGGGAAAAATAAATATTCAAACGCCTTTTAAAGCAATGATATCAATTCCAATTGTAACGCTCATAATGTTAATGTCCAATAATTTTCAGCAAAACTTAGGCCAGCTCTGGGTGAAAACCTAAGATATAAATTTCAGTCACTGAAATCCACATTCTGATAGTTTGAGGCAATATATTTTATTCGCTCTGTTAAAAAACATCAAAGTAGACCAGCGCAAAAGAAACCAATGTATTGTTTCGAATTGAGTAGGAAATCTTTCGTACTATTTTTTATGTAGAGATTAAGTACTGTCCAGGTGGGTAAAAAAGCACAAGGTACACTCACCTTCGGTGCTACTCCTGTGGTTAAGAACTTGCTGGATCATGAGATCAAGCTGTACACCATCACAAGTGGCCCACTCAATTTACTACAATGGGTGGGGGTCCCACCAGGTCTCGGCATGCCCTAGTGTCACTGTGATTGATGTCCTGGGGTGGGTGGCTTTGCTGCGGAGTTGCCTGGATGATCTCTGTAAGCTCCACGAATGTGGTGTCATGGACATCAGCATTTGTCAAGTAGTTGGGCAAGAATCAAAGGGTTTAGGAGCCCAGCAGAGGCCATCACTTGTTAAACTTAACCAAAAGTCTGAATAAATTCCCCTGCAGCTCATATCTTTTTGATATTTAGACAGGTCTGCATGCTAAGGATCTTTTGGAATTTTCACTGATTGCCCCCAGTTGTCTCTTCCGCATTTTTGATTGACATCTGGGACACTGTCTCATTTCGCAAATTATGCTATTCTTAACCCTTTCGCTGCCAGCCTACCTGGAGTTTTTGTCACGCTCTGTTATCAGACCATTTTGCACTCCACGTGTGCAGCTGTGATTTTTGAAGGGATTTCCAAGGATTGACTAGGAAAATTATATATTGTTTTTTTAGCCTGTGCTTTAACATGAAATGTCTTGTTTTTCATTTTTTAGGTGTATTCTCAATATTTTTGTAGTTTTTTTTGTAATAAAAAATTTAAGTTTGTAAATAAAATCTTATTCTGTGGGGGCATGACCGTGCTTCCGAGCAAGATGGATGCCTGCTAGCTCGGCTCCACAGGTCAGAGAGGCTGGAAGCACACAGCAGCAGCTGGGCAGATCGTGAGAGGCCCCTAAAAGGCACAGGAGACCTTTGGAAACCCCAGTCCACTTACCAGAGGCGATGAACACAGCTCATAGCAGGAAGAAAGCTGCTAGGGAGACGCGCAGATCTGTAGCTCCAGCAGGAAAGATGACGGCAGTCCCTGACAGTGCTGAGGAGGAGACAGCTTACAGCACTCCAAGTAAGGAGATCGGTGGGGGGATAAGTGCTGGGGAGGATCTTTCCCTCGACTCCACAGATAGCTGGCCCCAGCACCCTCCATCCACACAGACTGCAGCACAGAGCCCCACAGCAAACCAGGCCGTCCTCAGCCAGCTGAGAACCATAGTGAGGGAGGAAGTTACTGCAGTGTCTGTCAGGCATACCGACACCCTCCTGAAAGAGATCAGAGATCTGGGGGGACGTACAGATGCATTAGAATCCCGCATGGATGATGCCACTACAGTTTTAAATAACCAGGGGACTTTATTACAGCAGCTCCAAGAAGAAATCACCCTCTTGAAGGGCCAGAATGAGGAGCTTGAAAATCACAACCGCAGATCTAACCTGAGATTCAGGGGGTTGCCGGAAACTATGGAAGACACAGTGGGCACTATCACAGCCCTTTTACAGGAGCTAATAACTGAAATCCCACTAGAGAGACTGGAATTTGACAGAGCTCATAGGGCTCTAACCAGAAGACCTGCAGAGGGCCCACCACGTGACATCATTGTCAAATTCCACTTCTACCAAACAAAAGAAATTGTATTGAAAGTTTCCAGAGATAAAGCACCCCTTACATTTCAGAAGCACAGCTATCAAATCTTTGCTGATTTATCCCAAACCACCATCTTAAAAAGAAGATCCTTTCGGCCATACCTCCTGGTCCTGCAGGCGCAGGGAATACGCTATAGATGGGGCTTCCCCTTTAAGCTTTCATTCTCATACGAAGGGAAACAAGTCCAAGCTTCCTCTCTCCCAGAGCTTCTGGATACATTTAAATCTCTGGACATCCGTATACCAGAACCTGATAAGACAACCTCTTCTCTCCCCTCTACACCAAGAACTCCAAGGCCTGGCTACAGCAGCAACATTCAAGCCACCTCATCGCCACGACTCACCAAACAAGTTCAGAAAACCCCAGCGATGAAACATCTTTTGTCCCAAATGTTCCACCCTTCACAGAAGGACTGAGTGCAACACTCCCTGGCACCTCTACTGAGTTATAACCAGATACAGGGACCCATGCTCTCTCTGCCAACTCCATGCATATTTGGGATGTCCCGGTTATCCCGTTGAGGTCTCACCAACGACCATGTGTGCCGCCGGAGCGGGGGACTCTCAGGGATAAACCCCTCAGTACACACCCTGTGTCTGGGTACCTGTCTGACCTGCAACAGTGGTCATACCAGGCGCCTGGGCTGCCTTCTAGGGTGCCAAACAACCCGCAGTTTTGTATCAGCAAGTGTTAGGGCTCTGGAAGCCCAAAAGTTTTTTGCTACTATAACAAAGCCTGACAAACGCCCTTACAATTCAAGATAGCAAATGCTTCACAGAGTTGATAGATAATGCACATTTAGTGGACCCATGGAGAGATATGCACCCTCATAAAAGGGACTACACACATTACTCTGCCCCCCATAAGCTACATACCAGGATAGACCACATTTTTGTCCTCTCCACCTTTTTGTCACAGGTGGGTCAGACAAAAATCTACCCTGTCCCGTGGTCAGACTACGACTTGGTGGCAATGACGTGCAACTCTATGGTCAATAAAGCCAAACTGTCCTTATGGATATTAAACGACTCGCTGCTGTCCTCAAAACCCTTGGTGGAGGATGCTAGCAAAGTCGCTTTAGAATTCTTCACTATAAATGAGAACCCAGAAACCTCCCCAACTATGGTCTGGGGTGCCTTTAAATCTGTTATGAGAGCACACTTTATTGCCACAGCTTCTAGAAAGAAAAAGGAAAGGTCAATACTCTCAGAACAACTTCAGTCCCAATATTCTAAGGATGTAGGGACCTTTAAAACCACCCCCAGTTCCAAACATCTCCACCAAATGGAGCTCTTCAGAACTAAACTTAACCTCTTGCAATCTCAAGAGGCAGAGGGACGTTATAGACGCTCTAGACAAAAATACTGCAAATAAACCAGGCACCCTTTTGGCCTCCCAATTAAAGTGTCACGAGCCTACCATGAAACCAGTGAGACTCAAGACTAGGACAGGGGACTAGCAACCTCAAAGTAGTGGTTGAAGAATTCTCAGCAGGCCTATCTAAGTTATACAAAGCCCCACTCCCATTAGGGGACCATCAGACGCAGGCCTTCTTAGACAAGATCATCCTACCACGAATCCCAGAGGGTCAGAGTGCCAAAATAGACGAAAATATAACAGTAGAAGAAGTCTTGAAAGCAATCAAGACATTGAAATCCAATAAAAGGCCTGGGCCTGATGGGTTCACCGCTGCATTTTCTAAAAAAAATGGCCCCCATAGTAGCACTGTAAGTCGTGCACCGGTAGGTCTCTCAAGGTACAGCAAAGCCACAGACAAGAAAGCGACAATGACACCAGCTTATGCAAAACACGTTTACTAAAACAGGCTTCTGAAAATACTTCAAATATATGCAGCAAACAGTGAAATAATAACAACAGTTTCCCTACCCCAAAGCTGACCCAAACTGCGTAGCAGGCACTGTTCCAGAGGGATGCACTGAGTAAAACTGCAGACAGCTCAGTGCACAACAGCCAATGTCTCCTGTAGCAAAGTTCCTGTGTAATCCGGAATCCAGAATCCAACAGCAAAGCAAAGCAAAGTCTTGGCCTGTGTAAAGTCTCTCTATCTAACTAACTAGCTAACAGGCAGTCTATAGCACGTGCATGTATTAATTAAAGTACTGACCCGGGCCTTTGGTAAACTCCAGCTGAACAGATCTCCTTCACAAAACGACCGGATGCACCACGCAGCTCTCAGGAGTCTTTCAGGCAAAAATCCACAGCCTCTGATTCAGATCCAGTTGTCAGTCTTTCTTTATCTGTTGCACGCCAGGCCACCACTTGCTCACATGGCCTTTTTCTCTCTCTTTCAAGATGGTGCCCAGTCTGCTTGCTCCTTGCTCTAGCACACACAGCACATGTCATCTCCTGCTCCTTAAGATCAACAAGTCTCTGCAGAGAGTTAGCTGTGTGAACAGGGGAACCAGTGGCCTCTTGTGGCCAAACAACAGGACGGCAGTTTTTATAGAATAGTCCTGGTTTCACCCTCTTACATGCCACCCCACTAGAGGTTGTCGTCCTCGGCAACCCTCCCCAAACAAACTCCTCCTGAGCATAGCGTTGCGGGGGCACACCAGCATTGGATCTCGTTGACCTTCTCAGCACAATGGTTTCAGGGGTATCTGGTGCATTAGGCAGCTCTGCCAAGGGAGGGGCCACCACTCTGTCAGCATTCTCGCGGGGTGGCAGACCCGATCCCCCTGGGGCAACAGCGGGTATCTGGGCAGGGGCGACCCACCAATCTTCCTCATCGGCTGAGAGGCTCTCCTCTGTTCTGGGAGCGTGAGGGGGCATCTCTTCCTCATGCACCGGCTCATCAAAGTTACATTGTCTTAGCATGTTACGGTGCAAGTTTCGTGAGGGTCCCCCAGTCCCCACTGGTTCTACCTCATAGACCGGAATGTCAGGGTCCACTCTCCTTTTCACCATATATGGAACCGCCTCCCACCGCCCATCCAACTTCCCAGATGGTCGCTTAGCTCGGACCATCACTCTATCACCCGGGGAATAACTATCTCTCTGCACAGGTCCTGGGGCAGGGTGCACCACTTGTTCCAGGCGTTCCCCTACAACTTTGTGGATCGCTCTTAGACGGCGGCGGTGTTCTTGCATCCATGCAGTAGCACTTCTCGGTTGTGGTTCCTTTGGGTCAGGCATGTGGAGATCTTCCACCTCTCGTCCGGCTCTTCCAAACATGAGCATATGGGGGGAGTAGCCAGTGGTATTGTGTACCCTATTGTTATAGGCCCACATCAGTTCAGGTAGATATTCGGGCCACCTAGCCTTTTGTCCATTCTCCAATGTCCGTAACATCTGAATCAAAGTCCTATTAAAGCGCTCACAGGCCCCATTCCCTTGGGGATGGTACGGAGTGGTGCGGGATCGTTCAATCCCATACAATTGATACAGTTCATTCATCATATTTCCTTGAAAACATGCTCCTTGATCTGAGTGTATTCTCTGGGGGCACCCGAAGACTTGGATAAAGTGTTTGCAGACAGCCTCTGCAGCTGACTCAGCCGTCTGGTCTCTGGTGGGTACAGCCACCGCATACTTGGTGAAATGGTCGGTCATTACCAGACAATACGAGTGTCCTGAGGCAGAGTACCCAATCTGCACATAGTCAATCATAAGCAGTTCCAACGGGGCTGAAGTCTTGATTGTCTGGACGGGGGCCCGCTGTTCGGTGCTTTTACTCAGTCCACAAGATCGACACTTAAGACAGGCTTCGGCCACCATGTCGGCCAGATCTGGACAATACACAAATCGTTGGAGCCACTTAAACGTTTTCTCACTTCCAAAATGAGCATCCCTCTCGTGGGCTTCCCGCGCAGCCTCTGGGCCCAATGACATAGGGATTACAATCTGTTGCCGATGCTGCAGCTCTGTCTGTAGGTATATGGTCCGACACAGGAGGCCCTGGGTAACAGTCAGCTTATCCCACTGTCTCAGCAACTTTTGGCCCTCTGGAGTCAAACGGGCCCTTTCTTCCGGCCGAGGCCAGGTCTTGGTCCGGACCCATTCTCTCACTCTCCACAGATCAGGACAGCTGTTCTGGACTCTCTCCCAGTCGGTCAATGTCTTCCCCAACACCATGGGCATTCCGGACGCCACCCCACTTGCATGTGCCACGTCCTGGAGCACGGGTAATCGACCAAGGTCAGGAGTTTCAATGTCCTCTAACGCCTCATCACCCCTCTGCGGCGGTGCCCCCACGGGGACTCGGGAAAGTGCATCTGCATTGCTGTTCTCTTTACCAGACCGGAACTTGATGCGATACTTAAATTTAGAAAGGCGAGCCAACCACCTCTGCTCCAGGGCACCGAGCTTGGCATTCTCCAGATGAGCTAGGGGGTTGTTGTCTGTCATCACGGTCACTTCCGCGCCTGTCAGGTATTCTGCAAACTTTTCAGTCATGGCCCACACCAGAGCCAACAGTTCCAGCTTGAAGGAGCTATAGTTGTCGGGGTTGCGCTCGGATTCCCTCAGAGACCGGCTCCCATAGGCAATGACTCTCTCGCGCCCATCCTGGACTTGGGATAGCACAGCTCCCAACCCATGCAGACTCCCATCAGTGTACAGCAGGAATGGTATATCAAACTGCGCGTAAGCCAGGATCGGGGCACTGGTTAGCGACTCCTTCACTGCCTCAAAGGCCTCTTGCTGCCGGGGCCCCCAACCAATGGGACGATTTTTCGGACCTCCTGCGGTGCCTCTCAGTAACTCGTTCAATGGGCCCACCAACTGAGCAAACTTGGGTATAAATCTCCTGTAGTAACTGGCCAGCCCCACGAATGCCCGTACTTCTCGTAATGTCACCGGCCGGGGCCACTGCTGGACGGCTTCCACCTTGCTGGGGGCGGGTTTTACACCCTCGGAGGTGACCACATGTCCCAAGTACTCTATCTGCTGTCGAAACAGTTGGCACTTCTTGGGCTTAATCTTGAGCCCATGATCTCGCAGTCGCCCAAGGACCTGTTTCAGCTTCTGAAGATGGTCCTCGAAGGAAGCTCCAAACACCACTATGTCGTCCAAGTATATCAACACTGACTCGAAGTTGAGGTCCCCCAGACAGTGCTCCATTAACCGCTGAAATGTCCCTGGGGCATTGGTGAGGCCGAATGGCATTCGGTTAAATTCGTAAAGTCCCATGGGTAAAATGAAAGCCGTCTTCGCTTTGTCTTTCTGGGCTACCGGTACTTGCCAATATCCACTGGCCAGGTCAAGGGTCGAGAAGAATTTCGCCTGGCCCAGGGCTGACAATGACTCTTCAATCCGCGGGAGAGGATATGCATCCCGGACGGTCTGGGCATTCAACTTCCGATAGTCCACGCAGAACCGGAGACTCCCATCTTTCTTCCGCACCAAGACTACTGGGGCAGCCCACGGACTCTGACTCTCTTGAATCACCCGATTTTCCAGCATGCTGGCTACCATGTCCTTCACCTCTTGGTACATTTTGGGAGGGATTTGTCGGTAACGTTCTCTAATCGGTGCAGCATCGCCCGTGGGGATTTCGTGTTCAATAGCAGAAGCACACCCAAAGTCCTCGTCATGTCTTGAGAACGCCTCCTGAAATTCCCAGAGAGTATCTTCCAGCAACTTCTGTTGTCCTGGGGTCAGGGTCTTACAGTCCACTCCCAACTGGGCCATGATCACTCTCCCATTCCACTTCTCTGTCGGGATCTCCTTCTGCTGGACTTCCACAGCATAAGTCCAGGCCGACCTTCTATCAGGCTGTAACGTGAAGTGGCTCTTTCGGGGTATACCCCCTTCGGACACATAAACGTCTGCCAGGACAGCATTGCCAGGAACGGTTAGCTCACAGTCTTCAACGTTCAAGCAACGTACCGGTACACACCCATTTGTCACAATGGCAAGGGCCCGAGCTATCAATGGGCGAGCCTGGGGTTCCTCTTGCTGGGCTGGCTCAATCAGGACCTCCAATCCATTAAGTCGTCGCCCAGCCCCCACCGGCAGCATCAATACTCGTTCTTGTCGCGGTGGGATCTTTACCGGGGTCCCCCCTGGCACCTTCGCTCTTCCGACAGGCCGACCAGAGAGGTTACTCTTTTGCAGACTACAGCTTCTCACCATCTGTTGAAGAACCTTCTGAGTTGGCCGGTGAGTGGTGGCCCGTTGCCAATACTTTGGCCCTTCTCTGGCATAGAGCTGATGGTCTAGGTCTCTCAGCACATTCATACCCAGCGTCACGTCCATCCCGCTCCGAGAAGAGTGGTCCACCAGCACGACCCCCTTCTTGCCCACATCTTGCCCAAGCACTCGGACCCGCATCCAGACTATCCCTCGGACATCCATCTCCTTATTGTCGGCAGCCGTCAACCTGATGACACTTCCATCTTCCGGCTCCATCATATGTCCAAAGTGTCTTTCAAAGAACTGTAAGGGCATAAGGGTGCACTCTGATCCTGTATCAACCAGGCAGCGTACCTTCTGACCTTCCAACTCGGCTTCCATGACGGGGCTGCTGGCATACAAGTCATGATCCTTTCGCACAGGGCTTAGCTGTTGACATACCGCCGCAGGGCGCCCAGTTACTGCGGCGGTCGGCAGTTTAACGGTTGCTCAGATTCCATCCGTTCGGGGCATTCTCGGGCTATATGGCCGTACTGCCGACAACCCCAACAGAGGGGGCTTCTTCTGACAGGTCCCCGCACCTGACTTCTCATGCGTGGGGTGGTGTGGCGTGCTGGAGTCACTTCTGGGGGTTGGGAAGATTCTGTCTTCATCTGGGACACCTCCAACCGCAGTTCCCTTAATTCAGCTCGCAGGGCCTGGACCACTGTCTTTAGGGACTCGGATTCCTCAGATCCCGGGTGTTTCTTCATAGCATGAGAGCTGCTCACAACCCTCGCCTCCACAGGGACATGCTCCTCCTCCCTTTCCATGGCAGCTTGGTAGATACTATAAAATGACATGTCGGGTGCTACCCGGGTCATCTCTCGCAGCTTATCCTGCAGGAACTTGTTGGAGAGCCCCACTATGAACTGATCTCTCAGCAGTCGGTCCACTTCCCGGAAGGCTCCCATGCCACCTGGGTCTCGCCGCTGTATCTCATTGAGCATTTCTTGGAGGACATTGGAATACTGCATAAGAGTCTCATCTTCCTGCTGTGGGCGGTTAAAGAAGTGGCTCCTTAGCTGTACAACTTTAGCATGGCCCCCATGAGCTATCTCCAGAAGGGACAATATTTTCTCTAGAGTGTCTCTCTCAGATTCGGGCCTTACCATCACTGTCCGCCTGAAATCACCCTCTAGCGTTCCCAGTGCAACCTCTGCCTGCAGTTCGGGGGTCAGGTTACACATTCTGGCAGCACTCCGCACCCTCTCAGTCCAATCTTGCAAAGTCATGCTTTTCCCATCAAATTTTGGCAGATAGCGCAACAGCGCCCCCACCGGGATGTATGCTATTGGGGGAGACATGGTGCTACAGCCCGGCTGACCTTGGGCCGGCATACCCTGAGCTGGGTCCTGCTCCGGTGCCACTGGCGCCGGGGGAAGGTCTCCCGCCGCGTTCCCGTCCATAACGAATGCTGTACCCTGCCAGCTACGCCAAAATGTAAGTCGTGCACCGGTAGGTCTCTCAAGGTACAGCAAAGCCACAGACAAGAAAGCGACAATGACACCAGCTTATGCAAAACACGTTTACTAAAACAGGCTTCTGAAAATACTTCAAATATATGCAGCAAACAGTGAAATAATAACAACAGTTTCCCTACCCCAAAGCTGACCCAAACTGCGTAGCAGGCACTGTTCCAGAGGGATGCACTGAGTAAAACTGCAGACAGCTCAGTGCACAACAGCCAATGTCTCCTGTAGCAAAGTTCCTGTGTAATCCGGAATCCAGAATCCAACAGCAAAGCAAAGCAAAGTCTTGGCCTGTGTAAAGTCTCTCTATCTAACTAACTAGCTAACAGGCAGTCTATAGCACGTGCATGTATTAATTAAAGTACTGACCCGGGCCTTTGGTAAACTCCAGCTGAACAGATCTCCTTCACAAAACGACCGGATGCACCACGCAGCTCTCAGGAGTCTTTCAGGCAAAAATCCACAGCCTCTGATTCAGATCCAGTTGTCAGTCTTTCTTTATCTGTTGCACGCCAGGCCACCACTTGCTCACATGGCCTTTTTCTCTCTCTTTCAAGATGGTGCCCAGTCTGCTTGCTCCTTGCTCTAGCACACACAGCACATGTCATCTCCTGCTCCTTAAGATCAACAAGTCTCTGCAGAGAGTTAGCTGTGTGAACAGGGGAACCAGTGGCCTCTTGTGGCCAAACAACAGGACGGCAGTTTTTATAGAATAGTCCTGGTTTCACCCTCTTACAGCACCTCGACTGGCGAGGATTTACAACTATATCAAAGGAGGCAACGCCATAGACCCAGACATGCTTAGAGCCGTGATGATAACAATGATCCTGAAGCCTGGAAAGGACCACCAAAACTGGACAAATTTTCTGCCTATATCACTCCTTAACATAGATATGTAAATTCTCACGAAGATCTTAGCCAACAGAGTCAACGAATTTCTGGGGGATGCAATTCACAGGGATCAGGTGGGTTTTGTCCCTAGAAGACAGGCTGGAGATGGGGTGCTCAGGATAATGCAATTGATACAGGGAGCAAGGGACCAAAAATTAGAGGCAATGCTCCTTTCTCTTGATGTGGAGAAAGCTTTCGATTCCCTTTCATGGCAATACCTCCAGTCCTCCTTAAATATATGGGACTTTGGCCCAGGATTCCTCTCTTGGATCGCAGCTTTGTACTCCAACCCGTCTGCTTGCGTTAAGTACGCTGGCTTCCATTCCCCAAGTTTCAAGATCCAGAGAGGTACCAGACAAGGGTGTCCTTTGTCCCCTGTATTATTCATCCTGGCCCTAGAACCACTTACAATAAAACTAAGGCAAAATACCCCAATCAAAGGAATCCCCTCAGGAGGCAGGGAACATAAAGTTTCACTTTTTGCAGACGACATGCTGTTGATGTTGAGCTCCCCACATACCTCAGCCCCTAATGCCATCGACCGGCTGACCACTTTTGGTCACATCTCAGGCCTTAAAGTGGACCAACACCCATGGCTGATCAGCCCGGGAATCTATAAGATTCCCGGGTTGATCAGCTCCCTCCCCGTAAATCCGAAATCGGGATGCCCTGCTGTGTGAAACCCCCCGGACGCCCACAATCCTTACCTTCTCCCATTCCAACGGCGCATGCGCGGGCCGCCGCCGCTGCGCGTCCCTCTAGCAGGGCACGCACCCACGCCGGGCGTTTGCGAATGGCCGGCGCGGGCGCGCTCCCTGTAAGAGGGACGCGCGAGAGGCGGCGGCGGCGGCGGCCTCAGCTTGTCCGTCGCTTGTCCATCGGCGGTGAGGTACGTTTGTTTGGGCTTTCTGGGGGGTTTCCCACAGCAGGGCACCCCCGATCGGGGTGCCCCGCAGAAGTGGACCAAGACCCAGGATAGTGAAAATCCTGGGTGTTGGTCCACTTTAAACTAAACGCCTCAAAGTCCACTGCACTAGATGTCTCACTCTCTGCTAGTACAAAGCAGACTTTATCCCATAACTTTACGTGGACTTGGAAACAGAGACTACAGTATCTGGGGATCAAATTAACAGCCAACTATACAGATTTGTATAGTGCCAACTACCCAGAAACATTTAGAAAACTGGACACTCTACTTCAGTCTTGGCAATTTATAAAATTGTCTTGGCTAGGGAGAATAGCAGCTCCCAAGATGACCAAGATGAATTTTATATCTCTTCAGAGTGCTTCAAGTTCAGGTCCCTAAACGTGCCCTCGACATCCTTCAACAGAAAATCATGTCTTTTACATGGTGCAAATCTAGACCAAGGATAAATAAAACAACTCTCTTCTGTAAAAAAGACCAAGGCGGCCTGGCCTTCCCATCCCTGCATAAATATTATACAGCAGCTCAAATAGCGCCCCTAGTGCTCCTACATGCCCCATTTGCCAGCTTCCCCCTTGCTAGGTAACCCAATGTTTCCACCAGGGGTCACGTACCCTAAAAATTAAAAATGGTGGTCACAGAAAGGCCTAACCTCTGTAGACAAACTCTGCACCCCAAAAGGGATGAAAACCAAGATCTCGCACCCCGCGATAGCTTCCCACCTTCTGAGGTATTTAGACACCTACATGTCCAACATTTTGTTAAAAGCCTCCTAAAAAAGTCCCCTCCTCCATATAGGAATACGGACTTCGAAATCAGATGCATCAGTGACCATTTTGAAAGGGGCTTAATATCCAGTTTATACACAGCTCTAGTTACACCCCCAGCCCCTGTTCACCACAACTATATGATAAGATGGGAACAAGAGCTGGGAACAACTAAAGATCCTGAGACATGGCAGAAAATCTGGAGTGATACAAGAACATTATCCTGTAATGCGCTGGTTTTAGAAAATGCCTCTTCAGATGGTATTACACTCCAGACAGAATTCACAAATTTTCCCCCTCAGATTCACCATTATGCTTTAGAGGGTGCCAAGAAAGAGGCACAATGTCCCACATCTGGTGGGAGTGCCCTGTTGTTCGTTCTACATGGGATAAAGCCTAAAAATTGATATCTGACATTCTACACATGTCCAGTATTGGCGATCTATGGGAGGCGCTCCTATCACTCAAATCTGGTACATACACAAAGCCAGAGTGGCGATTGATACTCCATGTATTATCGGCAGTTAGGGGGACGATAGCTAGAAACTGGAATACCTTGGCAGGAGATCTGTAATAGGATGTCAGATGTGCAATGAGAAAATCACTGCGATAATAAACGATTCATACGACCAATTCCTCAGTACCTGGAACCCATGAATAGAGTATATTGGGCTGAGCCCTCATCAAACAGACCTGTCCCTCCCTATCTAACCACTAGACTCCAGACTGGTCTGGTTCTAGTTCTCGCTCTCTTATTAAAACATGATCCAGCATACCTGGGCTCCCACAATCCCCCCCTTCTCTTTCTGCCCCCTCTCCCCTCCCCCAACCCTCCTGAGATATACCCCGGACATCTACACAAGTCCAATGTTCGCTTATCATAGTTAGAAGTTTGCCCAAGGTCAGCCAGGGCGCTGAACACCCAAAAGTGAATATACAAATAGCTCTCAAAATAATTTTAATGAGAATTCGTAATCTCAATTTATACTACTTAAGTTCCACAAGACGCATATCCCTTGGTTAGACACTGTCTGATTTTGCGAGCTACTTTTGCTGACACCAAAATATACTGTGAGCATTTTGTTGACTTATCTTTACTGTTTATCTGCATTCCATTATGCATTCAAATATGTACGCTTTTTGCATTACTACTTGTTCAGTACGCCTGTCTTTAAAAATATGCTGTACATCACGTGCAAACTTCAATAAAAATTTTGTAAAGAAAATCTTATTCTGTGTGAAATCCTCATTTCTCTCGGTTACAGCGGTACCACATATGTTTTGTTAGACACCCTTTCCTGCCCAGGAGACTCCGTCAAACTAAAACAGCACTTTAGGAGATTTTCAAATAAAATATAACTGCTATATGCACCTTGCAGCTTTTCAAGAAAAACAACCCTTTATAATATGAAATACCCCCACACAATCTATATATTCCCCTGGAAGTACACACCTCAAGCTTTCTAGGTGTACCGGGGTTGTAGATGTGGGCGCAGTTTTATGGAAGCAATCCCTCATATAATTCTTTGGTTGCACAGAGTTTCCCTAAAAAAAATAATAAAAAAGCAGAATCAAAGCCACAGTTTCCTAAAAAATCTATATGCAAAAAAGAAAAAACAAGTTAAATCTGAAAAGAACAACATCCTCCAAACAGAACAATACCCAACCTGCATAGGTACTGTCAATGGAAGAGTTGCCAAACACCCCAAAGTAAAGCATGTATGTGAGGATAATTTTACTTGAAAATTTCAGCTCTACAGACAACTTGTACTTTTTCTACCAAAACAACCCATTACATTGGGAATACCCCCCACAAATCATATATTTTCTGAAACTACACATGTTACGCTACATGTTAAGCTTTCTAAGCGTATCCAGCTTATTGTAGTGAGATCATTTTTGTGGAAGTAATCCCTCCAAGAATCCTTTGGTTGCATAGGGTTTCCCTAAAAAATGTATAAAAAGCTGAATAAAAAACACCTTTTCCTAAAATATCAATATGCAAAGAAGAAAAATCTCTAGGTCCTCCATTCAGAATAATACCCACCATGCAAAGCTACTTTTAACCCTTTTAATTGCCAGCCAACTTTTGTCACCCTCTGTTGACAGGTCGTTTTTCACCATTTTGCGCTATCTTTAACCATGATTTTTGCAGGAATTTCCAGGAAACATATTTATATATTTTTTGCAGCAGAGTTTAGGCTTTAACATGAAATGTCTTGTTTCTAATTTTTCTACAATTTTTTAAAAATATTTTTAATAAAAAAAAACAACAAAAAATCCTTTCCAAGGGGACCCCATTTTGGGGGGGAATTTTAAGGGTTAAAAATCCTTAAAAATCCCCTAAAAAAATGGCGTGAGGGCCCCCCTACCCAGCATTACCAGACCAGGGACCAGCTATGGGCTTGTAAAACAGGACGCAGGGGTCAGCCACCATGGCCCCTCAGACCACAGCTCACACAGGCTAAATGGCCGCTGGGCCCTTCTGCCCCCACTCCCTGGGATTTGGGGAGACAAAAAGCCGCAGGTGACTTGCCAGCCCCCTAAGCCTTGTGAACTGGTATAGGGGTCTCATAGATCCCTTATCAGTTTACAAAGGGTTAAATGTAAAAAAACACACTGTGTCATGATTACACACTAAATAAAGAAACACTTGGTAAAACAACAATGGAAAAGGACCTAGGGGTTTTAGTTGACAATAAGCTCAACTGCAGTAATCAATGCCAGGCAGCTGCTGCCAAGGCAAACAGGATCATGGGGTGCATCAGGAGGGGCATGGGTGCTCATGACCAGAGCATCGTTTTACCCCTGTACAAGTCACTGGTCAGACCCCATATGGAATACTGTGTACAGTTCTGGGCACCTGTGCTTAAGAAGGACATATCAGAACTGGAGCACGTTCAAAGAAGGGCAACAAAGTTAATAAAAGGAGTGCGGGGGCTAGAGTACCCGGAAAGATTGTCCAAGTTAGGCTTATTTAGTCTAGAAAAAAGACGATTGAGGGGTGATCTAATAACTATGTATAAATATATTCGGGGTCAATACAAGGATCTGTCCCACAATCTATTTATACCCCGGAGTGTAACCATAACCCGGGGGCATCCACTAAGGTTAGAGGAAAGGTGCTTTCTCCACCGACATAGGAGGGGATTCTTCTCTGTAAGAGCAGTGAGACTATGGAACTCGCTGCCAGAGGAGGTAGTAATGAGGGATACATTAAAAATGTTCAAAAGTGGCCTTGATGCCTTCCTGGCATGTAATAACATTTCCGGCTATGGCTACTAGACCACTGGAAGGAGTTAAACAGGCTGAACTGGATGGACTAAAGTCTTTATTCAGCCTTACATACTATGTTACTATGTTACTATGTTACTATGTTACAGGGACACAGAGAAAAAATATTTTATTATTTTTTTTGATACTTACCTACCATCCATCCTGGAGCACTGTGTCTCACACTGATCGCTTTAGCCTCTGCTCTCCTGCTGCTGCTGGAAGCCTTTTGTACCTGCTGGGTGACAGCTAACACAGAGTTAATTTTAAAAAAATCACATAGGGTCCCCCTCCCCGGGGGGGGGGGGGGGGTGGAATGAGGTCCCACTTACCCAGCATAACCAGCCTTGGTGGCCCCTGGCCCTGCAGGCTACAAGGTTGTTCAGCCTAATGGCCCAGGCCCCCCCGGACTTTAGGGAGGTAGGCAATGGGGGGCTCAGGGTTGAGGGCAAGACACCCACCAGCCGCAGCCGACTTGCCAGACCAAGAGCCTTGTGAACTGGTATAGGGGTCTCATGCATCCCTTACCAGTTCACAAAGGGTTAACAGTAAAAAAAACACCACAGAGAAAATATCATTTATTAAAAAAATCACCTTCGATTGTCACCTCCTCTGTCCCTCCCCTATCCGATGACAGATTGCTGGAAAGGGGGGGAGGCAGGGAAAAGCAGGGGGGGAAGGCCAGTAGAGCTCTCTCATGAAGACTGAAGAGCCCTGGGTGAGAGATCGGAGCCCCTCCCAGTGAAGAGGAGAGCCGGTGGGAGGGATAGCGCACTAAGGTGAGTAAATGTCATTTTTCTTTTAAACAGGAATTGCTGGCAGCGGCTGAAATGGGAGGTGCCCTATTTCGGGCACTCTACTGCAGCTGGAGGAGCCCGGGGGGGATCAGAGACCCTTTGGGGGAAGAGGAGACCAGGCCAGATCGAACAAGGGATCAGGTGGGTATTTTTTTAATTTACTTTTACTGTAGCGGGGTGAAACTCAGGCATGTAGATTCTTCATGCTTGGCACTTAAAAGGAATGGAAGCGAGTATGTAGAATCTACGTGCTTGGCACTGAAAGGGTTAAGGTATAGTTATGGCCTAGTGGTTAAGGAACTGGACTTGTTAGCTTAAGGTTAAATTCCTAGCCGAGACATGAATGAGATACTTTTGAGCAATCCACCTAACCCCCAAATGCTTCCCGGGCGCCATTGTTGTTCCCCTTCTGTGTTTGTGATTGTCCCACTGCACAGATGGGTTAAATGTGAAGAACAAATATCTATGTGTGCTGGTAATATGTTGAAAAGAAAAAAAAATCTTCCTGCCACAAGCTCATGGAATTTCTCCCCTCATTGTTGGGTGCATTGTGCTGCTTTGGATGGGCAGGGTTATTTACTGGTAGCTTTAGTTGAAGGTTCACTGCAATCTTGACTGACAGTCATTTTCAAAGACGACCAAAACCTACTCATACTGTGTTAGAGTCTAAAAGACTCTAGGGCTGCATGAAAACCCTGCCCTCCATTGTAAGCCCCCCCCCCCAGAATACCCAGTTTTTATCCTTGCCCCTCGCTCCCATGTCTTATCTCCGATACACACACCCTGTGTACACCAATAAACAATTATTGGCCGAGGTTTGTGTATGCACCATGAAAGCAAGGAGCAGTGGCGGACTGGGGGAAAAAGTCATACTGGGATTTTACCAACCCATGGCTGACCTGCAACATCCCAGATTCATGGTTATGAATCTTTAGTATTTTAGGAGCAGGGGTGGTTATGCCATTCTCAAAGACATAATGCTGGGATTATAATGTTGGCTTGTGTGTATGGTGGGGCTGGGTACAGAGAACTGATATGGCCAAATATTGGTGTGACTTCTAATTAGAGATGAGCGAACTTTTGAAAAATTCGATTCGGCTGAATCGCCGAATTTTCCGACAAAATTTGTTTCGGTCCGAATTTATTCGCGACGAATCGCTATTAAAAACGGTTATTTCTGAGCCTCCTAGAGCCTCAATAGGGTTGTAAACCATTCTGCCTTGCTGTAACACGCATAGGATGCGTGCAGGGTTAGTTAAATAATACTGTAAATAAATATCACATGCAGATGAGGGGCATCGCTAATAGAATCGCAGAGCGGCACAATTGCAGAGAGTTGAAGTGGCATCACTATGAGGGGCAGGAGCCCAAACATTGCTTTAAAGAGACACTGGAGTTGGCTGCAGGAGGCCAAAAATTGGATGAATCACACCCTGGAGTTGCAAGCAGCAGCAGGAGCACAAACATTGCTTTAAAGAGACACTGGAGTTGGCTGCAGGAGCCCAAAAATTGGATGAATCACACCCTGGAGTTGCAAGCAGCAGCAGGAGCACAAACATTGCTTTAAAGAGACACTGGAGTTGGCTGCAGGAGCCCAAAAATTGGATGAATAACACCCTGGAGTTGCAAGCAGCAGCAGCAGGAGCTAAAACATTGGCTGAAAGAGACACTGGAGTTGGCAGCAGGAGCCCAAAAATTGGATGAATCACACCCTGGAGTTGCAAGCAGCAGCAGCAGCCCGAACATTACTTTAAAGAGACACTGGAGTTGGCAGCAGGAGCCCAAAAATTGGATGAATCACACCCTGGAGTTGCAAACAGCAGCAGGAGCCCGAACATTACTTTAAAGAGACACTGGGGTTGGCTTCAGGAGCCCAAAAATTGGATGAATCACACCCTGGAGTTGGCAGCAGCAGCAGGAGCCCGAACATTACTTTAAAGAGACACTGGGGTTGGCTTCAGGAGCCCAAAAATTGGATGAATCACACCCTGGAGTTGCAAGCAGCAGCCCAAACATTACTTTAAAGAGACACTGGAGTTGGCAGCAGGAGCCCAAAAATTGGATGAATCACACCCTGGAGTTGGCAGCAGCAGCAGCAGGAGCCCAGACATTACTTTAAAGAGACACTGGAGTTGGCAGCAGGAGCCCAAAAATTGGATGAATCACACCCTGGAGTTGACAGCAGGAGCCCAAAAATTGGATGAATCACACCCTGGAGTTGCAAGCAGCAGCAGGAGCCTGAACATTACTTTAAAGAGACACTGGGGTTGGCAGCAGGAGCCCAAAAATTGGATGAATCACAATCTGGAGTTGGCAGCAGCAGCAGCAGAAGCCCAAACATTACTTTAAAGAGACACTGGAGTTGGCAGCAGAAGCCCAAAAATTGGATGAATCAAACCCTGGAGTTGCAAGCAGCAGCAGCAGGAGCCTGAACATTACTTTAAAGAGATACTGGAGTTGGCAGCAGGAGCCCAAAAATTGGATGAATCACACCCTGGAGTTGGCAGCAGCAGCAGCAGGAGCCCAAACATTACTTTAAAGAGACACTGGAGTTGGCAGCAGGAGCCCAAAAATTGACTGACACACCCTGGAGTTGGCAGCAGCAGCAGCAGGAGCCCAAACATTACTTTAAAGAGACACTGGGTTTGGCTTCAGGAGCCCAAACATTGGATGAATCACACCCTGGAGTTGCAAGCAGCAGCAGCAGCCCAAACATTACTTTAAAGAGACACTGGAGTTGGCAGCAGGAGCCCAAAAATTGGTCGAATCACACCCTGGAGTTGGCAGCAGCAGCAGAAGCCCAAACATTACTTTAAAGAGACACTGGAGTTGGCAGCAGGAGCCCAAAAATTGGATGAATCACACCCTGGAGTTGCAAGCAGCAGCAGGAGCCCGAACATTACATTAAAAAGACACTGGAGTTGGCAGCAGGAGCCCAAAAATTGGATGAATCACACCCTGGAGTTGCAAGCAGCAGCAGGAGCCCGAACATTACTTCAAAGAGACACTGGAGTTGGCAGCAGGAGCCCAAAAATTGGATGAATCACACCCTGGAGTTGGCAGCAGCAGCAGCAGGAGCCCAAACATTACTTTAAAGAGACACTGGAGCTGGCAGCAGGAGCCCAAAAATTGGATGAATCACACCCTGGAGTTGCAAGCAGCAGCAGCAGGAGCCCGAACATTACTTTAAAGAGACACTGGAGTTGGCAGCAGGAGCCCAAAAATTGGATGAATCACACCCTGGAGTTGGCAGCAGCAGCAGCAGGAGCCCAAACATTACTTTAAAGAGACACTGGAGTTGGCAGCAGGAGCCCAAAAATTGGATGAATCACACCCTGGAGTTGGCAGCAGCAGCAGGAGCCTGAACATTACTTTAAAGAGACACTAGAGTTGGCAGCAGGAGCCCAAAAATTGAATGAATCACACCCTGGAGTTGGCAGCAGCAGCAGCAGGAGCCCAGATATTACTTTAAAGAGACACTGGAGTTGGCAGCAGGAGCCCAAAAATTGACTGATACACACTGGAGTTGGCAGCAGCAGCAGCAGGAGCCCAAACATTACTTTAAAGAGACACTGGGGTTGGCTCCAGGAGCCCAAAAATTGGATGAATCACACCCTGGAGTTGCAAGCAGCAGCAGCAGGAGCCCGAACATTACTTTAAAGAGACACTGGGGTTGGCAGCAGGAGCCCAAAAATTGGATGAATCACACCCTGGAGTTGCAAGCAGCAGCAGGAGCCCGAACATTACTTTAAAGAGACACTGGAGTTGGCAGCAGGAGCCCAAAAATTGGATGAATCACACCCTGGAGTTGCAAGCAGCAGCAGGAGCTCAAACATTACTTTAAAAAGACACTGGAGTTGGCAGCAGGAGCCCAAAAATTGGATGAATCACACCCTGGAGTTGCAAGCAGCAGCAGGAGCCCGAACATAACTTTAAAAAGACACTGGAGTTGGCAGCAGGAGCCCAAAAATTAGATGAATCACACCCTGGAGTTGGCAGCAGCAGCAGCGGGAGCCCAAACATTACTTTAAAGAGACACTGGAGTTGGCAGCAGGAGCCCAAAAATTGACGGACACACCCTGGAGTTGGCAGCAGCAGGAGCCCAAACATCACTTTAAAGTGACACTGGGGTTGGATTCAGGAGCCCAAAAATTGGATGAATCACACCCTGGAGTTGCAAGCAGCTGCAGGAGCCCGAACATTACCTTAAAGAGACACTGGAATTGGAAGCAGGAGCCCAAAAATTGGATGAATCACACCCTGGAGTTGCAAGCAGCAGCAGGAGCCCGAACATTACTTTAAAGAGACACTGGAGTTGGCAGCAGGAGCCCAAAAATTGGATGAATCATACCCTGGAGTTGCAAGCAGCTGCAGGAGCCCGAACATTACTTTAAAGAGACACTGGAGTTGGAAGCAGGAGCCCAAAAATTGGATGAATCACACCCTGGAGTTGCAAGCAGCAGCAGGAGCCCGAACATTACTTTAAAGAGATACTGGGGTTGGCAGCAGGAGCCGAAAAATTGGATGAATCACACCCTGGAGTTGCAAGCAGCAGCAGGAGCCCGAACATCACTTTAAAGAGACACTGGGGTTGGCTTCAGGAGCCCAAAAATTGGATGAATCACACCCTGGAGTTACAAGCAGCAGCAGGAGCCCGAACATTACTTTAAAGAGACACTGGAGTTGGCAGCAGGAGCCCAAAAATTGACTGTCACACCCTGGAGTTGGCAGCAGCAGCAGCAGGAGGCCAAACATTACTTTAAAGAGACACTGGGGTTGGCTTCAGGAGCCCAAAAATTGGATGAATCACACCCTGGAGTTGCAAGCAGCAGCCCAAGCATTTCTTTAAAGAGACACTGGAGTTGGCAGCAGGAGCCCAAAAATTGGATGAATCACACCCTGGAGTTGGCAGCAGCAGGAGCCCAAACATTACTTTAAAGAGACACTGGAGTTGGCAGCAGGAGCCCAAAAATTGGATGAATCCCACCCTGGAGTTGCAAGCAGCAGCAGGAGCCTGAACATTACTTTTAAGAGACACTGGGGTTGGCAGCAGGAGCCCAAAAATTGGATGAATCACACCCTGGAGTTGCAAGCAGCAGCAGGAGCCCGAACATTACTTTAAAGAGACACTGGGGTTGGTTTCAGGAGCCCAAAAATTGGATGAATCACACCCTGGAGTTGCAAGCAGCAGCAGGAGGCCAAACATTACTTTAAAGAGACACTGGGGTTGGCTTCAGGAGCCCAAAAATTGGATGAATCACACCCCGGAGTTGGCATCAGCAGGAGCCCAAAAATTGGCCTAAAGACATAAATATGTTTTGCACCATTTGGAAAGTGTAAAACGTGGCACCATGCTGAATCTAGTCGCATGCATCAGGCATTGGTGGGTGGAAATCCTGGCTGACCCATCCCTGAAAGTGAGTCTCTCCACATTTTTAGTTGACAGACAAGTTCTCCTCGCCGTAACTATGGCCCCGCCACACTAAACACCCGCTCAGATGGCACGTTACTTGCCGGGCAGGACAGCTTTTCCAGGGCAAACTCTGCTAGTTGTGGCCACAAATCAAGTGTTGGCTGCCCAGAAGTCCAGCGGATCCTCAAGGTGTGTTGGCATGGTCATGTCAAAGTATGACATGACCTGCTGGTTCAGGTCCTGCTCCAGGTCTTCCTGCTGCTCATGAGTAGCCTCACTATGCGGGTGTAGAAAGCTACTCATTAGCGACTAAAGACTGAGGCTGCTGCTGATGGAGCTGCTGCTGCTGCTCCTGCCAACCCCCCCAGCAGCCACGGCAGTGGAAGGTGAGTGAAGAGGTCCCCTAGAGTCAGACCTGCAAGAATATGGACCATGGCGCAGACAGGCATCGGCCAACTGCCTACGTAGAATGTCTTTGTAGTAGTTCAGTTTGTCCTCCCTCTCGGTGGGTTTAAAAAATGCCCCCATTTTGTGCCGGAAGCGAGGGTCCAATAAGGTGGACAGCCAGAAGTCATCCCGCCGACAATTGGAAACAATTCTGGGGTCACTACGCAAGCACGTGAGCATGCTTCCTGCGATTTGCGCTAGTGACTCGGATGGACTACCTGTCTCCATCTCCACTGCATACTGCCACGGTGTGTCCGGGTCCTCTGTCTCGCCTTCCTCAAAAACCTCTAGCTCCTCTGGCTGCTCTTGCTCCTCCTCTCCTGTCCGCTAACTAGATAAACCAGCCATTTCGCCAATCCTAAACTGTGTTTCGCTGGGCAACTCCTCCTCCTCTTCCTCCTCCTCCTCAGCTCCAACGGGGTTCATGTGGCCGTAAGATGTAGACGCCATGTCTCCAGTGCCCTGACCAGCCATGGTTTCCAACATGTGCTGTAGTACATGAAGCAGTGGAATCACGTCGTTCATCCCATAATCCTGCCGACTGACAAATAAAGTGGCTTCCTCAAAGGGCCTGAGCAAATGGCAGGTGTCACGTATGAGCTGCCACTGGTTGACATTGAAGTTACACAGGGGAGTCCCCATATCCGCTTGGATCATCAGGAAATCCTTGATGGCTTTTCTCTGTTCATATAATCAGTCCAACATGTGAAGGGTGGAATTCCAACGGGTGGAAACATCGCAAATCAGACTATGTTGGGGGATACCGTTCTGACTCTGTAGCTCAAGAAGGGTGTGTTTGGCGGTGTATGAGTGGCTGAAGTGCATGCAAAGTTTCCTTGAAGTTGTTAGGATGTCTTGCAGATGGGGGGAACACTTCAGAAACCGCTTGACAACCAGACGTGAGCCATGCAGTTTTCTTGGAGTAAGCCATGTTTGGATTTCCTGATGAATAAATTTAAGCAGTTCCTCCCCTGTGTGACTCCTTTCGCCAAGACAAACTATGTGAAGTACTGCGTGACACCTCCGTGCCCTGCACACATGGTAGACTGGAGGGGCACTGAGACTTGAGCCTACAGTGGAGTCGCACAGTGTCACAGGCCCAATGGGCAGGGAGCGCGGAGGCCGAAGCGGCGTGACCTGTCCAAGTTGCTGCTGCTGCTGCTGCAATGGGACCACATTCACCCAGTGGGCCGTAAACAACATGTACTGTCCCTGACCGTAGTTACAGCTCCAGACGTCGGCGCTGCCATGCACTTTGCTACACACCGACAGGCTCAAGGACTGGCCCACCTTCTGTTCAACAAAAGTGTGCAGCGCTGGTACTGCCTTCTTGGCAAAGAAATGACGGCTTGGGACTCTCCACCTCGGCTCGGCACAAGCCATCAGTTCTCTGAAAGGTGCAGAGTCCACCACCTGAAAAGGGAGCGACTGCAGCACCAGCAACTTGGACAGGAGCACATTCAGCTTCTGCGCCGTAGGATGAGTGGGCGCATACTGCTGTCTCTTGGACATGGCTTCGCTGATGGATTGCTGGCGGGATGCATGACTTGGAGGAGGAGGAGGAGGAGCAGGAGCGACAGAGAATGGGTATGACGCACAGCTGCCTTCGGCTGAGGTGCTGGAGCCTTGGCTGGCAGAAATTGGGAGCGGCGTGCCACTTGGTGAGGAAGCAGACTGGACCACCCCTTGGGAGCCTCGGTTCTCCCAGGTCGCTTTATGGTGACGCATCATATGTTGACGCAGGGCCATGGTGGCAACATTTGGGCCCTGGCCACGCTTCACCTTCTGCCTACATATCTTGCATGTGGCCATGTTACCCTCCTGCGGATGCTTCAGGAAAAACTGCCACACTGCCGAGTAGCTACTTTTCCCACCAACAGGCCTCACTGATTCGCTGCTATTGTCGCCAACTCCAGGAACCCCTGCCCCACTACCTCCCAATAAGGTAGCCTGCCGCGCAGCAGGTGCTCTACCCCGGCCCCGGCCCCGTTTGGCTCCAGGCTTTACAATTGTGCCCCCATGCTGACTGCAAACCATGCTGCTAACACCTTGCTGCCTCAGCTGCTGACTCCGGGGCAACCTGCGCCCCTCTTCTCCTGATGATGACGATGAAGCCCCTTCATCACCCGGCTCCCAAGTGCGATCGGCTTCATCGTCATCATCATTATCACCGAGTTGTGGCTGTACGTCACTGATGTTCGTGGATTCGTCAACAGTGTCTGGCGCAGGAGCTGGAACGCTCGCAACACCCACGACACTGTCCACATCACTATTTGTCTGCCTAGCTAAAGAAGCCACCTCCATTTCTTGGCTGGGCAGTAGCTGCTGACTGTCCTCTATCTGATCGTCCTCCTCACTAAAGAGTGGAGCTGAACCCAAAGCATAGGGTACATCGCTGGGGGAGGGAACGGCGTAGGACAGAGGCAATGGGAGGACAGGGACTGCTCTCGGGGCATGCCAACTCAGGGTTGTGTCAGAGGAACCTACCGACCCTAGACTGGGGGTCTCAGATGTAACTTGTGATGATGTTGATGAGCGCGTTAACCAATCTACCACGGCAGATGCGTTACTGGTGGAGACACGACCGCTAGCAGATACTGGCAGACCAGGTCTCTCACCGTGACTCCTGCTGCCACTCACCCCTAGTCTGCTGCAACCTCTGCCTGCTGAATCTTGGCCTCTGCCACTCCTCTTTGAACATCCTGGACACTTGTCTGCCTGACATTTTTATGTATTTGCTTATTTAGTATAAACAGATAGGGTTCAAGGTGCAGCTTTGGGGTGCCCTGCAGCCTGGTTTATTAAAAGCAGTCAAAAACAAATGGGATGCCCCCACAGCAGACCTGAGATCAGTATATATGCACAGCAACAGTGGATAAGCAGGCTCCAACAGGCCAAATTACTTTAAATAAGTGTGCAGCTTAGTGAAGATCAAGAGGGGTATGGTATGTTATAGAATGGGATGCCCCCACAACAGACCTGAGATCAGTATATATGCACAGCAACAGTGTCTAAGCAGGCTCCAACAGGCCAAATTACTTTAAATAAGTGTGCAGCTTAGTGAAGATCAATAGGGGTATGTTATGTTATAGAATGGGATGCCCCCACAGCAGACTTGAGATCAGTATATATGCACAGCAAAAGTGTCTAAGCAAGCTGCAACAGGCCAAATTACTTTAAATAAGTGTGCAGCTTAGAGGAAATACAGAGGCTAATGCTATGTTATAGAATGGGATGCCCCACAGCAGACCTGAGATCAGTATATATGCACAGCAACAGTGGCTAAGCAGGCTCCAACAGGCCAAATTACTTTAAATAAGTGTGCAGCTTAGTGAAGATCAAGAGGGGTATGGTATGTTATAGAATGGGATGCCCCCACAGCAGACCTGAGATCAGTATATATGCACAGCAACAGTGTATAAGCAGGCTCCAAGAGGCCAAATTAGTTTAAATAAGTGTGCAGCTTAGTGAAGATCAAGAGGGGTATGGTATGTTATAGAATGGGATGCCCCCACAGAAGACCTGAGATCAGTATATATGCACAGTAAAAGTGTCTAAGCAGGCTCCAACAGGCCAAATTACTTTAAATAAGTGTGCAGCTTAGTGAAGATCAAGAGGGGTATGGTATGTTATAGAATGGGATGCCCCCACAGCAGACCTGAGATCAGTATATATGCACAGCAACAGTGGATAAGCAGGCTGCAACAGGCCAAATTACTTTAAATAAGTGTGCAGCTTAGAGGAAATACAGAGGCTAATGGTATGTTATAGAATGGGATGCCCCCACAGCAGACCTGAGATCAGTATATATGCACAGTAAAAGTGTCTAAGCAGGCTCCAACAGGCCAAATTACTTTAAATAAGTGTGCAGCTTAGAGGAAATACAGAGGCTAATGGTATGTTATAGAATGGGATGCCCCCCCAGCAGACTTGAGATCAGTATATATGCACAGCAACAGTGTCTAAGCAGGCTCCAACAGGCCAAATTACTTTAAATAAGTGTGCAGCTTAGAGGAAATACAGAGGCTAATGGTATGTTATAGAATGGGATGACCCCACAGCAGACCTGAAATCAGTATATATGCACAGCAACAGTGTCTAAACAGGCTCCAACAGGCCAAATTACTTTAAATAAGTGTGCAGCTTAGAGGAAATACAGAGGCTAATGGTATGTTATAGAATGGGATGCCCCCAAAGCAGACTTGAGATAAGTATATATGCACAGCAAAAGTGTCTAAGCAGGTTTCAACAGGCCAAATTACTTTAAATAAGTGTGCAGCTTAGAGGAAATACAGAGGCTAATGGTATGTTATAGAATGGGATGCCCCCACAGCAGACCTGAGATCAGTGTATAAGCACAGCAACAGTGTCTAAGCAGGCACCAACAGGCCAAATTACTTTAAATAAGTGTGCAGCTTAGAGGAAATACAGAGGCTAATGGTATGTTATAGAATGGGATGCCCCCACAGCAGACCTGAGATCAGTATATATGCACAGCAACAGTGTCTCAGCAGGCTCCAACAGGCCAAATTACTTTAAATAAGTGTGCAGCTTAGAGGAAATACAGAGGCTAATGGTATGTTATAGAATGGGATGCCCCCACAGCAGACCTGAGATCAGTATATTTGCACAACAACAGTGTCTAAACAGGCTCCAACAGGCCAAATTACTTTAAATAAGTGTGCAGCTTAGAGGAAATACAGAGGCTAATGGTATGTTATAGAATGGGATGCCCCAACAGCAGACTTGAGATCAGTATATATGCACAGCAACAGTGTCTAAGCAGGCTCCAACAGGCCAAATTACTTTAAAGTGTGCAGCTTAGTGAAGATCAAGAGGGGTATGGTATGTTATAGAATGGGATGCCCCCACAGCAGACTTGAGATCAGTATATATGCACAGCAAAAGTGTCTAAGCAGGCTGCAACAGGCCAAATTACTTTAAATAAGTGTGCAGCTTAGAGGAAATACAGAGGCTAATGGTATGCTATAGAATGGGATGCCCCCACAGCAGACCTGAGATCAGTATATATGCACAGTAAAAGTGTCTAAGCAGGCTCCAACAGGCCAAATTACTTTAAATAAGTGTGCAGCTTAGAGGAAATACAGAGGCTAATGGTATGTTATAGAATGGGATGCCCCCACAGCAGACCTGAGATCAGTATATATGCACAGCAACAGTGTCTAAACAGGCTCCAACAGGCCAAATTACTATAAATAAGTGTGCAGCTTAGAGGAAATACAGAGGCTAATGGTATGTTATAGAATGGGATGCCCCCACAGCAGACTTGAGATAAGTATATATGCACAGTAAAAGTGTCTAAGCAGGCTCCAACAGGCCAAATTACTTTAAATAAGTGTGCAGCTTAGAGGAAATACAGAGGCTAATGGTATGTTATAGAATGGGATGCCCCTACAGCAGACCTGAGATCAGTATATTTGCGCAGCAACAGTGTCTAAACAGGCTCCAACGGGCCAAATTACTTTCAATAAGTGCACAGCTTAGAGGAAATACAGAGGCTAATGGTATGTTATAGCAACAGTGTCTAAACAGGCTCCAACAGGCCAAATTACTTTAAATAAGTGTGCAGCTTAGAGGAAATACAGAGGCTAATGGTATGTTATAGAATGGGATGCCCCCACAGCAGACTTGAGATCAGTATATATGCACAGCAAAAGTGTCTAAGCAGGCTTCAACAGGCCAAATTACTTTAAATAAGTGTGGAGCTTAGAGGAAATACAGAGGCTAATGGTATGTTATAGAATGGGATGCCCCCACAGCAGACCTGAGATCAGTATATATGCACAGTAAAAGTGTCTAAGCAGGCTCCAACAGGCCAAATTACTTTAAATAAGTGTGCAGCTTAGAGGAAATACAGAGGCTAATGGTATGTTATAGAATGGGATGCCCCCACAGCAGACCTGAGATCAGTATATATGCACAGCAACAGTGTCTAAACAGGCTCCAACAGGCCAAATTACTATACATAAGTGTGCAGCTTAGAGGAAATACAGAGGCTAATGGTATGTTATAGAATGGGATGCCCCCACAGCAGACTTGAGATAAGTATATATGCACAGCAAAAGTGTCTAAGCAGGCTCCAACAGGCCAAATTACTTTAAATAAGTGTGCAGCTTAGTGAAGATCAAGAGGGGTATGGTATTTTATAGAATGGGATGCCCCCACAGCAGACTTGAGATCAGTATATATGCACAGCAAAAGTGTCTAAGCAGGCTCCAACAGGCCAAATTACTTTAAATAAGTGTGCAGCTTAGAGGAAATACAGAGGCTAATGGTATGTTATAGAATGGGATGCCCCCACAGCAGACCTGAGATCAGTATATATGCACAGCAACAGTGTCTAAGCAGGCTCCAACAGGCCAAATTACTTTAAATAAGTGTGCAGCTTAGTGAAGATCAAGAGGGGTATGGTATGTTATAGAATGGGATGCCCCCACAGCAGACTTGAGATCAGTATATATGCACAGCAAAAGTGTCTAAGCAGGCTGCAACAGGCCAAATTACTTTAAATAAGTGTGCAGCTTAGAGGAAATACAGAGGCTAATGGTATGTTATAGAATGGGATGCCCCACAGCAGACCTGAGATCAGCATATATGCACAGCAACAGTGTCTAAGCAGGCTCCAACAGGCCAAATTACTTTAAATAAGTGTGCAGCTTAGAGGAAATACAGAGGCTAATGGTATGTTATAGAATGGGATGCCCCCACAGCAGACCTGAGATCAGTATATATGTACAGCAACAGTGTCTAAACAGGCTCCAACAGGCCAAATTACTTTAAATAAGTATGCAGCTTAGAGGAAATACAGAGGCTAATGGTATGTTATAGAATGGGATGCCCCCACAGCAGACTTGAGATCAGTATATATGCACAGCAAAAGTGTCTAAGCAGGCTGCAACAGGCCAAATTACTTTAAATAAGTGTGCAGCTTAGAGGAAATACAGAGGCTAATGTTATGTTATAGAATGGGATGCCCCCACAGCAGACCTGAGATCAGTATATATGCACAGCAACAGTGTCTAAGCAGGCTCCAACAGGCCAAATTACTTTAAATAAGTGTGCAGCTTAGAGGAAATACAGAGGCTAATGGTATGTTATAGAATGGGATGCCCCCCCAGCAGACTTGAGATCAGTATATATGCACAGCAACAGTGTCTAAGCAGGCTCCAACAGGCCAAATTACTTTAAATAAGTGTGCAGCTTAGAGGAAATACAGAGGCTAATGGTATGTTATAGAATGGGATGACCCCACAGCAGACCTGAAATCAGTATATATGCACAGCAACAGTGTCTAAACAGGCTCCAACAGGCCAAATTACTTTAAATAAGTGTGCAGCTTAGAGGAAATACAGAGGCTAATGGTATGTTATAGAATGGGATGCCCCCACAGCAGACTTGAGATAAGTATATATGCACAGCAAAAGTGTCTAAGCAGGTTTCAACAGGCCAAATTACTTTAAATAAGTGTGCAGCTTAGAGGAAATACAGAGGCTAATGGTATGTTATAGAATGGGATGCCCCCACAGCAGACCTGAGATCAGTGTATAAGCACAGCAACAGTGTCTAAGCAGGCACCAACAGGCCAAATTACTTTAAATAAGTGTGCAGCTTAGAGGAAATACAGAGGCTAATGGTATGTTATAGAATGGGATGCCCCCACAGCAGACCTGAGATCAGTATATATGCACAGCAACAGTGTCTCAGCAGGCTCCAACAGGCCAAATTACTTTAAATAAGTGTGCAGCTTAGAGGAAATACAGAGGCTAATGGTATGTTATAGAATGGGATGCCCCCACAGCAGACCTGAGATCAGTATATTTGCACAACAACAGTGTCTAAACAGGCTCCAACAGGCCAAATTACTTTAAATAAGTGTGCAGCTTAGAGGAAATACAGAGGCTAATGGTTTGTTATAGAATGGGATGCCCCCACAGCAGACTTGAGATCAGTATATATGCACAGCAACAGTGTCTAAGCAGGCTCCAACAGGCCAAATTACTTTAAAGTGTGCAGCTTAGTGAAGATCAAGAGGGGTATGGTATGTTATAGAATGGGATGCCCCCACAGCAGACTTGAGATCAGTATATATGCACAGCAAAAGTGTCTAAGCAGGCTGCAACAGGCCAAATTACTTTAAATAAGTGTGCAGCTTAGAGGAAATACAGAGGCTAATGGTATGCTATAGAATGGGATGCCCCCACAGCAGACCTGAGATCAGTATATATGCACAGTAAAAGTGTCTAAGCAGGCTCCAACAGGCCAAATTACTTTAAATAAGTGTGCAGCTTAGAGGAAATACAGAGGCTAATGGTATGTTATAGAATGGGATGCCCCCACAGCAGACCTGAGATCAGTATATATGCACAGCAACAGTGTCTAAACAGGCTCCAACAGGCCAAATTACTATAAATAAGTGTGCAGCTTAGAGGAAATACAGAGGCTAATGGTATGTTATAGAATGGGATGCCCCCACAGCAGACTTGAGATAAGTATATATGCACAGTAAAAGTGTCTAAGCAGGCTCCAACAGGCCAAATTACTTTAAATAAGTGTGCAGCTTAGAGGAAATACAGAGGCTAATGGTATGTTATAGAATGGGATGCCCCCACAGCAGACCTGAGATCAGTATATATGCACAGCAACAGTGTCTAAGCAGGCTCCAACAAGCCAAATTACTTTAAATAAGTGTGCAGCTTAGAGGAAATACAGAGGCTAATGGTATGTTATAGAATGGGATGCCCCTACAGCAGACCTGAGATCAGTATATTTGCGCAGCAACAGTGTCTAAACAGGCTCCAACGGGCCAAATTACTTTCAATAAGTGTGCAGCTTAGAGGAAATACAGAGGCTAATGGTATGTTATAGAATGGGATGCCCCCACAGCAGACCTGAGATCAGTATATATGCACAGCAACAGTGTCTAAACAGGCTCCAACAGGCCAAATTACTTTAAATAAGTGTGCAGCTTAGAGGAAATACAGAGGCTAATGGTATGTTATAGAATGGGATGCCCCCACAGCAGACTTGAGATCAGTATATATGCACAGCAAAAGTGTCTAAGCAGGCTTCAACAGGCCAAATTACTTTAAATAAGTGTGGAGCTTAGAGGAAATACAGAGGCTAATGGTATGTTATAGAATGGGATGCCCCCACAGCAGACCTGAGATCAGTATATATGCACAGTAAAAGTGTCTAAGCAGGCTCCAACAGGCCAAATTACTTTAAATAAGTGTGCAGCTTAGAGGAAATACAGAGGCTAATGGTATGTTATAGAATGGGATGCCCCCACAGCAGACCTGAGATCAGTATATATGCACAGCAACAGTGTCTAAACAGGCTCCAACAGGCCAAATTACTATACATAAGTGTGCAGCTTAGAGGAAATACAGAGGCTAATTGTATGTTATAGAATGGGATGCCCCCACAGCAGACTTGAGATAAGTATATATGCACAGCAAAAGTGTCTAAGCAGGCTCCAACAGGCCAAATTACTTTAAATAAGTGTGCAGCTTAGTGAAGATCAAGAGGGGTATGGTATTTTATAGAATGGGATGCCCCCACAGCAGACTTGAGATCAGTATATATGCACAGCAAAAGTGTCTAAGCAGGCTCCAACAGGCCAAATTACTTTAAATAAGTGTGCAGCTTAGAGGAAATACAGAGGCTAATGGTATGTTATAGAATGGGATGCCCCCACAGCAGACCTGAGATCAGTATATATGCACAGCAACAGTGTCTAAGCAGGCTCCAACAGGCCAAATTACTTTAAATAAGTGTGCAGCTTAGTGAAGATCAAGAGGGGTATGGTATGTTATAGAATGGGATGCCCCCACAGCAGACTTGAGATCAGTATATATGCACAGCAAAAGTGTCTAAGCAGGCTGCAACAGGCCAAATTACTTTAAATAAGTGTGCAGCTTAGAGGAAATACAGAGGCTAATGGTATGTTATAGAATGGGATGCCCCCACAGCAAACCTGAGATCAGCATATATGCACAGCAACAGTGTCTAAGCAGGCTCCAACAGGCCAAATTACTTTAAATAAGTGTGCAGCTTAGAGGAAATACAGAGGCTAATGGTATGTTATAGAATGGGATGCCCCCACAGCAGACCTGAGATCAGTATATATGTACAGCAACAGTGTCTAAACAGGCTCCAACAGGCCAAATTACTTTAAATAAGTATGCAGCTTAGAGGAAATACAGAGGCTAATGGTATGTTATAGAATGGGATGCCCCCACAGCAGACTTGAGATCAGTATATATGCACAGCAAAAGTGTCTAAGCAGGCTGCAACAGGCCAAATTACTTTAAATAAGTGTGCAGCTTAGAGGAAATACAGAGGCTAATGTTATGTTATAGAATGGGATGCCCCCACAGCAGACCTGAGATCAGTATATATGCACAGCAACAGTGTCTAAGCAGGCTCCAACAGGCCAAATTACTTTAAATAAGTGTGCAGCTTAGAGGAAATACAGAGGCTAATGGTATGTTATAGAATGGGATGCCCCCACAGCAGACCTGAGATCAGTATATATGCACAGCAACAGTGTCTAAACAGGCTCCAACAGGCCAAATTACTTTAAATAAGTGTGCAGCTTAGAGGAAATACAGAGGCTAATGGTATGTTATAGAATGGGATGCCCCCACAGCAGACTTGAGATCAGTATATATGCACAGCAAAAGTGTCTAAGCAGGCTCCAACAGGCCACATTACTTTAAATAAGTGTGCAGCTTAGAGGAAATACAGAGGCTAATGGTATGTTATAGAATGGGATGCCCCCACAGCAGACCTGAGATCAGTATATATGCACAGTAAAAGTGTCTAAGCAGGCTCCAACAGGCCAAATTACTTTAAATAAGTGTGCAGCTTAGTGAAGATCAAGAGGGGTATGATATGTTATAGAATGGGATGCCCCCACAGCAGACTTGAGATCAGTATATATGCACAGCAAAAGTGTCTAAGCAGGCTGCAACAGGCCAAATTACTTTAAATAATTGTGCAGCTTAGAGGAAATACAGAGGCTAATGAGATCTTACAAAATGTTCCCACAGCAGACTTGAGATCAGTTCAGTATATATGCACAACATAAAAAGTGTATAAGCAGCCTGAAACAGCTAACAAAGCCAGTCAGCCAGCCAGTAACACTCAGGCTGGATGAAAAATAAAAAATCTCCCTGTCACTGCCTCTGATTTTTCCTAACTTTCCCTGCTTCTCGCTGACTTCCTGCCTGTCTCCTGCCTGTCTCCTGCCTGTCTCCTGCCTGTCCCTGGCTGTCCCTGGCTCTCTAACTGTCTCTCCCTGAATACAGCAGTGTCCTGTCTCTCACGAATGCAATAGAGAAATGAGGAAAAGCAAGATGTCCGCCGCCTTAAATAGCGCTGTGACGTCACCAGGCTTGCTGGCTGCTGATAGGCTGCATGTGACTGCCCCAGTATGCCAGTGGAGCGAGGTAGATGTCTGGACATGGCCCGACCGCCATCTTAGAATGCCTGTAATGTAAATGGATGGATGTTAAAGAAAAACTTCGAGCGATCGAAGCACGGGGAAATTCGGATTCGATCCGAATCGAATTTCATTGAAATTCGGATCGAATCCGGGTTCGTCCGGATCGATTCGCTCATCCCTACTTCTAACCAAAAGACCAAAGCTCAGTAACAAAAACAAGCTCACATAAAGCAATGCTGCAAGGTACAATCTCTCTCCAATAGACACTGAAGATCTTGTGGTTTATAGCCCCCTTGGTGGGGGGAGCTATACTCCAAGTGTATCTGAAAAGTCAACTGTGTTTTCTATATAAGAAAAGTAATTTCCAGCAAAGAATGACTCAGTAGCAGAAAAAAAGTGTATTGTGTTGTTTCTTGTACGTTGTGAAGTTGTTTGGCTAGAGGCCATGATACACACCTACCTGCACACACAATTAAAACATGACATGATGCTCCCATGCTGCTTACATGGAATAGGGTTTCCAAGACAAATTATAACCTGCAGATGAGAACTTTCCAGCTATTAACAGCTTGTTGATAAATTGTCTGTAAATATCTGGCACGATGCTTCAGAGCAGACAGGATCAATGTGTGCCATTCTGCATCTCTCTCTACCTTTTCAACAATCCACAATTGACAGAGCCTTGTAATCAACAATAATAACAATAATTAAGTGGTTTGGGACATGAATTGAAGTGACACCATATGGAGGGGAAAAGTGTTAGGTTTCAGGAAATGATGATTAAAACAAGCAGCACAACTGGATTGAAACAATGGTACACGGCGCTCAGGCCAGGGAGGAAGGCCGCCTCGTTCTTTGCTGGAGGATTGATGTATTTCTCAGATAGCAGTGATTGTGGAGAAAGAATGCTGAGTGTAAACTGCAAGATTAAATGCTAGCTTCTATACACACATCAACAAAGCCTTCCCCATCTTTTACAGTTTCCTGACATGTCCCGATAGTTAGTACTAAGGCCAGGACTGAAAGGTTGGATCAACACACAAACACTTTACATTGAATATACAACCTGCATCAACAAACATTTTGCCTTGAAATAACATCCCCAACATAGAGGAACTAATAACATACATGCCATTAAACTAGCACACAGAAAATAAAACCAGGCATAAATTCTAATATAGAAATGACATCGTTCAGGAATGAAAAATGACACGTCTATCTATAGTTTAAGCCCTACAATATGGTCTATAGGAAATGAAAACAGGGGCAAAAGTTTTATCTGACTCCGGATGGCAGTCAGATCAGATCCCTGGACCAAGTGATTCCTGACATAAATGTATAGTTTTGGATGTCTGGATTTTAAGATGATGTATTATGGATGATACTTAATGGCTGATAGATGATGGGATCTATATTGATGGATCCTAAGATCTAAGATAATAGATGATAAAGCTGGATTCTGTTTTCCATTTTTGCATCTATTACCTCACTGAAAAGGTGTCCAGAGTTTACCTATCCTTACAGTAAAGAACCTGTGGGCCACTGATGCCCCCTTCTCCCTTGCAGCATCTTTAGAATAAAAAAATCGGTCTTGACTGGGCCAGAGAGGAACAGAGGAATCCTCTAACCCCCCCCCCCCCCCCCCGAGCTTCCTAAACTCACAGACTGATTCATCACTAACGCCAGGTAGCGATAGATGAGCGTCTGTAGCAGGCATTTTCAGAGTGCCCGCTAGTAGTCACTGTGCTCAGTCGTGGGTCGCTACTTTATAGCAACTCAGTCGCTGTTCAGTAATGTTGAATTATTGTGAGGAGTCACTATTTGACCAGTACAGCGCTGTATGGGAGCGCATGTTAACGACTGCTCATAGCGACCGACTCACACCATATTCAGCAAAAAAAACAGCCTCACAAAAGGCACCATCATCTGCACTTCCGTAGCTCCCTGTGAAACTTAGTGGGTGTTTGCAATTTTTTTGCTTTTTTTCATTCATTTTTTATTCGTACGAACGTTCGGGCAAATGCGTATATGCGCTTTCGATGAACGAAAGCAAATCGGAACATTTGCGTTACTTCGGGTCATTTTCCAAACCAAATCTGATATTTTCCGTTCGTTCAGATAACTTACGTTATTGCTATGGGCTTGCGTCTCATTCAGAGAGCTGATTGCCGACGGACCACCACCCTATAAATCCGTTTCCTTTGCGATCCCCTTACTGGACCATTTTGACCTCGAGACTAGCAGCTATGGATGACTCTAGTGTATTTGAGGAGCATGAGGATCTGCAGCTAATGGGCATTGAAATTGTCCGGAGGGCTGAGACCAGACTGCACCGGCGGCGACACATGCACATCGATGGCATGCATGACGTTGAGCTGTTCGAGCTCACCAGACTTAATCGCGCTTCTCTCCATAAATTGTATAGTGAGCTGCGGCCATGGTTAGCCCGCACCACAAGGAAGGGGCAAGCAATTTCAGGTATGACCAAGATGCTTGGCTGCCTGCAATTTTTGGCGAACGGCTCGTTCCAGAGGCTGGGTGCCCTCTCCGTGGGTATCTCCCAGCCTACGCTGAGCCGCGCGCTATCCAAGTTTTTGGAAGGCATGGCTACCATTACTCGGAAATATATTTGCTTTTCTGCCGACATGGTAGCCAGGAACGCGATTAAGCTGGCATTTTATATCATCGCTGACATGCCCAACGTCATGGGTGCAATTGACTGCACCCACGTTGCCCTGGTCCCTCCGGCAGTCGATGAGTATATCTACAGGCAAGTACATCAGTCATATGTTTTAACATTTTTTTTTATTTTATGTCCCCAAAAATTCAAAAAGTCCCTCCTTGTAAAATGTCCCTTCTTATAATTATTCCCTCCTTGTAATTAATCCCTCCTTGTAATTTATCCATCCTTTAAAATATTTTACTTATTTTAATTAATCCCTCCGTGTAATTTTTCACTCCTTTTAATGTAACCCTTGTTTTACATAATCCCTCCTTGTAGTTATTTCCTACTTGTAAATATTGCCTCCTTGTAAGTAATTCCTCCTTGTAATTTATCCCTCCTTGTAATTTATCCCCCCTTGAAATTTAGCCCTCCTTTTAAGTATTCCAACCTTGTAAAGAGTCCCTATGGAACCATGGACCATATTTAGTTGCATATAAATGTCACATGTGTTCACCAAGGAAACATTTTAATGTTTACCTGAAATAGACCCTGGAAAGTTAATATTTCCATTTTCAAACAGACATATTCTTATTTGGCAAGGCCAAATACTTTATGTACTTGTTTATTGCTATTTTAATTGGGCCACAGGTTTTGCTTAGGGTGTGATTAGTTAGTGTTCCCCTAGTTTTCCTTCCCTTTATAATGTTTTTTTTTTGTTTTTTTTCAAAATCCCAGGAACCGCAAAATGGGCCACTCAATGAATGTCCAAGCAGTGGTGACCCCGGACATGCGGTTCCTTAGTCTGCTCGCCGGGTTCCCAGGCTCATCCCATGATGCCTACATTCTTCGAAGATCTGGATTGTACGGTCGGTTTGAGTCTGGGGAATTTTCCGGTGGATAACTCCTTGGTAAGCTGACGCCAATAACGTCCTTTTTTTTTTATATGTATGCCTATGAATTTAATTTGTGTTCCATGTATGAAACTATTTGAACACCTTGTTTACATGTGAAACACGACCTTAACCATTAGATTTTTAAAGCAACCAAGCCTTGCCAAATGTTAGTCCTGCATTAGCAAAATGAAATGTTGAAATAGAATTTAGAGTAAAGTAAGAATTAGTCTTCCCCACACTCTGCTTAAATTATGTCCTTGAATTTTTAATAGGGTCTGCGCCATCTTTGATTAGATGCATTACACTTACTGAGTAGAGGAGAGCGGGATAAAGTGCAGGGGGTGGGTTAGAGCTGTTTTGGACTCATACCAAGCAGATACAGGGTCCTAAGAATTTAAGACATCCAAGAATGCTGAGCAGCACAGTCCGAAACCAATACCTGTTAGCAGTCTGCCTGAATGCCCGACATCTGCCATCTTTGATGCTTAATTTATTCCACGTCTATTTGTTTTTTCTTTTTTTTTTTTTGGCCTGTGCACTGTGTATGCTCATGCTGTGTAGCAAATGTGACCTAGCCTCTTAGTCATGTTGATGGGCCGTGAATAATGTGTAATTTATGTTTTTTCTAATACATTTTGGCAGGTGATTCCGGCTATCCACTCCTTCCGTGGCTGTTGACGCCCGTCCTCCGGCCCCAGAATGCAGACGAGGAGGCATATAATAGGGCACACAGGAAGACCAGGGCTGTGGTGGACCGGGCGTTTGGCCTATTGAAGACCCGCTTCCGATGCTTGGACCATACCGGGGGAGCACTTCAGTATGACCCCAAAAAGGTCATAGATATTATAATGGCCTGTGCAGTGTTGCATAATTTTGCTATTTTGCAGCGTGTCCCCCGGTATGTGGATTTGCCCCCCTCTCCACCCACCGATGACCCAGACGAGGAGTATCGGGGCCCACCGAGTGCGTCTGTCCAAGCCGTGCGGTCTAATTTTATTGAGACACATTTTGCTTAATGTTGTGTTCCTTTGTTTGTTTTGTCCCATTATTTTTTGTTATTTGTGTTTTTGGACCTTGGTGTTTTTATGTGTGTTTCTTACTTTTACAAACAGTAAAGAAATAATTACAAAGAACCTCACACATGATGTGATTTTTTAGTTTTGGTGATGTTCCAACTTTGTTAGTGCCTACTTTAACTCATCTTTATTCCCCGAAAACATAAAGGCATAAACTTAGTCCACCACAGGTTAATTACAATTTTAGGTAGTTTATTTCCAAAGCAAACATTGGAGTTGATGGTCACTCCCATAGTTGCATAAAATACATGGGCAAAACACAAATGAAAGATTAGGCAAATCAGCCCACATAGCAATTGGCCAGAGTCAGGAGTTGTAAAGTAAGGCACTCCTGTGCAAAGTTTCGTACAAATAATAAGTAAATCAACATAGGTGCAAAGCATTTCCATGTCCACATTGGCCAGCAAACAAATAGGCCCACAGACACACCCTCTCCTGCTTGGCCACATTTGCCACAGGCACAGGTGTAAAGCAGCCAAACCTATGCCATATCTACACCTGTTAGTCAGTGTGACATCCAAACAAGAACCCCCAGTCCCAATCTAAGTCCAGTTCAATCTTAGCCAGGGGTCAAGGTAGTAGTTTGCCAGTGTCCCCCAATCATGTAGTGTCCCCAATCATGCCTACAAACAGGAGGAGCCAGAACAAATGAAATTCGCCACAAGCATGCAGCCCAACAGCTTGAGTGGCAGGTTCATTGAGGCTTCACCTCCGGCATTGGCTAGTGGGCTACCTCAGCACTCTAATGAGCTATATGGGCGCAAATCCAAAGCAAACAAGTAAAGCCATACCAAATGGGTATATTGGTAGGGCTCACAAGACAGGTCAATACAGTGGGGATGTAGAGCAAAGATGTAGAGCAGATACAGGCCAAATAGCCTTAAAATGGGGATGCCCATAAAACCCAGGTGAGGGCCCTCACCTGGGCCTGTGTGGCATTCAGAATCTGCAACTGTTCCAACATGTTTCTATTTGAAGTTCAGCCATCATGGCACTGAGATTGTTAGTTAAGGTGGCCATGTGGCTGTTGCTATTTCGAACTTCCTCAAGCATGGCACTGTAATAATTGTATAAGGTGGCCATGTGGCTGTTGTTGGACCTAAATTCAGTCAGCATGGAGTTTAAGGTGTTGTTTAATGTTTCTAATTGCCCATGAAGATGTTCGTGGTTTCGTTGATTTTGGAGGCGAAATAGCCGCCTCTCATGGTGCCATGCTGACTCCATCATCGGCGCGCCGCTCCCCTGGGCAACTGGGCGACGTAGTCGACTACGCCTCCCTATTCCCCGGGTTGGGGGGCGTGCAGATGATGTGCCTCTAGGTCCACCAACAGTCACAGGTCTGCTTGGCAAATCCTCAGCAGCAGAGCTAACACTGGGGACTGTCGTCTCAGTCTCTGCATGCTGCCCACGATGGTCTGGCAGCATGCAGCCAGCTTCACTCTGCTGCTGAGCATTTGTTGTAGAAACATGTTGGGACAGTCGCAGATTCTGTCCCAGGAGGAGCTGTTCTGAAGGTTCAATGAAGGCTCCATCTTCCTCCAGCTCCTGGATTTCCTCCATCAGTGTGTGGGTCTGTTGGGACATGTAAATAACAAAGGTTCAGTTTAGGGAATACATATGTAATTCCACAAAAAGAAACATGGCAAGGCACATGCATAAGCAACATCATAAAAAGACACTTACCGTATATATCGGATCCTGGGTCCGAGGCAGCACGGCAGCCGAGGTAGACGGCATGTTAAAACTGGCAGAGGATTCCCCACTAGCTGAGGGATGATGCTGGGCTGCATTGGGGAAAAGAAGGCATGTTAACACACAACTAGGCATTGATGATGTGTATTAACACATATGGTTCACTGCATGAATGTCAACTCCCCCAACGGACCAAGTTAAAGTGGACCAACACCCTGAGGTGATCGGCCCGGGAATCTATAAGATTCCCGGGCCGATCACCTCACACACTGCGGGACATCCGAGATCGGGATGTCCCGCGGGGTGAACCCCCCCTGAACACCCCAAATCCACCTAGCTGGTCTTCGGCGGCGGCCGGCCGCTGCCGCCTCCCTCGCGCCCGCCGTCTCTAAATGGCCGGCGCGGGCGCGCACACGTCAAGAGTGACGCGCGGGAGGCGCCGACGGGCAAGCTGCTTGTACGTTGCTGTCAATCAGCTTGTCCGTCGGCGCCGATTGGACGGCGCGGCCACGTGGGAGCGGGGAGAGGTGAGTTTTGGGGGCTTTCTGGGGGGTTTCACACAGCGGGGCACCCCCGATCGGGGTGCCCCGGGGAAGTGGACCAATACCCAGGATAGTCAAAATCCTGGGTGTTGGTCCACTTTAAACTTGACTATGAATGCCATTATCTGTTAGATGTATTAGTCAACAAGTACATACACATTGGTCTCCTTAACCAAAATAAACATGCATGTACTGGCTGTTCTGAGGCTTCACACATCCCTAAAAGCCCATTATGGGACAACACTCAGCTTGCAAATAGCATTTGCCATTAGATTAGGCTGTTTGACATTCTTTCTAGGTCAAACTTTCAAGCACCCCAGATCTTGTCTTTCTGAGCAAAGCACAGCTCCAAACCAAATTGGCTACAGATAAAGCTGGAAGTGTTGTATGCAATTGACTCTAAATACATAACAGGCAGTCCTTTGCTAATCTCAATAGTGTTCCTCAAGACTCTCCAAAATAATCTATGAACAAGGAAAAAAGCAAATGATGAGTTGCCACACATAACACACCCTGTTTAAATTGTTACCTCCACTACAGGGCACACCCTAGGGGCATGTGTTAATATATGGGTTTGTGTCTAATTTTACACGTAGATCACATTTCACATACACACTAACATTACTAACCTGCAGGAATAGTAGGGATGTCCATGTCCTGTCGGGCCGAGTGTCCCTCTAAGGCCACAGGATGTAGCAGGCCCAGCACCATCTCCTCAGCTCGGGTAAATTGCAGTTTGGTGGGGAATCTGCTGACAGTTTGTAAGCTGAAAAAGAGAGTTGCACACATTTTGCTAAATGTTTCCAATACAAGACGAAGCCAAATTCACAAAGTATATATGTACCTGTAATTACGCCGTTTATTTTCTTTCTTCCGTGCTGCATACTTTAGGTCCGATATTTTCCTTTGTATCTGCTCCACATCTTTGAGCTCTTCCCCCTCTGCATTGACCTGTATGGTGAGCTCCTCCAAAATCTCGGCTTTGCGCTGCTTGCTTGTAGCTTTGGATCTGCGCCCATATAGCTCATCATAATACAAGGTGAGGCCACTAGCCAATGCCAGAGTTTGGGCCTCACCAAACCTGCCACTCAAGTGGCCTCGGCGCAATGTGCTCCCTGTTGCTAGACATTCTGGCTCATCAGTGATTGGCGGCAAATCGGGGGACATCCTGGGCTGGCTGTGTTGGGGAGAAATATAGGACAGGTGGCTGGCTTCTGATTGAACTGGACTTGGATATGGACTTGGGGTTCTTGGCTGGGTGGCCACTGAACTAGCAGGAGTAGCTGTGGCATATGGAGAGTGCCTTTCCACCTGTGCCGGTGCCAAATGTGGGCACGGAGGAGAGGGTGTGGTGGATGATGTTGGGCTTCTTGGCCTGTGCCTCTGTAGCCCCTTCACACTTTCATGGCCCTGGGAGGTTGATGCACGTGGGTGGGGTGATGGTGAACTGTGGCTGCTGGGGCTTCGGGCCCGGTGGCTTGGCCTCTTTGCATGTGAGCTTTTCCCATGTGGGTGGGGTGATGTTGAGCTCTGGCTGCTGGGGCTTCGGGCCGGGTGGCTTGGCCTCTTTGCATGTGAGCTTTTCTCACGTGGGTGGGGTGATGTTGAGCTCTGGCTGCTGGGGCTTCGGGCCCGGTGTCTTGGCCTCTTTGCATGTGAGCTGCATGTGGGGTGATGGTGACCTTTGGGGGCTGGTGCTTCTCACCCTCTTGGTGTGCTTTTTAGGGGCCGCACCTGTGTGCTTGCTGGGCTGGGCCTTCTTCTTAGGCACTGGCTCCTTGGTTTTTGTGCTTGTGGGTGCCTTTGTGGTCGCCTTCTCCTGGCCACTGCGGGTTCCCGGCTGCCTAGCCTTTGGCATTTTTGAGCGAGTGGTGGGGCTTGCTGAAGCCTCCTCACACTTCTCTGCCTTTTTCCTGCTGGCTTCCTTGGCTGCTTTGGCCTTAGCGGCTGATTTTTTTGGTGGCATAATGATGAGACTCTGAAAGAGAATGAGCTGTGGCTCCAGGACCCTTTATATACTAATGCCGTTCGTCCGGCCGTGCGGAACCCGGAAACCGCAGGGGCATTACTTATCTGCTGCAGACAAGAGGCAAGATGGCGCCCACAATCTTTACCCGCCAAGAAGAAGAGATCATCATGCTTGTAAGTGTCTTTTACTGCCTTTGATTTGCCATCTAAATGCATGCCTAGCCCTTAAGGAAGCGCATGAAGATACGGTTGGTTTCAAAAGTGTCTCAAACTCCGTGCCAAACCAAAGTGAGGGCACACACGTGCGAACCAACACTGAGGCCAGCTTCAAGAATTGGATTAGGCTACAAATGTGTCTGTTAATGTCATTTAGTCAAATGATCGATTGTTGACAGATATTTGTATGCAGTTTTAACTAAAACCTTGCTTTATTTTGTATTTTGTAGACCATGCTAGAGCGCAGGTACGACTACCTGCCCAATTCTTTTGAGAAGCGCACCGTCGCCCTGGAGATCATTGCTCAAATACAACATCAGACGGACACCACCTTCACCCACACGCAGATCATGCAGCATTGGTCGGACCTGAAACGGCTGCACATGCCCCAGGTGCGGCGCTTTTTCGGAATCCATTTCCCTAGTAAGTACATAGCGATTGCATGGCAGATGTAACTCATGCAAAAGGTAGGCATTGATTTATAATTGTTTGTCTTTTCTAGTGTTGGAAATGGATTACCGAATCAGCCGCACCCGGAGGCGCACAGGCCGACCAGTGCTGCATGAATCTGCAGCTGGAAGTGAAGGTGGTGGATTTCCAGTGCGACGGTCCTACCCCTCCTCTGTTGGGTCCTCCGACCAGCCCCTGGACCTTTCCACAGAGGAGGGGAGGCACGGCGTGGGCAGGGAGTCGTACCCAGCGACGCAGGCGGGAGCCTCTGGCATGTGACTCTTCATGTAACCGCACACACATATACATGCAATTTCCACCCAAGCTGATTCCCTTAATTTGTTTTTGTAGTTGCTTCTGGAGCGGGTGAAGATGCGCAGGCTGCAGCAGATCTCGCCCAGGAGGCACAGGGAGGAGGTGACTGATGTGACACACACATTGAAACTGAATTTGGATTACTGTTGACTACGACATTATAAGTGACCCTATTTGCCATGTCTCGACAGCCTCTACTTCACAACAGTGGCAGGGCCCAGGACATAGGGTTGTCCCCAACAAGGCATCCTTCGGCCACCAACCAAGTAAGTTGTAATGTCATTCTTTGCAGTATGTGTTAAGTGACATGATCACCCAGATACATAAAGCCATAGTCAATGGCATTAGCAGACTGACCATTGCCCACTTGCTTAGAGTAATTACTTAGCAGACTGACCATTGCCCACTTGCTTAGAGTAATTACTTAGCAGACTGACCAGTGCCCACTTGCTTAGAGTAATTACTTAGCAGACTGACCAGTGCCCACTTGCTTAGAGTAATTACTTAGCAGACTGACCAGTGCCCATTTGCTTAGAGTAATTACTTAGCAGACTGACCAGTGCCCACTTGCTTAGAGTAATTACTTAGCAGACTGACCAGTGCCCACTTGCTTAGAGTAATTACTTAGCAGACTGACCAGTGCCCACTTGTTTAGAGTAATTACTTAGCAGACTGACCGGTGCCCACTTGTTTAGAGTAATTAGCAGACTGACCAGTGCCCACTTGCTTAGAGTAATTACTTAGCAGACTGACCAGTGCCCACTTGCTTAGAGTCAATGGCATAAGCAGACTGACCAGTGCCCACTTGCTTAGAGTAATTACTTAGCAGACTGACCAGTGCCCACTTGCTTAGAGTAATTACTTAGCAGACTGACCAGTGCCCACTTGCTTAGAGTAATTACTTAGCAGACTGACCAGTGCCCACTTGCTTAGAGTAATTACTTAGCAGACTGACATATGTCATCATGATATATGTTTGCAACTCAAAAACATTCCATCCACAGGTGAGAAACATGTATTTGTCTCGAAGTAATGTTGTTTCTTAAATTGATACAGGGACCACACGGGCAAGAGTGGAAGAAATGAATCGAAGGGTCCGTGAGTTGGTGGCCGATATGCAGCAGCTGGTTGACTCATTGGGGACAACAGAAAAAGAATAGTGTTCTGGGTCCTGTCGCTGTTTTTAGTTTTGTAAATAGTTTTTTACATTTTACATTTTTTACATTTTTAATGTTGTGGTTTTTAAAGTTGTTTGCCACCTGTTTTTTTACAAAAATAATCTAATGGGCCACAAAAATGGCCTTCAAGTAAAAAACCAAAACAAAGTTTCAGTGTCCTTTTTAAACACAAATACATTAACACAAAACGAAGGGTGAAATAAATATTTAGAGATGAAGATTCAGATGAACGTGAAGTGGTGCTTTGGTGAAGTTTTAGGGGCCTAAAATGGAAGAAGAACCTAACCGGCAAGTGGTTTGGGTAAGTTTTAGGGGCCTAAAATGGAAGAAGAACCTGACCGGGAAGTGGTTTGTGTAAGTTTTAGGGGCCTAAAATGGAAGAAGAACCTGACCGGGAAGTGGTTTGAGTATGTTTTAGGGGCCTAAAATGGAAGAAGAAACCTGACCGGGAAGTGGTTGGGGGTGGAGGATAGTGCTAAGTGGTTGGGGTGAGCTTTAAGGGTCCAAAAGGGAAGATGGAGGATAGTGCTAAGTGGTTGGGGTGAGCTTTAAGGGTCCAAAAGGGAAGATGGAGGATAGTGCTAAGTGGTTGGGGGTGAGCTTTAAGGGTCCGAAAGGGAAGATGGAGGATAGTGCTAAGTGGTTGGGGTGAGCTTCAAGGGTCCAAAAGGGAAGATGGAGGATAGTGCTAAGTGGTTGGGGTGAGCTTTAAGGGTCCAAAAGGGAAGATGGAGGATAGTGCTAAGTGGTTGGGGTGAGCTTTAAGGGTCCAAAAGGGAAGATGGAGGATAGTGCTAAGTGGTTGGGGTGAGCTTTAAGGGTCCAAAAGGGAAGACGGAGGATAGTGCTAATTGGTTGGGGGTGAGCTTTAAGGGTCCAAAAGGGAAGATGGAGGATAGTGCTAAGTGGTTTGGGTGAGCTTTAAGGGTCCAAAAGGGAAGATGGAGGATAGTGCTAAGTGATTTAGCTAAACATTTTAGTAGGAGTGAGGGTGGCAAATATGTAGGCGAGCACTTTAATGAGTTAAGTTTGTAGTGCGCAGGTGCAAGATCATAAGGATTTCCGTCTGGACGAATATTTATTGAAAAAGGAAAACAGAATCTATCGCGAAACGTAAAGGATTCGTGGGAGGAGACGATGGAAAAAGGGCAAAAACGAAAGCCTACGTTGTTACCTGAGAAAATGAAACAGAAAAGTCACGATGGAAAATGACATCCTCGTACTCGTACTCTGCCGTATGAACGGACGGAGACTTTACTGAAGGTTAGCAATGCATGCATAGAATCGCTCGCACACTCATACGAGAGCGGGAAATTTAAAAAAAAAAAAAAAACAGATCGGCACTAAAACGAAAGTATTTTTTAAACTTTCTGAAACGAGCCTAAATCTCTGGCACTGAAAAATACTTGTTTGAAGCCCAGAGCGCAGGAGGATGTGTGTTTAAAGTCTGTTTTCCAGCATCTATCAACTAGTAACAAAGCGAAAACATATGGAATTACATTGTAGCAACATTGTAACATGAACACTTTAATGGCAGACCTGTAATGTCATTTCTGAAGAAATACATAAAAAATGAAAAAAATGTGAAAAAACAGCTTTTTCAATGCCAGAAGAGGTCACAGGATTATTTGTGATTTTTGGAAAAAAAATATAAACAAAAACCCCTGTTTAAAGAGAAGAAAAGGATCATCCATTGAAATGTATGGGAGAGCGACAGGTAGCGAGAGGTCATACCTGGCGCTGTGCAAGGCTGAACGCCGGCGCTGTTCGCTGAGGCTGTGAAAATGATGAATCAGACGCTACATGGCGCTATCCCAGTCGCTAAACAGATTCTGCTTGATAAATATGTAATTGCGAGCCGTGTCCGGCGTTCACAGTCGCTACCTGTCGCTACCTCTCATTAACCAGCCACTACCTGACGCTATCCCTTCTAAAATAAGGGCCTCAATCATATGCTAACAGCTGCAGCATTCCATCTCTCTGTACAATCCCAGAGATTAACAGACACTGCAAAGATTATGTACTATATAATAGCAATGAATATACTGTACTTATTTTAAACAGCTTCAGGTAATGCTGGATGTTCTATACCCAAAAGATTTACCCTACTCTTTTTTGGAAAGAAGTGCAACATTGATAAAAAAAAATCCTTGCGCTGGCTTTACTTACTTTTATAGCATATAAAAGGCAATCAGAATATATGTGGGGTATCTTGGGAGTGTCTGGGTTGTTTGTAAATCACCAGAAATAAGTCAAAAAGCAACGTGAAAACAGTATCATTTGATGTTTTTCATGCTCCAAAATACGCTATGGGATGCTATTCCAATGAAGTTTATTGCTAAAGGCTAGAGAACGGAAAAGGTGTTCGCCAGCATGCACTGCACAAAATGAGCTCAATGTAAATCCAGCACAGACATTGCCGGGCAACCATGCCATTGTATGCTTGGTAAATTAGAAAAAGCACACAAATATGGGCAATTCTCTGTATTTATTTAGGGACAGTGGCTGGGGAGAAGGGAAGATAAGGAGTTGTTGTTAAAAACGAAATTGTCCTTTTCAGGCCATTTGTAAACTGCAAGATTAAATGCTAGCTTCTATACAGCTTCTATACACACATCAATAAAGCAAAATAACTGTTTTGGAGGATTCAGAGGTGCAGGAGGAGGACTTTCTTTCACAGCAGGGAGGCACCCAGCGAAGCTCATGGGTACACACAGGACAACTTCTCCTTGACTCAGGGCAGCCTGGCTCACTACATGCTGTGGTGCCTGCTGAATGACTGCAGAGTCGCCCGCATAGTCACCAGTGCCAATTATTGAGTGGCCACCCTGCTAGATCCCCATTATTGTGGTAAGAATAAAATCCAGGGGTGACAGGTTTAGTTTAGGGTGACTGAACCTATCACTCGATTTCCTCTTCCTTCCATTAATACAAATAAAATACAAGCTGGATATTTCTTGAAGCCGTGTATAAATGACCTCTCCTCCTGCCATCCAGCATATTTATATAGATTCTTATCATTGAATCATTCTTTGTGCTAGTACTCCTTTAAAGTACAGCCAAAGTATGGGCCCCAAGAATGTTTTCCTCCCGTGTTCCCCAATTGAGCCTGAAGAATGAATTTGCCTGGCAGACTCCAAGAATGATTTCCTCTGGTTGGTCCCATGTCTGTTGCTCTGGTGGGACCACGATATTCCAGTCTGACCCTGCTTGTACAGTATGTTTGATGGGATAGTACATTATTTATTTATAAGAGTCACCCAACACAGTCTGCAGTCAGTGGCAGCATTTTATCAGTCTAAGACTTGGTAGGCAGGACACGATCAGCTAAGTGCAACCTGGTACAAATGCATTAAAAGACGTATTTCTGATGCCAGGCAAGCTTTCAAGTTGGTGGCTTATCAGCTGAGTAGGATGGATGGCGCCTAACGGATTGGATGTTCCTCTTAGAATTTGCCACAAATCCTACTCGAGGATGATTTGGGAGTTGCAGCCAGACTTCTAACAGGATTGACCCGGGAGATTGCATGTCAACTGCTTGATCTGCTTTGACAGCAATTTCATGTGGTTTTGTCAGCAAGACGGAGATCAAAAACATCTTTCCTTATACAGAGCTGAATACTTTTACAAACTGCACTGCCGGAGAAAAAGAACGTGGTGATCCATTCCATTACTGTACATTGGTATTAACCATGCTTATACCTCCTTTCTTTCAGCACATTTTAAGCCCAAAATCTGATTCTGTAAAAGAGTATTTCACATGTATCTTTTTGTGGTTTTCATTCCACTTTGGAAATGACATTGGACAACAAAGCGTATCAAATCCAGAGAGGTACAGAGCAGAGCCAAAAAAACTGGATAATAACCTTTAGTCTTTAAGTTGATTGCCTTAGAAGAGATTAACAAAAGCTTCCCACATCAATTCTGTTTTTATTATTTTATATGCTTTGCGTCATTCAGTTTCTATTATCTCCCGGAGTTTTTATAACCATGGCAATGATGTAATTACCAAAAATGATGCAGCAATAGACCACCAGCTATGCATTAACCCTTCAGCAGCTCCCCAAATCCATGGTTGTACAATACTAATGATCATTGATGATGATGATCATAATCTTTTATCCATCAAAAGACAATATGTACCATCGTGGCTCGGTGACGGCATAATAATGTTTCTTTTTGCTTGATCAGTAGTGAAAATAGTGGTGCACAGTAGGTGAAATGGTCTGCACAAGGCTATATACTACTAAGCGATTGGGATATGGATGTAGGAAAAGGAAAGCATATAGGATACTCCCTGTACAACAAAGGCAACATGATGCAGTTCCTATTGCTAGAAGCCATATTGTATTGCCGCATAGGGCTGTGGGGAGGGGCTGACTGGAAACTGAGTTATGGGGGCAGAGGTTCTGCCACTCAGCCTGTTATGGGGGTTCTGCCACTCAGCCTGTTATGGGCCTGTTTAGACAGACAAGCACAGTAAGATATAAAGGTCCCCCTGCAGACACAGGGAATGTATTGACTTACACAGTCTGATGCTAGAAAGGTTGGTATGGCTCTGTCTAACGTCAAGAATCATGGGTGAATCAAACATTCTGTTTTGAGAAAGCGATCTTTACCTTTTACTCTTAAACAGAGGCATTTTGGTCTCTTTTAGCCCACTTCATTAATCTCAACATGGGTCTGTTCCTAAGTAGTGTTTCCCCTCTGTTACACTTGGCCTGGAAATCCCTCTAAGGGCCCATTCACACCAAGGCAATTGTGGGGTGATCGCAATTTCAAGGCAAGCCCCCCGCAATCTCATTTGAAATCATGTCTATGTTTGCCTATGGACATTGCCTTGCCTGCAACGTTTTGGAGGATGCTGCAATAGCAATTCCACTGCACTGATTGGAACATGCGCTTGAATGGAAGCGCAAATGAGTGGGTGGACAATCACCCATGAGCACTTAGAGTCCTATATAATCATTTTGTTTCCTGGACACACCCCTGCATACCCTTGAACCTTGGCTTGATCTCTGTTAGCGACCACGGTTTAAATATTGACCACCGCTCTTGTTTATTTTAAGTGATATTCATTACATCTTTGGCCTGTACCCTGACATCCGCATTTCTGCTGCCTGCCTCGACCCTTACTTCATTTTGGAACCTCTGCTGCAGGCTCTGATCTTCTACTTTCCTGAACATCAGTTCTACCTCATCTTCACTGCACATCTTCACCTTGGAGAGCTTCCAAACCCTCGTCGAACAATCCTGCTAGCACCTGCAGCCCAGTCTGTCCTCCCTTGTGAGTCCAGCAGACTACAGGTCCTATAAGTTGGTCCTTATCCTGGCAAGGCCTCTCTGCACTCTGAGCTCCACCCTAAACTGTGACTCTCAATAGCTTTCTAAGCCCTGAACCCTAGAAAGTGCAGGGGGCTAGCACTGCAAGCACTATCAGCCGTAATTGCTAGGTGTGAGGACCTTAGAGTTCATCCCAGACTTTTGAAAAACATCCTCATGTATTAAGTTACACCTTTGATATGTGGTTTAGGTGTGTTACAAGCAACTCTGGAAACAAAAAAAGGTCACACAAGCACCACAGCAAAGTAAAGAGCAACACACAAGTTGGAGTTGGAGCAGGCATTGGGTCAATGCAAACTAATTTCTTTGGTTATTAGGTCACAGTCGAGATTCCACATGGCATGCTTAAAGTATGCTTAAAGCGGACCTTCACTCTGAATAAGAGTCCAGCTTATATGTTTCCCACACCCTGTACATACAGATTGTCCACATTAAAAAATCATCCTACCTGCATCTACTGCATGTTATGAGCCTTTAAACATCCAAGATGGCGGCTTATGGAAGCCGCCATCTTATCAGGCAGCCTGCAAACAGGAAGTGCCTCCTGACTGTGCTGCTCTGCATTCTGGGACTGCTGACCTTTACCTGACCCCAGCTCTGCTCTGTCTGAGCAAAGCACAGCTATAACCCGCCCCCTGTACCTTATCCCACTCTCCTCTCCTCAGTAAGTGTGATGCTTCTGAGTCAAGATGGCGGCGCCCGTATCCTAAAGTCCTGAACAGAGTTTCAGCCCAGTGGGGGAAAGAATAAGTTAGTGACTAAAAACGTAAAATATATTAATTTTAGATGCTGGGGAACCGTTTTTTAAGAGTTTGGGCTTTTCATTAAATCACACTGAAGGTCCGGTTTAAGAAAAATATGTCCAGCCTGAAAAAAAAGAAGAAACTGCAAAAGAGAAAGGAGGTCTGGGTGTGGTAGTCACAAGAGACAAAAAATGCATGAGCATGATGGAGTATGAGTGCGTATACGTCTGCTGACAGCTCCTGACATGGATGATGCAATGAGTACAAATAAACTGCTATTACCGGGGGTTTAGGATGGGCATGTTCTCGGTAGTAGCTTAATACGTAATAGAATGTTATTTTATTCAATACGTCTTTAACAAAGCAAACAGACACGACTGCAGTAATCATGCAGTAATGGAGGCTTGAGTTTATGAAGCTACAGGCTGGAGTAATTAGAACTAAAAGAACATAATAAATTATGCTGCATGCAGTAACACTATGGCTCCTCTTAATAACAAAATGAAGCGGATCTAATGGGAGTAACATATGTTTCAGCACTATTGCTAATTCAGGTGCACTTTCCCCCTCATTGGTCTTGTAACAGTAATATTTATGCGAACTTAGAATGATTTAAGGGTTTGCGCAGTAAGTCAATTAACCCTTTCGCTGCCAGCCTACCTGCAGCATTTCCCACTCCCTGTTGCCAGACTGAGTTTGACTGTTTTGCGCTCCCCTTGTTCAACTGTCATTTTTGAAAGGATTTCCAGGGATTTCCCAGGAAAATTATATATTGTTTTTTTCAACAGAGTCTGGGCTTTAACATGAAATGTCTTGTTTGTATTTTTTAGGTGTATTCTCAACATTTTTGGGTGAAATGTGTGAAAAAAATTAAAAAAAATATATTTTTTTACAATTTGTAGAGTTTTTTTGTAATAAAAAATGTAAGTTTGTCAATAAAATCTTATTGCGTGAGAAACCCCAATTTCTCCCGGTTACAGCGATACCACATATGTATAGGTAGACACCCTTTCCTGCCCAGAAGCCTTTTATAGCTGCTGGATGACAAATGGTTAATTAAAAAAAAAAAATGACATAGGGTCCCCCTTCCCGGGGAGGGGGACCCCATTTTTTTTTGGATTTTTAAGGGTTAAAAACCCTTAAAAATCCAAAAAAAAAAATGACGTGGGGTCCCCCTTACCCAAAGTAACCAGCCCGGGACCAGCTATGGGGGCTTGTAGGCACAGAGTGGGGGGGCCAGCTTTGGTGGCCCCCCCACCCTGCAGCCTACGAGCCCACATAGCCTATGTGGGCCCGGGCTCTTCTGCCCCCCCCTGGCCTTTGGGGAGGCAGGTAATGGGGGTGCGGGGGTCAATGGCAAGCCACCCGCTAGGGCAGGTGACTTGCCACCCCCCCAGCCTTGTGAACTGGTATAAGGGGTCTCATGGACCCCTTACCAGCTCACAAAGAGTTAATGTGAAAAAAAACCACCACACAATAATAAAAAGTATTTTATTCAAAAAAAAAAAAAATTTTTTTAACTGTACTTACCTTCGATTGCAAGCTCTTGTCCCTCGCCGCTCAGCTGACAGATGCCGGTGATCGGCATCCAGAGAAGGAGAAGGCAGGAGATCAGAGGATCTCCTGTCACCTCCTTCCAGGGCACCGATCACCGGCATCTGACAGCTGAGAAAGCTGAAGCCGGTGATCGGGACCGGGATGACGTCATAAGCCCCGCCCCCAAGGGGGCGGGGCTTAGAGGCAAGATGGCGGCCACCATCGTGAAGAAGAGAGGAGAGAGCCTCCCAGGCTCTCTCCTGAAGATCGGTAAGTCCTGGGGGGGGATCGGAGGCCCCCCAGGTGAAGAGGAGGGACAGCGGGAGCCAGCGCACACACAGGTAAGTGAATGTCATTTTTATTTTTTATTTTTTTTTACAGTTAGCAGCTGCTGCTGCAGAAGCGGGGGGGGGGGCGGCCTATTCCGGGGGCTCTCCTGGAGCCATCCGACCCCCCACGGGGGATCGGATGGCACCAAATTAAAGAGGAGACCCGGCCGGATCCAACAAGGGGTCAGGTGAGTATTTTTGATTTTTATTTTTTAAACTAGAAGCGAGGAAAGTCAAGCACGTAACACCTACGGGCTTGGCACTTAAGGCCCAGCCAAGCCAGCACGTAGGTGTTACGTGCTTGGCAACAAAAGGGTTAAAACATGTGCTAAGCATTGCTGAATGCTCATTCATGTAGGCAGCAGTCCATGTCCTTGTGCACATTACTGGTATCTCGTATATTACGTACATGCGCATTGGGCACAGACGCAGGGCTTATGAAAGTATATGAGGTTCTTTGGACATAGGGTACCCAGTGCCTCTATATGAGGTGCAGTATGGTTTCTCAATCATGATTGATAAACACTTTTAGGGACACAGCTATTCTTGAAAAAATATGGCTTTATTTTTACTGTTGAAAAAGTACAAGCACAGCATTCATCTCCGTATCATTCTTCTTACATGCTGGCTCTCTGGCTTCTTACAACAGGTATCACACTATCTGGATTGGGTCAGGACACTTGTGGATACTAAGGAGGAGTTGCAGCCACTGAGACCAATGTATAACTTGGGGGTGCATGTGAGAATACACAAAATACACAAAGGAGCCACAGCACTCCCAGCTCCACTCACCCACCCTCCCAGCTCCACTCACTCATCCCACCCTCCCAGCTCCACTCACTCATCCCACCCTCCCAGCTCCCCTCACCCATCCCACCCTCCCAGCTCCCCTCACCCACCCTCCCAGCTCCCCTCACCCACCCTCCCAGCTCCCCTCACCCACCCTCCCAGCTCCACTCACCCCACCCACCCTCCCAGCTCCACTCACCCCACCCTCCCAGCTCCACTCACCCCACCCTCCCAGCTCCCCTCACCAACCCCCCAAGCTCCACTCAGCCACCCCACCCTCCCAGCTCGACTCACTCACCCCCCCAATCTGGTCCATATGGACTCTAACCTAACCCTTCCATCGCCAGTGAGTGCCAATTTTTTTTTAACGTTTTCTTTTGAAGCTTCAATCAACAGGGGACCTAGAAACTGCTGCGCATAGGTACAAAATCTACTCATCAATCAAAAGGGGTGTGCAGCACTGCATTGTGCAGCTATTTTTAAGGTTCTCTGCAAAAAGAGGCCAAGAGATTTAGGTTCTGTGGGGCACATACATTTCTGATGGTGGCCCTGGGGAAGATGGGGAAACACAGAGAGCCTGAAATATCTGTGACATGGATGGCAAACAGAACAGCAAAAGAGTAAACTAAAATGCTGCATAACATTTGCTAATTATGCACTTGCAAGGGCACCCAAGGGTCTCTTTCTAAACATTCCCCCACCCCTCGGGCTCTGCAAGTTTTCAAACAACCTGGCATTTCACAAAAGATTAAACTTGAGACCTGAGGCATTCGACAAAAAACTCCTAAAATGCACTATTTGCACACATTGGGTTTTCTCATTAATCTTGGACCCAATGTACCTTAAAATGAATTCCATTCTGTTAGAAAATCCTGGCACACATTCCTCCTAAGCCTTGCATAATCGAAAGCCGGTTTAACTCTCTACACCTTGTGCCATTTAGCAGTTATCTGTAATCTGCAGATTCATAAAGCCAAGAACAAGAAAATATCCGGAAATAAAGATAATGCTGTTTTATTTGTGTAGAAACTGTCAGTGTTGCTGCGTATCCCTATCATCTGTAATTATAGCTCTCAAAACAGAGCTTACCAATGCGAGGTGTAAATAGATCGAATGTACTTTCATTCCAAAAGCATTATGTTATTTATTATCTGCGCTATACCATTTACATTATAACTGCAGAAGCCAATCTAACATTACCAAGCTAGTGAAAGTGCAGGCTGCTGGGCGGCCCTTCTGCTGCTGCTTAACATCCCGGCCCAGAGAAGCTGTACCCACCCCCCCCCCCCCCCCCAGGCATCTCTGATAGGCAAGCCCAAAGAATAGGCAGCCACTACTCACCTCTTCCATGCCCCATGTTATTTTCAACATGCATTTTGGATTATTATTCCCTCCTCATATCTTTTTAGCCCCTTTTCCTATCCTCCTTGCAGATCTGTGTTTAAAGCCTTTTCTAATGTAATTTTCTATGAATTGCCAATGATTGCATATCTGTACTCTTTGCATTTCGAAAAATATAGTGGGACTGTAGAATTTAATGAAGTGGATCAACACCCATTTTACACCAACATTGCCTATGCTTAGGAAGGCCTCTCGATTGCTGAAGCCCTCCCCCCACAGTGCATATGCTACCACCATCCCAGCATTTTCTTACCTGTCTGGTGCTCTCCCGGTGAAATTGGTGGCCGGCAGTCATGTGGGCCGAGTTTCTATATCACCCAAAATTGTAGAAGAGAAAACCAGACTACATAGCTGTTGAATTCCAGTGCTTCTGGGGGAGCACTGGAAATGACATGGTATATGTGTGGGGTGCAATCAGTATTAATCGATAAAAGTATCAATCGACCAACACCAATTTTATGTAAACTGGGTTTTGGTCCACTTAACTCCATTCCTGATAAGAGGAATTTCTGGACCATAAACATACATAACCTAAATATCTGGAGACATAATTTCTAGATTATCTCTGTGAATCAGCCTCAGCTACTATCCCTAATGTACCTGCTGCCTATTACCAGAGCACCAGCTACACGCACGACGAGTGAAAGAGAACCCACGAGGGGTGAAAGAGAACCCACAGTGCTGATGTTACCATCATGACTGTGCAATCTTGCTGCAGATGTTCCTGGGAAGAGTAGAAATGAAAGCCCAACTTCAGCCAATTTTGACTGAATTGCTAAGGGTTAGATCCAGAGAGAGAAGTTCGAAATTAATATCAGGCAGCTTTTTCCTAACCAGAACACTTAGATAAATAATTTTGTCCCCCATAAATGGAAGGAGCATAATCATAGCCATTGTAGCATCATTAGGGATTAGCAATGATATTGAAAGATCATTTTCAATAATGAGAGTGGTGTTAAGGACCTACCCCAGAGAACTTCTGCATCCATGTAGAAAAATATAGTCTTTGTATCTTTAGCCATGTTATATCCTTAACCGAAGGCTCCATTGCAAACAAGGATTATGCCAATGGACTAAGATTGCCACCTGGGCAGTATTTTTTTTGTACTTTCCCGGCCACTGGCCTGGCAGTGCTGGTATTTGTTCTTTTTACTGGTAATCAAGAATGGGAAAAGTATACCCACAATTAAAATTGCCAGTAAAAAAACATGGCCGGTAAAATAAATATAAAAATACCGGCCAGGTGGCAAACTTACAATGGATATATATGTCTGCCACGCCATTATGATAGTAGAGGAGATCCCCAAGTACACAACTTTTGTAAGGAAATATAACAGTTTTTCTAGTTATAAGAATAAAAAACTACCATTTTACCATTTATGGCATGGCTTCTACAAGAAAAGCCATTCTCCCGGGTCTAATGCTTTTTCATTGTGGCAATTAGCCAGAAACCACCATTTTCTCATAAGCCCATGACGTTTTTTCAGCCTAAAGCCCGTTTTATCCAATAAAATAAATTTGCAACTTACAGTGTGGAACTGACCCTAGCAGCCAATGTTTTAGTATTTTTAAGTAACTGTTTAGTTACACTATTGGCCTATAGACATCTTGAGTCATAGGCCTTATACTTGTTGATAAGCATATGACAGCTCCAACAACAGGGGGCAGGGTAACATGTCTATTAGTGAAAGATGTCTGTTATTTGCGAGTTCCAACAATGTATTTTATATCTTTAATTGAGCTTTCTGCCTACCTTCTTCCTTAGTCCAATCTATTCGCTGAAAAGTCTTATTGATAGAAGCTGATAAAATCTTCAAAGGATGTGTAACTATATTCCATGTAGGGCCATTATTCCAGGGTCTTCTATGACTAACAATCCATCATGTACTAGTATACAGCAGCTCATTGTTGTATTTGCTCTTATTCATATGTAGGAACCAGTTTGCCTAGTATGAGAGCTATCACAACTTCAGGAACCCCCATTCTGACTTAGAGGGACATTTTTGAAAGTGTATTTTTTGTGTTGTCCTCTATGTGCTGAGCTGATTTTTTTTTCTCTTACATTAGCAAATGTGTTTTATGGAAGCAGTTTTCACTACCTGCAATCTGTTGTCATTGGCAACGTACACCAAGGCTGTACACCAAGAAGAGACAAGTAAGCTCTGTACATCAAAAACACTGCTGCTGGGCATGTCTAAGGTTAAGTGATCTCCCTCATCTCAGCAGCGGCCATAGCAGCAGTGTTCTGTTTATACAGGGCTCGCTTTTCACTTCTTGTAGATGTTTGCTAAGATAAAATATACTAGATTACATTAGCACCTTGGGGATATGCTTTTGATACACAATTCTATGCATTAAAAGTGGACTTTTCCTTTAAGTACTATACTAATGGCCTGATTTAACCTCCCCCCAATTCCCACTAGTTTAAGCTTAATTATTTTCAGTGGTGGAAATGTGTTTGTGTAGATAGCATGGTGTCACTGGTGTACTCCATATTTCACCATCTTCTAATTATAACATTTACAGAAAAATAGTGAATGGCGCAGGCTAGCATAGAAATATGTGTGGGTTTAAACGTCTAAGAGCATATAAAATGCTCTGGAATATGATGAGGGGGGCAGCAGACACATCCTCAGGGATGCAAGCAGACATTTTAGTAATCTTGATGTTTTTATTTTTAAGAAAGATATTGATAGGATGTATGTTAGGGTACCTTCACTTTTTTTTGAGGAGATACAATGCAATACCACATCAATAGGGCCGCCATCAGGGGGGGAGGGGCATGCCTGGAATCCTGGGGCTCAAGTCCCTCAGCTGTGCAGCGTGTGGTAAGCGCAACAACGATGCATGTGGTGTTCTCTCGGCAGAGCACAGGCAACAGCGCCAGTGGCTGCACGGAGCTCAGGTCTCAGTGTGTGCCACCACCCGCCTCTCCCTTTAGATAAGAGGATGAGACTTTTCCCTCGTATTTACTGGGGGGAAGTGGGGGGTGGCAGGGGAAAGGATGGCCAAACTTAGGGGGGCCGTCAGAGGGGTTTGTCTTAACTTACTTGTACCTGGGGCATCCCGAGTGATGCCGCTCATGTATGTGGCTGGGATTCCATACAGCTTGTCTAGCTGCACATTAATATACATGGCTGGAGAAGCTGATTGGAGAAAGAACCGAGGATGCGCCCCAAGGTAAGAACAGTGGGCTATCTTGGGGTGGTTTCACACAGTGGGGCATCCCAAACAGGGGTGCTCCAGGGGGACAGCCAAAATCCAGGATAATGAAAGTTGCCTAGCTGCATTTGATTGAGTTGCAAGACAGAAAAAGTCCTGATCTACGATGCCCTGCGATGGCTGCTAGGGTATTGTTCCACTTTAAACATTACAGGAACCTAAATACAAAAAATACATTTGTGTATAAAAGGGGGGGGGGGGATCGATCAGACATTGCAGCTGTATAGGGCCACAAATACCTAGTGGTGGCCTTGATACAGGGACACCACTACTGTACTACTTCAAACTTTCGCCTGAACAATTCTAGGAGACCTAGAGGGGTTATTCTGTTGTATTAAAGAGCAAATACCAATATGTCCAGCCATAGCGTTTAAAAGACACTAGGGTCAGGCAATTTCCTATACTAGGACAATAGGGTTGATTCAGAGAGACATAAAAAAACTTTCGTTTTTGTGTCGATCTGTTATTTTATAATTTTCCCGCTTACTCATGTAACAACGTAGGCTTTCGTTTTTGCCTTCTTTACATCGTCTCCTCCCACGAATCATTTACGTTTCCTGTTAGATTCAGATTTGCTTTTTCTATAACTAATCGTCCAGACGAAAATCCTTACGACCTTACGCCTGCACACTACAAACTTAACTCATTAATGTGCTCGCCTACATATTTGGTTCACTCACTTGTGCTACAATGCTTAGCTAAATCACTACGCGCTCTCATTCTTCTTCCATTTCTCACCCCTAAAACTTACCCAAATCACTTCGCGGTCATGTTCTTCTTCCATTTCTCACCCCTAAAACTTACCTAAATCACTTTGCGGTCTAATTCTTCTTCCATTTCTCACCCCTAAAACTGATCTAAATCACTTCGCAGTCTCATTCTTCTTCCATTTCCCACCCCTAAAACTGACCTAAATCACTTCACGGTCTCATCCTTCTTCCATTTCCCACCCCTAAAACTTACCCATATCACTTCGCGGTCTCATTCTTCTTCCATTTCCCACCCCTAAAACTTACCTAAATCACTTTGCGGTCTCATTCTTCTTCCATTTCCCACCCCTAAAACTTACCTAAATCACTTCGCGGTCTCATTCTTCTTCCATTTCCCACCCCTAAAACTTACCTAAATCACTTCGTGGTCTTATTCTTCTTCCATTTCCCCACCCCTAAAACTTATCCAAATCACTTCGCGGTCTCATTCTTCTTCCATTTCCCACCCCTAAAACTTACCCAAATCACTTCGCGATCTCATTCTTCTTCCATTTCCCACCGCTAAAACTTACCTAATCACTTCACGGTCTCATTCTTCTTCCATTTCCCCACCCCTAAAACTTACCCAAATCCCTTCGCAGTCTTATTCTTCTTCCATTTCCCACCCCTATCTGCATTTTCCTATTTTCATTCGTTTTGTGGTAACCAACCATTAATGAATGTATTTCTAAAAGTAATTCACACAGAAACAAGGTTTTTTTTTGGGGGGGGGGGGGGATTAATTGGAACTGGCATTTTTTTGTTGCCATTTTTTTTCAAAACTTTTTTTTTTAAATGTGACAACTTTGACATTTTTTTTCTTTTAAAATGTAAATTTAACATTCTAAAATTTAAAAAATATAATATATAAAAATGTTTTTAAATATATACAATGCAATGGCAGGACCCAGAACAATATTCTTCATCTGTGGTTCCCAACGAGTCGCGCAGCTCCTGCATCTCGGCCATCAACTGAAGGACCCTGGCACTCATTTGTGCCACTCTATCATGTGTGGTCCCTGTATAATGAATACATTATTTGTTGGCAAATACATGTTTAACAGCTGTGGATGGAATGTTTATTAGGTTGCAAGCTAACTCATGAGGCCATATGTCATTATGCTAAAGAATTAATCAAAGGAGGAGGCCATACGCCATTATGCTAAGGAATTAATCAAAGGAAGAGGCCATATGTCATTATGCTAAGGAATTAACCAAAGGAAGAGGCCATATGTCAGTATGCTAAGGAATTAATCAAAGGAAAAGGCCATATGTCATTATGCTAATGCTATTGACTATGGCTTTAGGTATCTTGGTGATCATGTCAATTCCCACATACTCAAAAGAATTACATTACAACTTACTTCGTTGGTGGCCGAGCTCTGCTTCGGGGACCACCCTCCATTCTGGGACCTGTCACTTTGGGGAAGTTGAGGCTGTAGAGACATGTAAAATAGGGTCACTTTTAATGTCTGAGTCAACAGTAAGCAAATGACAATTTGAATTTGTGTGTGACATCACCCACCTTCTCCATGTGCCTCCTGGGCCTGATCTGCTGCAGTCTCTGCTCCAGATCGTTCACCCGCTACATAATCATCTAGAAAAAGAGATTAAGGGAATCAGCTTTGCTTTTAATAGCATGTGTGTGCGGTTACATTAAGAGGCACATACCAACCAGAGGCTAATGGCTCCGTCGCTTGGTACAACTTCCTGCCCACAACGTGACGCCCCTCCTCTGTGGATAGGTCCAGGGGTTGGTTGGAGGCCGCTACAGAGGAGGGGTAGGAACGTCACCCTGGAGATCCACCACCTTCACTTTCTAGAAAGACGATCAGCCAGCACTCCAAAAGATATTGTATTCAAATCCAACAGGTCAATATCACAGCAAAGACCAAAAAGATCCAACAAAATCCAACGTTTCGGGGCGTCTAGCGCCCCTTCATCAGGGAACAAAAACAAGCAAGCAGAGATTCCCCTCCACTGAGGATTAAATGTCCTCAGAGAGCCCGGGATTACCACCTGATGTCAGTGGGTGTGTCCCACGTGACATCAGAGCTGATGCAGCCAATCAGAACAACACCAGCCAAACAAATGCAATTACAAACCATATACATAATACAATCATGTGAAACAAGTAAAATAAGTAAAATAAACACAGCAGAGACCTGATGCGGTCGCTCAACAGGGGCTAAGGTGGGTAGGTCGTACCCCGCAGCACCACGTGCCAGCAGAGCAGCAAGCCGCTGCAATTGGAAGGCGGCGCTGCCAGGGCTGCTCCTAGTAGGCCAGGAGCTGCCAGTCCCGCATCTGGTGTATAAACACCAGCGCCGGTTGCTGTCAGCGCGCCGGCGCATGCGGGGAACGTCGGCAAACCAAGCGCTACTGGGGGAACCTCTCCACCTCAGACCTCCCGGCAACCCATTCAATTCAGGTTGCGCACGAAAAATAAACAATACCAGTAGGAGGATAGGTCTACCCACAGTGCACAAGTCATGCTGTCACCACACCGCCACACCTGCGCCATGGCAGGCTCCCCACCGGCCGCCCACATCTGGCACGGGGTGGCCGGTGGCGGGCCCACATCCGAACTAGCGCATAAGTCATGCTGTCACCACACCGCCACACCTGCGCCATGGCAGGCTCCCCACCGGCCGCCCACATCTGGCACGGGGTGGCCGGTGGCGGGCCCACATCCGAACTAGCGCATAAGTCATGCTGTCACCACACCGCCACACCTGCGCCATGGCAGGCTCCCCACCGGCCGCCCACATCTGGCACGGGGTGGCCGGTGGCGGTGTGGTGACAGCATGACTTGTGCACTGTGGGTAGACCTATCCTCCTACTGGTATTGTTTATTTTTCGTGCGCAACCTGAATTGAATGGGTTGCCGGGAGGTCTGAGGTGGAGAGGTTCCCCCAGTAGCGCTTGGTTTGCCGACGTTCCCCGCATGCGCCGGCGCGCTGACAGCAACCGGCGCTGGTGTTTATACACCAGATGCGGGACTGGCAGCTCCTGGCCTACTAGGAGCAGCCCTGGCAGCGCCGCCTTCCAATTGCAGCGGCTTGCTGCTCTGCTTGCACGTGGTGCTGCGGGGTACGACCTACCCACCTTAGCCCCTGTTGAGCGACCGCATCAGGTCTCTGCTGTGTTTATTTTACTTATTTTACTTGTTTCACATGATTGTATTATGTATATGGTTTGTAATTGCATTTGTTTGGCTGGTGTTGTTCTGATTGGCTGCATCAGCTCTGATGTCACGTGGGACACACCCACTGACATCAGGTGGTAATCCCGGGCTCTCTGAGGACATTTAATCCTCAGTGGAGGGGAATCTCTGCTTGCTTGTTTTTGTTCCCTGATGAAGGGGCGCTAGACGCCCCGAAACGTTGGATTTTGTTGGATCTTTTTGGTCTTTGCTGTGATATTGACCTGTTGGATTTGAATACAATATCTTTTGGAGTGCTGGCTGATCGTCTTTCTTGTGTGTTTGCGGCGCCACCGCCGGCCACAGCACCCACTACAACGCTAGGTAAGAGTGCTTCTGTGCAATCTGACATTGTCACCTTCACTTTCTGCTGCAGATTCATGCAGCACTGGCCGGCCTGTGCGCCTCCGGGTCCGTCGGATTCGGTACTCCATTTCCAACACTAGAAAAGAAAAGCATTTATAAAGAAAGGCCTACCTTCTGTATTAGTTACATATAGCATGCAATCGTTATGTACTTACTTGGGAAAAGGAGCCCGAAAAATCGCCACTCCCGGGGCATGTGGAGTCGCTTCAGGTCCGACCAATGCTGCATGATCTGTGTATGGGTGAAGGTGGTGTCCGTCTCCTGCTGGATCCTGGAAACGATCTCCAGGGCGACGTTCCTCTTCTCAAACGTGTTGGGCAGGTAGTCGTACCTGCGCTGAAGCATCGTCTAAAACACACAAAATAAACATAGTTGTTAGATCAAACTGCATACAAATATCTGTCACAATTAGATCAGTTGACTAAATGACATTCACAGACACATTTCTAGCCTCAAACTATCCTTCTGCTTGGCATGGAGTTTAAATAACTTTTTAAAACAACTGTTTCTCCCTGCGCTTCCTTAAGGCCTAGGCATGCATTTAGATGGCAAATCAACGTCCGTACAATACACTTACAAGCATAATCAGCTCTTATTGGCGGGTGAAGATCATGGGCGCCATCTTGTTTCTTGTCCGCCACAGATTAGTAATGCCCCAGCGGTTTCTGGGTTCCGCACGGCCGGACGAACGGCCGGACGAACGGCCGGACGCTTGCATACGCGAACCCATATGCGTCACACCCAGTCATTAGGATTTAAAGGGCCATGGACACACAGCTCATTTTCTTTGAGATTGTCATCATGGCACCAAAAAAACAGAGCACTAAGGCCACACCAGCAAAGGAGGCCACCAGCAAAAGGCCACAGCGGCATGAGGACACTTCTTCCTCCCGTCCGACCACTCGGTCACACCAAGCTACTAGCAAGGTGCGGGAAACGCGCAGCAAAAGTGGCCACCACAAGGCGACATTGGCCACAAATCCCGGAACATCCAAAACAGCAACCAAAAGCAAGGAAGGGACCTCAAGGAAGAAGGCATCCACATCCAAACAGCAAGGTACGACAACGTCCAAGGCCACCAAGAAGCAGAGGGCCCAAAGCCCCAGCCCACCAAGAACACCCTCTCTTCCCCGCGCAAGCATATCCCATGATAAACGGCGCTCCAGTTCCAAGGCCACCAAGAAGCAGAGGGCCCGAAACCCCAGCCCACCAAGAAACCCTCTCCTCCTCCCCGCGCAAGCACATCCCATGATAAACGGAGCACCAGTGGCAAGGCCAGTAAGAGCCAGCATGCCCGAAGCCCCAGCCCCACAAGCACACCCTCTCCTCCTCCCAGCGCAAGCACATCCCATGATAATCGACGCTCCAGTGGCAAGGCCAGTAAGAGCCAACATGCCTGAAGCCCCAGCCCAGCCAGCACTGCCTCTCCTGCTCCACGTGCCAGTACATCACATGGCCAAAGTAGCACCACTTCAAAGGCCACAAAGAGGCGCAAGGCCCGAAGCCCCACCCCCCCAAGCACACCCTCTCCTCGGCCACATTTGCCACTGGCACAGGTGGCAACCACTGATACATATGCCACATCCACGCCTGGAAGTTTGGTGGCCACCCAGGCAAGGACCCCCAGTCCGACTGCAAGTCCAGTCCAGTCATTTTCAAGCCACGTGTCACCCAATTCATCACCACAGAGCCAGGCCAGAATGTCCCCCGAATTGCCCACAAACATAGATGAGCCAGAAGAGCAAGCATTAGGCCGAACATTGTGGCGAGGCCAGTTGAGTGGCAGGTTTGGTGAGGCCCAAACTCTCGCATTGGCAAGTGACCTCACACTCCATTATGACGAGCTATATGGGACATTCAAAATCTACAAGCAAAATGAGAAAGACAAAAATCTTGGAGGAGCTCACCGGACAGGTCAATGCAGCAGGAGCTTAAAGATGTGGAGCAGATACAGCGCAAAATATCTGACCTGAAGTATGCAGCACGGAAGAAACAGAATAAACGGCGCAATCACAGGTACATATTTGAGTTGTGCATTTTTCTGCTTGTTGTATTGACCACAATGCCCTAAATTTGTCTACCTCTATTTTTCAGCTTACAAACTGGCGGAGGCTTCCCCACCAAATTACAGTATACACGAGCTGAGGAGATGGTGCTGGCATTAATACACCCCGTCGCATTAGAGGGCCTCTGTGGCAGACGGGACATGGACATCCATATCATTCCTGCAGGTTAGTAATGTTTGTTGGAATGTGAACTATTGTAAACGTGCGAAATGAGGCTCACAGGCAGATATGAACACATGCCCCTAGGGAGTGGCTTTGAGGGTAGGTTACTGTTTTAGCTGGGTGTTTAATGTCTGCGGAATGGTCATTTTCAAGGTTTGCAGCCCATACACGACCTTGGACAGTATTTATGGTCACTATTAAACTCTTTATCTTAGCAAAGCACTGCCTGTTATGTGAATCTAGTCAATCATAGACAACACTTCCTTCTTTGTCTTTATACCACTTGGGTTGTAGCTGTGCTTTGGTCTTAAAAGCTTGATCTGGGGTCAGGGAAAGGTCTACATAGGAAGAATGGCCACCAGCATACTCTGAAGACAAATGCTATTTGCAAGCTGTGGGCCCCTAATGGCCCTTTTGGGATGTGTTAAGCCTCATGACATGCAGTACATGCATGTTTGTCCTATTTAAGGTGACCAATGTGTATGTACAGTGTGAGGCATACATATAAGACATTCATAGTGAAGGTCACCTTGTCCCACTGTGGGAGTTGGCATTCCTGCTTGCCCACGTGTTTTAGAAAGCATATGTAGTAATCCAGATTATTAATGGATTTTTGTGTGTTTACGTGCCTTTTACTTTTAAACCCAGCCCAGCATCAAGCCTCTGCAAGTGTGGAAGACTCCTCCAGTTTGACCACGCCGTCTACTTCTGTGCTGCCTAGGACCCAGGAACAGATATATAGGGTAAGTGGACTTTGATGAAACTGCTGATGCATGTGAATGCACATGACTAATTTGCATAACAAATATATTTAGGGCCCAAACTGAACCTTTTTTTTCACATGTCCCAACAGACCCACACACTGATGGATGAAATCCAGGAGATGGAGGAGGAGGAGGACGCCAGCTTGATGGGACCTTCAGAACTGACCCCCTGGAACCTAATCTGCCACTGTCCCAGCATGCTACTGCACTAAATCCTCTGCAGCAGAGGGAAGCTGGACGCATGCTGCCAGCCCATCGTGGGCAGCAGGCTGAGACTGAGCCTACAGTCCTCAGTGGTAGCTCTGCTGCATAGGTTTTGCTGAGCACATCAGGGACTCTTGCTCGCCCTAGAGGTCCAGCATCTGCAGTCACTCAAGCCCGGACATAGACATAGACATAGACATAGACATAGTCATCAACGTCGACCAGTTTCCCAGGGGAGGCGAGTGCCGATCCTGGAGTCAGCGTAGCACCATGACAGCCGTTACTTTTGGCAGGTGACTCAAAGAACCACAATTAGAGACATTCAATAATACATTCACCACCATGCTGACTGAATTTAGGACGAGCTACAGCCAGATGGCGACCTTGAATAGTAACTTCACTGCTATGCTCGAGGAAGTTAGAACAAGCAATAGACACATGTTGGAACAGTGGCAGATTATGAATGGCACACATGGCCAGGTGTTGGGCCACCTCCAAGGCCCACCACTAGGGTTTTATGCCCAACATCCATATTAACACCTATTTGACCTGTATCTGCTCCACATCTTTCCTCTACATCCCCACTGTATTGACCTGTCCGGTGAGCACTACCAAGATTGCCTTTTTTCTGGCTTAGCTTGTTTGATTTGGAATGTCGCCCATATAGCTCATTAGAGTGCTGACATACCCCACTAGCCAATGCCTGAGCTAAAGCCTCACTGAAGCTGCTGCTCACGCTGGCACGCTGCAGGCTTGGGCCTAATGAAATTGGGGCTGCTTCATCCTGTTTGTTGGCAAGGTTGGGGGACATTCTTGGCTGGGAAACTACTACATTTGACCATGGCAAAGATTGGACTGGACTGGCATTAGGACTGGGGCTTATTGTCTGGGTGGCCCACTAACTTACAGGCGTGGATGTGGCATAGGTATAGCTGCTTTCTACCTTTGACTGTGGCAAATGTGGCCAAGCAGGAGAGGGTGTGTATGTGGCCATATGTATTCCTGGCCAAATCTTGCCCTGCAAATGGTTGCTCCCTATGTATGTTTATGTTATTGGGCGGTGTAAATTCGGCCTGGAGTGCGTTACTTTACAACTCCTGGATGTGGCCAATTGCTAGGTGCCATGAGTCTGCACCAATTTATATTTATGTTGTACTATGTATGTGCATGAAGTCTGCGAGTGCCCTTCAACTAAAAATTGACATATTTATCTCAAATATATTGAATGTGACTTTAGCTGTTGTTGACAAAGTTGATGCATTAATGTTTGGGTTATTTAGAGATTACTGAAGGTTTTTAAAAACAAACATGGGAAAATAAAATGCATGAGGCTCAGATCATGTGTCAATGTTTTAGTAATTAATGCATTATTATTTTTAGGATCAAATTAAAAAAGCCTTCACAAAGGCAAATCAAAGTCAGAATAACAACTTAAATTCAGCAAACAAACAAAGGCAAAAAAAATTATGCAAAATAGGCGGTGATCAAGTTGGCCCGCACGGCTTGGCCAGAGGCACTAGGTGTGCCAGGGTAGCGCTCAGCTGGCTCCTGGCTGGGTGGAGAGGGGGGCAGATCCACATACCATGGGACACGCTGCATGATGGCAAAGTTATGGAGGACACAGCAGGCGAGTATTATGTCTATGACCTTGTTGGGGTCATACTGGAGTGCCCCCCCGGTATGGTCCAAACACCGGAAGCGTGTTTTTAAAAGGCCAAAGGCCCTCTCCACAACGGCCTGGGTCTTGCGGTGCACCTGATTGTAGGCCTCCTGGGCCACATTCTGTGGCCGAAGGACAGGCGTCATTAGCCAGGGAAGTAGCGGATAGCCGGAATCTCCTGAAAGAATAAGAAAATACTTACATAAATTACACATTCTAAACCAAAATTTTTTTACTAACGGTCATTAACCCTGACTAAGAGCCTATCTTATATGTTACCCACACCCTGTACATACAGATTGCTTACCTAAAAAAACATCCTACCAGCATCTATTGCATGTTATGAGCCTTTATACATCAAAGATGGCGGTTCAGGGCAAATCAGGCCGCCTGCAAACAGGAAGTGGCTTATGACTGTTCTGCTCTGCATTCGGGGATGTCCGACATTTTCCAGACCCCAGCTCTGCTCTGTCTGAGCAAAGTATAGCTGTAACCCGCCCCCTGCTCTTTATCCCGCTCTCCTCTCCTCAGTAAGTGTCATGCATCTGAGCAAAGATGGCGCAGACCCTATCCTAAAGTCAAGAACAGAATTGCAGCCCAGTGGGGGAAAGTATAATAAGTAAGTTACTAGAAACTAGAAATATATTATTTGTAAATGCTGGGGAATCAGTTTTTAAAGGTTTGTGCTTTGCTAAAGATCATGGATAAGGTCCGGTTTAACATGTCATCAAGGGGTCAAAACAGTCATAGGTTAAGACATGGGTCATCAACTATATTCATAGGCATACAGTGAAAAGGGAATGACGTAATTTGCGGAAACTTACCAAGGAGCCATCCACCTGATAATTCTCCAGACTAAAACCGACGGTATAATCCTGATCTCCACAAGATGTACATGTCATGGGATGGGCCTGGATACCCGGCGAGGACACTAAGGAACCGCATGTCTGGGGCCACCACTGCTTGGACATTCAGTGAGTGGCCCATTTTGCGGTTCCTGGCAAAAAAAATATATATATATATTAGCAAGGCAAGGTAAACTACTCAAACACTAACTCCTAACACCCTCCAAAAAACATGTTTGACAATCCAAATAACACTAAGTACATAAGTAGTTTTAAAGCCAAAAAGTATATGTATGTTGGAGAAAATAAAGATTAACATTCGGTCCACATTAAAATGTTTGGCTAAGGCCTACATTTTTAAAGCCAAAAAGTATATGTATGTTGGAGGAAATAAAGATTAACATTCTATCCACATTAAAATGTTTGGCTAAGGCCTACATTAAAAACATGGCTGAAGGTATACACGGTCAAATGGGGCACAGGGACACTTGAGAAGGAGGGATTAAGCTAGACACGGTAAAATGGTGCACAGTGACAATTTACAAAGAGGTATTAAGCTAGACACAGTCAAATGGGGCACAGGGACATTTTACAAGGAGGGATTAAGCTAGACACGGTCAAATGGGGCACAGGGATACTTGAGAAGGAGGGATTAAGGTAGACACGGCCAAATGGGGCACAGGGACACTTGAGAAGGGGGGATTAAGCTAGACACGGTAAAATGGTGCACAGGGACAATTTACAAAGAGGTATTAAGCTAGACACAGTCAAATGGGGCACAGGGACATTTTACAAAGAGGGATTAAGCTAGACACAGTCAAATGGGGCACAGGGACACTTGAGAAGGAGGGATTAAGCTAGACACAGTCAAATGGGGCACAGGGACACTTGAGAAGGAGGGATTAAGCTAGACAAGGTGAAATGGGGCACAGGGACACTTGAGAAGGAGGGATTAAGCTAGACACGGTCAAATGGAGCACAGGGACAATTTACAAGGAGGGATTAAGCTAGACATGGTCAAATGGGGCACAGGGTCACTTGAGAAGGAGGGATTAAGCTAGACACGGTCAAATGGTGCACAGGGACAATTGACAAGGAGGGATTTATCGATATTTACTATACAGTTTGTATAAAATAGATAACAAAATCACATAAATGAACTTACCTATTGATGTACTCGTCGGCTGCTGGAGGGACCAATGCAATGTGGGTGCAATCGATCGCACCCATGATGTTGGGCATGTCGGCGATATTAAAAAAAACCCAACTTAAGCACTTTCCAGGCTACCATGTTGTCCGGAAAAGAAATATATTTTGGACTAATGGTAGCCATGCCATCCAAAAACAGCGTAGGCTGGGACATCCCCACGGAGAGGGCACCCAGCCTCTGGAACAAGCAGTTCACTAAAAATTGCAGGCAGCCAAGCATCTTGGTCATACCTGAAATTGCTTGCCCCTTCCTTGTGGTGCGGGCTAACCATGGCCGCAGCTCGCTATACAATTTATGAAGAGAAGCGCGGCTAAGTCGGGTCAGCTCGAACAACTCAACATCATGCATGCGATCAATATGCATGCGTCGCCGGTGCAATCTGGCCTCAGCCCTGCTAATACATGCAATGCCTTGGAGCTGAAGGCGCTCATACTGCTCCACAAAGCCGCAAAACATGGTCAACAGCAAGCTTGCCGACTGCAAAATGGTCCCGTAAGTGGATCGCAAAGGAAACCGTTTTATAGGGCGGTGGTTCCTCGGCAATCAGCTCTCTGAATAAGACGTAAGCCCATCCCAATAACGTACGCAAATTATCTGATTTCGATCGGTCCATAGAAAGCGCATATACGCATTAGCGGAAACGAATGTACAAATGGAAAACCAAAAAAAATGACAAACACACACAAAAACATACACAGCTACGAAAATCCAGACGAATGTGTCTCTGAATCGAGGCTAATGTGATTTGGTATATCTCAAAATGTAAAACCTCCTAGAGGCCCTTTAAAAGCATATCCTTCCTTGCATGAACTTTCCTACTGGCAGAAGTGAATGTGTGCTGGCTCAATCACACAGGGCAGAAGCAGTGGTGGTGCATTGGGGTGCATGGCTAAGCAGAGAGCAGCTAAGTTTAGCCATGCCCCCTGTGGCATCCCTACACCCTGTGAGCACAGGAGGACATTCATGTCACCTGGGTGAGGTGAGCACACAGAGCAAGGTTGTCAGAAGGGGCTGTGCATGCACCATGGGATCCCAGGATATGGCAATACTGGGGAATTTACACTGTGAGGCATGCAAATTGGGATGTCTTGGGGGGGGACCTTTTGATCCCACTGTGTATCAAGGATTTTATAATAATGTCCACAATCGTCTGAAGAAGTCAGAAAATGAGAAACAGGAATTTGGACCAAATTACACTTTTTGTGACAAACTGACTAGAATAACACTTTGGCATTGATTTGAAACTTGAAGTAAAGAGTATACTTGAGGAGAAAAAATTATATATTTCCTATATTTTTTTTTTATTTTAAATGTAATACAAATAGGATATAGGCGCTGTGGGCACCATGTCCAAGAGCCAATCATTTGCATTAGATAAACAATAAAGATTTTGGGGTCAGAACGCAGCGTGACCAGAGAGAACCATACATACGTAAGCATGTTATTGCATAAGTATCCATGACCACATCTTGCTTTTCTTTACCCCATTTACTCCTTATCAAGGATTACCTTTAGCTAAATCATTTAGGTGTAGTCAGTGGAGACGGGATGAAGGTAGAGAATAGAAAAGAGGGAGGAAAAGATAATAAAAGGCTAAGGGGGAAGGGAGGATTATCGGGACGGGTGTGGGGGGCTCCCTTCCACACTCCTCCACCCCCTGGTGCCTGGAGGTGCCCCAGAGTTCCTATTAGGACACTAGGTCACTACCCAGACTTGGAAAGGCATAGTCAATCCAAGACTGCCAGAATTCATAACATTCATAAATGTTTAATTTGTATCATTTAGAATGCTTGTCAGTTTTTCATTTATGAAAGCCCTATTCATTCTATCTCCTACCTCCTGGAAATGGACTCTTCTTTTTCCAAGCTTTGGCAATCGATTGCTTCACTGCCAGCAGCATGAATATCATTAATTTATGCTGGCTTTTAGTCAGGCAGTCGGGTTCCACTTACCCGTTCCCCGGTCCAGCGGCGTTCCCGCGGTGCGGCCTCCCGCCCAGCGGCCGCGGCGAGCGGCGGCTTCTGTTCCTGCTGGCGTGCGCGCGCCTCCACCTCCAGCCAGCGGCCCCGGCTTCCTCACACGTGCTCGCACGCGCGCTCCTTTTATGTCCTCCGGCGGCCACGCTGGGAGACTTAATTAAAGGGCCAGGTGGGGTGGGGGGAGTGCTCTGCTGCACAGGGCCAATGAGCCCTTGACTTTGGGGCTGACTTTGGCGTTGTATATGGGCCAATGAGTCCAAGGTAGGGAGGTTGTGCCTTCATCCCTCGTCCTGGCCAATCCCTAACCAGTTCCCATGTGCACCAATCACACACCCATTCCCCCCATCCCCAATCTTGTCTGTGCCTATATCAGGTTCGCTCCGTCAGTCACCCAGTGCCTGTGATAGCGCCTTGTACCTAGTATTGACCTCCGTGTATTTGTTATTGATCCCGTTGCCGACCACCGCCTGAACCGACCAGTCTTGATCTGAAACCCCCGTTGCCAACCACCGCCTGAACCGACCGTTCTTGATCTGAAACCCCCGTTGCCGACCACCGCCTGAACCGACCATTCTTGATCTGAACTCCTGTTGCCGACCTCTGCTTAGAAACTTGACCACGAATTGCCTAATCCTTCGGTACTGCCACGATCTCTGTCTTTCCGTTGTCGACCTCTGGCCTGTCTCTGGACTTCCGCTTCTAACACTCTTACCAATTGGTTCTCCAGATCTCCTATTAATAAGCTCTCATCCTTTGAGCCATTGAAGTCCTGGGGGCAACCGATCCCGGGCAGGCGTATTCTGCGTCCCGGCAAGCGGGGGCTCCTACAGGTGAAGCTGGCTGCGGAGATTGGGGGTTGAGGGCTTATCTGGAGGGCTGGAGTTACCCCGAGCGTGACATCGGGTTTAACATAGAGAAGGGCAACCCAGGGATCTGTCTGGAAAAGACCATGCACTCTGGACCAGAAATCATGTATCTTTGGACATGACCACCATATGTGAAGAGTGGAGCCTTCTTCTGGGCAGCCCCAAAAGCAACTGCTAGGGTATCTCAGGACAGAATTGAACATTAATAGAGCATTTCAGAGTGACTACTCAAATTTCTAGTACTTCCAAGGTCCACCTCCCAGCTCCTGACATAGTTGTGATTCTGTGGCAATAGTGAGATATTATATCATATTTTAATCTGTAAACCGTTCAGTAAATGGTAAACCTTGTATCCATTCGACTCCCATCAGCCACACTCCCGGGGACTCAGTATCTGGGGGGAAGAGTGAGTTGGATGATATTCATAAGTGGTAGGTGTGGAGAAGCTAGGGCTCCTGAATATCTGACAAGAGTCCCAGAATTCCAGCGTGTGTCTAATTATTATGAAGTTAATGGGGGTCTCGAGTGGAGAGTCTGTCTGGGAGAACTGGAGATACTTCAGGGACCACCAGTGAAACCCACAACGGAATGGTAAGTGAAGCAGCACCAGCTGGGCTAACTGTGCAGCCTGGTAATATTTAGTTAGGTCTGGAACACCCAAGCCCCGTCCCTTCTAGAGTGAAGCAAGGTTGAGCGAGCTACCCTGGATTTGGTGATGCACCATATGAAGCAGAACAGTGCAATTTGTAGGCCTCTGAGGTGATTGATCGGTTAGGATGCTGAAATAGTAGATTAGCCTCGAGAGCCATTACTTTTTATAGAATTTATCAGCCTGCTCCAAGAGATCTTGTGATTATCCCAGGACTCTAAAAGGCCTTTCAAGGATCTAAAAAGCGGGATATAATTCTCGGCGAATAATGATTCATATGTAACTTCAATCCAATGGTATTGAAAAGCCTTAGGGGCTCATTGGAAGGGGAAGTTTGATTTTATAAGGGTCAATTCTGTGTCAACAAGGTTTATGTTGAGGGCCACAGACTCACTGTTGACCTCCAGCCCCAAAATTTCGCCAAATCGCTTCCATGTATGAAACACGGTATGGACTCCAAAGACAAGAAGTATGTCGTCCACAAACAAATTAATTTTGTGTTGCACTCCTGCCAGTTACAAACCTTTGATATTGTGCTTGTGTCTAATAAACATGGACAGTGGCTCTAGCACCAAACAGTATTGGGGACAGTGGGCACTTTTGGCGGATGCTTCGTGAGAGAAGTGCTCTTTTTATACCTGTTACTAAATTGGACCAGTGCTGCAAATGTGATCAACCACTACTGAACTAAAAATATTATTTATAGAATTTTCAATTAATGAGATAGAAAAGAAAAAAAACTAATACAAAAGTTACTGTGAAAATATAGCCAGACACTTTGGTACAATGTTAATTAGTCAATGTACAGCTTGTACAACAGTTTAAATTTGGGGTGCCCTCAAAATAACTTAATACACAGCCATTCATATCTAAACCCCCTGGCAACAAAAGTGAGTACTCCCCTAAGTAAAATGGTCAGATTGTGCCTAAAGTGTCAGTATTGTGCGTGGCCACAATTATTTTCTAGCACTGCCCTAAACCAGACCAATACCCTCAGAAGAAACAGTGCTCATATGCATCCCTCCCCAGGGCAATTTAGACATTGCTGCACATAAATATTCATTTACCTTTTTCTAACTCCTGCTGAGATAAATTCCATCCAAAATGATGACCCATGGAGCTGCAGGCTGCAAAAAGAAAGTGCTGCTGGATTTTCTGCTATTGTGCATTGTGTATTGTAGGTTATGTCAGTTGTATCCAGGCATTAGCATGGCTGGAATGCTGGGTAAGGCTGCTACAATGATTCACAAGAGGGATATGCACAGCTCTAAAATGATCTAAAATGCTGGTTCTCACACACTGGGAGTCAAGTAAACCTATGAGTCAAGAAATAGGGTCCCAAGCAAACCCAGAACGACTCCTAGCAATGATGTTGTGCATAACACATGCACCAGGATAAAAAATTGACTATTTTAAATGATCAAATTCATACATAGACTAAAACCCGTGGAGGCTGATTCACTACTAATGCCAGGTTTTGCCAGATGAGCCTCTGTACAGAGACGCTTAGAGCGACCGCTAGTAGACGCTGTAAGCGGGTATCGGGCGCTGTAACAGAGCACCTCAGTCCCTCTAGTAACCTGGCCGGCATTGATGAATGTGATGTGCGTTGGGTGCTGTAACAACAGTATAGCGCTGAAGCGAGCGAGAGGCAGCTCAGTACGGCACTCCACACCATATTTAACAAAACACACAGAGCGCTGGTGCTCTAAAGCTGGGCGCTGTAGCATAGAGCGCCAGACGATGTGAAAGCGAAATTTAAATTGCCATTCTGTTAATACACAACTAATGAAAGCACATTGAAATGTATGGGAGAGCGCTACAGAGCGACAGGTACTAAATGGCGCTCTGGAACCTAGAGCGCCAACGCTATACGCTGAGCCGCCTGGATTAATACATGTGACACTACATGGAGCTGTTAGAGCCACTCACCAGATTCGCTTTGCTTATGTGGTTATGTGTACAGCACCCGGCGTTCACCAGCCGCTGCCTGCCGCTATGAGGCACTCCCAGCCACTATCTGTTCTTAAATAACCCCCTTAATGAAACATCATTAAGTGTTTTTGTTAACCACCTCTTACCACACAAGGGGGGGTTATGTGAGACACAGAACAGATTCAGACAGTACTCTTTTCTTCCCCAATACATTAAAAAGGTGAGCACCATTTGTTTTTAAAGGCATCGCACCAGGCATTGGAGGTGGTACTGTGCTCCACAGTAGAGTGCAGCATACAAGGGCATTATTCAGCAGCACCTCATATGAGGACATGCTGCCAGTGTCAGAAGCCTTGTAGTGACCGGGCCAGTTAGAAGGGGTGCCACCTTGCCACCACTGTTTGGTTCCTGTCAGAGGTCCACATAAAAAGGCTTGGAGGGCCTCATCTGGCCCCTGGGCCTTTCATTTGACACATGTGGCAATAGGTAATCTTTATGTAGAGCAAAATTTTTTTTTCAGATCCCCAGAAAGCTCTTTGCCATGAGGTGCCATGCTGTACTTCCATTGACCAGTATGAGAGAGTGTAAAGGCGAAAACACTGAATAACACACCTGCCCTCAATTCACAGCTTAGTCACATGACACCAGGGAGGAAAATGGCTAATTAGGCACAACTTTTCCTTTTTTCACTTAACTCATTGCCAGGGGTTTAGACATTAATGGCTGTGTGTTGAGTGATTTTGAGTACATGCCAAATTTACATTGTTATACAGGTTGTACACTGACTTTACATTGTACCAAAGTGCCATATCCTCAGTGTTGTCCCATAAAAAGTTATAACAAAATATTTACAAAAATATGCCTTCTGCCGTCAAGCTTCTTTGTTTCTAAAAATGTGAGGTGAGATAATGTAGCCTAACCCTACAATACAAGCATTCTTTTCTATATTTAGCTCTGTCCCTGCTTCCTTTCTATGGATTTTATTACGATACCCCTGATAATTGATCGGAATCTTTATGTGGCTGTGTAACTTCTTACATGCCTCCTTCTGACAGATGAATGCTCAATTTCATTCTCGATTGACAGGAAGGAAGAACCAACAAATGCAGCACAGCTGTGACGCAGAGCAATGTTGATCTATTGAGGACATTGAACGAATGGAGAATACAGAAATAGCTCCCTGCCTATTATCCAGATATCCCTCAAGCCAACAGGGAAATACATGAATTATATAAATAAAATAAACAAAACCTTTCCTGTAGGCATTGCATAGAGCAAAAATATTCCAAAAAAGGAGGCTTGCTTCAAGCCCAATGCAGCGCCGGTTCATACATAGTATTTGCACAGCATTTATAAAAAGTACTGCATGCATCATTTTGGGCATGGTGATTAGCAATGCAAACCTTTTGTTAGCACTTTGTTTTGCCATATTATACCACTTACCTGCTTCTGAGATCTTGATACAATATACCTTAAAGTGGACCAACACCCAGGATTTTGATCGGGGTGCCCCGCTGTGTGAAACCCCCCCTAACCCCCCGAAAAACTCACCTCTCCCCGCTCCCAGCGCCGACGTACAAGAGAAGATCTGGAACGTCTAAGATCTGGAACGTCACTTTTGACGTGCGCGCCCCCGCGCCGGCCATTCGCAGACGGCCGGCGCGGAGGCGTGCACGCCTACAGGGGCGCGAGGGAGGCGGCGGCGGCCGGCCGCCGCCGAAGATAAGGTAGGTGAGTTGGGGTGTTTGGGGGGGGTTTCACCCCGCGGGACATCCTGATCTCGGATGTCCCGCGGGGTGGGGGGTGATCGGCCCGGGTGGTCCACTTTAAAGTAGAACAAAGCTCTGGTTTTGATCCTTGGTTCCAGGATATCTCGATTTGGGATGAACCCCCCGAATCTCCCATAAAAACATACCTTAACCCCGGACACACAGCACATGCGTGGGCTCTTGTCAAAGACACAGAGCTCGGTGATAGGAGGTGGGAGTGGCCGCATCCCCAGTTTCCCTTTAGACAGGGTAGCGCTCCAATCCCCAGCCTATTGGAATGGCTGGACGTGGGATCGCCCCTCAGCCCAGAGATGCTGGGGACCTGGACAGCTTTGTTTACATCAGCGTGGGAGCCAGTTCAATAGTGGGGGGATTCAAAGAAATGGGGCATTCCGGTTTGGAACGTTCCCTAGAACGCCCCTAGACTCCAGGGCCAGACATCAAAGGTTTTGTTCCGCATTAAGCCATTGTTCTCTAACACTCTCCTCAAAAGCCCGCCAACAGGTCATGTTTTGCAGATCTGCTCCCAGATGGACAGGTGAAGTAATCAATTCTTGGAAGACTATAGAGCTGCCTGCATGGAGATCCACAAAACCTGACCTGGTGTTGGGCCCTTGAGGAGAGTGTTTGGGAACATTGCCTTAAATCATGTTATAATTTTACTCTAAAGAAGTGACAGGGCTTTGTCCTACATTTCACCCCTGTTGTCTTGGACCTGTGTATGTTCAGAAATGATTTGACAGAGACCATGGCCTAACATTTTCCTTATAGGCAAATTATGATACTCCACAATTATTAATCAGATGTGACTGAATGATTAGTCAGCGTGATTCAGTACCAGGTGCAAAAAGTGCATTTCTATTTTCTGGAGGAAAAAGTGCCATTCGCTTTCATTATCTGCGCTTCTATTTTGTTTTTTTTTTTCTAATATGCATGTTTTATTACAAATTGTTGCCAAAGGAAGGGGGCAGTGAAGAAAAATCCTCACCTGCCTCCCAAAAAGGAGCACCATATGTTCAATTATAAGGATGGAATTGAAACTTTATTTAGCAAAATCAATCCAACAAACCATTAAAATCAACATATTGGGACCACCACACAGTATAATTGTGTACCTTCAAGGGAATTTTTGGATTAAGGGATACTGTTTTGTGCCGGCACAAAATAGTGGTCTAGTGGCCCATTCCGATCATTTTGTAAGGGAGCCCCCGTCCAGGTATTTATTTATGTATTATACATGTAATTACAGTATATGAAATTTATTGGGGCAGGTTGTGATAGTTCAACACTAAGTAGAAAGTAGTTGTGCAAAGAAAACGATGCATTCTTTTCTAAATAATGAAAAATAAAAAACTGAAAAATGTGGCGTGCATATGTATGCCTCCCGGAGTCAAAACTGTGTAGGACCACCTTTATCTACATTTACAGCTGCAAGTCTCTTGGGGGTACAGCATGTCTTTGTCAGCTTTGTACATTTAGAAGCTGAAATTTTTGCTCATTCTCTAGCTCAGTCAGAGTGGAAATAAAATAGCTTTGGCTGTATGTTCAGGTTCATTGTCCTGCCGGAAGATAAACCCACACTGTCTCAGGTCTTTTGCAGCCTCTATGGCACACCCAAGGATAGGGCATGCTTTAGAATGGTATGTGGAAAAGACAATGACATCAGTTTACCTTAAAGTGGACCAACACCCAGGATTTTGACTATCCTCGGTTTTGGTCCACTTCGGGGGGGGGGGGGGGGGGGGGGCACCCCGATTGGGGGTGCCCCGCTGTGTGAAACCCCCCAGAAAGCCCCAAAAACTCACCTCACCACGCTCCCACGTGACCGCGCCGTCCAATCCCCGCCGACGGACAAGCGGGTGACAGCGGCGGACAAGACAGTGCGTCCGCCGCCGCCTCCCGCACGTCACCCTTACAGGGCGCGCGCCCGCGCCGGCCATTCACAAACGGCCGGCGCGGTCGCGCGCACGTCTAGAGGGGAGCGCGGGAGGTGGCGGGGGTAAGGTTTTTTGGGGGTTTTGGGGGGGTTTCACCCCGCGGGACATCCAGTTCTCGGATGTCCCGCTGTGAGGGAGGTGATCGGCCCGGGAATCTTATAGATTCCCGGGCCGATCACCCCTGGGTGTTGGTCCACTTTAAGTGGACCAAAGGTTCAGGAGTTTGCCCCGGGGGCATCCTGGTTTGGAAACCAATCTGGTCCTCTGGCAATACATATTAATGGCATGAAGCGCTGTTTATACAAGAGCCCTGGGTACAGGTAAGTGAGAGTGAATGCATCCCCGTGTGATGTGTGTCACACTTCCACCCCCAGCCTTTCTGAATACCTGGTCGTGGGAGTGTGTCTCAGCTACAGGGAAGCCGGTAACGTTCCTGCAGCTGGCTAGTGTTGTATGAAAGCCCTGGAGAGCTGGGCTCCCATCCCCCCCACCCGCCCCGAATACCCAGTGGAGTTTTATAGGTGCTTTCCTTTGTTCATGTCAGCATACGTACTAACTTGGTTGGTATCAGTCCTCTTTATAGTTCCCTTGGTCACTCCAGGTCCACTAGAAGGGAACACATGGGCTACAGGTTCTTGCTCAAAAAACACATTTTATCAAGGTCTTGTCAAGGTCAAGGTCTTCATATTAGCAACAATTCACATTTTGGCCTTCCTGGTGCTCAGGGCTTCCCTCCACTGGGTCTCTCTCTTTCTGTCACTTCTACAGCAGCTAGGTTGGTACATGCCTTCTCCTCTCCCACAGTCTTTCAATGTAGCCCAGACTTGCCCTCTCAAGGCACCCAGAGAGCACTCACCATGGCCCTTCTCCTTGTCCTTTTTTCCAGACTGTCAGGAACTGTTTAATCTCCTGTCATTTTCAGTCCCCAGACACAGTCCTGTCATCTCATGGCACCCAGGGAATGCTCAGCATGGCCCTTCTTGCACTCCCTACTGCAGAGGAGTCTCTCACCTGAACACAGTGCGTGAAGAAACTCACCAACCCAGATCGTTCAAACCTTTTAAAAGGATTGGAACCAATAACCCTTTATTATTCTCTGAATCCCCTGTTGGGCTCCTACCATTTCCTACATACTAAGAGTGACCTCTAGTGTTAGGATGCCCTCACTGCGCCTACTCTACTTTAACTCTAACTAAAACCCATAAGGTGCTAACTGTTCCCAAATCTGCCCAAACTTATATGTTTCATGTTTTATGCTGTTCATTCACATATGTTCTGTAACAAACCTGTAAAGCTTTCACAGAACCGGTGTAGGTATACTAAGAATAAGGAAAATACAGGTGGACTCTATTTACTATTTAAGGGTTATGTGCCGTGGCTCCTTTAAGATTTGTCTATTTTAATAACCCTGTTAACATGTACCTCCCAGGTTAGTTATAAAATGGTCTGAGCGGCTGCCACCTTTCTGCTTCTTTTTCTCTGTTCCCTTCATTATTTAGCTATAACCTTTTGACCTGATATAATTCCTATAATATCTACAGCCTAATTCTCACTACTGCCATCTTGTGTATCTACTTCTAACTGCAACCTACTGGAACCATCTTATTAAATGCCCTGCACTGTCTAATTATTGCTAGTGGGTTACTAGTGCATTTTAACCTTTCCTATTTCTAGCAAGACTTATATTAGGCTCCCTTTTTAGCATTACACTCCCTATGAGGGGGACTATATGGTGGCCTAAATTCTTATTAGACTGTAGGACAGTTTTATATTTATGGAGTGCATACAGCTAGCTACACATGATCAAACAGTAGTGCAGTGCTGCTTTAATCCAAATCTACACAATTTTCCTTTTTACAAGCTCAGGAAAATGATAATACATTTACAGAAAATAATCTTCTTAAAATAGAGAGGGCTGTATATCATTGTCCAGTAAGAGCCGTGCATACGGAATTGATACAATTAGCATGAGTTTAGCGGCACAGCTTTGGAGCCGGAACATGAGTCATGCGGGCAGTTATGTCATTAGGTGCGGGTCTCTGAATTAGTCTTCCAACATTCTGTATTGCTTCCAATTAAAGCAACAAACTGCACAATATTTGAAAATGTATATTGTCCTTGTGCAGCATAGTTCAAATAAATTGTATTCAGTTATTTCAAGGAGCCTTGGGGACTGACAGCTTTATAATTAGTGAAGGGGGATTATATTTGCTCTTCTGCATGTCTATATTTTAGAAACTACAAATTCCTAAATATACATATTTTCACATTGCAACATAAAGCAACTCAAGTGCAAAGAAGTTTTATAATTTAATCTTTAAAGTGGACCAACACCCAGGATTTTGACTATCCTGGGTTTTGGTCCACTTCGGCGGGGCACCCCGATCGGGGGTGCCCCGCTGTGTGAAACCCCCCAGAAACCCCAAAAAACTCACCTCTCAACGCTCCCACGTGAACGCCGCAGCCAATCCCCGCCAACGTCCAGGAACGTCCAAGCCGCTTCCGCCGCCGCCGCGTCCCGCGCGTCACTCTCGGCGCGCGCGCGCCCCCGCCGGCCATTCACAGAGGGCCGGCGCGGGCGCGCGCACGTCTGGAGGGGCGCGCGGGAGGCGGCGGCGGCGGAAGCGGCGGCGGATCAGGTAAGATGTTTTTGGGGTTTCTGGGGGGTTTCACCCCGCGGGACATCCCGATCTCGGATGTCCCGCGGGGTGGGAGGTGATCGGTCCGGGAATCTTATAGATTTCCGGGCCGATCACCCCTGGGTGTTGGTCCACTTTAATGGAGAGCACATTTATGTTCACTTATAGGTAGAGATGGGCGAACCTGAACCGCAGGAAGCAGCTGTAACTCACCTCTGGCCATGATCCTCTTCTGACAGCACGGCAGAGGCAGCAGCATTTTAAACTGGCCCCAGCCGCTGCTACAAAAAGATGGCCGCAGCTTCCATGAACCATGGCACCATTGTGCCAGCAGAAGAGTGTCCTCACTCATGGGAGACAGCAGCTATCTTTCTGTAGCCCCAGCTGGTGCAAGTATTGAATGCTGCTGCTGCCGCCCCACTGGCAGAGGAGGATAGGGGAGAGATGAGTTTAAACAGAGAACTTCTGCTGCACACTCTGCACTCCCCCCCCCCCTCCAAAGTTTGGTTCCCCATTGATTTCAATGGGGTCTGGGACCCCAAACCTGAACATTTATTTCAATTTCAGCTGAATTTGCAGAACTCGAACTTTTGGGGGTTCACCCATCCCTACTGATAGGACACTGCGTTTTCTGCATCGTTGTTAAGTTCTTGTGCATGCTTGCATCTATGCAGAAGCCTGGATCTCATTCCTGAATTTTATGTGTTCCTGGTTATACTGAGTATTTTGAGTATCTTAGTTATTCTGCATAGTCCTGGTATCCTGTGATCACCTGAATTCCTTGAATCTGGTGCTCTGACCTGGAATCCTTGACCATTACCACCATTACAACTACCTTTAGACTGAATTTCCAGCCTCTGGCTTTAACCCTTTCTTCAGAATCGTGGATGCCTGCACTGACAGTTAGCCTGTAAACTAATTCTGTTGCTGTGTTTGTGACCTACTGAACACAGTTTATCCACGGATTACATTGTTCACCTGATCTAGCTCCCAGCACTACAGATACTCAGTTAACCCAGCATAGCAGTTTGGCATTTTACTCCGTGGTCTTATGACCTAGACCAGTGTTCCTCAATCCTCTCCTTGACAACCACCAACAGGTCATATTTTGTGGATCTTCACATAGCCGCCTCTATAGACTTGCTGTTGCACTAATTACTTCACATATGCGTCTGTGTGGTTCTTCTGGGCACCATGTGTGCAGAAAAGTCTGGTGCCCAATGGTATGTGCCTGGAGGCACCCTTGGAGGACCAACAGACATGTACCAAAAGGGCATAGGGGCTGGTTAAACTGCAGGGCAGCATGCTACCTGCCAGGACCAGCTGGTAGCATGCCAGTTCCACTGCCCTATTACCTACACCCTCTCCTGGGCATCATGGGTGCGGAAATTACTGGCAAGGATATTTGGTGCCTCAAAAAGTACTCAGAAATTATTATAAAGGAATTTTAACTTTTAGGTTTTCTTAAACTTAGAAACGTAGAAAATTCTGCACAAGACTACCCTACTAACCTGTACCCACTCTCATGCTACTGCCTTAGTCTCAAGAGGCCTCAAGAGGATGTGTGTGGGGTACATGACGAGACTAGTCCTCATGAACATTTATGAGTGCATCATCCTAATGTGGGAAATGAGTCTGTTAGTGAGCCAATGTGAAATTCGGTCAGCAGTTAGATGTAGCAGTTAGAAACTGTAATAGATAGTTAGTTAGAAGCCCTCTGTGGTATGGCCATGTCAGTGAGGTAAAATAAGATAATTGTAGTAACTACAGTTTAGTCAAAGTGAGAAACAAAAAGTCTATCTAGGAAGAGCTTGTTCTAGCCAACTTCTCTGGAGGCATTCTCACATGGTTCAGCGTGTCCCATGAAAAGATACTTTCAGGGGACTGGGTAGTACCTATAAAGTTTCAGGACCATGGCAGAGGTAGAATGAAGTACAGCCTAGGGGCCTAGAAGGAAACCAAGACCTAGATGCCCTAAACTTGGGAGTAAGTCTAGCTGCTTCTTGTCAGCTTCTTGCAAGAAGGGAACTGCTTTTTAAACCTCTGTCTGGAACCTGTATAGAGGAAGTACTGCTGGAGTGGGCTGTAACATTTTGGTGGGCGTCAGTAAAATATATATATTTTTTTAGAACACTGTCCCTTTATTCTTCAACAGACTGTGAGTAAAAGAGTACCTGTCACCTATTCCACCCACACAATTGTGTAGGGAAGTGCTGATTTACCACAAAGTTGCTCTGAACATTGCATGTCTCCTGGAAATCATAGAGCACTCCCTCCTTAACCAGTGATAGTATACTTCCTGCCCCTGCTAGCTTGGACTTGCAGCCCTGTGCTGGAGGTACAAAAGACTATAAGTAGAGGACATACTTCCTGCAAGCAGGGAGAGACCTGAGCACATGGCTTGCTGTCAGAAGCTGTGCTGCTGCCTCCTGTATCCAGAGCCTCACAGTGGCACCTGGATCATTCCACTGACTACTAGACTGTTCACCTGCCAATTCAGCTGACTGTGCCAAGTGGAGATCATCTGTAGCTGCTTTGGAACTTTTTCTTTACTCCCAACTTGCTGACCTGCATGTACAGTGTACCCAGTGAAGAAGCTTCACCGGTGTGATCGAGTTCTACGCATCAAGAGTGGATCAACTATCAAGATCAGGGGCCCCTCCAGCTTTCATCCTGCGCAGACTTTCTCTCTTGGAGGTATTTGGGCTATAGAGTAACTATATACCCGGGTATATGTGCACGGACTGACTGAAGCTGGGCCTTTCATTATTATATATATATATATATATATTACGCTGTGTATGCTTTATTTCTCTTGTACCTTTAACATTTGCTATATAAAGTTTATAGTATTATTATATTTAACTGTGCCAGTGATTGCTTTAAGAGATTGCTGGGAGCAGTAGTCCCTCTGCTCTCATTGTATGGTTTTGTTTAGACTTGATCTATTTCCCAGAAAGGTTCCCCGACCGTATTCTGGGTGGAGGCACTGCCACACAGAACATTTATCCCACTCTTCCACTAAGCGAAGGCTCAGCCTAATTTTGTTACCAACAGGTCAGCGCCATAGACTGTCTTGAGTGGGGCGTTTATCATCACCCCCCAAACAGCCCTACAATTGTATACATAGGATACCATTGGCCATGGAAGAACCTGCTTCGCATTACGATGCCAACTGCCAGACATGTGAGTGTTATAAAATGGGCTGATTTGGGATGCCCCTGTGCATGGAATCCCCGGTTTACCGTTAAAATTACCTTTACCTCCACTCGATTGACATGTGCTCAGTCTCTCCTCAACACAATTTGGCGTGCATATTATTGCCTGGCAGTTATTGCTGGCACCTCCCTGCAATGCAGAGCATCCTGAATCTGGCTTATCCAAATCCAAAAAATACAAAGTCTGACAGTGCGATGAGACAGTGAGCTCCCACTGGTCTAACTAAAGGGGGCACTTATTTTATACCACCGACAAAAATGTGACATTTAAAAAGCCATCCTTATCTATTGAAGATTCCGATAGATCCTGGGATGTGGCATTTCAATTAGTTATTTTCTGCAGGAATAACATTTATAGAAATTGCGGATATTTCTCACCCGCGTGCTCTTACGACATTTTAAAGCGATGTCTAAAAATAGCCGAAAGCATCTGCTGACGATATCATTATAATGTGCCGCATGTCACATTCCAATTGTTTTAATGGGAAGAGCAATATTTTCCCTTGATTAGAAAGTGCTGCTTCAGTAACTTTTGCAGCCAACCAACCTCCCAAATACAATCTACGCTTGAGGAAAATGTCTGTTTTTTTCTATTAAGAAAGTTTTTACCGACTTTCTCCAGTCAGCAGACGAACAACGCAGGTACAGAGGAACGGCGCAGAGGAGAATGAAATTGTACTTTGTTCCTTCACACCTTGAATATGGTTACGGAAAACAAGAATAAAACAAAAGCAAAAAAAAATAAAAAATCTATTGCTATAGTAGGTATTTTTTTCTCTCTAGGCAGGAAGCCAGCAGAGGATGCGGCAGTAAAGAATGGATAAAGCAAAGTAACTTATCTAGGACACAGTAAAAACAAAATTACATTTTTGCATTTATTTTCTTCCTTTTTTATCCCACAGTCTAAACTAATTTATAACACCTCGCAAAATTGGGCATCTTTAAGGCCGCCCCAGGAAGTTTTAAGCCATGGTTTCCTTAGCAACCATCTTCCTTGCTCATATGTTAGTGCAATCATCTGATCTTGCTGTCCCATTTTGTCCTTATCAAAACAGGGGCATGTTCTTATAACACAGCCAAACGCTATCAGGAAAACTTAGGCTCCGAAACCTCAGACATAAGCAGGCAGCTCTGGGGTGACCGCAGTGTGATTAGACAGCTTCAGTAGGACATTGCTGGTTAAAGCAGGTTCAGATCCACTGTGCAGATGAACAATGGAACACCATAAATAACCAATGACAGCCAAATAAAGAAGAGTTAATTGATTCTGTGCTCTCAAGTTAATTGCCTTAAATAAGTTACAGTCAAAGGATGGCCATGTCTGGCTTGGAATATCAGTCCATTGCAACCCCCCTCACACTAATGATCAGTGGCGTAAGCTGCTTGAGAGGGCTTAACTCCATTCAGATGTTGTGGAATAGCAGGCAGATTCTGTGTTCCAGAACTACATGGGGTCAGACCATCTTTCCCCACAGTTGATAGTCCTGCTTACACATGAGCATGAAGAATGGGCTGTTCCAGCAGCAGCCCACACCAGACATATATCCCTTTAGAAACACAGGGCAGTTTGCCTGTCATTTTGCACACACAAACACTAAACAAAACAGCTAATGTAGCAAAAGAAAATGTATGTGATGAGGAAGCTGTTACAATGTATCTTTATGGAGTTGGCTGTGTAGAGCATTCAGTCAGTGCAAACAGTGCGTTTAGAAGATCTCAGCTGTGAGCAGAGCAATGATGAGTCATTACAGCTGATGGCTTTCTACTACTTCTACTCTACTGATTGCACAGAGCTTTGACACAATTTTGACCTTTGGACTTGAGAAAATGGAATATAGTACAGTACTGGATGAAAAAAGATTAAATTCAGCTACAAATTGTATAGGGCCAAAACTAGGACTGGGGCCATACATCACCCCGGAATTATACTAGATCCAGCCAATTCATGACCATTCCATGAGCTGCCGAGCCCTGCCCCCAATGTGCTATCTGCTGGGTTGATACATTCACTCCACAGGTGAGGCAAAATCATTACAGGGACAGATGATGGACAGGTGGAATTATGGTCACTCCTAAAGTGGTGGTTCTAATTTATTAGTATTGTAGAGGCAGCTACTTTGGAGGGGTGGATATGGCTCTCCACAACTGTGACACTGAGGCTAGAACATTGCAGAGGCAGATCATGTGCTAGGAGTCTTTGCTGAGAGGTACAGCCTCAGATAATGGTGATATTAAGGTTTTAGCATTGCAGGGGCAGAACATAGGCAGGGGATGATATGGATACTCATAAAGTGATGATACTGAAGCTTTAGTCCCTGTTTACACTTATGCAGATGCAGTTGTAGATCAGGTGCAGATGTGGTGGCAGATGTGGTTCACAACTGTCCACCTGTCCAGATACTGAACCTGAGCTGAAACAGATACAGCAATTGCACCTGCATAGTGTAGTATTGTAGGGACAGCTACTGAGGCAGGGGTGGATATGGATTTTCACGGCTATGATATTTGCAAAGAACATAGACTTTAGTGTCTTGGGTGAAAGGTGCAGCGGAGCTGGGTATGAGGAGAGAGATGAACTGTGAAGCCAGGGAGTAGGGGGTGTTAAAAGAAACATAAGTGACTTCTGGCAGATGCATTAGGTGAGGAGTATTATGCCTGGCCCAAAACAGTGTGACCCACCTGTTCTTCCTATGGGCAGTGCATCCCTGCTTGTAACAAATATACACAATAAAATACATTTTTGCTCTATAAGTTGCACCCCCAAATGTGTGTGTGTGGGGGGAGGGGACACTCCTGCACCACTGATTGTCCTCATAAATCTGATCGTACTCCCACAACCCTGGTTCTGGTGGGCTACAGGATGACGATCAGATGCAGGACAGAGCAAAGTGGGAATGACGGTAAAGTGAATGAACAGGGCGGCAGGGAGTTTACAAAAAAAAACCCTTACCTCACCTGGAATCCAGTTGCAGACCCTGCGACTGGCAGACCTTGGCAATGTCAGCAGTCAGCGCAGCAGCACAGTGAATGGACGTGCGGGGCGATGATGGAGCACAGAGTGGCTTCCCCCACCTCTGTGTGTGACCCCCACCTATCTATTTACTGTGCTGCTGACACAGCCAGGACCCCCTGGACCCCTGGATCCCAGTGAGGTTTGAAGTTAACTCCTTATTATAGGGGATTTGGGGGGGTCCTGTCACTGCCTGTTTTAGGTTCCTGGGGGAGGAGTATTTAGCATACCATTTTGTTCAGAATATATTTTTTTTCTTATTTTTCTCCTCCAAACCATAGGTGTGTTTTATGGTCAGGTGCGTCTTATGGAGCAAAAAATACGATATGTATAGATCATCAGGGACCTAGTATTCCTTTGTGAGTCCTAAACTGGTGTCTGCTATTACCATCAAGCTTTAAAGCTGTGCAGTACAAGTAATCACAGCTTTCTCACAACCGGTGTGTAGACTGGACTGTTCATTAAAGATGAGAGTAACTCAGTGAAGCTCTAAATTAGATGCAGATACAATTTTCTGCTTATATAGTATAAAGAAGGAACAGGTATGCTGAAGGCAGACATTAAGCATAGATTACAGAGCCCCAGGGTGCACTGGGAAAACATATGGCAGAATGAATCACAGTGACTGAGAAAAAGAAACTGTTAGTTTCACCAAATGTGACCCTGACATATAATAGCAGTTATATAACCCTTATAATGCAGTCACTGCCTCTAATTTCATTTTTATCTATTAAGGTCCTAACTTCAGTCTATTTGCACAAATGTTGACTTTTTCTGAAAATAGTCAAACCAGCCTATTGATGCCAAAAGTGGTTTCCACGAGCAATGGCCATCTTAAAGTGGACCAAAACCCAGGATTTTGACTTTCCTGTGTTTTGGTCTTTGCCCCCCGGGCACCCCGATAAGGGGTGCCCTGCTGTGTGAAACCCCCAGGTTGCCCAATCTCACTTACTCTTCCCTGTCCTGCGGCCATGTGCAACCCTCTCGTCCAGTCGGCGCATCCGAGCATGCTGGCAGCCGCACCCCCCCGCTACCCTTTAACAGGGAGCGTGCCCGCACCGGCCATTCACAAATGCCTGGCGCAGGTACACGCCCTGCTAGAGGGATAGTGGGGATGCAGCCACTGCTCATGCATGCGACGTTGGTCAGGGAACGAAGATGAGTTTTTTGGGTGACCTAGGTGGGTTTCACACAGTGAAACACCCCCGATTAGGGTAGCCTGGGGGAGTGAGTATGCCTGCCCTCCAGGGTGGGTTTTGGTCTTCTGGTGATGGCCTGCTTTAAAAAAAAGTGTTTTTCCACTGCCAAGGACATCGACACCTACTGTTTTTGAGATTGTAAATTGGCTGGTCTTAATAATGCCAGGCGACAAGACCCACTGCTGGCAGCATCCCGGGCTAGCACCCGCAGCTTCCCTCTAGTATGGAAAGCGCTCCTGCCCCCCAGTCCATTTGAATAGCTGGGTGGGGGGGAGCACCTCACCCCTGCCACAAGGGAGCAAAGGATGCGGCAGCAGAAGCGACGTGGGAGCCATCAGGAAAGGTAAGTATACTGGCAACCCCGGGGGTTTCACAGTGTGGCATCCCGATTTTGGATGCCTCAGAGGCAGGGTAGTGTCTGGCCCTGGAGTCTTTTAGACCCCAGGACAGTTCTGTCTGGCTTCCCAGATGCTTTAAAGAGTAACAAAGCCCATGACTTTATATATTTTGATATATTTATTTAAATAACACTGTGATAGTTATTTTAAGTATCTTTACAGAGCTAATAGTTGGACGTCTTCTTTAGAATATACTAATTACAGGTTTCTGTATATAATCACCATCCTGCAAAATCATCCGGCGTCCATCACACATTGAATGCATAAAATATCATTACTATAATAATGTTAAACCAGTAAATTCCAACTGAGCTATTTATATCTCCCATATATTAAGACAGTGAAGCAATGCTATCTATGATGCTGTGTCCATCACTGTCATATACTTCTACACCTTCCATCCATCAAATCTCAGTGAAAGCTTTATCTGTCCCTTAAGTATTATAGATACTAGGACTGGGTGTCACAGATTTAGGTCCTCTTTAAAGGAAAACTATCAATCAATGCCTGTAAACACCACTTTAACCCCTCTTCCTACTGTAACTGGGATTGACTAGTCAAACTTAAAAACCAATTGTCTGGCAACTTACCTGATTCAGTGTCAGTCCCTGTGGTTGCTGAAAGGAAGGAGATATTCTTCTTCCTCTTTGCTTCCTGTTTCCTCCAGCCCCCCCCCCCCCCCCCCAAAGAAAATTCCCAGAAAGTGAAGCCTGGGGCTCATTTCAGGTAGAAACCCCTTCTCTTAGTGGTAGTGGAACCCTCCAAACTGTAACTTAAAGTGTTACTGCAGACAAAGGTATTATGTAATTTTTACACCATTGTGTTGGGCTACATTTGGCGCTGTCCTAAACTGTTTTCCATTTTTAAGTCGAAGAAGAAATGGCCGAGATATCAAAGTTTACATTTTCACCTAAAGATTTCTCTTCTGAAAAAAGTGGGCGTGGCCCTTGGATATGTGATGATGCATAATAATTAGCATAATAGGCTCGATTCAGAGACACATTCGTCCGGACTTCCGTAGCTGTCTGTGAAAGTTTTGGTGGGTGCCATTTTTTTGTTTTTTTCCGTTCATTTTTCATTCGTACGAACGTTCGGGCAAATGCATATATGCCCTTTCGATGAACGAAAGCAAATCTGAACATTTCCGTTACTTCGGGTCATTTTCCAAACCAAATCTGATATTTTTCGTTCGTTCAGATAACTTACGTTATTGCTATGGGCTTGCGTCTCATTCAGAGAGCTGATTGCCGACGGACCACCACCCTATAAATCCGTTTCGGATTTTTTTTTGACCTCGAGACTAGCAGCTATGCACGACTCTAGTGCATTTGAGGAGCATGAGGATCTGCAGCTCATGGGCATTGAAATTGTCCGGAGGGCTGAGACCAGATTGCACCGGCGGCGACGCATGCACATCGATGGCATGCATGACGTTGAGTTGTTCGAGCTCACCAGACTTAATCGCGCTTCCCTCCATAAATTGTATAGTGAGCTGCGGCCATGGTTAGCCCGCACCACAAGGAAGGGGCAAGCAATTTCAGGTATGACCAAGATGCTTGGCTGCCTGCAATTTTTGGCGAACGGCTCGTTCCAGAGGCTGGGTGCCCTCTCCGTGGGGATCTCACAGCCTACGCTGAGCCGCGCGCTATCCAAGTTTTTGGAAGGCATGGCTACCATTACTCGCAAATATATTTGTTATCCTGATGACATGGTAGCCGGAAACGCGATTAAGCTGGCATTTTATAACATGGCCGACATGCCCAACGTCATGGGTGCAATTGACTGCACCCACGTTGCCCTTGTCCCTCCGGCAGTCGACGAGTATATCTACAGGCAGGTTCAATCAGTCCTTTTTTGGGGGGTTTTGTTTTAATGTCCTTCAAAATTCCAAAATACCCTCCTTGTCAAATGTCCCTTCTTCGAATTAGTCCCTCCTTGTAATTAATCCCTCCTTGTAAGTTATCCATCTTTCCAAATACTTCCCATATTTTTTGGATTCCCTCCGTATAATTTATCCCTCCTTTTAATTTATCCCTCCTTTTACATAATCACTCCTTGTAATTAATCCCTCCTTGTATTTTTACCTACTTGTAAATATTCCCTCCGTGGAAGTAATCCCTCCATGGAATTATTTACTACTTTAAACTATTACCTCCTTGTAATTATTCCCTCCTTGGAATTTTGACAACATTTTTTATGTATTCCCTCCTTCTAAAAATTCCCTGTGGAACCATGGACCGTATTTAGTTGCATATAAATGTCACATGTGTTCACCAAGGAAAAATTTTAATGTGTACCTGAAATAGACCCGGGAAAGTTAATCTTTACTTTATAAAACATACATATTGTTTTTGGCCAAGCCAAAATACTTATGTACTTGTTTATTGCTAATTTAATTTGCCCACAGCATTTGCTTAGGGTGTGATGAGTTAGTGTTCCCCTAGTTTGCGTCCCCTTTAAAATGTTTTTGTTGTTTTTTTTTATGCCAGGAACCGCAAAATGGGCCACTCAATGAATGTCCAAGCAGTGGTGGCCCCGGACATGCGGTTCCTTAGTCTGCTCGCCAGGTTCCCAGGCTCATCCCATGATGCCTACATTCTTCGCAGATCTGGATTGTACGGTCGGTTTGAGTCTGGGGAATTTTCTGGTGGATGGCTCCTTGGTAAGTTGCCGCCAATAACGTCCTTTTTTTTTTATATGTATGGCTAGGAATGTAATTTGTGTTCCATATATGAAACTATGCCTTTTTGAACACCTTGTTAACCTGTGAAACACGACCTTAACCATTATATTTTTCAAGCAACCAAGCCTTGACAAATGTTAGTCCTGCATTAGCAAACTGCAGAAATGGAATTTAGATTAAAGTAATAATGAGTCTTCCACACACTCTGCTTAAATAATGCCCTTGAATTTATCCTAGGGTCTGTGCCATCTTTGAGTAGATGCATTACACTTACTGAGTAGAGGAGAGCGGGATAAAGTGCAGGGGCAGGTTAGAGCTGGTTTGTACTCACACCAAGCAGCTACAGGGTCCTGAAAAGTTAAGACATCCAAGAATGCTGAGCAGCACAGTCCGAAACCAATACCTGTTAGCAGTCTGGCTGATTGGCCCTCACCCGCCATCTTGGATGTTTAATTTTTTCAAACATCTATTTGATGTTTTTTTTATTTTTGGAAGGGCCTGTACACTATGTATGCTCATGCTGTGTAGCAAATGTGACCTAGGCTCTTAGTAATGTTGATGGCCCGTTTAGGGGCTTCCATTTATTTCGGAATGTGTAATTTATGTTTTTGATCATACATTTTGGCAGGTGATTCCGGCTATCCACTTCTTCCTTGGCTGTTGACGCCCGTGCTCCGGCCCCATAATGCAGCCGAGGAGGCATATAATAGGGCGCACAGGAAGACCAGGACTGTGGTGGAGAGGGCGTTTGGCCTGTTGAAGACCCGCTTCCGATGCTTGGACCATACCGGGGGAGCACTTCAGTATGACCCCAAAAAGGTCATAGATATTATAATGGCCTGTGCAGTGTTGCATAATTTTGCTATATTGCAGCGTGTCCCCCGCTATGTGGATGTGCCCCCCTCTCCACCCACCGATGACCCAGACGAGGACTATCGTGGGCCACCGAGTGCGTCTGGCCAAGCAGTGCAGTCTAATTTAATTGAGACACATTTTCGTTAATTTGTGGTTCCTTTGTTTGTTTTGTCCCTTTTTTCTTGGCTAATTCTGTTTTTGGCCCTTTGTGTTTGTATGTTTGTTTGTTACTTTTACAAACAGTAAAGAAATAATTTTAAACAACCTCACACATGATTGTCATTTGGGTTTTTTGCCATGTTACAAATGTGTTACTGCCTACTTTAACTCATCTTTATTCACCCAAAACTTAAAGGCATAAACTTAGTCCACCACAGGTTAATTACAATTTTATGTAGTTTATTTCAGAAGCAAACATTGCATCTGATGGTCACTCCCATAGTTGCATCAAAAACATGGGCAAAACACAAATGAAAGTTGATCCAAATCAAGCCACATAGCAATTGCCCAGAGGAAGGAGTTAAGCCACTCCTGTGCAAAGTTAAGGACAAATGAAAATGTTACAAACATAGGTAACAAGCATTGCCATGTCCACATTGTGCATCCAACAAATAGGCCCACAGACACACCCTCTCCTGCTTGGCCACATTTGCCACAGGCACAGGTGTAAAGCAGCCAAACCTATGCCACATCTACACCTGTTACTCAGTGTGACACCCAAACACGAACCCCCAGTCCCAATCCAAGTCCAGTTCAATCTCAGCCAGGGGTCAAGGTAGTAGTTTGCCAGCCCAGAATGTCCCACAATCATGCCTACAAACAGGAGGAGCCAGAAACAATGTCATGCGCTACAAGCATGCAGCGCAACAGCTTGAGTGGCAGGTTCATTGAGGCTTCACCTCCGGCATTGGCTAGTGGGCTACCTCAGCACTCTAATGAGCTATATGGGGGCGCAAATCCAAAGCAAACAAGCAAAGCCATACCAAGGAGGTGGGCCCTCACCTGGGCTTGTGTGGCATTCAGAATATGCAACTGTTCCAACATGTTTCTATTAGAAGTTTGAAATTCAGCCATCATGGCACTGAGATTGGCAGTTAAGGTGGCCATGTGGCTGTTGCTTTTTCGAACTTCCTCAAGCATGCCACTGTTGTTGGACCTAAATTCAGTCAACATGGAGTTTAATGTGTTGTTTAAGGTTTCTAATTGGCCATGAAGATGTTCGTGGTTTTGTTGATCTTGGAGGTGAAATAGCCGCCTCTCATGGTCCCATGCTGACTCCCTCATCTGCGTGCCCCTCCCCTGGGCAAGTGGGCGACGTAGTCGACTACGCTTCCCAATTCCCCGGGTTTGGGGGCGTGCAGATGATGTGCCTCTAGGTCCACCAACAGCCACAGGTCTGCTTGGCAAATCCTCAGCAGCAGAGATAACACTGGGGACTGTCGGCTCAGTCTCTGCATGCTGCCCACGGTGGGCTGGCAGCATGCAGCCAGCTTCACTCTGCTGCTGAGCATTTGTTGTAGAAACATGTTAGGACAGTTTCTGATTCTGTCCCAGAGGGAGGTGTTCTGAAGGTTCCATGAAGGCTCCATCTTCCTCCAGCTCCTGGATTTCCGAGGCAGCACGAAAGTAGATGGCATGTTCAAACTGGCAGAGGATTCCCCACTAGCTGAGGGATGATGCTGGGCTGCATTGGTGAAAAGGCATGTTAACACACAACTAGGCATTGGTGATGTGTATTAACACATATGGTTCACTAAAACACGGGCCCATGCATGAATGGCAACTCCCCCAATGGACCAAGCTAAACATGACTATGAATGTCATTATCTGTTAGATGTATTAGTCAACAAGTACATACACATTGGTCTTCTTAACCAAAATAAACATGCATGTACTGGCTGTTCTGAGGCTTCACACATCACTTAAAGGCCATTATGGGACCACACTCAGCTTGTAAATAGCATTTGCCATTAGATTAGGCTGCTTGACATTCTTTCTAGGTCAAACATTCAAGCACCCCACATCAAGTCGTTCAGAGCAAAGCACAGCTCCAACCCAAATTGCCTACAGATAAAGATGGAAGTGTTGTATGTAATTTTCTAAAAATACATAACAGGCAGTCCTTTGCTAATCTCAATAGTGTTCCTCAAGACTCTCCAAAATAATCTCAGAGGAAGTAAACAAGCAAATAATGGGTCACCACACATAACACACCCTGTTTAAATTGTTACCTCCACTACAAGGCACACCCTAGGGGCATGTGTTAATAATACCATTTTGTGAATACTCACCAGTAAAATGGTTATTATTGGTGTGTCACACACACCATGCTTCCTGTAGTAATAACGTTCGGGTAAACCATCTCCAGATGTCATTGCAGAGAGAGAGATCTTGAAACTGGCACCTCCCAGTCTATATATATACCTGGGACCTCCCACTTAATCCCCAGTGTAATTGAGAAGCAGTAAGACAAGGTACCAGAAAAATTAACCCTCAATAAACTTATAGCTTCACCAAATAGAGAAAACCAGGATACTAAAAAGGGCGGGTGAAGCGGGGTGTGTGTGACACACCAATAATAACCATTTTACTGGTGAGTATTCACAAAATGGTATTATTCTTTGTGTGTCACACACACCCCGCTTCCTGTAGTAATAACGTTCGGGACATCCAAAAGCAGTGTCCCTAAAGGGTGGGTATCCAGCAGGAAGATGAATCATAACTCAAACCACTGCAGTTTGCAGAACCTTGCGGCCAAACACAGCATCCTCTGAGGCTCGCACATCAACCTTGTAAAACTTTGTAAAAGTATGAACCGAAGACCAAGTAGCCGTCTTACAAACTTGTTCAACAGAAGCCTGGTGCTGAAAAGCCCAGGACGCACCAATAGCACGAGTAGAATGAGCAGTGATACGGAAGGGAGGAACTTTTCTCTTAGCCGTATAGGCGCCAATAATGGCTAGACGAATCCATTTACTAATGGAAGATTTAGCTGGGGCCAAACCCTTCCTAGGCCCACACGGTAGAACGAAAAAGGCATCAGTCTTACGGAAAGAAGACGTAGCACGCAAATAAAAATGAACACAGCGAACAACATCCAAACAGAGCAAAACCTTCTCCTTGTCATTCTTGGGTTTAGGACACAAGGAGGGAAGAACAATGTCCTGATTCAGATGGAATGCAGAAACAACCTTTTGAAGAAAATCCGATTTGAACCGAAATACCACCTTATCTTGATGTTTCTCAAGGTAGGGCGCCTGAATGGACAAGGCCGCCAACTCAGAGACACGCCGAACCGAAGTGATAGCCACAAGAAAGACTACCTTCTGAGTCAAAGTGGAAAGAGCAATATCCGACAAAGGCTCAAAAGGAGGAGCCTGAAGAGCAGACAGAACCAAATTCAGATCCCAAACAGGTAGCAACGCCTTCCTAGGAGGCCGCAGATGCGTAACCCCCTGGAAAAAAGTCTTGACCAACGGATGAAGCGCAAAAGCCTTCTGAAAGAAAATAGACAAGGCAGAAACTTGCCCCTTTAAGGTACTAAGCTGGAGACCAGCATCCAATCCAGATTGAAGAAAATCCAGAATTCTGGAAACAGAAAAGACTCTGCAGGGCAAAGATCTAGCCTCACACCTATCGATGTAAGAACGCCAGGTTCTATAATAGATAGCAGAGGAAGACCTCTTTCGAGCACAGATAAGAGTCTTAATAACTGAATCAGAAAGACCCTCCTCCTTTAAGATGGAGGTTTCAGCAGCCAAGCCGTCAAAGCCATCGTTGGTAAATTGGGGTAACGCAGCCGACCCTGAGTGAGAAGATCCGGCCGCAGAGGAAGCTCGAACTGATCCACTGCCATCCGAACGACGTCCGCGAACCACATTCTTCTTGGCCACCTTGGAGCCACGAGAATGGCGGGGACCTTTTCCAGAATCAACTTTCTTAACACTCTTCCTAGCAAGGGAATCGGAGGGAACAGATACAGGAACCCCAGTTTCCCCCAGCTCAGAGACATGGCATCACTGCCAGAGCCAGAGGATCCTGAGACATTGATACAAAAGTCGGAAGATTGTAATTGTGACGAGAGGCAAACAGGTCCACCTCCGGTGTTCCCCACCGAAGACACAGAGCCTGAAAAACCCGAGGATGGAGAGACCATTCCCCCAGACGGGAGGAGCATCTGCTTAGAAGGTCCGCTTCCGTGTTTTCCACCCCCGGAATGTAAACTGCCGACAGGCAAGAAACATGAGCCTCCGCCCAGGTCAGAATCAGGGAAACCTCTCTGAGAGCTCACAGACTGCGACTCCCTCCCTGATGATTTATGTAGGCAACCGCCGTCCTGTTGTCTGAACGCACCTGAACCGGAAGGCCCCGGACATGGTGAGTCAGAAGAGAAAGAACCAGACAGATAGCTCTCAGCTCCAGAACATTGATGGGCAAGTGAGCCTCTCGAGGACCCCACTGCCCCTGGAACTGAAGATCCTTCCAGAATCCCCCCCAACCCGAAAGGCTGGCGTCCGTGGCGACAGTCTCCCATAGAGGAGTCAGAAAGGACTTGGCCTTCAGGAGATTGTTCGAAACCAACCACCACTGAAGAGACTGCCGGACCCGGGAGGACAACTGGAAGGGTTGGTCCAATGGAAGTGGACAACGGTCCCAAGACGCCAACAGATGCATCTGAAGCGTCCGAGTGTGAAACTGAGCAAAGGGAACTGCCTCGAAGGAGGCTACCATCAACCCCACCAGCCTCATCCCCAAACGGATGGACGGTCGAGGATTGGAGAGAAGAAGCCGAACCAAATCCTGAATCAAACGTATCTTTGACTGAGGTAGAAAAACACTGTGCTGACAAGAGTCTATTGTCATCCCCAAGAAGGACGCCACCCTGGCCAGAGTCAGGGAGGACTTGGGATAGTTGATTACCCAACCGAAGCTTTCCAGCGTAGAAACCACCATGCTGGTGTCCTTCTCCGCTTGATTGAAGGAAGGAGCCATGATGAGAAGGTCGTCCAGGTAAGGCAAAATTCGAATGCCTTGAGTTCTGAGAATGGCCATCACCCCTGCTAGAACCTTGGTGAACACCCTTGGCGCCGAGGTAAGACCAAACGGAAGCGCCACAAATTGAAAATGCCGATCCTCTACCATGAAGCGCAGAAAACGCTGATGGACCGGGCAGACGGGAACATGCAGATAAGCATCCTTTATGTCTATGGACGTCATGAAGTCCCCCTGTCGAAGAGAAGTGATGGCCGAGCGCAGAGTTTCCATGCGAAACTTCCGTGGACGAATGAACCTGTTGAGGAACTTCAGATCCAGGATAGGGCGCACCGATCCGTCCCTCTTGGGCACCGTGAAAAGATTGGAATAGAAACCGAGACCCAATTCCAAAGTTGGCACCGGATGGATGACCGCCATATCTAGAAGATTCCCTACCGACACTCGGAGTTCTTGGGCGACCAAAGGATCGGTAGGTATTCGGGACCTGAGAAACCTTGAGGGAGGACGGGACTGGAACTCCAGTTTGTAACCGGACGACACCACCTCCCGAATCCATCTGTCCGGGACCGCCTGGACCCAAGTCTGGGAGAAGTGTCGCAAACGTCCCCCCACCCTCACGGGTGAGGGCGCCCCCTCATTGCTGAGCAGGCTTGGGCGTGGACTTAGGCTTAGAGCCCCACGAATGACCGGAACGGCTGCGGCCTCGCCCCCGGTTTCAGCTCGTGCCCCTGGTAGCAGGAAGGGAGGCCCCTCTGCCTGCCCTGGCACTGAAGAATTAGAGAGCCCCAAAACCGGTGCATCAACGTCTGGGGGTACCGTCCAAAGTTTAACCAATTCCTCCGAAAAGGGATACCTCCTGTCCCAATTAGCCAGGGAGCCAACAAGGTGGGTCGGCTGTTCCCATTCCTTAAGCACAACCCTTTCAAAATATAGCTGACCAGGGAATGCTAAACGCGGCTTAGGCATCTCAAATAGCTCACCCTTAGGCGGAGGGACCGTCGCCGGTGGATCCAGAGACAAAATTTCAAAAACCTTGGAAAGGATAGAAGGAGTATCACAAGACACCCCAGTAGTCAAATCTGCCGAAGTATCAGTCAACAGGGGAGCATCAATATCATCCAAATCTTCCAAAATTTCCCCTTCTTCAGGCAAAGGACAATCTGACCAGTCTAACACCTCCGCTGCCTCCAAGGCAGGAGTCAGAGAAGGAGAATCAATGTGTTTCCTCTTAGCCGTAGCCTTATGAGCTACCTGTGCAGACAACAACTTCTCGAGAGTGGCCACTCGAGCGCACAACTCAGATTGCGAATCCCCAGCTGTGACAACATCACCCTGGGTCCGGAATAAAAGTGGAGGAGCAGGAGACGACTGAGGTTGCGAAGAGCCAGGAGCCGGAGTACCAGACTGGCGCGCAATATTCTGCTGTGCGCAAGGAACGCACAAAATGACATCATCCCCTGGGAGTGGAACCCCACATCAGCCACACAGCCTAGATTGCCCCGAAGAGCCATTTCTGGTATCATTGGAAGCCTCCATTCGGTGAAACTTTTTTGGAATTCGCAAAGCCCAGGGATTTATGCTATAAGCTACCCGGGATGCCCCTTATTCATTAATTAGAGTCGCGGGAGTGGGAGGATTTTTTATAACCCAAATTTAGACTAGCCAGGTATATCAGACTGGGAGACCCATGCAGTAGGGGTATCCCAAATCTGGAAAGACAGAGAAAACACTGTAAAGATTCATAAATAGACCGCACATGCACACAGAGAAAAAACACAATATTATCCAATTAAAAAACCAAATATATATATATATATATATATATATGTATGTTAAAATAAATATGGTCACATACAGTTGAATCATGCTGCTGCCTGAGTAAAGGATCAAGCATGAGAAACAATGCATAATGAAAAGAAAACCACAATGGCTTATTATAACTGTACAAAAAACCTCCATTCTATACTTATATGGACCACAGCATAAAGTCCCCTGATGGGAATAAGGATTCATTGAATGCGATATAGAAGACAAGGAACTATAATAAAAGACCTTTTTTAAGTGACCGCAGCAGAAGAGGCAGCAGGAACAGAGCACAGAAATCACCTCAGAGGCCGGTGCGAATGTTCCCACAGCTGAGAGAAGACAGGCAGGCAGAGAGCGGGCCCCGCCCCTTAAGCACAGATTTACCTCAGAGAGGTAAAAAATGGCGGCAGCGCCATTCAGAAAAGGAAAAAACCAAAAAACCGGACCCGGTCTGAGCTGGGAACGCCGCACACAGACACACACACAGATTAAAGACGCACACACACAGACACGCGCCCACTGACGCCCACATATATCAGTACCAAAATTACCTCAGGATAAAAAGAGTAGCATAAGGCAGAAAAGACCCCTCAACTCCCCCCCCCCTCCCCCCTAACGGACTTCCCCACCAAAAAGGGGAGACCCTGAGAAGGAGATATGGGGACAACGGGACGGGGCATCCCAAAATCCGGGTCACCAACCGGATAACTACTCTGCCCCAATAATGGAGACTAGTGGAGGAGATAAACTCCTAGGCACCACCAGGTGCCGGCTACCATTACCCAGTCAGCAGCCGAGGCTGGGAGGCTTCCGATAATTACAAAATACAAGTAAACAAGAACTGGGCAGAAATAGACCAGGGGGGGTGCCGGGGTGTAGGAAGGAGACCTCTTTCTTCTGTCTTGACGCATCTTGCAGAGAGAGAACACTGGGGATTAAGTGGGAGGTCCCAGGTATATATATATAGACTGGGAGGGGCCAGTTTCAAGATCTCTCTCTCTGCAATGACATCTGGAGATGGTTTACCCGAACGTTATTACTACAGGAAGCGGGGTGTGTGTGACACACAAAGAATATATTGGTTTGTGCCTAATTTTACACGCAGATCACATTTCACATACACAGTAACATTACTAACCGGCAGGAATATTAGGGATGTCCGTGTCCTGTTGGGCCGAGTGTCCCTCTAAGGCCACAGGATGTAGCAGTCTCAGCACCATCTCCAAAGCTCGGGTAAATTGCAGTTTTGTGGGGAATCCGCCGCCAGTTTGTAAGCTGAAAAAGAGAGTTGCACACATTTAGATAAATGTTCCCAAAAAAAGACGAAGCAAAATCCACAAAGTATATATGTACCTGTGATGACGCCGTTTATTTTCTCTCTTCCGTGCTGCATACTTTAGGTCCGATATTTTCCTTTGTATCTGCTCCACATCTTTTAGCTCTTTCCCCGCTGCATTGACCTGTCTGGTGAGTGGCTACAAAATCTCGGCTTTCCGCTGCTTGCTTGTAGCTTTGGATCTGCGCCCATATAGCTCATCATAATACAAGGTGAGGCCACTAGCCAATGAGTTTGGGCCTCACCAAACCTGCCACTCAAGTGGCCTCGGCGCAATGTGCACCCTGTTGCTTGACGTTCTGTCTCATCAGTGGTTGGCTGCAAATGGGGGGACATTCTGGGCTGGCTGTGTTGGGGAGAAATGTAGGACAGGTGGCTGGCTTCTGATTGGACTGGACTTGGATATGGACTTGGGGTTCTTGCCTGGGTGGCCACTGAACTAGCAGGCGTAGCTGTGGCATATTCTGCCTGCATTTCCACCTGTGCCGGTGCCAAATGTGGGCGAGGAGGAGAGGGTGTGGTGGATGATGTTGGGCTTCTTGGCCTGTGCCTCTGTGGCCCCTTCACAGTTTCATGGCCCTGGGAGGTTGATGCACGTGGCTGGGGTGATGCTGAGCTCTGGCTGCTGGGGCTTCGGGCCCGGTGTCTTGGCCTCTTGGCCTGAGAGCTTTTCCCACGTGGCTGGGGTGATTCTGAGCTCTGGCTGCTGGGGCTTCGGGCCTGGTGGCTAGGCCTCTTGGCCTGAGAGCTTTTCCCACGTGGCTGGGGTGATGCTGAGCTCTGGCTGCTGGGGCTTCGGGCTCGGTGTCTTGGCCTCTTGGGCTGTGAGCTTTTCCCACGTGGCTGGGGTGATGGTGACCTTTGGGGGCTGGGGCTTCTCCCCCTCTTGGTGTGCTTTTTATGGGCCGTACCTGTGTGTTTGCTGGCCTGGTCCTTCTTCTTTAGCGCTGGCTCCTTTGTTTTTGGGCTTGTCGCCTTCGGCTGCCCACTGCGGGTTCCTGCCCGCTTCGCCTTAGGCATTTTGGAGCGAGTGGTGGGGCCTGCTGAAGCCTCCTCACAATTTTTCCGGTCTAGCTTCCTTGGCTGCTTTGCCCTTTGCTGTGGTTTTTTTTGCTAGCATCATGAAGAGACTCTGAAAGATAATGAGCTGTGGCTCCAGGCCCCTTTAAATACTAATGCCGGGGTCTGACGTTTACGCGTTCTCGTACGCGTGTGTACGGCCGTTCGTCCGGGCGTGCGGAACCCGGAAACCGCAGGGGCATTACTTATCTGCTGAAGACAAGAGGCAAGATGGCGCCCACGATCTTCACCCCGCCAGTAAGAAGAGATCATCATGCTTGTAAGTGTCTTTTAATGCCTTTGATTTGCCATGTAAATGCATGCCTAGCCCATAAGGAAGCGCATGAACAAACAGTTGTTTTAAAAAGTGTATCAAACTCCGTGCCAAACTGAAGTGAGGGCCCACACATGCGAACCAGCACTGAGGCCAGCTTCAAGGATTGTATTAGGCTACAAATGTGTCTGTTAATGTCATTTAGTCAAATGATCGATTGTTTACAGATATTTGTATGCTGTTTTCACTCAAACCTTGTTTTTGATTGTGTTTTGTAGACCATGCTGGAGCGCAGGTACGACTACCTGCCCAACCCTTTTGAGAAGCGCACCATCGCCCTGGAGATAGTTTCCAGAATCCATCATCAGACGGACACCACCTTCACCCACACTCAGATCATGCAGCATTGGTCGGACCTGAAACGGCTGCACATGCCCCGGGTGCGGCGGTTTTTCGGACTCCATGTCCCTAGTAAGTACATAGCGATTGCATGCTAGATGTAACGGATGCAGAAGGTAGGCCTTTAGTTATAATGCCTTTTCTTTGGTACTGTTGGAAATGGATTACCGCATTCGCTGCACCCGGAGGCGCACAGGCCGACCAGTGCTGCATGAATCTGCAGCTGGAAGTGAAGGTGGTGGATCTCCAGTGCGACGGTCCTACCCCTCCTCTGTTGGTTCCTCTCACCAGCCCCTGGACCTTTCCACAGAGGAGGGGCGGCATGGCGTGGGCAGGGAGTCGTACCCAGCGACGCATGCGGGAGCCTCTGGTATGTGACTCTTCATGTAACCGCACACACATATACATGCAATTTCCACCCAAGCTGATTCCCTTAATCTGTTTTTGTAGATGCTTCTGGAGCCTGTGAAGATGTGGAGGTTGCAGCAGATCTCGCCCAGGAGGCACAGCGAGAAGGTGAGTGATGTGACACGCACATTGAAATTGACATTTGATTACTGTTGACTAAGACATTATAAGTGACCCTATTTGCCATGTCTCGACAGCCTCTACTTCACAACAGTGGCAGGGCCAGTAGGGTTGTCCCCAACTAGGCATCCGTCGGCCACCAACCAAGTAAGTTGTAATGTCATTCTTTGCAGTATGTGTTAAGTGACATGATCACCCAGATTCATAAAGGCAGAGTCAATGTCATTAGCAGAATGACCTCTGCCCACTTCCTTAGAGTAATGACTTCCCAGAATGACCTCTGCCCACTTCCTTAGAGTAATAACTTCCCAGAATGACCTCTGCCCACTTCCTTAGAGTAATGACTTCCCAGACTGACCTCTGCCCACTTCCTTAGAGTAATGACTTAGCAGACTGATCTGTGGCCACTTCCTTTAGGTAATGACTTTGGAGAATGACCTCTGCCCACTTACTTAGAGTAATGACTTAGCAGACTGACATATGTCATGTTTATTTAGGTTGGAAACTAACAAACATTCCATCCACAGGTGAGAAACATGTATTTGGCGCAAAATTATGTTTTGTATCAATTTTATACAGGGACCACACGGGCAAGAGTGGAAGAAATGAATCGAAGGGTCCTTGAGTTGGTGGCCGATATGCAGCAGCTGGTTGACTCGTTGGGGACAACAGAAGAAGAATAGTGTTCTGGGTCCTGGCACTGTTTTTATTAATGTAAATAGTTGTAAATTTTATAAAGTTTTACATTTTTTAAATTTTATGTTGTTTTAAAAAAATTTTAAATTTGGAAATCTAAAATTTTTAAAAAATGGCACCAAAAAATGGCCTTCAAATTAAAAGAAAAAAAAAAAAACGTTTCAGTGTCAGTTTTTTACAAATACATTAACAACAAAACGAAGGTTTCTATAAATATTTAGAGATTCAGATTCAGATGAACAGGAAGTGGTTTGGGTAATTTTTAGGGGCCTAAAATGGAAGAAGAACATAACCGCGAAGTGGTTTGGGTAAGTTTTAGGGGCCTAAAATGGAAGAAGAACATAACCGCGAAGTGGTTTGGCTAAGTTTTAGGGGCCTAAAATGGAAGAAGAACATAACCGTGAAGTGGTTTGGCTAAGTTTTAGGGGCCTAAAATGGAAGAAGAACATAACCGCGAAGTGGTTTGGGTAAGTTTTAGGGGCCTAAAATGGAAGAAGAACATAACCGCGAAGTGGTTTGGGTAAGTTTTAGGGGCCTAAAATGGAAGAAGAACATAACCGTGAAGTGGTTTGGGTAAGTTTTAGGGACATAAAATGGAAGAAGAACATAACCGCGAAGTGGTTTGGGTAAGTTTTAGGGACATAAAATGGAAAAAGAACATAACCGCGAAGTGGTTTGGGTAAGTTGTAAGGGTCCAAAAGGGAAGCTGGAGGATAGCGCTAAGGGGTTGGTGTGAGCTTTAAGGGTCCAAAAGGGAAGCTGGAGGATAGTGCTAAGGGGTTGGGGTGAGCTTTAAGGGTCCAAAAGGGAAGCTGGAGGATAGTGCTAAGGGGTTGGGGTGAGCTTTAAGGGTCCAAAAGGGAAGCTGGAGGATAGCGCAAAGGGGTTTGGGTGAGCTTTAAGGGTCCAAAAGGGAAGCGGGAGGATAGTGCAAAGGGGTTTGGGTGATAATTAATATAATTGCTATATTTTTTTAGATTTATGTCCTTTGTGAATTATATTTGGATTGTTGAACGTGAATCTTAATTTGTTGTAGGAGTTATTGTTTTAGTCAGTTACCTTTGCTTTGTGTAATTATTTTATATTTGGTTGCAGGAACCGCAAGATGTGCCACTCGCCCTTGCGCCTGTTCTTTGCCTGCAGAATGCGGGCCAGGGGTTCCCTAATCGGACACTATGCAAAACCCGGTCCGTGGCGAGGGCCCTCTGGCTTTTGAAGTCCAGATTTAGGTGTTTGGACCATACAGGGGGGGGGGGCACTGCAGTATGACCCCAACAAGGTTATACCAATATTTTAATTTACGTTTTTTAACAGGGACCACACGTGCCAGAGTGGCACAACTGAGTGTCAGGGTCCTTCAGTTGGTGGGCGAGATGCAGGAGCTGCACGACTCGTTGGGGACCACAGATGAACAATAATGTTCTGTGGCCTGCCATTGCTATGTATTTTGTTTTTTATAGTTGTAAAAATTTGAAATTTTCTAAATTTTTTAAGATTTTATATTTTATGATGAAATAAAAAAAAAGTTTCAGTGTCATTTCATTTACAAAATACATTAACACAAAACTAATGGGTCCAGAAATATTTAAAGATGAATATTCACATGACCGAGAAGTGATTTGGGTAAGTTTTAGGGGGCTAAAATGGAAGAAGAACCTAACTACGAAGTGGTTTGGGTGAGCTTTAAGGGTCCAAAAGGGAAGATGGAGGATAGTGCTAAGTGATTTAGCTAAACATTGTAGTAGAAGTGAGGGTGGCAAATATGTAGGCGAGCACTTTAATGAGTTAAGTTTGTAGTGCGCAGGGGTAAGGATTTCCGTCTGGACGATTATTTATTGAAAAAGGGAAACAGAATCTATCGGGAAACGTAAAGGATTCGTGGGAGGATACGATGGGAAAAGGGCAAAAACGAAAGCCTACATTGTAACATGTGAAAATGAAACGGAAAAGTCTGGATGGAAAATCACATCGTCGACCTCGTATTCGTAATCTGCCGTACGAACGGACGGAAACTTCACAGAAGGTTTTCAATGCATGCATAGAATTGCTCGTACACTCATACAAGAGCGGAAACATTTCCAAAAAAAAACAGATCGGAACTAAAACGGAAGTTTTTTTTTGTCTCTCTGAATAGAGCCTAATGGGCGGGCTCTGTGCTAACAGCAATGTGATTAATCTGGAGGAGGAGGCGAAGGAAGGGGCTGGAGAAGGGAGTGACCAGCAATTCTGTCCCGTTCTGCTGACCTGACTGGGGGATGGGATGAAAAAGAGAATGTCATTGGTTGAACATGTAAATCATGATATCTGGGCCATTTCCTCTTCAATGTAAAAACTGAAAACAGTTTAGGACAGCGCCAAATGTAGCCCAACACAATGGTGTAACAATTACCTTTGCCTGAAGTATCACTTTAAGCCCAGCTCACTCCATTGAAATGCACACAACATGCTTGCATCGCTCAGCCCTGCTACTACTATCACAGAGGACAGAAAAACATTGTGTTATAATTACTCTGGCAATATAGTTTTGTTTTTTAAAAAGAAAAAAAAAAATGGGAACATTGCCATTAGTAGCCCTACACAATAGGAATTCTTTTGACTGGGCCTGGACAATGACTTTAAGCAAGTTGGCCAGTAGGTTCTGGCTGATTTACCAGGCTGCCCTAGGTTTTCAAGATGCCCCAGCCATGTCAGTGATGGGGGTGGGTGGATACATTAGGATTTAAATGAAACCTGGACACTGATTAAATCCAAATTGACTGCTGTTTCTTTCGGGAACAGTATTGATTAGCTCTATTTTTCAAGCCTTTATTATCATGTTTTTAGGTTGGTATACCGGGCTTGACATCCAATTTAAAAGATTTCTCCTTTATGGTGCATTAGAAACAGAAATGACTTTAGACTACTCCCAAGGTGGACATTATTTAACTAACTAGATACTAACTGGCTTTGTCTCCCTGCTTCCTCTCTATAATTACCTCGGGCAACAAAATCTGCCAACAATCTGTACGGCCCAGCTTATACAGGCATAAGCAGCATGCAGGGGCATAACTTCAGGGTGTGCAGGGGGGTGTAATGGCACCAGAGCCCAGAAGGACAGGGGACCCCATCTTTGTTGCTCTTCTACCTTATTTATTATATCTGTGCTCACTTGGCATCATTTCGATAAAGGAAGTGCCATTTGTCTTTTTTGTTTAAAGTAGATTTTGAATATCCTGGGTTTAGTCCTTGTCCCCTGGGCACCCTGATCAAGAATGCCCCAGTGTGTGAAACCCCCCCAGGTTACCTGATCTTACCCTTGCCCGGTCCTACGGCACATGAGAATCAGTGCGCTCCAATCAGCGCACTTGGATCCGCTCCCAACCCTTCATCTAGGAGCTCATCTAAGCTGAGCGGATCTGAGCATGCTGGTGGCCACATCTCCTGCTACCCTCTAACAGGTGCGTGCCCGCACCAGCCATTCACAAGTGCCCAGGGGACAGGGTGGCTGTCTTTTTTGCATGGTCCTGTAAGATTAAATTCGAAAGGAGAGCAAACTTTAACCCTTTTAGTGCCAAGCACGTAACTCCTACATGCTGGCTTGGCAAGGACCTAAGTGGCAAGCACGTAGGTGTTATGTGCTAGACATTTTCTCACCTCGGGCACATCAGCAGGCGCAGATGTCCGTGATTCCAGATCGAGGCAGCAGAAGGGTCCTCTGGGGGTCATGGGGAGGTGACCCTGGGCTCACCCAAGTCACCTGATCACCTCCAGACCAATCAGAAGTGGGGCACGTGGCTGCTGTCATCAGCCAGTGCCACCACTATTTAAACAACATGCTGTTAGGCACTTACCTCGTCGCCGTCCCTGGTCCCGCGACGCGCTGTCGGGTAGTCCCCGGTTGGCTGCTGCCCGACGCTCCCCGGGTGTGCTGGCTCCTCAGCGCTGTTGTGGGGGTCGGGGGTCGGCGGCGCGGGATGGTGTCGGTGGCCGCGCCGCAGCCCGCTCTGCGCGGCTGCGCGGTCCCGCCGAGCTCCCTCGCGATGCAGCGCTTCCCCCTCCCGGCGGGGGCGCGCCCGATCCACTACGTGCTCGCGCGCGAGCACGTCTTCTTTATGCCTCCCGGCGGCGCTTTCCCCAGCGCGCCCGCCGGGGGCGAGTTTAAAGCACCCAATCCGTGACCTGATCCTAGAGTGAGCCCAGGGACTGGTCGGCCTGTCTGGCCTGGGCCGTCCAGCTCCTGGGACCACTCCCGTTTTAGTGTATGCACCAAACACAATTGTTCCCTCCGTTTTCCCTGTTCCCCACTGGCCAGTTCTTCCTATAAAGCTGCACTGCTCCAGTATCCCCTTGCCCGTTATAGCTTTGGGTTCTGGATGTGCGTTGCTGTGACTTTGTGTACCTTTGGATTTCTGGACTTTGACTACTCTTGCTTGCTGCCTGCCCTGACCTCCTGCTTTGCCCGACTACGCCCTTGCCTGACCCTTCTGTACCGCGCTCTGCGACCTCCTGGATTTGACCTCGGCTAGCCTCGACCATCCCTTCGTTACCTCCTCTGGATACCACGCCCCGTGACCTCCTGGTTTGACCTCGGCCTGTAATTCGGACTCTGCCTTCCGGCATCCTCGTTCGGGATTCCCTGCCAAACATCTATCTGCACCTTAAGCTGGTATCCTTTGCGCCTTATAAGTCCTGGGGGCAACCGACTGGGAGAGGCATTACCCGCGTCTCCCACAAGCGGGGGCTTGTCTATAGGCGGAAGCGGCGGTGGAGATTGGGGGATACCAGTTCAAGACAGACGGGTGTTTGGTACAGTCCTGACATTATAACGGGCCAGAAGAATGGACCAAATCCTGGAGCAGGTGCAAGCCTTGACAGCGGCAGTGGAGCACCTGGCTCACCGGGTTGCGGCTCAGGAGAACCGTCCTGCTCCTAATGTCCCCAGTCCTCAGGGGACTCCGGCCGCAATGTTTGTGGAACCTAAAATCCCACTTCCCGAAAAATTCCACGGCGACAGGGCAAAATTTGCCAACTTCCGGGACTCTTGTAAATTATACTTTCAGCTCCGTCCTGTCTCCTCAGGGTCACAAGAGCAGAGGGTCGGCTTGATTGTTTCCCTACTCCAAGGAGAACCTCAGTCCTGGGCCTTCAGCTTATCAGCTCAGGACCCTACTCGCCTCTCTGTGGACAGCTTTTTCTCTGCGATGGAGGTTCTCTATGATGATCCTGACAAGGGGGCCACAGCTGATGCCAAGTTACGTACCCTTCGCCAGGGACGCCGTCCAGCCGAAGACTATTGCTCAGAATTCCGGCGCTGGGCGGTAGATTCCCGTTGGAACAATCCAGCTCTCTGCGGCCAATTCCGGCTAGGATTGGCCGATGCCATCAAGGACACCTTGGTGAACCACCCGGAACCTCAGACCCTAGACGAATTAATGCACCTTGCCATCCGCATTGATCGTCGGCTTCGGGAGAGGCGCCTAGAAAAAGGGTCGCATGCCGAGTCTGCCTCAAGGTCTGAGGTCCCAGTCGTACAACCTTCGGATGAGCCCATGCAGCTTGGTGCCACAAGGCTCACTGAAGGCGAGAGGCGGCGACGTCTATCCGAGGGGCTTTGTCTGTATTGTGGGGGAACCGGCCACATGGTCAGACTTTGCCCAAAGAAGCCGGCGGGAAACTCCAGAGCCTAGGGGGTTTCGAGGGGGCCCTCCTAGGCTGTAAGGTATCTCCTCAAGTATCGTCTCCAGTTCTGATTCCAGTTCAGATTATGATTAACCTTAAGTGTATGAATCTAAAGGCTCTTCTAGATTCAGGAGCTGCTGGGAACTTCCTAGACTCCGAACTAGCACTGACTTTAGGAATTGTGGTCCAGCCCTTGCCGACTCCCATCCGGGTTTCAGCCATTGATGGCACTCCTGTGGCCGGGGGTTTAGTTCAGTTCCAAACCCCTCCTATGCAAATCAAAGTGGGAGCCAATCATTCTGAGGTTATCAGTTTTTTGGTATTAAGTATGCCTAGCACCCCTTTAATTTTAGGATTGCCATGGCTACAGGAGCACAATCCCCAAATTGATTGGATCTCAGGGCAAATCACTAAGTGGGGTCGCCAGTGTTTTCAGAGTTGCTTAGAATTTCCACTTAGGGTCGCGCACCTAGCACCGGTTGGGGTCCCCACTCCTTATTTAGAGTTTGCTGACGTCTTTTCAGAAAGGGCGGCAGACAAACTTCCTCCCCACAGACCATGGGATTGCCCTATTGAACTTCTCCCAGGTACCATGCCTCCCAGAGGGAGAATATTTAATTTGACCCGAACGGAAACCCTTGCCATGCGGGATTATATTGCCGAGAACTTAAAGAAGGGGTTTATTCGGCCTTCATCTTCCCCAGCAGGGGCGGGGTTTTTTTCGTGGAGAAGAAAGATGGGGGACTTCGCCCATGTATTGATTATCGGGGCTTGAATAACATCACGATAAAGAATAAGTACCCCTTACCACTTATTGAGGGTCTCTTTACACAGGTGGTTGGGGCACAAGTCTTCTCTAAACTCGATCTCCGGGGGGCCTATAACCTCATTAGAATCAGGCAGGGGGACGAGTGGAAGACGGCCTTCAATACCCTTGAAGGGCATTATGAGTATCTAGTAATGCCTTTCGGCCTGTGCAACGCCCCCGCGGTCTTTCAAAGTTTTGTTAATGAAATTTTTAGGGACTATCTTGGCCGTTTTGTGGTCGTTTACTTAGACGACATCTTAATTTTTTCTTCGTCCATTGAGGAACATCGCAAACACGTGTGTTTGGTCCTGCAAAAACTTAGGGAAAACTGTTTATATGCTAAGTTAAAGAAATGTCAATTTGAAGTGTCAGAGGTCCCGTTTCTTGGTTATATTATCTCTAAGTCCGGTCTATCCATGGATTCTTCTAAGGTGAAGGCCGTCTTAGAATGGGAACAGCCCAGGGATCTAAAGGGCCTGCAAAGGTTTCTGGGCTTTGCTAATTTCTATAGGAGGTTCATTAAAAATTTTTCTGCCCTTGTTACACCTCTTACCAATCTGACCAAGAAAAGCGGGTACCCTTCAGTATGGCCTGTTCATGCTGTCCAGGCCTTCGAGAATCTTAAAAGGGTGTTTAGTGCCGCACCCGTCCTAGTCCACCCTGATGAGCAACGGCCCTTCCTTGTGGAGGTGGATGCTTCCGAAGTCGCAGTTGGGGCAGTCTTGTCACAGTATTACGGCTCACCTGAACGCCTCCATCCTTGTGCCTTCTTTTCCAAAAAATTCTCAGCGGCCGAAAGAAATTACGATATCGGCAATAGAGAATTATTGGCTATCAAGTTAGCCTTTCAGGAGTGGAGGCACTGGCTGGAGGGCGCCCAGTATCCAGTCACGGTCTTTACGGATCATAAAAATCTGGAATACATCCAATCTGCCAAGAGATTAACTCTTAGACTAATCCTAGACAGGCTCGCTGGTCCTTATTCTTTTCTCGGTTTAACTTTTCTATAACCTATAAGCCTGGATCCAAAAACACTAAAGCTGATGCCCTGTCTCGGAGTTTCTCTCCTTCCGACTCACCTGAAAGGTTGGTTTCTCCCATTTTACCCCGCTCCCTGGTGGTAGCCGCCATCCAACCCCAACTTCCTGACCTAGCTCAATTTCAGGCCGAAGCACCACCTGAAAAACCTGAGTCGGTCCAGTTTGTGCCCTCTCCTTTCCGCACTGCCTTTTTGTCTCATTTTCACGAAACTAAAACAGCGGGTCATCCGGGAGTTAAGAAAACTATTGCTCTATTGTCCCGCCAAGTCTGGTGGCCATCCATTAGGAGCGATGCACAGAAATTTGTCCTAGCCTGTAAGGTCTGTGCTCGAAGTAAGGCTTTAAGACACTCCCCTGAAGGTCCTCTACTACCTTTGCCCATTCCTGCCTCTCCATGGACCCATTTAGCCATGGATTTCGTTACGGATCTTCCCCCTTCCCAGGGATATACCGTCATTTGGGTAGTAGTGGACCGCTTTAGCAAAATGGCGCATTTCATCCCTTTAAAAAAGCTTCCCACAGCTCAAATCTTAGCTCAACTCTTTATCACTCACATTTTTAGAATCCACGGTATCCCGGTAGACATTGTTTCGGATAGGGGGGTCCAATTTGTCTCCCGGTTTTGGAGGGCTTTCTGCGCTAAGCTGGGTTTCACCGTCTCTCTTTCCTCGGCATTCCACCCGCAGTCGAATGGGCAAACCGAAAGAACAAACCAATCTTTAGAACAGTATCTGCGTTGTTTCACGGCTGATACTCAGACGGATTGGGCTTTCTTCCTGCCGTTTGCTGAATTCGCATTAAACAACGCTTCACATTCTTCCACAGGGGTTTCTCCCTTCCATTGTGTTTATGGCAAAGATCTGAAATTCTCAGCCCTTTCAGACCAACCCTCTAGTGTCCCCTCCTTGGATGACTGGGTGTCCAAATGGCCGGGGTTATGGAATAAAATCCAGCAACATCTGACTAAGGCTGTTCTTCAACAAAAAAAATTTTCAGATCGTAAACGTTCTTCTAATTCTGGTTATGAGGTGGGGGACTGGGTTTGGCTTTCAACCAAGAATCTGGCCCTACGCCAGCCCTCCGCTAAGTTAGGCCCTAAATTTATCGGCCCCTTCCCCATAACACGAAAAATTAATCAGGTTACGTATCAGTTGGCCCTCCCTTCTTCCATGAAAATCTGTAAATCCTTTCATGTTTCACTTCTTAAGCCTGCAAAAAACCATGAATCTAATAGTCCTCCTAGTCCTGTGTTAGTTGATGGGCATCAGGAGTTTGAGGTTGCCCGGGTTCTTGATTCTCGCTTTTTTCGAAACTCTCTTCAATATCTAATTGACTGGAAGGGATACGGTCCGGAAGAAAGATCTTGGGTTCCGGCCAGAGAGGTTCATGCGCAGAATTTGGTAAAGAGATTTCACAGAGAGAATCCTTTGAAACCCAGCTTGGAGGGTCCAGTGGCCCCTCCTCAGGGGGGAGGTAATGTTAGGCACTTACCTCGTCGCCGTCCCTGGTCCCGCGACGCGCTGTCGGGTAGTCCCCGGTTGGCTGCTGCCCGACGCTCCCCGGGTGTGCTGGCTCCTCAGCGCTGTTGTGGGGGTCGGGGGTCGGCGGCGCGGGATGGTGTCGGTGGCCGCGCCGCAGCCCGCTCTGCGCGGCTGCGCGGTCCCGCCGAGCTCCCTCGCGATGCGGCGCTTCCCCCTCCCGGCGGGGGCGCGCCCGATCCACTACGTGCTCGCGCGCGCGCGAGCACGTCTTCTTTATGCCTCCCGGCGGCGCTTTCCCCAGCGCGCCCGCCGGGGGCGAGTTTAAAGCACCCAATCCGTGACCTGATCCTAGAGTGAGCCCAGGGACTGGTCGGCCTGTCTGGCCTGGGCCGTCCAGCTCCTGGGACCACTCCCGTTTTAGTGTATGCACCAAACACAATTGTTCCCTCCGTTTTCCCTGTTCCCCACTGGCCAGTTCTTCCTATAAAGCTGCACTGCTCCAGTATCCCCTTGCCCGTTATAGCTTTGGGTTCTGGATGTGCGTTGCTGTGACTTTGTGTACCTTTGGATTTCTGGACTTTGACTACTCTTGCTTGCTGCCTGCCCTGACCTCCTGCTTTGCCCGACTACGCCCTTGCCTGACCCTTCTGTACCGCGCTCTGCGACCTCCTGGATTTGACCTCGGCTAGCCTCGACCATCCCTTCGTTACCTCCTCTGGATACCACGCCCCGTGACCTCCTGGTTTGACCTCGGCCTGTAATTCGGACTCTGCCTTCCGGCATCCTCATTCGGGATTCCCTGCCAAACATCTATCTGCACCTTAAGCTGGTATCCTTTGCGCCTTATAAGTCCTGGGGGCAACCGACTGGGAGAGGCATTACCCGCGTCTCCCACAAGCGGGGGCTTGTCTATAGGCGGAAGCGGCGGTGGAGATTGGGGGATACCAGTTCAAGACAGACGGGTGTTTGGTACAGTCCTGACACATGCGGTGGCTTCCTGCCCTCTTTGATCGTCGGACCAGAGGTGGGTGAAGGTGTGTGGGAGGGTGTGGGAGGGTGTGTGGGTGACTGGGGGGGGGGTCTTATGGGATCTGATGGCGTCTGAGGGTACCTATTAAGTGCCTGGGTGGGTGGCCGTAGGCACGTTGGTGCACGTAGTGCACCAGGCGGCCGCCATCACCACCATTTTAAATCTTGGTTACCTGTAGTGCCAGGGGGGTGCCTGGCTGGGGTGCCAGGGGGGTCTGACTTGTGTGTGGGGGGGTGACTTTGCCTGGGTGGGTGGCCGTAGGCTTGCTGGGGCATGTAGTTCATTAACAAAAAATACCATTTTGTGAATACTCACCTGTAAAATGGGTATTATAAGTATGTCACACACCCCGCTTCAGGTTACTAAATCATTAGAACATGGGTTATACCTACCGCTAGGTGGCAGTCTTGCAGAGAAGTCCAGAAAAAAACAAGCCCCTCCCGGTCTATACATACCTGGTACCTCCTAACAAATCCCCAGTAATTCAAACAGCAATAAGACAAGGTACCAGGAAAAAAACCAACGGTAACCCTCAACTATAACAAAAAAGCTTCACCATATAAAGAACCAGGATACCAAAAAGGCCGGGTGAAGCGGGGTGTGTGACATACTTATAATACCCATTTTACAGATGAGTATTCACAAAATGGTATTATTCTAAGTATGTCACACACCCCGCTTCAGGTTACTAAATCATTAGAACATGGGACATCCAACAGCAGTGTCCAAAAAGGGCGGGTATCCAACCAGGCAATAATGCAGAAACTCAAACCACTGTAGCCTGCAGAACCTTGCGGCCAAAAACAGCATCCGCTGAGGCCTGCACATCAACCTTATAAAACTTGGAAAAAGTGTGAACCGAAGACCAAGTAGCAGCCTTACAAACTTGTTCAACAGAAGCCTGGTGCTGAAAAGCCCAGGACGCACCAACCGCATGAGTAGAATGAGCAGTAACCCGAAAAGGGGGATCCTTCCCCTTGGCAGAGTAGGCCCCAACAATCGCCTGACGAATCCATTTACTAATGGAAGACTTAGCCGGAGCCAAACCCTTCCTAGCCCCACAGGGCACCACAAAAAAGGCATCAGTCTTACGAAACGAAGGCGTAATACGCAAATAGTACTTGACACAACGTACCACATCCAAACAATGCAACGCCCTCTCCTTGTCATTCCCAGGTCTAGGACACAAGGAGGGAAGAACAATGTCCTGATTCAGATGAAAAGCAGAAACCACTTTAGGGAGAAAGTCTGGCTTGAAACGAAAAACCACTTAGTCCTGATGTTTCTCAAAATAAGGAGCCTGAATAGACAAGGCTGCCAACTCCGAAACACGCCGAACCGAAGTGATGGCCACCAAAAAGACAACCTTCTGAGTCAACATGGATAGAGCAATATCCTGCAAAGGCTCAAAAGGAGGAGCCTGAAGAGCAGAAAGGACCAAATTCAAATCCCAAACAGGGAGCAAAGGCTTCCTAGGAGGCCGCAGATGCGAAACCCCCTGGAAAAAAGTCTTGACCAAAGAATGAAGAGCAAAAGACCTCTGAAAAAAGATAGACAAGGCCGAAACCTGCCCCTTCAAGGTACTAAGCTGCAGACCAGAGTCCAGCCCAGATTGAAGAAATTCCAAAATCCTAGAGATAGAAAAGACCCGGCAGGGCAAAGATCTCGCCTCACACCAATCAATATAAGATCTCCAAGCCCTATAATAGATGGAAGAAGAAGATCTCTTCCTGGCACTGATAAGAGTCCGAATGACCAAATCCGAAAGGCCTTCCTCCTTCAAGATGGAGGTTTCAGCAGCCAAGCCGTCAAAGCCAGCGTTGGTAAACTGGGGTAACACAGTAGACCCTGAGTGAGAAGATCCGGCCGAAGAGGCAGCTCGAACTGATCCACCGCCAGACGAACGATGTCTGCGAACCACACCCGCCTTGGCGCCACGAGAATGGCGGGAACTCCTTCCAGAACCAGCTTTCGCAGAACCCTGCCTAGCATGGGAATCGGAGGAAACAGATAAAGAAACCCCAGGTCCCTCCAGCTCAGAGCCATGGCATCTGCCGCCAGAGCCAGAGGATCCTGAGACAGCGACATGAATGTCGGAAGCTTGTGATTGTGACGAGAGGCAAACAGATCCACCTCCGGCGTCCCCCACCGGAGACAAAGCGACCGAAGCACCTGGGGATGGAGAGACCATTCCCCCCGGCGGGACGAGCACCTGCTCAGGAAGTCCGCCTCCGTGTTCTCCACTCCTGGAATGTACACTGCCGAGATGCAAGGAACATGAGTCTCCGCCCAAACTAGAATCAGAGACACCTCTCTGTGGGCACCCAGACTCCGAGTTCCTCCTTGGTGATTGATGTAAGCAACCGCCGTCCGATTGTCCGACCGAACCTGCACCGGCAGGCCCTGCAGATGCTGCGTCAAGTGAGACAGAACCAACCTGATGGCTCTCAACTCCAGAACATTGATGGGCAAGTGGGCTTCCTGAGGGCCCCACCGCCCCCGGAACCGAAGATCCTTCCAGAAACCTCCCCATCCTGACAAACTGGCGTCCGTGGTGACAGTTTCCCAAAGCGGTGTCAAAAATGACCTGCCCTTCAGAAGATTGTCCGAGACCATCCACCACAGAAGAGACCGCCGAACTCGAGGGGACATCCGGAAGGACCGATCCAACGACCGCGGTCGCCGGTCCCAAGACGCCAAAAGATGAAGCTGAAGCGTTCTCGTGTGAAACTGCGCGAAAGGAACTGCCTCGAAAGAGGCTACCATCAACCCCACCAGTCTCATCCCCAGCCGGATGGACGGGCGAGGATTGGAAAGAAGAAGCTGAGCCAAATCCTGAATCAACAGAACCTTGGCCTGAGGGAGAAAAACTCTGTGCTGGCAAGAGTCCAGGGACATCCCCAGAAAAGTCACCACCCTGGTCGGAACCAGAGAAGACTTGGGGTAGTTGATCACCCAGCCGAACCTCTCCAGCATAGACACCAAAATGCCGGTGTCCCCTTCCGCTTGACTGAAGGAAGACGCCATGATGAGAAGATCGTCCAGGTAAGGCACAATGCGAATCCCTTGAGCCCTGAGCAGGGCCATCACTCCTGCCAACACCTTGGTGAACACTCTCGGAGCTGAGGTGAGGCCGAAAGGAAGAGCTACAAATTGAAAATGCTGATCCTCCACCACAAAGCGAAGAAACCGCTGATGAGCCGGAAAAATTGGAATGTGAAGGTATGCATCCTTGATGTCTATGGACGTCATAAAGTCCCCCTGCCTGAGCGAACCGATCGCCGACCGCAGGGTTTCCATGCGAAACTTCCGGGGACGAACAAACCGGTTGAGAAACTTCAAATCCAGAATAGGACGGAACGACCCATCCTTTTTGGGTACAGTGAAGAGATTGGAATAATGCCCGCGCCCCACCTCCAAAAGCGGGGCCGGGCAGATGACTGCCATTTCCAGAAGATTCCTTACCGCCGCCAGGAGCCCCTGCGCGGCCAAAGGATCTGAAGGTACCCGAGACCTGAAAAACCTTGGCGGAGGGCGGGACTCGAACTCCAGCTTGTAACCGGCCGACACCACCTCCCGGATCCACCTGTCCGAGACCTCCTGGTCCCATACGCGGGAGAAGAGTCGCAACCGTCCCCCCACCCGTACGGGTGAGGGCGCCCCCTCATTGCTGAACGGGCTTGGCGGCTGGCTTGGGCTTGGCGCCCCAGGCGTGAACGGGATGTCCACGGCCTCTACCCCTATTCCAACTGACGCCCCTGGAAGCCGAGAAGCCCGCGCCCCTGCCGGCTCTGGCTCCCCTAAAGGACGGATTGAAGGGGGCCGCCCCCCGAAAGGAACGGCGAAATTTCTTGCACTGAGGTAACTTACCTCCCTTGGCAACAGAATCCAGCTTTTCACCGAAAAGCCTCAAACCCAGAAAGGGAAGAGCCGTGAGTGATCTTTTAGAAATAAAATCAGCCGTCCTCTGCCTCAACCACACAGAGCGGCGAATAGCCACCAACAGAGCAGTAGCCCTGCCACACATCAACATGGCATCATCCTGAGCGGCCAGAATAAACGACAAAAAGGATTCACAACGCTTAAGAGCAAGAAACTCATCACCGGTAGGCTCAAGATCCACACATAAGTCCCTGACAATAGACCTAACCGCCAACGTCAAAAGTGCCGAAGCACAAACAGGCCTCAACACTGAACCCGCACAGACAAAACCATGGCGGGCCAGCTGATCAATCCGGCGATCCTCGCCGTCCTTGAGAGAAGTCGTGTCAGGAGAATGTACAACCGCCATATTAGACAGTCCCAAGACCGGAGCATTCCAGAAGATTCCTTACCGCCGCCAGGAGCCCCTGCGCGGCCAAAGGATCTGAAGGTACCCGAGACCTGAAAAACCTTGGCGGAGGGCGGGACTCGAACTCCAGCTTGTAACCGGCCAACACCACCTCCCGGATCCACCTGTCCGAGACCTCCTGGTCCCATACGCGGGAGAAGAGTCGCAACCGTCCCCCCACCCGTACGGGTGAGGGCGCCCCCTCATTGCTGAACGGGCTTGGCGGCTGGCTTGGGCTTGGCGCCCCAGGCGTGAACGGGATGTCCACGGCCTCTACCCCTATTCCAACTGACGCCCCTGGAAGCCGAGAAGCCCGCGCCCCTGCCGGCTCTGGCTCCCCTAAAGGACGGATTGAAGGGGGCCGCCCCCCGAAAGGAACGGCGAAATTTCTTGCACTGAGGTAACTTACCTCCCTTGGCAACAGAATCCAGCTTTTCACCGAAAAGCCTCAAACCCAGAAAGGGAAGAGCCGTGAGTGATCTTTTAGAAATAAAATCAGCCGTCCTCTGCCTCAACCACACAGAGCGGCGAATAGCCACCAACAGAGCAGTAGCCCTGCCACACATCAACATGGCATCATCCTGAGCGGCCAGAATAAACGACAAAAAGGATTCACAACGCTTAAGAGCAAGAAACTCATCACCGGTAGGCTCAAGATCCACACATAAGTCCCTGACAATAGACCTAACCGCCAACGTCAAAAGTGCCGAAGCACAAACAGGCCTCAACACTGAACCCGCACAGACAAAACCATGGCGGGCCAGCTGATCAATCCGGCGATCCTTGTCAGGAGAATGTACAACCGCCATATTAGACAGTCCCAAGACCGGAGCATCCACTTCGGGAGGGACAGCCCAACGCTTAATCAAGTCCGCCGGAAAAGGATATTTTCTATCCCAGCTGGGCGGTACCCCTACGAGACGCGTAGGTTGCTCCCATTGCTTAAGGACAACGTCCTTGAAATGCTGTTGACTGGGAAACTCCAAGTGCTGCTTGGACACCCCAAAAAGCTGACCCTTAGGCCGAGGAGCAACTTCAGGAGGATCCAAATCCAAAACCTTAAACATTTGGGTCAAAATGGAAGGTGTATCAGGAACGGGACCTTCAGCCTGGTCCCCCTCAGCGCCCAGCAACTGCTAGCCCTCCAGATCCTCTAATTCCTCAACGAGCTCACCCTCTTCAAGGGGACGATCTGGCCAATCCAGATCCTCAACGACCTCCCCATCGGAGTCCGGCGGAGGCGGAGACAGATGTTTTCGCTTAGCCGTAACCTTCTGAGCGGCCATGGCGGAAAACATTTTCTCGAGGCTGGCCAGGCGGGCGCACACCTCAGATTGCGAATCCCCACCCATGACAATGTCACACGGGGTCCGGAACAGGTAGGGAGGGGAGGGAGATGGCGCGGCCGATGAAGTACCAGGCACCGGGGTGCCGGACTGGCGCTCAATGTTCCGCTGTGCACATGGAATACAAATAATGACATCATCTCCCGGTAGCGGAGTCCCACATCCCCCACACAGCCTGGATTGTCCTGAAGGACCGTTTCCGGTATCTTTGGCAGCCTCCATATGGTGAAATTTATGGTATTCGCAGAACCCAGGGATTTACGCAGTAAGCGACCCGGGATGCCCCTTTAAATTCTATATAACTAATGCTATAAAAAACCCTGACCATGGGAATTTAGCAGAAAAACATCCCAATTAAATGGAGTAATGGCCACAAAACCCCAACTAGCCAGGTATATAAGACCGGGAGAGCCCTGTAGGATGGGGTCCCAGGATCTGAAAAGCAAAAACAAGGACAGCAATCATTCCAGGCACAACAGCACACATGGAAAATAGTGGGAGCGAGGTGGGGGGGGGAAGGAGGGGGGGTGGGGGGAAAGAATAGCAATAATACAATTAAATTCACCGCGGGGCTAACGCAGCCCCGAGCATCTGAACAAAAAACGAGCCTACCTGAGGAAAAAAGGCAACCTCAGCTGCTTCTACCAAAACGCGGATCACCGCAGGGCTACCTCAGTCTGAAATGGCGGCCCCAGCAGTACACTCCGCACCGCCCAGGAGAGGGGAGAAGGAAGGCGGGCCCAAGGAAGCACGGGAGCCGCAATAGCCCCGCCCCTCCCCCAAACGGCCAACCACGCCGCGTACCGCGCAAGACGCGGTCCCGCCCATCTCCTGTGCTGCCGAGCAGCGGGCTCCCGTGAAGATGGCGCCCGCATCCCCCATAAACAGACCGGCGGCGCAATCGCCCGCCCCCCCCCCGAGCGCCCGTAACAGCAAACACGCTGACAGTCATCCCCTGGTAGACACACGCAGCGAGTGCCGACCTCGGCGCTCCACATCCAGGCGGGCCCGCGGCGCAGAGCGCCGCCCGGCCCCGCCCACCGAAATCCCTGACAGGAATCCCGTGCAAACGGGCGCCACCATGACACCCCCAAATAAATCACAAGCGGCGGGCCGGCGACACACGCCCGACCCGCCCATTAGTAAGGCAAAGGAGAGCAAATAAAGTATAGCAGTCCCGCACAGACCACCCGTCCCAGCACGCACACACACACCACACACAGCCACGCATTAAGGGGCCATATTAAGCTGGGAAGGAAAAAAACACAATTCTGTGAGGAACTCACCTGTAGAATTGGTTTTTCTGGGAATCCATTCCATACACTCCTTACTCTTGGGTTTCCTCCTCCTTGCTGATCACGTGACTGCAAGAAAGAAACAGGCGCGGCCCTCCCGGCCCATAAGTAGCAGCTGCCCCTAATCAGATCAGTTTACTTAAAAAGCAGTAAATAATTTAGAGGCAGGCCGGGAGGCCGCAATAAGAGTCCATGTTAGTACACATCAAACTCAACCCAAAAAATGCTCTCAAAATTAAGTCATATTACTTATAGTCTCTTTTTTATTTATTTATTTTTATTTTTATTTTTTTTCATAAATCTCTATACATATATATAATCTTATATATATATCTTCTCTTTCTCTTTAAATGCTCTGAATTAATAATCAAAAATGATTAAACATACCATCAGAAAAGCATCGGAAGATAACATGACCCACAAAAAACGGGTGGGCCGGAGTGTATGGAATGGATTCCCAGAAAAACCAATTCTACAGGTGAGTTCCTCACAGAATTGTGTTTTTTCTTCCAATCCATTCCATACACTCCTTACTCTTGGGATCTCCAAAAGCAGTGCCATCTATGGGCGGGATCCTCTAATGCAGAACGGCAGGAAGTTCACTTCACTACTGCCTGTAGAATCTTCCGAACAACAACAGCGTCAGCTGAGGTTCTAACATCCACCTTTGTAAAAGGTGGCCGCTTTGCAAACCTGTTCCACCGAAGCCTGATGCTGAAAAGCCCAGGAAGCCCCAATGGCCCTAGTGGAATGGGCCGTGACCTGAAAAGGGGGTTCTTTTCCCTTGGCCGAGTAAGCTCTAGCTACTGCCTGCTTAATCCAGTTACTGACAGCGGCCTTAGCTGGCGGAAGCCCCCTTTTTTGGTCCTTCTGAAATGACAAAAAGAAAAACCGTCTTGCGGAAGGCATCTGTAGCTGCCAAATAATACCTGATGGCTCTAACCACATCTAAAGAATGAAGCGCCCTTTCCTTAGCATTAGCCGGAACTGGGCATAGTACCTCCTGATCAAGGTGAAAAGGAGAGATGACCTTAGGTAAAAAATCAGGCTTAAAACGAAAACTACCTTGACTCTGTAACTCAAAATAAGGAGACTTCATGCATAAAGCGGCTAACTCTGAAACACGCCGCACAGAGGAGATTGCCACTAAAAATATTCCCTTAAGCGTCAAAATGCTTATTGGAGAATCAATCATAGGTTCAAAGGGAGCACCCTGAAGAGCCGTCAACACCAAATTCAAGTCCCACACCGGTAGAATAGACTTGCGTGGTGGACGAACATGAGTGACTCCCTGAAAAAAAGTCTTAATGAGTCTATTACTAGCGATAGACTTCTGGAAAAAAATGGATAAGGCAGATACCTGTCCCTTTAGAGTGCTTAATTGTAGACCCATTTCTAAGCCATTCTGAAGGAATTCTAGAATTCTGGAAATTGAATACAATCTGCATGAGACATTCCTAGCCTCATACCAGGATATGAATGACCGCCAGACCCTGTAATAAATCATGGAAGACTACTTCTTCCGGGCCTGAATCATGGTACGAATGACCTTAGCCGATAATCCCTTCTCAGCTAGGATCGTGGTCTCAATAGCCAAGCCGTCAAAGCCAGCATTTGTAAATTCGGGTGCCGAAGCGCCCCCTGAGTGAGAAGATCTGGCTCGATCGGTAGGCGCCATTGGTCTACCGCCATCTTTGTTATGTCTGAGACCCAACTTCTTCTTGGCCAATGAGGAGCTACTAGAATGGTAGGTACTCCTTCCTGAATTATCCTTCTTAGTACTCGACTCAGAAGCGGAAACAGGGGAAAAATGTACAGGAGCTTGAACCTTGTCCAAGGGACCGAAAGGGTGTCCGTGGCTATAGCCAAAGGATCTCTTGACAGGGACATGAATCTCGGCTGCTTGTGATTGTGTCTGGATGCAAAGGGATCCACTTCCGGACGTCCCCAGCGAAGACAAATGGCTTGAAAAAAACCTTCCAACTGAGGGACCATTCTCCCCGATGCAGAATCTTCCTGCTCAGAGCGTCGGCCTCCTGATTTTCTACCCCCGGGATGTAAACTGCCGAGATGCAGGGAACATTCTCCTCTGCCCAGATCAGAATCCGGCTTACCTCCCGAAGAGCACCCTTGTTCCGGGTACCCCCCTGATGATTGATAGAAGCAACCGCCGTCCGGTTGTCCGACTGGCCTTGGACTGCCTGTCCCTTCAAGCTGGGGGTCAGATACTGAAGAACTAGCCCGATGGCTCTTAATTCTAATACATTTATGGGAAGCTGATTTTCTCTCGGTCCCCATTGGCCCTGGACTTTCTGAGTCTGCCAAATGCCGCCCCATCCTGTGAGACTGGCATCCGTGGCAATGAACTGCCACTGTGGAGTCAAGAAGGACCTGCCTACAGACAGATGAAGAGGGTCCATCCACCACAGAAGGGAATGTCTTGCCAAGGGCGTTAGTACAAAGATCTGATCCAGCGACTGTGGGACTCGATCCCAGCTCGCCAATAGATTCCATTGAAGGGGCCTCATGTGAAACTGAGCAAAGGGCACCGCCTCAAAGCAGGCCACCATCAGGCCCATCAACTTCATACCCAGCCGAATAGTCGGCTGTCGGCAAGCCAGAAAGCACTATCTGATCTTGGATTAGTCGAGTCTTCTGTTCTGGAAGATACACCTTGACTTGGACGGTGTCCAGAATCAAACCTAAGAAGTTCCTTACTGGTGCCAGAGTAATATGAGACTTCAGGTAATTGATCACCCAGCCGAATTCATCCAGAGTCGGATCATATGTGTGTCCTTCAGGATCTGCTGCTGCAATCCGGCTGATATTAGAAGATCATCCAGATAGGGGACAATACAAATCCCCTGGCTCCTGAAAATTGCCATGAGACCTGCCAAAACCTTAGTGAAAACTCTTGGAGCCGAGGATATCCCCAACGGGAGTGCCACAAACTGGAAATGCTCGTCTTCCAGGGCAAACCTCAGGAATCTTTGATGTCCCGGAAAAATTGGCACATGCAGATATGCGTCCCTTATGTCTATGGTAATAAGATCCCCGGGTCGAACTACTGTTAAAGCTGACCTCACCGTTTCCATGCGGAAGTGTCTCACGCGGATATACTTGATCAGATCCTTCAGGTCTAAAAATGGGACGAGTTGACCCATCCTTCTTGGGGATTGTAAACAGGTTGGAGTAAAACCCCTGACCTTCCTGAAAGGGTACTCGAGCAATTACCCCTTTTTGAAGAAGATGCTGAATTGCGGACTTCAGGGCATCTAGCTTTGACTGGTTCCGGGATGCCCCTGACCGAAGGAACCTTGCGGGCGGTCTGGCTGCAAACTCGATCTTGTAACCTGAGGACACTACCTCTTGGATCCACTGATCCCTTACGCGGCGCCTCCAGATATGAGCAAACTGCAAAAGCCGTCCCCCCCACCCGCTCGGGTGAGGGCGCCCTCTCATGCTGAAGTGGACTTGGCTGGAGGTTTAGGCCTACTTCTCCAGGATCCTCCTGCCCTATTACGCGTTCTTCCTCTACCCCAAAAATTCTTGCGGGAGGAAGGCCGAAAGGCTCCTCTGCCTCTCCGAAGGGCCGAAAAGACGATGACCTCTGAAAAGGCCTAGTCGATTTTTTTCTCTCTGAGGCAGTTTGCCCCTTAACCATACCGTCCAGCTTTTCCCCAAAAAGTCTGCTCCCTAAAAAGGGTAAATCCGTCAGTGCCTTTTTAGCGGCGGCGTCCGCTCACCATTGTCTAAGCCATAATGAACGGCGTAATGCCACAAGGAGCGCAGAAGTTCTGGCTGCCAACCTGACTGCATCCTCCATTGCAGTAATGGCAAATGCATTAAAGTTCAAACAGTCCTTAAAGTCCTTGGACTCTTGGGACAGCCTGCGCGACCTGGCCTTGGCTAGTTTCTTCTTCATCTTCTTTCCCGACGCCAGGGATACAATGGCCGTGGCACAAACCGGGCGGAGAAGGGAGCCTATCATGGCGAAGAAATGGCAGGCCAACTGATCCATATGTTTCTCTGTGGGATCTCTAAGGGATCCCATAGTAGCGGATGGCATCACTGAAGTGTTAGATAACCCTGCCACAGGGGAGTCCGCATCAGGCGGATAAGACCAAATTTTGATTATGTCTGCCAGGAAAGGATATCTGACATCTAGAATCTTAGGAATGGCCTGTAATTTATTAGGGTTTTCCCACTCCTTAAGAAACATCCTAGAAAAGTGTGGTTGTTCAAGGAACACCTGCTTTGCCTGACAGGCTTAAACAGATCATCCTTCTTTCTTTTCACAACCTCAGGAGGGGAGATATTCCAGGTAACAAAAACTACCGAAAGTAGACCTTCAGTCTCATTCACAAGGAGAGGATCCTCATCGGATGAAAACAAAATGGAGTTACTATCCTCTTCCGATTGCAGCTTGCCCTCAGAGGCCTGCTCGTCCATATAATCCTCATCCTCTTCTTCACCGAAGGAGGCAACTACTGCCACAGGCTCTAAATGCCTTTTCTTATAGGTGGCCCGTTTGGCAAAACCAAAGACAACTGCCTCTCCAGATTATTCAGCCTGTAAGCAAAACCTGTTTGTCCATCACTGCTTTCACCCCCTTGAGGGGAAACAGGGGATGGATGAGCCGCCGTGCTCCCCCCAGCATTCGCTGTGCTAGATACTCGATCAGCCGCTCTGTTGTGATCTAGGCCGATCATAACGGCGCAGGCGGAACATACTGTGCCAAAAGCTGCCTAGAGGATGCAGTTTTGCACAAAGGGCAGATCTTTTCCCAGAGGGATGCCGTATCGCTATCCCCAATGCCTCCCACATGGTGTTTATTATATATATATATATCTTTCTTTTTTTTTTTTTTTTTTTTTAAATATATGCCAACCGACCCAAGAGGGCCTGAGCCTGAACCAATCCCCTAAAAAAGGAACCGGGAGGAACCGCAACCCTGTTTTTTGTCCTTCTTCCAAATCTAAAAATAAAAGAGGAGGCAAATGGATTAATAACTGATCTTTTTCCCTCTTTTCTTTTCTTCCTTCTTTAAAAGCATTCTTTCAAGAAATGAACTGCCTTTAATCGCTTATATATAAGAGTATTATAGTAATATCTTAAAGATATTATAATGACATTGTAATATTATAATAAATAAAAGCAATAAAAGCGATAAAATAATTATCTTATGAGTAAATACAAAATAATTAAATTGATAACAAAAACAGAACACTAATTATTATTAAAGAGAAAAAAACTAATACTGAAAAAAATTAATATAATGATCATTAGTATAAAAGACACTTGGAAAAAAGTTTAACAATATTTAAAAATATTTAAAATTGTTTAATAAAGGATTGATATAAAGAATCCAAACCAAAGTCAAATCCTTATATTCTATAATAATATAACCACTCACCTTGCTGCAAGTTTTCAACCTGAAAGGGAGATGGCAGAATCAAACTACACAGGCACTTATTAATGAATCAGGCCTCACCTGCAACTCACAAAACCTCCACTCACCTTGCGGCTAGTTTTCAACCTGAAAAGGGAGATGGCAGAATCAAACTACACAGGCACTTATTAATGAATCAGGCCTCACCTGCAACTCACAAAACCTCCACTCACCTTGCTGCTAGTTTTCAACCTGAAAGGGAGATGGCAGACTCAAACTGCACATTACTAAATCAGGCCTCACCTGCAACTCACAAAACCTCCTACACGCATGTCCCCCTGGCCATAGAATGGCCGCTTGAAATCTTGAAGAGGGGAGGTCTGGGGGAGAGGCGCCCCACGCGCATATCAGGGTTTGGGGGGGGGGGGGTAGGAGGCCCCGGCTACAACATAGGCTGCGCTGCTAAGGAGAGGAAAAAAGAGCGCACAGCCGTCCTTAATGCACACCCGAAGATAAGTGCGAGGGGAGGGGGGCATAGCACAGGTCACAGACGTAGCTTCTTACCTGCTAAACAGCACATCCACCTCCTTCCAGCACAAGAGGGAGAGTGAGTGAACAGCCAGGTGGTTCTGGTATACTCCACCTCCACCTGTGTGACCTCAGTCAAGCTCTTAAAGGCATATACCAAAGAAAAAAAATCTTTCCTTTCCTAAAGCCTACCTAAATTGGAAGAAGGAAGGGTTGGGTAAAAATAAAAATATCCTCAGCAGGTACACCAGAGAGAAACCTGCGGCTGACTTGCTTTCTGAGAAGCCTGCAGCCCAGAGCATATACACTCTGCAAGCGCCCCAAGACCCCGGCGCTTCACCATACCTTCACGGCCCCAAAAACAGCCAATGCTGTGGAGGCATAACAAGGGTCTTGAGGGGCCGTGGGAGTAAGGTCCGTAGCGAGCCGACAGGGTTCAGTCCCCCGCTTACCGCTAAAATGCTTGAGAGCACCTAATCTTCCACAGTCATCTTGCCACTGCAAGAAAGAAAACTGATCTGATTAGGGGCAGCTGCTACTTATGGGCCGGGAGGGCCGCGCCTGTTTCTTTCTTGCAGTCACGTGATCAGCAAGGAGGAGGAAACCCAAGAGTAAGGAGTGTATGGAATGGATTGGAAGAAAAACATCACCTCATGTGCAGAACTGACAGGCTCGCTAGATGAGCCGGTACCTAAATGCTATGGCAATAGGGGCATCCCACGTCCGGATCACCACTCCGGAATACCGCTATGCCCCAATATATGGGGTCGAGCGGAGGAGCTAATCTCCTAGGCACCAAAGGTGCCATCTACCCTCGCCCGGCCTACAGCCTAAGCTGGGAGGCTACCAGTTACACAAAGGGATAAAACTAAACGGAGCCGGGCAGAAATAGACCATAGGGGGGGGGGGCGGGGTGATACCCCGGCTACCTGCAAGCAGGAGACTTCTTTCTTCTGTCTTGTCGCCACCTTGCAGAGAAGAACACTGGGGATTTGTTAGGAGGTACCAGGTATGTATAGCCCGGGAGGGGCTTGTTTTTTTCTGGACTTCTCTGCAAGACTGCCACCTAGCGGTAGGTATAACCCATGTTCTAATGATTTAGTAACCTGAAGCGGGGTGTGTGACATACTTAGAATATATACTGTGGGTGCTGATTTTTATTTTTCGCTGATCCTTGTTTTTTTTTATTTTTTTATGCTGATCTGAGGTGTGTGGGGGTGCTGGGTGTCACCACTGTGGGTGGGGTCTTTTTTGGCTGGGTGGGTGGCCGTAGGCTTGCTGGGGCATGTAGTTTATTAACAAAAATTTACTGTGGGTGCTGATTTTGTTTTTTTTTTTTTGCTGATCTGTGAGGTGTGTGGGGGTGCTGGGTGTCACCACTGTGTGGGTGGGGTCTTCTTTGGCTGGGTGGGTGGCCGTAGGCATGCTGGGACATGTAGTTCACTGTATAGAAACATACTGTGGGCGCTGACCTTTTTTTTTTTTTTTATTTGCTGATCCTTGTTTTTTTTATTTTTTTTTATGCTGATTTGAGGTGTGTGGGGGTGCTGGGTTTCACCACTGTGTGGGTGGGGTCTTTTCTGGCTGGGTGGGTGGCCGTAGGCATTCTGGGACATGTAGTTCACTGTATAGAAACATACTGTGGGCGCCGACCTTTTTTTTTATGCTGATTTGAGGTGTGTGGGGGTGCTGGGTGTCACCACTGTGTGGGATGGGTCTTTTTCGCATGGGTGGGTGGCCGTAGGCATGCTGGGACATGTAGTTCACTTGCCAGCCTCTCTAAAAATGCTGTGCGGTTTCTGCTGTTGTTTTTTTTTTTTTTTTTATGCTGATCCTTTTTTTTCTTTTAATTTTTTTATGCTGATCTGAGGTGTGTGGGGGTGCTGGGTGTCACCACTGTGTGGGTGGGGCCTTCTTTGGATGGGTGGGTGGCCGTAGGCATGCTGGGACATGTAGTTCACTGTATAGAAACATACTGTGGGCACTGACCTTTTTTTTTTTTTTTTTTTTATTAGCTGATCCTTTTTTTATTTTTTTTTATTGTGATCTGAGGTGTGTGGGGGTGCTGGGTGTCACCACTGTGTGGATGGGGTCTTTTTTGTCTGGGTGGGTGGCCGTAGGCATGCTGGGACATGTAGTTCACTGTATAGAAACATACAGTGGGCGCTGACCCTTTTTTTTATATATTTGCTGATCCTTGTTTTTTTTTTTTTTTTTTTATGCTGATCTGAGGTGTGTGGGGGTGCTGGGTGTCACCACTGTGTGGGTTGGGTCTTTTTCGCATGGGTGGGTGGCCGTAGGCATGCTGGGACATGTAGTTCACTCATCAGCCTCTCTAAAAATGCTGTGCGGTTTCTGATCTGTTTTTTTTTTTTTTTTTTTTTTTATATGCTGATCTGAGGTGTGTGGGGGTGCTGGGTGTCACCACTGTGAGGGTGGGTTCTTTTTGGCTGGGTGGGTGGCCATAGGCATGCTGGGACATGTAGTTCACTGTATAGAAACATACTGTAAGCGCTGACCCTTTTTTTTTTATTTGCTGCTCCTTGTTTTAAAAAAAAAATGTATGCTGATCGGAGGTGTGTGGGGGTGCTGGGTGTCAGTACTGTGTGGGTGGGGTCTTTTTCGCCCGGGTGGGTGGCCGTAGGCATGCTGGGACATGTAGTTCACTCGTCAGCCTCTCTAAAAATGCTGTGCGGTTTCTGCTGTTTTTTTTTTTTTTTATGCTGATCCTTTTTTTTTTTTTTATGCTGATCTGAGTGGTGTGGGGGTGCTGGGTGTCACCACTGTGTAGGTGGGGTCTTTTTTGGCTGGGTGGGTGGGTGGGCGTAGGCATGCTGGGACATGTAGTTCACTTGTTTTTTTCCTTTTTTTATGCTGATCCGAGGTGTGGGGGTACTGGGCATCACCACTGAGTGAGTGGGTGGCCGTAGGCATGCTGGGACTTGCTGTGCACACATAGGAATTCTTCCTCTGCATTTTACCCATCCGTGCAGTGGGTGTACATACAGTGGGGGGTGGGTGATAGGCAACTTGGGTGCAGTTGGCAGTGGAGGGGGGGTGGTGGTGACAGGTATGGGGCGTGTCGTGCCCGATCACTGGCTTATGGTTTCAGTGTGGTGGGAGATCACAACCCATCTGCTGCCTCGCTGCCCCCTCTCTGTCGCCACCTCCACCCCCTCTGTGCCACAATCTTCCCAGGTTTTTTTTTATTTTTTTTTTTTACAGATTTGTTACTGAGGTGTGGGATGGGGCAGTAGGTGCATGACGGGCCTGGCTCACTCAGTAAATACCCAGGTGCAGTGTGGGGGGTGGAGGCAGGGACAGGGGGGCGGCAGATGCTGGGTGGTGCAATGTTACCAGATTGATGGTTGCAGTGTGATGGGAGATCACAACCCATCTGCCGCCTCCAGGCCCCCCTATGTTGCAGCCTCCGCTTCGTTCACCGCCTGTGAGTGAGCCAGGCCTGGTGCGCACCTACAACCTATCCCACATCCCAATAAAATTTTGCTAACCAGGTTCATTCATAAAAATCTGCTTTTGACCGAAAGCTGTTATGAATGAATCTGGGATTTGTGATGCACCAATGTGGAACATGTGAATCCCCTCGATTTCTGGTAAAACTTACCTTACCACCACTTCAACGGTTCTAGTATAGGTATAACGTAGTACGGCTGTTGCCCTTGCATGTGCCGTTAGATTAGGGGATCAGGTAGTTATTACCAGGGATTCTAATTTTAACTTTTTTCTTTAGGTGTTGCTGAGATTTGGTTTTACCCGAAGATTGCTACTGCCTTAGTTTCGACCTTAGCACTTGCTCTTTTGGGACCTTAGCCCTCACGCTTTGGGACCCTAGCCTCCCCCTCCTTTTGGGACCTTAGCCCTCGCGCTTTGGGACCTTAGCTCCCCTCCTCTTGGAACCTTAGCCCTCGAGCTTTGGGATCCTAGCCCCCCCTCCTTTTGGAACCTTAGCCCTCGAGCTTTGGGACCCTAGCCTCCCCCTCCTTTTGGAACCTTAGCCCTCACGCTTTGGGACCTTAGCTCCCCTCCTTTTGGAACCTTAGCCCTCTAGCTTTGGGACCCTAGCCCCCCCCCCTCCTTTTGGAACCTTAGCCCTCTAGCTTTGGGACCCTAGCCTCCCCCTCCTTTTGGAACCTTAGCCCTCATGCTTTGGGACCTTAGCTCCCCTCCTTTTGGAAGCTTAGCCCTCGCACTTTGGGACCCTAGCCTCCCCCCTCCTTTTTTGGGACCCTAGCCTCCCCTACCCTTTTAGGACCAACCCCTCCAGCTTTTGGGAACCTATTCCTGCTACCCCCAGGAAGACCTTTTTCATCTGCCAGATCTGCTGCTCCAGGGATGGACTGAGTTTGCTGGGATCCCGTGACCTGCTGCTCCTGACTCCACCACTTCTCATCGGGTTGTAACTATACACTTTTATTTTCATTTTTGACTGTTTATTTGCATTGTTTTATTGTTTACTGTGAAATTTTATTTTGTGTATTTTGCATTTTGTTCTAGCCTTTAGATCGGGAAGACCCTTTAGTTTAGTTTAATAATTTTAGTTTGGTTTTTTTAGATTTTTTGTTAGATTTTTTTTCACATTTGGGTATGGCTGGTAAGCGGTACTCTGCACAGGAAGCTGTGGCTTACCTGATGGTGTCTGATTCAGAAGATTTAAGTCAGTCAGGGTCTGAGTACTTCCCATCAGACAGTGAGTCAGACAGTAATGTAAAGAAAATGTAGCTAGCCAGCAATTGATTTTCTTCATTTTAAAAGCAATAATCCAGCAGGTATAAAGCACATAATGAATAATCCATGAAGGGCCCCAATGCCAAAGCGTTTCGGACTATGAGTCCTTATTCATGACCAGTAAGTCAGACAGTGTCTCCTCTACTGAGGAAACACAGCCGTGCAGTGCTACCAGTAGTAGCCACCGTAGAAGGGATAGTACCGCACAAAGTGAGGCCACGCTGCAGAATAGTGTAGTGCAAGATGAGGCACCGAGTGCTGAAGCTGATGAGGGAGCGTCTGCGTGGAGGCCTCCTAATAATTTTTCCCCTGAAATTCCCCCTTTTGATTCGGTCCCTGGGGTCAATGTAGACACCACAAACTTTGGTGTCATTGACTTTTTCAAATTGTTTCTTACAGAAGCCATCCTACTGGATATGGAGATAAAGAAAATTTGGGGGCTCACTCTAGCAATGGGTATTCTAAAAAAAAATAGTATTTCCTCCTACTGGGATACCCAATCCATATTGGCAACCCCATTATTTCCAGCCATAATGTCCAGAAACCGCTACAAAATTTTACTGCGGTTTCAGCATTTTAACGACAATTCCACTGCTATTCCCCATAGTCAACCCAGTCACGACAGGCTGCATAAATTAAGACCCCAAATTAATAGCCTGTCGCAGAAGTGTACACCCCACCCAAAAATTAAGTATTGACGAGTCACTACTGCTGTTTAAAGGGTGCATTATTTTTCGTCAATATATCCCTAGCAAGCGTGCCCACTATGGGATAAAATTTTACAAATTATGTGATAGTGCGACCGGGTATAGCAAATATTTTTGAATATATGAAGGAAGGGACACACATTTGGACCCCCCTGGTTGTCCCCTTGATTTTTCAGTCAGTGGAAAGATCATTTGGGAGCTCATGACTCCTCTATTGGGGAGAGGTTACCACTTATATGTGGACAACTTCTATACCAGCATCCCCTTATTTAGAGCCCTTTATTCATTAGATACCCCGGCCTGTGGCACCATCAACCCAAATCGAAAAGGCTTGCCCAGGTCAATACTTGATAAAAAACTTAAACGGAGTGAGTCTTACGCTCTAAGAAGCAATGAGCTCCTGGCCGTGAAATTTATGGACAGAAAAAAAGTATTCCTACTGACAACAATCCATGATAAGTCAGTGGTGAATGTAAGGCAACGTGGTCCCCTAGCCCCTTCCCAAAAGCCATGTTGCATAAAAGATTATAATAAATTCATGGGTGGCGTTGATAAAATGGAACTTATTACAACACCACCCGAAAAACCAGAGCCTGGTACACAAAAGTTGCTATCCATTTGGTCCAAGTGGCAACTTACAACAGCTTTGTTGTCTTCAAGGCAGCAGTACCAGGCTCCAATTTATCTTTTGTTAAATACCAGCAACAGTTACTCCCTGCTTTGTTGTTTAGGGATACTGAGGAGGTACCAAGTATGGCTACTAGTAATGACAATCAGGTCAGATTAGTTGGGAAGCACTTTATAAAGTTGTTTCCCGATGTCGGTGGTAAGAGATATCCCCAGAAGCCTTGCAGGGTATGCAGGAAATGTGCGGCACTATTGCCCGACCTGTCCCAGCCATCCCGGTTTATGCTTAGAAGGTTGCTTTGAGATCTATCATACTCAACTAGATTTTTGAGCTATGCATTTTGTTCTGCATTTTTTGTTTTAGACTGTAGGTGGGCCTCCTTTTAGTTAATTTATGTTTCCTGTGTGCCGGCACAGGTATTTTGTGTGGTCATTACATTTTCTTTTCCTTTAGTTTATTTAAATATATTGATGACTCAATGGGAAGTGCTGGAGCAAGAGCAGCTGGATACTTGTGGCAAGTGATGATTAAAACATGGGCCCCTTTTCAGGTTCTTGATACCTGATATTGATCACTGATCTTATAATCTGATGTCACAGCTACAGTATTCTAATTGCAGCTCACCATTCTAACCCTAATTACACCTCTTAGTGCAGGTAAGAAATGTGAAGGGTTGTGTTGTTTTTACATAGCGCATGCTTTAGTTTGGGGTGATTGGTAACCCTACCCTTACAGGTACCCTGTTTCCCCGAAAATAAGACAGTGTCTTATATTAATTTTTGCTCCCAAAGATGTGCTAGGTCTTATTTTCAGGGGATGTCTTACATTTTTTCCATGAAGAAGAATTCACATGCATTCACAAAAAAGGAAATTTATTAACTGTTAAACAGTAGTAGTTGCCATCACAAACCAGCATAACCAGACAAAATGTGACTCCTGTCAAAATTTCATGTTACCTCCCCCCCCTGATCCTCCTGTCCCAATTTACCCCCCTTCTCCTGTACTACCGGTAGTGGCATATGTGGGGAATCCAAAACATACAACCCCCCCTCCTCATCATCAGTGGGTGAAGGTGGGGGAGGTGGGGGTAGAGTCTAGAGAATCCAGGGAATTCTCTAGTTTCCATCCCCCCCTCCCCTCACTTCACCTGGCATTTCCCCCATAGAAATTCTTCACAGTCTGCTGCCACTACTCACTAAGTTACTGTCAGAGAGCGAGCAGCAGACAGCAGCTTTCACTTTGGTGGCGGCCGCTTTGATGACGAGTGACGTCCCCCAGTGACGTCCCCCTATGCGCAACGTCAGGGGCGTCACTCGTCATCAGAGAGAGCCGGCCGCAGCTGACTGAGGACTCTTGCTGTGGAGGGAGGTCTTATTTTCGGGGGAGGTCTTATTTTCGGGGAGGTCTTATTTTCGGGGGAGGTCGTATATTTAGCCTTCATGCTAAAAGCACAGTAGGCCTTATTTTCGGAGTAGGTCTTATTTTCGGGGAAACACGGTAGCTATGCATGTTGGGTATTATTCTGTTTGGGGGACCTTGCCGTTTCCAATTTGGTGTGTTTTTTTATGTTTAGTATATTTTATTTAGGAAAATGTGGGTTTGTTTCAGAATTTTAACTATTTTTTTTAGCAAAATCCGATGCAACCAGGTTACTCCGTGAAGGTTTGCGCCCAGAAAGCTACACCCACGGCAACAAGCCTGGTACGCCTAGAATTCCTAAGGTGTGTACTTTCAGAGAATATATGGTTTGTGGGGGGTATTTGAATTGCAAAGTGTTGTTTTGGTTGAAAAAGCGTGAGGTGTGCACTTTGTCTGCAAAGTAGGAATTTTCAAGTGAAATGCCGTTTATGCGCATGCTTTAGTTTGGGGTGATTGGTAACCCTACCCTTGCAGGAAGCTATGCATGTTGGGTATTATTCTGTTCAGGAGACCTTGCCGTTTCCAATTTGGTGTGTTTTATTTATGTTTAGCATATTTTATTTAGGAAAATGTGGGTTTGCTTCAGCATTTTAACTATTTTTTAAGCAAAATCCGGTGCAACCGGGTTATTCCTTGAAGCTTTGCGCCCAGAAAGCTGCACCCACGGCAACAAGCCTGGTACGCCTAGAATGCCTAAGGTGTGTACTTTCAGAGAATATATGGTTTCTGGGAGGTATTTGAAATGCAAAGTGTTGTTTTGGTTGAAAAAGCGCGAGGTGTGCACTTTGCAGAGTAAGAATTTTCAAATGAAATGCCGTTTATGCGCATGCTTTAGTTTGGGGTGATTGTTAACCCTACCCTTGCAGGTAGCTATGCATATTGGGTTTTATTCTGTTTGGGGGACCTTTCCGTTTCCAATTTGGTGTGTTTTTTTTATGTTTAGCATAATTTATTTAGGAAAATGTGGGTTTGCTTCAGCATTTTAACTATTTTTTAAGCAAAATCCGGTGCAACCGGGTTATTCCTTGAAGCTTTGCACCCAGAAAGCTGCACCCATGGCAACAAGCCTGGTACGCCTAGAATGCCTAAGGTGTGTACTTTCAGAGAATATATGGTTTGTGGGGGGTATTTGAAATGCAAAGTGTTGTTTTGGTTGAAAAAGCGCGAGGTGCGCACTTTGTCTGCAGAGTAGGAATTTTCAAGTGAAATGCCGTTTATGCGCATGCTTTAGTTTGGGGTGATTGGTAACCCTACCCTTCCAGGTAGCTATGCATGTTGGGTATTATTCTGTTTGGGGGACCTTGTCGTTTCTAATTTGGTGTGTTTTTTTATGTTTAGCATATTTTATTTAGGAAAATGTGGGTTTGTTTCAGCATTTTAACTATTTTTTTAGCAAAATCCGGTGCAACCAGGTTACTCCGTGAAGCTTTGCGACCAGAAAGCTACACCCACGGCAACAAGCCTGGTACGCCTAAAATGCCTAAGGTGTGTACTTTCAGAGAATATATAGTTTGTGGGGGGTATTTGAATTGCAAAGCGTTGTTTTTGTTGGAAAAGCGCAAGGTGTGCACTTTGTCTGCAGAGTAGGAATTTTCAAGTGAAATGTCTTTTATGCGCATGCTTTAGTTTGGGGTGATTGGTAACCCTACCCTTGCAGGTAGCTATGCATGTTGGGTATTATTCTGTTCGGGGGACCTTGCCATTTCCAATTTGGTGTGTTTTTTTATGTTTAACATATTTTATTTAGGAAAATGTGGGTTTGATTCTGTTGTTGTCAAGAAACCCTGTGAAAACCCTGATTTTGTCCATGGATTCCACCTGGACATCTGTGGCCACAACACCAAGCCTGGTACGCCTAGAGAGCTTGAGGTGTGTACCTTAAGTAGTTATATGGTTTTGGGGGGAGTATTTCAGATCTAAAGGGGTGTTTTTGTGGAAAAACTGTAAGGAGTGCGAAATAGTTGTGTTTTCTTTGAAAATCTATTCAAGCACTCTTTTCAGTTTGGGGGGTCTCCTGGGCAGGAAAAGGGGGCTACCAATACATATGTGGTAGCGTGCAATCAGGAGGAATAGGGCTTTTACACACAGTATGAGTTTCTGGTAAAATGTGCATGTTTTATTGAGGAAAAACACTACAAAATGTAAAAAAAATTTGTTATTATTTTTTTGAACACATTTTCCACAAAAATATAAAAAAAACACTAACAAACTTAAAAACAAGACATGTCTTATTAAAGCCCAGACTGTGCTGAAAAAAACAATATATAATTTTCCTAGGAAATTTCTGGAAATCTCTTCAAAAGTTGAACATGTACAGCGCAAAGTGGCAGAAAAGGGTCTGGCAACAGGGAGTGACAAATGCTGCAGGTAGGCTGGCACCTAAAGAGTTAAAGCCTTCTACATCTTCTACCCCATGCTGCAGGAAATGAAGGAGAGGCACATAGGACAGAAATGAGGTGAGCTGCTTGCTGCCTTACTATTGCTGTTGCTTGGTCTGTCCCTTAAACAGGTTTAAGGAAACCATGTTCTCTTCTATAATATCAGTTCCTCCTCCAGAACCCCGTAGTTTAAGAGATCTGAAAAACAAAGACAGACAAAAAGCCAACTGGTAAATCAATAAGATAACATATAAAATATTGTAGCCTGAGGGAGGGAAGCCTGTATGCTGCCCTTTTGGATGTTTAGAAAAGAAGTTGGCAGGTAACTAAAGTTTTCTCAAAACATCCTTAGGGCAGCATACCACTGAGAGTATAAGCGGGATACTACCACTACTGAGTGGGATAGGCTGCCTGTAGCACACTCCTGCAAAAGGATTGATTTTGCAAGATGAACAGTTCTCAGGGTCAGGGTTACAGTGGACGTTGGAAGCCTGGACCGCTGCATAGGTATTGGAGGAGGTGGTGGGAAGGAGACCCTGCAATCCCCCTGATGATTCCACAATGCTTTAGACCGTAGCACACCTGGTCTGGGGCTAGTGCTAGCCGCCCCCCCTGCTCAGCATATGAGTCAGGGACAGGGGAATCGGCCTATCCCCTGGGAGTTGCCTGGGTCCCTGGCAGGCTGCCTCCAGAGCCAGAGAATGGGTCAGCCCAATCAGACCCACAGCGACCCGGTCCTACTTACCTAAACCAGTGGTTCAGTAGCTGATGGTCTGGCTCCTACCCCAGGCAGGAACACATAAAGACCTGGGGTCTGGAGAAGGAGCGAAAGCTTTTGTGTATTCTGGTATTCATGTGTTCCTGCCTTGGGCCGGAGCCATAATATCTCAGTGGTATGTTGCCCTAAGGATGATTTGAGAAAACAATTTTTATACTCTTCAAGTCTACAGAGCTTGGCTGTCCCTGGTTTCCCTTTTGTATTTCAGTTCTCATTTCATGGAGTGGCTTCATGGTGTAGGTTATGCCACCATACTGACTTACCAGTGAAACGTTCAGGGCCGAACCTATAACGAGGCGGGGTAAGGGTTTGTAGACAGCACCATGGCATGCAAAGCAGAGGGCAGCATCGTTGTAAAGCACAAAAGTGAAGTGCCACATGGCCATCGCCTTGGAAGCCGCTTCCCCATTTTCGTCCATGCGACGGTAGCTGGCCCAGCGAGTCCTACGTGGATTGGCAATATTGACCTGAGGCAGGCAGAGGTCTGTTTCCTCTGTTTTGCGGAATCATTCATTGGTCGCTCAGTAGCCATGCCCCCTCTAGCAGGCGTCGGCTTTTTCCTATGTTGAGTCAGCCAGAATGTGACCTTATGCTGCCCCACTGAAGCCCCTCACTGCAGAAAAAACACAGTGTGGTGGGGGGGCAGAGACGCATGGAATGCAGCATCCCTGTCTGAACAGGGGAAGGTACTGCACAATAAAACTCTAAATTCTGCCCTACCTTCCCAATCAAGCTGTGTGGTGCCAGTTTGTGCAGGGCTTCATGTTGCTGACAGGTACAGAGGAAAACCACACTGAGGATACAGCCCTGTTTGTCTGGGTGAGTCTGTATCAAAGTAAGTAAGTGCTACCTGTGTAACTCTTCCAGTGCCTGGGAGGAAGGGGCAGCAGTACTGGTGCTTCTGCTACTGGCTACACGCCTCAACAAACAGTCACAAAACTGTTAACCACTTCTCTGCTTACACCCCTCTCTCTGTACTCAACAGCATGGGCTTAAAATGGACCAAGTCCTATTTTGGGAGGCCCTGACATCTAGCAGACTCCAGGGCCACCTGGTTCCTCCTCTCCAGGGCACCCCAAATGTGAAATTCTGCATGAACGCCCCTCACGAGTCCCCAGTAAAACCTTCCTGATCCCGGACCAATGCTGTATGTTTGGGCACGCAGCCAATCAGTGTGGTCGACTCTATTCGGGTCCTTTTAGCTAAGAATCAGCTAAGGGCCAAATGGAGCTAAACACACTGATTGCCCGACTCCCACATGCAACTTAGGACCAGGGAAACCTGGTGGGGGGTTCACAGAGCAGGACATCCCAAATCTGGACCCTAATTATTCTACAGTAAACACACCCACTCTATTACTCACCTTTGATTGCTTCACCTTTTCTACAGCAAAGTGCCCCCCCAGGTTTTAGTTTGCTGAGGAACACCTCCTTTTGGAAGTTACTTACCTTAAACCAATGATCCCATGGTACATGTGCCAGTCTCCACCATTGATCAGTCATTGCTGTGAATGACTGTTCATTGCTGTGTTCCTCCCAGTGCCAGCCATTAGGTGGGGATGGATGAGTGTAGGGGATGCTATAGGAGGCAAAGCAGGATTTTTCATACTGCGGCACATCCTAAATTTGGATTCCTTTGGGAAATATTTTCACCCAGCTCACAATTCTTTTACATGCTGGGGCCAGGATTAGTGGCTTTTGGTCCACTTTAATAAAAACCAAAAAGTCACTCACCTGGACCCGTGCTGCATACCCTGCTGTGTGCTGCCCCCCTCCGAATGCCCAATCCACTCATCTCTTCCAGGTATACCTCTAGCTGCAGGCACATGCACACCAGGCCTTTAGGAGGTGGGGGATGGCTAGCGGTAAGTTTGAATGCAATGGCCACTACTGAAAGGCCCACACATGCACCATAGGAAGGGGGAAAAGGGGAATTTGACGGCGATCTGCAGGGGCACAGAGGAGTATCCCAAATCAGGATGCCCTGTCAGAGAGCAACTTCGCCCGAGAACGTTTTTTAGGTGTTTCTCCTCTTTGAGATTGCAGGTCTAAAAAATGTAGGGGCAGCAACGGGTTAAACAGCATACAGCCCTGCTCTGAAACCCATAGAATTCTACTTACACCACCAGACTGTCCTGGGGCAGCAGTGATCGGGGCATCAGACTGTCATGTGGCAGCAGTGATTGGTGGAATTAGACTGTCTCTTCTCATCCATCTGCAAACAATTTCCACTCAGCATCCCAAGCCTGGTCTCTGGGGGGGGGGGGGGGGGGAGTTGTCTGCAACACCCACTTTTACTGGGATCCCAATGGTGCATGCAGACCCCCCTCCGAAAACTAGCCATTCTGATAGACTGGGGATGGGAGCTCACACCACAGACCGCAGGGAGATCAGGGATGTGACGACTCCCATTTTGCTATGCTATAGCTCTGTTTGGCAAACAGGGTTGTGTGCCAAGCATTAATATGCACAGAATATAGCACTGATTGCCCACGGGAAAGTACTGGAGATTTCACCTAGCAGGGTATCCCAAGGAAATAAACCAAAATTTGGGACAGTCAAAATCCTGGATTTTAGTCCACTTGAACTGGTGTGTGTGTCGGAGGTGGATTAGCTCTTGAGTGTGGAGGTTTAAAGCAGAGCAACCACCTTTATACTCATTCACTTGGCTCTGAGGACAGTGGTATTTCTAGTTATGGGGTATCCCAAATTGGGGAATCACTGCGGTGTAAAACCCAAAGGACCGCCCTTAACAATTGGGGGGACATCTTTCTATAGTTCTCCTCAGGCAGCAGAGAGACAAGGTTCACCCCTGGATACGCCTCCTATAGCCCCATGAATATACACATGACCTAACCCTAAAGCAGAAAAAGAGTTTGGCTGAATACCAGCCAAACAGCCGAATACCCCCCAGGGCATCCCGATTTGAGATGCTCTACTTCCTAAAGGAACTCCATCACACACTTGTCTAATAATAAATATCCTTATAAACATGCTGTATAGTGAGGGGAGGGGTTTCTTATATACTTCAACTGATGTTTCCTTTTACTGGCAAGGTGTGGCAAGTTTTTGAGTGTACCATTTCACTTTTAAAATAGGGAAGTTTATAGATATATTCCTGTCTCCTGAACTAGCATGTGGGGAGCAGCAGTATTAACCCCTTTGACATTTGCTTAGAGGGGTTAAAGTGGACTAAAACCCAGGATTTTGACTATCCGGAGTTTTGATCCTTCCCTCAGGGCCCCCCGATCCGGCATGCTCAGCTGTGTGAAACCCCCAGGTCATCCAGTCTAACTCACCTTTGCATGGTCCTACGTTGCATGTGTCTCATGGAATCCATTCGTCTAAGACTCCAGCAGAGTCTGGTCAAGCGGACCTAAGCGCGCCCGTGGCCACATCCTTGCTAACCTCTAACAGGGAGTGCACCCGTACTGGCCGTTCACAAATTCCAAGTGCAGGCGTGGGGAAGGGAATCAAGCAGCCCTGGAATCCAGGGCTCTCAGCTGTAGGTTTAGGGCCATGTTAAATTATCTACACACTACAGAAGAATTTCAATAGCGATTAGATGCTATTCCAGCACAGGCTAGCGCAGGAGACAGGTCACTAGCATTGAGCATTTCTCCCATGTAAAAGCTGAATGCCACATACAAAATAACTTTGATCCTTCTTTCACTCAGTAAAAGAAATAAACAAGCTTGGCTAGATATTTTCCTGTTGCAGGGTGTGTAAGTAACCGCTCCTCTTGCTATGCGGCCCTATTTTGTCCATGACAGTGCTCCTTTAACAACTCCTATGAAGTCCAATATGCACCATAGGGTTGATTCAGAGAGACAAAAAAAGACTTTAGTTTTTGTGCCGTTCTGTTTTCTTTTTTTTTAAATTTTCCCGCTCGTGTGAGAGTGTACGAGTGCATCGCAAGCCTTCAGTAAAATCTTCGTCCGTTCGTATGCCAACGTATGCCAGCTTTCGTTTTCCGTTTATGTTACTCATGTTACAACGTAGGCTTTCGTTTTTGCCCTTTTTCCATCGTCTCCTCCCACGAATCATTTACGTTTCCTGTTAGATTCTGATTTCCTTTTTCTATAAATAATCGTCCAGACGAATATCCTCACGAACTTACGCCTGCGCACTACAAAAGTAACTCATTAATGTGCTCGCCTACATATTTAGTTCACTAAATTCTGCTACAATGCTTAGCTAAATCACTTTGCGGTCTCATTCCATTTTGCATTTCCCACCCCTAAAACTTACGTAAATCACTTCGCGGTCAGGCAAATCTTCATATCTGAATTTTGTTTTTTTTCTTTCGTTTTGTGGTAACCAACCATTAATGAATGTATTTCAAAAAGTAAATGACACAGAAACAAGTTTTTTTTTTTTTTTTTTATTTAAACTGGCATTTTTATCTTGCCTTTTTTAAAAAAAAACTTTTTTGTGTAAAATGAAACAACTTTGAATATTTTTTTTTTTACTTTTTTTAAAACTGTAACTAGAAAATTAAAAAAAAATATATATCAAAATGTTTTAAAATATATACAATGCGATGGCAGGCCCCAGAACATTATTCTTCATCTGTGGTCCCCAACAAGTCGCACAGCTCCTGCATCTCGCTCAGCAACTGAAGGACCCTGGCACTCAGTTGTGCCACTCTGGCACGTGTGGTCCCTGTATAACTCATGAGGCCATATATGTCATTATACTAAGAAATTAATAAAAGGAAGAGGCGCTCATATTCCTCTGCAAAACATGGTTTAAAAGAAAGCAAGCCGAGTGCAAAATGGTCCCGTAAGAGTATCGCAAATGAAACAGTTTTATAGGGCGGTGGTCCCTCGGCAATCAGCTCTCTGAATCAGAGGCAAGCCCATCCCAATAACATAAGTTATCTGAACAAATGCAAAAAGACAATTCTGTGAGTACTCACCTGTAGAATTGCTTTTACCATGCATGGCACGGCCTGCTTCATGAAATCATTACATCTGGGTAATCCGCCACAAGGTGGCGAAGTGTACTGCAGAAGAGTTGTGGCTCCTCCCATTACCATATAAAAACGGAATCACCATAGACTTATCCAGTGTTGACAAGCAGTTATTCAAGAAACCGGGACCTAATAAAAGGTTAAAAAGGTAACAAAAAACCCCAACTAACTTTGAACAATCATCATATAGAGGCAACCAAGAATAACGATAACAAGGGTGGGGTGAAGCAGGCCGTGCTATGCATGGTAAAAGCAATTCTACAGGTGAGTACTCACAGAATTGTCTTTTTCCCATTGCATGGCACGGCCTGCTTCATGAAATCATTACATCTGGGACATCCAAAAGCAGTGTCCATAAAGTAGGACATCAGCTGAGGCCTTAACATCAACCTTGTAAAACTTGGAAAAAGTATGAACAGAAGACCAAGTAGTGGCCTTACAAACTTGTTCAACAGAAGCTTGGTGCTGAAAAGCCCAAGAGGCACCAAAAGCACGAGTGGAATGACCAGTAACCCTAAAAGGAGGAACCTTCCCCCTGGCAGAATAGGCCTGCTCCACCGCCTGACGGATTCACTTGCTGATAGTGGATTTAGCAGGAGGCAAACCCCTCCTAGATCCAGCAGGAAGAACAAAAAGAGTGTCAGATTTCCTGAAAGACTCAGTAGCAACCAAATAAAACTTCAGAGCCCTGACAACATCCAAAGAGTGAAGGGTCCACTCCTTGGAATTAGCAGGGTTAGGACACAAAGAAAGCAAAACAATGTCCTGATTGAGATGAAAAGCAGACACAACCTTAGGCAAGAAATCCGGCTTAAGCCGAAACACCACCTTATCCTGATGCCTTTCAAAATAAGGAGGTTTGATGGAAAGCGCCGCCAGCTCAGAAACTCGCCTGACAGAAGTAATGGCCACCAAAAAGGCCACCTTAAGAGTCAGAATGGGCAAAGCAGCCCCACGGATAGGCTCAAAGGGAGGACCCTGCAGAACAGACAACACCAGATTCAGGTCCCAAACCGGTAGCAAAGGCTTACGTGGCGGATGCACATAAGTAACCCCCTGGAAAAAAGTCTTAACCAACCGGTGATTGGCAAAGGATCTTTGGAAAAAAATTGCCAGAGCTGAGGCAGTTGAAGGCCCGAATCCAAACCATGTTGCAAAAATTCCAGAATCCTAGGGATAGAAAACACCCAACAAGGAAGAGACTTGGACTGACACCAGGCAATGTAAGCATGCCATATCCTGTAGTAGATAAAGGACGAGGACTTCTTCCTAGCCCTAATCATGGTATCAACAACAGAATCCGGCAAGCCCTTATCCATCAAGATGGAGGTTTCAGCAGCCAAGCCGTTAAAGCCAGCGTTTGTAAATTGGGATGGCACAGTTGTCCCTGAATGAGCAGATCTGGATCCTTGGGCAGGGCATACTGATCTACAGCCAACTGCACGATGTCTGCGAACCACACCTTCCTTGGCCAACAGGGGGCCACCAGAATGGCTGGTACCCCTTCCTGGGCTATCTTGCGCAGCACCCTGCCCAGCAGAGGGAAGGGAGGGAACACATAGAGGAGCTGAAACTCCGTCCAAGGCATTGCTAGTGCATCTGTGGCGAAGGCCAGAGGGTCATGTGACAGGGAGACAAACCTGGGAAGCTTGTGATTGTGGCGGGACGCAAACAGGTCCACATCTGGCTGACCCCAGCGGTGACACAGGGAGAGAAAAATCTTGTTGCTGAGGGACCATTCCCCCAGTCGAGATGTTCCCCTGCTCAGGGAGTCTGCCTCCTGGTTCTCCACCCCCGGAATGAAGACCGCCGAGATGCAGGGAACATTCTCTTCCGCCCAAGACAGTATCAGGGACACTTCCTTGAGGGCTCGCTTGCTCAGAGTCCCTCCCTGATGATTGATGTAGGCAACCGCTGTCTGGTTGTCTGAGCGGATCTGAACAGCCCGACCCCAAAGGTGCATGGTCAGCTGAGAAAGAACCGACCTGATCGCCCTAAATTCCAGGACATTGATGGGAGCATGGGCCTCCTGGGGACCCCACCGACCCTGGAACTTCAGAAACTTCCAAAAGCCCCCCCAACTGGTCAGACTGGCATCCGTGGTGACAGTCTCCCAGCACGGAGGCAGAAAGGTCCTGCCCACTAGAAGATTCCCTGAGTCCAGCCACCACGAGAGGGACTGTCTGGCCAGGGGGGACAGAGCAAATTCCTGATCCAGGGACACAGAGTCCCGATCCCAAACTGACAAGAGGTGCAACTGAAGAGGTCTCATGTGAAACTGAGCAATGGGGACCGCCTCAAAGCCGGACACCATCAGACCCACTAACTGCATCCCTTGCCGGATGGAAGGATGGGGACACAAGAGCAGAGTCCTGCTTCTGAAGGCCCTCCACTTTCTGCTGAGGCAGCAATACCTTGACCTGAGAGGTATCCAGAGTCATGCCCGGAAAGGACCTCACCAAAGACGGAGACAGTGAAGACTTGGGATAGTTGATCACCCAGACGAAGGACTCAAGAGTGGAGGTCGCCACCTGAGTGTCCTTCTCAGCCTGATGAAGAGACTGAGTCGCAATCAGAATGTCGTCCAGGTAAGGAAGGATGCGAATGCCCTGATTCCGCAGCAGAGCCATCACGCCCGCCAGCACCTTGGTGAACACCCGAGGTGCCGAGGTGATACCGAACAGTAAAGCCACAAACTGGTAATGCTGATCCTCTAGAGCGAACCTGAGAAATCTCTGATGACCTGGAAAGATTTGAACGTGAAGGTATGCATGCTTGATGTCCACAGAGGTCATGAAGTCGCCCAGGCGCAGATTTCTGACCGCCGAGCGTAGAGTCTCCATGCGAAAGTGCTTGAACCTGACAAACCTGTTCAAGTCCAGGATGGGCCTCAGGGACCCGTCCTTTTTGGGGAGCGTGAACAGATTGGAGTAGAAACCTCGACCCCGTTCCTGGGAAGGCACCAGACAAATGACTCCTGATTCCAACAGACGTTGAACTGCAAGGCGCAAACCCTGAGCTGACAGAGGGTTTTGAGACATCCGGGATCTGATGGATTTTGGGGGTGGCCAGGCTGCAAACTCTATCTTGTAACCGGAGGCAATCTACTAGGACGTTCCCAGTCCTTGAGCACCACATTAGCACCATATTATCATTGAAATGGCTCTGCTCAGGGAACTCCAGACGCTGTTTATCAGGATGAAAGAGCTCACCCTGCTTCCTCTTAGCCACCTCAGGGGGGACAATGTGCAAGATTTCAAAAATGTGAGCCAACAGGCTATCAGTGTGCTCAGGAAACCATGAGCTCCCCAGACACAGACCCAGGGTCACTGCCGTAACCCTCCTGCTGGTCCCCAGAGGAGTCAGAGTCCTGGAAGAGTTCCCCCTCCTCTAGGGGCTAAAGGTCAACAAAATCATCAGGTCCCTCATCCTCCTCAGGAAAGAGGGATAGCACGGGAGCTAGGTGCCGCTTCTTGCCAGAGGCCTTACGTGGAACAGGCCTGGCCAGCTGCCTTTCAATACTGGCCACACGCAGTGCCATATGGTGATTAACACAGGCGCAACAGGCCAGCACAGGGTAAGGGCTAATAAAAGCCTCCCGGGATGCCCCCCCAAAGGATGCCCCCAGAAGCCAGTAAGAGAAGATGAGGGATGATAAGGGGTAGCACCGGGAGAAACCACAACCCACAGTTGTCCTGCCTGAAAGACATAAGTAAAGACAAATAAGCATCCCGCAGCACATACCCTAAGGAAACCAAAACCCCCGAAGGGGACTCAAGGGCAAGGGCACCAGCCGCCAGACCACAGGAGGAGGTGACAACAGACAGGGACCACCACCGCAGCTCCGGGATGAAGAAGGGCCCCAGACGCGCAGCAGAAGCAAAATGGCGCCGGCAGAGGAACCTTGAGGGGCGGGCCGCAGGAGGACGCGTCATCCTCCGACCCCACCCCCCGAAGAGCGCAAAAACGGCGCTCACGTGACCACGCCGGCATCATCACACAGTAGAAAAAATGCCTCACAGTTATAGCGCCGCCCGCTGCGGCTGCCCTTTGTGGTACAGGGTCTGCAGCTTGGAGCAGCGCTCCTTGAGCACTTGACCCTAGTGCTCTTCTACCTTCACCCGATCTGTCAGCTGAGGCTGGGAGGCACAGAGGGTCCGGAAACGGGTGGAAATAGCCATGCAGGGCCGCAGGCTTGATTTCCCCGCTCACCTGCGCAAAAGAGAGAGCCATCTTCTATCTTCGCAGAATCACTGCAGAAGAAAAACTGGATAAGTCTATGGTGATTCCGTTTTTATATGGTATCGGGAGGAGCCACAACTCTTCTGCAGTACACTGCGCCACCTTGTGGCAGATTACCCAGATGTAATGATTTCATGAAGCAGGCCGTGCCATGCAATGGGAAAATATCAGATTTTGATGGGAAAATGATCCGAACTAACGCAAATAATCCGATTTAATTCCGTCCATCGAAAGCGCATATACGCATTACGAACGTAAAAACCAAAAAAAATGACAAACACACACAACAACATACACAGACAGCTATGAAAGTCCAGACAAATGTGTCTCTGAATCGAGCCTCATATCTTGCTGTGCACACCATTTTTTTTGTCTCCAGGCTCAGCAGTGTGCTATACCTGCTCAAGTATTCTGGTCAGACAGACAAGCAGCAAGCCGCACAGAAGGAGATGTGTTATATAAAACCATTAAAACTTTTTATAAGAACTTCTATGAGGTTTTCAGCTTCTATGAGTTATAAGCTTAAGGGATGATGGACACCCAAACAATTTAGAAAGTTTTTTTTCACTTTTTTAGTTTAACAGTGCATTTTGAAGTTCTATGGTTTGATCAGTCCTGAAAAGTGTGGATCAGTGTGGAAAAGATGTTACCCTTCTATGCCCCTTCCAGCCACTGTGTATAAATGACAACTGGGATCACCAACATCAAATTTCACCTAAGGATAAGCTAGCCCTTCTTTGAATGTGAAAAGCAGTAAATTGCCTGGAGTTTATGTAAATTCAGCATCTGTCATCAACATACTGGGAAAACAGTAGGCTTGTGGATTCAGAGACGAGAGCAATGAGCCATGCTGGAAGATCTGGAAAGTGTATTTGGAACTCCTGAAGTTCTGTAAGGAAGTGCTCAGGAGAATAAAACAATCAGCATGACCATCAGCGGAACCTTACAGAATAAATTATCTTCCTTATGTTTTCTCACAAGTTGGCCGTGTACTGATAACTCAGAGAGCATCATGGGAAGGGTTTATACTATATTACGTCCAGAAACAGACCCACTGGCTGTTTACGTTCATGTTATGAGGAAGATTGAAAGACACAATAGCTGGTATAAGCTCATTTTGTCAGCTGCTCCAGCCCCACTTCTTCCTTGAAGACAATCATAATCCATGTATGTATAGGCTGATCCAGTGCTGTGGAGCACATGAGGTTTTTATCTCTTATAACGTATTCAGCTTTTGCATAGATTATTATGATCAGGTATGGTTAAGCTATTCAATAACATTTAAAATAACATTTTATGCATTAAACTTTATATAAGATCACGGAACTTGATCACTCATTGGTCACTTAACACTTTTGTATTTTATTATTATTCTGACTCAACTAATGCTGGTAGCTTCCATAGAGGTATTAAAGCAGCATGCCTGTCTGCCTGATCTACAGCTGTACAGTAGTAATATCATCAACTTCAGAATAGTGTCCTCAGAAAGCTTGAACCAAAATTGCACATAGAAAGTTCTGTTCATTACTCACAATTAGATCTTGAAGATACTGAATGCAGGTTCTTAGCAGGCAAAGGACAAATGCTTTGTCAACACAGAGTGTCTGTAACGTTCTGTGATCTGTAAAAATGGCCCAGTATAGGGAATGATTTGCTCATTGTAGCTTTGGTGGGTGGAAAGTGCGAACGGTCTAAGAATGGCAATGTAAATTGAATTGGGCAGGCTGTGTAAACTCATTGTCACCCCTGTAATTGCAGATAATGTTAAATATCGAAGCAAAACTCTTGTTTTAAATACATTGGGAAAGTGTTAGAGCCAAGATTGTTTTTCTTTGCTTGATCACCATTAGATGTAGCCTCACTAACCAATAACCAGGTAGGTAGCTTACTGTACCAACCAGGAAAGCCATTGAACCAGGGGGGGTGACGCTGGCACCGGAATCCCTTAATTTTACTTGGTCACAAACTGCTTTGGATCCAGGTTACGCTTATGAATTTTGAATTCAAGCAAACCTGCACCTGAGCTGTACCCTCAAAAACCCATATGCAGCCCTACAAGAGCAGTCATAAACACATGCATGTTACTGTATATTACTCTTTAGTACCTGCTCTGTCTCCTACTTTGCAATAACCATTTTCAGCTTGTCTTGGACTAAGAGCTAGCCGTCAGTTATCTGCTAAATTATTATTATTTAATTCTAATGTGCCAACATCTTCCATGACACTGTACCAGGCAGAGATTTAGGAGGGTGAGAAGAATAATATACTTACAATTTGCTGGGCAATATGAGTCAAATCTAACAAAAATGTGGCAACGAATTAGGTATGTGTGACAGAGGAGCTACAGACACACATTGATAGAGAAATAAGAAAGAGAGCCCTACCCTTGTGAGCTTAAAAGTAAAAGGATAAGGGTGAAGAGGGGATTTGATTGAATTAGTTAAACCTGATTATAGGCTCTTATAAATACAGTGGGTTTTGATAGCATTTTTAAAGGATTGAAGAGTAGCAAATTGTATAGGGAAGGGCATTCCAAAGGAGTGGAGCGGCTCATGTAAAAGCCACAAAGATGAAAGTGGAAAGAGTTGATCGGGGTGAGGGACTGTAAGAAGTCCTGGGTCCTGGGCAGAGTGGAGGATACATCTGGGCTGGTATCTGTACTAACAATGAAATTTGCCTTGGCTTGGTCAGCGAGAACGTGTCTATCCCCAGGGCCTGATCAGAGGGATCGTGAGAAAAGAATTTTCTCAGCTTGCGCTTTCGACCTGAGGCGAAAAGATTCACCTCTGGAGTTCCTCTCAAGACACAAATCTAAGCGAACACCTCTTGGTTCAGAGACCATTCTGCTTCCAGCAGCGGAGTATGGCTCAAGAAATCTGCCACCTGATTCAGGCAGCCCTTCAGGTGAATGGTTGATATGGACAACAAGTACTTTTTCTGGTCAGTTTCCTCTGCTGCGATGACCCAGCAGATGGGGAAAGAAGGCTAATAATGCCTCCTTTATGGCCTTAACTCTATGAGGTTTGTGCGGTCAAGGATCCGCAATGGGCCCCCTATCCCCACGTGGAGGCATCCGTAGTCACTACTATATCTTGGAGTCCAAGCAGGATAGGCCGTTTATGAACCTATCCTCATCCCGTCACCAACTCAGTGATTCCTTTACTTGACCAAGAACATCAATAATCCTGAGACTTCTCCCAGGTCTTTAGAATATGCAGCTGAAGAGTGCTTGAATGAAGCTGACCCCACCTTACTGCAGGGAAGTATGAGGTCATTAACCCCAAGACCCTAACTGGCTGATGAACAGAAACTGTCTGACTGGAACACAGGGATTTAATGGCTTCCCGGAGAACCGTTATCTTCAGCTAGTGCAATAAGGAGGAGGTCTTCCTGGTATGCTATGACACCAACCCCTCTCTGCCTTAAAACCAACCAGATTCTCGGAGCTGATGACAACCCGAAGAAGTGGAGCATCTGGTCCCCTAACCTTACTGCCAACCTCAAAAAAGCTTGAGCTGAAAAACTTAATGATACCTGCCAAAAAGCATCCTTCAGGTCTATTGAGACCATGACGGTGCCTGGCGCGAGCAGATTCCTCACAAGATGGAATCCATGGAGAAACAACTGTAGCGTACCAAATGGTTCAGTTGAGAATTGAGAATAAAACAGAACCCCCAGAAGGCTTTCTTACCAAAAAAATGCTCAAGTAGAATTTGCTGACGGGGGACTGGGACAATCACCCTTAGATGCAGCATTGAATCTAGACTGAATGGTCAGTCTTTCCTCCCTGCCTCCTGGTAGAGGAGTAACAGAAACATTCCAATTCTATTGAGAAACCCTCCCTTACTCTTTTGAAAATAAAGGGACAATCCAGCAGGGTTTTCCGCAAGATGTGACCCGGCGTCAATGTTTTTTTGTGGCTGATTGTTGTGTACCAAACAAGGTGGATCCTCTCCTAGCAGCAAAAGGGGCCCCTCTAAACGAGTCCTTGTTAATAAAGGGTCGTTCATAAGAGGAATGACTAGAAAAAAATTTGATTCTTTATGCTTAGTGGGAAAACACTTATTCCGATTTGTCTAACACTTTCTCTAGCTTCAGACTGAAAAGGAATTATCCATTAAAGGACATGGCACACAAGCACATTTATGAACCTGTGTCCCCTGACGCAGCCATAGAGTCCTTCATACCGAATTGGTCAGAGACGAAACCTTACTGACTCTGCCGTGGCATCAATTAGAAAAAAAGCCACTGAAAACAGAAGGTAAGGCCTTCATAATCTAATTAATATCTGTCTGTTTCAAAAGGCATGATTTAAGCTGCTGTAGCCATTAATTAAAAGCTAGAATCGGCTTGAGAGTGCAAGATTCCGCCTGCCAAGCCTTCTTCTAAAGGGTATTCATATTTTATCCAGAGGATGCCAAAATTGAATGTTAACCTGCCCCCCCCCTTAGAGAAGGGGCATCCAATTTAGGGCATTTGTCCCAAACATGAGAGTCTTTCTCAATAAACAGATAACACCTTTTAAGAGCCCCTGGCTTATAAACCTTTTTAACTGGGTCCTTTGACTCATTAAGGATAGCTTCCTTAACCGAGTGATGAATGAGGAAGGTCAAAGGGGCTTCGGCAACAAAATTGGGATAAAACCCATCATGCTTCGATCTAGGGGTGCTGCTTCTATCCTCAATTCCCATAGACAGATGCACCACATGCGAAAGACATGGCAAATCTTCCGGAGGAGAAATACATTTTACAGGCGAGTCTGAATCAGAGCCTGAAGAAATGCCTTCATCTTCAGAAGAAGGGCCCCTATCCCCTTCTGAAAAGGGTATATAAGAGACCTCCTGTCCTCTTTAAAAAATGGGGGGGGACCATGGGCTTGAACTACTGTCTCCTTACATACAGCCGAGTCCCGTGAGGTTCTAAGGTTCTCAAAGGAGGAGGAAATATGATCCTTCAGAACTCGCATCATATCTGTCATACTGGGCTGACGTCCCTTACTCATGACTTTATCAGTACAAGGCTTGCAAAGAGGCTTCTTATGGGAATATAGCAGCTTGACTTCACACATCATCCATCTCCTACTCTTATCCTTAGATTTGGAGCCAGATTTAGGTTCTGATACTTCTAAATCTGAGGGATGGGTCTAAAACGCAAGAAAAAAAAGTAAGAGGCCATGCGGACCTATATACTATTTCCGGCCAAAAAATAAAACACAGTTGCAGAACCGGCTACTCACCCCCACATATAACAGCATAATTCCATGATAAAAAAAATCCCTGTTAGTCTTTCCGGTAATGGTATTTCTACCAGTCCTTTAGGACGGCCACAGAGGTAGTGAGCTCCTCCCCCTATAAAATAAACACAACTGGAACAAGTTTCAAAGCTCCACCCCCTCCCCCCAGTCCTCAGTATTAAACAAGTATTAATTGGTGGTGAACCTCCACCTCTGCTGCCCTGAAGGACTCTAAACCATTACCAGTAAGACTAGTGAGGATTTTCTCCCTTCATCCCTCAGGATGGGCACAGAGAGGATAAGCAAGTACTTTAGAATAAGGGATGGCAAACTGCCTGTAAGACCCTTTGACCGAAGGCCTGGTCTTTGTCAGATAATAAATCTAGCCTGTAGTGTTTGAGGAAGGTGTGGGGAAATTACCATGTGGCTGCCTTGCAAGATTCCTCAATTAGACCCCTGACTTCTCCACCTATGATGTGGAGACTGCTCTGGTAGAGTGAGCTCTGATTTAACGAGGGGTGGAATTCATGGATGTATAAGCTAGGGAAATTGCCTGTCTAATCCATCTGGCTAGGGAAGCTTTAGATGCTGCCAGTCCCCTATTCTTTCCTGAAAAGGATATACAAAATGTATCCGACCTATAGAAGTCATGTGTAGTTCAATGTAGGTAATGAGGCATCTGCAAACATCAATAACTTATCCGAAGCACCTGTGGCAGGATCTGAGTTGGAGGGAATACATAGGCGAGTTGAAATCTCCAAGGTTGGGCCACGGCGTCTACTCCCAAGGCCTCATCCTCTCGACTTGATAAAAAGTGATGGCATTTTGAATTTGTTGCTGATGCAAAGAGATCTATCTCTGGTTTGCCCCACCTGCTTACCAATATTTGATGGATCTGTGTATTTAGGCTCCGCTCTGACTGCCTGACCGGAGTCCTGCTTAGAAAATCCGCTACTGAGTTTCGGGATTCCTTTAAATGCACTGCTGACAGGGATCTGATCCAGAGATGTAGAGGCCCCAGAAAGGACAGTGCACGGGACTGCAAGGCTTCTGAACTAGTGCTGCCTTGACGATTTAAATAAGCTATGGACGTCATGTTGTCCGACCAAATCTGGATGTCGCTGTTTTTTAAAAAGGGTTTGAAGTGATTCAGAGCTTCCTGTACCGCTTTGAGCTCTCTGAAAATTAAGGATCTGTGCCTCAATTCTCTGGACCAGATCCCCTGTATGTGGTGGGAGTCTAGGTGTGCTCCCCACCCCCAACCGCTGGCATCCATGGTGATAACTATAGGATTTGGCGCCCCTCCTGCAGGATTGAGGGATCCATCCGCCGTTATAGAGTTCTTGATTTCCTCTGGCAGGGTGGTGGTCAGCTCCAGAGCATCTGGAGAACGATCCCAGGTCTGAAGTAGAAAACCCTGTAATGGCCTGGAGTGAAGCTGTGCCCATGTGATGGCCGGGATGGTGGAGGTTATTAACCCTAAGATTGATAAGATCCTTCTGAAGGAGACCTAATGTTCCCCAATGTCCCCAATGAAGGTCTGAACTTCTATGATAGTTTCTCCTGCTTTTTGGTTGGAAGAAAAATCATCTACCGAGAGGCGTCTATGATGTAACCCAGGAATTTGCAGGTCTGGATGGTAACAGAACCGAGCGGTTTATAATCCAACCCAGACTCTGCAGCAGTGACATTGTCCGGCTGAGATTTTGTAAGATTTCTGACGACCAGGTCGTCCAGATATGGAAAGACTGGAATCTTCTGAGATCTTAGGGCACACATCACTTCTGCCAATGTTTGGATTTTCATCAGCTTCCAGAATTTATACAAAGGGCAGCTCCCTGTAATGGAAGTGAAGAGTCTCTTTGCCTAGTTACACCGCAAATCTTAGGAAGCTGCGGTGACCTGGCCAAATTGGTATGTGTAAATAGGCATCTTGGAGATCGAAATTGATCATCCAATCATCCTGGGCCAAGGGATTCTTGACCGCGAATATAGACTCCATCCTCTGTAGGCTCCAGATGGTTTTAAGACAAAAAAAGATGTGGGAGTAGAATCCCTTTCCCTGACAATGAAGTGGGACTGGTTCTATGACTCTTCTGCCAAAGTTCCAAGATAGCTATTGGTATTGGTAATGCTAACCTCCTTTCTGTCTCACCTGGAAGCCTGGTAAGAAAAAATGTCTCTGGGGGGTCTTTGGGAAAATTCCAGCACCTAGGTCCAGGATGAACTGTTTCTGTGTAATTGACCACCAGGTTTCCTGAAAGAAAGATAGTCTGCCCCCCACAGGTATCTCGGCATCAGGACCAAGGTCTATCAATTTGGGTCGGGATGCACAGATAGGGTTGGGTTTAGGACAACCCTTGTACTGCCCCCAGTGCTTCTTAGGTTGCCTACTAGAGGGGAGGGGTTGTGAGGATCTAGGATTGAACTTGGCCTTGTTTCTAAATCGTTTGCCAGAAGGAAACTTTTTAGTGCTTTTAGGAGGAACCAGAAAGAATGTTTTCTAGTTCCAGACCAAATATCAACTTAAATGGGATGCCACAAAGTCTGGCTGTGGAGAGCAAATCCCCTTGCCAGGTTTTAGCCAGATGGCTCTTCTGGCACAGTTGAAAAGGCCACTGGCCTTATCGCTAGCTATAACTGCCTCGGCCGAGGCATCCTTTAAAAAGGAAATAGCTCTAAACATGGAAGGCAACATACAAGGAGAGTATGGTTGGGTGTCTCTTTTTTATAACACTTTGAAGTTGGAAAGCCAGGCCTCAAGGTTTTGAGCTATAAAATCTGAAGCTATCATGGGTTTAAAGGAAAAGGCCGCAGCATCCCATGCCCTAAGGATTTCCTCTGTGTGGTGATCCATAGGTTCCTGATGATCCTGAGTCCTCAAAACTGAGGTTAGCAGATCGTGACACCTGAGCCAGGGAGGCATCAAGTTTAGGTCACTTGGTCCAAAGATTAGACTCTACATTATTAAAGGGGAATTTCCTCTTCAAGGAACTAGTCAGAAAAAAACCTTTTTCTCTGGAAACTGACACTACTTTTTCATAACATCAAGGAGGGCCGAATGAGCCTGAAAGGCTTTAACTTTTTTAACCATTAATATATGGTATAAAGTCGTGAATCTTTGCATAGTATCATAAACGTCCTCCAGAAGTAAAGAGGTTTCTTCTGATCTGATCTTACTGCTTGAACCATTGGGGTCAGTCTCGACATCAGATCCTCCCCTAAAGTTTATATTAAGGGAATCTTCATCCAAGGAAACTATTCCCTCAGTATCCACTGACTCGGTGACTACCAATAGGGAAGAGGAACTAGGTGTAGGGAAACAGACCTCCTCTGGTTCTGTGGGAACATGACTAGTTATCCCCTGCGACTGAACAGAGTTAGTGTCCCTGGAAAAAGATGCCCCAGCCCTGATCATAGACTTACAGACCTCTAGGGTGGAGGCCATGTTGGTCTGCATATTGCCCATCATCTGTACAAAGTAACTGTCTGCTTCATTTGCCATCTTGTGTTCCAAGCAAGCCTTACAGAAGGAGCTATTCCAGAAATCTGCCAGGATCGTAGCACAATTTAAACAGAGCCTGACGGTTTTAATGTCCAATTTGGGCTTGGGCGAGTGTTTATCCTTTTCTTTCTCTTTTTTAGATGGATGAGGCCGAGAGATGAGAGAAAAGGAATACCAATTAGAGAAACACTGAAGGTGTTAGATACATACAATAGGCCCTTAACCTATGTATCCCCCAATGTATGCAGGTTTTATCCTGATGAGGCATGCTGGCAAGGAACACCATCCACTGTGAGTAGCAAGGCTGTTGCCCCGCGTCTGCTGCTGCTAATGTGCTTTGTCTGGCCAGGAAGTGCATCTGGAATGCACATGGTTCCTGGCAGAAGTGACCTCCCAGCCTGGAAGTCGTTGCAGCCCCTCCAGAGATGCGGATCTAGTAACCTGCCTTCCCCGACCTCCAGCAGTGCAGAGTCCCAGTGTCCTGAACAGTGATGTGGTACTAGTTGGTTGGTTGGCGAGCACCTCCCCAGGGTCTCCTGGGGTGTAGAAAACCAAAGATTAAAACAAACTTGCCGTTGTTCCAGCAATACAATACAATACTGAGAACTGGGGGGAAGGGGTGGGGCTTTTAAACTTGTTCCAGTTGTGTTTCCTCTAAAGGGGAGGAGCTCGCTCTCTTTGTGGCTGCTCTGAAGGATGAAGGAAGAAAAAGGAACAGAGCAGAGCTGGACCCCTTCTTCTCAGACTGAGCAGATGACAGTATCAGATGGAATTGGACCAGTCGAATTGATAGAAGATCATTGATCTGTAGCAGTCTCCCATAGAAGTTAGTAGAGGGGCAAAGACCTGCAAGGATTCCTCTACCTGATCCGCCATTCTGTAGTCTAGTTTGGGGTAAAGGAAGCCCTCCACAGAGCTCAACAAATAAGTGAGCTGGGAAGGTCCCTAATTACATAATCTTTAACCCTCTTATAGCAAAAAGAGGTAGGGCAGAAAAAGGTACCCTTGCACAAAGCGCGGGCATGCTGTTTCCCCTTTAGCAGTCAGGGGCCCAGGGCACCTGTAATAGATTGGGATCTCCAGCGGTGCCTAGCGCTGGCGTCATCAGATGCCATGGGGTGAAGTCGCCCCCTTGTATCCTCGACTCCTCCCCACTTCTGCTGCCATTAATAATCCCAAAAAGATGCACACCCTGCAGAATCTACACTACTCATCTAGGAGTATGAATATTATGCATGGCACATCACACCTTACTGTTTCTAAAGTGATAATAAGGTTTTAGGATGTAACACTTGCTGCTAACTTTTTCAGAGGAATCATTGCAGCAGCCTGAAAATGCAAAGACTCAATGATATAACAGCCAATATTCCAATTCAGCAATGGCCGAAAGCTTATCATTCATCCATGTACAGATGATGAAATATAAACGTATATAGAATGAGCTCGGATTTTAGATTCATGTTCCATCTTCTGGATCTCTCAAAAAGAAACACTGAAACTCATGTGTGTTATAATAGACACATCACAAAAAAGAACTTATATTTTTTACTATCCAATTCAATCCAATCCAATCCAAAAACATCAAAGAATAATATGTGCATTATGATTAGACAAAAACATAAAATGAATAAATAACATTTTCCTTCATAATCTTAGTCAAGGCTAAAGTGAGGTACCATGAGGGTTGATTGAAGAAAAGAGTTTGGATGTCATGGCAGTTTTTCTGATTGGAAGGCAAAAATAGACACATTGGGAAATGCTAATAACCTCATAAATATGCATATATGGACTATGCTGTCAGACTAGTCTTCCCGCTGTCTGAAAGCTCTTAAGGGCTTCACTGCTTTTTGGTGCTCAATGGGGCGAGTGATAGGATTATGTACTATTAATAAAAGCAGAACTAAGGTGAAAAACAAAACTTTAGGTCTGCTTACACTCCAACCTGCAGGGCACACCGATTTCCAGTTAAAGAGCAATAGAAAGATCAAAATCTAGCAGAATAACTCATGCACTCCATGCCTCTGCACTTCTCTCGCATATGTGACTGCCCACAGCCAACAGGTTTTGTTGGGTGAGCTTTGGCATAGCCAGTGTCTGTTAGCAAAGCCTATCGGTTGCCAAGGTCTGACTTTAGGTTAAATATTACTCTATGCATAATTTCAGGATGGTGCCCCAACACACTCAGCAATAGTAGGACAATGCAAGCTATATGGAGAGAATGTGAAAGAAGGCTACAGAAGAAGAAAAGCAAGAGAAGGAAACAGATGGAGCAAATGCAAAAAACAGACAGGGGAAACACGCAAAAGTGCAATAAATGGAGGGGGCCATGTGAAAGAGCAGCCCATCCATTCGCTTCACCTAAGCAAACAAAGAGTGGGCACAACCCTATAAATTTCTAAATAAGCGTGCACCAGGGCCTGTGTCACTAAACAACTTCTCCTTACATAATAGACACAAAAAAAGAAAATGTATTAGTCACGTACCACAGGATTAAAAAAACATACAAGACACAATTAGACAATTAAAATTGTGCATCTATTGTATTCCCACAGGCTCCAGTTGGGAATAAGGGATAGTATTATTATTATCATATGTATTTTTACACTTAATGAGCATTGTATAGACATGAATTGAACATGTAACCCCATATAGACTAAACTGAGACTCTGATTGGGTGATTCCCAACCGGAGCCTGTGGGAATACAATAGATGAGCAATTTGAATTGTCTAATTGTGTCTTGTATGTTTTTTTAATCTTGTGGTACGTGACTAATACATTTGGATTTAGATACATTTTCTAGCTGTGCCCTTTCTGTGGCCTTTTATTTTTTTGTGTCTATTATGTAAGGAGAAGCTGCTTCACCTAAGGTTGCAGCAGCAGGAAGTGCTGCTGTAACTTACCTGATTCCGCGATCCTCTTCCTGGTCAGCTGCTAACCAGGAAGAGGATCTTTACAGAAACATGGCCACCAGCTCCCATGTGTATGGACACTTCTATTGCCAGCACTGCCAGCTGGCACTAGAAGTGTCCTCACTCATGGGAGCTGGCGGCCATCTTTCTGTAGCCCCGGCTGAGCCCAATTTCAGAAGGCGCCGCCGCTGACCAGGAAGAAGATTGTGGGGCCAGGTAAGTTATAGAAGCGCTTAATGCTGCACACTCTGTGCCCCGCCACAGCCAGCCCCCGAAGTTCAGGTCCTCATTGACGGGTTCCCCCAGGACCGGAACCGGGCTCCTGAATCCAAACATTTATTCAAAGTTCAGCCAAACTTGCCAGACTCGAACTTTGGGGGGTTGGCTCATCCCTGCTTGACTCTCCTGGAGCTACTCTATGCAGATTCCTCTAACAACCTTCGCCTGTCTGATCTCTCTGCTTCTGTGGATTTATTACCCAGCTTGACCCTTGGCTCTGGACTTTCCTCAGGCTTGTCTTCTCATGTTGCAACTTTGCCTGTGACCCTTACCCTTGGCCTGGCCTCTGTTTTAGGACTACCTGGTTACTGCTGTCTCTGTATCTGCATATCTTACATCACAGCTTGCCTAGCTCCCCAGTACACTCCACTGGGCACAAACTCTATGCTTTTCATTGCAGCTTGGCCACATTGGCTTGTCAGTGGGTTCAATAAGTGCACTTGTCCTTGACCTGGTGATACTTCATAGCCAGCGTGTTCCCTATTCTTTGTAAGGATAAGACCAAAACCTAAGAAAAGTAAAAAACTAAAATACTGCCCTATAGTTATATTAACGGTAACAGGTACAGTGACACCACATAAACAACTCGTAAAGCAAATACAATTCTACTTGTCCAAGCTCTAGCTACACAGTGAAACTTGCCCAATAGTGTGTACTTGGAGTTATATAAGTTCTCGGATCAGTAGTACTGTTCTGTCCTCTGTCTCTGTGTTTCAATTCTCAGTTTGAGAGATCCCCTCACGCAGACTTTTGCCTCTTATTTGTTCAGAGCATTCCACCTCTTGAGGTCAGAGCACTCTTACTCTCAGGGTCAGAGCACTTTGGTTCTCTGCAAACTTTTTTTTCCCTCTGCACGGTTGAGACAAGGGATTTATCATACCTAGCTCATCTACATTTCTTAACCAGGTCCAGTATACTGTATTGGATCACCTAACACAGTCTATGGACACATTTCTCTTAGTTGTAGGAGGGGAGATCCCAAGCTGGCACTGGAGCAACCTAAGGCATCTCTTCCGGTAGTAGCAGCAGGTGGATTGACCTAGGACAGTGGTGACTGATGGCCAAAGACAGGTGTGTGGTCTGTTGGACTGGCTCAGCAACAGGTAAGCAGATCAAACGTGGTCAGGCAGCCAGGGTTGGCAACTAGTAAGTAGATCAGAAGTGATCACACAGGCAGGGTTAGCAATAAGTGTGTAGAGCAGAGGAAGTTCGGCAGGTAGATTCAGCAACAGGTAGACAGACAATGGTCCAGATAGGGGTCGGCAACAAGCAAGAAGAAATACACGTCCTCTTGAAGCACACGGGAACTGAGTAACATGCACACTGCCAATACAGTCAGAATCTTGTTACTGATTGAAAGGGACTTTTGAATAACCCACTTCAGATATCTAACCATGCTGCTCCTGTGTTGCCTAACAGGTGCTAGGGGCATCACTGCCCAGCACCACATGGTCCAGGACATGCTGCCATGCCTAGACATTCTAGCTGTTATTAGTCTGATTATTATCATGGATTAGACAGCCTATATAGGCTGGTAGCAGCTTGGCTGAATCAGACCTCGCTTCATTATCCATCTCCTAGGGTCCTGCATATTGTTATATAACTGGAGCATACATTCTATGCCTCATTTGGAACACTTTTGAAGAGTCAGGAAATTTCTCAGCAGAATAAACAAATTAATTATAAAATAAAGGACCATTAATGGAGTCAATTTACTGGAAAAAAAAGTTTTATTAAATTCCATCAGAGGTAGGAAGAATTGAATCTGCAGTTAAGGTTATATTATTTATCTTAGTGCATTAATTAGTAGTCTAAATCAGAAAAGGCGATATTAAGCAATTATCAAAGAGCTGATTTGGGAAATTGCAGCTGGGGAGCAGCGGAAACATTGCACTAAAATTAGAGTTTATATTTGGAAATTAAATTTAGTTATGGTGGAATAACAAGTATATGTGATGTTGTTTGCATTTACCATTTTAATAATTTATCATAAAATGAATTTCCATACAGAATACACATTGCATCACAGAAACATAAACAATTCTCAAGTAGGGGAGTTAGCAACTGGCTTTTTTTACTACTCTTTGGATTTCACTAGGGATGAGCGAACTTTTGAAAAATTCGATTGGACTGATTCGCCGAATTTTCAGACAAAAATCGTTTCGACCCGAATTTATTCGCGATGAATCGCTATTAAAAACGGCTATTTCTGAGCCTCCTAGAGCCTCAATAGGGTTGTAAACCATTTTGCCTTGCTGTAACACGCATAGGACACGTGCTGGGTTATTGAAATAATAATGTAAATAATTATCACCTGCAGATCGGAGGCATCGCTAATAGAATCGCAAAGCGGCACAATTGCAGAGAGTTGAGGTGGCATCACTATGAGGGGCCCCTATGGTGCCTGAAATACACACCCTGGAGCTGGCAGCAGCAGGAGCCCAAAAATTAGCTGAATCACACCCTGGAGTTGCAAGCAGCAGCAGCAGCAGCAGCTGCAGGAGCCCAAACATTGCTTTAAAGAGACACTGGAGTTGGCTGCAGGAGCCCAAAAATTGGATGAATCACACCCTGGAGTTGCAAGCAGCAGCAGGAGCCCAAACATAGCTTGAAAGAGACACTGGAGTTGGCTGCAGGAGGCCAAAAATTGGATGAATCACACCCTGGAGTTGCAAGCAGCAGCAGGAGCCCAAACATTACTTTAAAGAGACACTGGAGTTGGCAGCAGGAGCCCAAAAATTGGATGAATCACACCCTGGAGATGCAAGCAGCAGCAGAAGCCCAAACATTGCTTTAAAGAGACACTGGGGTTGGTAGCAGGAGCCCAAAATTAGCTGAATCACACCCTGGAGTTGCAAGCAGCAGCAGCAGCCCAAACATAGCTTGAAAGAGACACTGGAGTTGGCAGCAGGAGCCCAAAAATTGGATGAATCACACCCTGGAGTTGCAAGCAGCAGCAGCAGGAGCCCAAACATAGCTTGAAAGAGACACTGGAGTTGGCAGCAGGAGCCCAAAAATTGGATGAATCACACCCTGGAGTTGCAAGCAGCAGCAGCAGGAGCCCAAGCATAGCTTGAAAGAGACACTGGAGTTGGCAGCAGGAGCCCAAAAATTGGATGAATCACACCCTGGAGTTGCAAGCAGCAGCAGGAGCCCAAACATAGCTTGAAAGAGACACTGGAGTTGGCTGCAGGAGGCCAAAAATTGGATGAATCACACCCTGGAGTTGCAAGCAGCAGCAGGAGCCCAAACATTACTTTAAAGAGACACTGGAGTTGGCAGCAGGAGCCCAAAAATTGGATGAATCACACCCTGGAGATGCAAGCAGCAGCAGAAGCCCAAACATTGCTTTAAAGAGACACTGGGGTTGGTAGCAGGAGCCCAAAATTAGCTGAATCACACCCTGGAGTTGCAAGCAGCAGCAGCAGCCCAAACATAGCTTGAAAGAGACACTGGAGTTGGCAGCAGGAGCCCCAAAATTGGATGAATCACACCCTGGAGTTGCAAGCAGCAGCAGCAGGAGCCCAAACATAGCTTGAAAGAGACACTGGAGTTGGCAGCAGGAGCCCAAAAATTGGATGAATCACACCCTGGAGTTGCAAGCAGCAGCAGCAGGAGCCCAAGCATAGCTTGAAAGAGACACTGGAGTTGGCTTCAGGAGCCCAAAAATTGGATGAATCACACCCTGGAGTTGCAAGCAGCAGCAGCAGCAGGCCAAACATAGCTTGAAAGAGATACTGGAGTTGGCAGCAGGAGCCCAAAAATTGGATGAATCACACATTCGCGATGAATCGCTATTAAAAACGGCTATTTCTGAGCCTCCTAGAGCCTCAATAGGGTTGTAAACCATTTTGCCTTGCTGTAACACGCATAGGACACGTGCTGGGTTATTGAAATAATAATGTAAATAATTATCACCTGCAGATCGGAGGCATTGCTAATAGAATCGCAAAGCGGCACAATTGCAGAGAGTTGAGGTGGCATCACTATGAGGGGCCCCTATGGTGCCTGAAAAACACACCCTGGAGCTGGCAGCAGCAGGAGCCCAAAAATTAGCTGAATCACACCCTGGAGCTGCAAGCAGCAGCAGCTGCAGGAGCCCAAACATTGCTTTAAAGAGACACTGGAGTTGGCTGCAGGAGCCCAAAAATTGGATGAATCACACCCTGGAGTTGCAAGCAGCAGCAGCAGCAGGAGCCCAAACATAGCTTGAAAGAGACACTGGAGTTGGCTGCAGGAGGCCAAAAATTGGATGAATCACACCCTGGAGTTGCAAGCAGCAGCAGGAGCCCAAACATTACTTTAAAGAGACACTGGAGTTGGCAGCAGGAGCCCAAGAATTGGATGAATCACACTCTGGAGTTGCAAGCAGCAGCAGGAGCACAAACATTGCTTTAAAGAGACACTGGAGTTGGCAGCAGGAGCCCAAAAATTGGATGAATCACACCCTGGAGTTGCAAGCAGCAGCAGCAGGAGCCCAAACATAGCTTGAAAGAGACACTGGAGTTGGCAGCAGGAGCCCAAGAATTGGATGAATCACACCCTGGAGTTGCAAGCAGCAGCAGGAGCACAAACATTGCTTTAAAGAGACACTGGAGTTGCCAGCAGGAGCCCAAAAATTGGATGAATCACACCCTGGAGTTGCAAGCAGCAGCAGCAGCAGCCCAAACATAGCTTGAAAGAGACACTGGAGTTGGCAGCAGGAGCCCAAAAATTGGATGAATCACACCCTGGAGTTGCAAGCAGCAGCAGCAGCAGGCCAAACATAGCTTGAAAGAGACACTGGAGTTGGCAGCAGGAGCCCAAAAATTGGATGAATCACACCCTGGAGTTGCAAGCAGCAGCAGCAGGAGCCCAGGCATAGCTTGAAAGAGACACTGGAGTTGGCAGCAGGAGCCCAAAAATTGGATGAATCACACCCTGGAGTTGCAAGCAGCAGCAGCAGCAGGCCAAACATAGCTTGAAAGAGACACTGGAGTTGGCAGCAGGAGCCCAAAAATTGGATGAATCACACATTCGCGATGAATCGCTATTAAAAACGGCTATTTCTGAGCCTCCTAGAGCCTCAATAGGGTTGTAAACCATTTTGCCTTGCTGTAACACGCATAGGACACGTGCTGGGTTATTGAAATAATAATGTAAATAATTATCACCTGCAGATCGGAGGCATTGCTAATAGAATCGCAAAGCGGCACAATTGCAGAGAGTTGAGGTGGCATCACTATGAGGGGCCCCTATGGTGCCTGAAAAACACACCCTGGAGCTGGCAGCAGCAGGAGCCCAAAAATTAGCTGAATCACACCCTGGAGCTGCAAGCAGCAGCAGCTGCAGGAGCCCAAACATTGCTTTAAAGAGACACTGGAGTTGGCTGCAGGAGCCCAAAAATTGGATGAATCACACCCTGGAGTTGCAAGCAGCAGCAGCAGCAGGAGCCCAAACATAGCTTGAAAGAGACACTGGAGTTGGCTGCAGGAGGCCAAAAATTGGATGAATCACACCCTGGAGTTGCAAGCAGCAGCAGGAGCCCAAACATTACTTTAAAGAGACACTGGAGTTGGCAGCAGGAGCCCAAGAATTGGATGAATCACACTCTGGAGTTGCAAGCAGCAGCAGGAGCACAAACATTGCTTTAAAGAGACACTGGAGTTGGCAGCAGGAGCCCAAGAATTGGATGAATCACACCCTGGAGTTGCAAGCAGCAGCAGGAGCACAAACATTGCTTTAAAGAGACACTGGAGTTGCCAGCAGGAGCCCAAAAATTGGATGAATCACACCCTGGAGTTGCAAGCAGCAGCAGCAGCAGCCCAAACATAGCTTGAAAGAGACACTGGAGTTGGCAGCAGGAGCCCAAAAATTGTATGAATCACACCGTGGAGTTGCAAGCAGCAGCAGCAGGAGCCCAAGCATAGCTTGAAAGAGACACTGGAGTTGGCAGCAGGAGCCCAAAAATTGGCTGAATCACACCCTGGAGCTGCAAGCAGCAGCAGGAGCAGGCCAAACATAGCTTGAAAGAGACACTGGAGTTGGCAGCAGGAGCCCAAAAATTGGATGAATCACACCCTGGAGTTGCAAGCAGCAGCAGGAGCCCAAACATTACTTTAAAGAGACACTGGAGTTGGCTTCAGGAGCCCAAAAATTGGATGAATCACACCCTGGAGTTACAAGCAGCAGCAGCAGGAGCCCAAACATAGCTTGAAAGAGACACTGGAGTTGCCAGCAGGAGCCCAAAAATTGGATGAATCACACCCTGGAGTTGCAAGCAGCAGCAGCAGCAGCAGGAGCCCAGACATAGCTTGAAAGAGACACTGGAGTTGGCAGCAGGAGCCCAAAAATTGGATGAATCACACCCTGGAGTTGCAAGCAGCAGCAGGAGCCCAAACATTGCTTTAAAAAGACACTGGAGTTGGCAGCAGGAGCCCAAAAATTGGATGAATCATACCCCGGAGTTGCAAGCAGCAGCAGCAGCAGCAGGAGGCCAAACATAGCTTGAAAGAGACACTGGAGTTGGCAGCAGGAGCCCAAACATTGGATGAATCTCACCTAGGAGTTGCAAGCAGCAGCAGGAGCCCAAACATTACTTTAAAGAGACACTGGAGTTGGCTTCAGGAGCCCAAAAATTGGCTGAATGACACCCTGGAGTCGCAAGCAACAACAGCAGGAGCCCAAACTTAGCTTGAAAGAGACACTGGAGTTGGCAGCAGGAGCTCAAAAATTGGATGAATCACACCCTGGAGTTGCAAGCAGCAGCAGGAGCCCAAACATTGCTTTAAAAAGACACTGGAGTTGGCAGCAGGAGCCCAAAAATTGGATGAATCACACCCTGGAGTTGCAAGCAGCAGCATCAGGAACCCAAACATAGCTTGAAATGGACACTAGAGTTGGCTGCAGGAGCCTAAAAATTGGATGAATCATACCCTGGAGTTGCAAGCAGCAGCAGCAGCAGGAGGCCAAACATAGCTTGAAAGAGACACTGGAGTTGGCAGCAGGAGCCCAAAAATTGGATGAATCTCACCTAGGAGTTGCAAGCAGCAGCAGGAGCCCAAACATTACTTTAAAGAGACACTGGAGTTGGCTTCAGGAGCCCAAAAATTGGCTGAATGACACCCTGGAGTCGCAAGCAGCAACAGCAGGAGCCCAAACTTAGCTTGAAAGAAACACTGGAGTTGGCAGCAGGAGCTCAAAAATTGGATGAATCACACCCTGGAGTTGCAAGCAGCAGCAGGAGCCCAAACATTGCTTTAAAAAGACACTGGAGTTGGCAGCAGGAGCCCAAAAATTGGATGAATCACACCCTGGAGTTGCAAGCAGCAGCATCAGGAACCCAAACATAGCTTGAAATGGACACTAGAGTTGGCAGCAGGAGCCCAAACATTGGATGAATCATACCCTGGAGTTGCAAGCAGCAGCAGCAGCAGCAGGAGGCCAAACATAGCTTGAAAGAGACACTGGAGTTGGCAGCAGGAGCCCAAAAATTGGATGAATCTCACCTAGGAGTTGCAAGCAGCAGCAGGAGCCCAAACATTACTTTAAAGAGACACTGGAGTTGGCTTCAGGAGCCCAAAAATTGGCTGAATGACACCCTGGAGTCGCAAGCAGCAACAGCAGGAGCCCAAACTTAGCTTGAAAGAGACACTGGAGTTGGCAGCAGGAGCCCAAAAATTGGATGAATCACACTCTGGAGTTGCAAGCAGCAGCAGGAGCCCAAACATTACTTTAAAGAGACACTGGAGTTGGCTGCAGGAGCCCAAAAATTTGATGAATCACACCCTGGAGTTGCAAGCAGCAGCAGCAGGAGCCCAAGCATAGCTTGAAAGAGACACTGGAGTTGCCAGCAGGAGCCCAAAAATTAGATGAATCACACCCTGGAGTTGCAAGCAGCAGCAGCCCAAACATAGCTTGAAAGACACACTGGAGTTGGCTTCAGGAGCCCAAAAATTGGATGAATCACACCCTGGAGTTGCAAGCAGCAGCAGGAGCCCAACATTACTTTAAAGAGACACTGGAGTTGGCAGCAGGAGCCCAAAAATTGGATGAATCACACCCTGGAGTTGCAAGCAGCAGCAGCTGCAGGAGCCCAAACATTGCTTTAAAGAGACGCTGGAGTTGGCAGCAGCAGGAACCCAGAAATTGGCTGGAAGGCACCCTGAAGTTGGCAGCAGCAGGAGCACAAACATTAGCTGGAAGGCACACCCTGGAGTTGGCAGCAGCAGGAGGCCAAAAATTGGCATAAATATGTTTTGCACCATTTGGAAAGTGTAAAACGTGGCACCATGCTGAATCTAGTCGCATGCATCAGCCATTGGTGGGTGGAAATCCTGGCTGATCCATCCCTGATTCATTTTGACAAAGGTGAGTCTCTCCACATTTTTAGTTGACAGACGAGTTCTCCTCGCCGTAACTATGGCCCCCGCGGCACCAAACACCTGCTCAGATGGTACGCTACTGGCCGGACAGGACAGCTTTTCCAGGGCAAACTCTGCTTGTTGCGGCCACAAGCCAAGTTTGGCTGCCCAGAAGTCCAGCGGATCCTCAAGGTGTGTTGGCATGGTCATGTCAAGGTATGACATGACCTGCTGGTTGAGGTCCTGCTCCAGGTCTTCCTGCTGCTCATGAGTAGCCTCACTATGAAGGTGTAGAAAGCTACTCATTAGCGACTGAAGACTGAGGCTGCTGCTGATAGAGCTGCTGCTGCTGCTCCTGCCAACCCCCCCAGCAGCCATGGCAGTGGAAGGTGAGCGCAGAGGTCCCCCCGAGTCAGACCTGCGAGAGTATGGACCATGGCGCAGGTAGGCATCGGCCAACTGGCTACGCAGAATGTCTTTGTAGTAGTTAAGTTTGTCCTCCCTCTTGGTGGGTTTAAAAATGCCCCCATTTTGTGCCGGAAGCGAGGGTCCAATAAGGTGGACAGCCAGAAGTCGTCCTACCGACAAATGGAAACAATTCTGGGGTCACTACGCAAGCACGTGAGCATGCTTCCTGCCATTTGCGCAAGTGACTCGGAGGGACTACCTGTCTCCATCTCCACTGCATACTGCCATGGTGTGTCCGGGTCCTCTGTCTCGCCTTCCTCAAAACCCTCTAGCTCCTCTGGCTGCGCCTTCTCCTCCTCTCCTGTCCGCTGACTAGATAAACCAGCCATTTCGCCACTCCTCCTCCTCCTCCAGTTCAGCTCCAACGGGGTTCATGTGGCCGTAAGATGTAGACGCCCTGTCTCCATTGCCCTGACCAGCCATGGTTTCCAACATGTGCTGTAGTACATGAAGCAGCGGAATCACGTCGTTCATCCCGTAATCCTGCCGACTGACAAATAAAGTGGCTTCCTCAAAGGGCCTGAGCAAACGGCAGGTGTCACATATGAGCTGCCACTGGTTGACATTGAAGTTACACAGGGGAGTCCCCCTATCCGCTTGGATCATCAGGAAATCTGTGATGGCTTTTCTCTGTTCATATAATCGGTCCAACATGTGAAGGGTGGAATTCCAACGGGTGGAAACATCGCAAATCAGACTATGTTGGGGGCTACCGTTCTGACGCTGTAGCTCAAGAAGGATGTGTTTGGCGGTTTATGAGTGGCTGAAGTGCATGCAAAGTTTTCTTGAAGTTGTTAGGATGTCAAGCAGATGGGGGAAGACTTCAGAAACTGCTTGACAACCAGATTAAAGACGTGAGCCATGCAGGGGGCATGGGTCAGGCTTCCTTGGCGCAGTGCAGACGAAATGTTCTTCCCATTGTCGGTAACCATGATTCCCATTTTAAGTTTTCTTGGAGTAAGCCATGTTTGGATTTTCTGATGAATACATTTAAGCAGTTCCTCCTGTGTGACTCCATTCGCCAAGACAAACCATGTGAAGCACAGCGTGACACCTCCGTGCCCTGCACACATGGTAGACTGGAGGGGCACTGAGACTTGAGCCTACAGTGGAGGGTGAGGAGATGGCAGAGGATGAGGAGGCCGAGTCGCACGGTGTCACAGGCCCAATGGGCAGGGAGCGCGGAGGCCGAAGCGGCGTGACCTGTCCAAGCTGCTGCTGCTGCAAAGGGACCACATTCACCCAGTGGGCCGTAAATGACATGTACTGTTCCTGACCGTAGTTACAGCTCCAGACGTCGGCGCTGCCATGCACTTTGCTACACACCGACAGGCTGAAGGACTGGCTCACCTTCTGTTCAATAAAAGTGTGCAGCGCTGGTACTGCCTTCTTGGCAAAGAAATGATGGCTTGGGACTCTCCACATCGGCTCGGCACAAGCCATCAGTTTTCTGAAAGGTGCAGAGTCCACCACCTGAAAAGGGAGCGACTGCAGCACCAGCAACTTGGACAGGGCAACATTCAGCTTCTGCGCCGTAGGATTAGTGGGTGCATACTGCTGTCTCTTGGACATGGCTTCGCTGATGGATTGCTGGCGGGGAGCAGGAGCAACAGAGGATGGGTATGACGCACAGCTGCCTTCGGCTGAGGTGCTGGAGCCTTGGCTGGCAAAAATTGGGAGCGGCGTGCCACTTGGTGAGGAAGCAGGCTGGACCATCTCTTCGGAGCCTCGGTTCTCCCAGGCCACTTTATGGTGACGCATCATATGTTGACGCAGGGCCGTGGTGCCAACATATGGACCCTGGCCACGCTTCACCTTCTGCCTACATATCTTGCATGTGGCCATGTTACCCTCCTGCGGATGCTCCAGGAAATACTGCCACACTGCCGAGTAGCTACTTTTCCCACCAACAGGCCGCACTGATTCACTGCTACTGTCGCCAACTCCAGGAACCCCTGCTCCACTACCTCCTGATAAGGTAGCCTGCCGTGCAGCAGGTGCTCTACCCTGGCCCCGGCCCCATTTGGCTCCAGGCTTTACAATTGTGCCCCCATGCTGACTGCCAACCATGCTGCTAACACCTTGCTGCCTCAGCTGCTGACTCTGGAGCTGGAACGCTCGCAACACCCACGACACTGTCCACATCACTATTTGTCTGCCTAGCTAAAGAAGCCACCTCCATTTCTTGGCTGGGCAGTAGCTGCTGACTGTCCTCTATCTGATCGTCCTCCTCACTAAAGAGTGGAGCTGAACCCAAAGCATAGGATACGTCGCTGGGGGAGGGAACGGCGTAGGACAGAGGCAATGGGAGGACAGGGACTGCTCTTGGGGCATGCCAACTCAGTGTTGTGTCAGAGGAACCTACCGACCCTAGACTGGGGGTGTCAGATGTAACTTGTGATGATGTTGCGGCCTGGTGTTTTTTTTGTTAAAGGCAGACCAAAAACCAATTCAAATGCAATACTTTGTTTAAGCTGAGGAAGGATCAACAAGCGTATTTAGTATAACAGATAGGCTGCCTAATGCAGGTTTGGGATGCCCTGCGGCCTGGTGTTTTTTTTGTTAAAGGCAGACCAAAAACCAATTCAAAATGCAATACTTTGATTAAGCTGAGGAAGGATCAAAAAGCGTATTTAGTATAACAGGCTGCCAAGTGCAGGTTTGGGATGCCCTGTGGCCTGGTGTTTTTTTTGCTAAAGGCAGACCAAAAACGCAATACTTTGATTAAGCTGAGGAAGGATCAACAAGTGTATTTAATATAACAGATAGGCTGCCTAATGCAGGTTTGGGATGCCCTGCGGCCTGGTGTTTTTTTTTTTTAAAGACAGACCAAAAACAATTCAAAATGCAATACTTTGATTAAGCTGAGGAAGGATCAACAAGCGTATTTAGTATAACAGATAGGCTGCCTAATGCAGGTTTGGGATGCCCTGCGGCCTGGTGTTTTTTTTTTTGCTAAAGGCAGACCAAAAACCAATTCAAAATGTAATACTTTGATTAAGCTGAGGAAGGATCAACAAGCGTATTTAGTATAACAGATAGGCTGCCAAGTTCAGGTTTGGGATGCCCTGCGGCCTGGTGTTTTGGCAGACCAAAAACCAATTCAAAATGCAATACTTTGATTAAGCTGAGGAAGGATCAACAAGCGTATTTAGTATAACAGATAGGCTGCCTAATGCAGGTTTGGGATGCCCTGCGGCCTGGTGTTTTTTTTGTTAAAGGCAGACCAAAAACCAATTCAAAATGCAATACTTTGATTAAGCTGAGGAAGGATCAACAAGCGTATTTAGTATAACAGATAGGCTGCTAAGTGCAGGTTTTGGATACCCAGGTGGGATGGTGTTTTTTTTGTTAAAGGCAGACCAAAAAATATTTAAACTAATCCAGTTATATTATGATAGGGTACAATAAGCCACTGCATAGATGGCATGCACAGTTGCAAGGCAGATTTACAGCACGAAGAACTGAAATCGAAATTGAAAACTGATCTGGCTAATGAAAAAAAAAATGTTTTCACTGTCACTTCTAAGCTGTCCCTGGCTGGATGGTTCCGTTTTTTCCCTATCTTTCCCTGGCTCTGTTTACCTCTCTGTCTGCCTCTCTGACTCTCCCTACCTATCTCTAACTCTCTGTCCCTGTCTCTAACTAGCTGTGCTCTGGCCGCAATGCAAGGCTGAAATGCGCACAAGCAAGATGGCCGCCGCTTTATATAGCACGGTGACGTCACCGGGCTTCCTGGCTGCTGATAGGCTGCATGTGACTTACCCATGATACCTTGCCCCAGGGGATATGTCTGGACATGTTCATCCACCATTTTAGAATGCCTGTGATTGAAATAAATGGAGTTTAAAGGAAAACTTCGATCGATCGAATCGCAGGAAAATTCGGATTCGTTCAGAATTGAATTTTCCATGAAATTCGAAAAGAATCCGGGTTCGTCCGGATCGATTCGCTCATCTCTAGATTTCACCATGGGCGGGCATGTTATGGATCCGAACTGTTATGACCATTTTGATTAATTACTGGACTGATCTCCTGGATTTTGACCATTGACTTCTGTTTAAACACATTGCTATCTGTTCAAACTTTTGGATTCCTTACATGTGTTGAACTTCTGCTTCAGACATTCTATTCCAAGTATGTCACACACCCCGCTTCCAATATTCATGACATATGGGTTATAAACAGTAGAGAGTGAACTTCTGCAGAGATGACAGTAAAAAAGAAGGCCGTCCAGGTCCATAAATACCTGGGACCTCCCATACATTACCCGTATTCATCTCTGCAGACGGCGAGCAAGTCAGAAGATGGCTGCGTCTCTTCCTTGCAGGTAAGCCAGGTTTACAACCGGCCATTTCTGTCCGGACCTTGTTTGTTTTCGTTCCCATGCCTCCCAGCCTTGGCTGTAGGTCCGGGCGACAGTAGACTACACCTTTAGAGGTGTATTAGGGAGCCATGCTCCCCCGTGAGACCCCATATTTAGGGGTAGGCGTTATCCAGGTTGGTGATCCTGGTTTGGGATGCCCTGTCCCTGATATCCCGTTACACCGGAAATCTCCCCCCCTTCTGGGTCTCCCTGTTCCCCTCTGCGCTGGGGGGGCTTCCTTCTATCCTTATTTTCCTTTATTATTGGTATGCCAGTGTGTGTGTGTGTGTGTGTGTGTGTGTGTGTGTGTGTGTGTGTGTGTGTATGTATGTATGTGTTTTCACGGTGCCTCGTCGCTTGCGGCGAGTGGGCTGCTGGCCGCATGTGAAGGCCTTCTTGGGGGAACTTCTTCCCCTCATGTTGCTTGCCGCGGTCCGCCCCCTCTGTCTTTGGCGCTGTTGCGGTGCCCAGCAATTTGCTGGGATCCGCGGCTTGCTGAAGGGAGGGGGCGGGGCCAGGCGCGGCGCGCGATCGCCGTTGGCCCGTCCTTCCTCTCTTTCTCTCTCTGTCTCTCCTGTCACGCTGCTGGCCTTTTCGATCCGTGAGTGCCCTATTGGGCCCTTCTCATTTTTATATTCATACTGGCTGCGTGCCCCATTTTAGCGCGTTGGGGCAGCAGGGCTCATGTTTTCCATGTGTCTATATATATATATGTGCATGAATGTGTGCCTTTCTTATGGCCTCTTCACATTGTATCTTTCAGGAGGAATCCCTATCTATCATATTAAAAGGGGGTTTCTCCTGGTCCTAGGAGTCCTATCTCCCTTGGAGATAAATTTGGGGTCCTACAAATCCTCCCACTTGGGACTTAAAGGGGCATCCCGGGTAGCTTAATTGGTGTAATTCCCTCTGGTCCTTGCGACTACCATTAAAATCACCATATGGAGGCTCCCCAGGATACCGGGCTCGGGCTCCCTTCGGGGCAATCCCGGCAGTGTGTGGGTTGTGGGGTATCCCTTACGGGGGATAATGTGCTGATTTGCATACCATGTGCTCAGCAGGCCATAACGCGTCAGTCGGGGTCCCAGGCGTCAGGGTCCGTGCCGCCGGCCTCATCACCTACTCCACCCCGCCTGATCCGTACCCCAAGTGACGCTGTCATTAGTGGGGAGTCGCAATCTTATTTATGTGCTAGATTGGCCAACATCGAGAGACTGATTTCTAGCTCTGCGGCCAGAAAGGCCCCAGCTAAGAAGAGACATTTATCACCGGCCGCACCGGTTCCGGATTTTGATGATTGTGATATCCTTGACTGATCTGATTATTCCCCACTTGAGGAAGGGGAATTTTTGAGTCTGATGGCTCTGAGGATCAGCAGTTCTTGGATGCTGATGCTGGCCAGGAGCATGGGGATGCCGTGGATACCCCCAGGATTCTGGCCCATTTGTTTGAGCTGGCTATTTCTCCTCTGGCGGAGTCCCCTCTGCAGAAGGGGGAATTTTTTGGGACATCTAAGCCTTGCTTGGAGTTCCCAAATCAGAAGCATTTTGAAAATCTGATTCTTAAGGAATGGGAAAGACCTAGCCGGCTTCCTGGTGTTCCTCAGGGATGGGATAGGAAGTATCCCTTTTCGGTGGACGCGGTGAAGCGCTGGTAGTCCCCTCCCGAGGTCGATGCACCTGGGATTGTCCAACACATCTGTTGTGCACTCTCCAGACGCCACCACGATTAAGGATAGTGAGGACCGACGTATTGACCAAATGGCTTGTCATGCCTTTGCTAGCGTGGGTTCAGCCTTGCGGCCTGTTTGTGCTTCTGCGCTTACGGCTGTGGCTACCAGGTCTGCGGTTAGGGGCCTGTTGAGTGGTTCCCAGCTTAACCCGGCCAGTGATGAATTTGCAGCGCTTTCGCGGTGTGATTTATTCATGTCCTTTGTCTTATCTGCCTTGGATGACACAATATGTATGTGTAGCAGAACCTCGGCGTTGCTGGTGGCTATTCGCCGATCGGTCTGGTTGCGCCAGTGGGCGGCTGACATTGCGGCTAAGAAGTCACTTACAGGGCTACCCTTCCTGGGTATGCGGCTGTTTGGAGATAAATTGGATTCAATTGCGAAAGGAGGAAGGCTACCGCAGCGCAAGAAGCAGTGTCGCTCCTTTCAGGGGGCAGGCTCCTTTAATCCTTCCTTTCGCGGTGCCAGAGCAGGCAGAGGAGCTGCCTACTTTGCCTCTGTTCCAGGAATCCCCTCTGAAGGTAGAGGACGGGCCCGTCCTGGACCTGTCTGGGGTTCCAAGACCAAGTCCGCTGCCAAGCCAGCTCAGCAATGAGGGGGCGCCCTCACCCTTGCGGGTGGGGAGACGGCTGTGGCACTTCTTCCGGGTCTGGGCCCAGGAGATCACAGATAAGTGGATCTTGGAAGTGGTCTCTTCCGGGTACAAACTGGAGTTCGAGGACCGGCCTCCTCCCAGATTTCTCAGGTCTCGGGTCCCCTCGGACCCCCGGGCTGCGCAGGGGCTCCTGTTGGCAGTGCAAAGTCTTCTGGACATGGAAGTCATCTGCCCGGTGCCTTTATTAGAGAGAGGCCAGGGCTATTATTGCAACCTTTTCATGGTGCCCAAAAAGGATGGATCCATAAGACCCATTCTGGATTTGAAGCTTCTCAACAGGTTCATCAGAACCAAGAAGTTCCGCATAGAGACTTTGCGCTCAGCCATCCTTTCTCTTCGTCAGGGGGAATTCATGACGTCCATAGACATCAATGATGCTTACCTTCATGTACCGATCTTCCCAGCACACCAGAGATTTCTCAGGTTTGTGGTGGGAGATCGGCATTTTCAGTTTGTGGCCCTCCCGTTCGGGCTGACCTCGGCACCAAGGGTGTTCACCAAGGTGTTGGCGGGTATAATGGCCCTTCTCAGAGTCCAGGGCATTCGCATTGTGCCGTATTTGGACGACCTCCTCACTACGGCATCCTCTCTCGGACAGGCGGAGCTGGACACCAAGGCGGTAGTGTCTACGCTGGAGAGGTTTGGCTGGGTGATCAACCACCCCAAGTCTTCTCTCTCCCCGTCAAGGGAGGTTGCATTTCTGGGCATGAATCTGGATACCATTCAGACCAGGGTGTTCCTACCTCAGTCGAAGGTGCAGATGGTTCAAGATCTGATACGTCTTCTTTTGTCCATCCCTCGCCCGTCTATCCAGCTAGGGATGAGACTGGTGGGGTTGATGGTGGCTTCCTTCGAGGCAGTCCCCTTTGCTCAGTTCCACATGAAGTCGCTCCAGCTCCATCTACTGTCGGTTTGGGACAGATGTCAACTGTCATTGGATCAGTCTTTTCTGATGTCTCCCCTGGTTCGGCAGTCTCTTCAGTGGTGGCTGGAACCAAGGAATCTTCTGAGGGGAAGGTATTTTTTGACTGCTTGTTGGGAGACGGTCACCACGGATGCCAGCCTGTCGGGCTGGGGGGGTTTCTGGAAGAAACATCAGTTCCAGGGGCTGTGGGGTCCTCGGGAGGCCCACACCCCATCAATGTCTTGGAGCTGAGAGCCATTCGGTTGGTGCTGTCATGCTTGACGCATCACCTCCAGGGTCTACCGGTTCAAGTTCGAACGGACAATCGGACTGCGGTCGCTTACATCAATCACCAAGGAGGGACTCGCAGCAGGAGTCTTGCATGGGCGGAGAATGATTCTTGCATGGGTGGAGAACAATGTCCCATGCATCTCGGCTGTGTACATTCCGGGAGTGGAAAACATGGAGGCGGATTCCCTGAGCAGGGAACCCTCTCGCCGAGAGGAATGGTCGCTCAACCACAGGGTATTCCGGTCCCTTTGTCGCAAGTGGGGGATTCCGGAGGTGAATCTCTTTGCCTCACGTCACAATCACAAGCTTCCTGCTTTTGTGTCTCTGTCTCAGGATCCTCTGGCCCTGGCAGTGGACGCCTTGTCTCTTGCCTGGAGGGATCTGGGGTTTCTTTACCTGTTTCCCCCCTTCTCCATGGTAGGCAAGGTGGTGCGCAAGCTGGCTCAAGAGGGTGTGCCAGCAATTCTGGTGGCCCCAAGGTGGCCAAGACAGGTTTGGTTCGCAGACGTCGTACGGCTGGCGAAGATCAGTACAGGCTGCCTCTGTTTCCGGGTCTGATCACTCAAGGTCAACTTCGTTACCTCAATTTACAAACGCTGGCTTTGACGGCGTGGCTGCTGAAACCTCCATCTTAAGGGAGGAAGGTTTGTCTGATGCTGTGATTCGTACACTTGTTAGAGCCAGGAAGAGATCTTCCTCTAACATCTACTACAGGACTTGGCGGTCCTATATTGACTGGTGTGAGGCTAGGGCATTGCCTTGCAGGGTGTTTTCGATTCCTAGGATTTTGGATTTTCTTCAACACGGTCTGGACCTGGGGTTCCAGCTTAGTACCTTGAAAGGGCAGGTCTCTGCCCTGGCGGTTTTCTTTCAAAAGTCCTTTGCTCTGCATCCATTGGTTAAGACTTTTTTCCAGGGGGTCACTCATGTGAGGCCCCCTAGAAAGCCTTTGGTGCCCGTTTAGGATTTGAATTTGGTTCTGTCGGCCCTCCAGGGGCCTCCTTTTGAGCCAGTGCAGGATGTTGCACTTTCTTTGCTTACACAAAAGGTTGCCTTTTTGGTGGCTATTACCTCTGTTCGAAGTGTCTCTTAGTTGGCGGCTCTGTCCATTCAGGCCCCTTACTTTGAGAGACACCAGGACAAGGTGGTCTTTCGCTTTAAGCCAGATTTCCTTCCTAAGGTGGTTTCTGCCTTCCATCTCAATCTGGATGTGGTTCTTCCTTCCTTGTGTCCTAAGCCTAGCAATGACAAGGAGAGGGTCCTGCACTCTTTGGATATAGTTCATTGTGTGAAGTACTATTTGGAGGCTACTTTTCCCTTTCGTAAGATGGACGCCTTGTTTGTGGTGCCCTCCGGGTCTAGGAAGGGTTTGGCGCCCGCCAAGTCTACCATTAGCAAATGGATACGTCAGGCCATTGTTGGGGCCTATTCTGCTAAGGGGAAGGTTCCCCCTTTTCATATCACTGCTCATTCTACTCGTGCTGTTGGGGTTTCCTGGGCTTTTCAGCACCAGGCCTCTGTTGAACAAGTTTGTAAGGCCGCTACTTGGTCTTCTGTTCATACTTTTTCCAAGTTTTATAAGGTTGATGTGCGGGCATCAGCGGATGCTGTTTTTGGCCGCAAGGTTCTGCAAGCTGCAGTGGTTTAATTTTGTGCATTATTGCCCTTTTGGGATCCCCGCCCCTGTTGGACACTGCTATTGGATGTCCCATATGTCATGAATATTGGAAGTGGGGTGTGTGACATACTTGGAATAATACCATTTTGTGATTACTCACCTGTAAAATGGTTATTATAAGTATGTCACACACCCCGCTTCATCCCGCCCTTATTGTATTCTGGATCCTTTATATGGTGAACCTTTTATTGTTAAGATTTTTGGATTTGGCTCTTCCTGGTCCCCTTACTGCTTTCCTATACTGGGTAATGTATGGGAGGTCCGAGGTATTTATGGACCGGGAGGGGCTTCTTTTTTACTGTCATCTCTGCAGAAGTTCGCCCTCTACTGGTTATAACCCATATGTCATGAATATTGGAAGCGGGGTGTGTGACATACTTATAATACCCATTTTACAGGTGAGTAATCACAAAATGGTATTATCTCAAGGTCAATACTTGGCTTCTGCTCATCTTGAGGTTCAACAATTACCGAACTAATGTTACTCTTGCATTCTGCCATTGGGTCGTAGCAGTGACTCAGGAGTATTGAGTTATGCGTACCATTATGCCAAGCTTGAACCCTCCTACTTATATCCTGAGCATTAGCCTGATACTTGGGAATAAATTGGCCCTTCAAAGAGGAAGTCACAATTTACCACAACAGCATAGGGGCATCCTTCTTTGGGTTGCCCTGCTGCATCTCCCCCACTGTGAGTCCGGGACCAGGTACCTCTGTACTCATCCATCTGTACTCCACTGGTTCGGCAGCCATTGACTGCCGGTGGCAGGGCACACTGGACTGCCGAACCTGGCCATCATGTGGCTCTGCAGACTAGCAGCCGGCCCTGATGGAACGTGGAAGTTGTTTGTGTGAAGGTTTCTGGCCCTGGGCAGGGGCAGATGCACCGGGGCATCCTGAATCAGTCAATTGTGACTTTATTCATCTATAAGCATAAATTAAGAAGGATGAAAATGAATGTTCATTTTGGGATCTCGGACTCTTTAAATATATGGGTACCCTAAATTGGTAAGTCCTGGGGTTAAATGTTAAGAGTTAAACAAATCAATTTTTTACCTATTTATTACAGGCTACAGGTAGGTTTCAAAGTAGACCAAAACCTGACAATCCTGGTACTGAAGTCTAAAAGACTGCTTTCCCAAACTGGGATGCAGTGTTAAAGTGGACCAACACCGAGAGGTGATCGGCCCGGAAATCTATAAGATTCCCGGGCCGATCACCTCCCACCCCGCGGGACATCCGAGATCGGGATGTCCCGCGGGGTGAAACCCCCCCAGACACCCCAAATCGCTTACCTGATCTTCCCTCCTCTTCCGCCTCCCTCGCGCCCCTGTAGGCGTGCGCGCGCCCGCGCCGGCCGTCTGCGAATGGCCGGCGGGGGCGCGCACGCGCCGAAAGTGACGCGAGGGAGGCGGCGGCAGCCGCTTGGACGTTCCTGATCCCCGCCTGGACGTTGGCGGGGATTGGACCGTCCAGTCACGTGGGAGCGGGGACAGGTAAGATTTTGGGGCTTTCTGGGGGGTTTCACACAGCGGGGCACCCCCGATCGGGGTGCCCCGCCGAAGTGGACCAAAACCCAGGATAGTCAAAATCCTGGGTGTTGGTCCACTTTAAACTCTGTTACCTTATGCTCAACTCTATCCAGGATCAAACGGTGCATGCAAAACTAGGCTGTGGCATTGCTGCTCTGTGTGCTTTGTGCACCCTGCAGAACTGAATAACTGCTGCTGGAGCACACATGTGCTGGATTTCCATCTAGTCAGAAAGAAGGAGCAATGGTCTGCACTTCCATAAAACATCCATTTATTGAATCCAATTACAAGCAGCACAGAATGGCACTACAGGGATAAGGTAAAACGTGTTCCGGGCATGTCCGTATCCTTCTTTCAAGTATAACACAACGTCTGAATCACACAAATGTCAATACTACGTATTAATACAATCAGATGTGTGAAAAGAAACCTCCATCTGCCAGAAGGAAAAGCACTGCAACAGCATCCGTGAATGTCCTTGAGGGAAGATAGACTGAGCTCACTCCCCCAACCAATCCAAGACCAGTGGTGGTGGAGCTAGGCGCCTCGCGGAAATCAAGGGTGCCGATAGGCTGGGCTCTCTGTCATGCAACTGACAGGAGCAGATGAACATCGCTCGTCCTGGCTGTGAGGCAGCCGGGCACCTTGGTCGGGGCAACCAGATAATATAAAATTACCAATATTTTTATAGAATAAGCAAGCCACTGATAAAAACAGTCAATGAATAGGTAAATACATATATATATATATATATATATATATATACTCTTATGGCATTAACCAAATATCACAAATTACTACATGATAAGTATAAATTATTACATGATAAGTATTAATTACAAGTACAAACATTATAGATACAGGTGATGTAAATAATGTATACTAAAATACTCATTATTAAAGCCCATTATAAAAAAGGGGAGGAGGGAACAATTACAGAAAGGCCATTATAAGACAAGAGGGGGAATCTAAAGAGGGGCATTAATATGCAATGAAAAGGGAAATATCTCATTTACAATTAAGGCCCTAAGGGATCCTAGTTTAACATAGTAACATAGTATGTAAGGCTGAATAAAGACTTTAGTCCATCCAGTTCAGCCTGTTTAACTCCTTCCAGTGGTCTAGTAGCCATAGCCGGAAATGTTATTACATGCCAGGAAGGCATCAAGGCCACTTTTGAACATTTTTAATGTATCCCTCATTACTACCTCCTCTGGCAGCGAGTTCCATAGTCTCACTGCTCTTACAGAGAAGAATCCCCTCCTATGTCGGTGGAGAAAGCACCTTTCCTCTAACCTTAGTGGATGCCCCTGGGTTATGGTTACACTCCGGGGTATAAATAGATTGTGGGACAGATCCTTGTATTGACCCCGAATATATTTATACATAGTTATTAGATCACCCCTCAATCGTCTTTTTTCTAGACTAAATAAGCCTAACTTGGACAATCTTTCCGGGTACTCTAGCCCCCGCACTCCTTTTATTAACTTTGTTGCCCTTCTTTGAACGTGCTCCAGTTCTGATATGTCCTTCTTAAGCACAGGTGCCCAGAACTGTACACAGTATTCCATATGGGGTCTGACCAGTGACTTGTACAGGGGTAAAATGATGCTCTGGTCATGAGCACCTATGCCCCTCCTGATGCACCCCATGATCCTGTTTGCCTTGGCAGCAGCTGCCTGGCATTGATTACTACAGTTGAGCTTATTGTCAACTAAAACCCCTAGGTCCTTTTCCATTGTTGTTTTACCAAGTGTTTCTTTATTTAGTGTGTAATCATGACACAGATTTCTCCTTCCCATGTGCATAACCTTACATTTATCGGTGTTAAACTTCATTTGCCATTTAACTGCCCATGCTTCCAATTTATCTAAATCTGTTTGTAGTTGCTTCTTGTCCTCCTTTGTTTTAATTACTTTACTCAGCTTAGTATCATCTGCAAAGATTGAGACTTTACTGTTTAATCCATACCCAATGTCATTTATATATATATTGAAGAGAATTGGTCCCAGAACTGACCCTTGTGGTACTCCACTAGTAACAGTGACCCAATCTGAGTGTGTACCATTGATAACCACCCTCTGCTTCCGATCACTAAGCCAATTTCCCACCCATCTGCACACGTTTTCCCCCAGTCCAAGCATTCTCATCTTTTGTACCAGCCTTTTATGTGGCACAGTATCAAATGCTTTAGAAAAGTCAAGATATATGATATCCAATGACTCCCCCTGATCCAATCTTGAACTTACCTCCTCATAAAAGCTGATCAGGTTTGTCTGGCAGGAGCGATTCCTCATAAATCCATGCTGATATGGAGTAATAAGGTCATTTTCCCCAAGGTGCTCCAGGATAGTATCCCTTAAGAAACCTTCAAACAGCTTGCCCACCACAGATGTTAAGCTTACCGGTCTGTAGTTCCCAGGTTCCCCCCTAGATCCCTTTTTGAATATTGGCACCACATTTGCCAAGCGCCAATCCATCGGAACAAACCCTGTAGTTATGGAATCCACAAATATTAGAAATAACGGCTTGTCTATTACTGTACATAACTCCCTTAAAACACGAGGATGTATGTCATCTGGTCCCGTTGATTTATCGATTTTCATCTGCTTGAGACGGTGCCGGACTTCTTCCTTGGTTAGACCAGTGACATTTAATGGAGGGTTTCGGTTATTCCCCTGCATTTCACTTGGCATGTCAAATTCTTTTGTGAATATAGAAGCAAAGAAGTTGTTAAGCAAATTAGCTTTCTCCTCATTTCCCTCTATAGGGGTCCCATCCTTGCTTTTCAGGGGGCCCACACCCTCAGGTTTGTACCTTTTATGGTTTATGTAGCTAAAGAATAATTTGGGGTTAGTTTTACTCTCTTTCGCGACCAGTCTTTCTGTCTCCAGCTTAGCTGCCCGTATCTGTTGTTTACATTGTTTATTTTCTTCTTTATAGTTTTTTAACGCTTCCGCTGTCCCTTCCTGCTTTAAACGTTTAAATGCCTTTTTTTTGTTGTTTGTTGCCCCCTTAACCTTTTTATTTAGCCACATCGGTTTACATGTGTGTCTAATAGTTTTATTCCTGTAAGGTATATATCTGTCACACTGAAAATTAAGTATTCCTTTGAAAGTATCCCATTTAGCGTCCATGCTTTTGTTCTTAAGGACATTTTCCCAGTCAATGCAGTGTAGGGCATCTCTAAGTTGGTCAAACTTTGCCTTTTTGAAGTCCCGCGTTTTTGTGACTCCTTGATAAGGCACCCTAGTGACTGCTAATTGGAAATTAATGATATTATGATCACTGCTTCTAAGGTGTCCCCCAACCTGTACCTTTATTACTTTGTCTGGTACATTGGTTAGTATTAGGTCCAATATGGCTTTCCCCCTTGTTGGAGCTTGTACTTGTTGGGAAAGGTAGCCATCTTTTGTTTTAGATAAAAAACTATTACTTTTCTGCGAAACACATGTTTCAGCATCCCAGTCTATATCTGGGTAGTTAAAGTCCCCCATAATCACTACCTCATTTAGTTTAGCGGCTATATCTATTTGCCTTAGCATCATATTTTCTATGGATTTGGATATATCTGGAGGTTTATAGCAAACCCCCATCAGTATTTTATTTTTGTTTCTCCCTCCATGTATTTCTACCCATACCGACTCCACATGGTCATTCCCCTCACATATATCCTCCCGCAGAGCAGGCTGTAGAGAGGATTTTACAATTAAGCAGACTCCACCCCCTTTGCGTTTGTTACGGTACCTCCTAAACACACAGTATCCCTGTAAATTTACTGCCCAGTCATAGCTTTCATCCAGCCAGGTCTCTGTTACCCCCACTATATCATATTGTTCTTCTGTTATTATCAGTTCTAGTTCATCCATTTTATTAGTCAAGCTTCTAGCATTTGTAAGCATGCATTTCAAATGCTTATGACAATTTTGATAATTTTGTATATTGCCCTTATTCCTGCTAGATGTGCTAACCCCTCCCCCCTCTCCACCCCCAGTTTCATGTCTACACCCACTGTCACTTTCTTTCCTAACTTCCCCTTTGTAATAGCTTTTACCCTCCCCACCAATGCTCAGTTTAAACACTCCTCTAACCTTTTAGCCATCTTCTCCCCCAGAACAGATGCACCCTCCCCATTGAGGTGCAACCCATCCCTGCCAAAGAACCTGTAGCCCACTGTGAAGTCGGCCCAATTCTCTAAGAACCCAAACCCCTCCTTTTTACTCCAATTTTTGAGCCACCTGTTTACATCTCTAATCTCCCGCTGCCTTTCTGGTGTGGCTCTTGGTACTGGTAGTATTTCTGAGAATACTACAGTTGAGGTCCTTGCCTTAAGCTTACGGCCTAAGTCCCTGAAATCATTTTTTAGGACCTTCCACCTACTCCTTCCTATGTCATTAGTGCCAATATGCACCATGACCGCTGGGTTCACGCCAGCCCCTCCCAACAATCTGTCAGCCCGCTCCGCTACATGCCGTACTCTTGCCCCAGGAAGGCAACACACTGTTCGGCAATCCCGGTCTTTGTGACAGATTGCCCTGTCTGTTCCCCTAATAATAGAGTCACCCACTACCAGCACCTGTCTTGCCTGCCCTGTTCTCCCATTTCCCCTCCCTTCCTTACTGGAGCCGACAGATGTGTCTTGCTGCAGCTCTGCCATTCCTGAGCTAACATCCTCCTCATCTGCCAACCGGGCAAACTTGTTTGGAGGTGCCTGTTCAGGGCTAGCCTCCCTGTAACTTTTACCCCTACCCCGCCTTCTAACTGTTATCCAGCTAGCTGCCTCATTTTCCTGCTTTTCCTCTCCCCCCATACTACCACCCTCCCCTGACCCTGAGCCATGTAGTGCCAGATCAGTGAGATCCAGACTCTTTTGCATGATAACAATTTCTCTCAGTGTTGCCAATCGCTTATTTAGATCGTGAATCACGGCTTCCAAATCAGAGATTCGCAGGCATCCGGGGCATATATATTCACCATCGACCGATTGATCAAGAAGTGCATACATAGCACAAGATGTACACTGAACAGCATTGTTAGGCATGGAACCCATTGTATGAATTTGTGGGAACACCAAGTGTAGAATTTACAACACTTAAAATAACAATATGAAATCAAGGCAGATACTTACAGCTTCCGAACTTCTGCATGTAACTTCTTCTTTTAACTCCTGCTTTAACTCACCTACAATTAAGGCCCTAAGGGATCCTAGTTTTCATTTTAAAAATTCATTTGGCCTCAGCCTTAAATAAAGGATGTTGCAAATCTCCTCCTTTTGGTTCCAATTTCATTCTCTATACTGCCTTCACTGTAATACTGCTCACATTGCCATCATGTTTCGCTGCCGTGCAACATTTGAACGCCTAGAAACTTCACCAAATTGAACCAGATTGAAATTGATAGAAAATCCACTGAGAAGGGGGTGACAAATTGGGGTGTATTCATTGCATCATCTCTCCCACCCCCCTTTTTTTATTATACATTTCCTTTCTATCCTTCCTACATGGAATATCTTTTGCCCGCTTTAGCATCCATGGCGAGTACACTCGTATTGACAGCTGGTCCTTAATCTCAAAAAGCTGAGTTTAAAAGTCATTCTGTTGAGATCAATTTCTCCATCTCATCAGCTGGAATGGCCTTAATGGTTTGGTAGGGGTGGCAACTATTAGCCTGTAATATGCATTCACCAGGGTTTAGTCATAATTGATTACTGCAAGTCGTGAGTCCAAGTAATCAATTTGGACTGGATCTGAATGAACTGTAAACCACAAATTAATCAGATTATCATTACATTAGTCCACAAACGTAAAAGATTTCAATTTAGTTAGCTCAAGAAAAGTCTACAGCAAGTGGTATAGGGTGGCGGAGGTCCTGGGTTCCCTCTATATAATCTATCCCTGGTCGCAGGATGCTGGGTTGAGGTGTGTATAGGGGGATCCATGGTATCATACTATGGGGCATCCCAAATTGGGGTGTTCCTATGCTGTATGGCTAGAGAGAAATCCTGGCAGTTTTGGCTTCTGCTTTAAAGCTACGAATCTGCTTTAGTAAAAATACAATGCAAGCAGATGCTCAACAATTAACCTTTAAAAAGGTCCCAGCTTTAAATTTGACACTTGTATATAGTGTCTCTCATATAATGTATGCCATTATTTCATCAGATGAAACTCTGAAGCATCATAGAGAGTAATTATATGAGCACTTGACACCAGAAATTTTAAATGCTAATCAATCTGCAACAGCATCTACATCAGGAAGTCCTGACATCTAAACAGTAGGGCTAACATATAGGTTAGTATCATCCTTTCACTCCACAGCATTTAATTACCATCCAGAAATCAATATGAAATGTTAAAGCCTTGTGCTATAAATGTGGTCATGGTCTCCGGTAACCAGCAAGTGCTTTGTTGTAGCAGGCGGCAGATTGCCCTTTTGCCACATACAGAGGTTTGTTCCCTAACTCTTCATCTGATATATGTTTGTGTCATTAGTTTAGGGAAGGCTTTTTACAAAGAAATAAGCTACTAAATGTTACGGGGGGGGGGGGGCTGCCATTAACTGGAACTGGAAATTGACGATTAGCTACTGTGATGCAATACTGCCCTCTACTGGATACATTAGTGTTATATAGTTACATATATACAGAGTTTTTCTGTGCAATTCAGCAACATATTTAGCTGTGCAATTTAAAAAAAAAAATGGGAAAAAGCTAAAATCTAAACAATACAGTGCTGAATTGTGTCCATGAATATAGTTTCTTTGATTTCTTTATATACTTGCATGTATATCTGGAATTTATTTGGGGGGGGGGGGGCTGTCATTAACCTGGACCTTCAGCATCATTTAATGAAAAGCCCAAACCTTCCAAAACAAACCATCTAAAATAAAGCTATTTAACATTTTTTGTCACTTATTTTGTATTATTTCCCCCACCGGGCTGCAACTCTGTTCAGGACTCTAGGATACAGGTGTCACCATCTTGCCTCAGAAACATCACATAATGAGGAGAGGGGGCAAAAGTACAGGGGAGCGGGGTTATAGCTGTGCTTTGCTCAGACAGAGCAGAGCCGCGGTCAGGAAAAGGACAGCAACCCCAAAATGCAGAGCGACACAGTCAAAAGACCCTTCCTGTTTGCAGGCAGCCTGAGACTTCATGGGCCGCCATCTTGGATGCTTAAAGGCTCATAAAATATAGTAGATGCAGGTAGGATGATTTTTAATGTGAGCAATCTGTATGTACAGGGTGGGGGAAACATACAAGATAGACTCTTATTCAGGGTAAAGGTTTGCTTTAACCCTTTAACCGCCAGCCTACCTTGAGATTTTGTCACCCTTTGTTGCCAGATTATTTTGCACTATTTTGCGCTCCCCATGTTCAACTGTGATTTTTGAAGGGATTTCCAGGGATTTCCCAGGAAAGTGATATATTGTTTTTTTTCAGCAGAGCCTTGTCTTTAACATGAAATGTCTTATTTGTCATTTTCTAAGTGTATTCTCAATGTTTCTGGGTGAAAATTGTGCAAAAAAATAAAAAAAAAAACTATTTTTTACAATTTGTAGTGTTTTTTTGTAATAAAAAATGTTTGTCAATAAAATCTTATTGCGTGTGAAACCCCAATTTCTCCCAGTTACAGCGGTACCACATATGTATAGGTAGACACCCTTTCCTGCCCAGGAGACTCCCCCAAACTGAAACAACGCTTTAGGAGATTTTCAGATAAAATACAACTATGCTATGCAATATGCGCACCTTGCAGTTTTTCAAGAAAAACAACCCTTTACATTTGAAATACCCCACACAAACTATATATTCTCTAGAAGTATACACCTCAGGCTTTCTAGGCGTACCAGGCTTGTTGACATGAGTGCAGTTTTCTGGAAGTAATCCCTCAATGTATTCTTTGGTTGCACAGGGTTTCCCTAAAAATGAATAAAAAAGCAGAATCAAAACCACATTTTCCTAAAAAAAATATATGCAAACCAGAAAAAAACTGAAAATCTGAAAAAGCAACATCCCCCAAACAGAACAATACCCAACATGCCTAGGTTCTGTCAAGGAAAGAGTTGCCAAACACACAAAGTAAAGCATGCGCATAACGGTAATTTAACTTAAAAATTTCAGCTCTGCAGACAAAGTGCGCAACGTGTGCTTTTTCTATCAAAACAACCCTTTACATTTGGAATATCCAAAGCATATATATCCAAAGCAAATATTTGGTAATAAGCGTAACCAGCTTGTTGCAGTGGGCTCATCTTTCTGGAAGTAATATCTCGAAGAATTCTTAGATTGCACAGGGTTTCACAAAAAAATGTATAAAAAAGCAGAAGAAAAAACACCTTTTCCTAAAATATCAATAGGCAAATAAGAAAAAACAAGCTAAATCTGAAAGCGCAAGGTCCCCCGAGCAGAACAATACCCAACATGCATAGGTACCTGTAACCTTTTAACTGCCAGCCTACTTGATATTTTGTCACCCTCTGCTGACAGGTCATTTTTACCATTTTGCGTGATGTTTAACTGTGATTTTTGCAGGAATTTCTAAGAAAATGGCATATTTTCTTTTTGTGGCAGAGTTTAGGCTTTAACATGAAATGTCTTTTTTTTATATATTTTTAAATAAATAAGTAAAAAATAAAAAAAAATATATATATATATATATTTATTTATTTTTTTAATTGTCTCCTTTATTTTAACAAAAACATTTATTTTATTAAAGAAAACCATAGCACATGTGAAATCCCCATTTCTCCCGATTACAATGATACCACATATGTATCGGTAGCCCCCCGTTCCTGTCCAGGTGATCCCCTAAACTGAAAAATACAATTCTGTGAGAATCTCACCTGTAGAATTGGTATTATATGCATAAAGCACGTCCTGCTCCAGAAAATATTCATAACGTATGGGTATACCTCCGCCTTCAGCGCCGTGCACTGCAGATCATGAAGAAAACAAGCTCCTCCCGGCCCTACATATACCGGAGGACCTCCCACAATCCCCAGCATTGAAAAGCAGTAAGAAGAGAAGCCAGGAGAAATAAACCACCCAGAATATCTGGCAATAACACCAAGTGAGTACAATCACCATACAGGGGATCCAGAACAAGTGAAACCAGGGTGGGGTGGAGCAGGACGTGCTGTATGCATATAATACCAATTCTACAGGTGAGATTCTCACAGAATGGTATTATTCTAAGCATACAGCACGTCCTGCTCCAGAACATATTCATAACGTATGGGACATCCAATAGCAGTGTCCACAATAGGGTGGGATCCCCGTGAAAAGGCACAGCCAACAGTAAAGCGCTGTCACCCTTGACCATGCTATCAACAACGAGAGCAATGCTCTAACCTCAACCTTTGAACCTTGTAAAGGGAGAACTGAGCGCAAGCAGTGGACTAGCCAGCTTGATCACCAGAACATAGTGCTACAGGGCAAGCCAAGCACTAATAGTAAGAGAACGAAAAACAATGGGGAGGAAGAATCTTCCCCTAAAAGAATAGGCCAAAGTAACTGCCTAACCATGCTACAACAAGAGAGGGTAGCCATGGCAACACAAAACTTTTCCCAACGGGGAATACATGTCCAGGTCGCAGACGGAACCAGCAGAAGTGCTAACAACAATACTCAGCAGAAGCCGAAAGAGTACTACAGGTCTGGAAGGACGACCAACCAAATAGGACCAAGCCAGAGGGCCCTTAGCCCATGGAAGCAATCAATCCGGTACTTCAAGAAGGGGGCACCGGTAGACCCCAAGATAAGATCCCCATCAGGGACAAGACAGTTCCGGCAGATCTCTAAACCCCAGTAGAGGGGCACAGATCCCTTTCATCTCATAGTAATTTAGACCATAGCCCAGAGACCAGAGGATCCGGCCAAGGCAGAAGGGAACGAAATATCGCCTGAATTCAACTTATACCTCATAGTATAGAGCTATACCAAGGTATGTATATATAACAAATATATATAATGACTAGGACCGCCAATAGTGCCGTTCCTTATGGCACACCACCGACTGGAGTAACCTCCCCAGAAGAGCAACATGATGGAAGGAGCAGGTCAGACAAGGACCTGACTAAGACCCATGGGAACCCTTGGTAGGGCTTCAGAATAAGTCCTCCCCCAAAAGGGGAACTAGGAATCCCCCAGGAATGCACCTGAGCAGACCCTGAAGAATGCAAACAAAGGACTGGATCAGGTCTCGTAATAGAAGAACAGGTCAGGCCCCAACCATAGACCGAGTCAAGTAGTGAGCCCATACCAAACACTGCTTGTAGGACCCTAATCCCAGGAGCAGATATCGTCCCGCCAGGGAAGGAGCTTAGACCCAGCGAAATAGCATAGGGACAACATAAGCTAACCCAGCGTGGCAGAAGGAAGAAAATAAAGAGGAAGACGAAGTCCAGAGCCTCCAAGGAACAAGACACCCCGAGATCTGTCATCTCCAACAGGGTAAGCCCCAGATCCTGCCAACGCTAAAGTAGGTCTAAAGTAAGGGAACCATACTATGTTAAAAATAGTCCTCATGAGGGAACTTACCGTCCTACTGTTCTCAGCAGAACTCCCTGAGAACCAACACCCCACTGGGCCACCCAGGCCCCTAGCATAAGGTGCTGCTTGCCATCAGGGCCTAGCGCAAGCTCTCCCCACGCCCGGTAGGGCAAGGGTATAACGTCTTTCAAGTAAACTACCCAGCCAGAACCACTAACCCCAACCAGGGCAGACCAATCTGGCCAATAACAGGGGTAGACCCCTGTAATAAAGACGGGGTCCCACAGAACCCTGCCAGTGTGAGCCCAGAGGCACACAGAGAACCTCCCATGGGAGGGATACTACAGGAAGGACAAGGAATATCAAGTCCCCTAAGGAATCAGGGCTCCCCTGGAATAGATCCAGGCCCAAGAATTCCGCAGGAACAAGGAGCAACCACTGTCCTACCATGGCAAAATGTCCCCCAATGAACAGGTACAAGAAGGATTGGTCCCCAACTAGGGCCCACAACGTGCTCCTTATGACCAAAAATTCCCCTAGGAACCAGAACCTTCAAGGTCCCATCTTAGGAACCCACTGGGGATTCAGAAGAATAAGCCCCCTTCGTCATCCTGTCAGATTAGGTACCATGGTAACCAAACAAGGAAGAAGAAAAAGGGTATGGAATGCTCCCCCACGGTACTCTCGAGTAACCAGTAGAAGAATAACCGCCTCCACTAGGAGTAAGGTAAGCTGACCCAGACCCAGGGTACAAACCCCTCATCCAGGGCTAATGGCTAAAGCGCCTCAGAGCCCAAAGGTCACTGAGACAAGTGGTGTCAAAGGACGAGCCTCCAACCAGCGCACCAGAAGCAATTCTGTCTGGAGAAATAACTATACAGGACGGAGGACCAGAGGCCTCATACCGGTAAACTCCTTATAGCCAAGGAAAAACAGCACTGGGTGAAGCCTAATCTAGGCGCAACCAGGAACTAGAGGGTGGAGCAGAGTAGAGCCCCGGGTTTTGCCAAGTTCCATCCCACAACCGCTTTCGTGAAGGAACAGGAGGGCCTGATAGGTCCCCTGGTAGATGCCCCTTGGTGCCGTGTGAGACATCACACCCTTCCAGAGCCCAGTGCGTACAAGGGTGCAACAGGGGGCTTAGCTTAAGCTTCAACAGTGTCAATGATCACCAATACCCAGCAGTAGAGGGCTCAATATCCAGAAGGCTCCTTGGAGTCTAGAAAGAAATCCGAACACGCCACCAGCGGCCAGAGGACCCCTGGAACATGGGGCACAGACAGCCCTGTCAAGGGCGCCAGGCCGAAAGCTTATGGTACAGATGCCACACCCCACTAGGTGCTAGGCAGATAGACTCCCTCATCCTAGAAGGGAGAGAGGGGCAGACCCGCTCAGGGGCCCCAGTTTCTATATGATAATGGCGTTCTGCAGGCCCAGTTAAGCCTGCACCCATGCCCGAAGAAGGGCATGGAACCATAGTCCTCCTAACCGACTCACGGATGGACCACCCAGCAAACACCATTTCATCTCTGGAGGAACTACCTAAAGCCACCAGAGCGAGGCAGGATGCCTCCTGATAGGAGTAAGGTGCTGTGGCCATCCCCTCACCCAGGTGGGTGAGGGCGTCCCATCATGCATGAGGGTATTCAGGGAAGGAAAAGGGCTTAGCCCAACCGGAGGGCCCCGGGCATTGAATGTCACTCCTGGGACAGGATACCGAACCAGACCCAGCAGGGGGCAATCCCGGTTCCTGCTTAACAGAATGATATGGAGGAGGAGGGTTCTCCCTGCTCCACGGGGGGCGCAACGGCCGCCTCTGACTGGGTGGACTGTCCTGTTTCTCAAATAAGTCCAGACGTGCCCCAAACAGGTGATGCCCTCTAAAGGGAACCCCCGTCAAGATCCTTTTAGCGTCATCGTCTGCCCCCCCACTGACGAAGCCAGAGCAGGCTTACGTATAGGTACTACTTGGGCAGAAGTCCTAGCACACATTTTGATGGTGTCATCCAAAGCCAAAAGGATAAATTTAACAAAAATATCGCAGCTAGAGAGTGCGTAAAACACCTCCCAGGGTAAATCTTCAGGCTGATGCTCCAGTATCTTTCTTATAAGAGTCTTAGCGGCCACTGCCATGATAGCCGCGGCACAGACAGGGCGCAGCGCCGTGCCAGCACAGGTAAAGGCGTGGGAAGCAAGCCTATCGATACGCCGATCCTCGGCGTCCCGCAGGGAGCTGTAAGCCGGAGATGTAAGGTATGGGGGGTTAGGGACCCCAATAATCGGAGCATCCACTAATGGGGACGAGGACCAAATATCTACCATCTCGGGGGGAAAAGGGTATTTCCAAACCCAGTCCTCCGGGGTCTTATGAAGAGCAGCGGGACATTCCCACCCTTTAAGTACAAGAGCATGGAAGTGAGCCTGCTCGAGAAATTCCAAGCGCGCAGGCGCAGTATGAAAGCGCCCCCCTCTCGGCCTGGAGACCGCACCGGGAGGCGAAACGGACAATACATTAAAAATCCTGAGTAACATCCCGCCAATATCAAGCTGGTCCCAGTCATCCTGACCAGCATCATCCTGACCCCTCGGTCTCTCGTCAGAGGAGCCTAGGTCAGAGAACAGGTCCCCTTCTTCCGACGTGGCACTAGCACGTGTAGGCAAGGACTCCTCAGAGCCCATAGCACAGGCCGAAGCCGCGGGAGTACAAGGTCGTTGTCTATCTGGGCCGATCCGGCCAGACAAACCTTCCACAATCTGGGCCAGCGTGGGCCGTCTAGGAGAGGGATCTATTTGTAACTCGCCACTTGTACAAGGCTCAACAGGAGTGAGGTTTAGGGAAGGGGAAAGGGGGGAGAAGGAGCGAGGTACAACCACAAGCGTCGCTCGCAATTCCAGCGTCTGTTCAGAACATGATGCGCAGACCCGTGCCCCGTCCGCCTCAGCATGGGGGAGACCGCACGATATACACAGCCGGTCCTGTCCCAGAGGGACCCCGGTAACACAATCCTGAGATGCCTCCATATGGTGATTGTTTAAATATAGGATGTCGATAGGGATTTATGCCGTAAGCAACCCTAGATGCCCCAACTACCAGCTGATCAATGTGGGAGAATTTGGGAAGGCCCGCTCCTTATACGTATGAGTATAGCAACGTATACGTATATAGTAAATATATGGATAGGTAAATAGGTATATGTGTATATGAGGCCGGGAGAGGCCACCGGGAACTCAGCGTCTGAAAGACACAATGGGAAAGAGATGTCAGGAACATGCGCAGATGGGCAGACAATAATGAGAGGGATTCGCCCGCAAGGGCACTTACAGCTCAGGTGGAGGAGGAAACCGCCACGATGCGTGCGCGTGAAGCTAACCAAAATGGCGCCCGGCGAAGCTCGAAGGGCGGGCTAAATACTCCGCCGTGACGCGAAGCGCGCCGAACTAAGGCCCCGCCCATTCTAAAGAGCGCGAAGCTCTGAAGTAAAAAATAAGGCAAGGATGCAACCAGCAGGCCCAACGTACCATAGAGCGGACCGACAATAAGCGCGGGCACCGCTGCAACAATATTAAGTGGCAATCAAAGTAAAAAACACACAGTGGCAGCCGAGTAAGGAGCAAGCAGCGCGGCCCTGACATCTCTGAGCTAATAAAGGGCAGAATAGAAGCCACGAGCGTGACACACCAGTACACTGGGACCGCCACACGCGTACCCTCCCCCCCCCCTTCTTTTCCCCCTAAGTGGACGGGGAAAAGAGGGAGAATGGCGACCCGATAATAGGGTCCAGCACTACGCGGGGTACGGGACAATAATGCGGGAGGGGCATCCCTTGGAGGCTCACCATCAGCCTAAACCGCCTACCCTATGGTTGGGGAATTGCGGTGGAGACTAGCTCCATAAGCACACCAGGTGCTGCCTACCTTGACCCGACCCACGCAGCACAGGCTGGGAGGCATAAATTCACAATGAGGATGGGTGGAAATAGTCCCGCAGGGCCTCAGGCTGTCAAGCCCCGCTCGCCTGCGAGAGCGTGATACTTCATGTCTTCACAGTTTCAGCACTGCAGAGAAATCTGGGGATTGTGGGAGGTCCTCCGGTATATGTAGGGCCGGGAGGAGCTTGTTTTCTTCATGATCTGCAGTGCACGGCGCTGAAGGTGGAGGTATACCCATACGTTATGAATATGTTCTGGAGCAGGACGTGCTGTATGCTTAGAATAGAGCACTTTATAACATTTACAAATAAAATACAACTACTATCCACATAATAAAGGGTTAAATAAAAAAAATTGGTGTGGGGTCCCCCTTCAAAGGGGGGGGGGGGGACACCATTTCTTGGGGGAATATAAGGGTTTTTTTAGAAGGCAGGTAGGCTAGCCGCAGGTGACTTGCCAGACCCCCGAGCCTTGTGAACTGGTATAGGGGTCACATGGACCCCTTACTTTTTGGGAAGGCCCTTACTTATTTGGGAAGGCCCGCTCCTTATACGTATGAGTATAGCAACGTATACGTATATAGTAAATATATGGATAGGTAAATAGGTATATGTGTATATGAGGCCGGGAGAGGCCACCGGGAACTCAGCGTCTGAAAGACACAATGGGAAAGAGATGTCAGGAACATGCGCAGATGGGCAGACAATAATGAGAGGGATTCGCCCGCAAGGGCACTTACAGCTCAGGTGGAGGAGGAAACCGCCACGATGCGTGCGCGTGAAGCTAACCAAAATGGCGCCCGGCGAAGCTCGAAGGGCGGGCTAAATACTCCGCCGTGACGCGAAGCGCGCCGAACTAAGGCCCCGCCCATTCTAAAGAGCGCGAAGCTCTGAAGTAAAAAATAAGGCAAGGATGCAACCAGCAGGCCCAACGTACCATAGAGCGGACCGACAATAAGCGCGGGCACCGCTGCAACAATATTAAGTGGCAATCAAAGTAAAAAACACACAGTGGCAGCCGAGTAAGGAGCAAGCAGCGCGGCCTGACATCTCTGAGCTAATAAAGGGCAGAATAGAAGCCACGAGCGTGACACACCAGTACACTGGGACCGCCACACGCGTACCCTCCCCCCCCCTTTCTTTTCCCCCTAAGTGGACGGGGAAAAGAGGGAGAATGGCGACCCGATAATAGGGTCCAGCACTACGCGGGGTACGGGACAATAATGCGGGAGGGGCATCCCTTGGAGGCTCACCATCAGCCTAAACCGCCTACCCTATGGTTGGGGAATTGCGGTGGAGACTAGCTCCATAAGCACACCAGGTGCTGCCTACCTTGACCCGACCCACGCAGCACAGGCTGGGAGGCATAAATTCACAATGAGGATGGGTGGAAATAGTCCCGCAGGGCCTCAGGCTGTCAAGCCCCGCTCGCCTGCGAGAGCGTGATACTTCATGTCTTCACAGTTTCAGCACTGCAGAGAAATCTGGGGATTGTGGGAGGTCCTCCGGTATATGTAGGGCCGGGAGGAGCTTGTTTTCTTCATGATCTGCAGTGCACGGCGCTGAAGGCGGAGGTATACCCATACGTTATGAATATGTTCTGGAGCAGGACGTGCTGTATGCTTAGAATAGAGCACTTTATAACATTTACAAATAAAATACAACTACTATCCACATAATAAAGGGTTAAATAAAAAAAATTGGTGTGGGGTCCCCCTTCAAAGGGGGGGGGGGGGGAAACCATTTCTTGGGGGAATATAAGGGTTTTTTTAGAAGGCAGGTAGGCTAGCCGCAGGTGACTTGCCAGACCCCCGAGCCTTGTGAACTGGTATAGGGGTCACATGGACCCCTTACAGTTCACAAAGGGTTAAAAGTAAAAAAAACTCACACTTTTTAAAAATATATTAAAAAAAAAAAAATTCATATTTTTTTTAATACTTACCTCCCATCCATCTCAGTGTCCCATGCTGATCACTTGGGCTTCTGCTCTCCTGCTGCTGCTGGAAGCCTTTTATACCTACTAGGTTACAGGTAACACAGGGTTAATTAAAAAAACATGACATAGGGACCCCCCTCCCAGGGAGGGGAACTCCATTTTTTTGGGATTCTTAAGGGTTAAAACCCTTAAAAATCCAAAAAAAAAAATGGCGTGAGGTCCCCCCTACCCAGCGTAACCAGCCTGTGACCAGCTACGGGGGCTTGTAGAACAGGGCGCAGGGGCCAGCTTTAGTGGCCCCTGGCCCTGCCGGCTACAAGCAGTCATAGCCTAGGCCCATGGCTCTTCTACCCCCCCCCCGGACCTTGGGGAGGCAGGTAATTTGGTTGGCCAGGGGGTAATGGCAAGTCACCCGCTAGTTGCAGGTGACTTGCCAGACCCCCCAAGCCTTGTGAACTGGTATAAGGGGTCTCATGGACCCCTTACCAGTTCACAAAGGGTTAACAGTAAAAAAAGACACACTTTTCAAAATTTTCAGAAGTTTATAAAAAAAAACATTTTTTTTACTTTACTCACCTCCGATCTTCATCTCCTGTATCCCGCGGCGATCTGATGTCAGTGACTGCTGAGAGCTGAACTGCTGGGTGCCCCGATGACACCCGGCGGTGGGCTAGAATCCAAGATGGCGGCCGCCATCGGGAACTACGGAGGGAGGAGTTATGCTCCCTCCAGAAGATGAAAGAGCGGGGGGGGGGGGGGGTGATCAGGTAATGAGATGAGGGGTCACCCGAACTGAATAAAACTCCAGCCAAGCTTGTGGTTTATTCAATCCTGGTAGGAAGAAGATCCAGGGGTGTCAGTTTTAGTGTATTAGTGTGAAAAAGCATGTCACCCCTGATTTCCTCTTCTAACTGGCTGGATTTTTCTTGATGCCAGGTGTGTAAATGACCTCTCCTCCCGCCATCCAGAATATTTATATGGATTTTTATCATTGGGCCATTTTTCATGCTAGTGCTTCTTTAACTGGAAATTGCCGATTACATCGTATGATGCAATACTGCCCTCTACTGGATACATTAGTGCTGTTTAAACACCATGAGAATGTATTTTAACATATTTTATTTAAAGTGTAATTTCACTATCTCGGGTTTTGTTCGGCACCCCAGGGGCATCCCGATTAGGGATACTGCACTGTGTGAAACCCCCCAGATCGGCTTGTGCTGACTATAAGCTGCCTGCTGAAGTGATTCGTGTGAATGGGGAGCAAGGGCAGCGGCATCTCCTGCTGCCCTGTGCTCGTACCCCAGCATATTTCAATGGCTGGGGTGGGAGTGTCCACACAGTCCAAGGATGCGGGGATGCAGACGCTCTTGCTCCCCATTCACAACAATCAGAACCGCCTTGCCGAATTTCAGCTGGCGTCTCTGATTACACAAGAGCTTGTGCAGGCGCCGTCGGACCGGGCAGAGGAGTAGCTAGGCTTTCTAGCACCCGGGGCAAAGATACAAAATGGGGCCTCCGACCTGTTCTCAGCCCCCCTTTGGCGTCCCCCTGACCTGCTGCACCCAGGGCAAGTGCCCCTTCAGCTCCCCCCTAGCTACGCCCCTGGGACCGGGGTAAGGTGAGTAATTACTAGTGCCCTGGGGGGTTTCACAAAGCAAGGTATTCAGGATGCCCCAGGTGAAGGCCAGCAGCTGGTTTTTGTTATGCTTTAATGCGGACCAACAGTCAAAAATGACTTTAACCAGACCAACACAACAAACAGTGTTCATATGCATCTCTCCCCAGGACAATTTAGATTGCTGCACATAAAATGCTGTAGTAAATTTTAGAAACAAAATGGCTGTTCATGGATTTGCAGGTCGCCTGCAAACAGGAAGCGCTGCAGGGCTTCCTGTTACTGTGCAATGTCAGTTATGTCAGTTGAATCCAGACAGCAGCTTGGCTGGGATGTTGGGAGAAGAAGATCCAAAATGGCCGCTACCTTTATTTTCCAACTGTGCCAGGCTGTTGGTCTAGTCTAAGAGGAAACATGTATTCTTTTTTTTTCTCTGTTACATTTAGCACCATAGTCAGCTGTACCATTTAAAAAAAGGGAAGAAATCAAAAGAAAAAGCATTTCTCTCAAAAAACATGAGTAAAAAAATCACAGTGATGAATAAGCCCTATTGTGTCCATGAATCTTACCTATCAGAATCATTTGGATGGGGTCAGTTCAGTCCCTTTACCTTTATTTCCCCCACAGTTCCCTGATTTCTTACTTTTTCCAGGTTTTGTTCCATGTTGTTTGGTTTGCTGCTGTTTCAGTCTTAATCTCCAAGCCTGCAGACTTACTTTTAACAAGTTTTTCCCTTATTGCTTCCTTTTTCACTTTCTATATCATTGTCGCCATCCCATCCCCTGCCTTTTTGCCATGGGTAATAAAGGGGGGGGGGGGGGTGGACAGCTCTACAGCAGAGGAGCACAGCTTATCCACTTACGCTAGAGGAAGGCCTGTGTTTTGTTTCATTTTAGTGGCAGTTAGTGAAATGAGTTTATGTAAGGTCAGCTTTACTGGGTCAAAGAAAAGGTTATTTATTTCTCAAAAGCCTGTGAATAAGCCAGATCCTAGCTCGCCCACTCCCAATGCCACTGTAAACTAGTGTCCAAGGTTGACATCTCTGGTGATGGGCTTGAATGAATTTTGTGGGATTGAGGCAGATTTTACTACGGGGCGGGATAGTGATTTATTTTATAATCTTTAGTTTCCCTTTAAATATAAGAATCTTAAAAAGGAAGGGCTCCCAGAAAAAGACCCTACCAACAACCCAGTGCACAGCCAATGATAATTACAAAAAAGCCACGCCCAGGGACTGAGCACTGATAAAGCTGGTCTAAAGGATCTCACCAGCATGGCTGTTTATAAAACAGTGGACAGATGACAAGTCTCGGGTCATTTCCCCAAAGAGGGAAAATTTTAAATAATCTCTGCATGATGTCCATCACCAGGGACCTGCAAAGCAAACAAGCAAAAAAAAACATTGTTATTATTATTGCTTATTTATAGGCTGAATAAAGACTTTAGTCCATCCAGTTCAGCCTGTTTATCTCCTTCCAGTGGTCTAGTAGCCATAGCTGGAAATGTTATTACATGCCAGGAAAGCATCCAGGACACTTTTGAAGGTTTTTACTGTATCCTTAATTACTACCGCCCCTGGTAGCGAGTTCCATAGTCTCACTGCTCTTACAGAGAAGAATCCCCTCCTATGTCAATAGAGAAAGCACCTTTCCTCTAAACTTAGTGGATGCCCTCGGGTTATGGTTACACTCCGGGGTATAAATAGATTGTGAGACAGATCTTTGTATTGACCCCAAATATATTTATATATAGTTATTAGATCACCCCTCAGGCGTCTTTTTTCTAAACTAAATAAACCTAACTTTGACAATCTTTCAGAGTACTCTAGTTCCCGCACTCCTTTTGTTAACTTATTTGCCCTCCCTTGAATGAGCACCAATTCTGATATGTCCTTCTTAAGCACAGTTTGTAAGATTGTTTAAAATGCTCCTGATTCAGGATGGATGAACCAGAACCGCAAAGTTTTGGTTTGTACCAAACTTTGCAAGTTCGGCCACCAAACAGCAGCCAATCAGCATTCCCCCTGCCTTAGCAACCATTGGCCAGAAGGGACATGTAACCCTGTCATAAAAGTTTGGATCTGCGTCACACCGATAATGCTGGCGCTCTGCAGTAAATAGGGAAAGGTGAAGGCTAATGCTACTGAGGGCCAGATAAGGTTTTAGTTTTTTTACAAAAACTGTCCTTGTAAGGACATTTATTCAGGGAAAGCGGCACTTTCAGATTTAGCATGTTTTTATTGTTTGCATATTGACACTTTAGGAATACCAAGGAAATCCCTTCAAAAATCACAGTTGCACATGTGTAGAGCAAAATAGTGAAAAATGGTCTGGCAACAGAAGGTGACAAAAACTCTAGGTAGCCTGGCACTAAAGCCAGTGGCGCTAAAGCAGTGACCTCTAAGTGGCCTGCACAATTGGTATTAAAGAGCAGTGATCCCCCCCCCCAACTGGTTACAGCAAGTGGTATTAAACAGTACTGACACACAAAAGTGTATCATAAAAGTGTAGTGACAACCAAGTGGTTTGAGCAAGTAGTATGAAACAGTACTAACACACAAGTGCGCTGAACCAGTGGATACTCCACTAACAATTTGTATTAGAAAACACTGACTCCCAAGTGACCTGAACAATTGGTATTAATGAGTAGTGACACCCAAGTGGTTTGAGCAAGTGGTATTGAACAGTACTGACACCCAAATGCTCTGAACAATTGCAATTAAACATTAGTGTCACACAAGTTGTTTATGCAAGTGATGTTAAACAGTACTGACACACAAGCTATCTAGCCCTCACTCTTGTTTTTGTAAAAAAAAATAAAACCTTATCTGGCCCTCAGCAGCAGTAGCCATCACCTTTCCCTATTTACTGCAGAGTGCCAATGTTATTGGTGTGACGCAGATGCAAAATTTTATATGACAGGGTCACGTGTCCCTTCTGGCCAAAAGTTCGGGGGTCGAACTTGCAAAGTTTGGTACGAACCCAAAATTTGCGGTTCTGGTTCATCCATCCCGAATCAGGAGCATTTTAAACACTGAAGGAAAACTCCTTTGAAGTCAGTTTTTGGTGTTCTGTCTCATTGTTTTCCCCTCCCGGAATGTAAAATAAACATTTATGTTAAGATTGTGCCCCCATACTTGTGATATACTTACTAATTTTCTTATATTCCCCTGGCTCACTGTGGAAAAAGATTCTGGCCATGAGAATCCCTGTAGTATACTTTCTAACTACAAATCACAGAATCCTTCTGCTGCAACAGGTGAACTCATCAGCAGCTTTGGCTAGACTATATGAAACCCCACAGTTCACCGGGAAAACTTAAAGAGCCATTCCAACCAGCATGGCCATTTTGAAAGCAGGGTGGGGGGCTATGAAAATGGTCATGCTGGCTGGAATGGGCTACATGGGTTACATAAAAAACCTCTTACCTGCCCCGCAATACAACACTGACGATAGCATGATTGAATCGCTAGACCTCACCATCTTCCTTGCATTCTGATGCCGATCATAGAGCGAGTCCTCCCGCACTGTGCGCGCTCCTGTCTGTCCATTCAAGTGAATGTGTGGAAGCATGCACAGCACAGGGAGGACAGTGCACTTTGATCGCCAACAGATGGCAAATAAGATGGCAACTCTCCAAACGTGTGATCGCCAGTGCTGGATTGAGAAGCAGGTAAGAGTTTTTTATGTAATCCCCCCTTGCTGCAGCGCTAGAGAAGGGTGGCAGGGCAGGGGGCTTTGAAAATGGTCATGCTGGCTGGAATGGCCGTTTAACAATCTGGCGATACCCACGGCACATGTGCTGGCCACACAGCATCCCCTCCCCTATCTGTATGTCCAGCCCAGGCACACACCACATTCTGGTCTATAACTGTTGGTGCTAGCGGCTGTCACCCATCTCCATCCTCAGAATGCATCACCTGCTGCGGCCACCTCCCTCTGGAACCACATAGAGTAGTGTGAAGGGGTTCTTAAAGTGATGTTTTAATTGATGGTGCAATAACTTCTTATTTATTATAGAAATATACAAATATTTAACAAAAGAAACACACAATCACCTAATATATATAACAGGAAAAAACATATTGCTGCAATGGATACTTGTAATTAAATCAAAAGTAGGTGTAAAGGAGTCCTCGGGAGAAATAATGGATTGTGAGGGACAATACCTTCCTCCTGCACAGGGTTATGGCATTGATGCACGGGATTGGCATTTGTTGGCTCTCCAACAACCCAATTCATGCAGCCTTATCTCACATTGAGCCTCCAGTGGATAACAGCCCCAAAAGACCACGTTTTTAGTTTTTTCTTGTCTCTGTCTCCCCAGCATAGCACCCGACTCTCACTGCCGCTCAAAAACTCCAGCCCAAACCCTGTCTTTTTTTCTTCTATCATACATGTATAATATGTGTAACTGTTCCTTTATTGTTTTAATGCTGTTGATAAGCAGCTCCCAGCCAGGACGCCGTCACTGCCATTTTTGCCAAATTCACCTAGTAAAGATACCAGTAGCACGAGACCAGGCCCAGCCTCCCATCTCCTGCACAAGCTGTGCTTCTGAATCGGTGCCCTCGAAGCAGCATGCAGTGATTTATTGGTTCCAAATATTTATCAGTGATCACCACAGCAATTTGAGTAGAAAGATAAGGGCTATGTGCTGCACTGTTTTGCAGCCAGGGCCAAGCTGGAACCCCTGAAATGCATTATGCCATTCAATTGGGCATTACAGGAATGGGATTATGCTTTTAATTGGACTTATTAAATGTTACGTTACAGACCTTCCCAGGGATATAACAGCTGGTAGCTTTCATACCAAAAGGAGTGAAACAAAAAAACAAGGAAGAGGCTCAGGGGACGGAGTTCTGGCTGGGTCACAATGCAGAGCAATTAAACTACAAGAAAATGTAAAACAGAAGATGGCGAAAGGGAATGTTAGAGCCTAAAGAGAGAATCTTCGTGCTTTTGTGCTTGTCTTGGAGCAGGCTGTAAGTCACATTCTGAATCCAAGGCATAGGCCAAAAAGGAGTTCTTTGAACCATTATCCTTGTTTATGATTTTAGAACAGTCTCCATTAAACAGGGAACGAAAAATGTCCTTATTAATATGGAAGACTAAAACCACTTTTCAAAGGAAATGCTGTGGTAGGCACAGGACTAACTAATCTTTGTTAGGTGAGATAAGAAGACTAGAAGAAGATAGTGCAGCAAGCTCAGAAATTCTGAGGTCTGAAAAGCTGCTTTATGAGTTAGAAGAGATAAGGAACTGGAGGATTCTGCAGGACTGGAAGCACCAAGTTCAGGACCCATAAATGCATCATAGGTCTGAAAGACAGTCAAACATGAGCTGTGGCTTAAATGAAGGATTTTACCAGGTAGGATTGTGCTAGAGGCCTCTAGAACAAAACCTACAAGACCAAGACGTGCCCAAAAGTGTTTGGGGTAAGCCCGGAGCCTAGCCATTGTTGCAAACAATCCTGCTTGCAGATTGTGCAAAAGTTTAATAGGCGAGCCTCTTGCTCTCGCACCAATGGAAATAAAACGTTCAACTTTTGCAAACGACCATGGAGCAGATTACCATGGTAGACAGTCCCTGTTCCCTGAGAAGGGGGATCTGGCACATTAGGCAGATGAAAGGGTGGATCTGCTGCAAGGAATTCATGACTTTGGCGTACCACAATCTTCTCAGCCGGTTGGGTGCAACTAAAATGGCTGGAACCTGTTCGAATTTTTGTGTAGTCTTGAAAGGAGTGGATAGGCAGAAGACCTCTTCGGACAGAGCCAATTCCTCTGGTCTGACTTCCTCACTGCTGAGGAAGTCTGTCTGTGTGGACCACTGAAATGGCTGGTATATTGCGTTAGACCATTCCATAATGTTGTGGATCTCTGCCATGGCTATATTGTTCTGATAACTGCAGTCACATTGTCCGATTGACTAAGACTGGCGACCCAGATCCATCATCTGCTTCTTGAGTTTAAGGGGCAGTGCTCGGAGCTCTAATACATTGATCAAGAGATCGGACTCCTGAGGTGTCCACCAGCCCTGGATTGTTTTGCCATTCATGATACCTTCACAACCCACCAGGTTGACACTCTTTCTTGACCACCTTCCATTGAATGCCGAGGAACCATTTTGAAACTTCTCTACCTAAATGAATTGGTTGAGCTTTTAAGATGGGATAGAAAGAACCTCTTTTTTGAAAACTATGAAAGGGTTTGAGTAAAAATGTGATACTCTCTCCCATTGAGAAAGGGCTGAACAACTCACACGGATCTGAGATGATCCACTGCAACTTGAAGAAGTGCAGCACAAGTGAGTAAGAATATGTTTGGTGGGCTTGTCCTAAACTCCCACTTGTAGTCTGGCGATACTGCCTCCCTTGCCCAGGCATAAAAATGTCTGTGCCAGCCAATTGCTGAAAGGGTTGTTTCCCTTTTGCAGTGGCCCGTGCCTGGTCTGGTACAGCTTGGACTCACCTGCTGAACAGGTGAAAGCAAGGACACGTCTTAAAGCGGACCAAAACCCACTAAACTTGTAAAATCCATTTGGTCAAAGCCCCTGCTGAAATTTCCTTCATAGAGAATCGAACTAGAAATGGATATTATCACTTTTTTAATTGTCCTGAAACACGTTTTCTTAGCTGTTCCTCTGTGTAAGATAGCATGGGATCAGTCAATGTATAAGTATGGCAATGACATTCATAGCTATGACTATGTGGCAGAACAACCCCCATCATCCCTATAGCAGACTGTGTGGCATAACAACCCCCAACATCCCTATAGCATAATGTGTGGCAGAACATGTTGGAGATAAAACTGCCTAGCTTTGTCTATATTTGCTGTATAGACTGCAGTTTATAGTTATTACAAGTTATAACAGTAGATGGCGCTGTTACCAGTGCTTATCTGTAGTCTCTCTATGCATTTTGCTGCTGTGTTGCATTTCCTGTATATTGATGTGCTCTCTGATTTCTTTTTCCTGTCTGTGTTAGCCACCATGTTAAGGTGACCTTTTCATACTGCATGCATGTTCCAGTAATGCCAGTTACTGTTACACCACAAATGTCTATCTGGATTTGACTCTGCTGCACCCAGCACTCACACTCTGCAACAGAACAACCCCAATCATCCCTATAGCAGACTGTGTGGAAGAACAACCCCCATCATTATTATAGCAGACTGTGTGGTTAAACAACCCCAATCATCTCTATAGCAGACTGTGTGGCAGAACAACCCCTGTAGCAGATTTTGTGGAAAAACAACCCCAATCATCTCTATAGCAGACTGTGTGGCAGAACAACCCCTGTCACCCCTGTAGCAGATTTTGTGGAAAAACAACCCCAATCATCCATAAAGCAGATTGTGACAGAATCCCCCATCATCCCACAGCAGATTGTAACAGAATCCCCTATCATGCCATAGTAGACTGTGACAGAGCATGCAATCATCTTCCAAAGCAGACTGCAACAGAATCCCCCAACACCCCATAGAAGAGTATGGAAGAGCCACCCATCATCTTCCAAAGCAGGCTGTGACAGAGCCCCCCATTATCATCCCACAGCAGATGGTGACAGAGCCCCCATCATCCCATAGCAGACTGTGACAAAGCCCCCCATCATCCCATAGTAGACTGTGACAGAGCCCCCCATCATCCCATAGCAGACTGTGACAGAGCCCCCCATCATCCCATAGCAGACTGTGACAGAGCCCCCATCATCCCATAGCAGACTGTGACAGAGCCCCCTTATGATCTTCCATAGCAGGCAGAGTGCTGTTTGCGCTCACCTCCTTGCTGGTTGGGGCATGGGCGGGGCATGGGCAGACAGGAGGCGGGGGCAGGGAGATGATTGGTCTGCTGGCCAACCTGATTGGCTGTGGGGCAGGTAGAAGCAGCTTGATGAGCTGCTGAGCTTCAGTGTTGACCTGAACGGCGAACCCAGGCACAGACTTCTGACTAAAGTTTGTGTTCGGGGTCGCTCATCACTATCTATAACAAACCTCTTAGGCATTCCCAGGACACCTGCAGTTATACTGAGAATAAGTAACATACGGGTGCAGTACAAGGGGCTGAATACATATGCACACCACACTTTTCTTATTTGTGTTGCTCCATCACATAAAATCTCAATAAAATAAATTTAAGTTTGTTGCTTTAATGTTTTACAATTTGTTCAAGGGAGATATATATATATTAACTAAAAAGTGAATAAAAAATAGGTTCACACATTCACACAGTGAGTATCGTATATTTCTGTGAGGGAATAAATTGCACTTATGGAAGAAAGATATAACACAGGTATTACAGAAATATGTAAGCAAAAAAGCAATGAAATAACGTCAGTCATCAAGCTCATGAAACATGCAACAAGGTACAGTAAAGCCCGATGCCTGTCACCTGGTGCTCCTCCATGAAAAAGTCCCCTCTGGCAAGGTTTAATCTATTTTGTCAGTAAACAACGGATGGCCGGGACAGGTGTTTGCTTTACAACTGCTGCGCCCACTGTCAAAGCTAATGACCGTGGCTAATATAAAATAAAGTACAGTATATTCCTGCTTTTACCACTTACAGGTGCAGTCTCTTGTCTGATGAATATCTCTGACGCCATGTTATCACCAGCCTCAAAAGAGAGACAAAAACCATAGCCAAAATGTAACCCTATAACCTACACTTAACACCTTACACGCTTAAAGCTGAAAAAAACCCAACGCGGCTGGCCCTGGAGTCTAAGAGATTGCAGGGCAGACCGCTGGCCTTCCCCTGTGGTACCCCAAATCAGGACCCCCCCCCCCTCCTCCTGGGGATGTGGCTGCTCATGCTCTCGATTGCATGGCAAATGTCTCTGTACCTGAGTGCACGCATGTGCCATAGGCCTGGGAAAGGGTTTTTTAAATAGTGATCTAGGGGATTTCACACAGCGGGGCAATCCGATTTGGGATGCAAGGGACAAAACCCAGGAACAATAACCAATGCAGTGAAATATTTGAAAGCTCCAACCTTGACCGTTCACTAGGAATGTATATCCCCTTGCCCCACACAAATGGATCCCTACAGACACCACACAGGGGGGCAGAAAACAAGTACAGTGCTGGAAGATAGAGGATAGGAGACCATGTTTCTCCTCCTTTCCCACTCTGCATTACTCCTTTAAAGTAGAAGTCTAGTCTCTAGGTCCCCCCTCCCACTCTGCCACCTTCCCCTGGGGCTAAGGGCAGTCAGAGGGGTTACAAAGAAAAAAAAACCCTTATCTAACTCACACTCCAGTGCCCTTCTAGCATGTCCGTGCGGCTACCACACAAATAGACACAAAGCGGCATCCCCTGTGCTTTCTACCAAGATGGCACCGCCCAGGACCTGGAGCATTAGGAGAACGTTGCTAGACTGCTGGTAAAGTTTATTTTTTTCTTGTAACCCCTCATGCTGCCTTAAAGCCAGGGGAGGGTGGCAGAGCAGGGAGGTTACCCCAAGAATGGATTTTGGGTTTAATGATGCAACCCTGGCCTCATTGTTTCCTTCATGCAGGCCAATGTGCTACACCTGCTCAAGTTCTCTGGTCTGATAGACAGCCGGCGGGCCACACAGCAGGGGCCTGTAAGATGCATGTATCCTCTTCAATCTTGAGTGGATAAGATGTGCCCCTCTGCCATACAACTGCAATGACCAGTGTTACCTGCTTTCTTTATCAGAGCAAAATATGGGTAAAGGGGGGAAATAAGGTGGCAGGAATGAGACAAGATGGAGGAAAAGAAGAAGAAAGACAGGAGCACTGTGACAGCATCAGATGAAACCTGTAAAAAGATAGCAAATAAGGAAAGGTGGAAAGTGCAGCATAGACACAGTGAATGAGTGGAAGGGAAAGGCAAAGGGACAGATGGCACAGTGATCCACTCCGAGTATGTACTGTTGATAGCCACCCTCTGTTTCCTATCATTTAGCCAATTACTCACCCATGTACGCACGTTACACAGTATCAAATGTATCACCCTGAGCCAGTTGTGAACTTCCTTCTAATCAGGTTTTTCTGGCAGGACCGATTCCTCATTAATCCATGTTGATAAGGAGTAATACGGTCATTTGTACTGAGATACTCCACAATAGCATCTCTTAGAAAAAAACATCTTGCCCACCACAGATGTTAAACTTACCAGTCTGTAGTTCACAGTGTCAATCCTGTGGAGCAATCTACATATTAACGTGACGTGTCTATAACTGTATAGAATTCTCTTAACACATGGGGATGAATGCCATCTGATCCCGGGGATTTGTCTATTTTAATTTGTTTAGGGCGGTGCTGAACTTCTTCCTTGGTTAGACAAGGGACATTTACTTGATTGAAAAGAGGTTGGGAACCCCTGGTCTACAGCTTTTGATCATGGCTAGGAGAGTGTGCTGCTGGGATTGGGGCTTCATTGCAGTTCTTATGAATCATTTACTATCAGCTCAATCCCCATACTAAGCTAGCCAAAGAAGAACTTGGACAGTATGCAAAAGGTTGTGGGTCGCAGAGAGATACAGTTGGGAGCATCCTCAAAGAGATGCACTCAGACATATGAGACACACTTGGATGTATCATAAAAATAGACGCACTTGGACACACCTTAAAACAGATGAGACACACTTGGACGCACCTTGAAAGAGACAAGATGCAGTCGAATGCATCCTAAAAGACCCACTCGGACGCGTCATGAAAAAGTAAAAGTTTTTTATGCAAAACAAAAGATGGCTACCTTTCCCAACAAGTACAAGCTCCAAGGGGGAAAGCCATATTGGACCTAATACTAACCAATGTACCAGACAAAGTAATAAAGGTACAGGTTGGGGGACACCTTGGAAGCAGTGATCATAATATCATTAATTTCCAATTAGCAGTCACTAGGGTGCCTTATCAAGGAGCCACAAAAACGCGGAACTTCAAAAAGGCAAAGTTTGACCAACTTAGAGATGCCCTAAACTGCATTGACTGGGAAAATGTCCTTAAAAACAAAAGCATGGACACTAAATGGGATACTTTCAAAGGAATCCTTAATTTTCATTGTGACAGATATATACCTTACAGGAATAAAACTATTAGACACACATGTAAACCAATGTGGCTAAACAAAAAGGTTAAGGGGGCAATAAACAAAAAAAAATGCATTTAAACGTTTAAAGCAGGAAGGGACAGCGGAAGCCTTAAAAAACTATAATGAAGAAAATAAACAATGTAAACAACAGATAAGGGCAGCTAAGTTGGAGACAGAAAGACTGGTCGCGAAAGAGAGTAAAACTAAACCGTAAAAGGTACAAACCTGAGGGTGTGGGCCCCCTGAAAAGCAAGGAGGGGACACCTATAGAGGGAAATGAGGAGAAAGCAAATTTACTAAACAACTTCTTTGCTTCAATATTCACAAAAGAATGTGACATGCCGAGTGAAATGCAGGGGAATAACCAAAACCCTCCATTAAATGTCACTGGTCTAACCAAGGAAGAAGTCCAGCACCGTCTCAAGCAGATAAAAATCGATAAATCACCGGGACCAGATTACATACATCCTCGTGTTTTAAGGGAGTTATGTACAGTAATAGACAAGCTGTTATTTCTAATATTTGTGGACTCAATAACTACAGGGTCTGTTCCCGAGGGATTGGCGCTTGGCAAATGTGGTGCCAATATTCAAAAAGGGATCTAGGGGGGGAATCTGGGAACTACAGACCGGTAAATCTGTGGTGGGCAAGCTGTTTGAAGGTTTCTTAAGGGATACTATCCTGGAGCACCTTGGGGAAAATTACCTTATTACTCCATATCAGTATGGATTTATGAGGAATCGCTCCTGCCAGACAAACCTAATCAGCTTTTATGAGGAGGTAAGTTCAAGATTGGATCAGGGGGGAGTCATTGGATATCATATATCTTGACTTTTCTAAAGCATTTGATACTGTGCCACATAAAGGGCTGGTACAAAAGATGAGAATGCTTGGACTGGGGGAAAACGTGTGCAGATGGGTGGGAAATTGGCTTAATGATCGGAAGCAGAGGGTGGTTATCAATGGTACACACTCAGATTGGGTCACTGTTACTAGTGGAGTACCACAAGGGTCAGTTCTGGGACCAATTCTCTTCAATATATATATATATATATATATATATATATATATATATATATATATATGACATTGGGTATGGATTAAAGAGTAAAGTCTCAATATTTGCAGATGATACTAAGCTGTGTAAAGTAATTAAAACAAAAGAGGACAGCAGGCAACTACAAACAGATTTAGATAAATTGGAAGCATGGGCAGTTAAATGGCAAATTAAGTTTAACACAGATAAATGTAAGGTTATGCACATGGGAAGGAGAAATCGTTGTGATGATTACACACTAAAAGAAACACTTGGTAAAACAACAATTAGTTGACAATAAGCTCAGCTGTAGTAATCAATGCCAGGCAGCTGCTGTCAAAGCAAATAGGATCATGGGGTGCATCAGGAGGGGCATAGGTGCACATGACCAGAGCATCATTTTACCCCTGTACAAGTCACTGGTCAGACCCCATATGGAGTACTGTGTACAGTTCTGGGCACCTGTGCTTAAGAAGGACATATCAGAACTGGAGCGCGTTCAAAGAAGGGCAACAAAGTTAATAAAAGGAGTGCGGGGGCTAGAGTACCCTGAAAGATTGTCCAAGTTAGGTTTATTTAGTTTAGAAAAAAGACGATTGAGGGGTGATCTAATAACTATGTATAAATATATTCGGGGTCAATACAAAGATCTGTCCCACAATCTATTTATACCCCGGAGTGTAACTATAACCCGAGGGCATCCACTAAGGTTAGAGGAAAGGTGCTTTCTCCACCGACATAGGAGGGGATTCTTCTCTGTAAGAGCAGTGAGACTATGGAACTCGCTGCCAGAGGAGGTAGTAATGATGGATACAGTAAAAACGTTGAAAAGTGGCCTTGATGCCTTCCTGGCATGTAATAACATTTCCAGCTATGGCTACTAGACCACTGGAAGGAGTTAAATAGGCTGAACTGGATGGACTAAAGTCTTTATTCAGCCTTACATACTATGTTACTATGAAAGAGACACACTCAAACGTACCCTGAAGGAGATGCAATTAAATGCCCTTTGAAAGAGACGAGACACAATTGGGCACTCCCTAATAGAAATACACTGGGAGGCATCATGAAAGAGAGGCACTCAAATGTACCTTGAGATGCACTTAGGCACACCTTGAAAGAGAGGACACACACTGGAAAGCTTCCTAACAGAAACACACTCAATTGACAAACAGTGCTATCATCACATGTGTAACTTGAGGGGGGTGCAGGGTGTGTGACTGCACTGGGGCCCAGAAGGTCAGGGGGCCCCATTATTGTTGTGTCTCCACTTTATTACATTTGTGCTTATTTGGCATCATTTAGAGAAAGGAAGCACCGTTTCTATCTGTTTCAGTCTTTAGTTGTCTAGCTGCATCCAACCGAGTAAAAAGACAAAACATTTTACTGTATGAGCCATGAAAGGGCCCCATTTAATATCCGCACCAGGGCACTGTCACATTTCGTTACGCCACTGGCTCTGACATATGACCCAGGTTGGGATGATTCAGGGCATACTTGAGGAACAGGTTTTCCATGTCTTCCACAGATCTATTAGCCTTGCAGGCAAACTGGAGTGGGTCCCAGTAACTCTCAATAGTGTTCCTCAGATAGGAAAGTACAAACATACCTTCATGACGATTGGTGTTAAGCCCCCTGGTCTGTAGTCTTTGAGGCATACGGCTGATTTTTTTGGGTATGGTAGGTATCATGATGAGTGACTTTTTCATTAATTGCGGTACTACACAATCCAGTAAAGATTTGTTGCCGTGTAAAGGGGGGGGGGGGGGGGGGGCACGTGCCCTGGGGCCTCCACCACTTGCCCTGCAAAGGGGGCCTCCACCGCAGGGCTAGCAACAAAGCTGTTGGCGACAGTGGGGGCTTGTCTGGCCAAGCCTTTTTTTGTTTTTACAAACCTGCAGCCAAAGCCACCACAGGGCAGGACAGAGAGTCTAGAGCAGCAAAGCAAAGGTTAGCAACACCACAGTGATGGGTGCGTGCAGAGGGGGTGCTCACTGCACATAAGGCACCAAGCACAGCCGCTGGGAGTTCAATGCAGGGAACTGTTTTCTGCTGGACCAGCTGGGCAACTACACCCCCTCTGCACAGAATGGAAAAGCAGCAGTTCCCGAGCAGCACGCACCCGCACAAGGGACTTGATCCGACGTTCCAGTAAGTGAGTGGGTGACAGACAACCACCAATCTGTTACTTGGCTGGACTATTATTTTAAAGAAAAAAAAATACTGTATCTAGGGCCTTCACCAGATATTGTGCCCAGGGGCCTCCACCACACTTAACCCGGCCCTGCTACTGTAAAGAAACACACAGACACATCAGTAAAGAGACACACTTGGATGCATAATGAAAGATACACCCTTTTACACATAGATTCAAGTGCACCCCTTTTATAATGCACTGGGTACGTGAAAGGCTATGGCATCGGTAAGCCAAAGCCCGACTCAATTTTATCAGGCCTCAACTCCAAATTGGCAATAATTAGTAATAATTTCACTGTAGTAAAATGGTAACGGAAACCCACAGCGATCAGCTCGGGAATTTTATCGATTCACTCCCCCAAAGGCATCGGAAATCGGGATGTCTTGCTGTGTGAAACTCCCCAGGTCGTCCATACACTTACCTTCTTTTCCGGTCCAACGGCGTATGTGTGCGCCGCGGCTGCATCCTGCTATCCCTCTAGCAGGGCATGTGATCGCACCAGGCATTTTTGAATGACCGGCGCAGGCATCCTCCCTGTTAGAGGTAAGCGGGGGATGCAGGTGTCAGCGCACGCATAGCCGCTAACCTAAAACGAAGGGACGTCAGAGGATCCAAGCACAGTGATTGGACGAGTGGCCGCACATGCACTGTAGGACCGGGAAGAGGTGTTTGTTTTGGCGACCTGCAGGGTTTCACACAGCGGGGCAAGGACCAAAACCCAAGATAGTCAAAATCCTGGGATTTGGTCCACTTTAAAGCAGACCAACTAGCATCCTCTGAATTTCACCCCCCCATGAAGAGTTCCTTTTTGCCAATTGTCACTGCTCCTGCTTCACTCTAATCCCAGATAATGGCGCCTGTTTTAGCTGTAAAGCTCTGCCTCCTCCATTCATTGCCCCTGCTGTGTGTGGCAGCAATGTCATTGCCACATCTATGCAATGACTGACCACCTGCCATGTTACAGAGAGGGACAGCAAAACATAAAGCGTTCCAGGGCCATTCGAAAAGTGGACACATCCATTTCTAGTTGTACACCCTAAGAATATTGACAGGGGCTTTGGCCAAATATATTCGGCAAGTTCAGTGGATTTCGGTCCATTTACAAGAGTAAACCTGTCACCGGCTTCCGTGGGGCTCCATTGTCTCGTTACGCTGAATGATAGCTGAATAGCAGCGACACAGTGACGTGCCGCCTGACCCCGCCCAGCCACTGTCTCAGCCGGTGTCCCGGGTGACATCACAATGACTGCGGCCAGCCCCGGCCTCTTATTGGCTGCCGTTGGGTTGTGATGTCACAATGACTCCAAACAGGAAGTGTTGAAAGAAAGCGAAGGAGAGGCGCGGGGCAGGAATGTACCAGTGACGGGGAAGGTAAGCGGAGCAGTGGCGGCGGCAGTAGCATGACAGGAGGGACCCGCAGCAGCACCCGTCTCTCTCTTACACCCCTCCGTCCCCTCCATTCTATAGCTTTCCATGTCACGCCGCCATTGCACCGCGGAGAGGCGGCTGCCCGCCTGACATTTCCTCTCAGGAATTTCACAATCTGCCTGTATAACCCCTTCATGACATGAGGAGCCTTTGCTGGCCTAGAGACGGTAGCCTCCCATCTGGCTACAACAATAAACTTTCTCTGTCCGTGTTTGTCCTTGCTCACTTGTCTACATCATGCCCCGAGTACACTGTATGAGAAGCCCCTGGAGGGTCTTAAAGTGGACCAAAACCCAGCAGGATAGATTCCCGGGCCGATCTATTCCCTCCCCGTGGGGGATCCAAAATCGGGATGCCCCGCTGTATGAAACCCCCCAGGATGCCCGCAAACCTTAGCTAAATCCCGGCCCAAGGGCACATGCACAGGCTGCGGCCGCATCTCGCGCTTCTCTCTAGCAGGGTGCGTGCCATTTGTGGCGTGCATTTGTGAGATGCGGCCGCCAGCGTGCTCGGAGACGTCACTTTGACTCGCATACCTCAGTGGCTCCTAGCGCGCTGATTGGACGCGCATGCGCCGTAGCAGCTGAGTGAGGTGAGTTGATCTGGGCGTTTCACGCAGCGGGGCACCCTGATCGGGGAAGTGGACCAAAACCCGGGATAGTCAATATCCTGGGTTTTTGTCCCCTTTAAATTGAACCAAAACTGCAGTCTGAGACTCTAGGGCCAGCTTATTCCCTCTCTCCTGGGCATCTTCAAATGGGATGCCCCCCCCAGCACATGGAGCCGGCATCTTTGCTGTGCGCGACCGTGCCTGCTGCAACCGAATTAATATACACGGCCAGAGAAGCTGATTGGAGGAGCGACAGCACATGTGCGGTTGCAGCCAGGACAGGTACATTTCATAGGCAAATAGTGGAGTTTCACACAGCAGGGCACCACAAACCGGGGGGCAGGCCAAAACCCTGGATAGTGTAAATCCCAGGTCCACTTTTATTTGGGATGCCCCTCTAGGTCATCTTAGGCGAAATCAGGTATGAAACCCTGTATATCAAGAGGCAGGAAATAGCTGTGCACTGCAGTGAAGCATGTTGGATAATATGTATTGCTGTTTCCCGTCCCCATTGGATGAAACTCTCATAGGTGTGTGTCTTTCTAAAGCATGGTTCATTAATAGTGTGGATGGGGTAGGTTAGTTTAGTTTCCCATTGAATTAAGACTGCTTTGAAGCAGAACAAAACCAATCTTTAAAAATAACCGGGTTGGCTTTGAGAAATCCAACCCCCTCACCCGGGCGTCGCAAAACTCACCTTTCACCCCATTCATTCAGATAGGTCCATAGGTTTCACACAGCGGGGCATCTCAAGTCAGGATGCCCCTGGGCCAGGGAACAAAACCCAAGTTTTTTTTCCCTCTAAGAATCCAGATTTCACTATGGTTAAAGGAACAGTCCAGGCAAGACAAAAAAAACACTACTCAATGTATCTCTGTTTTCTAGTCCCTCGCTCCCAAAATCAGGTTGTGTAGTGTCTAGACTCTGGCCTTGCCCGCCCCTTCTGTTTCAGTGAATGGAGCACAGTATGTTCCAGTCACACTGATTCAGGGCTATGTCTAGCGATTTGCTTGCTATCTCAGCAGAGAGGCGGACACGAGTGAAGAAGCTGCGGGGGAGGAGAGGGGAGTATTTGTTTTTTTTTTGTTTGTTTTTTTTAACTCTGTCCCTATGAAAGCGCATGTTGCGACTTCCTGTCCTCCGAAAACAGAGACCCACCAATGGATGCCTGGAATATGGTGAATGGGGGGCTGGGGAACAGCAGAAGAGAAGTCTGCACCATTACGTTTACAATGGTTTTAAAGTGACCCGTATTGGTGAATGCTGATGATCAATGCAAGGGGGCTTGCACGGCCACTCTGTCAACCTGTTTGGCCACCGGCAGTCAGGCAGGGCCCAAGGCAGTGTGTGAATGCAGTTGGGTAAGTACCAATATGCATGTCTCAGGCATGCAAACCAGGATGCCCTGATGTTGAGGTAAGTGTCCCTCCAATCATTTTTTTGTATTAAATGTCTAGGCAAAGCCTATACTATACCTGTGAGACAGGTTTATCTAAAACACTCCCCTATCTTTATCACCTTTCTCTACTATGCCAGTTTTGTGTCTCTTCGATGAAGAGTTTTCTGTTAAGATAGTTAAAGCAGACCAAAATCAAGCATTTCCAGCCCCAGTGTTTCAAAGCCTTGCATACATTTCTGCTACACAGACAGGATGTGCAGAGGGTTAGGATAGTAGATTACACTACTGACAGGCAATTGCCTGGCCCTGGAGTCTTTAAAGTGGACCAAAACCCACCCTGCAGTCTGACGTACTCCCTCCCATGGGGGCATTTTAAACTGGGATGCGTCGCTCTACGAAACCCCTCCCCCAATCTTACCTTTTCCCGGTGCCCATGGTGCATGTGCAACCAGCGCTGGCTTCACTCGCCTCCCTTCTCAGCTGTGTGAGGCCCCGCCCACTGCAACTGAATGGTTGTGTCCAAAGGGAACCGAATGATGCCGCTCGCAAGTGCGGCTAGGATTCCAGCCAGGGCTTGAGGAGAGTTAAGTGAGCTTGGTGACCTGGGGGGGTTCAAACAGCAGGGCATCCCAAACCACAGTGCCTTAGGGGGAGGACCAAAACCCAGGATTTTGGTCCCAGTGAAAATCCAGGGTTTTGGTCGACTTTATGGCTCTTGGGTTGAGCATCCTAGGTTTTGGTCCAGCAGTGGCCGGCCAAATTGGGATGCCGAACTGTGTGAAACCCTTTGCCTGGTCCAACTGCGCATGTGCAGGCCCTCATCCTATCTGAGGCGCTTGCTCAAATGGCGTGATTTTTGCAGACGTCTCTGTTGCCAATGGGGTGGGAGCATGCGCCTGTCGGGGATGCGGGAGCGCATGCTCCTCATTCATCCCAATCGGAGGCGCTTGCCGAATTACATCATCACATCAGTGGCTCTGATTGGACGGGAATCCGCACATGTGCCTTTGGGGCAAAGGTAAGCATATTGGGCGATTTGAGGGGGTTACACACATTGGGGCATTTCGATTCGGGAAAATCAGCACTTTTACAATCTTTGTTTTGAACGATTTTGTCCAGTCCGCTCTGATGCTGTGCATATTACACTGAGCTCGCCAATAGGGAGCGGCCGCATGCCCAGTTTCCCTTTAGACTATCCCCAGCCTATCTGAATGGCTAGGTGTAGGAGCGTGCCTTAGCCTTGAGATCCTGGGGATGCCACCACCAATGTTTACATCACCATAGGAGCCAGGGCAAAGTTGAATTTTGTGGTGATCTGGGGATGCGCAGCATGGCATTCTGATTTGGGATGCCCCGGTGGAAGGCTAGCGGCTGGCCCTAGAGGCTTTTAGATTCCAGGACCAGCTGCTAAGGGTTATAGACAAGTGGTCTGGTTTCTTTTGGTGGCTGGAATCTTGGAAGAAGTCCACAGGCAGCCAGTCATGTGAGCTGGATTTCTCTCACCCAACCTCCCCCATCATGTCAGTCACAGTCAACAGCAATGGAAGGGGCGTCCCAAGCCTCGGCATGCCATTGCCATGAATCGAATGGCTCACCACAGGTCTTAGGGATACCGTGGAACTCTATCTTGTGACCCAGTGAGTTTGATTCAGCCAAAATAGTATGGAAACATGAATAACCACCTAACTTTGAAACGGTGCAATACAAATGGTGCTTTCTGTACACCATGCAATGTGAGCACAAATTGGATAAGTAAGAAGGGCTACAATGGTGGGGCCTTTGTAGTCCCCATGCACTTGCTGCCTCTTCAGCACCTGTAGTTACTCTCCTGTGTGGCAACAATACAGATGAGACTGGCACATTACCTGTCTAGTACACACATGCAGGAATAATGCAATCCGACAGGTATGACGGACGCTTTTTATAGGGTTTTGTTTGTGATTGTTTCTTTATACTGGGTCACAGCTAATGAATGCACTAAATTAACATATACTACTAATAATAATCTCATAGGTGACCTGTATAAAGTCTGAGTATTAGGCGGAGACAGCAGGGAGGATTGTCCCTGACACACACAAATGACAAGGCAATTACACAGCCAGTCCATCCCACATACACCCGAGCAGCAAATAAAAGCACAAGCTGTTAATCTATTGGGCACTCTGTGCCGTTCCTACTTTGTCATCTGAACTTTGTGCGCTTTCCCTGGAGCCAGCCAGGTGACGAGTGACTATGTGGCAGTTCCCTGGCACATAAATAATCACATTTACACAGCAACAATGCACTGGAAGCTGGTGAAACACTTTACAAGAAAGAGGTTGGCCCATAGAAGATACAGTGCTGTATGTTCTTTGTATAGATGTGTAAGTTCTACGATCGAATAATCTGCTGTCTTTTCCAGCATGCAAACCACGGAGAGAGATGCAGCTTCTCCCGGCAGCGGCGGCAGTGGTGCGATCTGGGCGGACAACAGTCCAACAATGACAGAGTCCCGGCCAGAGTCTCCTCAAACTACTAACAGGACGCAAACGTTTGACTTGTTCACCTTGGTGGTTGCCTACAAAAGGATAGGAGTGTATCTGGAGCCGCTCAGGGACGCCTGGGACGGGATCAAGTACCTGTTGAGGTAATGTGCTCTGATGTTCTGCATGACAGGTCTCCTTTGTTCTAAGCAGCCGGAAACTGCAGAATTTACCATGCTGAGTTCCTGATACCAACACAGGTGGGAAGATGTCTTTGTAATAATAATTACGATGGCATTTAGCCCAGATACCAGCTTAGCTCCGTATATCATAAAAGGCTATTTCCTTGAGAAAGGGGACGTGATCCCCGGAACGTGGGAGGACCGCCCCCACCTTTGCTATTCAGATCATTTGGGTAATATTGCACTACTGAGATCTTGATACATTTATGTGTTGGATTGATTATATATGCTGTGGTTTAACTCTGTTACTGTTGCTGTTTAAATAGTATGTGGGATTGTTTATGACAATCTATCCCCTTGTATGCTTATATAAGACTGACTTTGTCATATGTAGCTATGGTTGAGGATAAATGTAACCACAAATGTAACTAGTACAGATCACTGCCTCAGCAGACTGTTTGTAAATAAGTTTGTACTGTTGATACAGTTTACATTCTGCTATATATGCTCTGTGTTCAAGGCTGTAGAGCAGTTGTTAATCTGTTTACCACAGCAAATGCTTGCACATTTGATGAGATGTTTTCATTTGCTCATATGCATGTAATATGTAGCAATGTTTGTATCATTTACCCCATATATCTGAGATGAAGTGGCATTTCTGCAGATAAGCTGAGAATATAAGCTCTAGAATTGCAAAATAAAAGAAGTTTTTTTAAAACTTATAATTGGTGTGCGCCTGACATTCTAAAAAATATGGTCTGTAGGATATGAAGAAATATCCAGACAGGCAGCACCCTATTTACTGAGGCTTTACTAATTAGTTATAGAATCACTTATAAGTGTGCCACCATCTATTCAATATAAAATGACAAATACAAATCACACAAAAATTAAAACTTTGCCACCTATATATTGCAGCAAAACATGCTTGCCACTTATAACAATTTGGTGCCATGTATGAATTAAGATTACAAAAGTATTCAAACGTTAATATACAATCAAATGCAAATAGAATAAATATCAAAATGATCAAATACAATCACGGAAGAGAAAGCAGAAGACAGTTAGTGGGGAGCGTCTCTCACCTGTTCAGCTCCATATAGATTCTATGCAATTACAGTTTACAAACCACTTCAAAGGGATAACCGTTCCGTTAGTGGCGAGTATTTCAAGTATGTCTTGCAGCATTACAGCGTATACATTTTTTTCATTGTTCCTGATGAAGTGATGTTTTGAGGAGAACCCACTAGAATATTTTCAGTCTGTTAGAGGCTTGTTTCTGGGGTATTTGCTGCATAATCATAACTATTTTTGTTGAACATTGCTAATAAAAAAGCTCCTGTTTTGACTGTCCGGCTGTCTGTGTGCAGCACCTTTCCTGACCTGACATCTACCTGACAGCATATAGTGAAAGCGGGCACCACAACCTACAGCACTGATAAAAGCTGTCTATCTATGGAGTTATGAGCTGCCTGATAACATCTTTTCTCTCTAGCACTGAACATGGAATTACTTTTTTTTTTTCCCTGTGGTTGTCCATCCCAAAACCTGCAATATACATTGAGAGCACATGGAGCTTATGATCTATGAGGTTTTATTCAGAGAACAATAGAGGCTAGTGGCAAATTTCAAACCCTCTGTATTGCATCAATACAATCATAACTATTATTGTTTGCCATTGTCTTTCGTAGCCCTGTATTAGATAGACATTACAGACCAGGTAAAGCAAATAATAAAATCATAACAAACCTTTAATACACAGTTAAAGCAGAACAAAACCTGGACATATGACTTTGTCATTTGGCAGGAGGCCATCATTGAATGAGGAGCGCGTGCACTATTTGAATAGCTGGGATGGGAGCATGCGAACGACACTGGGGATGCGGCAGCACGTGCTCCTCATTGTAAACTATGAGATCTGCCTGCCGAATGATGCAATCACAGAAGGTGACTCTCATTGGACGAGAGCCTGCTCACGTGCCATTGGAGCATGGGAAGTTGAGTTTTTATGGGAGAGATGGGCAGGTTCCACACAGCGGGGCATCCAGATTCGGCTTACCCCATGGAAAAGGCAGCAGCTGGCTTTTAGATGCAGAAATTATACATTGATATAAGATTACAATAGCAGTGAGGGTCCTGCTCTTATAGTATTTCACAATACTTACAGTAAGGATGGATTTTTTGGGGGGACTTTTGTGGATTTTCCCAAAGGGCATCAGATTAGGGATGCCATAGGGGCACCAAGCTTCTCTGCTTACCTGTGCTCGGTCCCTCACTGTAAGTATAAGCATAGACTTAAAAGGAAGCAGAAGGCAAGTAAAGATGTCCTAAATTGTGAAAATCCTCTTTAAGTAAAATACATGTCCCGATGAATGGTTCCCTTTAACCTGGACAAATAGTTGCTGCATTTCATAGGGATCCTGTTCAGCAGGTTTCTTTTAAATTGAAGAGAAAAGAAAATGCCATAATCCTCAGAAGGAACATTCCTCTCATCGGAAAGCTCTCTGCTAGATCTGGCCTGGAGCAGCTCAACCAGGCTTTGGGTTAGAGGCCAGGAGGAAATCCCTAGGAACTGCCCAATGCTTGTGCACATACAGAAGTGACATGCCGGCACCCAGAACACTGCTGAGTCTATTATATGAGGAGTACTGGCGTGAAGCTGTGGACCTAGTGTCAGATGTCTCCTGATAGAAACATAGAAACATAGAAGGTTGACGGCAGAAGGAGACCATACGGTCCATCTAGTCTGCCCTTATGTGTATACTGTATGTACTCTTTATCTTAGGATAGATGTGTGCTTATCCCAGGCATGTTTAAATTCAGTGACTGTTGATGTTTCAACTACCTCTGCTGGAAGTTTGTTCCAAGCACCTACTACTCTTTCTGTAAAATAATATTTTCTAACATTGCTCCTGATCTTCCCCCCGACTAGCTTCAGGTTGTGCCCCCTTGTTCTATCGTTAAGTTTCTTCTTAAAAACACTTCCCTCCTGAACCTTATTCAATCCTTTCACATATTTAAAGGTCTCCATCATGTCCCCCCTCTCCCTTCTTTCCTCCAGACTGTACAAATTAAGTTCTTTAAGTCTCTCCTGATAAGTTTTAAGTGTAAGTCCTTCCACCATTTTCGTTGCCCGCCTTTGGACACGTTCTATTTGAATAATGTCTTTTTGCAGGTAAGGTCTCCAGAACTGCACACAGTATTCTAGCTGTGGCCTTACCAGGGCTCTATACAGCGGCATCACAACCTCCCTCTTCCTACTGGTGATGCCTCGAGCTATGCAGCCGAGCATCCTGCTTGCTTTTCCCACTGCCTGGCTACACTGTCCACTCATCTTGCAGCTATCAGTAATCAGTACCCCTAAATCTCTCTCCTCCGAGGTCCTGGCTAACACAGTACTGCCCATACGGTACTCAGAGCAGGGATTCCTTCTACCCAAGTGCATGATTTTACATTTAGAGACATTAAACTCTAGTTTCCACAGTTTTGACCATCTATCCAGTAAAGCTAAATCATTTTCCATGTTGCAGACACCTCCAGTATTATCCACCCTATTACTAACCTTTGTATCATCAGCAAACAGACAAACTTTTCCTACCAAGCCTTCTCCTATGTCACTTACAAATATATTAAAAAGAATGGGGCCCAGGACAGAGCCCTGCGGCACACCACTTGTAACTCGCCTTTGTTCAGATTGCACGCCATTTACAACAACGCTCTGATACCGATCCCTCAGCCAACTGGAAATCCACTGAACTATCCAGGGATTGAGTCCTACCTTCAATAACTTATCTGAGCTCCTTATGTGGTACAGTGTCAAAGGCTTTGCTAAAATCCAGATAGGCGATATCCACAGCACCACCTTCATCTAACACTTTAGTGACATTGTCAAAGAAATCAATAAGATTGGTCTGACATGATCTGCCCTCAGTAAAGCCGTGCTGTTTTGGGTCCAATAGGTCATTAATTTTTAGATGGGAAATTATCTGTTTTTTTAAGAGTGTTTCCATTAATTTGACCACTATAGATGTTAAACTAACTGGCCTGTAATTACTGGCTTCTTCTCTACTCCCCTTTTTATGGATTGGTACGACATTGGCCATTCTCCAATCATCTGGAACCTCACCAGTTGAAAGGGAATGGTTAAGTAAATCAGTTAGAGGGGCTGCAATCACAAATCTAAGTTCCCTTAGAACTCTGGGGTGGATTCCATCTGGACCCATCGCCTTACTTACCTTTAGATGTGCCAGCTCGGCTAAGACATCAGCCTCCAGAAACTCCGGAGCTGTACTCTCCCAGCTGGATGTTGTGCTATGACCATGCCTGCTACTATCTGAAAATACCGAACAAAAGAAGCTATTCAGATGGTCAGCCACAGCCTTATCTCCGTCAATATATTTATTTTCCCTATTTCTAATTTTTGAGACTGCATTGTTTTTCTTCTTTCTGTCACCAATATATCGGAAAAAGGTTTTATCTCCCCTCTTCATAGATTTTGCCATTTCTTCCTCTTTTTGCCCTTTAGCAGTCCTTATAATTAGTTTTGTTTCCCTCTGTTTAATTTTATACGCCTCTCTGTCAGCTACACTTCCACTTACTTTATACTTCTTATAGGCAGACTTCTTATCTTTTATGATAGTGCTGACTTCCCTAGTAAACCATAATGGTTTCTTCTTCCTTTTATTCTTGCTAGTTTGTTTCACATATTGCTTAGTTGCCTTTAAGATGGCCATTTTTAATAGTGACCACTGGGCACTGACTTCTGCTACTCTGTTCCACTCACCTAATTTTCTTTCTACATACTCCGCCATTTCCTTGAAGTTTGTCTTCCTAAAGTCTAGCACTTTGGTTCTGGTGTGTGATTGCACAATGTCTGTTTTTATTCTGAACCATAAGCATTGATGGTCACTGGAACCCAGATTTTCTTCAACCCTGACCTCGGACACCAGATCCCCATTGGTCAGAACTAAGTCCAGAATGTTATCTCCTCTAGTTGGCAATGTCACAAGTTGTTTTAGAGACACTCCATTAAGTGCCTCTAATATAGTCCTGCTCTTGCATGCCGATGCACTTGGGATATTCCAGTCCACATCAGGCATGTTGAAGTCACCTGTAATTACAACGTCCCCCTTCTCTGCCATTCCACTGATTTCATCTATTAACAGGTTATCTAGAACCTCAGATTGTCCAGGGGGCCTATATATCACACCAATTCTGACCACAGCTCCCTCCTTAGTCTGCATGGTAACCCAGAGAGTTTCTAGTTCATTATGTGTATGCTGAATTATTGTTGATTGAAGGTAAGTCTTGACATAAATGGCTACTCCACCGCCCTTTCTATCCAATCTGTCTTTTCTGTACAATGTGTAACCGGGTATGGCTATCTCCCAGTCATTGTGATCCTTGAACCAAGTCTCTGTTATTGCAACAAGATCCAATTCATCTCTGGATATGATAGCCATTAATTCACAGAGCTTGTTGCCCAAGCTGCGAGCATTGGTACACATCGTGTGGATGTTGTTGGTATTGTATTTTAGTGTGTCCTTGATCTTTTCCACCTCTAGCCTACCACTAACCGGGTTTCCTGCTTCAATGTCCTGCTTCATCCTAAATGGTAGGGGACAGAAATCACCCTCGCAAGTTACATCTCTGTCCCCTTCCTCTAGTTTAAATCAAAAAATGCTCTGAGTTCCACTCCAAGTTCTTCTGTGCCTTTCTGTGAAGGATGCAAGCCATCCCTCTTAAACAACTCATTGTTCGACCACCTTCTAACATCATGACTAATACATCCAAAGCCTTTGTCTTCACACCACTGACGTAACCACAAGTTGAACTTGGCGATGTTGAGTGCCTTTTTTCCCTGAGTACATACTGGCAAAACTTCAGGAAATGTGATGGAACCTGTTATTTTGCAAAGTTCCTGACTAAAATTTTGGAAGTCCCTCTGCACAACTAACAAATCTTTTTGGGATAAGTCATTTGTGCCAAGATGTAGCACAATGTCCACTTGGTTATGTTTGCTTGCAGACTTCACAATATTTATAATACGTTTCTTATCCCTATTAACCGTGGCACCTGGGAGACACCTCACTTCCTTTAGCTCATCTTTATCCTGTCCAAAGTCCACACCTCTAATTGTTGAGTCACCAACCAGAATATGTCTTTTCCTATTGGTTGGCTTGGTAACTGTTCCTTGCTGCCCTTTTGTACTCATTTTATATGGTCCCTTATTTAAGTCCACTTCCTTTGATCTTACCAAATCCTGCCCAGACTGAGCATTAGCAGATACATCCACATCAAGCTCAGAAAGAACAGCAAATTGGTTATATTGGCTTAGTCCAAAATGTTGATGTTTTTGTTCTACAATGCGCAATCTTCCAGAGCCAACAGTCTTCCACTCTGCCCCTCTCTTGTGAAGTCTTTGGGGGAGTGGTGGCTGTATAACAAGCTGCTTTACTGGCTGGGATAGCTTCATAACTTCAGACTGAAGAGTAGAAACTAAAGACTGTAATTTTGAAATCTTGTCATACAACCCCTTCATTTGCATACACATTGGACAGCATCGCAAGTTCCACAGAGTACTACGAAACACAACGGCCAGGCAAGAGTTACACTGCACCAAACCAGACATTCTAGATAATAAGAATAGGTACGGCTAAAAAGTAAATGCTGTACTCACCACTATTACTTGTGTACAACCCCTGCTGTTTTCAAACTACTGCAGTTTTTAAAACTACACACTTGTGTCCTGCTGCACTTATGTCAAGCTGCTCTCACACAGGCTGAAACTCCACAGGCTGAAACTCCACAGAGCAGCTCACCTGTTTATATACAAGCCCCTCTAAGTTAAGCTAATGAGAGATTGCTAGCTCTTTTGCTATGTTAATTAGAACCCACCCTATTTAATCAACACCTGCTTAGCAAACAGCAACAGGCCAAAACCAAAACTTTTACTACCAATGCAATACTATCCAAATCACATTTAAGACAAATTAAAACAGTACACTTTTGACTTATAAAAGGAAGATTCAAATACAAATACAGTTACTTGCCAAATCCAATGTAACTACTGCAGTTTTTAAAACTACACACTTGTGTCCTGCTGCACTTATGTCAAGCTGCTCTCACACAGGCTGAAACTCCACAGAGTGAAACTCCACAGAGCAGCTCACCTGTTTATATACAAGCCCCTCTAAGTTAAGCTAATGAGAGATTGCTAGCTCTTTTGCTATGTTAATTAGAACCCACCCTATTTAATCAACACCTGCTTAGCAAACAGCAACAGGCCAAAACCAAAACTTTTACTACCAATGCAATACTATCCAAATCACATTTAAGACAAATTAAAACAGTACACTTTTGACTTATAAAAGGAAGATTCAAATACAAATACAGTTACTTACCAAATCCAATGTAACTACTGCAGTTTTTAAAACTACACACTTGTGTCCTGCTGCACTTATGTCAAGCTGCTCTCACACAGGCTGAAACTCCACAGAGTGAAACTCCACAGAGCAGCTCACCTGTTTATATACAAGCCCCTCTAAGTTAAGCTAATGAGAGATTGCTAGCTCTTTTGCTATGTTAATTAGAACCCACCCTATTTAATCAACACCTGCTTAGCAAACAGCAACAGGCCAAAACCAAAACTTTTACTACCAATGCAATACTATCCAAATCACATTTAAGACAAATTAAAACAGTACACTTTTGACTTATAAAAGGAAGATTCAAATACAAATACAGTTACTTACCAAATCCAATGTAACTACTGCAGTTTTTAAAACTACACACTTGTGTCCTGCTGCACTTATGTCAAGCTGCTCTCACACAGGCTGAAACTCCACAGAGTGAAACTCCACAGAGCAGCTCACCTGTTTATATACAAGCCCCTCTAAGTTAAGCTAATGAGAGATTGCTAGCTCTTTTGCTATGTTAATTAGAACCCACCCTATTTAATCAACACCTGCTTAGCAAACAGCAACAGGCCAAAACCAAAACTTTTACTACCAATGCAATACTATCCAAATCACATTTAAGACAAATTAAAACAGTACACTTTTGACTTATAAAAGGAAGATTCAAATACAAATACAGTTACTTACCAAATCCAATGTAACTACTGCAGTTTTTAAAACTACACACTTGTGTCCTGCTGCACTTATGTCAAGCTGCTCTCACACAGGCTGAAACTCCACAGAGTGAAACTCCACAGAGCAGCTCACCTGTTTATATACAAGCCCCTCTAAGTTAAGCTAATGAGAGATTGCTAGCTCTTTTGCTATGTTAATTAGAACCCACCCTATTTAATCAACACCTGCTTAGCAAACAGCAACAGGCCAAAACCAAAACTTTTACTACCAATGCAATACTATCCAAATCACATTTAAGACAAATTAAAACAGTACACTTTTGACTTATAAAAGGAAGATTCAAATACAAATACAGTTACTTACCAAATCCAATGTAACTACTGCAGTTTTTAAAACTACACACTTGTGTCCTGCTGCACTTATGTCAAGCTGCTCTCACACAGGCTGAAACTCCACAGAGTGAAACTCCACAGAGCAGCTCACCTGTTTATATACAAGCCCCTCTAAGTTAAGCTAATGAGAGATTGCTAGCTCTTTTGCTATGTTAATTAGAACCCACCCTATTTAATCAACACCTGCTTAGCAAACAGCAACAGGCCAAAACCAAAACTTTTACTACCAATGCAATACTATCCAAATCACATTTAAGACAAATTAAAACAGTACACTTTTGACTTATAAAAGGAAGATTCAAATACAAATACAGTTACTTACCAAATCCAATGTAACTACTGCAGTTTTTAAAACTACACACTTGTGTCCTGCTGCACTTATGTCAAGCTGCTCTCACACAGGCTGAAACTCCACAGAGTGAAACTCCACAGAGCAGCTCACCTGTTTATATACAAGCCCCTCTAAGTTAAGCTAATGAGAGATTGCTAGCTCTTTTGCTATGTTAATTAGAACCCACCCTATTTAATCAACACCTGCTTAGCAAACAGCAACAGGCCAAAACCAAAACTTTTACTACCAATGCAATACTATCCAAATCACATTTAAGACAAATTAAAACAGTACACTTTTGACTTATAAAAGGAAGATTCAAATACAAATACAGTTACTTACCAAATCCAATGTAACTACTGCAGTTTTTAAAACTACACACTTGTGTCCTGCTGCACTTATGTCAAGCTGCTCTCACACAGGCTGAAACTCCACAGAGTGAAACTCCACAGAGCAGCTCACCTGTTTATATACAAGCCCCTCTAAGTTAAGCTAATGAGAGATTGCTAGCTCTTTTGCTATGTTAATTAGAACCCACCCTATTTAATCAACACCTGCTTAGCAAACAGCAACAGGCCAAAACCAAAACTTTTACTACCAATGCAATACTATCCAAATCACATTTAAGACAAATTAAAACAGTACACTTTTGACTTATAAAAGGAAGATTCAAATACAAATACAGTTACTTACCAAATCCAATGTAACTACTGCAGTTTTTAAAACTACACACTTGTGTCCTGCTGCACTTATGTCAAGCTGCTCTCACACAGGCTGAAACTCCACAGAGTGAAACTCCACAGAGCAGCTCACCTGTTTATATACAAGCCCCTCTAAGTTAAGCTAATGAGAGATTGCTAGCTCTTTTGCTATGTTAATTAGAACCCACCCTATTTAATCAACACCTGCTTAGCAAACAGCAACAGGCCAAAACCAAAACTTTTACTACCAATGCAATACTATCCAAATCACATTTAAGACAAATTAAAACAGTACACTTTTGACTTATAAAAGGAAGATTCAAATACAAATACAGTTACTTACCAAATCCAATGTAACTACTGCAGTTTTTAAAACTACACACTTGTGTCCTGCTGCACTTATGTCAAGCTGCTCTCACACAGGCTGAAACTCCACAGGCTGAAACTCCACAGAGCAGCTCACCTGTTTATATACAAGCCCCTCTAAGTTAAGCTAATGAGAGATTGCTAGCTCTTTTGCTATGTTAATTAGAACCCACCCTATTTAATCAACACCTGCTTAGCAAACAGCAACAGGCCAAAACCAAAACTTTTACTACCAATGCAATACTATCCAAATCACATTTAAGACAAATTAAAACAGTACACTTTTGACTTATAAAAGGAAGATTCAAATACAAATACAGTTACTTGCCAAATCCAATGTAACTACTGCAGTTTTTAAAACTACACACTTGTGTCCTGCTGCACTTATGTCAAGCTGCTCTCACACAGGCTGAAACTCCACAGAGTGAAACTCCACAGAGCAGCTCACCTGTTTATATACAAGCCCCTCTAAGTTAAGCTAATGAGAGATTGCTAGCTCTTTTGCTATGTTAATTAGAACCCACCCTATTTAATCAACACCTGCTTAGCAAACAGCAACAGGCCAAAACCAAAACTTTTACTACCAATGCAATACTATCCAAATCACATTTAAGACAAATTAAAACAGTACACTTTTGACTTATAAAAGGAAGATTCAAATACAAATACAGTTACTTACCAAATCCAATGTAACTACTGCAGTTTTTAAAACTACACACTTGTGTCCTGCTGCACTTATGTCAAGCTGCTCTCACACAGGCTGAAACTCCACAGAGTGAAACTCCACAGAGCAGCTCACCTGTTTATATACAAGCCCCTCTAAGTTAAGCTAATGAGAGATTGCTAGCTCTTTTGCTATGTTAATTAGAACCCACCCTATTTAATCAACACCTGCTTAGCAAACAGCAACAGGCCAAAACCAAAACTTTTACTACCAATGCAATACTATCCAAATCACATTTAAGACAAATTAAAACAGTACACTTTTGACTTATAAAAGGAAGATTCAAATACAAATACAGTTACTTACCAAATCATACAGTTACTTACCAAATCAGATACTATGACTTTGATGATGACTTAGATTTTCTCATGACAAAATTTCTAATGGCTGAATTGGGGTATTTGCATTCACTTTTGGTCCACTATAATGAACCTGCTCAAAAGTTAAAATAGACTTTTTTTTTTTTTTTTTTTTTTTTATTTGGAGTGTAGTTTTTCTAGGGGTGTCCTGATTTGATTCCCTGTAGTTGGAAATCGCTACTAGACTAAAAAATCAGCGGTGATAAAATTCAGCAATCAAAGTGTTTACTGTGGCACACCTGCCTTGTTTTGCTGTGGGTGCCTGGCAGACCTGACAGAGGAGCGAGCGGGGGGATGCTGCTTGGTGCACTATGATTGCTGTATTTGACTACTGCGCTGGATTGTGGAGTGGCGAGTGTGCTGCTTAGGGGGTTAGTATTAGTTCCTAGTGCGGGGGGTTAGTATTAGTTCCTAGTGCGGGGGGTTAGTATCAGTTCCTAGTGTGGGGGGTTAGTATCAGTTCCTAGTGTGGGGGGTTAGTATTAGTTCCTAGTGCGGGGGGTTAGTATCAGTTCCTAGTGCGGGGGGTTAGTATCAGTTCCTAGTGTGGGGGGTTAGTATCAGTTCCTAGTGTGGGGGGTTAGTATCAGTTCCTAGTGCGGGGGTATCTCAAATGATACCCAAATGCCCCCAAACCAAAGGTTTTTAGACCAGTGTTTAAACCGGACCTTCACCATCATTTAATGAAAAGCCCAAACCTTTAAAAAAAAAAATATGCCCTAGCATCTAAAATTAATATATTTTAAGTTTTTTGTCACTTTTTATTCTTTCCCCCCGCTGGGCTGCAACTCTGTTCAGGACGTCAGGATACGGGTGCTGCCATCTTGCCTCAGAAGCATCACATATTGGGCACAGACAAAACAGAGCTAGGGTTATCAAAAGGACAGCAATCCCAGAATGCAGAGCGGCACAGTCAGAAGACACTTCCTGTTTACAGGCAGCCTGACACTCCATGGGCCGCCATCTTGGATCTTTAAAGGCTTATAAAATGCAGTAGGTGCATGTAGGCTGATTTTTAATGTGGGCAATCTGTATGCACGGGGTGGGGGAAACATATAAGATATACTCTTATTCATGGCGAAGGTCCGCTTTAAGCCTGATGTGAGTCCCGCCTAACTTGCTCTTTTTTTCGATTGGTTCTGCTAGTCCTGACAGAAAGGTCTCCTGTGTGTCTACATAAGAGCAGTCATCTTGGTACACCCTTATCTTCCTACTGCTGGACTAGGGGTCTGATGTTTCCTATTTGCATGGCTATAGGCAAAAAAGGGCTCCACTTCCCTTGGTGCATTACTTGGTAAAAGATAAAAAATTACATTTGCCTTTAAACAGAACTGAGCTGGTTTCCGAGTGGTAAATGTGATATGGAGTGTCCCACGGTGTTAAACTAAACATGCCAAGATGGGGCCAAAATACTCACCCATAGCTATAAAAGACAAAATAGTGCGTAGAAGCAGCATCCCTGCTTCTCTCTCTGTGCACTCAGTGGTGGTGATGAGCAAATAGGGAAGCAGGGACGCAGCAATCGCTGCAGCAGGCTGCTCTCTGCCGCATTTTACAGCCAGACAGGAATCTTTTTGAACTGCTATAGATGCCATTTGGCCCCATTTCCAGTTCACAAGTAGTCAAACATAGTTGCATTAAAAAAACGTGGGTTAGGTTTGTGTCCCCAAACCTGTGATTTATCTATCCGCATGCTGTTTCCATGTTTCCTATAGTCCTGTGACTGAGTTGCTAAAGTGGGTGTGACTTACCTGGCCTATAGTAAAGCCCTTGGTATAATTTCCCAAAGTCCCAGAATCCTTCCACTGTTTAAGCAGCTTTGGCCAAATCAAGCAGCAGTCATGACCTCCCCAGATAACGCTGCCAGTTACACTTTAACTACTGGAACACAAGATTGTAATCTCTCATATGATTTAGAGCAGGATGGGGTTATACTTGTGAGCCCAGGAATGTGGGGCGTGGCCTCTGTCAATCAGATGATTAGCACGCCAGAGTCAGAAAGTCTACATAAACGAAGCTCAACACTTTGGTGTTTGTTGTGACGGTAAGCACATTGTTACTAGAGAGATGTCTTTTATTACACAGAGTTGCATATATATATATAAAGAAAATAAAAAAAATAACGGATAAGCTCAGGACATCGTGGACATAATTTTGGCACACAATAATGGAATTAAAAAAAATGCCATCAAAAGTGAAATTACCCTTTAAAGTGGACCTAAACCCGCCATTTTCACTATCCCGGTTTTTGGGCTGTCCTCCTGTGGCACCCTGCTGTGTGAACCCCCCCCCCCCCCCCTCATTGGCCACTGGTCTTACCTTTCCCACAGCTCTTGTCCTCTCAGTTCTCTGACCCCACATATTAATGTGCGGCTGGAGAAGCTAAATGGAATCCCAGCCACACAGAGGACCAGCTCGTGGCATCACTCACATGCTTCAGCTGTGTTATGGTGGGCATGACACACTGTGATGTCGGCTGTGCATGCACCGTGGGCTGGTTGGCAAGGTAAGCATACCGGGCAACTGGGGAGTTTCAGATGGCGGGGCATCCCCAATCAGGATGCCCCAGGGAGAGGCATCTGCTTTAAGCTATACTCCTTAAACTTCATCCAGTTGTAGGCTCCATTGTCCTGCAACTCCTGCTTCCACAGGAATTCTGTTCTGATGGCAGTAGCAGCAGTCAGTTACTATTCTTTTACAATTGCAATGTCCAGCTTGGAAAGGGTTAAAACTTAGCTTTTACTTCATAGCTTAAAATGAGGATAATTCCAAACACAGCCGTCAAACGTCTTGTAAGTCAGAAAGTGCTCCCCTCCACCATTGGGACCAGGTAACGCGTTTCAGGCTGTTACTAGCCCTTAGTCATAACTAGCTAGTAACGGCCTGAAACGCGTTACCTGGTCATAATGGTGGAGGGGAGCACTTTCTGACTTACAAGACGTTTGACGGCTGTGTTTGGAATTATCCTCATTTTAAGCTATGAAGTAAAAGCTAAGTTTTAACCCTTTCCAAGCTGGACATTGCAATTGTAAACGATTTGGGGAGTTTTTCAGGAGATCCTGAGGTCCGTGCTGTTTGGGTCTGAGGGTGAGCTGATTATTGCTTGCTTTTGTTTACTAAAGTTACTATTCTGCTTGAATTTGGATTTCAGGAAGACATTCTGTCATTCCACCAGGGGAAATGACATGCTGGTGAGCAAAGCATTTAAACACCAGAGGTGTAGCCTCTAAAAGGGGAATAGATGGGGATTTCTCTGGCCTTTGGTGAAACTGCCACAGGCAACCTCAATTGTACTGATTGGTTGACTAAGCGGTCACTGAATCTCAGAACAGCTTTGCTGCAGGAAGCAGCGCTGCTGCCGGTGCTGTGCAGGTGATGGGGAGGGTGCCTTGGGGACCAGCTGGCTGGACAGCTGTTTTAAATACATTTGGTACTCTAAAGTCAGACCTATTGCGCCCGCTGGACTCTGTATTGCAGTAAATGGCAAGTACAACAGTTTCTAGTCTTTAAAATGGACCTAGCATCTGGACTCTGTCTGTCTGAAACCCTTCCCTAGGCGTCCATTGAATTGCAGGATCTTTTACAGGAGCCTCTGTCTTCTGGATCTCCAGACACTCGACACAACTATAAAATGGCTTGTGTAGCCTCCTATAATATTTAAGAATGATCTGTAATATGTTGCGTCTTTTGATGGCTGGTGTTCCTCTTTAACAATACCATACAACATTATCATGGATATTTTTTTTATTTTCCTCTCCAACAGGTGGCAAACCCCCCTGTTATCGCTGCTGACATGTTTTGTGGTGAATGTTTTGCTTCTTACTTTAAATGAAGGTAAGTTGGTTCTTTCAGCTGTTAACATTGCTGTTTTGGATGTAATCAATTCCTAAAGCGGAATTTCACTCAAATCCTGCCACCCTACTCTGGCGCTTAGGCAGGATGGGGGTTACAAAGGGAAAAAAACCTTTAAAGTGGTCCTTCACTCTTCATCTTATGTTTCCCACACCCTGTACATACAGATTGCTCACATTAAAAATCATCCTACCTGCATCTACTGCATGTTATGAGCCTTTAAACATCCAAGATGGTGGCTTACGGAACATCAGGCAGCCTGCAAACAGGAAGTGCCTTCTGACTGTGCTGCTCTGCATTCTGGGATTGCTGACCTTTTCCTGACCCCAGCTCTGATCTGTCTGAGCAAAGCACAGCTATAACCCGCCCCCTGTACTTTATCCCACTCTTCTCTCCTCCAGTAAGTGTGATGCTTCTGAGTCAAGATGGCGGCGCCCATATCCTAAAGTCCTGAACAGAGTTGCAGCCTGGTGGGGGAAAGAATAATGAGTAAGTGACTAAAAACTTAAAATATGTTAATTTTAGATGCTGGGGAATCGTTTTTTAAGGTTTTGGGCTTTTCAATAAATCATGGTGAAGGTCCGGTTTAAGGGCCTGCGCCACTCTGGATCCTGGCCTCTATCTTGAATGGAAAGCAGAGAACCGGACCCCCTGGCTCTGTGCGCACTTCTACCCGTCATAATTGACCGAATTTCTGCTTTAACCCTTTAACCGCCAGCCTACCTTGAGATTTTGTCACCCTTTGTTGCCAGACCATTTTGCACTATTTTGCACTCCCAATGTTCAACTGTGATTCTTGAAGGGATTTCCCAGGAAAGTCATATATTGTTTTTTTCAGCGGAGCCTGGGCTTTAACATGAAATGTCTTGCTTGTCATTTTCTAAATGTATTCTCAATATTTTTGGGTGAAAATTGTGCAAAGAAATAAAAAAAAATATTTTTTTTTTTACAATTTGTAGTGTTTTTTTGTAATAAAAAATGTAAGTTTGTCAATAAAATCTTATTGCGTGTGAAACCCCAATTTCTCCTGGTTACAGCGGAACCACATATGTATAGGTAGACACCCTTTCCTGCCCAGGAGACTCCCCCAAACTGAAACACTGCTTTAGGAGATTTTCAGATAAAATTCAACTATGCTATGCAATATGCGCACCTTGCAGTTTTTCAAGAAAAACAACCCTTTACATTTGAAATACCCCCGACAAACTATATATTCCCTAGAAGTATACACCTCAGGCTTTCTAGGCGTACCAGGCTTGTTGACATGGGTGCAGTTTTCTGGAAGTAATCCCTCAATGTATTCTTTGGTTGCACAGGGTTTCCCTAAAAATGAATAAAAAAGCAGAATCAAAACCACATTTTCCTAAAAATAATATATGCAAACCAGAAACCAAAAACTAAAAATCTGAAAAAGCAACATCCCCCAAACAGAACAATACCCAACATGCCTAGGTTCTGTCAAGGAAAGAGTTGCCAAACACACCAAAGTAAAGCATGCGCATAACGGTAATTTTACTTCAAAATTTCAGCTCTGCTGACAAAGTGCACACCTTGCGATTTTTCTACCAAAACAACCCTTTACATTTGGAATATCCCCAATAAACCATATACCCTGAAAGTACACATGGTAAGCTTTCTAAGCGTACCCAGCTTGTTGTAGTGGGCTCACCTTTCTGGAAGTAATATCTCAAAGAATTCTTAGGTTGCACAGGGTTTCACAAAAAAATGTATAAAAAAGCAGAATAAAAAACACCTTTTCCCAAAATATCAATATGCAAATAAAAAACAAGCTAAATCTGAAATCGCAAGGTCCCCCGAGCAGAACAATACCCAACATGCATAGGTACCTGTAACCTTTTAACTGCCAGCCTACATGAGATTTTGTCACCCTCTGCTGACAGGATATTTTTTACCATTTTTCACTGTTTAACCGTGATTTTTGCAAGAATTTCCAAGAAAATGGCATATTTTCTTTTTGTGGCAGAGTTTAGGCTTTAACATGAAATGTCTTGTTTGTATTTTTTCTACTTTTTTATATATTTTTAAGTAAATAAGTAAAAACAGCTAAAAATTTTTTTTTTTAAATTGTCTCCTTTATTTTAACAAAAACATTTATTTTATTAAAGAAAACCATATTGCATGTGAAAGCCCCATTTCTCTCGATTACAATGATACCACATGTGTATCGGTAGCCCCCCGTTCCTGTCCAGGTGATCCCCTAAACTGAAAAGAGCACTTTATAACATTTACAAATAAAATACAACTGCTATCCACATAATAAAGGGTTAAATAAAAAAAAATTGGCGTGGGGTCCCACTTCACAGGGGGGGTACACCATTTCTTGGGGGAATTTTAAGGGTTTTTGGGGAGGCAGGTAATGGGAGGTCTCGGGGTTAATGGCAAGTCACCCACTAGCCGCAGGTGACTTGCCAGACCCAGAGCCTTGTGAACTGGTATAGGGGTCTCATAGATCCCTTACCAGTTCACAAAGGGTTAAAAGTAAAAAAAACACACACAGAGACACACTTTAAAAATAACTTTTTAAAAAAAAAATATATATTTTTTAATACTTACCTCCCATCCATCCCTGTATCCCACGCTAATCACTTAGGCTTCTGCTCTCCTGCTGCTGCTGGAAGCCTTTTATACCTACTGGGTTACAGGTAACATAGGGTTCATTTAAAAAAAAATGACATAGGGTCCCCCCTCCCGGGGAGGGGGACCCCATTTTTTTTTTTTTTTTGGATTTTTAAGGGTTAAAACCCTTAAAAATAAAAATAAAAAATGGCGTGAGGTCCCCCCTACCCAGCGTAACCAGCCTGTGACCAGCTATGGGGGCTTGTAGAACAGGGCTCAGGGGCCAGCTTTAGGGGCCCCTGGCCCTGCAGGCTACAAGCCGTCATAGCCTAGGGCCACGGCTCCTCTGCCCCCCCCCCGGGCTTTGGGAAGGCAGGTAATTTGGGGGGCCAGGGGTTAATGGCAAGTCACCCGCTAGCCGCAGGTGACTTGCCAGACCCCCGAGCCTTGTGAACTGGTATAAGGGGTCACATGGACCCCTTACCAGTTCACAAAGGGTTAAAAGTAAAAAAAACACACACACACACACACACACACACACACACACACACACACACACACACAATTTTTAAAAATAACTTTCAATAAATTTTTTTTAATTTTTTTTTAATACTTACCTCCCATCCATCCCTATGTCCCACACTGATCACTTAGGCTTCTGCTCTCCTGCTGCTGCTGGAAGCATCTGGAAGCCTTTTATACCTACTGGGTTACAGGTAACATAGGGTTAATTAAAAAAAAAATGACATAGGGTCCCCCCTCCCAGGGAGGGGGACCCCCTTTTTTGGGGGGGGATTTTTAAGGGTTAAAACCCTTAAAAATCCCCAATAAAATGGCGTGAGGTCCCCCCTACCCAGCGTAACCAGCCTGTGACCAGCTATGGGGGCTTGTAGAACAGGGCGCAGGGGCCAGCTTTGGTGACCCCTGGCCCTGCCGGCTACAAGCCGTCATAGCCTAGGGCCACGGCTCTTCTCCCCCCCTGGGCTTTGGGGAGGCAGGTAATTTGGGGGGCCAGGGGTTAATGGCAAGTCACCCGCTATCCGCAGGTGACTTGCCAGACCCCCGAGCCTTGTGAACTGGTATAAGGGGTCTCATAGACCCCTTACCAGTTCAAAGGGTTAACAGTATAAAAAAAGACAGACACAGTTTTCAAATATGTTTATTTAAAAAAAAAAATTACCTTTACTCACCTCCGATCTTCATATGCAGTGTCCCGCTGCGATCCGATGCAGGTGACGGCTGGGCAGAGAAGGGGGGAGGCAGGCTATCGGAGGATCGCCTACCTCCCTCCTTCTCAGCCCAGCCGTCACCGGCATCTGACAGCCGAACTGCCGGGTGCCCAGACGACACCCGGCAGTGACGTCATCGGCCCCGGGGCTAGAATTAAAGATGGCGGCGGCCATCGAGAAGATCCGAAGGAGGAGGGCTGTTAGGCCCTCCCCAGAAGACAGAAGAGTGGGGGGTGATCGGAGCCCCTCCCCCCCATGAAGAGGAGGGTCAGCGGGAGCCAGCGCACGCAGGTAAGTAAATGTCATTTTTATTTTTTTTACAGGAAAGCCAGTGGCAGCTGAAACGGGGGGGGGGGGCACCCTATTCCGGGCCCTCCCCTGCAGCCGGAGGAGGTCCGACGGACGATCAGAGCCCACCATGTTAAAGAGGAGACCCAGCCGAATCAAACGAGGGGTCAGGTAAGTGACTTTTTTTACTTTTTATGCTATTAGTGGGGAAATTCAGGCACGTAAAATTTACGTGGCTGGCGGTTAACTGCAGGGGAGGCAGCCACGTAAATTTTACGTGGCTGGCGTTTAAAGGGTTAAAGAAGGGATGAAAAACGTTTGGAATGACTTAGAGTTCCCTGGGGGTTACCTCCAGCCCCAGGCACTGGTACTAACTCTCCTTTCCCCAGTCCAACAGCGCATATTCGAGCTCTTGGTTAATCAGTCCTTTGATGTGTTTACTTCCTTCAGATAAGGACTATGAATATTTTTTTGGAAAGCGTGCATCCCCTTTGATGTGTGCTCACTCCTGCCCCAGCGATTTAGCTGGAGCAGGAGAGCTTCACACCGCGGGGGATGTGGCAGTGCATGCCCCCCATTGAATCCAATCAGATCCATTTGCTGAAGAATGTAAATACGTCAAAAGGTTGGTTGGGAGCCTGCGCGTGTGCCACTGGACTGAGGAGAGGTCCACTTTACTGGGGGCTTTTGCACAGCAGGGCATGGAACTAAACTTTATTCCACTTTAAGTGGTACCAATGTTGGTCTGCATGGATCCTCCTATGAAATGTATTTTATTCTTTTGGGTCCCTATGACAGGCTGTGTCCCCCACAACTAAAAAGGCTCCATTGTTCTAGCGTATAGCATGGGTGGAGACTATTTGCTTAGGCTGTTGTGTACATAGTTTAGTAAAGAGAAAGGGCTGGCAGTGATATTCCTGGGTTATTCCAGTGCCAGGAATGAGGTGACAGACATGCTTAGCACTAGGCAGGTGAGGGGTGAACAAAGGAGCGCTCTCGCCAGCGTGTGCCTGCAAAGAACCCTTGTGATAAATAGGTGTTGATGTGTCGCCGAGTGAAATGGGCTTTGTGCTGGACGTAACAATTGGTGCACACGGCAGATGTCTGTCTATTAAGAACATCACTGATTCATGTGTGCTAACATAAAATTTAGGCTTCAGATACGTATATTGATCTTTCCAGTATATTTCCAATGCTAAAACCAAACTCTGGGCACAGATTTCTGTAAAAACCAGCCCTTAACCCCATTTGTCTATAGTACCTGACTTTAAGTTTACAGAATATGATGACACTGGTACTAAGGCTCTGATTACTAACATTCACCACTTTACCAAAACTCACACTCGTAACATAACTATTCTCATACATACAGATGCACCCCCACCAAGTTTAAACAAACTTGAATTCATTCATGATCATCACCGAATCCTTTACCATCCTGGGCTTATTTTTGTTCTTTTTTTTCATTCTATGCAAAATTGATTTCAGGGCTATTTTAACATACTTTTCGACACTAACAGTCATGCAGCCACCAGATTGCTCTCACCTACCACTTCTTCTGGCCTATAACAATGGTCCTCTGTCCCCACCCACAAGGACAGGCATACCCTAGATCAGCTCCTTGCTAACCTCTGCAAAGTACTACATTTCCACTACCTCTCTCTGATCATAACCTTGCTAACCTCGGCGCTTTCTCCTATTCCTCCTACACTTGCTACACACAGGCAATCTCGCAACGAAACCTGCAATCTCTTAGATTTTCAATCACTTTCTGACTCTTAGAAACCTCTCAACCTGTTGTCCTCATATGGCAGTTCAGCGTCTACAGCCTTGAACTACACAACACCTTAAAGTGGACCAAAACCCAAGGCGATTGGCCTAGGAATCTATAAGATTCCTGGGCCGATCGATTCCCTCCCCCCGGGGCTTCCAAAATCGGGTCGCCCATACACCTACCTTCTTTTCCGGTCCAACGGCGCATGCATTTGTTGGGCATTTGTGAATGGCTGGTGCGGGCACGCTCCCTGTTGCGGCCTTGAAGCCAGGGATGCGGGCGTCAGCGCGCGAGTCGTTTGCCTTAGACGAAGGGATGTCGGCGGATCCGAGCATGCTGAAAGCATTTGCGGCCCCATTGTATGGCCCAGGAAGAGGTTCCGGCGACCTGGAGGGTTTCACACAGCGGGGCATCCCCGATCAGGGTGCCCCGGGGGCAAGGACCAAAACCCAGGATAGTCGGAATCCTGGGTTTTGGCCTACTGTAACCCCGGCTCTGGACTCTGCCCTCAACAGACTGAAACTGCACTCCTGAGTCACAGAATGGCAATGGAGAAAAAAACAATTCCAATGACTCTTTTCTGTTTTACAAACAAGCCCCTTCACCTCATCAAAACAAAAAAAGACCTTCAATTTTGTGCTTCACCCACATTCTCCTTTCACCTCCTAAATCACAGCTGAGCCCTCTCCCCTCCATGTGTGCACAAGAAGTAATTAGCAATTGGAATGCTCTTGTACCAACACCATTTTCGTTAAGGGAAAACACCAAAGGTAAACCAAAGTCTTCTGTCTCCTTGTTTCAGTGGCCTGGTTCTCAGTGGGAGCCCTCCTAGTCTCTATACCAGCTCTCATTGGTTATCTCCAGGAGGTATCCCGCAAACAAATTCCTGAATCGGAGCTGGCCAGAAGGAAGTACTACTGTGTGCGTCGCGAGGAACTTCAGAAAGTGAAACTTACTCGACAGGAGGCTGTGGCAGAGTTCAAGAGTTTGTAAGTACTTCCATATTGTTTGACTTATAATAAATGTTAAGTTAATTTCAGGAAAATTGGAGCCTGCCATTGCTGACCTCCTGAGCATGCTGGTTGCCTGGTGGTGCTAATCGTTCAAAAAGTATGCAGCTTTAACGTGGGTCAAAACGCGCGTTGCCGGGCCCTGGAATCTAAAATATCTCTGCACACAAGGGCTGTTAGTGGTTTATTCTTGTTACATTACCAAAAATAATGGGGTACCATTATGCTTTACCTTGGCTTGTGCAGAAAACAACATGCCTGAAGATTTGCCTTTTTTACTCCTCGGCTTATCTCTCCTAGTCTGGTTGAATAAAACTTGCAGAATCCTGCGTTTGGGGAAGCCGTGACCCTCAATCTTGGAAACCGGTCATTTTTATTGAACCGGAGTAGGACAGAAGCAGTATGGGGGCAAATGATGGGTACATGTGTTTCTTTTTTGCCTGCCTGGGCAGGGACTTAAAACAGATTAATCAAAGCCTACCCACCCGTTTCAGTAAGTTAAAGGGCCACAGGGAAGTGTGTGCACAAGCTGACAAGAGGTGGTGGTGCTAAACTGAACAAGCAATGCACCTTTTTGTAGTATCAAAAAAAGAGAGGGGGACTTACTGCAGATACCAAAACAGGAGTTCGATTCAACCTCCCCAACTCTAAACAGAATAAACAAGACCACACACAGCCATAACGGGACATGGCTGTCACCTCACAGGTACGTCAATGACACTGAGTCCACTCAAATTCTTTTCAGCTCTGCCAATAATGTTAATAGATGGCCACCTCATGATGTAAGCGAACATCCCACTCAGGCGTGCAAGACTGCACAGATTAATCTTTCTCCTGCTTCTGATGTGGCCCTGGTATATGGAAAGGTGTGTGTATTTACTGCCGTCGCGGGGGAGGAGAAGCCCTGTAGGTGGACAATCGTGCGTGCATGTGGGTCTTCAGAAGATGATGAAATATTTGACCTTCTCCACTTCAACAGAACTTGGGTCCACCGATAATCTGATATCATTTAGTTGTCAGAGAGTTTCTTGTTTTTAGTGCCAGCATCCAGTGCAATACTGCCTTTATCCACTGGACAGATATCAATATCCTAATCTTAAAGTTGATTTAATTATTTTTTTCTTTCCCATTGCGAAAGCTTCCTAAACTGGTTACTTGTATACAGATTTCTGAGATCCACTCCAGCCGCCTCCTGAAATGTGTCTATATAAGGGTTCCTGATGTCCATAGGAGAATGGGGATAACTCTATTAACACATGAAAATCTTCCGGGTCTTTGGATAAAGTATTTGGCATTGGCACAGCCACACATATATTCAGTTGGTCCAGTTATGTCCGTTGTCTCAGTATCTTCCGGTGAGGACACTGCTGCTGCTCACTGGAGCCCTCAGTGAAACGACTATGAGAAGTGAATATTCTAGCATATTTGTTTACATCTAGCACTGTTTGAAATACTATGTCCTGCCTGATCAATTCCTACCTACCTGTCTCAGTAAGTTAAAGGAGGGCTGCTGGCTCTGCTGTATTCCGTACTGGTAACTGTCTGTGTTGCTAGTATGGGATACCCTGGGGCCAGCACGGCATTGTGTGCTCCAGCTTACGAGAAGAGGAGGCTCCAAAGTGAATAAGCAGCGCCCCTTCTGCAGTTTAAAAAATGAATAGGCAGGAGGACTGCAGATATCAATAGTAATATAGTTCCCCCCCCCCTTCCAACCCTAAAACAGAATAAACCCCCTAGACCCTGGAATGAGTGTGCAAACAAACCCCTAACTAAATGACTAGCCAAGAGTACTCCAGCCCCCATTTCCTACAATCACAGGTAAATATATACAGTGTAGGTGGACCTCCAGCAGACTTCAGATTCTACCCCTCCCCATAAACTCCACAGTATAAAGTAGACCTAAGCCTTCCCTTGCAACTCTGTCAGAGGGTGTCTTGGTTCACAGGGATTTCAATCTAACCTAACTCCTAACCTCTTCCTAACAGCTGCGCACATACAGTATGCAGCAGTTCCCCTCTCTAATAGGGGACATGCAGTAACCATGTTACCTGTTCCACTGTCATAGAGAACTCCACGAGAAAAAGGAAAGTCTCTTATAAATTCATTAATCACAGGCTGTGAAATAGGTCGGTTAGGGGCCCTTACTGCTCTGGACTCTAACTGGCACAGAGTTATCAGGAGTAGGCCATGCCTAAGCACTTGGCGCAGGCACAGTTGGAAAAGAAAGGTAGTGGCCATTTTGAAGCTTCCTCTCCTAGAATCTGCCATGCTGCTGTCTGGATTCAACTGACTTAACCTGCAATGCCCAGTGACAGGAAGCCCAGCAGTACTTCCTGTTTGTAGGTGGCCTGCAAATGCAATGGCCCGCCATTTTGATTCTAAAATTTACTACAGCAGGAGTTAGAGAAATGTAAATTTTATGTGCATCATTCTAAATTGCCCTGGGGAGGGGGCATATCAGCACTGTTTGTTTGTTGTGTTGGTCTGGTTTAAGTAATGTTCGACTGTTGGTCCGCTTAAAGATACGCTCTATTATGAGAGGTAGGATGATCAGGTGGTGGTGTTACCCGCACATACCACAATACTATCGCTAGTTTCAGAAGGAAACATAAAACCTGATTGGTTGTCCTGGTAAGAACCACCACCTTTATTCTAAGTATGCAGCAAGTCCTGCTCCAGATAATAATTCATAACAGATGGGATTACCTCCGTCCAGAGGGCGCTTGATTGCAGAGATGGCAAAAAGAGGCCCCTCTCGGTCCTTATATACCCGGAACCTCAAATTCCCCAGTTTCTTCTCTGCAGTCTGCTGGGAAGGTCAGAAGATGGCTTCTCTTATCGCAGGTGAGCGGGGCTTAACAGCCCGCGGCCCTGTAGGACTATTCCCACCCGTTCCACTTATTAATTATGCCTCCTGGCTCCGACCGCAATCCCCCACCAAAGGGTAGGCGGTGCAGGTTTATGGTGAACCTGATTTGGGATGCCCCGTCCGCTCTTGCCCTTCCCTGCCCTGGTCATTGGTGGGTCTCTTTGACATCCACCTTTCCCCCCTCTCTGTGTCCCATTCGGGGGGGGGGGGGTGTATGTGGTTTTTTGCCTTGTATATGTGTGTTTATTGCACTTTATTCGTTTAGTTCTGTCTTTTACTTATTTGAATTTGCCGCCACTGACACGCGTGCCTTCTGGCGTCCGCGGTCAGCGGCGGCATCATCATCAAGAATCCTTGCGCGCCCATTGGCTGGAGCTTCTGGTCTATCCCTGTGCTTCTCGGAGGGGGCGTGGCTTGCTCGGTTGGCGCGTTCCGCGTCGGACCCTCCTGCGGCCCGCCCCCTGAGGTCCCTCCAACTCCATTTTGGTCATCGCCTGGTGTGATTGCTGGTCCCCCACCGCGGTCTGTGAGTTCCCCTGCGGGCTTGTTTTTTTATTTCCATGTGATTATGGGGTGTCTTTATTATGTCTTTCAGGCAGGATAACTGTGTTTTTAGAGGTTTCTCCCAGTCCTGCCCCCTCTATTAGTTATTTTAACTTTATTAGAGGCCTACACTGTAAAATCCTCCCACTTTCCTGCAGGCATTTGGTGCATCCCGGGTTGCTTATACGGCGTAATTCCTATTGGTCAGTTGTGCCACCTTAATCACCATATGGAGGCTTCACAGGATATTGTGCTCGGGGTTCCCTCGGGACAAGCCCGCCTGTGTGTAGTGTGTGGGGCATCCCCTGTGAGCGATGATGTGTGGGTCTGTGTACCCTGTGCCCAGCAGGCGCTTGAGCTGCATTCTGGGCTATCTGTGACTGGGCCTGTGCCCACTATGTCCTCACCCACTCCCCCTCGTTTGATTATGACTCCCAGTGAACTAACTACTAGTGGGGAGTCTCGGCCTGACGTGTCTTCCAGGTTGCCTAACATTGAGAGGCTGATTGCTAGCTCTGCAGCCCGTAAGGCCCCTGCTAAAAGGAGGCATGTGGCGCTGGGTATGTCTGCCTTTCCTGTGGGGAATGAGAATTTCCTTGATTTGTCTGATTATACCCCACTTGAAGAGGGTGAATTATTTTCGGATTCAGAGTTATCTGATGATCAGCATTTCAGTGATGCTGACTATGGCTCTGATCACTGGGATGCGGATGACACCAATAGACTGTTAAACCACGTCTGGAATTTCCCGAACAGGCCCATTGCAATAATCTTGTTCTCAAAGAATGGGAGCGTCCCGGCCGGCTCCCCGGAATCCCTAAAGGCTGGATAAAAGGTACCCTTTTCCCACTGATGTGGTTAAATGTTGGTCTACACCCCCAGAAGTGGATGCACCAGTATTGGGGCTGTCCAACTCATCTGTGGTCCATTCCCCTGATTCCACTACCCTCAAGGATAGTGAGGACTGGCGCATTGACCAGCTGGCCTCCCATGCCTTTGCCTGTGTGGGGTCTGCCTTACGCCCTATCTGTGCTTCTGCTATTACTGCTGTTGCTGTTAGAACTCTCCTCATGGGTCTGTTGGAAGGCGCCCCTGTTGAGACTTTAGTGCAGAGTTCAGGGCCTTGTCGCAGTGTGAAATGTTCATTGCATATGTCCTTTCTGCCTTGGATGACACCATTAGAATGTGTAGTAGAACCTCTGCCTTGGTGGTTGCTATACACCGCTCTGTTTGGCTGCGTCAGTGGGCAGCTGATAACGCTGCTAAGAATGCCCTCACGGGGCTCCCCTTTAAGAGGCTGCCCCTTTTTGGTGATCGCTTGGACCTGTTTGCCAAGGGGGGTAAGTTGCCTCAGCGTAAGAAGCAGATGCGGCCCTTTCGGGGTTCGGGTGCCTTTGTCACCTCCTACCGTGGATCCAGGCCTGGGAGAGGGGTTTCCTTTGCAAGTCCTAGGGGGGACTTCTGGGGCAGGGGCAGAGGTCGTGCCCACTCTGGATTTTCCTGGGGGTCCAAGCCCAAGTCGCCAAGCCTCCTCAGCCATGAAGGGGCGCCCTCACCCATCCGGGTGGGGGGACGGCTGCGGCTCTTCGCTCCTGTCTCCGGACAGCAGGTCTCAGACAGGTGGATTCTGGAGGTTGTGTCCTCCGGTTACAAGCTAGAGTTCGCTGCCTGGCCGCCTCCAAGATTCCTCAGGTCTCGGATTCCTCCAGAACCCCTGGAAGCTCAGGGTCTGTTTCTGGCTGTACAAAACCTATTGCACATGGGGGTCATCTGTCAGGTCCCTCCTGGGGAGAGAGGTCGGGGTTTTTATTCCAATCTCTTCACAGTACCCAAAAGGGATGGTTCCATCAGACCCATCCTGGACTTAAAACTCCTCAACAAGTTAATCAGGACCAGACACTTTCGCATGGAGACCCAGCGCTCCGTGGTCAGCTCTTTGCGCCCGGGGGACTTCATGACCTCCATAGACATCAAGGATGCTTACCTTCATGTACCTGTCTTCCCAGGGCATCAGAGATTCCTCAGGTTCGCATTGGAGGACCAACACTACCAATTTGTAGCACTGCCCTTCGGTCTCATCTCGGCCCCCAGAGTCTTCACCAAGGTGCTGGCAGGAGCTCGGGGCATTCTTATTCTCCCTTATATAGACGACCTCCTCATCACTTCTCATTCTTTCCAGCAGGCAGAAGTGGTTACCCAGCAGGTGGTGACTGCTCTGGAAACATTTGAATGGGTGATCAATCGCCCCAAATCCTCCCTGTCTCTGGTGACCTCCTTCCTGGGCATGAATCTGGATACTGTTCAGGCCAGGATTTTTCTTCCTCAGAAGGTGGATTCTCTTCAAGCTCTGGTTCATTTCCTTCTGTCTTGTCCTCGCCCTTCCATCCGGCAAGGGATGCAGCTTGTGGGACAAATGGTGTCCTGCTTCGAGGCAGTTCCTTATGCTCAGTTCCACATGAGACTTCTTCAACTCCATCTCCTATCAGTCTGGGACAAGAGTCCCCTGTCTCTGGATCAGGCCTTTGTTCTGTCTCCTTTGGCCCGGCAGCCCCTCTTGTGGCGGCTGGACTCGAGGAACCTGTTGGGGGGGCAGATCTTTTCTGGCCCCCTGTTGGGAGACGGTCACCACGGATGCCAGTCTGTCGGATTGGGGGGCTTCTGGAGAACCCTTCAATTCCAGGGGCTGTGGGGCCCTCAGGAGGCCCATGCCCCCATCAACTTCCTGGAACTGAGGGCGGCTCGGTTGGTTCTCGCCCAGTTGACTCCTCGCCTTCAGGGCCTGCCGGTCCAAGTTCGCTCAGACAACCAGATGGCGGTTGCCTACATCAATCGTCAGGGAGGGACTCGGAGCAAGAGTGCCCTCAAGGAGGTGTCCATGAATCTGTCCTGGGCGAAGGACAATGTTCCTTGCATCTCAGCAGTGTACATTCCTGGGGTGGAGAATCTGGAGGCGGACTCTCTGAGCAGGGGGATCTCTCGCCTAGGGGAATGGTCTCTCAGCAGCGAGATCTTCCGGTCCTTATGTCACCGTTGGGGGTACCGGAGGTGGATCTGTTTGCGTCCCGCCACAACCACAAGCTCCCAGTCTTTGTCTCTCTGTCCCAGGATCCCCTGGCCCTTGCAGTGGATGCTCTGACTCTATCCTGGCAGGGGTTCCGTCTCCTGTATCTTTTTTCCTCCTTTTCCCCTGCTGGGCAGGGTTCTGCGCAAGCTGGCTCAGGAAAGGGTACCAGCAATCCCGGTGGCCAAGACAGGTGTGGTTCGCGGATATCGTTCAGCTGGCAGTAGATCAGTACGCTCTGCCCCTGGTCCCGGACCTGCTCACTCAAGGGCGGCTATGCCATCCCAATTTACAAACACTGGCTTTGACGGCTTGGCTGCTGAAACCTCCATCTTAAGGGATGAGGGGCTTTCTGAGTCTGTGGTTAACACAGGGCTAGGAAGAAATCCTCTTCTACCATCTACTATAGGGTCTGGCGGGCCTACATTGACTGGTGTGAGTCTAGGGTCCTTCCATGTCGGATGTTTTCCATTCCTAAGATTCTGGAGTTCCTTCAGCATGGTTTGGATCTGGGACTTTGGCTCAGCATGCTCAAGGGTCACGTTTCTGCCTTGGCTGTATTCTTCCAGAGATCCTTCGCTCAACATCCTCTGGTCAAGACTTTCTTCCAGGGGGTTGCTCATGTGCGTCCCCCTCGCAAGCCTCTGTTGACAGTTTGGGACTATTTGGTTTTGTCTACCCTTCAGCACCCTCCATTTGAGCCTGTGCATGAGGCTGCTCTTTCTCTTCTTACTCTTAAGGTTGCCTTTTTGGTGGCTATCACCTCAGTCAGGCGTGTTTCGTAGTTGGCGGCCCTTTCTATTCAGGCCCCCTACTTTGAGAGACACCAGGACAAGGTGGTTTTCAGATTTAATCCTGACTTCTTGCCTAAGGTGGTCTCTGCCTTCTATCTCAATCAGGACATTGTGCTTCCTTCCTTGTGCCCTAATCCTGGTAATTCCAAGGAGAGGGCCTTACATTCCCTGGATGTGGTCAGGAATTTGAAGTACTACTTGGTGGCTGCTGCACCTTTTAGAAAGACTGATGCCTTGTTTGTGGTTCCTTCGGGCCCCAAGAAGGGCCTGGCACCTGCTAAGTCTACTATCAGCAAATGGATTCGTCAGGCCATTTTTAGGGCCTATTCTGCTCTCAGCGGATGCTGTTTTTGGCCGTAAGGTTCTGCAGACGGCAGTGGTGTGAACTGCGCGTTGTTGCTTTTGGGATCCCACCCTGTTTACGGACACTGCTATTTGATGTCCCATCTGTTATGAATTATTATCTGGAGCAGGACGTGCTGCATACTTAGAATAATACAATTCTGTGATTACTCACCTTGTAGAATTGGTATTATAAGTATGCAGCACGTCCTGCTCCACCCCACCCTGTTTGCATTATCTTGGATCTTCTGTATGGTGATTGTTATCCTTGTTAACGTTGTTATTTATCATTGGCTCCTCTTGGTTCTCCTTACTGCTTTTCTATACTGGGGAATTTGTGGGAGGTCCCGGGTATATATAGACCGGGAGGGGCCTCTTTTTGCCATCTCTGCAGTCAAGCCCCCTCTGGCGGAGGTAATCCCATCTGTTATGAATTATTATCTGGAGCAGGACGTGCTGCATACTTATAATACCAATTCTACAAGGTGAGTAATCGCAGAATTGTATTTCTTGCCACTTCACCCCCCTTATGCTTAGGTTGCTGTTCACAATTCTGACTTGTGTGTTACAGCCTGATCCAGCTGGAGGGAATACTGAATGTCATTTGTGGCACCTGCGAGAAAGCCTACCATGTCCTGTACTGGCAGAACCCCTCTGCCTCATTTCAGTAAGTAACTGTAGACTGTGCTGCTCTGATTCTCTGACCTGGTTCAGGAGTATGACGCCTTTTGTAAAGCTTATTATCGATTAGACAACTGGGCAAAAATGTTAACTTTAAAACGTAACAAAACCCACCAGTGGCCACCCTGGAATCTAAAAGCCACTGGCTAATCGGGATGCCCCGATGTGTGAAATCCCCCAGTTTCACCCATAAAACTTACCTTGCCACACTTCAACAGCGAATGCGCAGGCTCTCGTCCAATGAGAGCCGTCTACATCATTTGGCAGACAGCTCTCATTGTTTACAATTGGGAACATGTGCTGCCGCATCCCTGGCGTCATGCGCACGCTCCCACTCCAGCTATTCATTAGGCTGGGGATAGGAGTGTGCCCGCTCTCGCTTTCAGTTGCTGAGCACAGAACCTTTTGCAGAGCTTTAGTATGCACGGCAAACAGGTCTGATTGGATGATTGCCGTGCATGCACCATAGGACCGGAGAAAGTTGAGTTTGTACTGGGGGGGTTCACGGCGGGGCAAGCCAAATCAGGATTTCCCAGACGTCGGGTAACAAAACCGGGGATAGTCAAAATACCGGGTTTTGTTTGGCTTCAAACTGGTGCCAGGAGTGTCATGTTTTTTTGTGACTAACCACATTATACCAAGTTTGATTCCACAAGTAAATCCAAAACTCTTTTCCTCTTGTTTAAAAGGACACTGTCACAAATGGTGCAATATTGAAGATCCACATAAACATGCCCGATAGCAAGTTACCACAAGTAGGGGGTAACTTATGCTCCCTGTATTAGCAAAAAACCCAGCCAAGTTTGTTACTTTCTCATACTCAGCTTCCTCCTTAGAAGCGCTCTCTTTCTCTCAGTGCTGACAGCTACCCCCCTCCCCCAACCAGCAGCAGGGCAAATGTCTTTGGGAGTGGGAAGTGCGGGCAGCAGACCCCCAACCCTCACTGCTTAGAAGCTGCAGGAGGAGCCCCATAGGAGATGAGCCGCCGCTGCCCGAGATGCCTGCCCCATCTGCACAAGTTGCGGAGAAAAGCCGCTGGCCAGACACGCCCAGCGCTAGTCTCAAGGGCGCTATCCATCTGAGCTGCTACCATCACCACTGCCGGAGTTCCCCTTCCCTTCCCTCCCTCCTGTCTGCCTGCCTGCCTACTTGGTCAACCACAATCCTGCCCACCTACTCTGTTTGGGGGTGCGGGCATGTGTTTGGGAGTGTGGCACCAAGAGGCACCAAGTCTTTTCGACTGTCCTCTTAAAGCTCCTTAAAAAAAAAAAAACTCTGGACAGAATTTGTTTTTGCTCAGCCTATTCCACGTTTCTGGAAAGTTCATTTTTCCCGTACCAGTATGGTAGGGAAGGGTGGTTACATCTTTTATTTTGCAGTCTATGATTTTGGAGATGATTTTTAACTTCCTGTCTGCAGAGTATGAGGTTCCTCCTTGTGTCAAATGTTGTGTCCCCAAAAACTCTAGTTGCCCTCCACTTGCCATTAGCTGCTGATAGTGTAGAGATCTGCCTCAAGAAGATGGTTTATTTTTTGCAGCTTCTTTTACCTCCCAAGGCTCTTTTTCTTTAATTTGTGTTAACATATTTATTTCCATGTCCTAAGTGCATAATAAAGGATGAGTTTGTACATAATTCAGTTGTGGATTTCCATGTATATTGACCATTGTCTCCCCTGTGTCAGGTTGTATGGGATGCTGCTGGGCTTTGTCTGCATCATCTATCTCCTGCCCCTGTGTTGTGTTCTAGCCATTCTGAACAGCACTGTGTTTCTCAGAAACTCTGACTTTTACAGAGGTAAGGAGACTACTGTATATTATACAATCCATCCAGCAAACATTGTAATACTGACCATACACAAATGTTCTGGATGCCCTTTATTGCACACTGTGTGTGTTTACTGAATTTAAAATATACACACATATGCAATATTCTACTACCGGAACTAGAGAATGTAGATCCAGGGATAAATCTGAAAAGTTTTTATATAGAGGTGTATATCTGTTCTGGAGTTAGTTTGATTTTAAGTGAATGTCCGCATTTTTGAAAGTGTATATTTTTCGGGGAGCTAAAATGATGTCCTTGAGGTGCTGAATTTATCTAGCATTTTCTTTTTATTTTGGCAAATGTGTGTTTCATGGAAGCGTTTTCACTACCTGCAATCTGTTGGCAACTATACACTAGGATTTGCTAGAAGAGAGAAGTGAGCCCTGTACACACAGAACAATGTAGGTGCGAGTGATCTCCTTCACCAAGTTTAAAGCGGACCTTCACCCTGAATAAGAGCCTATATTCTAAGTATGTCACACACCCCACTTCAAACATTAATAATTACACTAGGGTTAACGCACCGCTAGGTGGCAGCATTGCAGAGAACTTCTCCAAAAACTTCAACAGGCCCCTCCCGGTCTATACATACCTGGTACCTCCCAAGAACCTCCCAGTGTTGTTCTCTGCAAGGTGGCGACAAGACAGAAGAAAGAAGTCTCCTGCTTGCAGGTAGCCGGGGTATCCCCCCGGCTCCCCCCCCCGTGGTCTATTTCTGCCCGGCTTTTGTTTGAAAGTATTCTATTTAATGGCAGCCTCCCAGCTTCGGCTGTAGGCCGGGCAAAAAGGTAGCCGGCACCATTGGTGCCTAGGAGATTAGCTCCTCTGCTCGACCCTTCATTGCGGGGCATAGCGGGATTCCCGGAGTGGTGATCCGGATGTGGGATGCCCCATTTTATAGGAGGTTAGTGGTCAGGTTGTGCCTTGCCCTGGGATATTGTGTCACTTTCCGGGGTGTGGGGCGCGCTTGGGACGGTGACATGCTGTGCGGCAGACTGGCTTTAAACGGTGACATGCTGTGTGAGTGTGCTGCTGCGCTCTACATTGTCCCTTTGTGATTTTTACATTGACTAACTTCACTGTAAGTTTGCCTGCCTCTTTCCCCCTGTCTGTGTGTCTTTCTCCCCTCAGGAGCCGGGGGGGCGGGGCCTCGCGGCGCGGTGGCTGAGCGCCGTACCCTGCGCTTGCAGCCTGCTTGTCCGGCTGCTCAGGGGGGAACTGTTATCAGTGTGTGGGTCTGTGTATTGCGCACTGGGAGCCGGCGGGTGGCTCCGCCGGTCCCGTCATTGAGGTCTGCTCGCGGTCCCCGCCGGCAGACGCTGACGCTGCCTGGGGGCGGGGCCGCGCACGGATTGGATGTCCCGGAGGGGCGGGGCCTTCTCGGCTCCCGCGCTCCCGGAGCTTGGCTCTTCCTCCCTCACTGCGCTGTGTGCGGGCCGCCATCTTCTGCGTTGCCTGGCTGCGCGGTTTTCTCTCTCCCTCTCAAGGTAGGCGTTTTTGGTTTTTCTTGCGATGACCCCTCGGATCCTTTCCTCCTCCTTCTCCTTCCTCCTCACTCCGGCGCATCTTTATGGTGCTGGTTGGCATTTGCCTGTCCCTCTCCCTTTGTGTTTTTCAGATCCTGGGATCCCGTCTGGCAGGGCTCTCCCGGTCATATATACCTGGCTCGTGGGGGGTGTTTTTTCATTGCAATATATATATATACATATATATATATATATATATATATATAGTTATAGTTATATATATTTTTATAAGGGTCTTATGCTATTCCCCTGGGTCAGGATCTTGTGACTATCCTTAGACAAGTGTTAGGTTATTAAGGGGCATCCCGGGTCGCGTACCGCATAAATCCCTGGGTTCTGCGAATACCATAAATTTCACCACATGGAGGCTGCCACAGATACCGGGAATGGTTCTTCGGGACAATCCAAGGTGTGCGGGGGTTGTGGGACTCCGCTCCAGGGAGATGATGTCATTTTGTGTATCCCTTGTGCACAGCAGAACATTGCACGGCAGTCCAGTACTCCGGTGCCTAGCACTTCTTCGGCCGCGCCATCTCCCTCTCCCCCTCGCTTATTCCGGACCCCGTGTGACGTTGTCCTGGGCGGGGATTCGCAGTCGGATGTATGTGCCTGCTTGACCAGCCTTGAGAAGCGGTTTTCTGTTATAGCCGCTCAGAAGGTTTAAGCTAAGCGGAAGCATCTGTCTCCGCCCCCGCCGGATTCAGATGAGGAAGTGGTGGGAGATCTGGATTGGTTGGATCGTCCCCGTGAAGAAGGTGAGCTCATTGAGGAAGAAGATTCTGTTGTTCAGCAGTTGCTGGGTTCTGAGGGGGATCAGGCTGATGGCCTCCCTCTCGATTCCTCTACCATTCTGAGCCAGATGTTTGAGGTTTTGGATTTGGAGCCTCCGGTGGTTGCTCCTAGGCCCAAGGGTCAGCTTTTTGGGGTGTCCAAGCAGCGTCTGGAGTTTCCCAGCCAACAGCATTTTGAAGAAATTGTTTTCAAGCAATGGGAGCAACCTACTCGTCTTGTTGGGGTGCCGTCTAGCTGGGATAGGAAATATCCCTTTCCGGCGGAATTGTTGAAGCGTTGGTCTGTTCCCCCTGAGGTAGATACTCCGGTCCTGGGACTGTCCAACACGGCGGTTGTGCATTCCCCTGACACGACTTCGCTCAGGGACGGCGAGGATCGCCGGGTTGATCAGCTTGCCCGTCATGGTTTTGTATGTGCGGGTTCCGTGTTAAGGCCTGTTTGTGCCTCGGCTCTTTTGACTTTTGCTGTCAGGTCTATTGTCAGGGACTTGGGGGTGGATCTCGAGCCCACCAGTGATGAGTCCCTTGGGCTTAAGCGCTGCAATGCTTTTTTGTCTTTTATCCTGGCCGCTCAGGAGGATGCCATGTTGATGTGTGGCAGGGCTACTGCCTTGCTGGTGGCTATTCGGCGCTGTGTGTGGTTGAGACAGTGGACGGACGATTTTAATTCTAAGAGATCGCTCACGGCTCTGCCCTTTTTGGGTTTGAGGCTTTTTGGTGAGAGGCTGGATTCTGTTGCCAAGGGAGGTAAATTACCTCAGCGCAAGAAATTTCGCCGTTCCTTTCGGGGGATGGTCTCGTTCAATCCGTCCTTTCGGGGAGTCGGCGCCGGTAGAGGTGCGGGCTCCTCGGCCCCCAGGGGCGCCAGTTGGAATAGGGGCAGAGGCCGTGGCCGCCCCACTCGCGTCTGGGGTGCCAAGCCCAAGCCGGCTGCCAAGCCCACCCAGCAATGAGGGGGCGCCCTCACCCGTTCGGGTGGGGGGACGGTTGCAACTTTTCTCCCGGGTGTGGGACCAGGAGGTCCCGGACAGATGGATCCGGGAGGTGGTTTCGGCCGGTTACAAGTTGGAGTTCGAGTCCCGTCCTCCTCCAAGGTTCTTCAGGTCTCGGGTGTCTTTGGATCCTTTGGCTGCGCAGGGGCTCCTGGCGGCAGTAAGGAATCTTCTAGATTTAGCTGTCATTTGCCCGGTTCCTCCTTCAGAGGTGGGGCGCGGGTTTTACTCCAATCTCTTCACGGTCCCCAAAAAGGACGGGTCCTTCCGTCCTATTCTGGATTTGAAGTTTCTCAACAGGTTTATTCGTCCTCGGAAGTTTCGCATGGAAACCCTGCGGTCTGCGATCGGTTCGCTTCGGCAGGGGGACTTTATGACGTCCATAGACATCAAGGATGCGTACCTGCACGTGCCGATCTTTCCTGCTCATCAGCGGTTCCTCCGTTTCGTGGTGGGGGATCGGCATTTTCAGTTTGTGGCTCTTCCATTCGGTCTCACCTCTGCTCCGAGAGTGTTCACCAAGGTGTTGGCGGGGGTGATGGCCCTGCTCAGAGCTCAGGGGATTCGCATTGTGCCTTACCTGGACGATCTTCTCATCATGGCTCCTTCCTTCAGTCAAGCAGAGGGGGACACCAGCACGGTGGTGTCTATGTTGGAGAGGTTCGGCTGGGTGATCAATTACCCCAAGTCCTCGCTGAGTCCGGCCAGGGTGGTGACTTTTCTGGGGATGTCGTTGGACTCCTGCCAGCACAGAGTGTTTCTTCCTCAGGCCAAGGTTCTGATGATTCAGGAATTGGTCCAGCTGCTCCTCTCCCATCCTCATCCGTCCATTCGTCTGGGGATGAGACTGGTGGGGTTGATGGTGGCCTCGTTCGAGGCAGTTCCCTTTGCTCAGTTTCATACGAGGACTCTTCAACTTCATCTTTTGGCGTCTTGGAACCGGTGTCCGGGGTCGTTGGATCGGTCCTTCCGGTTGTCCCCTCGTGTTCGGCAGTCCCTTCTGTGGTGGTTGGTCTCGGACAACCTTCTGAAGGGCAGGTCGTTTCTGACTCCACTTTGGGAAACTGTCACCACGGATGCCAGTTTGTCAGGCTGGGGAGGTTATTGGAAGGATCTTCGGTTTCAGGGGCAGTGGGACCCTCAGGAGGCCCACTTGCCCATCAATGTTCTGGAATTGCGAGCCATCAGGTTGGTTCTGTCTCACTTGACGCATCATTTACAAGGTCTGCCGGTTCAGGTTCGCTCAGACAATCAGACGGCGGTTGCTTACATCAATCACCAAGGAGGGACTCGCAGTCTGGGTGCCCACAGGGAAGTGTCTCTGATTTTGGTCTGGGCGGAGTCTCATGTCCCTTGCATCTCGGCAGTTTACATTCCGGGAGTGGAAAACACAGAGGCGGATTTTCTGAGCCGGTGTGCGTCCCGTCGGGGGGAGTGGTCTCTCCATCCCCAGGTGTTTCGGTCACTTTGTCTCCGGTGGGGGACGCCGGAGGTGGATCTGTTTGCCTCTCGTCACAATCACAAGCTTCCGTCCTTTGTGTCCCTGTCCCGGGACCCTCTGGCTCTGGCGGTGGATGCCATGACCCTGAGCTGGAGGGACCTGGGGTTTCTTTATCTGTTTCCTCCGATTCCCATGCTAGGCAGGGTTCTGCGAAAGTTGGTTCTGGAGGGAGTTCCCGCCATTCTCGTGGCTCCAAGGTGGCCAAGGCGGGTGTGGTTCGCGGACATCGTTCGTCTGGCCGTGGATCAGTTCGATCTGCCTCTTCGGCCAGATCTTCTCACTCAGGGTCAACTCTGTTACCCCAGTTTACAAACGCTGGCTTTGACGGCTTGGCTGCTGAAACCTCCATCTTAAAGGAGGAGGGTCTTTCGGATGCGGTCATTCAGACTCTTATTAGTGCCAGGAAGAGATCTTCTTCTTCCATCTATTACAGGTATTGGAGATCTTATATTGATTGGTGTGAGGCTAGGTCTTTGCCCTGCCGGGTCTTTTCTGTGTCTAGGATTTTGGAGTTTCTTCAGTCGGGGCTGGACTCCGGTCTTCAGCTGAGTACCTTGAAGGGGCAGGTTTCTGCTTTGTCTATTTTTTTCCAGAAATCTTTTGCTAGTCATTCCTTGGTCAAGACTTTTTTCCAGGGGGTTTCGCATGTGCGGCCTCCCAGGAAGCCTTTGCTCCCAGTCTGGGATTTGAATTTGGTTCTTTCCGCTCTTAAGGCTCCTCCTTTTGAGCCTTTGCGGGATGTCGCTTTGTCCGTTCTTACTCAGAAGGTTGCTTTTTTGGTGGCCATCACTTCGGTTCGGCGTGTTTCAGAGCTGGCAGCTTTGTCTATTCAGGCTCCTTATTTTGAGGATCATCAGGACAAAGTGGTTTTTCGTTACAAGTCAGATTTTCTCCCTAAAGTGGTCTCTGCGTTTCATCTTAACCAGGACATTGTTCTTCCTTCTTTGTGTCCTAAGCCTAAGAATGCCAAGGAGAGTGCCTTGCACTGCTTGGATGTTGTACGTTGTGTCAGGTACTATCTACGTGCTACGTCTTCTTTTCACAAGACTGATGCCTTTTTCGTTGTGCCCTGTGGGCCTAGGAAGGGTTTGGCTCCGGCCAAGTCCTCCATTAGCAAATGGATTCGTCAGGCCATTGTTGGTGCTTATTCGGCTAAGGGGAAGGCTCCTCCTTTCCGAGTTACTGCTCATTCTACTCGTGCGGTTGGTGCTTCCTGGGCTTTTCAGCACCAGGCTTCGGTTGAACAAGTGTGTAAGGCTGCAACTTGGTCTTCTGTTCATACTTTTTCTAAGTTCTATAAGGTTGATGTGCGGGCTTCAGCGGATGCTGTTTTTGGCCGCAAGGTTTTGCAGGCTGCAGTGGTCTGAGTTTTTTCTGCGTTATTGCCTGATTCGGATACCCACCCTTTTCTGGACACTGCTGTTGGATGTCCCTAGTGTAATTATTAATGTTTGAAGTGGGGTGTGTGACATACTTAGAATAATACCATTTTGTGAATACTCACCTGTAAAATGGGTATTATAAGTATGTCACACACCCCACTTCACCCGCCCTTTTTGGTATCCTGGCTCTCTGTTTGGTGAAGTTTGGTTCTTTACGTTGAGGGTTACATTGTTTGGTTCTGGTACCTTGTCTTACTGCTGTTCTAATACTGGGAGGTTCTTGGGAGGTACCAGGTATGTATAGACCGGGAGGGGCCTGTTGAATTTTTTGGAGAAGTTCTCTGCAATGCTGCCACCTAGCGGTGCGTTAACCCTAGTGTAATTATTAATGTTTGAAGTGGGGTGTGTGATAATACCCATTTTACAGGTGAGTATTCACAAAATGGTATTTTTATATGTTTCCCTCACACTGTACATACAGATTGCCCACATTAAAAATCATCCTACCTGCATCTACTGCATGTTATGAGCCTTTAAATATCCAAGATGGCGGTTCATGGAGAATCAGGCAGCCTGCAAACAGGAAGTGCCATCTGACTGTAGCTCTGCATTCTGGTATTGCTGTCCTTTCCCTGACCCCAGCTCGGCTCTGTCTGTGCAAAGCACAGCTATATACCCACCCCCTGTACTTTATCCCCATCTCCTCTCCTCAGTATGTGTGATACTTCTGAGTCAAGCCCATATCCTAGAGTCCTGAACAGATTTGCAGCCCGGTGGGGGAAAGAATAATAAGTGAGTGACTAAAAACTTGAAATTAATTAATAATAGCTTTTTAAGGGTTTGGGCTTTTCATTAAATTATGCTGAAGGTCCGGTTTAAGCTCAGCACCTTGAGAACATTTTTTTTGTACAAAAAATATAAACTTTCACAAATTGCAAAATGGAATTTCCCTTTGAACCTGGACGAAGCCATATTTGAAAATTCTAGTTGTTTTGGGGATTAGAACTGCGTTTGGATGCATTTTGCCTTTTACAGTAAGAAAAACCGAGCACCAGATATACTGTATAGGAGCTGGATAGGCCCGGCTCCAGGTTGACACGGGCCTCTTGTGGTGTGTCACAAGGGGGCCACATAAACCTACATTGCACATATAATTTCACCTAATCCATCCCACCCCAGACTACCCACCTTCTTTCTGATAACTCCCATTCCATTGCCCCCACATCCAGTGCCATTTGCTGCAGCCCAGGGGAATTCCCCTTGTTTCCTGAAGAAGCTTTTATTCCAAGTATGTCACACACCCCGCTTCCACTATTCATGGCATATGGGTTATGGTCTAGTAGAGGGCGAACTTTTGCAGAGATGAAAGCAAAAAAGAAGCCCCTCCCGGTTCATAAATACCTGGGACCTCCCACACATTCCCCAGTTCCTTCTCTGCAGGACGGCGAGCAAGTCAGAAGATGTATGGTGCTCTTTCTTGCATGTAAGACGGGCTTGCGCCCGGCCATTTTGCCTATTTCTGCCCGGACCTTTTTATATTAAAGCCTATACTAGCCTCCCAGCCTTGGCTGCAGGTCCGGGTAAGGGTAGACAACACCTTAATAGGTGTTCAGGAAGCTATGCTCCCCCGTAAGACCTCATATAAAGGGGGTAGGCGGTATCCGAGTTGGTGATCCCGGTTTGGGATGCCCTGTCCCTTACTATCCCTTTCACCCCTGGTGCTTGATTCCCCTCCTTCCGGGTTCCCCTGTTACGCTCCAGTGGGGGTGGGGGGGGTTTCCTTCAATCCTTTTCTCTCTTTCACTCTCACTGTGTATGTGTGTTGTGCGCTTGGGTGCCTTTATTTCTCTTTTTTGTGCCTTCACCTGAGGGCGCGCTGAAGCACACTGGAGAGCTTCTAGCCCTCAGGCCGTGGTGTGGAGGGGGCGGGGCCGGGCGCTCGTGCGTTGCCACGGCCCGCCCCCCCCCTGCTGTTAGCGCCGAATGCGGAGCCCAGCCTCCTCCGTTTCTGATAGTGGAGGAAGGGGGACGGGGCCAGGAGCGGCGCGTGATCCACGCTGGCCCGCCCCTTCTTCTCCCTCTCTCTCTCCCCCTCTGGATTGCAGCCTGGCTGGACGCCATTACTGCGACGTGAGTGCCCTATTGGGCCCCCTTTATTCATCTAACTTTTGCAAGTGCTTCTTAGACAGGGGCAGCGCTGATCATTATGTCTTCTATGCTTATGCTTAGGTGTTATATTGTGAGTGTGTGTGTGCTAGTACTTATGGGCCCATCTCCCTTGTGTTTTTCAGAAGGACTCCCTGTGCCTTGCTAAAAAAGGGGTTTCTCCCGGTCCTAGGGTCCCTAGCAGTAATTTGGGCACTTATAAATCCTCCCACTCAGGACTAAAAGGGGCATTCCGGGTTGCTTAACAGCGTAATTCACTCTGGTCATTGTAACTACCTTAAAATCACCATATGGAGGCTACACAGGATACCGGGTTCGGGCTCCCTTCGGGACAATCCTGGCCATGTGTGGGTTGCGGGGTACCCCTTACGGGGGAGAATGTACTGATTTGCATACCATGTGTGCAACAGGCCATAACGCGGCAGTCGGGATCCCAGGCGTCTGGGTCAGTGCCCATCTCATCTCCGTCATTAGTGGGGAGTCGCACTCTGAGGTATGTGCTAGGCTGGCCATCCTCGAGAAAATTATTTCTAGCTCAGTGGGCAAGAAGGCATCTGTCTCCGGCTATGACGGTACTTGATTTTGATGATTAGGACTTCCTTGACTGGTCTGATTATTCCCCTCTTGAGGAGGGGAAATTGTTTGAGGAGTCTGAGACTGAAGAACTGCAGTTCTTTGATTCTGATGCCGGGCAGGCGCTGGGGGATGCTGTGGATACCCCCAAAGTCCTGGCCCATCTCTTAGAGGTTCTGGATATTTCCCCACCAGCGAGGGCCCATCCGAAGAAGGGGGAATTCTTTGGGTCATCTAAGCCCCGCTTGGAGTTCCCAAATCAGGATCATTTTGATAGCATGATTCTTAGAGAATGGGAGAAGCCGAATCGGCTTCCCGGTGTTCCGCAGGAATGGGATAGGAAGTATCCCGAACAGGATAGGTTTGATGGTGGCCTCCTTCGAGGCAGTCCCCTTTGCTCAGTTCCACATGAGGTCGCTCCAACTCCATCTATTGCTGAAGTGGGACAGATGTCCACAGTCCTTGGATCAGTGTTTCCTGATGTCTCCCAGGGTTCGGCAGTCCCTTCAGTGGTGGCTGGAACCAAGCAATCTGATGCGGGGCAGATCCTTTCTGGCCCCTTGTTGGGAGACGGTTACCACGGATGCCAGCCTGTCGGACTGGGGAGGTTTCTGGAAGGATCATCAGTTCCAGGGGTTGTGGGGTCCTCAGGAGGCTCACACCCCCATCTCAGAGCTCAGAGCTATCCGTTTGGTTCTGTCACGTCTTGACACTTCACCTACAGGGCTTACCGGTTCAGATTCGATCAGACAATCGAACTGCGGTAGCTTACATCAACCACCAAGGAGGGACTCACAGAAGGAGTGCCCTCAGGGAAGTCTCTCTGATTCTGACATGGGCGGAGATCGATGTTCCTTGCATCTCGGCAGTGTACATTCCGGGAGTGGAGAACACGGAGGCGGACTCCCTGAGCAGGGGATTCTCTCGCCGAGGGGAATGGTCTCTCAACCACAGGGTGTTTCGGTCCCTGTGTCACAAGTGGGGGACTCCGGAGGTGGATCTCTTTGCCTCTCGGCACAATCACAAGCTCCCAACCTTTGTATCTCTGTCTCGGGATCCTCTGGCCCTGGCAGTGGATGCCTTGTCACTTGCCTGGAGGGATCTGTGGTTTCTGTACCCGTTTCCCCCCTTCTCCATGGTAGGCAAGGTAGTGCGCAAGCCGGCTCTAGAGGGGGCACCAGCAATTCTGGTGGCCCCAAGGTGGCCAAGACAGGTTTGGTTCGCAGGCGTCGTAAGACTGGTGGTAGATCAGTACAGGCTGCCCCTGTTTCCGGATCTGATCTCTCAGGGTCAGCTACGTTACCCCAATTTACAAACGCTTGCTTTGACGGCGTGGCTGCTGAAACCTTCATCCTGAGAGAGGAAGGTTTGTCGGAGGCGGTTATTCAGACATTGATTAGAGCTAGGAAGAGGTCTTCCTCTGACATTTACTACAGGACTTGGCGGTCCTATATTGACTGGTGTGTGGCTAGGGCCTTACCTTGCAGGGTGTTTTCGATTCCTAGGATTTTGGCGTTTCTACAACACAGTCTGGATCTGGGGTTCCAGCTCAGTACTTTGAAGGGTCAGGTTTCTGCCCTGGCTGTCTTTTTTCAAAGGTCCTTTTGCTTTGCATCATCTGGTCAAGACTTTTTTCCAAGGGGTCACTCGTGTTCGGCCCCCTAGAAAGCCTTTGGTTCCCGCTTGGGACTTAAATTTGGTTCTCTCGGCCCTGCAGGGGCCTCCTTTTGAGCCGGTGCAGGATGTGGCACTTTCTGTGCTCACTCAAAAGGTTGCCTTTTTGGTGGCTATTACCTCTGTTCGGCGTGTCTCTGAGTTGGCAGCTCTGTCTATTCAGGCCCCTTACTTTCAGAGCCACCAGGATAAGGTGGTTTTTTGCTTTAAACCAGATTTCCTTCCTAAGGTGGTTTCTGCCTTCCATCTCAATCAGGATGTAGTTCTCCCTTCCTTGTGTCCTAAGCCTAGCAATGACAAGGAGAGGGGTTTGCACTCTTTGGATGTGGTTTGTTGTGTGAAGTACTATTTGGTCGCTACTTCTCCTTTTCGTAAGACGGACGCCTTGTTCGTGGTGCCCTCCGGGCCCAGGAAAGGTTTGGCGCCAGCCAAGTCTACCATTAGTAAATGGATACGTCAGGCCATTGTTGGGGCCTATTCTGCTAAGGGGAGGGTTCCTCCTTTTAAGATCACTGCTGATTCTACTCGTGCTGTTTGGGCTTCCTGGGCTTTTCAGCACCAGGCTTCTGTTGAACAAGTTTGTAAGGCTGCTACTTGGTCTTCCGTTCATACTTTTTCCAAGTTTTATAAGGTTGATGTGCGGGCCTCAGCGGATGCTGTTTTTGGCCGCAAGGTTCTGCAAGCTGCAGTGGTTTAAATTTGTGCATTTTTTTGCTGTATTTGGATCCCCACCCATGACAGACACTGCTATTGGATGTCCCATATGTCATGAATAGTGGAAGCAGGGTGTGTGACATACTTGGAATAATACCATTTTGTGATTACACACCTGTAAAATGGGTATTATAAGTATGTCACACACCCCGCTTCATCCCGCCATTTGGTATTCTGGATCCTTTTATATGGTGAACCTTTTATTGTTAAGAATGTTTACTGCTCGGTCTCCATGCTGCATAGGGAATGCCCTGGGAAGAGGTAATGACCCCGCCTACTGCTGAGACGAGTTGACCACCACCATTTGGGATGGGCCCTGCCAAGGTACAGGAGCCTGGCACCTGCCCAGGTAGGCCCAATTCTGACTCGGGCCCTTGGGCTGGGATTCCCATGGCTTATTCCTTTTTGGCCTTCTGTACCCTCTGTAGAAAAGCGGGTCAATGCCAATGGTCATCTGCTTTACTGCACCCTCCCCTGTCAATGGCAGTACACGTAATGGTAAATGGTAAAGTTTAATAAATCTGCATTACCTATGCTCCTCTGTGTCTTTTCCTCAAGTCCAGACAGGGTCTGCCACTGCTGTCCTGTGTGTGCAAGCTCCCACTAGAGAGTCTTCCTCTGTTGGCAGGGGTGGCTGAAGGCTTGACCATGCTGGCATTTGAGCTGCTGGAAGACAGAGGTCCCCAGTCCTTACAGCCTGTCATCTCACCTCAGGGAGGAGCATTTATACCCTGGAATGTGACATACATGAGGTTCCCCGGCCACCCCTTTAGCCTCATGTGACGATAGATGGAACCCCAGAGAAGCCAGAGGTTATAAATGCCCATCCCTGCTTTGGTGCTCAGTGCCAGGCTGTAAACATGAGGAACCTCTGCTTCCCTGAAGCTCAAATGCCAGCACACACATGACCATTTCAGCTGCTGTAGCCAACAAATGCCTCCTGGCACCACTGGAAGAGCACTTGACCTGTGTTGAAATGCATGGGATGGGATGTCCTAGCAGGGCCAGAGGTCCAGCCCTTTGCCTTCCAATCCATGAGGATCCCAGCCCCTTATATCTGGCACACTGGCTGGTAGGCGTGCATGTAAAACACATTCAAACAAAGTTCCAATCCCCAAAATGGAAAGAAAAAGACAAGCCCCAAATGCTTACAATCTGCCCCTGGGCTGCATATACAGTGATGTGAACTAAAGAAACACACAATTCTGATATATATATATATATATATATATATATATATATATATATATATATAGTCACACACCCCGCTTCAAGACATTCATTACACTTGGGTATACTGACCTGTAGATGGCGGGGGGATTGATGCCAGCCTGTCAGGTTGGGGGGGATTTTGGAAGGATCTTCAGTTTCAGGGACTGTGGCTCACGATCCCATCAGTGTTCTGGAGTTGAGAGCCATCAGGCTGGTTCTGGCTCACTTGACTCTTCAGTTGCGGGGACTACCGGTCCAAGTTCGGTCGGACAATCGGACGGCGGTCGCCTACATCAATCACCAGGGAGGGATTCGCAGCAGGCGTGCCCTCAGGGAAGTGTCCTTGATCCTTGCCTGGGCAGAGAGCAATGTCCCATGCATCTCGGCTGTGTACATTCCGGGAGTGGAAAACACAGAGGCGGACTTCCTGAGCAGGGGGTCATCTCGCCGGTGGGAATGGTTGCTCTGCCCCAAGGTGTTTCGGTCGCTTTTCCAACGGTGGGGGTCTCCGGAGGTGGACCTCTTTGCCTCTCGTCACAAGCTTCCGGCATTTGTGTCTCTCTCGTGGGATCCACTGGCTCTGGCAGTGGATGCCATGTCTCTGAACTGGAGGGATCTGGGGTTTCTGTACCTGTTCCCTCCGTTTCCCATGGTGGGCAGATTGGTGCGCAAGCTGGCCCTAGATGCGCGTCAGCAATCCTGGTGGCTCCAAGGTGGCCAAGACTGGTGTGGTTCGCAGACGTGGTAAGGTTGGCGGAGGATCAGTTAGACCGGCCCCTTCTGCCGGATCTGCTCACTCAGGGGCCACTGCTCTACCCCAATTTACCAACGCTGGCTTTGACGGCGTGGTTGCTGAAACCTCCATCTTGAGGGAGGAAGGTCTTTCTGATGCTGTCATTCAGACTCTGGTTAGGGCTAGGAAGCAGTCTTCCTCTGCCATCTATTATAGGACTTGGAGGTCTTATATTGATGGTGTGAGGTCAGGGCCTTGCCTTGCAGGGCATTCTCTATCCCTAGGGTTTTGGAATTTCTGCAACATGGTCTTGACCAAGGTTTGCAGCTTAGTACGCTGAAGGGGCAGGTTTCTGCCCTGGCGGTTTTCTTTCAAAATTCCTTTGCCCTTCATCCTCTGGTTAAGACCTGTTTCCAGGGGGTTACCCATGTGCGGCCTCCTAGGAAGCCTTTGCTCCCAGTTTGGCATTTGAATTTGGTTTTGTCTGCTTTGCAGGGTCCTCCTTTTGAACTTTTGCAGGATATTGCACTTTCTACTCTTACCCAGAAGGTTGTTTTTCTGGTTGCCATCACCTCCGTTCGACTTGTTTCGGAGTTGGCAGCCTTGTCTATTAAGGCTCCTTACTTTGAGAGGCATCAGGACAAGGTTGTTTTCCGCTTCAAACCAGATTTTCTTCCTAAGGTGGTCTCTGCTTTTCATTTGAATCAGGATATTGTTCTTCCCTCCTTGTGTCCTAAGCCCAGCAATGACAAGGAGAGGGTTTTGCATTCTTTGGATGTGGTTCGCTGTGTGAAGTACTATTTGGTGGCTACTTCTCCTTTTCGTAGGACTGATGCCCTTTTTGTGGTGCCCCCTGGGCCTAGGAAGGGTTTGGCTCCTGCCAAGTCTTCCATTAGTAAATGGATTCGCCAGGCCATTGTTGGGGCCTATTCTGCCAAGGGGAAGGTTCCCCCTTCTCGTGTTACTGCTCATTCTACTCATGCTGTTGGGGCGTCCTGGGCCTTCCAGCACCAGGCTTCTGTTGAGCAGGTTTGTAAGGCTGCTACTTGTTCTTCGGTTCACACTTTTTCCAAGTTTTACAAGGTTGATGTTAGGGCCTCAGCGGATGCTGTTTTTGGCCGCAAAGTTCTGCAAGCTGCAGTGGTTTAAGTTTGTGCCTTGTTTTTTGGATCCCCGCCCTTTATGGACACTGCTATTGGATGTCCCAAGTGTAATGAATGTCTTGAAGCGGTGTGTATGACATACTTAGAATAATACCATTTTGTGAATACTCACCTGTAAAATGGGTATTATAAGTATGTCACACACCCCGCTTCACCCTGCCCTTTTGTATTTTGGATCCTTTATATTGTGAACCATTGTTAGTTTTAATTGGCTTTCCTGGTCCCTTGATCTTACTGCTATCTTTATACTGGGTAATGAGTGGGAGGTCCCAGGTATTTATGGGCCGGGAGGGTCTGCAAGATCGCCATCTACAGGTCAATATACCCAAGTGTAATGAATGTCTTGAAGCGGGGTGCGTGACATACTTATAATACCCATTTTACAGGTGAGTATTCACAAAATGGTATTTTTTGTTTCACCTGGGATTGTAATATTTGTACTATTGTAATTGACCAGTAGGGGGCAGTGGATATACCCCTTTCATTTTCTGGATCTCTCGTAGACATAAAATCATTACACACTGTATTATCTATTTTGAAAGTAATAACTAAGATTAATGGTGTGTTTTTGCGGGCTTGATGTATTATCTCTCCATCAATATTAAGGGCTCCATGCTGCTATTTTTCATTTGATCATCACTGTATTCATTAGATCTGTTTTACTAATTTCATTAGCATTTGCCTGTATCTACTAACTTTTAATTATCTTCTACCCGTCAGTTGTCTGTAAAATGAATTACTCTCTCATAGCTCATTATTGGGTGTAATGCAATAAGAGATCTATTTAACCCTTTGTGCACAGAACTGCGTATCCCTTTATATGCTGTGTGGATAGTATAGAATTTATTTAGGAGGGATGCACATTTACATGTGAACAAAATGACTTTTCAGAAGACTTATCTTATTCCATTGCGGTAGCCCTGGCCCAAGGTGTGACTGCACAGGGGTCTGCTCTAGAGATTCACCTGATGCCTTGAACAGTCACCATGGTGACCTCTTCAGAGCAGAAAATTGCAAATGGTAACGTCCCAGGGTCAAGGTAAGCATGGGTGAATATGGGGTGGGTGTGTGTGTTTTTTCCCATTGCATGGCACGGCCTGCTTCATGAAGTCATTTCATCTGGGTAATCCGCCACAAGGTGGCGCAGTGTACTGCAGAAGAGTTGTGGCTCCTCCCGGTACCATATAAAAATGGAATCAGCATAGACTTATCCAGTTTTTCCTCTGCAGTGATTCTGCAAAGATAGAACATGGCTCTCTCTATTGCGCAGTTGAGTGGGGCAACCAAGCCTATGGCCCTGCATGGCTATTTCCACCCGTTTCCGGACCCTCTGTGCCTCCCAGCCTCGGCTGTCGGATCGGGTGAGGGTAGAGGAGCACTAAGATCAAGTGCTCAAGGAGCGCTGCTCCAAGCCGCAGACCCTGTACCACAAAGGGTAGCTGGCCATAGGCTTTATTGTGAGCCTACTGAGGGATGCGGAGTTCCTGTCCTAGCTTCTGAGGGGGTGAGTGTTTTGGGGACTATGTACTTTTACTGCCGTTTTAGGGTCCCCCCCCATCCCTGGCCTGGGCTCTCGCCGCTGCTCGCTCGCCTTCCTCTCTCCTTCCCCGTCGTGTGTTCGGGGGAGGGGGGGTGGTAGCGGCGATGGTGTTTTTAGCTATTTTCAAACTGTTTTCAACTGTTTCTTCGTTGCCGCTTTGTACTACGCTCCGGCGGGCGGCGCTATAACTGTGAGGCATTTTTTTCTATTGTGTGATGACGCTGGCACGGTCACGTGAGCGCAGTTTTCACACTCTTCAGGGGGGCGGGGGTGGAGGATGACGCGTATCGCGTCGTCCTCCCGCGGCCCGCCCCTCAAGGTTCCTCTGCCGGCGCTATTTTGCTTCTGCTGCGCGTCTGGGGCCCTTCTTCATCCCGGAGCTGCGGCAGTGGTCCCTGTCTGTTGTCACCTCCTCCTGTGGTCTGGCGGCTGGTGCCCTTGCCCTGCTTGGTCCGTGAGTCCCCTTCGGGGGTTTTGGTTTCCTTGCGGCATGTGCTGCGGGATGCTTATTTTTCTTTTCTTATGTCTTTCAGGCGGGACAACTGTGGGTTGTGGTTCCTCCCGGTCCTACCCCTTAACATCCCTCATCTTCCCTTACTGGCTTCTGGGGGGATCCTTTGGGGGGGGCATCCAGGGTGGCTTTTATTAGCCCTTACCCTGTGCTGGCCTGTTGCGCCTGTGTTAATCACCATATGGAGGCTTCTGGGGATAGCGTGCTTGGGGGTCCTTCGGGGCAATCCCGGCTGTGTTCCATGTGTGGGGTATCCCCTGTGAGTTACAGTGTCACGGTGTGCGTGCCGTGTGCTCAAGGTATCATTGCGCTCCAGGTTGGGTTGCCCGCTTCGCTTCCCAGCTCTGCGCCCCCTTCGGCATCGCCTACCCCTGCATTTAGCCCCCAGTGAGGGGGGGGTCACAGTCTGATCTGGCACTGCGTGTGGCCAGTATTGAAAGGCAGCTTGCCAGGCCTGTTCCACGTAAGGCCTCTGGCAAGAGGCGGCACCTAGCTCCCGTGCCATTCTCCCTTTCCTGAGCAGAATGAGGGACCTGATGATTTTGTTGGCCTTTACCTTTACTCTTCCAGGACTCTGACTCCTCTGGGGACCAGCAGGAGGGTTACGGCAGTGACCCTGGGTCTGTGTCTGGGGAGGACTCATGGTTCCCTGAGGACACTGATAGCCTGTTGGCTCACATTTTATAAATCTTGCACATTGTCCCCCCTGAGGTGGCTAAGAGGAAGCAGGGTGAGCTCTTTCGTCCTGATTAACAGTGTCTGGAATTCCCTGAGCAGAGCCATTTCACGTCCTAGTAGATTGCCGGCGGTGCCCAAGGTGTTGGCTAAGAGGTATCCCTTTCCTGCCGACCTGGTCAAGCGATGGTCGTGTCCCCCTGAGGTGGACGCTCTCGTTCTAGGGCTGTCCCATACCTCGGTCATGCCTTCCCCTGACACTACTACACTGCGGGACAGCGAGGACCGGCGCATGGATCAGCTGGCCTACCATGCTTTTACATGTGTGGGGGCTGGGCTGCGTCCGGTCTGCGCTGCTGCCATTACAGCTATTACCCTTAAGAAACAGCTCAAGTGTCTCCTTGATGGTGCTACGGCTGGTAGCAGGGGGGAGGATTATAGGTCCTTTTTACTTTGCTCTGATTTTGTTGCCTTTGTCCTTACTGCCATGAATGATGCGGTACAGCTGTGCGGTAGGGCCTCTGCCCTTTTGGTAGCTATGCGCCGCACTGTTTGGCTGCGTCAGTGGGCGGCTGATGCTGCCGCTAAGAGGGCTCTCACTGGGCCCCCCTTTACGGGGCTGCGGCTCTTTGGTGAGCGTCTGGATGTTCTAGCCAAGGATGGTAGGCTGCCTCAACGTAGGAGACAGCCTCGGCCTTTCCGGTGGCCCTCCTCTTCCCTCCCATCCTTTCGTGCTCCCAGGGGAGGTCGTGGCTCCCTCTTGTCTGGTACCCGCAGGGATTCTTGGGGCCGTGGCAGACCACGTGGTCGTCCCAGTCTCTCATGGGGCCCCAAACCTTCTCCCAAGCCCCCTCAAGCATGAGAAGGCGCCCTCACCCATCCGGGTGGGGGGACGGCTTCGGCTCTTTGCTCACGTCTGGAGGCTACGCGTCTCAGACCGGTGGATTCAGGAGGTGGTGTCCTCCGGTTGCAAGATAGAGTTTGCAGCCTGGCCGCCCCCAAGATTCCTCAGATCCCGGATGTCTCAAAACCCGCTGTCAGCTCAGGGTTTGCGCCTTACAGTTCAGCGTCTGTTGGAATCAGGAGTCATTTGCCTGGTGCCTTGCCAGGAACGGGGTCGAGGTTTCTACTCCAATCTGTTCACGGTCCCCAAAAAGGACGGGTCCCTGAGGCCCATCCTGGACTTGAAGGGTCTCAACAGGTTTGTCAGGTTCAAGCACTTTCGCATGGAGACTCTACGCTCGGCGGTCAGTACTCTGCACCCGGGCGACTTCATGACCTTTGTGGACATCAAGGATGCATACCTTCATGTGCCAATCTTTACAGGTCATCAGAGATTTCTCAGGTTCGCTCTAGAGGATCAGCATTACCAGTTTGTGGCTTTACCGTTCGGCATCACCTCGGTGCTTCGGGTGTTCACCAAGGTGCTGCGGAATCAGGGCATTCGCATCCTTCCTTACCTGGACGACATTCTGATTGCGGCTTAGTCTCTTCATCAGGCCGAGAGGGATACTCTGGTGGCGACCTCCACTCTCGAGTCCTTCGGCTGGGTGATCAACTATCTCAAGTCTTCACTGTCTCCGTCTTTGGTGAGGTCCTTTCTGGGCATGACTCTGGATACCTCTCAGGTCAAGGTATTCCTGCCTCAGCAGAAAGTGGAGGGCCTTCAGAAGCAGGCACGGACTCTGCTCTTGTGTCCCCATCCTTCCATCCGGCAAGGGATGCAGTTTGTGAGTCTGATGGTGTCCTGCTTCGAGGTGGTCCCCTTTGCTCAGTTTCACATGAGACCTCTTCAGTTGCACCTCATTTCAGTTTGGGATCGGGACCCGTGTTTCCCTGGATCAGGAATTTGCTCTGTCCCCCCTGGCAAGACAGTCCCTCTCGTGGTGGCTGGGCTCAAGGAACCTTCTAGTGGCAGGACCTTTCTGCCTCCGTGCTCGGAGACTGTCACCACGGATGCCAGTCTGACCGGTTGGGGGGGCTTTTGGAAGTCTCTGAAGTTCCAGGGTCGGTGGGGCCCCAGGAGGCCCACGCTCCCATCAATGTCCTGAAACTGAGGGCGATCAGGTTGGTTCCTTCTCAGCTGACCACACAACTTCGGGGTCGGGCTGTTCAGATCCGCTCGGACAACCAGACAGCGGTTGCCTACATTAATCATCAGGGAGGGACTCAAGGAAGCGAGCCCTCAAGGAAGTGTCCCTGATACTGTCTTGGGCGGAAGAGAATGTCCCTTGCATCTCGGCGGTCTACATTCCGGGTTGGAGAGCCAGGAGGCAGACTTCCTGAGCAGGGGGACGTCTCGGCTGGGGGAATGGTCCCTCAGCAACAAGATTTTTCTCTCCCTGTGTCACCGCTGGGATCAGCCGGATGTGGACCTGTTTGCGTCCCGCCACAATCACAAGCTTCCCAGGTTTGTCTCCCAGTCACAGGACCCTCTGGCCTTCGCCACGGATGCGCTAGCAATGCCTTGGATGGATTTTCGGCTCCTCTATGTGTTCCTTCCCTTCCCTCTGCTGGGCAGGGTGCTGCGCAAGATAGCCCAGGAAGGGGTACCAGCCATTCTGGTGGCCCCCTGTTGGCCAAGGAGGGTGTGGTTCGCAGACATCGTGCAGTTGGCAGTAGATCAATATGCTCTGCCCAAGGATCCAGATCTGCTCACTCAGGGACAACTGTGCCATCCCAATTTACAAACGCTGGCTTTAACGGCTTGGCTGCTGAAACCTCCATCTTGATGGATAAGGGCTTGCCGGCTTCTGTTGTTGATACCATGATTAGGGCTAGGAAGAAGTCCTCGTCCTTTATCTACTACAGGATATGGCATGCTTTCATTGCCTGGTGTCCAAGTCTCTTCCTTGTCAGGTGTTTTCTATCCCTAGGATTCTGGAATTTTTGCAACATGGTTTGGATTCGGGCCTTCAACTTAGTACCCTCAAGGGACAGGTGTCAGATCTGGCAATATTTTTCCAAAGATCCTTTGCCAATTACCGGTTGGTTAAGACTTTTTTCCAGGGAGTTGCTCACGTGCGTCCGCCACGTAAGCCTTTGCTACCTGTTTGGGACCTGAATCTGGTGTTGTCTGCTCTGCAGGGTCCTCCCTTTGAGCCTATCCGTGGGGCTGCTTTTCCCATTCTGACTCTTAAGGTGGCCTTTTTGGTGGCCATTACTTCTGTCAGGCGAGTTTCTGAGCTGGCGGCGCTTTCCATCAAACCTCCTTATTTTGAAAGGCATCAGGATAAGGTGGTGTTTCGGCTTAAGCCGGATTTCTTGCCTAAGGTTGTGTCTGCTTTTCATCTCAATCAGGACATTGTTTTGCCTTCTTTGTGTCCTAACCCTTCCAAGGAGCGGACCCTTCATTCTTTGGATGTTGTCAGGGCTGGGAAGTTTTATTTGGTTGCTACTGAGTCTTTCAGGAAATCTGATGCTCTTTTTGTTCTTCCTGCTGGACCTAGGAAGGGTTTGCCTCCCGCTAAATCCACTATCAGCAAGTGGAGCAGGCCTATTCTGCCAGGGGGAAGGTTCCTCCTTTTAGGGTTACTGCTCGTTCCACTCGTGCTGTTGGTGCCTCTTGGGCTTTTCAGCACCAAGCTTCTGTTGAACAAGTTTGTAACGCCGCTACTTGGTCTTCTGTTCATACTTTTTTCAAGTTTTACAAGGTTGATGTTAAGGCCACAGCTGATGCTGCTTTTGGCCGCAAGGTACTTCAGGCAGTAATGGTTTGAACTGCCTGTCGTTACTCTTTAGGGATCCCACCCTACCTTATGGACACTGCTGTTGGATGTCCCAGATGTAATGACTTCATGAAGCAGGCCGTGCCATGCAATGGGAAAAAGACAATTCTGTGAGTACTCACCTGTAGAATTGCTTTTACCATGCATGGCACGGCCTGCTACACCCCACCCTTGTTATCGTTATTCTTGGTTGCCTCTTTATGGTGATTGTTCCAAGTTAGTTGGGGTTTTTGTTACCTTTTTTACCTTTTATTAGCTCCCGGTTTCTTGAATAACTGCTTGTCAACACTGGATGAGTCTATGGTGATTCCGTTTTTATATGGTACCGGGAGGGGCCACAACTCTTCTGCAGTACACTGCGCCACCTTGTGGCGGATTACCCAGATGTAATGACTTCATGAAGCAGGCCGTGCCATGCATGGTAAAAGCAATTCTACAGGTGAGTACTCACAGAATTGTCTTTTTTTCTTCTCCTTCAAATGGGTTTAAAGTTCCAGGTGGGTGGTCGGCTGCACTGCTACCCACATATTGGAGCAGAGCAATAGCTGCTTTAGACTCGCCGAGACTAGGCTGAGATTGCATGTGTTGAATCCTTGAAGTACCTGCAATTTCATTCCATATGCGACCATGTTTTGTTAGCATGGTTCAGATTTTCCTGGTTCGGAGTTATCATCCAGGACCTCGGCAGTGGTCTCTCCGCTTTTATGACATGCAGGGCTTTATTTTTATTATACCCTCCATGGGTGACCTGCTTGTCGAGGCACCTGCCATATAGAGACATTAGGAGATGTGGAGACAGTCTGAGCCTCCATTTGGAGACTGGGAGCTTTGTCTGCTCCTCTTCATCCAGTTTTGAGCCCTTACAAGAAAATGATCCTGCACTCTGTTGACTGGGTTTTCTTTACTTTAAAGTGGGCCAAAACCCACACTGCAGTCTGAGACTCCAGGGCAGACATACTCGCTCCCCCCGGGGCATTCAGATTCGGGATGCCCCGCTGTGTAAAACCCCCAGGGTCACCCGGAAACTGACCTTCTTTCCTGGTCCACCGACGCAGGCACGTTCCCTGTTAAAGGGTAGGGGGATGCGGCCACCAGCATGCCAAAGGGTAGGGGGGATGCGGCCACCAGCATGCCGTAGGGGTTTCACACAGTGGGGCATCCCCGATCCTGGGCAAGGACCAAAACCCAGTGTAGTCAAAATCCTGGGTTTTGGCCCACTTTGAAGAAGAGTGGCTTAGCAAGGTCTTGCCGACCTAATGCTTCAGAACAGAGTCTTGTTGGGTCGACAGCACCAAGAAGATGATAATCACCACTGATACGGTTCCATTTGCTTATGATCTTTATCTTGCATACATTTTTATTTATTTTTTTGTACGGCAGGCCTAAAAATTTGGAAGGTGCTTCCACCCTCCATACTGCTTATTATTGGTCAGGAAAGGCCATTCAGACTTTCGCAGTCGGTGGAGCTTAGGACCCTGGGTCTGTGTTGGGTGTCTTTGCTTTCACAGCCTTGGCGGATGTCACATAGTTGACAGGTGACTCTCTGTATGATGTATATTTTACAGGTTAGTACACAAAATGTACTTTTTAAAGGGACTGTACACCCAAAGGCAATAATAAGGCAGAAAGCATCTCACTTGATGCCTGTCCCATGTGCCCCATCTCTATTTTCTGCAGTGCCGGGTAGAAGCCGTATCAGGGCTCCTAAATTTGTCCCTTTACATTTTTTTTTATCTAAGACCATGCTAAAAAGTGGTCTAACAGCCTCTCTTGGTGCTTTCAGCACGAGTAAGCCTGTCAAGTCACAGTGGTTCCGAAGTGGACTCTGACCACAGCAGAGCAAGCTCATGACTCCTAAAACTGCACAATGACAAGCCCTTTGCAGCTCAGCTACGACCCCAAAGAAAGCAGCTATTTACATATAATCGGTGATTCTGAGACATTTTGAAATGGCTTATTTGACACTGTTCCCAGGATAAGATGCCTGGACAGGGACTTTAATGACTATTATATAAGATTAAACAATACCTTGTAGTATAAGAGCACTACCTGAACATTCCAGACTGACTTAACTAAAGGGTGTGTACACCCAAATGAATATACCCTCCTTTTCTCCCCCACAGCAGTGGTGTGGTGCCCAGAAAGCTCAATGATTCTAACTGTGGGTCTACACATAACCTTGTATTCTATTAAAGCCCCTTGCATCAGTCACAACTGTGCACTCCCACAACCCGCAGATTGCCATGTATACTCAGGTTCTCATGGGCAGGCTGTGGCTGCTTCCCTCTGGCTGATGCATGTACCCTTGCCAGTCATTTCTGAATGCCAGGCGTGGGAGAGTGGCTAGCACTTCATTCAATTTTAATAAGCCACTTCAATGTCGGATTAGCTTAGTAAGGATGAATGGAACGCAAATCACTGATTTCCCGGTAGTCTACGCATACAGGTGAATTTTTACTGCAATCCAAATCTGGATGCTCCGCTGGAGAACGGTCACCAGGTGACAATTCCGGTGATTGTTTTAAATGAATTCTTGTGTATATTTTTGTTCTGTAAACCTTTTTTTAAATCCTTATTATTTAAGCACCATGTAATATGGTGGTGTTACAAATAAACTGTAATAATTCCATGTTGTAATGTAAGACATCTACCACTAGATGGCAGTGGAGTCACTTGGCTGCTTTCAGCATGAATACCTACTGGAAGAAATGTTTAACCATTTTTTTGTGTAGCGCATGAAGAGGAGCGGATTTGAGGCAGTTACTTCTACCTCTTTGTGTCGGTGCAGGGGATTCATGATTACTGCTGAACCTTGCACAATAAAGTGGACCCACAAGCTGAAGTCTTACAATACATAAGTGGCGTGTTTCCTTTCATATAGGGATATGCTCAGCAGTCACCTAATAGACATGATGCTGGTTACTGATCGGCGCTCTGGCTTCTGCCAGCAAACCCTTGCCCCAAAAAATAGGCGACATCACGCTGGATGCAGTGTTTAAAGAGGGACTCTATTCAAAACTTATTGGAGTTCCTTGCAGCATGGACTGGGAAACGAGAGACTGGACAGCCCATATTTGCCTCCTCTGTGTTCTCTGTGGCTGCTGGTGACAGGCTGTTGGACGCACATTGATTAGCAAGCCTGCTGGGCTGCTGGTGGCTGCTGGCCTCCATGGTGAGTATGGCTCCTGGTCTAGGGCTTTCCAGTTTGGGGGTGAGGGTTACATCCAGCAAGACATGAAAATCAGGATGCCCTCCTGCTGCGAGGGGAAGAGGAACTCTAGTCAGATTTGGCATTCCTCTTTATGCTATCGGTGTGTCTGTTAAAGGAAACCTAAACCTTGGTCTACAAGGACAATAACTATCTAACCTACCCTCTCCTATTCTCCCTGAATAAAGCAGATTGGTACTTTCAAAAACTTCCACCCTGATTGTTCTCCCATTAAAATGGACCTTCACCCTGAATAAGTGCTTATATTATATGTTTCCCCCACCCTATACATACAGATTGCTCACATTAAAAATCATCCTACCTGCATCTACTGCATTGTCGGAGCCTTTAAACATCCAAGATGGTGGCCCATGGAGTCTCAGGCTGCCTGCAGACAGGAAGTGTCTTGACTATGCTGCTCTGCATTCTGGGATTGCTGTCTTTTTCCTGACCACCAATTCTGCTCTGTCTGTGCACAGCACAGCTATAACCCCCACCCCCTGCACTTTTGCCCCCTCACCTCAGTTTGTGATGCTTCTTAGGCGCGCCCGTTTCCTAGAGTCCTGAACAGAGTTGCAGCCCAGTGGGGGAAAGAATAATAAGTAGTAATAATAACAAAGTAAAATATATTAAACTTAGATGCTGGGGAATACTTTGTGAGGGGTTTGGACTTTTCATTAAACGATGCCGAAGGTCTGGTTTAAGTGAAAGAAACTTGAAAGTTTTCTTCTGATGCAGGGTATATATAAGTGGCCATTGATATTTAGCATATTTATATGTACTTTTATTGACCATTGTTTCACCATCATGCTCCTTATTTATTACTTTTTCTGCCTTTGAGTGGCGTATGTGAACTTTTGCATATTTAATATACTGGTTATACAATAGAACCCTTGAGATGACAAGCCAGTAAACTCATAGTGGTGCACATTCTTGTTGGACAGATATTTGGACAGTGACAAATCCCTGTGGCTCTTTTGCGGGCCTTTTTTCCTTCATTATATTTCTTGCCTTCTCCTTTCCAAACAAAGCTTGGACAGATGTTTGTATCTGGATAAAGCTCAGTACACGTTCATATTAATTTTGGCACCCTCGTGTCCCTGACACATTTATCTCTGGGACGCATCCTCCGTTGCTTCACTCTAAGGTCTGTTTGTGCTTGCTGATTGCATGCTGCTCTTCCATTAGTATTGGTCCTGTGTCTGAGTTTGGATGGCTTCTCGGTCTTGGAGACAATGCTGGTGTTCATGTGTTTGGGTAATTACAAGCGTCATGCCTGCTTCCATCTGGCCAGATCTTAAACGGTCGACAAGTCCTTGTTCAATTTGTCCAAATGTCGTTTTAATATGGGCACCGGCATTGTGGACAGACTGCAACACGAGCAATTATGTTTATCAGGAACATTTATGTCTTACACCATTTCCTGACAAGACTTTTGTGAGACAGCAGATGTCTTCACTCACAGGGGATTACGCCTGTCAGTCTGGTGGAAGGTGAACTGTGCCCTGATTGGCCTTGTTCATAAATTATTTATGAAATCCTTCCAGGTGCAATCCTCCTGGTCAGTGTGTTGAAAGCGGACTTGTGGGAGTTAAAGGAGCACTATCGCGAAAAATGTCCCAATGATAAAAATCCATATAAATACTGGATGTTGGGAGGAGAGATCACTTATACACTGGCATCAAAAATATCCAGCTTGGGTTTTTTTTTTTTTTTAAATGGAAGAAAGCGGAAATCAGGGGTCACAGGTCTTGCCCTTTCTGTCAGAAAGCAGCTGCTCCTCGAAGTAGAAACAAGGCAAAGAGTAGTGGCACACCTTCTGAATTACTTCACCATAGACCACCATCATAGGGTTCGCTTGATGTTCTATAGCTCCATCCTGTTTGTCAGCTCACCAAGAAGGAGCACACTAGTATTCTGCATCCTGAGCCACAACAGCCATCTTTCCATTCAACCTCTCTCCCCCACCTTGTGACTTCCACCATCGGCCGTGGCTTAAATTACCATATGGCAATTAGCCACACCTAATTAGCATTTCAATCACAGTCACACCTAATTAGTGTTTCAGTCACAGCCAAGCCTAATTAGCATTTGAATCGCATATGGGTGCCTGGGAGTTTTGTGGGTGAAATTAGGTGTCACAATCACAGCTTTGGGACAAAACGAGAGAGCCTGCACCCCCTCTTTTCACTGTTGATCATTCGACTGTGGCATTGAAGTGGACCAAAACCCACACCGGTCGGCCCGTGAATCTATACGATCGATTTCCCCCCGGGCATCCAAAATTGTGATGCCCCGCTGTGTGAACCCCCCCAGGTCGCTCTATTCACTTACCTCGTTTCCCGGTTCCATGGCGCCAGCAGCGAACGCATCCTGCTATCCCTCTAGCAGGGCATGTGCCTGCACCAGCCATTTTTTAATGGCCGGCGCGCGCACGCTCTCTGTTAGAGGGAAGCAGACGATGAGGCCGTCAGAGTGCTCAGAGCCGCTGCTCTTAGACGCAGCATGGGACCGGGAAGAGGTGAGCTGGTCTTGGCGTCCTGGGGCGTTTTACGCAGCGGGGCACCCACGATCAGGGTGTCCCGGGGGAAACGACCAAAACCCAGGAAAGTCAAAATTTAGTCACTCTAACTCTAGTCACTTTAACTCTGCTGGTGTGTGTAAACTGATTCTAACCAATGTATAAGAACACTAGCAACAGGAGAGGGAAGAAGGAGTACAGCCAGGGTGACGAGAAAGCCTGTGTCTGCAGAAGATCAGGCTCTTACAAACTCCACTCATTATGCTGATTATTATGCAGCATCACAGCTCCAAGGGCCACACCCACTTGCTTCAGAAGATGAATCATAAGGTGAAACTGTAAACCCTGATATCGCGGCCTTCAATTTAAAAACTGAAAACTGTGCCAAACATAGCCCAACACAATGGTCTAACAATTGCCTTTGCCTGCCAAGTTCCTTTGGTATATACTGTACATATAAGTCCATATTTGTTTTGACACATAAGCTAAGTACATTTGGGTTAGGGATGAGAAGATTCTTAAAAGGGAGGACAAGAAGGATATAAACTACTCTACTCTGTAGGCACTACTTGGGTGCACTAAGCCAATTAGAACGTAACGTGGCGTGAAATGAGAGAAGGTTACAATGCCATTTGGGATATACAGTGTAGGATTAGGGGTAGCAACATGCCCAAGCAGTCACTCCAAGACACCATAAGGGAGGCAGGTGAGTGAATATTTGAGTCATTGGGTTTATTATCCGGGCTTGGCTCTCCTCCCACTCTCGCATCTGAAGTGGGTTACAGTACTATGTTCATCAGCCAATAAAGCTTTGGAGCACTGAAATCTAGCCATAGTTTCAAAAGAGCTGACATCCTTTGACAATACAGCTTGACAGCCACCATCTACCCTGTGGTAGTAGGTAACTCTGGCAGTGGCAGCAAAAAACATGGCTGGGGGGGGGGTTACAAGCTGAGACACTGGCTGGAGTGCAGTTGAAGTAGTGGAGATGTGTTCGGAGCTTGGCACTGGATGTGGTTGAACGTGACACTGGGTCAGCAACAGAATCGGCAGCAAAGTATAAGGCAAACCTTGCAGGGCAGGGTTAGTGTGGCATGCATATGGGCTTAGTTGTGGGGAAGGTTTGGCATATTTCTTTCCCTCACCAAACTTTTGGTCTGATTTAATATGAGCTTGTTAATATGCATTTGGAAGCTTTCCTAACCTAGGAAGAGGTTTTTTTATTTTGCAAATTTCTCCATTTAAACCAAATTAGCCTCCTGTTTGAGATTAAAGGCTGAGAGACTTGTGGTTGTAAGATGAGAAGCACGTTTTTAAGGACATGTTTGGGGGGTCAGATTTTGTGGAGGTCTTTAGAAAGCAATTACAGGCGCACCTTTATAATGAAGCCCTACCTTTGCTGTTCAGAGTGATAACACGAGCAAATATTTGAGGTGATATTAACCCCGCAGATAATAGATAATGGGGCTGGGGCCACCTTCTGCCAGCCTATGTCATAATAATTGAATGTAGCCAGATAGGAGGAGATTGTGAAGTCAGAGTCGTCTTTATCTTTGTACAAATTTAGAAAGGAGATAAAGATTCTGAAGAATGTTAGAAGATTGTTTGCCAGTTTCTTTCATGCCTGCTGGCAGAGCCGAGTGTTGGATTTAGATCAATTACACTATGCAGAATATAAAAAGTCCTTTTCTTAAGTGGGGATTTATCTAAACTGTTTTATGAAAAGGGCTTTAAAGAACGGTATGCATGCCGCCAATGTGATTTATAAAAGCACTCCGCAACCATCTTGCCTGACCGCTGACCCTGGCACCGTGGATCAGAGTAAATATATTGGCAGATTTTTTGAAGTCCAATACGATATTTGTTTAATCACAGTGGCCCTTTATTTTTTGTGTATTTAACATTTCTGTATTAATGAGCGGAATTAGTTGAACCGTCTAGTTAAAGATCTGTTTTGCTTTATTTGTACTAATGTGATTTACAGTGCGGTTTGGAAAAATCTTTGGGTGGTGCTTTAATTTTAAAGGACAGCCATCTAAAAACACTCCATTTAAAACGAATGTACATACAAACAGTGTGGCTGCTAGGCTAATATACAGTGAGCAAACCGTTTGCAAATGTATTTTGGAAGTATATATATATGTTTTAGTAGGAAAATCTAGTTGGTTGGTTTCTATACAAAGGCAGCTGAGAACCATTTTTATATCACTACTTTACTAATCTGTCACTGCCTGCAGAAAAAAAGCAGGCAATGGGACCACAGGCAGCAAAATAAACAATACTTCTCCTTCAAGATGCATGTGAAGAACTGCTTGAAGGTCCTTATGCTTTACCGACCACCCTGCACCGAGACACCAAGACATCCTCGAAGAAACACTATCGTGAAAAATGGCCCAATAATAAAAATCCATATAAATATGCTGGATAGCAAGTTGAGGGGTGACTTATACACCCGGCATCAGGAAATATCCAGTCAGTGTTGTTTTTTTTTATTTTAATGGTAGAAAGAGGAAATCGGGGGTGACTGGCTCTGTCACCTTTCATAGACTAAACCTGTCACCCCTGAATTTTATTCCTACCAGAAAACCACAAGCTTGGTGGGAGATTTATTCAGTTCAGGAGTATATGTGACCCCTCTCATTAGCCAAGGGTCTTATATGGATTTTTAATATTACACAATTTGCGATACTGCTCCTTTAACTCTCATCCTTAGAGTAAAAATTCCCCTCTGTCCTCCAGCTCACAAGATGACCTGGCAAAGACCAGGCAACACAGTTTAAGGTATACAAGGGAGGCTCAAGGGGAGGAATATAGGGAGAGGTAGAGTGGCTCAAGGGGGAGGGGTAGAGAGAAGGGACTGGGACCTAAGGGCAGAATGGGGTTTAATTTGATAAGCTGTCCAACATGGCTTACGATAGTTGTGTAGACCAGATTAGATAAAAAAAAGAAGGGTAGCAATGTACCCTGAAGAGGAAGACAAAATGTGCTACCGATCTAAGAATGTCTTTGTTTAAAGTGGTACAAAATCCACCACTGGCCATCTTGTAATCTAAAAGATTTCAGGGAAGGCTGCTGTCTTTTCTCTGTGGTATTCCAAATCGGGATGCCCTGCTGTGTGAAACCCCTCAGTTCGCCCTTAAAAACTCGCCTTTCCACGCTCCAGCGTTTGCTCCCTATTCAAGTTCCTGCCAAATAACATAGTCACAGAAGGGGGCTTTCCTTGGACGAGAGCCCGCACAGGCACAAAGCAAAACCTGGGAAAGTAAAATTCCCTGGTTTTGTTCCACTTTAATGAAAATGCCCTTGGTAATACAGAAAAAGTCAGCATTACATAGAAATTAAAAAGAGGGTAACATTTGCCTTGCAACAGGCATCATCTGTCACAGGGCACCCCCCACACATGCACAATCTGTATAACTCTACAAACCAGGGATTGTCTGACAGCTGGCTGACTGAAAGTGCCTTCTGACAAAGCATGTCAGGCACAAATTGGGATTGCAGTCATAGGACAAATATGGCTGGCATGAGCACACTTGCCGTTTATACTGGATGAGAACGGAAAAGGCAGCACAGCCGCATGGAAACAAAGTCAAGGGGTTACAGTGAATCTCGAGCACATCTTTGAGAATCTGATTTCCAAAAGTTGATTGTCTCAGCTAGTTTGCCAAATGTTCAGCTCCTCAGAGGAGCATGATCTGGAGGCCAGACTAGGACTAATGACCAATCCCAGTCAGAAATGTAAGAAATATTCACTACACCAAAGAACAAATGAGAATACTCCTACCGAGGCAAGCTACATCAAAAGCTCGTTGTCGATCTCCTATGAAAACATGTGTGTTTAAGACCAAAGTTATATATGGAGGCGCTCCAACATTTAAAATTAAAAGCTGTTTCAGGTGGCAGATCTTTTAATTTAAACAACCTAAACACCCAACAGTGATCTATAGAATGCTGGACAATAATTTGCCTGAAATTCAGCTGTAACCCCCCTCCACCTTGCTCCATTACTAGCCTAGTATACAGACTGCAACTAGTTAGACTGGGAATTGGTTCCATCTGCCTCATATAATAACATTTACATGTACAGGATCTGCAATAATGGATTCATACTAAAATTGGTGCAAAATTGAGTGCATTGCACATCACCTCTGACATCAGTGGCATGTGGTGCTTATTCGTAGTCTTGTCATTTGTACGCTTTGACCACAGCAGCACACAAACTGTTCACAAACTGAAAAGTTTCAGAAATAATGGCCAACCAATAATTAGGCAGCAATGAGGGATGTTGCACAACTTATATTGCCACCAAGCCAGCCATCCTTCACAAGCTATGTACTGCCAATGTCTAGAGTAGGAAATTATCATAATGTATCGTTATTTTAGCCATGAATAAGTGATGCATTATTGGATCAGATTGTAACCTATGCTAGCCTTACTCCCAAGAGTCAACTACTCCAATGAGGATCTGACCACAGAAAAGGTCTTCTAGAAGGCTCCCTGTTTTTAGTATTTAAGTTAACCCTTTTGCACAATGTTTAGTGTGAATATAATTTCTCTTTTTTCTGTTTGCTTTGTAGTGATAGCAGAATGCAGAGCATCATTGCAAGAAAGGGGCAACAGTGCAACGGTGTCATTAGAATCCTCCTCACAATCGACACAAGAAGTTGAAAATTTCCCTGTTGAGGAACAAACTCCATCTCCAGCCCCAACAAGCCCTGATGTGAGTAGCACCTGAGTTTATTGTGGTTAACTTGGCTAGTTTGGCTTCAAAATATGAAGTATGCAGTAAAAAAAGATTAAATCTAAGACGTTTTAGCCTCCTTTCAGCATTGGTGAATCCATTACTTTTTTTCAAAATCCCTAAAGTGGCAATCTAGACAATATGCCCCCCAAGCTAAGCACATTTTGTGTGTGTGTTAAAAAAAAGATGGACTAATCTGCTCAGCACCAGCCACCCAGTCCTAAGGCAGACACTCTACTTCTTCCTGAATTTCCTTCAGTGGCTGTCCAGGAATCTGCTGCAGACACCGGGTGACAAGGCAGTCGTTCAGCATCTTTGCCACTGGAAGCAGCAATGTACATTGTTGCTTCCACTCATGGATCAGGTAAGGTGAGTGATATTTTTTGCTCAAAAGGGTTGCAGCAGAGGGTTGGGATGCAATAGTGGCATAGGGGGATCAGCCAAGTGATGGCGGGCCTTTACTCCAGGTAGGCTTCCAACCTGCTTTGCAAACCCCAATGCACTGCTGAACACGGCTAAAGCAACTTATAATGCCCCAAGTCACACTGGGACCCAGAGGCTATACTAAAGTAGTAAAGTGCAGCTCTTTGTCATGTCTAGGCAGTGCTCTAATCACCGTTTCTCAACCTGCGGTATGTGTACCCCAGTGGGTACACAACAGGGTTCAGGGGTACACCAACAAAGGGTGTATGACTGGTATGGTCTATTACTCTAACAGTGAAATATTCCTGCTTCCTTTAAAAGTACTAAAAGGCCTGGGGGGCCTACTTATTTTGTTACTTTAAGGGGGCATTTGGGGGTACTTCTTGCGACTAAGGGGTACTTGGGGTAAAAAGTTTGAGAAACACTGCTCTAGAATGCTTAAAATGTTGTGAGGTTATGTATACATTTGAAGGCTGATTTGCTTAAAGCAGTCCAAATGTAATGGATTACTTTTGGATTGCTTCTATGTATTGCAAGTCATGCAAATTTGGGACGTCCCACACTTTAAAGAGGGCCTCCAGACAAAATTTACTGGAGGTTCCCTTGCATTAATAGCACAGGGACATCCCCATTCATTACGAAATCAGGCTGCATGACTTTAGGATAATTTCATATCCACCTTTTCTCGCATGCTAAAAATGCATAAGGGCATAATGTAACTACTAGGAAAGGCAGATGTGTCTTTCATTAAACAGAAATAAAATGCAGCTCTACAATTACCTTATTCTTTATCATTCCTCTTGTAGTCAATACAAATAGTTTTCTTTGCATCTGATGATCATTATTATACTCTCCATATAATTGTTGCATTATTCCACACATTCCTCCAATGCTCCACGGGTAACAGAATAAACTCTTTCACCCTCCTGAGGAATGATTTGACAACCCATCTGGTAACTTTGGATGGAGATGTTGGGATCCCACAGAGCTTTGTTCCTGTGCTGACGCTAGATGGAATCTCCTAAATCAGTCACAGCCTGGCAGAGCCGGTGCAATTTGTCCAAGCTTGGAGCTGAGCCCAGCCTTCCTTTGTGGGCCCAGATATCACTTTGTTTATTTTCACGATGGATGTGTTGTCGGAAAAACGATTCCCTTTTTGCATAAGGGCAATTTAATGTCTCTAGTTTCTATTTTGGTTGCTATGAACTTCTTTCCCTTTGCAGGTCTCTTGGAGGCTTTTTTGGCTTATTTGCTTTAAAAGAAATTTCTGTTTTAATGCATTGTTCTTCTGTTTCCTCCTCCATTTTTCTGTCTCCCCAGTTTTCCTCCTGCTTGGACAGTCCAGAGTTTACAAGCCATAAAATGGTAGGACTTCATAGAGTCCCTTCTATATTTGCCCAGGAAATGTCATCCCTTTTGCTTCTTACAGCCCAATACCATACCCGTTTTCCAACAACTATACCGGAAAATATTTTTTAAGTATGATGTCTTTTTCACTTACATCATGGAATAGCATTTCACGACTTGTTTGGATAGCTTCTTAGCTAGATAAATCTATCCAGGAATAAAATTTCCATGGATGCGTCTCCATATTTGACCAATGTTCTGCTCATTCACCTTGGTAGACTCTAAAAATCAGCATGTCAATATGATCAAAAATGACTGAGATTATAATAAGCCTTTGTACAAAAGTAGTTTAGACAATTGTCTTCAGCATTAATTCCCCAACAACATCTGTCACCAAAGTAGACCTACATTGGTGCTTGATTGCAGAATTGTAGAAGATTCTAAAGGGTACATAAACATTGACCTTGACAGGTCCTAAAAGTAGATAGAGAACCTAATCAACAAGGGAGTCAAAATATTAGACTTGGGAAATCATCTAATATTGTCATTGAGTGCAAAAAGTATGTAAACCTGTTTTGTCAGTATCTGGTATCACCTCCTTATGCAGCACTAAAGGCATCTAAACATCTACAGTAATTGATTAGCCTTGCACATCAGCCTGGAGGAGGCCATAACATCAAACAAAACTGCTTTAACTCTTTCACATTTCTATTTTATTAAGGCCAGGACTTTCACCTGACCCTTCCAGAGCCTTAATAGAGATCTTTTGATCATACCAGACAAACCAGAGGGCACAAGGTGACGCATTTACCTAACCGACAGTACAGCGTTGCCAAATGTTCCTGGTACTGGCTTGCCGGTGGGCATAGCCTGTGTAGGTCTAGAACCCATTGAAAACCATGGTCGCCTCTGTACTCTGGGATGCCCCAAATACAAACTACCCATTTTATGACTATAGAACAACCAGTTCAAGTCCCCCTATTTTAAAAACTTAAACAATATGATAAAAAAATAGATAATGATCATCACAAAACAAATTAGCAGCAACTAGAATTTCCTATGCAGGTGTATATGGGCCAGTTATACAATATATAAAACACTAATGCAGTAAATGACTTACAAATCTATAAAACTATCCATTAAAGACAAAGTCTCTACAAATATGCACAACTATTAATGAGCCAGTCTAGGCAACTTAAAACCGTCACACACCCGTTTTCTGGCGAACAGGTATGATAGCACATGTTGGTGGTAGGCAATTGTGATAGTTTGTGATGTGTACTCATGCTGCCGGTCAATGAGGAAGCTTGCTGCCATCTGACCAGCAGTTACACACGCCGAATCCAAGCGGGGAGTGCACTATCAGTGCACAGTTGCTGTAGTTAAGTGGTAGGTATCACACCATTACGTTAAATACTTCTCCAAACCCTGTCACATATCTAAGGTATTAAAATAGTTTTGTGCTAAAACTGCCCCATCTAAAACCGCAAAGTCCTACTTAAATATATTATTTTCTGTAATGGTTTTTCGTTCCTCCTCCAAAAAGTTTTCCTATTAAAGCTCACTGGGAGCTGCCAAGTTCTTGTTTTGCTGATCATGGTTTTTTTCCTGTACAGATTAAATACGGATTAGACTTTATAATGAAATTGGAGCTCTATCTTTTCTCTATGAATGATGGGTTAGTGCTTGACTATGACTTTATTAAAGTAATCACCCCAAATGGAATATATTCTGCTTTGTTGTGAGGCCAATAAACATGTAAATGGCAGCAGAGAGCAGGCTTTTTTCCTGTCCAAAGTATTCTGCTTTGGATTCATATGAATAATAAAAGAATTCTATAAAGAGCAAGCTCCCTCATCTTAAATAACTGTCATCTGGAAAAGCCATAGTAAACTTTTCCATCCATAGAAAACAGCCCAATGGCGCTCAGAGATCTGAATGTCTGGGGCAAGGTAATTACATGCAAAAAGGCAGCTTTACAAGTACTTATTTGAGCCCTTACTATTATAAGCAACAGAACATTAAAGTTGAGCATTTATTGGGGGTAATAATCTTGTTAACACTTATATTGTAAGGTGATGGAAAACTGTTTAAACCGGACCTTCAGCATCATTTAATGAAAAGCCCAAACTTTTAAAAAACTATTCTCCTGCATCTAAAATTAATATTTTACATTTTTAGTCACTTACCTCTATTCTCCCACTGGGCTGCAATTCTGTTCAGGACTTGCCTCAGAAGCATCACATACTGAAGAGAGGAGAGGGGGCAAAAGTCCGGGGGGGGGAGGCGGGGTTATAGCTATGCTTTGCTTAGACAGAGCAGAGCTGGGGTCAGGGAAAGGACAGCAATCCCAGAATGCAGAGCGGCACAGTTAGACACTTCCTGTTTGCAGGCAGCCTAAAACTCCATGAGCCGCCATCTTGTATGTTTTAAAGGCTCATAAAATGCACTAGGTGCAGGTAGGATGATTTTTTAATGTGGGCAATCTGCATGTACAAGGTGGGGGTAACAAATAAGATATGCTCTTATTCAGGGTGAAGGTCCGGTTTAATGGCTGTGCTTAAATAATCATTTGCTGTTCCCTCTATATTTAGGTAGTGATTAAATATTACACAGGCCTAAACCCAATTGTCTGTTCTTTTATCCTAATAAGATGAGAGTTGGGCCTGCAGGGCCTTCCCAGATCACAGGGGTGACTCTGCCTGGCAACGCCTTTCCTCTTTCCCATTCAGCTGTATCAGGGCTCAGAAGATGGGTCACAATAGAAGAACATTAGCAGAGGCTGGGTTTAATGTGGACTTCTTGCTTAGTGCAACTTCCTAAAAGGCATCACTGTAATAGTGGTAAAAGAAAAACTGACCCCCCTGCCAGTTACATAATTTTTTCAGATCTGGCAGGGGATCCACAATGATTTTTAAGATACTGGCGGGTTATTGCACATTATGCAGTTACAAAGAGAGCTAATACTCGCCTCTTTTGATAACCCTCCGTCTTCACCAGGGCACTGGCCAACAAGGAGATAAAGCAGAAATACAAAGAAAAGTAATGCAGGTATCTGAATAGTCATTGTGTACTCCTCCAGCTAGATACTCTACTTTTCCATAAACTACTACGTTATCAGATTAATAACCCACTTCTTCTTTAGAACTGGCCATATTGCTGCCTTTTAGAAAATATACTAGTGATAATTACCCAGAGATTGGGATAATTATATTGCTTTAAACTATTATTTGTCTCTATAATGTGCACCATTGTACACTTGTGCATACCTACTAATATGTGCTCTGCATTTATCCCATCTGTGCATTGTGAACCCACACAAGTAAACAACACCAGTGGGCGCACACATGCTCAAAGTAGTGGGTTGCCCTCATCATGGTGCCTGGGGATCTGTTGGGGGTTAGTTGCCTTGCTCAAGAGCCCTTTATTCATGCCCCAACCTGCAGTCTGTTCTCTAACCAATAGGCCGTGACTTCCCCTATTCTTAAAGCGGTCCTTCACTCTGAATAAGAGCCTATCTTATATGTTTCCCACACCCTGTACATACAGATTGCTCACATTAAAAATCGCCCTACCTGCATCTGCTGCATGTTATGAGCCTTTAAACATCCAAGATGGCGGCTCATGGAACGTCAGGCAGCCTGTAAACAGGAAGTGCCTTCTGACTGTGCTGCATTGCATTCTGGGATTGCTGACCTCTTCCTGACCCCAGCTCTGCTCTGTCTGAGCAAAGCACAGCTATAACCCTCCACACTCTCCTCTCCTCAGTAAGTGTGATGCTTCTAAGTCAAGATGGCGGCGCCCGTATCCTAAAGTCCTGAACAGAGTTGCAGCCCAGTGGGGGAAAGAATAAGTAAGTGACTAAAAACTTAAAATATATTAACTTTAGATGCTGGGGAATAATTTTTTAAGGGTTTGGGCTTTTCAATAAATCATGGTGAAGGTCCGGTTTAAGTTGGCCCCAGTGATGCTCCACTTTTTGTGTAATTGGCCCTGGCAATGCCCCACTCTTTAGTGGGAAGAACCTTGGGAAAAAACAGTTGGCCAATAGAAGAAGACTACATACTTTCCTTTGACCGTAAGAAACCCTGCTCCGGACTGTAGATGAATATGCTTCTCTGTTGTAGTCCTTATTTACCTTAAGAAAATACAATTCTGTGATTACTCACCTGTATAATTGGTATTATACGTATACAGCACGTCCTCCTCCAGAGATAATTCCTTACGTTTGGGTTATACATCCACAAGATGGTGCTGGACTGCAGAGACAGCAAAAAAGTGGCTCCTCCCGGCCCCTTATATTCCAGGGACCTCCCACAAATTCCCCAGTATTGACAAGCAGTTATCAAGAGACCGGAAGAATAACAACCATAATCAAACCATTTTAACCATGATAACAACCACCATACAGAGGCACTAAGAATAATAACAAGGGCGGGGTGGAGCAGGACATGCTGTATACGTATAATACCAATTCTACCGGTGAGAAATCACAGAATTGTATAATTCTAAGTATACAGCACATCCTGCTCCAGAGATAATTCCTTACGTTTGGGACATCCAATAGCAGTGTCCGTAAGGTAGGGTGGGATCCCCAAAAGCAACAACATGCCGATTAAACCACTGCCGCCTGCAGAACTTTGCGGCCAAAAGCAGCATCAGCTGAGGCCCTAACATCAACCTTGTAAAACTTAGAAAAAGTATGAACAGAAGACCAAGAAAAAGTATGAACAGAAGACCAAGTAGCGGCCTTGCAAACTTGTTTAACAGAAGCCTGGTGCTGAAAAGCTCAAGAGGCACCAATAGCACAAGTGGAATGAGCAGTAAGGCGGAAGGGAGATCCTTCCCCTTAGCAGAATAGGCCTGAATCACAGCCTGACGGATCCACTTGCTGATGGTAGACTTAGCTGCAGCCAGACCCTTCTTAGGACCAGAAGGGACCACAAAAAGAGCATTAGTCTTCCTGAAGGGCTCAGTAGCCACCAAATAGAACTTCAGGTTCCTGACCACATCCAAGGAATGCAGAGCCCTCTCCTTAGGGTTACTAGGATTAGGGCACAGAGAAGGCAGAACAATGTCCTGATTGAGATGAAAAGCAGACACAACTTTAGGCAGAAAATCTGGTTTAAAGCAAAACACCACCTTGTCCTGGTGTCTCTCAAAGTAAGGGGGCTTGATGGAAAGCGCCGCCAACTCAGAAACACGCCTAACAGAAGTGATAGCCACCAAAAAGACTACCTTAAGTGTAAGAATGGACAAAGCAACCTCATGCACAGGCTCAAAAGGAGACCCCTGCAAGGCAGATAGGACCAAGTTCAAGTCCCAGACTGGTAACATAGGCTTACGTGGGGGGCGCACATGAGTAACCCCCTGGAAAAAAGTCTTGACCAGCTGAGCAAAAAATCTCTGAAAGAAAACACACAAAAGACACATGACCTTTCAGAGTGCTGAGCTAGCCCTGATCATTGTGTTAACAGAGGCAGGCAGCCCCTTTTCCATTAAGATGGAGGTTTCAGCAGCCAGGCCGTTAAAGCCAGCGTTTGTAAATTGGGGTAGCGTAGCCGCCCCTGAGTGAGCAGGTCTGGCTCCTTGGGCAGTGCGTACTGATCTACCGCCAGCTGCACGATGTCTGCGAACCACACTCTTCTTGGCCAACGGGGGGCCACCAGGATTACTGGCACCCCTTCCTGAGCTATCTTTCGCAGAACCCTGCCCAACAGGGGAAACGGGGGAAAGACATACAGTAGCTGAAAGCCCTGCCAGGGCATTGTCAGAGCATCCATGGCCAGAGGGTCCCGGGACAGAGACACAAAGACTGGAAGCTTGTGATTGTGACGGGATGCAAACTGATCCACATCTGGCTGACCCCAACGGTGACACAGAGAGCGAAACACCCTGTTGCTGAGGAACCATTCCCCCAGGCGAGGTTGGTTGTCCGATCGTACCTGAACAGCCCGACCCCGAAGATGCGGGGTCAAGCAGGCTAGAACCAACCTGATCGCCATCAGTTCCTGAATGTTGATAGGAGTGTGGGTCTCCTGAGGGCCCCACTGCCCCTGGAATGTTAGGGATCTCTAGAAGCCCCCCAACCTGTCAGACTGGCATCTGTGGTGACTGTCTCCCAGCAAGGGGCCAGAAAGGATCTGCCCACCTTGAGTCCAGCCACCACGAGAGGGACCGTCTGGCTAGGGGGGACAGAACCAAAATCTGATCCAGGGACACAGGGTCCCTGTCCCTGTCCCATACAGACAAGAGGTGGAGTTGAAGAGGCCTCGTGAAACTGAGCATAAGGAACCGCCTCGAAGCAGGACACCATCAGGCCCACCAGCTGCATTTCTTGCCTGATGGAAGGATGAGGGCAGGACAGAAAGAGCTGAGCTTGCGCTTGCAGACTGTCCACCTATTGCTGAGGAAGAAAGATCCTGGCCCGAGCTGTATCCAGATTCATGCCCAGAAATGGCTTCACCAAAGAGGGAGACGGGGAAGATTTGGAATGGTTTATCATCCAGCCGAATGACTCCAGTGTGGTCACCACCCGCTGAGTATCCAGCTCTTCCTGTTGGAAGGACGGAGAAGTGATAAGAATGTCCAAATAGGGAAGAATGTGAATGCCCTGAGCTCTCAGCAGAGCCATAATACCCTGGGAGCCAAAGTGAGACCGAAGGGCAATGCCACGAACTGGTAATGCTGATCCTCCAGAGCGAACCTGAGGAATCTCTGATGACCTGAAAAGACTGGAATATGGAGGTAAGCATCCTTGATGTCCACAGAGATCATGAAGTCCCCTGGGCGTAGTGAACTTACAGCTGAGCGCAGAGTCTCCATGCGAAAACGCCTGGATCTGACAAACTTGTTGAGAAGCTTTAAGTCCAGGATGGGTCTGAAAGACCCATCTCTTTTGGGAACAGTGAAAAGGTTGGAATAATAGCCCTTGGCCATTTCCCTTAAGGGCACTTGGCAGATGACCCCCAGCTCCAGTAGATTCTGCACAGCAAGCAACAGGCCCTGAGCTGACAGGGGATCTTGAGGCATCCGGGATCTGATGAATCTTGGGGCCGGCCAGGCTGCCAACTCTATCTTGTAACCGGAGGACACTACCTCCTGAATCCACCGGTCTGAGACATGACCCCTCCAGACGTGAGCAAAGAGCCGAAGCCGTCCCCCCACCCGGATGGGTGAGGGCGCCCCTTCATGCCTGAGGGGGCTTGGGGGAAGACTTAGACTTGGAACCCCAGGAGGAGCCAGGGCGGCCACGTCCTCTGCCCCTGCCCCAGAAATCTCCCCAGGCCCCTGCAAAGGACGCTCCCCTTCCCATTCTGGACCCACGGTAGGAGGGAAGAAAGGAGCCAGAACCCCGAAAGGGCCAAGACTGTCTCTTGCGCTGGGGTAACCTGCCTCCCTTAGCAAACAGGTCCAGGCTATCCCCAAATAGACACAGTCCTTTAAAGGGGAACCCTTCTTGGCAGCGTTGTCAGCTGCCCACTGGCGCAGCCAAGCCGAGCGGCGTATAGCCACCGCCAAGGCAGAAGCAATGCCACACATTCTAATGGTATCATCCAAGGCAGAGAGGACATATACAACAAATTCCTCACAACGCAGAAGGGCTCTATACTCTTCACTAGCCGCATCATCAGGAGCCCTATCTAAAATACTCTTGAGCAGAGTCCTAATAGCCACAGCTGTAATGGCAGAGGCACAAACCGGACGCAGCGCGGACCCCACACAGGCAAAGGCATGGGAAGCCAGCTGATCAATGCGCCGGTCCTCACCATCCCTCAGTGTAGTAGAGGCAGGGGAATGCATGACAGAAGTGTTGGACAACCCCAGAATTGGTGCATCCATTTCAGGAGGGGACGACCAACGCTTGGCCCACCGTCCAATAGGGATTTACGCTATAAGGCCACCCGGGATGCCCCAATAGCCTGCTAGGGAAGTGGGAGTTAAAGGCAGAATAGGCCTCAAATGGCAAACTAAATAGAGGGGATAGGCCGGGAGAACCACAGTTAAGTTTGACCCGCCTGCAAGACATAAACAGAAAGGTCCCGTAAGCGGTATGCATAACATATATAAAAAATCAGCCAGCCCGCAGGGGCACTTACGGACCCCGGTAGGCAGACACCAGCCACGCAGCACGAGGAGAGCAAAATGGCGCCCGCAGATACCCCCGAAGAGCGCGTGGCGGCGGCATTTTAAAAGAGCAAGTGCAACAAACACACGCGGCAACACAAAGCCAAAGCATACCACGGAATACAATCCCAAGGAGTGAAGAATACACATACACCCCCCCCCCCCCCCCACGAGAAATACCAGGGAAAGCGAGGGAGGGCAGCGGGCAACCTAACGGGAGCCCACCAATGGACAGGGGGCGAGGGGTGATAGCGTGGGAGGGGCATCCCATAAGGCTCACCATGGGCCTATACCGCCTACCCTTTGGTGCTACTCCGACCGCTGCCTACCATCACCCGACCAGTGCAGCCAAAGCTGAGAGGCAGAAAAAAAGAGGAACGGGTGGGAAAAGTCCTACAGGGCCGCAGGCTAATAGCCCCGCTCACCTGCGAGTAGAGAGAGCCATCTTCTTGCCTTCGCAGTCCAGACTGCAGAGAAGAACTGGGGAATTTGTGGGAGGTCCCTGGAATATAAGGGGCAGGGAGGAGCCACTTTTTTGCTGTCTCTGCAGTCCAGCGCCATCTTGTGGATGTATAACCCAAACGTAAGGAATTATCTCTGGAGCAGGACGTGCTGTATACTAATAATCTGTCTAAATATTTTTTCCTGTTTGACCTCTAATGGTTTTGCCATTTTGAGAAAGGAGCTTACAGTTTTGCCTTTGACCTCACCCTGTGTGTCGGACCCCACACCCTGCAATGTGCTTCTGGAGATGCTCTTGCTAATGGAGGCACGCTAGAACAGTGGAGGGGTTAAACGCCTTTATTCCAATAAAGATTTTTGGGACTTAATTGAATAAAAGTTTGTTCACCTTTTGACCAAATAATCTATTTGTATTGATATATATTTAAGCATTAGAAATCCCATGTGATCTTTGCATCATGTTGGGGGGGAAAAAAACGAAATACCAAATTTATATTATAATATATATATATTCTAAGTATGTCTCTGCTTCGCACTGCTACATGCTGCTTCGGAAATATTCATTACACTGGGTTATGTCAAGTAGAGGGCGAACTTCTGCAGAGATGAATAGAAAAAAAGGAAGCCCCTCCCGGCCCATAAATACCTGGTATCCTCCCACACATTCCCCAGTAATCGTCTCTGCAGAAGGCGAGCAAGTCAGAAGATGAAGTCTCCTCCTTGCAGGTAAGCCGGGTTCACACCCGGCACATTTCTTTTCCTATTTCCACTCGGACTTCCTTATTAAGTCCCTATGCCTCCCAGCTATGGCTGAGGGTCTGGGTGAGGGTAGGGAACACCTTTTAGAGGTGTTTGACTAGGAGCCATGCACCATGCTCCTCCGCGAATCCCCCACCAAGGGGTAGGCGGCCGTCAGGTTTGGTGATCCTGACATGGGGTGCCCTGTCCGTTCTGAAGCCCTCACCACATATCCTACATGTGGCTATCGGCTTCCCCCCATTACTCCCTGTTCCCGGTTAGTAGGGTGGGGGGGTACTTCCATCTTTGTTTTGTCTCCCCTGAGATTGTGTGAGGGGATGTTGTCAGTATGATTGGTGCTGTACTTTCTTTACTGTGTGGTGGGCGCTGGCTAGTGCGCCTTAATGTGTTTTAACTCGGTTTAATTTTTATTCTTCGTGGACAGCACGCTCGCTTTCTGGGGCGGCGGGCCAGTGTCATCTATGCCGGCTCCTCAGCCTTGGCTGGGGAGCGTGGTTCGCTGCTCGTTTTCAAGTCAGGGGGAAGGGGCGGGTCCTGGCGCTCACCGCGCTGGTGACGGCCGGCCCCTCCAGTTGGCGCTCGACCAGCTCCCAGCCCTATTGGCTGGGAGCGCGGCTGTTGTGTTCTTTCCCGCGTCGGGAGGGGGCAGGGCCTTCATCCTCCTTCTGTCTGCGGGCTCTACGCCGCCATCTTTCCCATGCCTGTTACCTTCCGTGAGTTGTCCCTCTGGGCCATCCTTGATGCCTTATTTATATGCATATATATGTATTTATTATATATGTCTTTATATATGTATTTATTTTATACGCCTTATCCAGCGCGGTGGCGGCCATTAGTTTTATTGTACTACATTATTATTATTATATACAATGTTATATACAATTTTATATATACATATATATATTTCTTTTATATGTTTTGCCACGCCCCTTGTACATTCTGCATGTATGAGTGCTTGTCTATGGTGTACCGTCCTTACGGGGGCCCCCATTTTGTTTTTGTGTCCTGGGGTCCCTTGGCCAAAAAATTAGGGCTTGCAAATCCTCCCACTAACGGACTTAAGGGGCATCCCGGGTGGCTTCTAGCGTAATTCCCGCTGGTCATTGCGACTACCATACAAATCACCATATGGATGCTCCCCAGGATACCGGGCTCCGGCTCCCTTCGGGGAAATCCCGGCAGTGTGTGGGTTGGGGGGTATACCTTGCGGGGGATAATGTGCTGGTTTGCATACCATGTGTTCAGCAGGCCATAACGCGGCAGTCGGGGGCCCAGGCGTCTGGGTCGGTGCCGCCGGCCTCATCACCTACCCCACCTTGACTTATCCGTACCCCAAGTGCGTACCCCATTAGCGTGGAGTCGCAATCTGATGTATGTGCTAGATTGGCCAACATCGAGGAATTGATTTCTAGCTCTGCGGCCAGGGAGGCCCTGGCTAAGAGAAGGCATCTGTCACCAGCCGCACCGGTTTCTTGATGACCATGATTCCCTTGACTGGTCTGTTTATTCCCCGCTTGCGGAAGGGGAACTGTTTACGGAATCTGATGGCTCTGAGGATCAGCAGTTTTTGGATGCTGATGCTGGGCAGGGGCTTGGGGATGCCGTGGATACCCCCAAGTTCCTGGCCCATTTATTTGAGGTACTGGCTATTTCTCCTCCGACGGAGTCCCCTCCGCAGAAGGGGGAATTTTTTGGGACCTCTAAGCCTCGTCTGGAGTTCCCAAATCAGATACATTTTGAATATTTGATTCTTAAGGAATGGGAAGGACCTAGCCGGCTTCCCGGTTTTCCTCAGGGATGGGATAGGAAGTATCCCTTTCCGGTGGACGCGGTGAAGCACTGGCCGTCCCCTCCCGAGGTCGATGCGCCCGTACTGGGATTGTCCGACACACCTGTGGTGCACTCTCCAGGCGCCACCACAATTTAGGATGGTGAGGACCGACGTATTGATCAAATTGCTTGACATGGCTTTGCTAGCGTGGGTTCAGCCTTGAGGTTTGTTTGTGCTTCTGTACTCACGGTTGTGGCTAACAGGTCTGTGGTTAGGGGCCTGTTGCGGGGTCCCCAGCTGGACCCAGCCAGTGATGAATTTGCAGCGCTTATGTGGTGTGAATCGTTCATGACCATTTGTCTTGTCTGCCTTGGATGACACAATATGTATGTATAACAGAACCTCAGCGTGGCTTGTGGCTATGTCTGGTTGCGCCAGTGGGCGGCTAACATTGCGGCTAAGAAGTCACTTACAGGGCTACCCTTTCTGGGTATGCGGCTGTTTGGAGATAAATTGGATTCAGTAGCGGAAGGAGGAAAGCTACCGCCTCGCAAGAAGCAGCGTCGCTCCTTTCGGGGGGCAGGCTCCTTTAATCCTTCCTTTCGCGGTGCCAGAGCGGGCAGAAGTGCTGCCTTCTCTATCTTCAGGGGTGATTCCTGGAGCAGAGGCGGAGGACGGGCCCGTCCAGGACCTGTCTGGGTTTCCAAGCCCGCTGCTGAGCCAGCTCAGCAATGAGGGGGGGCCCTCACCTTTGCGGGTGGGGGCACGGCTGCGGCACTTTTTCCATGTCTGGACCTGGGAGGTCATAGACAAATGGATCTTGGAAGTGGTTTCTTCCGGGTACAAGCTGGTGTTCAAGTACCGGCCTCCTCCCAGATACCTCAGTTCTCGGGTTCCCTCGGACCCCCGGGCTGCGCAGGGGCTCCTGTTGGCAGTGCAAAATCGTCTGGACATGGAGGTCATATGTCCGGTGCTTTTCAAAGGGAGAGGCCGGGACTATTATTCCAACCTCTTCACGGTTCCCAAAAAGGATGGATCCATCAGAACCATTCTGGATTTGAAGCTTCTCAACAGTTTCATCAGAACCAAGAAGTTCCGCATGGAGACTCTGCGCTCAGTCATCATTCCCTTCGTCAGGGGGATTTCGTGACATTTATAGACATCAAGGATGTTTACCTTCATGTACCAATCTACCCAGCACACCAGAGATTTATCAGGGTTGTGGTGGGAGATCAGCATTTTCAGTTTGTGGCCCTCCCTTTCGGGTTGACTTCGGTACCAAGGGTGTTCACCAAGGTACTGGCGGGCATGATGGCCCTTCTCAGAGCCCAGGGCATTCGCATTGTGCCGTATTTGGACGACCTACTCATTACAGCTTCTTTCCTATGTCAGGCAGAGCTGGACTCCAGGGTGGTGACGACGCTGGAAAGGTTCTGATGGGTGATCAACCACCCCAAGTCTTCTCTCTCCCCATCAAGGGAGATCTCATTTCTGGCCATGAATCTGGATACCAGTCAGGCCAGAGTGTTCCTACCTCACCCAAGGGTGCAGAGGGTTCAGGATCTGAAACGTATGCTCCTGGCCAATCCTCGCCCCTCTATCCGGCTAGGGATGAAACTGGTAGGATTGATGGTGGCTTCCTTCGAGGCAGTCCCTTTTGCTCAGTTCTACATGAGGTCGCTCCAACTACATCTATTGCTGAACTGGGATAGATGTCCCCGGTACTTGGATCAGTCCTTTCTGCTGTCTTTCAGGGTTCGGCAGTCCCTTTAAAGTGGTGGCTGGAACCAAGCAATCTGATGAGGGGCAGATCCTTTATGGCCCTTGTTGGGAGATGGTTACCACAGATGCCAGCCTGTCGGGCTGGGGAGGTTTCTGGACGGATTTTCAGTTCCAGGGGCTGTGGGGGTCCTCAGGAGGATCACACCCCTATCAATGTCTTGGAGCTCAGAGTTATTCGGTTGGTTCTGTCATGCTTGACGCATCACTTACAGGGCTTGCCGGTTCAGGTTCGATCAGACAATCGAGCTGCGGTCGCTTGCATCAACCACCAAGGAGGGACTCGCAGCAGGAGTGCCCTCAGGGAAGTTTCTCTGATTCTTGCATGGGCGGAGAGCAATGTTCCATGCATCTCGGCGGTATTCATTCCGGGATTGGAAAACACAAAGGCGGACTCCCTGAACATGGGATCCTCTCGCCGAGGGGAATGATCTTTCAACCACAAGGTATTCCGGTCCCTCTGTCGCAAGTGGGGGACTCCGGAGGTGGATCTCTTTGCCTCACGTTGCAATCACATGCTCTCAACGTTTGGGTCTCTGTCTCAGGTTCCTCTGGCCCTGGCAGTGGACGCCATGTCTCTTGCCTGGAGGGATCTGGGGTTCCTGTACCTGTTTCCCCCCTTCTCCATGGTGGGCAAGGTGGTGCGCCAGCAATTCTGGTGGCCCCAGGGTGTCCAAGACGGGTTTGGTTCGTACCACAATTTACGAACGCTGGCTTTGACGGCGTGGCTGCTGAAACCTCCTCCATCTTCATAGAAGAAGGTTTGTTTGATGCTGTGAGTCAGACACTTGTTAGGGATTTGAATTTTGCATTTTCTATGCTTACACAAATGATTGCCTTTTTGGGCCTATTACCTCTGTTCGATGTTTTTCTGGGTTGGCGGCTCTGTATATTCAGGCCTCTTACTTTGAGAGACACCAGGACAAGGTGGTCTTCCGCTTTACGCCGGATTTCCTACCTAAGGTGGTCTCTGCTTTACATCTCATTCAGGATGTGGTTCTCTCTTCCTTGTGTCCTAAGCCTAGCAATGACAAGGAGAGGGCCCTGCACGTTTTGGATGATTGATTGTTGTGTGAAGTACTATTTGCTGGCTACTTCTCTTTTCTGTAGGACGGACACCTTGTTTGTGGTGCCCTCTGGGCCCAAGAAGGGTTTGGCGCCGTCAAGTCTACCATTAGTAAATGGATATGTCTGGTCTTTGTTGAGGCCTATATTGCCAAGGGGAGGTTTGCTCCTTTCAGTTTACTGCTTTTTCTACTCGTTTTGGGGCTTCCTGGGCTTTTTAGCACCAGGCTTCTGTTAGACAAGTTTGTATGGCTGCTATTTGGTCTTCTGTTCATACCTTTTCCAAGTTTTTATAAGGTTGATGTGCGGGCCTTAGCGGATGCTGTTTTTGGCCGCAAAGTTCTACAGTGGTAGTGGTTTCATTTGTGCACTTTTGCCTGTTGGGATCCCCACCCTTTTTGGACACTGCTATTGGATGTCCCAAGTGTAATGAATATTTCCGAAGCAGGGTGTGAGACATACTTAGAATAATACCATTTTGTGATTACTCACCAGTAAAATGGGTATTACAAGTATGTCTCACACCCTGCTTTGCCCCACCCTGGGTTGTATCTTGGATCCGCTGTTTGGTGATACTGTTTTTCTCATGGATTTTATTTGCTCTTCCTGGTTCCCTTACTGCTTTCTTATACTGGGGAATGTGTGGGAGGTCCCGGGTATTTATGGGCCGGGAGGGGCTTCCTTTTTTTCTATTAATCTCTGCAGAAGTTCGCCCTGTACTGGACATAACCCAAGTGTAATGAATATTTCCGAAGCATGGTGTGTGACACTTATAATACCCATTTTACAGGTGAGTAATCACAAAATGGTATTTTTATCCCATTAACTATGTAGTTCCAGGATGATTCGGGTCTATAGAATATAGCACTATTCTTTTAGTGCTTTCATGGGGAATTTATGCAGGATTTATAGAGGTTTATATAATATTACTACACAATAATGTATTTTGATATTATACTAATAACTTTCATTGATCATTTATTTCATGTAGTATTACTTATACTATTTTTCCATAAAGAAGTAGATTTTATTGTTGTAATTCTAAATCACAATGTTAAAATGATGTTACATCTGGAGATACAATAAATATTAGAAAGGAAATGTAAAATCCTTTACTTTATTTTGTGTTTTCTTACCTCTCCAAACAAAAAGTGATTTGTCATCAATAAGAAGCCCTAATGACTGTGTGGGGGTGGAGAGGGTGGGGATGGTGGTTTGTTTCATTTGGTATATAGTTACAAGAGATTTGTTGGAGCGTTTAGCCTATAAACTGCTTTATGTGTGGCAGGATCTCTCTCCGGGGAGCGTGGAGGAAGCTGAGGAAGCTGAACCCGATGATGAATTTAAAGATGCTATCGAGGTGAGAGGAAAAAAAAGTACTTTCATGGGTGGAGAAATTGCTGTGAGTGCTTGTTTGTCATTCTTATGGAGTAATGAAAGGGTTGTCGCAGGGCAGATAAAGCATTTATCTACATGCTGCACCTTGTACTGTAAATAGGAGCCCCGCTGAAACTACATGGCTGTATGAAGATCGGATTATGGGATGATTAGAGTTCATGTCTTGAAACCTGTCTGTTACCTCTTTTGTGGCCCATGGTGTTTTTAATATTCTATCATATCACATATCAACAGAAATATTTAAAGGGACTGCCCAGGCAAAATGTAAAGTACATGATTTACCAGCTTACCTCGTCATATCTGCCCTCTCCCTTCCAGTAACCTTGCAGCAGAAACTTGCCACCGACTTCTGGCACTTCCCCTGATTACCCTAAAAGTAGACCACCAATTATAGGGCTCGACTGGTGGTCTATAACTCTGCCCCCTGTGGCTGCCTGTGTATTGCAGCATTGTGGTTAGGTGTCGATATAAACATGCTACCCAGCAGCCATGCCCACTGGCCGAAAATTTTAAAGATGAATAAAAAACAAAAGAAATGGGGAACATTAAGATCTTTATGTGTTCTATGTAGTTGCATGGACAATCCCTCTCATGGATTAGGGCACATTTTACTTTTACATTAGTGTTTAAAGAGGACCTCCAACCATTTTCACTTATTGGCCCTGCAGTTACATGCCCAGAGCACCTGTAGCATTTGGCAGACCATAAATCATTTACCTCAATGCTGTATGTCTTTTACACGGCTGGTGTGGAGTCAAGCATTCTTTCTAAGAGGAGATGCATGTTGAGTGATCTACTGCACCTATTCCCCCCCCCCCCTTCATCTTACCTTTGCCTAGTTCCTGCACAATTGTAAGTGCTGAGCACAGTATTGGCTGCCTTTTTTGGTGAACCTAACCACAAACCAATTCGAGCTGGTATGATTTGGCCTAAAGTGCTTCCTATAGAGCCAAGGTGTCAAACTCTGGCCTGTGGTGTATTCAATGTTTTGCCCGTGTGTGCTGGCATGTGAACCGCAGGCTGCTGTTTCCACGGGAAACACCTGCATACCTACCCACAAGCATTCTGATGCAGACGGCCACTGGTTTGCCAGCCCACGTGACAACTGGCCACCATGCAAACTCATTTGGAGTAGTGAACCGGTGGCCTGCAACAAGGCAATTGTTCCTTGAAGAAAGGGGCAGTCATGGCCTAGAGGTAAGGAAACGGCCTTGTGACCAGAGGGTGGCAGGTTCGATTTCCAGCCATGACTGAAGTGCTCTTAAGCAAAGTACCTTGCAACATAACTGAATTGCTCTTGAGGAAGGCAGGTTAAATGTGGAGGAAAAATGGCCATCTAAGTCCAAGAAAAAAATCAGTGCATGTAGGTTTGTTCAGTGTGGTATTGAAAATTGTGATGCCACCCCACCACTGGTGGAAGTGGTGTTTTAGATGCAGAGGTCCACTTAGGGTGTGGTTCCCTTTTAAAACTTCTGAGAAGTCTGTCCCACATAGATATGCTTCCTCTTAAAACACTTAAAGGGGATCTTCGGCCTATTACATGCATTTCTGCACTAAAACACCTCTTAACACCATACCACAGCCCCTCAATGACATTTTACCTGATTGGAAATCGCACCCACCTGTTGTTCCCTGCTTCTTCTGGTCTACCCATAAGATATCGCTCACTGGGGCAGTAGAAGATGTCTTTAGGTGCAAAGGTTGGCCCGTAACTTTGTCCAAGATTTTAATGTTGGCCCACTGTGTATTTGAGTTTGACATCCATGCCTTAGAGGCTTTCTTAATCATGTACAAACACGGTGTGCTTGCTCCCACTTTGTGACACAAAAAAAGAGCAAAGGAGCCTTTACAGCTTGTAAATGCTTTGGGAAGATGGAAGTAGTGAGGGAGTGAATATTGGAAATGTAAAAAAAAAGCCATTGAAAGTGGAATTAACCCTTAAGGTATGGGTGTGTTTTGTCTGATATCTTATAAAATCCTTGTCTGTACAAAATAATACAAACTTGCCCTTTTTACCCCACAGCATCTTCATCTTAGTCTGGTCCAGTTAAACTTACCTTCACCAAAATCAGGGATCAAAGAGTAGGCATAACAGTTGGGACATTTGAGCACACCATGACTCTGTTGTAAGGCTAATTTCCAGCCAAAATGTGTAGGACGGTTAGACCACAAATAGAGAATTAAAGTGGAGCTTAGACCAAACAGTAATAAATGGCCCACTTGTTTGTTTATAGGAAAAATAATATTCTGAATTGTAACGCCAGCCACAGGGATTAGAAGTTATTAGATGTTGTGGAGGACTGGTGGTAAATCGGCATAGTATGTGCCATAATAGTTTAATGACTGGCATGGTATTTGAAAGTGGGGGAGGTGCTCATTGGACGGGCCTGTTCCAAGTTTTTGACTGTATTATTTTTGTCCATGCTGCTTTTCAAAGGAGCAACAATTGATGAATATGGTGAGTTATGCACAGAATAAAGGGACCAGTTCCTAAATATTTCATCAATTTTACCCCCACAGAATAATAAAGATATTCCATGTTTGATCTTTCTTTATTACATCTTCTACTGACTTTTCCTAAATAATGACCACTAATGAACTTTCACTGTAACTGAGCAAATATTTTCAGTATGTCAAGGCTTGGGTTGGAAAAGTGCTCCTGTAGAAACCAAACTGAAGCTTTTAACAACAGAAAGAAAAATAAACTTTTATCAGACAGAAATATACATTAAATAGCATGTATAGAGCAGCCATAAAATAGAGAAAGAGGCGCACACTAATACCCAGTGGAATAGACAAACAATACCCCTGTTGTTCCAATGATGCAATAAAGAAGCACCAATAGGCTACACCAGGGGTGCAACACTTTTTTTTGTTTCTCTTGACTGCAATGAAATCTAAGCAGTGAAAATGCAAACAGTAACTGCTAAGTTGGCTAATGTAAGGTGCCAGGAGGTGAGGAAAGCAGGGAAAAGGTGAGGTGAGACAAGATAAGGTGAAATGAACGGTAAAAGGTGGGCAGGGGTTAGGCAGGAGAAGGGGTGGGATTGGCTGAGGTCAGGTAGGAAGAAGCTAAGTGGGAAGAAGTGGGCAGGGGTCACACAAGATAATGTAATGTGAGTTATTCTGATGCAGGTGGATAGCTATACCGCAATTTTTGCCCTAGAGGACGAACCATTTCCCACCCCCCAAAAAACAAGAAAAAGTGAAAAAAGCACCCACTGCCCCCGCTCTGGCATCTGGCGCCACCACTGCCTCTCAGGTGTCGGCACGTGCTGACACAAACACTCGGGTGTCAGCGCGGGTAGTGTTCGTTGCGGGAAACTAGAGTGGGGACATCGTTCATGTAAGTATATCTGTGGGGTTGGGGTGATTCTGCCTCATTGCTTATGGGAATGGGAGGGTGGAATGCCACACTGAATAAGGGGATGGGGGGGGAGAATGCCACACTGCCTATATGGGAAATGGGATGGTGGGATGCCATACTGCCTATGCGGACTGGGAGGGAGGTTCTCGCACTGCCTATGAGATGGGGGGAATGTCACACTACCTATGGGAAATTGGAGGGGGAATGCCACACTGACTATGGGGAATGGGAGGGGGAATGCCACACTGCCTATGGGGAATGGGAGGGTGGATGCCACACTGCCTATGGGGAATGGGAGGGTGGATGCCACACTGCCTATGGGGAATGGGAGGGTGGATGCCACACTGCCTATTAGATGGGGAGAAATGCCACACTCTCTATGGGAGCGAGATAGGGGAATGCCACACTGCCCATGGGGAATGAGATGGGGGAATGCCACACTGCCCATGAGGAATGAGATGGGGGAATGCCACACTGCCCATAAAGAATGGGATAGGGTGGAATGCCACACTGACTATGGGGAATGGGAGGGTGGATGCAACACTGCCTATGGGGAATGGGAGGGTGGATGCCACACTGCCTATGGGGAATGGGAGGGTGGATGCCACACTGCCTATGGGGAATGGGAGGGTGGATGCCACACTGCCTATGGGGAATAAGAGGGGGAATGCCACACTGCCTATTAGATGGGGAGAAATGCCACACTGTCTATGGGAGCGAGATGGGGGAATGCCACACTGCCCATGGGGAATGAGATGGGGGAATGCCACACTGCCCATGGGGAATGAGATGGGGGAATGCCACACTGCCCATAAAGAATGGGGTGGAATGCCACACTGCCTGTAAAGCAGCATTTTAGGTCAACATTTGGTTTAAAATATTTTTTTTTTATTTTCCTCTTCCAAATCCTAGGTGTGTCTTATAGGGTGAAATATATGGTAACTGGAGGTAAGGTGGACAGAGGTGAGGTTAACAAAAATAGGCAGAAGTAGCAGGGGTCACAACTACTCCCTAGGCTGCACACTAACTAAAAGTGATGAACAATTGTGCATAAAGCGGTGGCTCTAAATCAAATAATGTTCCTAAATCATAAAAATAGACCCTATATCTCCAGTGTAAACTGACATTGCAGACAAGATGGGAGCTTCCAGCACCCCACACATTTTGTGGTTAAACCACTTTCCCAGGGTCTTGAATTGGATTCCAAGAATAACAAATCAGTCACTAGTAAATGGAAAAAAACGTATATTGTACACTAAACTATTGTAAAATGTCCGGAGTAAACTATTTTCTCAAAACATCCTTCGGGCAGCATACGCCTGAGACCTCCGGGCTCCTCCCATCGAGGGGAACACATGACCACCAGCCAAAATAAAGTCTTGACTCCTCCCTCTCTTCCCCAGTTGTTTCCGTGTTCCTCCAGGAAGTAGGAGCCTGACCACTAGCTCCTGGACCGTTTGGTTCAGGTAAGTATACTTTCCGGTACTATGGGCCTGTTATAGCAGGGGGTCCATTTCTCGGTCCCGAAGGCAATTCTTCTGCCTGGGGCCCAGGATACCCTATGGGGTTATTGGCCAGACCCCATTCTTTGATCTCATCAAAGGGGGGTAAGTAACATGATTTCCCTCTAACTGAGGATGTTTTTTGGGAAGAGGCCGGGGTTACCGGACCCCATACTTTGCTATTTATTGGGATCTAATTTTTTGGGAACATTCAGGAAGTTCCCGATGTATTGGTTGCACTGGGATCTTGTTTTACTCTCTTTTACATCCTTTGAAATTTCAGTGAGTATGTACCTTTAAGAGGCAGGGAGGAGAGGGGAATGACGTATTCTCTCGCTCTCTTCCCCGCCGGCGGTTACTTCCGCATTCGGCTTACCTCGTTGCGGGCGGCTGGTGGGGGGATCGGCTTCTCCTCAGACGGCATCGGGGGGTCCAGTGAGCCGGGCGATGGGCTTCAGCTGCGGACTTCCTGCTCCTGCAGCCAGCGGGTGTTCGGGTGGCGGCTTGGCGGGACGAGCGTCTTCCAGCATCAGGAAAGGTACCGCATTTATTCCTAGTATGTCACACACCCCGCTTCCAACATCCATGACACTTGGGATACCGGCCTGTAGAGGGCGATCTTGCAGAGATGACATGGAAAAAAGGAGCCCCTCCTGGTCCATAAATACCCGGGACCTCCCACCAATCCCCAGTCTTTTCGTCTCTGCAGATCGGCGAAGCAAGTCAGAAGATGGCTCTCTCCTCCTTGCAGGTAGCCGGGGTAACTCCCGGCCTTTCTCTATTTCTGCCTGAACCTCATTTTTTACTATTATGCTTATGATATGCCTCCCAGCCTTGGCTGAAGGGCTCTGGCAAGGGTAGACACCCTTGGGTGTATATGGGAGCTTCTCCCCCATGAGACCTCAAATAAGGGGTAGGCGGTATCCGGGTTGGTGTCCCCCGGCATGGGATGCCCTGTCCCTATAAAACTCCCTGTGCCTTAGGGTGCTTCCTTGTGCCTTCCCCCTTTGCTCTCCTGGGCCCTGCAGGGATGATAAGGAAGGGGGGGGTCTTTATTGGAAGGGAGTGTGTTGTCCTATGCACTTTTGAGAATATAGGTGAAAAGAGTAAAGTAGAAAGGATAAGATCTGGTAGATTTTCCTTTTGTCTCTGGCCTACCTGTGGTTCTTTCCTGGTGAGGGATTTAAATTTCCCTCTCTTTTTGTAGCGTGCGGACCTGGATGTGGGCGGGGCTTGGCGCGCGGCGTCCGGCCCCGTTCTATTGCGTCCTGGCAGTCGTTTCTTTCTGGCCCGCCCTCCGTTCTCTGCAGTTCTGCGTGTGGGCGGGGCTTCTCGACGGTGCCGCATATGGATGGCATTTTCTTCTGCGTACACGCGGCCTTGCCTGCTGTGCGCTGGTCCCGGTCGCCTGTCCTGTCGCTGGTGCTGTGAGTACCCTTTAGCCCTGCTAAAGGGATGTTTTTGTTGGTCTCTTTACTCTTTATGTGCATAAGGTTGATTTATCTTCTTCTAGGTGGAAACTCTTCATTAGGGGTTTCTCCTGGTCTTTTATTAAATCCTCCCACTTGGGATTATTTTGGGTCATCCCGGGTAGCTTTTTGCGTAAATCCCACATACTCGGCGACTATAAATAATTTATTTTTTAACAAACACCATATGGAGGCATCTCAGGATACTGGGCTTTCAGTGCCCTCGGGACAGATTCGGCAGTGTTTACGTTGTGGGGCATACCTTGTTGGGGATAATGCATTTCTTTGTGTATCTTGTGCTCATTTGGTTATAATGCAGCAGTCAGGGACCCAAGCCTCAGGGTCGGTGGCTCCTGCCTCTTCCCCCACACCGCCTTGTCTTGTCCATACCCCCAGTGATGGTGTCATGGGTGGAGAGTCGCTTTCTGATGTATGTGCCAGATTGGCTCACATTGAAAAATTAATGTCTAGCTCGGTGGCCAAGAAAGCCTCAGCTAAGAAGAAACATTTAACTCCTGCTGCTTCGGCTAGTGAGTTTGATAATTGTGAGCGCCTTGATTGGTCGGACCTTTCTCCATTGGAGGAAGGGGAATTTTTTGAGGGAACTGATATTTCTGATGCTCAGCAATTTGTGGGTATTGACGCTGAACTAGGAGAAGGGGAAGTTTTTGACACCCCTAAAGCTCTTGCTCAATTGTATGAGGTATTGGCAATCGCTCCTCCTGAAGCAGTCTCTCCTCAGAAAGGGGAGTTCTTTGGAGCCTCCAAGCCTCGTTTAGAATTTCCTAATCAAAAGCATTTTGAGGACATCATTCTTAAGGAATGGGAGAAGCCTGCGCGGCTTCCTGGCGTTCCTTTAGGCTGGGATAAGAAATATCCCTTTCCAGCAGACACTGTTAAGCGTTGGTCATCCCCCCCTGAAGTGGATACTCCTGTGCTCAGTTTGTCTAATTCCTCTATTTTACATTCCCCGGAATCTACTACTCTTAAGGATGGGGAAGACAAACGTATTGATCAAATGGCTTGTCACGCTTTTGCTAGCGTTGGCTCGACCTTACGGCCTGTGGGTGCTTCGGCACTTATGGCAGTTGCTATTAGGTCTGTTGTTAGAGACCTATTGAATACCTCAGGGCTTGATCCAGCCTCTGATGAGTTTGTCGCTCTCAAGCGTTGTGAATTGTTTGTGTCTTTTGTACTTTCTGCTTTGGATGATTCCTTGGCCATGTGCAGCAGAACTTCTGCCTTGCTAGTTGCTATTCGGCGGTCTATATGGTTGCGCCAGTGGGTGGCTGATACTGTCCCGCACTTACCGCACTTCCCTTTGGGGGATTGCACCTTTTTGGTGAAAAGTTGGATTCTGTCATTAAAGGAGGCAAATTGCCTCAGCGTAAGAGGCAGCCTCGTTCCTTTCAGGGATTGGCCTCCTTTAACCCTTCCTTTCATGGTTCCAGATCTGGTAGAGGATCGCCCTTTTCAGCCCCAAGGGGGACTGCATGGAACAGAGGTAGAGGACGTGGGCGTCCAGGTCAGAGTTGGGGGTCCAAGTCTAAGTCTACTTCCAAGCCTGCCCAGCAATGAGGAGGCGCGTTTTTTCTTCCAGGCTTGGGTCAAGGAGGTATCAGACAGATGGATTCTGGAAGTTGTGTCCTCCGTTTACAAGCTGGAATTCGAGTTCAGGCCTCCTCCCAGATTTTTCAGGTCCTGGATGCCCGCGGATCCGTTGATCCCGCAAGGGCTCCGGGCGGCGGTGGCGAACCTCTTAAACATGGATGTCATCTGTCTGGTGCCTCCAGCGGAAAAGGGTCTGGGCTTTTATTCCAACCTTTTTATGGTACCCAAAAAGGACGGCTCTGTTCGGCCTATTCTAGATCTAAGACGACTCAATCTATTTATCCGTTTCAGAAAGTTCCGCATGGAATCATTGCATTCAAGGGTCGACGCTCTCCGTCAGGGAGACTTTATGATGTCTATAGACATCAAGGATGCTTATATGCACATTCCTATCAGTTCCGCTCACCAGAGATTTCTCAGGTTCACGGTAGAAGACCAGCATTTTCAGTTTGTGGCCCTTCCATTCGGTCTTACTTCATCCCCAAGAGTGTTTACCAAGGTGTTGGCACTAGTAATGGCTATTCTCAGGGTCCAAGGCATTCGCATTGTGCCATTCCTGGACGACCTTCTCATCACAGCCCCGTCCTTCAATCAGGCGGAATTGGACACCAGAATGGTGGTGGCGACACTAGAGAGATTCGGTTGGGTGATAAACCATGCCAAATCTTCTCTTTGCCCCGTCAGGGAGATTCCCTTTCTGGATCTGATACTGGATACCCTTCAGGCCAGGGTATTTCTTCCTCATTCCAAGGTTGTTCTGATTCAGGATTTAATTTGTCTGTTCCTGTCCAATCCTCCTGGGGATAAGGCTAGTGGGGCTGATGGTGGCCACATTCGAAGCGCTCTCTGTTCTCAGGGTTATAGCTTTGTTGCTGCATGGGTTGGAGTTGGTTTTCCTTCTCGATGCTCCGAAGGTTCAGGTTCTGCCCTGTCCGTCTTCCTGTAGAAGTCACTAGCTCACTCTTTTCTTGGTTGAGCTTCTTTTGGGGATTACTTGTGTGCATTCCCCGCGTAATTCTATGATCCTCTTTGGGGATTGCTTTTTAGTCTGTTTGCCTTTGTGGGGCGTTCTCTTTGGAACTATTCCGGATGCAGTCTGTCTGTTCTTACCTTCCAGTTGTCCTTCTGGGGGCTGTTACTTCAGTCAGACGTGTGCCTGAGCGGGCGGCTCTGTTTAGCTAGCCCTTGTTTAGCTAGCCCTTGTTTATTGATATTTACACCTTGTTGAGGTGGTGTTCCGCTTTACGCTGGTCCTTCTGCCTAAGGTGGTGTTTTAGGCTTATGTATTCAGGTCATTGTCTTTCTTCCGGGCATTATCCCTTGTAACGCTGCAAGAAAGGGGGTTCACATGCCCTCAACAGGTGTTGGACGCTTTTCCTGGCTGGTCTCTTGTCCTTTAGGGGGTCTGATGCCTTTTGGGGTTTGCGGGCATTTCCATCCGCATGTGCCTGATCTCATCTGCTTTCAGGGGTTACAAGGCCCCTTGGCCTGGTCTTTTCTTGGATGGGTTGTCCCTTCTGGTACTAAGAAAAGTTTTTGGCTTCTGCCAAGACTACTGTTAGCGTTTGGACTGGTCTGGCTGTTTCTCAGGCCTGTTCTTTTACGAGGAAAAATCTTCTCCTTTATTTATTCTGATTCTATTGGTGCCCTGGTTCTTTGGGCCCTTCAGCGCCAGGTTTTGGTTGAACGAGTTGCTGGACCGCTACTTGTTTTTCTGTTTATACCTTCTCCAAGGTTTTTATTAGGTTGACGTTGGAGCCTTTGCTCACGTAGCTCTTGGTAGCAAGGTTGCAGGTGACAGTGCTTTCAACTGTCTGCTGTGCCTTTTTTGTTGGGGATCCCACCCTATTTATGGACACTGCTATTGGATGTCCCACGTGTAAGTATTATATCTGGAGCAGGATGTACTGTATGCTTAGAATAATACAATTCTGTGAAATACTCACCTGTAGAATTGGTATTATACGCATACAGTACGTCCTGCTCCACCCCACCCTGGTTTTGCATTATTCTGGATCCCCTGTATGGTGATTGTTATCATGGTTATTATTACCAGTCTTTGGTGGTTGGTTTCTCCCGGCTTCTTTTTCTCACTGCTTTTCAATGCTGGGGATTTGTGGGAGGCCCCTGGGTATATGAAGGGCCGGGAGGAGCCTGTTTTTGCATGTCTGCAGTGCACAGCGCCATCTGTCGGAGGATTACTCACGTGTAAGTATATCTGGAGCAGGACGTACTGTATGCGTATAATACCAATTCTACAGGTGAGTATTTCACAGAATTGTATTTTCCTGCCTCTCCACAACACGTGTTTTTTTTCTCTTAAAGTGACAACACAGTGTTTTTGGTTTGTTATTATGGCCTCCCCTTCTATTTTTAATATGAGGGATTAATGTTTTAATTTAGCAGTTAGCTCCTACCCTATTTAAGCAAGCTCAAGAAGCTAATCTCTTGGTGCCTCTATCCAGAAGTATGGCAGAACAGGCGCAGGACAGTTTTATGGATCTCATTGAAGATTCTTCCACTGAACTAACTTATGTGGAGCAGGATTCTTCCAGCATCCCGTCGGCTGCCGATTCTGGGAGGAGGAGGCCCAGCTCTGCCCCGGTAAGTCACCTTTTTTTTTATTATCCTTGGGGCTTTTTTTGTTATCACAAAAAGGGACATAGCTCATTCCCCTTCTTTTGTGTTTGTCTTTTAGTCTAAAACCCCGGACAAAACTTCCAAGAGTTTACCTAAATCCTCTTCTTCCGGATCAAAATCCAGTAAAAAGTAAAAGATGCCCCTTACGTGATGTGAAACTTTCGGATACTTACGTTAAGCCCCTTTGTCAGACGTGTACGGATAAAGTGGTTAATAAGGAACAGAATGAGGATCTTATGAGGATGATGAGGGAGCTTAAGGACCAGATCTCTTCCTCTCCTATGACGCAGAGGGTTCCAGAATGGGCAAGTAACCAGATGTTTTTTTCACATCCAGCAGCAGGTCCTTTTGATGCTTCCCTGTTTTCTGGTCAATTGGGGAAGCCTTCTTTTTTCGCCACTCAGGAATCATTTGTTCCTGATGACGAATCAGAGGAAGGGGAAGTTTCTTCTCCGGAGGAAAAGGAGGAACAGTCCTCGGGCTACTCTGCAGCCAAAACCAGGTTTTTGTTCCCACCTGGGGATTTACCTTTTCTCTTTTACCTATCTATGGGTATAGAGGAAAAGGTTGCAGGTCCGAAATCGAAACAGGATAGCTTTTATCCAGATTTGGCTCCAGATTCTTCCTATTCTTTTCCTTTTCATGACTATCTTAAGGATATGATTTTGGAACAGTGGAAAGATCCATCTAAGAAGGTTTTTACTTCACAGGGTCTTAAGTGTAGATACCCCTTCTCGGAAGAAGATTCTCACCTTTGGGACAAATGTCCCAAAATGGATGCCCCTTTTGCCAAAGTCTCTAAAGGGGCAAGTTTAGCTTTTGAGGATTTTGGGGTTCTTAATGATCCCCTAGATAAGAAGATGGATTCTCTGCTTAAGAAGGCGTGGCAGGTAGAGTCTAATGTATTAAGAACAAATTTGGCATCCAATTGTGTTATTAGGAATTTGGGGTTTTGGCTGCAACAGCTTAAAGACGGTCTCCTAGAAAGAACTAGTCTAGATAAAATTTTGAAAGCTTTACCAATTCTCTTTTCAGCTTCGGCTTTTGTTACATATGCCATGGCTGAATCAATCAGATTTTTGGCACAAAATATGGCTGTAACCAATTCCGTGCGCAGGACTCTGGTTAAAGACCTGGTCTGGCGATATTGGTTCAAAGATGAGACTTTGTGCGATGCCCTTTAGGGCAGAATATCTGTTTGGGTTAGACCTAGGTAAAGTTTTGGATATGACTGCAGACAGGAATAAATGTTTTCGTCTCGTCCTAGACCTTCAGGTAACAGGAATTCCTTTAGGCGCCCCTTTCTTAACAAGGGAGCTCCTAAAAGATCCAGAGGGGCTTCTTCCTCTTCCAATCCTTCCATAAAGAGCAACTTTAAACCCTAGAAGCAATGACGCCAATGCTGTAATTGGCGCCAGGCTAAGAGAGTTTTGCACAGTCTGGCAGGACATGTTGTATTGCCCTTTCATTGTAAGAGGAATTAAAAAAGGCTTCCACATAGATTTTTCTCAAAGCCCTCCTTCAAGATTTTTGATTTCCTCTCTACCCAGAGGCAGGGAGGAAAGAGAAGTGATTTTTTTGAATTTGACGGACATGAGGTCAAGGGGAGTTATTGTTCCAGTGCCTCTGCCTCGACAGGGGACAGGGTTCTACTCCAGCATTTTCCTAGTAAAAAAAGAACTCTGGAGGGTTCAGGTTTATTCTGAACCTAAAGAATCTCAACTTATTTGTCCAGTACAGACATTTCAGAATGGAAACAATTTTTTTCAGTAAAAAATATGCTTCTCAGAGGTGCCTTCATGGCATCAATAGATCTGAAGGATGCCTATGAGTCCTCTGGCTCAATCTTTTATGAGATTTGCAATAAAAGACGGAGACCAGATTTTGCATTTCCAGTTTGTCTGCCTTCCTTTCGGTCTAGCGTCGGCTTTTTACCAAGGTTCTGGCAGAACCTTTGGCGTATCTGAGACGCAAAGGGATAGGTGTAGTCGCCTATTTGGACGATCTTCTGCTGTTTGCCCAGTCAAGGGACAGGTTATTGAGGAACCTATGTTTCACCATGAATCTGTTATCTCGCCTGGGTTACATAGTTACATAGTTAATACGGTTGAAAAAAGACATACGTCCATCAAGTTCAACCAAGGGTGTTGGGGTCGGGGAAGTTATTTTTTATTTTACAGGGGGAGCTATTTTATTTTGTTTTTATTTATTTTTATTTTTTTTACTGATAACCGCTAATAGTAACTGTTAATGTTATTTTCTTCTAAATAAGCATCTAATCCTTTTTTGAAGCTGTCAGCGGTTGATGCTGTAACAAGCTTCTGTGGGAGGCTATTCCATAGATTTATAGTTCTTATGGTAAAAAACGATTGTCGCCTCCGGAGACTAAATTTCTTTTTTTCCAATCGAAGGCAGTGCCCCCTTGTCCTTCGAGGGTTTTACATGAAACAGTGTTCCCCCATATTGTTTGTATGGTCCATTTATATTTATACAAGTTAATCATGTCCCCCCTCAATCACCTCCTCTCAAGACTAAACAGATTTAATTCTCGTAATCTTTCCTCATAACTAAGATCTTTCATTCCCTTTATTAGTTTGGTGGCTCTCCTTTGCACCCTTTCCAGAGTCAGAGCGTCCTTTCTATGAATGGGCGCCCAGAACTGGACGGCATATTTCAGGTGAGGACACACCAGTGCCTTGTAAAGAGGCAAAATTACATCTCTATCCCGTGATTCCATGGCTCTTTTAATGCATGATAGTATCTTGGTGGTCTTGGAAGCAGCTGCTTGGCATTGCATGCTGTTATTTAGTCTGTGATCTACCAGTACCCCCAGATCCTTCTCAACAAGTGACTCTCCCAGTTTTACTCCCCCGAGGACATATGTGGCCTTCAGGTTATTAGACCCCAAGTGCATGACTTTGCATTTTTCCACATTGAGCTTCATTTGCCAAGTGGATGCCCAGACACTCAATGTGTCCAAGTCAGCCTGAAGCTTGTGAACATCTTCAATAGACTGAACTGTGCTACATATCTTTGTGTCATCTGCAAAAATAGAGACAGTGCTTTTAATTCCATCTTCTATGTCGTTTATAAACAAGTTGAAGAATAGTGGTCCCAGCACTGAACCTTGGGGTACGCCACTTACAACCGGTAACCATTTAGAGTACGTATCATTAACCACAACTCTCTGCACACGATCCTTCAGCCAGTTTTCAATCCAGTTACAAACTGCATTTTCTAATCCTGAAGATCTCAATTTCCCCAATAACGTCTATGGGGGATAGTGTCAAATGCTTTTGCAAAATCCAGAAAAACTATATCCACAGCCGCCCCTCTGTCCAGGCTTCTACTCACCTCCTCATAGAAGCCAATCGGGTTAGTCTGGCAGCTTCTGTCCTTAGTAAAACCGTGTTGGTTGTCCCTTATAATATTATGGATAGTTACATATTCGTGTATGTTGTCCCTTAATAGTCCCTCAAGCAATTTCCTTACAATGGATGTTAAGCTAACAGGTCTGTAATTGCCCAGAGAAGACCTAGAGCCCTTTTTAAAAATGGGCACCACATTTGCCTTGCACCAGTCCCTTGGCACTATACCAGTTGCTAGTGAGTCTTTAAAGATCAACAACAGAGGTGACGAGATAACGGAACTGAGTTCTTTGAGAACTCTTGGGTGAAGGCCATCTGGTCCTCCAGTCTTATTCACATTTAAATTATTTAGTTTTTCTTGGATGGTATCCACATTTAGCTTGTTAATTATTATACTTGGGCTATTGCTATCAGTGGCATCTCCTGTGTTGGCTCCTTGCTCTTCTCTTGTGTACACAGAGCTAAATAATCCATTTAACAGCTCCACCTTATCTTCATCCACAGTGACCATTTCCCCGTTCTCATTAATTAGGGCACCTACCTGTTCTGATTTTAGTTTTTTTCGAATTAATATATTTAAAAAATATTTTAGGGTTTGTTTTGCTTTCTTTGGCCACATTTCTTTCATTTTGTGCTTCTGCCAACCTTATTTCTTTCTTTATTTCTCACATTTTATTTGCTAGTTTATACTTCTCAAGTGTTACAGCTGAGAGTTCAGCCTTGTAATGTTTAAACGCCCTTTTTTTGTTCTTTTATTGCCCTTTTAACCGCAGGTGTCGGCCATGAGGGGTTTAATTTTAGCCGCTTAAATTTGTTACCTGTAGGAATACATTTTGCAACATTGCTACTCACAATTGATTTAAAGCACTCCCATTTGGCATCTGTATCCTTATTCCTAAACAGATGCTCCCAGTCAATGTCCTTGAGTGCAGCTCTGAGCCTGGGGAAGTTGGCCTTTCTAAAATGTAATGTTTTTGCCTTCCCAGGCAGAAAATCTTTCTCACAGTTTATGTTAAATACAATTATATTGTGGTCACTGTTACCAAGATTTTCACAGACTGTTACTGCCCCCATCAGGTCATCATTATTTGATATTACAAGATCTAGAATAGCATCACCCCTAGTAGGTGCCTCCACGAACTGATTCATATAATTATCTTGTAGCAAGCTGAGGCATGCTCTCCCCCTTGTAGTGGAAGCCGAACCATGTCTCCAGTCGATTCTTGGATATTTGAAGTCCCCCGTCACCACCACTGTACCAGCCTGTGACGCCCGCTCTATCTGTTTATGCAGTTGACCCTCTATTTCCAGCATTTTTTTAGCATTGTTTACATCGCCCCCTACTTCTACCCACAAGGATTCTGCATCCTCACATTCTTCTGCTAGTATCCCCTCATTAATATATGCTTTGAATTCTTGCTTTACATAGAGACACACTCCACCCCCTTTCCTTTTTGCTCTGTCTTTCCAAAAAAGAGCAAAACCTTTTAGATTGACAGTCCGGTCATGTGTGGAATCCAGCCATGTCTCAGCCACACCAACAACATCAATATTCTCTGCCAGCACCAGAGCCTCAAGCTCCCCCACTTTACTTGCCAGACTTTTGGCATTTGTGAACATACACTTTATGTTCCTATCTAGTTTGACACATTGGGGTATAGTATTAGTTCCTGCAGTAATGTATCCATCTAATTTTTTACTGCTGGTTTGCAACACATGGATCTCCTAACCTGTCTTCACTTTTGTTTTCACTCTTGCCCTCCCCCCTCATCTCTAGTTTAAATAACTCTCCACCCCCTCTAGTATCCTCTTACCCAGCACAGCAGCCCCCCTTCCATTCAGGTGCAAATTCTCTGTGGAATACAGTTTGTACCCCAATGAAAAGTCAGCCCAGTGCTCTAGGAACCCAAATCCCTCTGCCCTGCACCAGGACTTGAGCCATGCGTTTAACTCTCTAAGCTCCCGCTGTCTTTCATGTGTAGCGCATGGCACTGGCAGTATTCCAGAGAATACAACCTTGGAGGTCCTTCCCTTCAACTTGGTACCTAATTCCTTAAATGTATTCTTAAGGATCCTCCATTTTCCATTAATTCTGTCATTGATCCCCATATGGACCACGACAGCTGGGTCATCCCCAGTCCCTCCCAGTAATTTGTCCACCCTTTCCACCACATGCCGAACCCTGGCACCAGGGAGGCGGTCTCGGTGACAAATTATTCTATCAGTCCACCTGATAATAGAATCCCCTATGACCACTAACTGTCTAGTCCTACCTGCAGTCCCAACCACCCGCTCACTAGCTGGGCTGTTCTCCCGGCTGTTAGGGAGAACAGTATCCGCTAGGGCTGCCATTTCTGAGACTGACACTCTTGCATCATTACCCAACTTGGCAATTTTGCTAGGGTGCGCAGACACAGGAATGGCCTTCCTTTTCTGTGCACCCTTTCTACTCCATCTACATTTACCCAGCTACTTATCTGCTCCTCCTGGCCCATTTCTCCACCCTCTGTATCTACCCCATTTACTACCTGCTCCCCATTTACTACCTGCTCAGTGAGCAGAAAACTCTTTTCCATATTGTCAATCCTCCTCAGTCTTGCATTTTGCTCCTCCAGATCTCTAACCCGAGCTTCCAGGTTTGCAATTTGCTCACATTTACCACAGCGGTATTCACCCGGGAACTGCTGCTCCTGAAGTGTATACATATGACAAACTGTGCACTGAAGTAGACCTCCAATATTGCTAGCCATTATCCTAGTTACAATACAGCAGTAAAAAAATTTTAGTGCTCACAATTGCAGCAACTTTGGCTTTTACCTTCTTATTTTAGCACATAGGAAATAAGAACACTTGAAGTCCCCCAATCTAAAGTCCCTTAGTGAAAAGTCCCCTCACTTACAATACAACCTCACTTGAAAATACAACCAGAACTCGCAAAAACTCCTGAACTCGCTTTAAGCAATCTTAATGATAACAAAGCAATACTTCCCTTCACCAGTGTCAGGCTCTGTCTGGCAAACAGTCAGAAGGCTGGCCTCAGGTGAAATAAATAGGCTGCTAATTAGGCAGGACCACCCCCAACCAGGTACTGCTTTCTATCAGATGTGAGCAAGCAATGTAATCAAATGCAAGGCTAAACCCTGCAATACAAGAAAGGAAAAAAAAATAGCACAATTCTTTTTTTTTTTCCCTCTTCCTTTTCCTTCCCTTAGTGAAAAGTCCCCTCACTTACAATACAACCTCACTTGAAAATACAACTGGAGATCCTGAACTCGCTTTAAGCAATCTTAATTATAACAAAGCAATACTTCCCTTCACCAGTGTCAAGCTCTATCTGGCAAACAGGGTTGGATTGTGAATTTCAACAAATCATCCCTGGTGCCCTTGCAGGTTATGACATATTTGGGGTTCGAGATCAATTCAGTCCCCCATGTCCTTATTCTTCCTCATCAGAAGGTTGCGACTCTTCAAGAGGCAGTTCGAGATATCTGCTCGGAGACGGTCCCTTCGATAAGGCAAGGGATGAGGGTGCTCGGTTTTCTGACGTCATCCTTCCCGGCAGTAAGATGGGGTCAACTTCACTCCAGATTCCTCCAAGGGCATATTCTGAAGAACTGGGACGGAACTCGGCTCGGACTGGACCAACAACTGCCAATTTCAGAAGAGGTAAAAGATTCTCTGGTTTGGTGGTTGGAAGAAAGTCACTTCGCAGAGGGTTTGCCTTGGGGAGATCCCAAGGAAGTGATTGTGGCAACGGATGCTTCAGCCTGGGGCTGGGGAGCACATTGCGAGACAAGGACAGTTCAGGGAAGATGGTCAAAGGCCTTGAGTCAGTCCTCCTCCAATCTGAGGAATTTGGTTGCTATAAAGGAATCCCTATGGGCCCTGAAGACACAGCTGCATGGAAAGCATGTGCAGATCAGGACAGACAACGCTACATAAACCATCAGGGAGGAACAAGATCCTCGAAATTGTTGGCCATAGCATCAGAAATTTTGTCTTGGGCAGAAATCAATTTGAAGTCCCTGACGGCAATTCACTTGAAAGGAACCCTGAATCAGGTGGCGGATTTTTTGAGCCGATCACAGATAAGGGAATCGGATTGGTCCCTGAATCCAGAAGTTTTCAAAACAATTTGCAATCTAAAAGGTGTTCCAGAAGTGGATCTGTTTGCGTCGGCAAAGAATCACAAGGTGGACAGATTTTTTTCACTGAATCCGAGGGATCAGTCATTGGGAGTGGACACACAGACACAAGCATTGCATTTCAATCTGGCCTACGCTCCAGTGCGTTTGATTCCAATGGTGCTAAAGAAGCTCGTCAAGGAACCAGCTACAGCTCTCCTGGTAGCTCCATGGTGGCCGAGATCTTGGTTTTCAACTCTGGTGGAACTGTCAGTTCAGGATCCTTGGGAGATTCCTGTGAGCCCTCATCTCTTATCCCAGGGTCCGATATTTTGTCCAAACCCGCAATGGTGGAGGTTGATGGTTTGGACCCTGAGGTCTCCTTACTACAGGATTTTCAGCGCCGGTGATAAATACTCTTCACTCAAGCAGGCAGATAGTAACCAGGAAGATTTATCTTAAAGTATGGAAAACCTTTAATTCCTGGAAAACGGAGAATGGGAAGACTTATTTCAAAATACCGGTTATACTGGACTTTTTGCAAAATGGAGTCGACATGGGCCTTAGTGTTAATACATCAGGAAGCTTTCTTCTGTTTCTTTCATTAAAAGGTTCCTGCTGGCAGTCAAACGCTCTAAGCCAGCTCCATGCAAAGTGGTTCCACAATGGGACCTGGCAAAAGTTCTGTCTGTTGAGTTCTCCGCCTTTTTATCCCAACAAAAATCTAGACATAAAATTGCTCACTTGGAAGGTCTTATTTTTGGTTGCCATTACCTCGGCTCGAAGGATCAGTGACATTCAAGCCTTGTCATGTCGTCATCCATTCCTCCAAGTTTTTCCTGATCGCATCGTGATGAAGGTGGACCTTTGTTGCCTTCCTAAAGTGGTGTCGGATTTCCACAGATCTCAGGAGATCATTATTCCATCCATCACAGAAGAAGATCCAGAACTGATGGCTTTGGATGTCAGATCCCAACTATTGCAATATCTTCATCAAACCAAGGATTTCAGAAAGGACGACAGATTGTTCATCTCTTTTTCAGGCCCTAGGAAGGGCTTAAAGGTCTCGAAGAATACGTTAGCAAGATGGATGAAAAGTACCATTAAGCTGGCTTACGGAGATGCCAATTTACCAAGTGGGGTTACGGCTCACTCCACTAGGAGTGTATCCACGTCTTGGGCAGAGCAAGCTGGGGTCTCCATGGAACAGATTTGTAAGGCGGCCACCTGGGCGTCAGCTAAGACCTTTTGCAAGACACTATCGTTTGGATCTCTTGTCTCAGAAAGATTAATCTTTTGGCAGAAGTGTTCTTCGTGCGGTTCTTCCCACCCAATGAGGTAGTCCTCGCCTATCTCTCAGGCGTATGCTGCCCGAAGGTTGTTTTGAGAAAACTTAAGTTATGTACCTGGTAACTTTTTTTCTAAACATCCGTAAGGGCGGCATACGCCAGCTTACCTCCCTTTTTATTTTAGACATGAGGGTTGCATTTAATGTATATTGTGATTATGTTTGTGGAGTTGTGGGTCTGTGTCTCTTTTCTCTCTTTCAGATCTCTACAACAACTGGGGAAGAGAGGGAGGAGTCAAGACTTTATTTTGGCTGGTGGTCATGTGTTCCCCTCGATGGGAGGAGCCCGGAGGTCTCAGGCGTATGCTGCCCTTACAGATGTTTAAAAAAAAAGTTACCAGGTACTTAAGCTTGGTCCAAGTTTCTTATATTTCAGTGGATAGACTTGGCAAAATAGGAGTGGCTTTCTTGCCCTTCAGTAAAGATCCTAGTATCCTTATCTCTACAAATCCCAGAATCCTTCAGTAAACAGGTGTGTTTATTAGTAACTTTGGCTAAACAAAGCAGCAGCAATCACCCTTTTCCACTGAGAATGTTGATGGAAATCCTTGAACACAAGACTGATTCCCCCCTATATGGGATATTGAAATAATGCAGATGGGGTTAAATTTGTCATGTCTGCCTCGGCCAATCAGATGATTAGCAAGCCAGAGTGAGGAAGCTTCTGAAACGTACATCACACTGTTTTTTCAAAGGTAAACACATGGTTGCTATGGAGTACTGTGTTTTTTATGACATGGAGTTGCAAAAACATAGAAAAGTAAAAAAATGAATAAATAAACTCAGCACCTTGAGCACATCATATTGGCACACTTGATTGGAAACTTTTAAAATGTAATTAAAAGTGGAATTAACCTTTAATGGATTAAAAAGGGACAAACCCCAGTGAATGAACCCAGACCTAGAGACTAAAGGACTTAATGCACTTTCCCAAATTAAAAAAAAAGTGTAAAATTAGAAAAAAAATAAGTCCTAAAAATAACCCTCCCCTAAAACCTTTCATACACTACATTGTTTCTTATACAAAAAAACAAACAAACATATATTGATTCAACTAATTCAACTTTTAACAAATGCAAACACACACTTAAATGTATTCTGTACATTAGACAAAAGCAAAAATTGACACGTGAATAAACTTTTCTGCAATCCTAAAAATCCGATGTAGGGCATTTTTATAGTTTTAACTTATAAAAAAGTTATGCTCACCTTTTCTCTAACAGCCTGGATCCCACAAAGTGATATTGTTTAGTTGAATGCTTTAAGTGAACCTAAAGTGAAATCATGAGGATTCTAATTTAAGGGGGTATGTCGAGGTTGTGTTTCTGTATTGCTGATGTTGTGTCCATTATATTGTTGCTTCAGGAGGATGATGATGTATCCCAGTGCCCTTCAGAATATGAGCTGAATCTTCAGGATAATGGATTCCTAAGCAGAAATGATGCCATTAAAAGTAGAGTATCTAAACTGACTGAGCGGTTACGGAAGCGATACCCTACTAATAATTTAGGTAAGCAAAACTTTTTGGGAAGATTTTCCTGTATATTCGGTCCTGCATTGGAACAGTATAATGGATTACAGGGGCTGACCAGTTTGTTGCTAATTGTCCAGTGTCACTGCTTAAAGTGATCCATCAGTCAAATAGGAGTTTTGGGACCATTAAACTGACAGTGGAAGGCATCCAAAAGCACAATCCCTGGTATGGCAGGGGGTGGCACTGTGAATCTTGTAGGCTGCTAGCCATAATGTTTGGCCCATATTATGTACCACGTGATCCCTAGCAAAAAATGGGTCCTGGGATTAGGCTATTGTCCCTAAACTCTCTTCAACCGCACTACGAAGTTAAGCGACCTTTTAGCCTTATCTGACTGGAGGTCACTTCAGACTGACTGAGTACAGAGTGGTGGGGGGGGGGTGGCTGGTGGCTTTTCTGCATAGTGATCACTTACTATACTTCCCGCAATTCTTGCCACCCCCTAGTTTTCCTGGTAGCACCTCCTCTGCAACTCTGCAAAAGGCTCCCCTACACAACCTCCCCCCCCCATGCTATTCCGACAGAGCCCCCTTTTTAGATGTTCCCCTGCTGCCCCAAAGTACCTAGGGACACCTCCCTAAAAGCCGCTCTTCCAAGTATTCAGATAGGGCCCCCTGCAAGATATTTCCCTGATGCCCCCCCCCCCCATCCTGAAAGATGCTCTCCTAGTCCTCTCAAGTATACAAGCAAGAATGTACATGAGGCCCCTCCCACTGCCCCCCCTAAGTATCCATGCAATGGCTCCACACATAACCCTGCAAGGCACCCCCAACAACCCCTTCCAGGCTCCTCATCACCATCCCTCCTTAAAGTGCCTTGCAGGTGCCCCAATATACTCCTCCATCACATTCCTCAGTGCTCCCTCTAAAACACAAGACATTGCTTCCATCTGCCTTCCCGCCCCCTCCTTCTCCATCCTTGGAACTCTAGGTTATATACCCCTGCATCCTTCGCTCCCTCAAAAAACCTACATACATGTCTCTGGACTTTATTGCTGTGTGCACATAGAGTGGTTGACAAATCGTGTGCGTTTATGTTACTGTGTGCATGAGCTACCTGAGAATATACAGGTAATACTTGCTTGGATGGTGGGTCCGAAGTGAGTTTGGCTGGTGGCTCTAAGGCACCACAGCCAGACACTGCTTACTGGGTGTACAAACCTGTATCACAAAGTGGTGATTGTGCCACTTCAGTATTGTTAAGGAAACCCATGTAAAAATTCCTCCATAATTGCTGGTCCATTTAGACCTTGGCAGGGCCTGGGTTCATTCACTGCCTCTGACTCAACAGCCATGAAATATGTCCATTTGTCTGCGAGTCTCTGGAGGCTTCGAGCACACACTCACCTCTGTGCGGAGGAAGTAGATTTGTTCTGCTCTGTTACCGCTATGTAAAACATGCTGCGCAGCGCGCACATACTTGCCATCTCCTGAGATGTGTAACGTTACACTGCCAGGCTGCGCTATGCGGATAATGCAGTCGCAGGCAAGCTTTCCAATTTCCTCAGCATTAATGGAGATAAAGAGTTAAAGTTTTAACATTTAAATTGCTAACTTGAAACGTGAGTTGTTTGGGGAAAAGAATGTGAATAAACATGGTGTAAGCCGATTTTCTAACCAAGTGAAAAAGCACAAAGCAAAGTAAATGCTGTAGTGCTATTTTTAACGTGTAAATCCGAGACCATAAATAATACGAGCGGCATGCAAAAGGTTGGTGACTGCGTTTTACGGGATACTAATATCTAATAAAATGTATGAATGTTCACTGCAGGCCTCGGATGAGGGTTGTCCATGAGGCACCCCCCTCGCCTGCCCATACTTGCTCCTGCTGTGTGGATCACACTCCTAAAGCTGGGTGCTGCCCTTCCATGTTACACTCTTAGTCGTATTTGGTCTACAGGGCCAGAACAAGGCATCCATTATTTTCTATGGGTGCCTGGGGTGGAGCCTGGAACCAGAAGTGTGCCTCAGATACAGGGGCTGTGGGAGAGTGAACACTGCTGCAGGAGAGGGGGAAGCTAGACCTTATTACAGTGCACTTCCATTAAGATTAATGGGCGCCTCCATGTGTAAGTAAGGTGGCCATTGATCTCAATCGAAATGCACCTTACTGAGCCCTACACCCACCCTCTGTGCTAGCTTCTCATAATGCTCAGTACTGCTGGGTAGAGAGATGCGGTGTGGGAGCGGGAAGGAGGCAAGTGGCTTTCCAGATGTTAGGTCTTATGAGAAAGGCCACAAAGTCATTGTTTTTTGTGTGGTGTGTTTTTGCTTTTACAGTTAACCATGACTCCTTTACCAGTTCACAGGGGGTTGGCAAGTCAACTGCAGCTAGTGGGTGACTTGCCATTACCTGCCTACCCAAAGCCTGGTGGGGGAGGGACAAAAGAGCTCGGGGGCCACAAGGCTACGTGGGCCTGTAGCCTTGCAGACCGGGGGGCCACTGTTGTCTTACAACAGTCTGATTACCTTGCAATACAGCTTTGCAGACACCAGGAGGGGCATCACTTACTGTAACTACAGTATATGACTATAGTATTGTACAGTGGTGTCAAACTTTTCACAAGGGTCACATCAGCATTCTGATTGCCTTCAATTAGCCGGTTAATAACAAACACAAAATAAAATGCATAACCATTCAAATGTAGTCAGACACAAAATTATTTGCCCAGGACAGATGTAGGCGCAGAATTATTTGTTATTTTTATTTTTTTTTTCCTTCCCTACCTGGCAGTAACTAGCTATACCCTTTGCAGCGGATGCAGCAACAACTGCTGCGGCAGATAGTTAAGTGGGTTAGGTGGGCCAGGTGAGCCTCCTTGTGTGGTGAGAGCTGGTTGCAAAGGGACACAAAACCATTGCACACACTCCTCTCTTGTGCCCCAGACACTACTCATTTCTCCCCTAGAACATTAAACAGACACACACCTCTTTTATAGGCAAATGCCTAGAATCAGAGTTAGAGCCGGTACCGAGCTCCACAGTGGAGCACAGCATTTGGCAGCACCACACACTGGCATAAAGACATGCTGCTTGTGTCAGAAGCCTTGAAGTGACCAGGCCGACTATAAGGAGTGCCACCCAACTGCAGCCGCCTTGCACCTGTTGGAGGGCCACATAAAAAGGCTTGGAGGTCCGAATTTGACCCCCGGGCCTTCAGTTTGACACATTTGGTGTAATATAAGACAGGAAGCACACACACACAACTTCTTCCTCTCTAATATACACTGCTTTATTCAATTATTTGGTCAGTTTTTGCTTCAGTTTTTCTAATATGGCTCTTTATGGTAACTGGCAATAGCTGCGCACTGCAGTAAAGAATAGGAGGAGGTGCAGCTGTCACCTGTCCTACATGGCCCCAGCAGAAGTAAGTGTTTAAGGGTCCTTACAGACCTGGACATCGCCTGGAAGGGTTTAGGACTGATTTTAAAAAGCTACAATTAAAAGATATATAAGTTGATTGCATGAAACAAGAACAATCAGGTTGGTCAGGATAAACTGTGCATATTAAGTAAAAGAATGCTGTGTTTGCAACCACTGGGGAAGGGGTGTACTAAAACATTTGTTCAGTAGCAATATGAATCGCACTCTTTCATTGCTTCTGGTTCTTAATAATGTGACTGCGTCACCCAATCTTGTCAGGAGAAATCTCAGACCTTGACCAATTTGGAGTTATTCACTGCTTATGAATTTTGCATTCCATTCCTAACCCAGACTCTTATCCACCACCAAATGAAAAATCTAAATTTGGTATCTTTTTAAAGAAATATGAGATTAACTGAAAACCCAGATCCATAACATGTAGGTCTGTCATTATTTGTTTGGCGATAATCATCCATTGCAAATAAACCTGAGCTGAATATGCTTCACAACCTAAAAGTGAAAAGCTGCTGGCTGTCTTACTCATTGCACACTGATAGCATCTGCAATTTGTCCCTTCTTCTGGCAGACTGATACGTTATACATCCTTCTTTAGTGATATGTTGCAGCAATATAGCTTTAGCATTTTATTTTCTAAGTTCTAGTCGAGCGCTTGGCCAGAATAGGAAGGAGTCGCCCTGGAACACAACCACAGCAGCACGTACAGATATAAAGTCCTCTCTGGTGAGAGATGGCTCCCGTTTCTCCTACATCTGACAATGAATCATGAAAACCCTACTGATGGTTCTGTATGACTTTCTGGATCTCTGCATAATGCTGGCCGTTCTGTGTATACATGGGACTTGAAGACTCCATTATAAGTTACACTCCTGCCAGCTATGTAATAACTTAGGTGTTCTTAAATTGAACAAATGTATCCTTAATTATTTTCATCTTCCAGCTGCTTGACTGCGGTCCAATTGGTGTCCGCTTAATGGACTTGTTTAAGCTTAAGTTGAATGCACAGGGGATAGGTTGTTATCTGCCCTAGCTTCAGAATTATCTGATCATCACTATGAGAAGTTAGTTGGGCTGAGATCACTGCACGAGGCAGAACAGACCACCTTTATGCGGAGGCTTGCCTAGCAGTAACCTAAACTAGATTTTTTTTTTGGCCAAGTGATGAATTTGTTTTCTTAAGAAACCTCATTACATCTTTGTTTTTTTTTTATGTTCATGGATTTGAGGCTTTTGTGGATTTATACTGATGCCAATGCTTCTATATGCCCTGTAATACATTGCAAATTATGTCCCATTGTGTCCTATAAATCTACTAAATAAATAAAAAGCTTTATAGCTTGTTACATTTCAGCCTCAAAATGAGTCCTCAGCAGGAAAATAAAAGATACAGTATAAGGTGTATATAGGGTGGGTACCTTAATAAGTTACCATGTCAATGTTGTTCATAAGATAGAAAATAAAATCCAGAATAACTGGTGCAAAGGATATGGGAACGTTCTACCATCTGCACCACACAAACCTAGGGCAGTTTCTAGCTCAAATATCTCCCAGGGTGGAGAGAGTACCCTTCCTGGGTTTTGTTCCATGCCCCCTGTGAAATCCTCCCTGTTTCGCCCTGTAAAACTCACCTGTCCAGGCCCCAACGGCACATGTGCAGGCTCTCGTCCAATAAGAGCTGCCCACCATGACTGAATAGCTGGGGTGGAAGCCCGCGCATGGTGCCGGGGATGCAGCAGTGCGCTCTCTCCATTGTAAGCCTGCCGAATGACGTAGTCCTAGCAGACGGCTCTCATTGGACTAAAGCCTGCACATGCACTGTTGGAGCGGGGAAAGGTGAGTTTTTTTATGGGCACCATTGGGGGTTTCACATAGCGGGGAATCAATGATTAGGAATGCCCTGGGGAGAAGCCAGCGGCTGGTTCTGGAATCTTTAAGATTTCAGGACAGTCACTGATGGGTTTTACTCTGCTTTAAAGCAGACCCAAACCCTAGTAACCTGGCTTTAGAGTCTAAACAACTCCAGAGGTGGGTTACAGCGTGCCCATGGGAAATCCTGATTTGGAATGCGCCTCTGTGCTAAACCTCGGTGGTTGTCCGTATAGCAGAAGAAAGTGGCCAGTGGAAGGCACCCGTCAATCGGTTCCAATCAAAAGTGAACACCCCCCCATGGCCGTTGAGGGTGAGGTGCGGTATTTTAAATGACCTAATTCCTCTCAACCCTCTCCTCCGTACGCCTCTGTGGGAGCTGAGCTGAGAGTATAACTGCACACCATAGGGGGTATCCTGTTTCCGGCACTCCCCGCCGCAATGGGGTGGGGTCTAGCACATGGCAAGAAACGTCCCTGCACAAACCCCTCCATACTAAAGCTTCACAGGTTTGAATGCGTATAGCATGTCTTACAAGATCTGCCACTGGAGATAAATGTCAAATAGAGTATAACAGATTATGAGACTTCGGTCATTGCTGCTTCTATTGAGGCAGAGCGTGACAGAAGCTAGGGGAGGGTTCATAAATAGATACATTAGAGCCTTGCTGCTGCTGCAGCTCCATGTACCTTCAAGCGTAGACTACTGCAGCAGCAAAAGAGGGTCCAGCCATGGCTACTGTTTCACAGGTTGAAATCAAAGTAGCTTCCTATTTGTACAATATGGCATAATCTGTGTACTTGGGAACTAAGGGAAAATACTCCTGACCTACTTAAGAGAAAGCATTGAGAAGAATCTAGCCACACCCCCCCCCCCCCCCCCCATGGACCTCATAACAGGCAGCAAGCAAATTTAATGTGCCATTGTCCTGTGTTATTTTGGCATCTTTCATTCAACTGTTACACAGCTGACCAACACATCTGACCTGTGCATAGAGAATTATGGCTAGTCCAGATGTGGGAAAACAACTTGTTTGTCTAGAACTTACTCTCAAAATGTGTTACATATATCCTGTCCATTCATTACTTTTTATTTGTCCTGGGAAAGAGTGTTTGGAGATCCTGTTTACACTTTTCCTTGTGGCTATGGTAGATATATAGTGTAAGGCTCCAAGGGACAGAGTTTGTTTTGTAATAGTTGTCTGTGTGGCGCATTCTCTAATTGTTTCTTTATAGGACTCGTTCACTTTTAAAATGTGGCAAAAACATATCTGCTAATACAATTCCTTAAATTTATACTGTGCAAAATATATATATATTCTATGTATACAGCACGTCCTGTTCCAGAATATATTCCTTACTCGCGGGTTATACATCCAGTAGATGGCGCTGGACTGCAGAGACAGAAAAGTGGCTCCTCCCGGCCCCATATATACCAGGGACCTCCCACAAAATCCCCAGTTCTTCTCTGCAGTCTGGGCTGCGATGACTAGAAGATGGCTCTTTCTATTCGCAGGTGAGCGGGGCTTATTGGCCTGCAGCCCTGTAGGACTATTCCCACCCGTTCCTGCTGGTCGGGTGATGGTAGGCAGCACCGATGCCAGGTGCTAAGGAGCGCTGCTCCTACTGCAATCCCCAACCAAAGGGTAGGCGGTATAGGCCTGTGGTGAGCCTTATGGGATGCCCCTCCCGCGGCCGCGTGCCCTTCGCCCCCTGTCCCCTCAGTTAGGCTCCTTTTAGCTGGTCCGCTGCTTCCCCTTCGCTCCCCCTGGGTAGATCTCGGGGGGGGGGGGGGGTGTATGTATATTAATATGTGTTTTCATGTTTTGCTATTCTTGGTGTGCCACACACCCCGCTTCACTTCTTGAATATTCATTACTTCATGGGTTAATCACCTGCAGGTGACGTAGTGCAGAGAGGAAGTCTTGTAACGAGCCCCACCTTCCGGCCTATATATACCTGGTACCTCCCTTCAATCACCAGTATTTTTCTCTCTGCGTGACAAGCAGAGGTTGGAAGTTTCCTGCTTACAGGTAGGTCGGGGCTTACCCCGCCACCCCCCTTTTGGTCTATTTCTGCCCGGTTTGAGTTGTATACCTCTATGGTGGATAGGAAGCCTCCCAGCTTAGGCTGCTCACCGGGTAATTGGTAGATGGCACAATTGGTGCCTAGGAGCTTATCTCCTCCGCTCATCCCCCTCTTGTGGGGGCAATGCGGCAATCCGGCATGGTGATCCGGAAATGGGATGCCCCTGTCCCGAGGGTCCCCGTAGCCCTTTCTCCCCCGCTCCGGTCCTTTCTCCCTTCACTTGGGGGGGGGGGGGGGGTGTATGAGGGTGTGCTTTAGTAGGTGTGTTTCACTTGTATCACTGCATGTTAACATATGTGTCATGTTTATGCATTCACTGTAGCATGTGTATATTTTTGGGTCTGCTTTAAGGGCAGGCTGTGCTGGGTAAAGGCTGGCCACTTCTCTTGCAGTTTTGTTGCTTTGTGGCCCCCTCTCCCCTCCCTCCCTCTCCCCTCTCCTCGCCTGGCATTCATGTTTGCATTGTACACCACCATGCGGTTTTTACCCTCCCCCCTCCGCCGCCTGAGCGCACGTGTTGTGGCCCAGCTGTAAGTGATTCCAGCTGATCGGCGTGGGGGGGGGGGGGCGGGCCCGCTGACGCGCGGCGCCGACGTCTGCGGCGTCTGCGGCGGGCCCAGCCTTTTGCGTCCTTCAATGCAGGAAATCGCATGGGCGCACGGCCGCACTTTGTCTTCTGTGCTGGCTGCTGGCTGCAGTCTTGTTCCGGCTGCTGCCTTTGCTGTCCAGGTAAGCGGCCCCTCCCGTTGGGGCCATTAAATGGGGAATGCATTCCTTGCAGTAATACAGTGGGGAGTCACTCTGTATTAAGGGGGCGTGATTTAAGGGCACTTTGGTGCCATGCTTATGTTTGTTTATACACATGTGAGGATCTGATGGTTTTTCCTTGCAGATCCTGGGATCCCTGCTTATGGTGGCCCTCTGGCTCTATGTGCCTGGCTAATTATTGGGATATCTTTGTGAATGTATATATACATAGACTATATATATATATATATATATATATATATAGTTCTTTAAAGGGGACCTTAACTTAACTTAAAAAAAAAAAAAAAAAAAAAAAAAAAAATTTAAAAAAAAAAAAAAAAAAAATCCTCCCTTCCGGGACATTACTAATAAAGGGGCATCCCGGGTTGGCTTATGCCTTAAAAGTCCCAGTATTGCGAATACCATAAATCACCATATTGAGGCTTCCGTAATTTCCGGAAACGGTTCTGTGAGCCGTTTGGGGGGTGCGTAGGTTATAGGGTTCCACTCCCAGCTGATGATGTCTTATTTGCATCCCTTGTGCAAACAGACTGTTGCGCGCCTGTCCGTTGCTTCGGCTGCAGGGCCATCGCATCATTCATCTTCTCCTACCTCTCCCTCCCTATTTCCGGACCCCGCATGACACTGTCAAAAGTGGGGATTCGCATTCCGAGGTGGCAGTACAGCCCAGCCCCCGGAAAGTAATGCCCGTTAAAGCAGCGTTTAAGGCCGCTGCAAAACGAAGGCACCTGACTCCGGTACCTTCGGCTCCACAGGGCCAGTTTTTGTGTACCTTTGGAATGGTCCGATGGATCCCCAGACGAGGATGAATTCCAGTCTGAGTCAGATGAGCCGACAGGTCAGCTTGTGGCTGATGAGATTGGCGATTGGTCAGAGGGGGTTGTTTTGGACACCCCCTCTATTCTGGCTCAAATGTTTAAAATTTTGAGTTTAGATACGCCTGAGGCGGCTGCCCCGCCAAGGGGTCGGTTGTTTAAAGAGCCTCAGCCGCGTTTGGTTTTTCCCCAGACTACACCTCTTTGAGAGGGTGGTTCTTAAGGAATGGGAACATTCCACGCGGTTATCTGGAATTTCTTCCAGTTGGCCATTGTGCTAATGATTTGTTGACTATAGGAGCACAAGGGGGCATATGCTAATTGCATTTATTGAGGCCTACGGCCACACCTCCCTGAATGCGCCCGATCTCGTCTGATCTTGGAGGCTAAGCAGTGTCGGGCCTGGTCAGTACTTGGATGGGAGACCGCCTGGGGTTACCCCTGTATTAGGGCTCTCCAGCTCGGCTATGGTACAATCTGCTGAGACCACTGTCCCCAAAGATGGGGAAGATCGTCTGATTGACCAATTACGCTCGACATGGTTTTAATCCATTCCGGGTCAGCATTGCGCCCGGTATGTGCTTCAGCCCTTCTGCTAATCCTTAATTCAAGGGCTATAGGAGGATCTTAATCCCGCTTGCAAACAGTTCACTGCGCTTAAGCAGTGTGAATCTTTTGTGGCTTATGTCCGGGCTGCTCAGGACGATGCGCTGACTATGAGTAGCAGGGCGGCATCTATGCTGGTGGCTATTTCGCAGGTCAGTATGGCTGCGTCAGTGGTCAGCGGACACGGCTTCCAAAAAGGGGGGCTCACAGCTCTCCCCTTTTTGGGGTTGCGTCTGTTCGAGGAGAAAATTGATTCTGTCGCAAAAGGTGGTAAGATGCCACAACACAAGAGGCCCCGTGGTCCCTTCAGGGGAACAAGTTCCGGTAGGCCTTCTTTTCGAGGATTCAGAGCGGGCAGGGGTGCGTCCTTTCCCGCTACATGTGGCGCAGGTTGGACTCGGGAGGGGCCGTGGCCGGCCCACTCAGTCCTGGGGCACCAAGCCCAAAAACCTGCTGATAAGCTCACTCAGCAATGAGGGGCTGCCCTCACCCGTGCGGGTGGGGGGACTATTGCGACACTTCTACCATTGGAACCAAGTGGTTCCAGGCAGATGGATCCAGGAGGTAGTGTCGCCCGGTTACGACCGGAAATTCGAGTCTCACCCTCCTTCACGGTCCGTTCATGGGTCGGGTCATCCTGGCCTGAACTCTCATCATGGCAGAGTGTGTCTTTCTTTTGTCAAATTCACATGAGAACGCTTCAGCTATTTCTGTTAGCGTGTTAGGATCAGCAACCTCTGTCGCTGGATCAGTCCTTCCAGTTGTCCTCCCGTGTACGGCAGTCCCTCCTGTGGTGCTTGGTCCCGACCAATCTTGTGTAGGGCAGGCTTTTCCTGACCCCCCTTTGGAAAATTGTCACCACGGACGCCAGTCTGTCGGGATGGGGCAGATTCTGGAAGGAGCTGCGGTCTCAGGGGCAGTGGAGAGCTTAAAGGCCCCACTGTCCCATCAATATTCTGAATCTGAGAACCATCCGTCAGGTGCTGGCTCTCCTGACTCAGTACGTGCTGGGCCTTTTGGTCCAGATGTGTTCAGACAATCGATCAGCGGTTGCTTATGTTGGTCTTCAGGGTAGGACGCGCAGTCTGAGTACTCTCAGAGTGGTGTCCCTGATCCGGACATGGGCAGTGTCCATGTTCCCTGTCTCTCGGCGGTTCACATTCCAGAGGTGATGAAACAGGTAGTGGGCCGGTTGAGCAAGGGCTCTCCCCGCCTGGAAGATTAGGTTCTCCATCCTCGGGTGGTTCGCCTACTGTGTCTCCAATGGGAGTCCCCGGAGGTGGACCTGTTGGCCCCTCATCACTATCACAGGTTCCCGAACTTCGTGTCGCTCTCCCAGGATCCTCTGGCTCTGGCAGTGGACGCCATGTCCCTGATCTGGGGCGTTCTAGGATTTCTATACCTGTTTTCCTCCGATGCCCATGCTGGGCAGGGTTCTTCAGAAGTTGGCTCTGGAAAGGGTGTACGCCGTTCTCGTGGCCCCAAGGTGGCCAAGACGAGTGAGGTTCACAGACATCATTCGGCTGGCAGTGGACCAGTTCGTTCTGCCTATTCGGCCCGATCCGCTCACTCAGGGTCAATTGTGTTACCCCATTTTACCAGCGCTGGGTTTGATGGCCTGGCTGCTGAAACCTCCATCCTGAAGGAGGAGGGTCTTTCTGATTCAGTCATTTAAGACTCTGATCAGTGCCCGGAAGAGGTCTTCTTCCATCACCTACTATAGGACTTGGAAAGCCTATATCGCTTGGTGTGAGATGAGATTTTTCCTTGTAGGGTCTTTTTTCGCTCTCCAGGTTTTACAATCAGGACTGGACTCCAGATAGGTATCCGGGTCGAGCATACAGCACAACATGCAGGGACGTGTATTGCTGGGCGGGCTCCTTTAGATCTGCCCTGGATGGTTACCAGGCAGACCAGCGGATTACATCTAAGCTGAGAGAGCGGACCCCAAGCCTGTGTTTCTGCTTCCCTTATCATTGAGGGATAGGGAACCTCGCAGCATAGCGCAGACGCCATTCCTTCATAATTGGCGAACGGAGCACTAACTAACTTGGGATATCTAAACCTGTCCATCCAGCATCAATGTTGGGATTGTGCACCTGGACATGAGGCTTTTGGTAATAATCTAACGGGCCTGGATGGGCTGATCAAGTGCCCTTAAGTGCGGTTTGGTACTGAAGACGCCCCCTAGTGGGGGTGGAACTAGTTTTACCGCTTATTACATGATATTACTCACCGCTATGATTTGGGAAAGTGAATCATTGAGCAAGTTTTTATTGTCTGTAAGGTACAATATGTCCAATTGTATTAGTAATAACCTGCGCATTGGCAAGTAAGACAGTTGACAACTGTTAAAAAAAAAAAAAAATTTTTTTGTAGTACAATGATGATTACATTTGCATTGGGGAATTCATTGGTTGTATTTTAACTAAAATAAATTAATGTACTTGATTCTTATTAAGGTGTGATAGTCAATTTTACTTCAGGCGTGGTCACACTTTGAGTTCCCACAAACATTGGGTCGGTTCATACCCAGAAATACCTCTGGTATACTCCAGCTAAGTACGTTGAAAGGGCAGGTTTCTGCCTTATCTATCTTTTTTTTTTCAGAAGCGTGTTGCGCTTAAGTCTTTAGTTAAAACCTTTTTCCAGGGGGTTACGCATGTGCGGCCTCCCAGGAAACCATTACTCCCGGTTTGGGATTTGAATTTGGTTCTTTCTGCTCTTCAGGCTCCTCCCTTTGAGCCTTCGCAAGATATTGCTTTGTCTACCCTGACTCAGAAGATGGTCTTCTTGGTAGCGATCACTTCGGTCCGGCGTGTCTCGGAATTGGCGGCCTTGTCTATCCAGGCGCCTTACTTCGAGAGGCATCAGGATAAAGTGGTTTTTCGGTTCAAGCCAGACTTTCTTCCTAAGGTTTCTGCTTTTCATTTGAACCAAGATATTGTTCTTCCCTCCTTGTGTCCTAATCCTAAGAATGACAAAGAGAGGGTTCTGCATTGTTTGAATGTAGTACGCTGTGTTAAGTACTACTTGGTTATCACGTCTCCTTTTCGTAAGACGGATTCCTTTTTTGTTATGCCCCATGGGCCTAAGAAGGGTTTGGCACCAGCCAAATCTGCCATTAGCTAATGGATACGTCAGGCCGTTACTGCGGCCTATTCTGCTATGGGGAAAGTTCCCCCTTTTCGTATCACTGCTCATTCTACTCGCGCCATTGGGGCGTCTTGGGCTTTTCAGCACCAAGCTTCTGTTGAACAGGTTTGTAGGGCCGCCACTTGGTCTTCTGTTCACACTTTTTCTAAGTTTTACAAAGTTGATGTGCGGGCCTCAGCGAATGCTGGTTTTGGCCGCATAGTTCTGCAGACTGCAGTCATTTCAGTTATGCTTCACCTGGCCTTGGGATGCCCTTCCCTTGTGGACACTGCTTTTGGATGTCCCATGAAGTAATGAATATTCAAGAAGTGAAGCGGGGTGTGTGGCACACCAAGAATAATACCATTTTGTGAGTACTCACCTGAAAAATGGATATTGTTGGTGTGCCACACACCCCGCTTCACACCCGCCCTTTTCGGTATTACCGAAGCCTTTATATGGTGAAGCCTTTTTATATCTAAATTTGATTTTTTGAGGTTACTGGTGGAATACTGGTACCTTGTATTACTGCTTTGTTGATTATACTGGTGATTGAAGGGAGGTACCAGGTATATATAGGCCGGAAGGTGGGGCTCGTTACAAGACTTCCTCTCTGCACTACGTCACCTGCAGGTGATTAACCCATGAAGTAATGAATATTCAAGAAGTGAAGCGGGGTGTGTGGCACACCAACAATATCCATTTTTCAGGTGAGTACTCACAAAATGGTATTTTTGCACTGCTTTGTATTATATGCCGCCGCCGCGTGCTTGTACTCTGCTCCGCGGACGGCGGCGACATCGCATCAGGCGCTGCTGCGTCGTCATTGGCTGGCCTTGTCACGGGGCGGTATATCGCGGTATATGTGGGCGCCATTTTGGAGCTCCTGTGCTGCATGTCTGGTGTCTCCCTATCGCGGTCTGTGAGTGCCCCTGCGGGCTGGCTTTTACTTGTACTTTCATTGTATTATGCTTACGGGATCTTTGCTTTATGTCTTACATGCGGGTCAAAATTTTAGTGGTTTCTCTCGGTCCTATTCCCTTTTAGCGTTAACCCCTTATTGGCGGGCTTTTGTATTGTATATCGCCCACTTCCCTAGCGGCCTATTGGGGCTTCCCTGGTAGCCTTATTGGCGTCAATCCCGACTTGGCCTATTGTGCCACAATAATCACCATATGTCAGGATAATGTGCTCGGGGTTCCTTCGGGACAAGCCCGGCTGTGTGTGTGGCGTGTGGGGTATCCCCTATAAGTGATGATGTCAGGGTGTGTGTACCCTGCGCCCAGCAGACGCTTGCGCTGCAGTCTGGGTTACCGGTGGCTGGGCCTGCACCTGGATGTATAACCCGAGAGTAAGGAATATCTTCTGGAACAGGACGTGCTGTATACGTATAATACCAATTTTACAGGTAATCACAGAATTGTATTTTTGTTGTAGCGTGATGGGGGGTGCTGTAATATTGCGTGTTCTGTGACCCAATTTAAAAGTTCCTTTCCGTAGCTGTGTAACAAAATATAGAGCAAAAAAATAAAGCACCCTATGCCCGACCTTCCACAGTGGACAACAGCTTTGGCTTTATGCAGCTCTTACTCCTGCGGTGGGGCCCTCTGCAAGTTTTCAAGAACTGTACTGAATATACTGTACACTGCAAATCATGAATGAGGCATCAAATTGATGTATAACTAATATACATAGATCAGTGTAATCATTTTGCAGTATCGACATAAAAACACACACACAGATATACATTGCTGGCTTTCATTGCCTCTGCTGGCTGCCTCCTTAGCATGTGTCCCCGTAGCCACTGCTGCCCCAAGTAGCTTGGTCTTTTCAGACCATACCACATTTTCTATTAAAGTGGACCAAAACCCTTGTCTGCAGCTCCTTTTAATGTTGCCGTAGGCCTCTTGGCAGCCTCTGACCAGTGTTCCTTTTGTCTTTTCATTGTTATTTTGAGAGAGGTCCAGTTCTGAGTAATATCACTGTTGAGCCACATTGTATCCAATTCAGAAAGACCATATTCACTGTGTTTCATGATCTATGTAATGTCTTGGAATTTCTTCTGTATCCATCTCCTGACTGACATACCAAATTGGGCCTCTTCTATTTGATTTTGATGTGTCTGCTCTCTAGTATAAAATATACAATAAACCCAAGAATGTATGAATTAAAATGTATAATGATTTTTTTTACACACATAAGTTAGTCTTTCCAGGCAGCAGTAAAACATTCAGCAACTGCCCATAAACTTCCGTCGTGTCACTGCATTAAAGCCTAAAAGGATGATGGGACTAAAAACATTTTGATTAACTTCCTTGTCAAATAATCATACAACTCCGCTGATCTTGTTACTGAAATCATCCATCTCTGTTAGCATAAAGCCAAAGCAATCTCGGCTTTATTGTGCGTGTGATACAAGTATTCCATCACAATGGATGCTGTTTCTCTGCTATCAATGTCGCTATCACATTAAAGGATAGAAGGAATCAATAGAGGCCAGGAAGTGAAATGTGTGTCAGGGATATACCAGGAGAGATGGGATGGAGCAATTTATGGTTACTATGTAAAGCAGCTGTGTCGTCTATGAAACGGAGAGAGCAAATAAGGGAGAGGAAATAAATTCTCGGGTGACATGCCCTTTGCTTTTCTCATTATCCTAACAGACCTCAAATATATATATTTTTTTATCTTTTGCGCTCGACAGCCAGTATTTTAGAGGAGCCACATTTAATGTAACCGATTTTATTTCTCATTTTTTTGCAGCTGCATATGCATCTGTCACTCTGCATCTGAATTAGTTTTCCTATTGCATGGCACGGCCTGTTTCAAGTAGTCCTTATGTATGGGATATTCCGCCACAAAGTGGCGCAGTGCACTGCAGAAGAGTTGTGGCTCCTCCCGGTACCATATAAAAACAGGATCACCAATAGACCACTCCAGTGTTTCCTCTACAGTGATACTGCAAAGATAGAAGATGGCTCTTTATATTGCGCAGGTGAGCAGGGCAACCAAGCCTGCAGCCCTGCATGTCTATTCCCACCTGTTTTCGGACCCTCTGTGCCTCCCAGCCTCGGCTGACGGATCGGGTGAAGGTAGAGGAGCACTAGGGTCAGGTGCTCAAGGAGCGCGGCTCCAAGCTGCAGACCCTGTACCACAAAGGGTAGCCGGCCATAGGCTTTATGGTGAGCCTACTGAGGGATGTGGAGTTCCTGTCCTTGCTTCTGAGGGGGAGAGTTTTTGGGGACTGTGTTTTTTTTTGCCTTGCTTCTCTTGTTTCTAGGGTTCCCCCCCCCCCCTACCCTGGCCCGGCTCCTGCCGCTGCCTGCCCGTTCTCCTCTCGGGGCCGTGTGGTAGCGGCGAGTGGTTTTAACGCTGTTTTTGCCGCTGTCGCCGCTTTGTATTCCGCAGCGGGCGGCGCTATGGCTGTGAGGTGTTTTTGGATTGTCATGGCGCGGTCACGTGAGCGCCGTTTTCGCCGTCGCCCCCCCGCGGCCCGCCCTCTCGAGGTTCTCGTGCCGGCGCCATTTTGAGCCTGCTGCGCGTCTGGGGCCCCTCTTCCTCCCTGGGTTGCGGCGGTGATCGGTTCCTGTGTCGCTTCCTCCCGTGGTCCGGCAGCTTAGTGTTCCTCTGCATTCGGTCTCCTTGGTCCGTGAGTTCCTTTTGGAGGTTTTGTTTTCCTTGGGGCATGTGCTGCGGGATGCTTTTGTGCATGTTACTTATGTCTTTCAGGCAGGACAACGGTGGGTTGTGATTTCTCCCGGTTCTGCACCTTACCCCCCCTCATATCCCCTCTACTGGCTCTTTTGGGGCATCCCTTGGGGGGGCATCCCGGTGGCTTTTTATTAGCCCTTACCCTAAACTGGCCTATTGCGCCTGTGTTAATCACCATATGGAGGCTTCTGGGGATAGCGTGCTTGGGGGTCCTTCGGGGCAATCTCGGCTGTGTGTCATGTGCGGGGCATCCCTTTTGAGTGGTGGTGGCGCGGTTTGCATGCCGTGCGCCCAAATTATCATAGCGGACCAGGCTGGGTTGAGAGCTTCTCTTCCCAGTTCTGCACTCCCTCCGGCATCGCCTACCCCCCCCCAACCCTGCATTTAGCCCCCAGTGAGGGGGATACTAGCAGGGGGTCACAGTCTGATCTGGCACTTCATGTGGCCAGCATTGAAAGGCAGCTTGCCAGGCCTGTTTCAGGTAAGGCCTCTGGCAAAAAGCGGCACCTGGTTCCCACGCTCTCCCTCTTTGCTGAGGAGGATGAGGGAACTGATGCCTTTGGTGGTCGTTACTCCCTAGAGGAGGGGGAGCTTTTCCAGGACTCTGACTCCTCTGGGGACCAGCAGGAGCGGTACGACAGTGACCCTGGGTCGGCATCCGGGGAAGATTCATGGCTCCCTGATGACACTGATAGACTGTTGTCTGACATTTTTGAAACCTTGCACATCGCCCCCCCCTGAGGTGGCTAAGAGGAAGCAGGGTGAGCTCTTTCGTCCTGATAAACAACGTCTGGAGTTCCCTGAGCAGGGCCATTTCTCTAATATGGTGCTCAAGGAGTGGGAACGTCCTAATAGATTGCCCGCGGTGCCCAAGGGGTTGGCTAAGAGGTATCCCTTTTCTGCTGACCTGGTCAAGCGATGGTTGTGCCCCCCTGAGGTGGATGCCTCCGTTCTAGGGCTGTCCAACACCTTGGTCATGCCTTCCCCTGACACTACTACACTGCGGGACAGCGCGGACCGGTGTATGGATCAGCTGGCCTGCCATGCTTTTACATTTGTGGGGTCTGTGCTGCGTCCGGTCTGTGCCGCTGCCATTACAGCTATTGCCCTTAAGAAAAAGCTCAAGCGTCTCACTGATGGTGCTATGGCTGGTAGGAGGAGGGAGGTTTATAGGGCCCTCTTGCTTTGCTCTGATTTTGTTGCCTTTGTCCTTACTGCTATGGATGATGTGTTACGGCTGGGTGGTAGGACCTCTGCCCTCCTGGTGGCTATGTGCCGCTCTGTTTGGTTGCGTCAGTGGGCAGCTGACACTGCAGCTAAGAAGGCTCTCACTGGGCTCCCTTTTGCGGGGCTGCTGCTCTTTGGTGAACGTCTGGATGTTCTAGCCAAGGATGGTAGGCTACCTCAGCATAAGGAAGCAGCCTCTGCCCTTTCGGGGTACTCCTCCTCCTCCTCCTTTCGTGCCTTTAGAGGAGGTCGTGGCTCCCTCTTCTCGGGTAGCCGCAGAGAGTCTTGGGGACGTGGCAGGTGCCGTGGTCGCCCCGGTCTCTCTTGGGGGGCCAAGCCCAATCCCCCTCCCAATGCCCCTCAGGCATGAGGAGGCGCCCTTACCCATCCGGTTGGGGGGACGGCTTCGGCTCGTTGCTCACGTCTGGAGACTTCGCGTCTCAAACCGGTGGATTCAGGAGGTGGTGTCCTCCGGTTACAAGATAGAGTTTGCAGCCTGGCCGCCCCCAAGATTCCTCAGATCCCGGGTGTCTCAAAACCCCCTGTCAGCTCAGGGTTTGCGCCTTGCAGTTCAATGCCTGTTGAAGTCAGGAGCCTGGTGCCTTCCCAAGAATAGGGTCAGGGGTACTACTCCAATCTTTTCACGTTCCCCAAAAAGGACGGGTCTTTGAGGCCCATCCTGGACTTGAAGGGTCTCCACAAGTTTGTCTGGTTCATGCACTTTTGCATGGAGACGCTACGCTCGGCTGTCAGTACCCTTCGCCCGGGCGACTTCATGACCACCGTGGACATCAAGGATGCCTATCTTCACGTGCCAATCTTTCCAGGTCATCAGAGATTCCTGAGGTTCGCTCTGGAGGATCAGCATTACCAGTTTGTGGCTTTACCGTTTGGTATCACCTCGGCACCTCGGGTGTTTACCAAGGTGCTGGCGGGCATGATGGCTCTGCTGCAGAACCAGAGCATTCGCATCCTCCCTTACCGGGACGACCCAGGAAAGGTTTGCCTCCGGCTAAATCTACCATTAGCAAGTGGATAAGTCAGGCGGTGGTACAAGCCTATTCTGCTAAAGGGAAGGTTCCTCCTTTCCGGATTACTGCTCATTCCATTCGTGCTGTTGGTGACTCCTGGGCTTTTCAGCACCAAGCTTCTGTTGAACAAGTTTGTAAGGCCGCTACTTGTCTGTTCATACCTTTTCCAAGTTTTACAAGGTTGATGTTAAGGCCTCAGCTGATGCTGCTTTTGGCCGCAAGGTACTTCAGGCGGTAGTGGTCTGAACTGCCTGCTGCTACTCTTTGGGGATCCCACCCTACCTTACGGACACTGCTGTTGGATGTCCCATACGTAAGGACTTCTTGAAACAGGCCGTGCCATGCAATAGGAAAAAGACAATTTTGTGAGTACTCACCTGTAGAATTGTTTTTACTATGCATGGCACGGCCTGTTTCACCCCACCCTTGTTATCGTTATTCTTGGTTGCCTCTTTATGGTGATTGTTCCAAGTTAGTTATGGGGTTTTTTACCTTTTTTTACCTTTATTACCTCCCGGGTTCTTGTATAACTGCTTGTCAACACTGGAGAGGTTTATTGGTGATCCTGTTTTTATATGATACCGGGAGGAGCCACAACTCTTCTGCAGTTCACTGCGCCACCCACTCCTATACGTAAGGACTACTTGAAACAGGCCGTGCCATGCATGGTAAAAACAATTCTACAGGTGAGTACTCACAGAATTGTATTTTAAGAGTCATCTTTGCAGTCACATGTTAGAAGCTATGATTTAAATCGGACCTAAACTTCTCCCCGGATCTCTTGGCTTCGGGGAGGTCCTAGTCCACAGGGACAATAATAATCCAATCCACCCCCTCACATTCAGCACTGCATTAGTGGAGGTCCATGGTTCGCTTGGGGGACTGGAAATGGCAGGGCACACATGGCAGCCACACCTCCTCCAGTAGGAGGTTCCAAAGCCAACACTGAGTTTCTCTCCTAGCCCTGTGCGTAATTTGAATCTGCGCACAATGCCATATCACGTGCCCCTTGCTACCAAGAAATTGGGGAGTCTGCTCCCACGTGGCTGATGGCAGGGAACCCAGAGCAAGTCCGGGAAAAGTTCACTGTTGGCACCGGAAATCACAAATCATAAGCACCAAGTTACTATGGCAAATGAATGCAGCAGTGAGTAATAGAGCCAAAATGCAGGGCCACACCTATCAAGCAAGGAGACAGGTAGCAGGGCATCCCCATGCCCAGAAGGTGGTAGCAGGGTGGTGGAATCTTGCAACAAGGGCAGTGTAAAGGATACACAGAGGGGTGGGGAAACCGTACCAGCAGTAGCAAGTGGCTACACCACACCACAATGGGTGGTCCCAGTATGGCTTTTGAGATTCCAATAAATGCAATTTCCAGACATTCGCCAGAAATGCTGCCATTTGACTACTAAACCACTTTCCAATTACTTCAAGTACCATCTTGGTGGTCTGTACAGGTTGTCATCATCAAAAACTTTTCATTAGCATTTGGAGCAGTTTTGTATTTAGAAAGCAAAGCATCAAATATAAATATGGCAGAAGATCAGGTTGTGGTACAGTCTGCTGCCTTGTCGTATACAAATCTGCATACAACCTTTGGTACACCTACCATTGGATAGGACACCCTGTCCTACACCATTGTTTTCCACCCCTGTTCTCAGATAGTACCAGCAGGCCAGGTATGTGGATCACAAGCGCAGTTGGTTCTGTAGCTCTTTTTGAAGTACTAAATGCCACACCCTGCATCTATGTAGATATCTTATATTGGTGGTATTTGAGAACAGAGATGGGAAATGCTGTGCAATTATTTTATTGTCATTTTAAGCTTAAATATTCTGCAGCTTAGATTAACTGCTTTAACAGAATGATGACACCCATATGATTTGGGGTGGTATAAGGACAAGCCCAAGAGAACAGTGGCCATGAACCTTGCCCCAGAACTGTAGAATGATTTTTGATGGTATACTGACATCTCTGAGGAATATGGATGCTGACAGGACATTGCTGCTTTTTATTAATGGGAGGATTGTGGCTTGTACAGTATTGGGGAATATTATAATATCCCCAAGAATTGCTGATAGGAAGAAAAGGAGTCAGTGTTGCTTGCCAGTGTAATTGCTTCTGTGAAAGCTTTGCAGCTCCCATGGAACGATCTTGTGTTTATGTGATGATTGGAGGAGATTTGCTGCTCTCTAATAGGGAACAGTCACATCAATCATAACATGCTATTATATCAGCAGAAATGGATTTTTCCTGACACCCTTGGTTGCTACAAATGTAGAAGGGAAGGATAGCCAACACTGCATTATATTTGGATTTACTCAAGTAATTGTGAATTTTGAGAACTAAACATATTGAAAACAAAGTATTTAATGTTAGGAGGAAGTCTTATTTTCCTATTGCATGGCATGGCCTGCTTCAAGAAGTCCTTACGTATGGGATATTCCGCCACAAGGTGGTGCAGTGCACCGGCATAAAAACAGGAATCACCATAGACTTCAGTTTTTCCTCTGCAGTGACACTGTGAAGATAGAAGATGGCTCTTATATTGCGCAAGTGAGCGGGGCAAACAAGCCTGCGGCCCTGCATGTCTATTTCCACCCGTTTCCGGACCCTCTGTGCCTCCCAGCCTCGGCTGTCGGATCGGGTGAGGGTAGAGGAGCACTAGGGTCAGGTACGCAAGGAGCGCTGCTCCAGGCCGCAGACCCTGTACCCCAAAGGGTAGCCGGCCATAGGCTTTGTGGTGAGCCTACTAGGGATGCGGAGTTCCTGTCCTGGCTTCTGAGGGGGTGAGTGCTTTGGGGACTATGTGCCTTGTTTCGCATTGTCCTCCTGCGGCTTGCCCCTCAAGGTTCCTCTGCCGGCGCCATTTTGGTTCTGCTGCGCGTCTGGGGCCCCTCTTCCTCCCTGAGCTGCGGCGGTGATCTCTGCCCGTGACACTTCCTCCTGTGGTCTGGCGGCTTGGTTACTGCTTGGTCCGTGAGTCCCCTTTGGGGGTTTTGTTTCCTTGGGGCATGGGCTGCGGGATGCTTATGTGTTGCTTATGTCTTTCAGGCGGGACACCTGTGGTTGTGGTTTCTCCCGGTCCTGCTCCTTACCCTCCCTCATCTCCCCTTTACTAATTCTGGGGGCATACCTTGGGGGGGCATCCTGGGTGGCTTTTTATTAGCCCTTACCCTGTGCTGGCCTATCGCGCCTGTGTTATTCACCATATGGAGGCTTCTGGCGATAGCGTGCTCGAGGGTCCTTCAGGGCAATCCCGGCTGTGTTCCATGTGCGGGGTATCCCCTGTGAGTAACAGTGTCACGATGTGCATGCCGTACGCCCAAGGTATTATTGCGGCCCAGGCTGGGCTGCCTGCTTCTCTCCCCAGTTCTGCGCCCCCTTCGGCATCGCCTACCCCTCCGCGCCTGCATTTAACACCAGTGAGGGGGATACTAGCAGGGGGTCACAATCTGATCTGGAGTATGAGGACATTGATGCTTCTGGTGACCGTTACTCCCTAGAGGAGGGGGAGCTTTTCCCGGGCTCTGAATCCTTTGGGGACCAGCAGTTGGGCTGCAACAGTGACCCTGGGTCTGAGTCTGGGGAGGATTCATGGTTCCCCAATGACACTGATAGTCTGTTGTCTCACATTTTTGAAATCTTGCACATTGTCCCCCTTGAGGTGGCTAAGAGGAAGCAGGGTGAGCTCTTTCGTCTTAATAAACAGCGTCTGGAGTTCCCTGAGCAGAGCCATTTCACTAATATGGTGCTCAAGGAGTGGGAACGTCCTAGTAGATTGCCCGCGGTGCCCAAAGGGTTGGATAAGAAGTATCCCTTTCCTGCTGACCTGGTTAGTCGATGGTCTGGTCCCCCTGGGGTGGACGCTCCCGTTCTTGGGCTGTCCAACACCTCGGTCATGCCTTCCCCTGACACTACTACACTGCGGGACAGCGAGGACCGGCATATAGATCAGCTGGCCTGCCATGCCTTTACATTTGTGGGGGCTGGTCTGTGTCCAGTCTGCGCCGCTGCCATTACAGCTATTGCCCTTAAGAAGCAGCTCAAGCGTCTCTGTGATGGCGCTACGGCTGGTAGGAGGGGGGAGGACTATAGGGCCCTCTTGCTTTGCTCTGATTTTGTTGCCTTTATCCTTACTGCCATGGATGATGCTGTACGGCTGGGTGGTAGGGCCTCTGCACTTCTGGTGGCTATGCGCCGCTCTGTTTGGTTGCGACAGTGGGCAGCTGACACTGCTGCTAAGAAGGCACTCACTGGGCAGCTCTTTGGTGAGCGTCTGGATTTTCTAGCCAAGGATGATAGGCTGCCTCAGCGTAGGAGGCAGCCTCGGCCTTTTCGGGGGCCCTCTGCTTCCTTCCCCTCCTTGCGTGCTTCCAGAGGAGGTCGTGGCTCCCTCTTCTCGGGCAGCCGCAGAGATTCTTGGGGCCGTGGCAGATCCCGTGGTCGTCCCGGTCTCTCATGGGGTTCCAAGCCCACACCTTCTCCCAAGCCCCCTCAGGCATGAGGAGGCGCCCTCACCCATCCGGGGGGGGGGGGGGGGGCGGCTTCAGCTCTTTGCTCACGTCTGGAGGCTCCGCGTCTCAGACCGGTGGATTCAGGAGTTGGTGTCCTCCGGTTACAAGATAGAGTTTGCAGCCTGGCCGCCCCCAAGATTCCGCAGCTCCCGGATGTCTCAAAACCCTCTGTCAGCTCAGGGTTTGCGCCTTGCAGTTCAATGCCTGTTGGAGTCAGGAGTCATTTGCATGGTGCCTTCCCAGGAACTGGGTCAGGGGTTCTGCTCCAATCTTTTCACGGTTCCCAAGAAGGATGGGTCTCTGAGGCCCATCCTGGACTGGGATGGGCCTCAGGTTCAAGCACTTTCGCATGGAGACTTCATGACCACTGTGGACATCAAGGATGCTTATCTTCATGTGCCTGTCTTTCCAGGTCATCAGAGGTTCGCTCTAGAGGATCAGCATTACCAGTTTGTGGCTTTACCGTTCGGTATCACCTCGGCGCCTCGGGTGTTCACCAAGGTGCTGGCGGGCATGATGGCTCTGCTGCGGAATCGGGGCATTTGCATCCTCCCTTACCTGGACGACATTCTGATTGCGGCTCAGTCTCTTCATCAGGCCGAGCAGGACACACAGGTGGTGACTTCCACTCTAGAGTCCTTCAGCTGGGTGATCAACTTTCCCAAGTCTTCACTGTCTCCGTCTTTGGTGGTCCTTTCTGGGCATGACTCTGGATACCTCTCAGGTCAAGGTGTTCCTGCCTCAGCAGAAAGTGGAGGTCCTTCAGAAGCAGGCACGGGCTCTGCTCTTGTGTCCCCATCCCTCCATCCGGCAGGGGATGCAATTAGTGGGCCTGATGGTGTCCTGCTTCGAGGCGGTGCCCTTTGCTCAGTTTCACATGAGACCTTCAGTTGCACCTCTTGTCAGTTGGGGATCGGGATCCTGTGTCCCTGGACCATGAGTTTGCTCTGTGCCCACTGGCCAGACAGTCCCTCTCGTGGTGGCTGGACTCAAGGAACCTCCTAGTGGGCAGGACCTTTCTGCCTCCGTGCTGGGAGACTGTCACCACAGATGCCAGTCTGACCGGTTGGGGGCTTTTGGAAGTCTCTGAGGTTCCAGGGTCGGTGGAGCCCACAGGAGGCCCATGCTCCCATCAATGTCCTGGAACTAAGGGTGATCAGGTTGGTTCTTTTTCAGCTGACCACACACCTTCGGGGTCGGGCTGTTCAGATCCGCTCGGACAACCAGGCGGCAGTGGCCTACATTAATCATCAGGGAGGGACTTGGAGCAAGCGAGCCCTCAAGGAAGTGTCCCTGATACTGTCTTGGGCGGAAGAGAATGTCCCTTGCATTTCTACATTCCAGGGGTGGATAACCAGGAGGCAGACTCCCTGATCAGGGGGACGTCTCGGCTGGGGGAATGGTCCCTCAGCAACAAGGTATTTTACTCCCTGTGTCACCGCTGGGGTCAGCCGGATGTGGACCTGTTAGCGTCCCGCCACAATCACAAGCAACCCAGATTTGTTTCCCTGTCACAGGATCCTCTGGCCTTCGCCACGGATGCGCTAGCAATGCCTTGGACGGAGTTTCGGCTCCTCTATGTGGTCCCTCCTTTTCCTCTGCTGGGCAGGGTGCTGCGCAAGTTAGCCCGGGGGGGGGGGGGGGGGGGGTACCAGCAATCCAGGTGGCCCCCTGTTGGCCAAGGAGGGTGTGGTTCACAGACGTCGTGCAGTTGACAGTAGATCGGTACATTTTGCCCGAGGATCCAGATCTTCTCACACAGGGACAGCTGCGCCATCCCAATTTACAAACGCTGGCTTTAACGGCTTGGCTGCTGAGATCTCCATCTTGATGGACAAGGGGGTCCCGGCCTCTGTTGATACTATGATTCGGGCTAGGAAGAAGTCCTCGTCCTTTATCTACTACAGGGTCTGGCATGCTTATATTGACTGGTGTGAGTCTTTTCCTTGTGGTGTTTTCCATCCCCAGGATTCTGGAATTTTTGCAACATGGTTTGGATTCGGGCCTTCAACTTAGTACCCTCAAGGGACAGGTGTCAGCTCTGGCAATTTTTTTCCAAAGATCCTTTGCCAATCATCGGTTGGTTAAAACTTTTTTCCAGGGAGTTACTCATGTGCGTCTGCCACGTAAGCCTATGCTACCGGTTTGGGACTTGAATCTGGTGTCTGCTCTACAGGGTCTTCCCTTTGTGCCTATTCGTGGGGCTGCGTTGCCCATTCTGACTCTTAAGGTGGCCTTTTTGGTGGTTATTACTTCGGTCAGGCGAGTTTCTGAGCTGGCGGCGCTTTCCATCAAACCTCCTTATTTTGAGAGGCATCAGGATTGTCACGCTCCGGGTACTACAGCAACCCACTTGGATAACTCCAGCCCTCCCAGTAAGACCTCAACCCCCAATCTCCGCAGCCAGCTTCACCTTTAGGAGCCCCCGCTTGCCGGGACGCAGAGAACGCCTGCCCGGGATCGGTTGCCCCCAGGACTTCAATGGCTCAAAGATTGGAGTCTTACTGTTCAGAGGCCTGGAGAACCCGCGGCTGGAAGTGGCGCCGAGCAGCCCTATAGCTGAGCGTGTAACGGAAGTCCAACAGGCTAAGGTACAAAGGATTGGACAAAACGTGGTCGAGGATCAAGCAGAGGTCGGCAACAGGAGATCAGATCGGCGGTGGTCAAAACAGGCGAAGGTCGGCAACGGGAGATCAAATCAGCGGTGGTCAAAACAGGCGAAGGTCGGCAACGGGAGATCAAAGTATTCTTTAGAGACAAGCAACTAAACTGGGTACAAGGCACTATCACAGGCAATTCCCAACTGAGGGGGAATTGCTTATATAGGGAAAGACAGAGAGGAAGATGAGGGTGATTGGTGCACTATGATGACAGGTCTGATTGGGAGAGCCTGCGTGTAATTAACATTTATAGGGCTCATTGGCCCAGACAAGGGGGGAGGCGTAAGCCTCATGAAACCTAGGGCTCATTGGCCCTTTAATCTGAACCAGGGGGCGTGCCAGTGCCCCCTGGCTAATCTACAGCCTCCGGCGGGCGCGCTGAGCACAGCGCCGCCGGAGGGAAAACAGACCTCGGGCACGCGCGCGCGCCCGGGAACAGATGACGCGCGCGCGAGGGGGGAGAGAGGCCGTGCTCGGCGCCGCCCGAGCAGACGCCGCACGGCGCGGCCGCCGGGCCGGAGCTGCTGGGGCCGGCCGGCCGCCAACGCTGGACCGGGGCCCAGGTAAGTGCCGATTGCTGACACTACCCCCCCCTTCACGAGGGGCCTCCGGACCCTCACCCGGTTTTCCCGGATTATCACGGTGGAATTTCCGTACAAGAGCTTTGGCGTGAACATCCCTCGCAGCCACCCAACATCTTTCTTCTGGACCATAGCCAACCCAATCCACCAAGTATTGTAAAGAATTGCGCATCCTACGAGAATCCAAGATCTTATTTACTTCGTACTCGGGCTCATTATCCACAAGAATAGGTGCAGGACCAGCAAGAGGCGTATTCTTCGCCGGTTTTAACAGTGAAACGTGAAAAGAGTTGGGTATTTTCATAGTTGGCGGAAGTTGAACTTTAAAAGACACATTATTCAACCTTTTAATTATAGGAAAGGGGCCAATGAATTTTGGACCCAACTTGCAAGAAGGTTGACGGAGCGCAATATTTTTAGTGGAGACCCAAACTAGATCGCCTACTTGAAGAGTAGGTTCCCGTGATCTACGGCGATCAGCAAATTTCTTATATCTTAAACTAGTGGTTTTAAGAGTTTCCTGAACATGTGTCCAGATATTCTTCCGTTCTTGAAGCCACTCCTCCAACGCCGGCAAGTTGGAGGGTGACCCTGAAAGGGAAGAGGCTCTAGGATTTTTCCCTAGGTTACAATAAAAAGGCGATATCTTGGTACTCTCACTAGGCGCATTATTGTAGGCAAATTCGGCGAAATCAATAAATTCTGCCCATTGTTCTTGGGCATCAGAGACATAACACCTTAAGTACTGTTCCAGAGTTTGATTAGTTCTTTCCGTCTGCCCATTGGACTGGGGATGGTAGGCAGACGAAAGAGAGATCTGTATACCCAGCCGCGAACAGAAACATTTCCAAAAACGGGAAGTAAATTGGACGCCCCGATCGGAGACTATATTGGACGGAATACCATGAATACGAAAAATGTGTGAAGTAAATAGTCGAGAAAGCTCTGGTGCAGAAGGAAGCTTAGCCAAAGGAATGAAGTGTGCCATTTTACTGAAGCGATCTACGACCACCCAAATAACAGTATTCCCGTGTGATAAAGGCAAATCTACAATAAAATCCATAGAAATATGAGTCCAAGGTTCGGCAGGGATTTCAAGAGGAACCAAACCGCCACTGGGAGCCTTATGAACCCCTTTACTTCGAGCGCAAACAGCACAAGCGTCGATAAAGGCAGTAATATCGCGTCTCATGGTTGGCCACCATACATGGCGACGGGCAAGCATAAAGGTTTTTCGGTTACCCACATGACCAGCAGTTTTAGCGTCGTGAAACTCGCGAATTACATCTGAACGCAAATGTGGCGGTACAAACTGGCATCCCAAGGGAACATCACTAGGAGACTGGTCTTGAAACGGCGCCAAGGTGTTAGAGAGATCAGGAAGTAATGCCCCGACCACACAACCCATGGGTAGAATCGGGTCACCAGTATCACCCCGATCCTTACATTCACCGAACATGCGAGATAGAGCATCCGCTTTAGTATTTTTTACACCCGGCTTGAACGTAATAATAAAATTAAAACGCGAGAAGAATAATGCCCAACGTGCTTGACGAGAGTTCAATCTCTTGGCAGACCCAATGTATTCAAGATTTTTGTGATCGGTATACACAGTTATAGGATGTAATGAACCCTCCAGCCAATGTCGCCATTCATCAAAAGCCAGTTTAATAGCTAATAGTTCCCTATTACCGACATCATAATTTTGCTCCGCGGTACTGAATTTACGTGAAAAATAAGCGCAAGGATGAAGACGCTCAGGGTTACCAGAATATTGCGACAAAACTGCCCCCACTCCCAACTCAGAAGCGTCCACTTCTACAATGAAGGCCTTACGAATATCTGGGTGAATTAACACTGGTGCCGAAGTGAAGGCCCGTTTCAAGGTCAGGAAGGCCTCACAGACAGAGGGAGGCCAGTTGGCAGTAAAGGCCCCCTTGCGGGTAAGATTGGTAAGAGGTGCAACAACATGAGAGAAGCCTTTGATGAACCGCCGATAAAAATTGGCAAAACCTAGAAAACGCTGCAATTCTTTTAAGGTCTTGGGTTGGACCCAATCCTGAACCGCTGAAACTTTCCCCGCATCCATCTCTAGACCCTGGTTGGTAATAATGTATCCTAAGAAAGGAACTGTGGTGACTTCAAAAACGCATTTAGATAGTTTAGCAAATAAATTGTTCTCTCTTAATTTTTGTAGTACCAACTTAACATGGCGTCTGTGCTCCAACAAGGAGTTAGAAAAAATGAGAATATCGTCTAAGTATATGACCACAAATCTACCGAGATACTCTCTGAAAATTTCGTTAACAAAATCTTGAAAAACGGCTGGCGCGTTACAAAGACCAAAAGGCATGACCAGGTACTCGTAATGGCCGTCTTTTACATTAAATGCGGTTTTCCACTCGTCCCCCTGTCGGATGCGAATAAGATTGTAAGCCCCTCTTAAATCCAACTTGGAAAAAATTTGGGACCCAGTGAGTTGATTGAACAGATCCCCGATCAAGGGCAAGGGGTATCGGTTCTTTACAGTGATTTTATTCAAGGCTCGATAATCTATGCATGGTCTCAAGCCGCCATCTTTTTTCTCTACAAAAAAGAATCCAGCCCCGGCAGGTGAGGTAGAGGGGCGAATAAATCCCTTCTTTAAATTTTCGGTGATGTACTCCCTCATTGCTTGCTCTTCAGGCAGGGTAAGATTATAAATCTTTCCCCTCGGGGGAATCGTGCCAGGCAGCAAGTCAATAGGGCAGTCATAAGACCGATGTGGAGGAAGGGTATCCGCAGAACGTTCAGAAAAGACATCAACCCAGTCAGCGTATGGTTGAGGTAATCCCTGAGGTAAAACTTGCATACTTCTAAGGCCTGTAGAAAAGCAGTGACTTTTACAATGGTCACTCCACTTGATCAATTCTCCAACCCGCCAATCTATCACCGGGTTGTGGAGTTGTAACCAGGGGTATCCCAAAACCACCGGAGTCTCTGGACAGTCGAAGATGAAAAATTCTAAAAACTCAGAGTGAGAAGAGCCAACAATTAACCGAAGAGGTGGGGTCTTGGTGTTTATAGGCCCCCCCTGGATGGCCTTCCCATTGATGGCCAATACTTGTAGGGATCTTTCAAGAGGGACTAACGGAATACCTAAAAGGGAGATCATGCTCCTATCCAGAAAGTTTCCTGCCGCACCGCTGTCGATAAAGGCGGAAACTGTTTGCTTGGAAGAACCCCAAGATAAGTCAATAGGTACTAACATCTTATTTTGGCGAGAGTTGCAAAGGGACTCACCCAGATCAGTACTCTCTACCTGGTCTGGGTGCGGAAGTTTTCCGCCGGTTTCCCCTTGTTGGGACAGGACCCTGCGAAATGTCCCGAGTTCCCACAATATAGGCATAACCCATTGGACCGCCTACGCTGCTTTTCCTCTTGGGATAACCGGGTTCTCCCTAATTGCATGGGTTCTTCCTGGGAAGGAGATGAGGTATTTTCCCCACGGGTAGCGGGGGAACTAAGACTCTGGGAAGACCTGAAGGACGTGGGAGCCCTGGCTCTCTCCCTAGCCCTCTCCCTAAGACGCCTGTCTATTTTAATGGAGACCTGCATTAATTGGTCTAGGTCTGCGGGTGGAGGAAAATTTACCAAAGCATCCTTGATGCTTTCCGACAGCCCCACCCTGAATTGACTACACAAAGCGGGATCATTCCACCTCGATTCGACGGCCCAGCGGCGGAATTCAGCACTATAATCTTCAGCCGAATTCCGTCCTTGTCTCAAGGCCCGAAGCCTATTTTCTGCCGTAGATTGTTGATCAGGGTCAGCATATAAGACGCCCATAGCAGTAAAGAATGCTGTAACGGATTGTAGGGCAGAATCATGAGATGGCAAACTGAACGCCCAGGACTGCGGGTCTCCTTGAAGCAAAGAAATGACTAGGCCTACTCGTTGGGACTCTGTGCCTGAGGAGATGGGTCTCAGCTTGAAATACAGTTCGCAGGCATTCTTAAAATTGGAGAATCTAGCTCGTTCTCCCAAAAATTTTTCCGGCAATGGAATCTTTGGTTCTGAGATATGAGGTGGTACAGAGGATGCCGGTAACTGTCGAGATTCTTGAGTGGCCACTCTTTGAGCGAGCTGGTTTATCGCCGTAGCCATAGCTTGTACCTGCTGTACCAGGTCATCCATCTTGTCGGCCTGTGATAATGTCACGCTCCGGGTACTACAGCAACCCACTTGGATAACTCCAGCCCTCCCAGTAAGACCTCAACCCCCAATCTCCGCAGCCAGCTTCACCTTTAGGAGCCCCCGCTTGCCGGGACGCAGAGAACGCCTGCCCGGGATCGGTTGCCCCCAGGACTTCAATGGCTCAAAGATTGGAGTCTTACTGTTCAGAGGCCTGGAGAACCCGCGGCTGGAAGTGGCGCCGAGCAGCCCTATAGCTGAGCGTGTAACGGAAGTCCAACAGGCTAAGGTACAAAGGATTGGACAAAACGTGGTCGAGGATCAAGCAGAGGTCGGCAACAGGAGATCAGATCGGCGGTGGTCAAAACAGGCGAAGGTCGGCAACGGGAGATCAAATCAGCGGTGGTCAAAACAGGCGAAGGTCGGCAACGGGAGATCAAAGTATTCTTTAGAGACAAGCAACTAAACTGGGTACAAGGCACTATCACAGGCAATTCCCAACTGAGGGGGAATTGCTTATATAGGGAAAGACAGAGAGGAAGATGAGGGTGATTGGTGCACTATGATGACAGGTCTGATTGGGAGAGCCTGCGTGTAATTAACATTTATAGGGCTCATTGGCCCAGACAAGGGGGGAGGCGTAAGCCTCATGAAACCTAGGGCTCATTGGCCCTTTAATCTGAACCAGGGGGCGTGCCAGTGCCCCCTGGCTAATCTACAGCCTCCGGCGGGCGCGCTGAGCACAGCGCCGCCGGAGGGAAAACAGACCTCGGGCACGCGCGCGCGCCCGGGAACAGATGACGCGCGCGCGAGGGGGGAGAGAGGCCGTGCTCGGCGCCGCCCGAGCAGACGCCGCACGGCGCGGCCGCCGGGCCGGAGCTGCTGGGGCCGGCCGGCCGCCAACGCTGGACCGGGGCCCAGGTAAGTGCCGATTGCTGACAAGGATAAGGTGTTTCGGCTTAAGCCGGATTTCTTGCCTAAGGTTGTGTCTGCTTTTCATCTCAATCAGGACATTGTTTTGCCTTCTTTGTGCCCTAACCCTGCTAATTCCAAGGAGCGGACCCTTCATTCTCTGGATGTTGTCAGGGCTCTGAAGTTTTATTTGGTTGCTACTGAGCCTTTCAGGAAATCTGATGCTCTTTTTGTTCTTCCTGCTGAACCTAGGAAGGGTTTGCCTCCGGCTAACTATCAGCAAGTGGATCCATCAGGTGGTGGTTCAGGCCTATTCTGCTAAAGGGAAGGTTCCTCCCTTCCAGATTACTGCTCATTCCACTTGTGCTATTGGTGCATCTTGGGCTTTTCAGCACCAAGCTTCTGTTGAACAAGTTTGTAAGGATGCGACTTGGTCTTCTGTTCATACCTTTTCCAAGTTTTACAAGGTTGATGTTAAGGCCTCGGCTGATGCTGCCTTTGGTCGCAAAGTACTTCAGGCAGTGGTGGTTTGAACTGCCTGCTGCTACTTTTTGGGGATCCTACCCTACCTTACGGACACTGCTGTTGGACGTCCCATACGTAAGGACTTCTTGAAGCAGGCCGTGCCATGCAATAGGAAAAACACAATTCTGTGAGTACTCACCTGTAGAATTGCTTTTACTATGCATGGCATGGCCTGCTTCACCCCACCCTTGTTATCGTTATTCTTGGTTGCCTCTTTATGGTGATTGTTCCAAGTTAGTTGGGGTTCGTTACCTTTTTTACATTTATTACCCCCCGGGTTCTTGTATAACTGCTTGTCAACACTGGAGAAGTCTATGGTGATTCCTGTTTTTATATGGGGCCGGGAGGAGCCACAACTCTTCTGCAGTGAACTGCGCCACCTTGTGGCGGAATATCCCATATATAAGGACTTCTTGAAGCAGGCTGTGCCATGCAAAGTAAAAGCCATTCTACAGATGAGTAATCACAGAATTGTCTTTTTGCCCTAATACCTGCTGTACACCCCTATGTGGTAAACCCAGTACTTGCCATGATCCCTTTTGCATTCATTTCCTTAAAGTGATCCAATCACGAGGATTTTCCCTTCCCCCGGGATGCCCCACTGTGTAAAACCCCTCCGATTCCCATGCGTGGGCTCTTGTCTAATCAGAGCTTTATGCTGTGCATAAAACTATTGTCTTGTACTGTGCGACGGCACAAGGTGCTGCTGCAGCCTATCTGAAAGGCTGGGTGCGGAAGCGCACATAGCTGCAGTGATGCGGCCTGTGAACGTGGTGAGGGACTGGGAAAAGGTAAGGATTTTCACAGTGATCTGGAGGTTCACATAGTGGGAGCATTCCGAATTGGGATGCGTCATGGGCACATAGACCACAAAGCCCTGGAGTTTCCTAGACCCGGGGGTCCACTTTAACCCATTCAAAAAGCACAAATCTCAAAATGACATAACTAGAAAAGCAAATGAAATAATCCACAGTATTAAAAAGATATTTTTTTATAGAAACTGCTGATTAAAACACAAAAAGCAAATGTCCACCAAAATACACAGCAATAGTTGCAATGTCAAATACAATAAGAATGCCAATCTATAGCTGTAAGCCCACAATACAAACAATCAGCTGCAAATAATTTCTTACCAATTCTATACAGTTTGTTCTGCTCGCTCCAAGCCGCAAGCGCTGCTTCTCCAGGAAGCAGAAATGGATTTTCAGTTAGCACAAGTAAATGTGAATTTTAAAGAAAACTAAACATTATTGAAAGCAAAGTATTTAATGTTTGGAGGTAAAGACTTATATCCCTTACTACCTGCTGCATGAGATGGCACATCCTTTCTGGTAAATCCAATAATTGACATGCTCACGTCTGAATTCCAGCTATGCAAAATGAGTGATCTCTGGCAACCAATCAGGTTCACTGAGCTGGAGGGTGCGTGTTGATGTGCCTGCTTGGTGAACCCACAGGAAGTCATTTTTTAAGCTGCCATGGGTAATAATTGCATATTCCCAGTATTTGGTTTACGTACTGGGCTAGGGTGCACCCCAACTTGGGATGTCCCATGTTTGTAGGTGTAAGAAGCAAATCGGGACGCCCCAAGGGTATGGACCAAATGTAAGGATAGTAAAAATCTACACTATCCTACAGTGTAAAAAATCATCATTGCTGCAATGTTACGAATATCTTATGTTGATGCTAAGTGTGGTGCAAATGTTTGGGAAGTGAACAATTTATATTTATTGAAGTGTATTTAAAAAGTGTATTCTAAAAAAAAGATAAAACTTGTCCAAGGCTTATTTTTCTTTTCAACAGAGTAATTGGAAATAAATAGACTAATTACTCCTTACAAACAATTGCCCACTCATGCCAATGGTGAGGGCGGTTAATTCTAGGGTGTAAGTCCACTTTAACAGACATGCATTTTTCTTGTGAGAGTGCCTGAGCAGAATGTATGACATCACACAACAAGGCGGGGGGAGGGAAGGCGAGTGTAATTTGTTTGAAAATCATGATTAGTGTGAACATGATGAGTTCTATCACAGCTTGAAAATTAGCAGCACCTGTTTAAATACTGGCAATGGGCAAACAGGTGCGCTTCACAAATTGTTCTCATTTAGGGATTGGGGGACAAAAAACAATGTCCATTATGTAGGGACACCTGGGTGATGTCTCTCCCTCCAGGGGGTGAAAGATGTCCAGGGCACCAGACTGCAGAGGCATAAAGCAAATCCTTCTTCCCTAAAGGGAGGATCCCACCAGGTGCAGTGTTTACAGAAAACTTCAGCAGTGTGCATTTCCTGTGCATTTCCTGTGCATTTCCAACCACCAATCATGCCTCTGTATTAAAAATGCATCACAATGCATGTCAACACAACCCACATAACGGACGCCCTGCATATGGAAACAAGTATGCATATTTTATATCCCTGTAAACTGTGTTCCAGCAGCAAAAGTCAACAGGAGGAAGGCAGGGCAGCTTTTTAGATTCAATAGTAAAACAGCTGCTAAAGTTTTTTAAGGGGATTGTCCAGAGAAAAAAAAACAAACTATACTCACCTTTTGTCCCCAACAGCTACTCCATCTGGCTCTGGTACCAAAGAACACTGACTGGGGTCTATATATGAGGCACTGCTCCCAAGGTGAAAAGTATAACAAACTTTTTATTTAAAGTGGACCAACACCCAGGGGGGATCGGCCCGGGAATCTATAAGATTCCCGGACCGATCAGATCCCTCCCCGCGGGACATCCGAAATCGGGATGTTCCGCGGGGAGGAACCCCCCAGGAGGCCCACAATCCTTACCTTACCGGCGATCCAATGGCGCATGCGCGAGACGCGGCCGCGTCTCTCGCTTCCCTCTAGCAGGGCGCGCTCCCGCGCCGGCCGTTTTGTGAATGGCCGGCGCAGGCGCGCTCCCTGTTAGAGGGAAGCGAGAGACGCAGCCAATGACAGCGCTCTGGTATGCGCGTCCAAGCGGCTTTGGACGCGCATACCAGAGCGGCTCTGAGCGATGTCATTGGCCGGACGAGGTCACGTGGGAGCGGGGAGAGGTGAGTTTTTGCGGCGATCGGGGGGGTTTCACACAGCGGGGCACCCCCCATCGGGGTGCCCCACCTAAGTGGACCAACACCCAGGATAGTCAAAATCCTGGGTGTTGGTCCACTTTAATTAGTTGCTCATGTTAAAAGCACACATAACAATACAATTAAAACCAAACACCTACACAAATCCCCAGCCACTGGGAAAAATACTCCCTGAATGCTAACAGAGTGACCACAAAGGGTAAATTATGCCACCACAATAAGTGCATAAATTGTTAAATTGAAAATGGAGAGACAATACCCCCAACCATAAAAAATCCGACTATTCAGACCTGCTATTCCCCCATGAATAATAGATTATATAGCCACAATAAGTGCATGAGTTAAAAAATTAATAACAGAAAATATGTCCATCCATCCAGGTTGAGTTACTACAACCTGCTATTACTAATGATGAACTGTGCAAAAGACATGGAATTAAAGTGCTAAGTGCTATCTATTAAAGTACTACCCATATAGTCCATACAATATACAAATGCCTAATCAGAGTTCAAAATCTAAAGTAGAGAGACAATAGAACAATAACTATACATATTGCTGTTTAGAGACAACTGGGAGTGGGGCTATTGTTCAACTGAATGCAAAGAGATACTGCCCTTGTACTTGTCCAGAAAATTGGCTGGGGGTAGGTGTACAGGTCACCCCACACGTTCCGCCGCTCTCACCAGCTTCTCCAGGCGTGTTGTTTGGAGACATTAGCTCCAGCCAGTATATTTGGGTGCCAGAATCTTTTCGGCCAATTTGTTTGGCGACCGTCTGGCTCTGGTGTTTTAAAATGTACCAAATACTAAAAATTAGCAATGTGTCGCCTGGCGGTAGTCAGGTATGGCAGCCGCCATAAAATGAGTGGCTGGCTCCCATTTGCCAAACATTAAATATGCACCCCAAATGGCTTTGATTGGACAACAGCCCACGCATGGACCATAGGACCAGGAAAAGGGAAGTTTGTATGGGTGATCTGGGGGATTTCTCGCAGCCTGATTTGGGATGCCCCAGGAGCAAAGAAAGAAACCAGGTTTCAAGTCAAGTTTCAAGGAAACAAATCAATTTAGGGTTTTATTCCACTTTAGGCAAGAAAGAAAACAAAAAGAAAAACATAGATACATGTGTTTTCAATGGCAGATGTATATTGGAATGATGGCCACCCCACTGCCTCAATCCAGCTACGTACATAAATTTGCTTATTTGGCTTTGTCAGAAAGAACATGCCTGGAATTAAAATACTATAAATAAAACAGGAAAAATGATGGGTGTAACAATTTACAACATACCAACTGCTGGTCGGGGCTGCGGGAGTTCAGGAGTGAATTATGCTGACAGGCAGGAGCTCTTTGTGCCTCTATCCAGTCTCTCGTGATCAGTGGCTTGGCTCCCTATAATAGAAAAAATATGTTCACAGTAAGTATTTTATGCTATAACCGGCTTATGTGCACTTCACCATAAACAAATCCAAACATAAGACTCCTTCCTCTGTTGAAATGGCATTGTGTATATGATTATGTATGTTAGGTATGACATATGCATATAGCTCATAGCCAACAACGGAAGACTTTTATTCATGGCACTTAAAACTTTTCGGCTTAAATAAAGTCAATTCTTATTTAAGGCACAGAGTTTGGCTTAAATGGTCAGGTTTAATAAAGTTTAGTTGCAAATACACCCTCCATGAAAGACTGTTCCTGGAAAGATATAGGTCCACTGGGAACGCAAATAACCCCCTCTTGCAATCACCCAGCCCAGCAGTGAGCTATGCTTACCTGTTTCAGGCCTGCTTTCTGATGGAGGGCTAGGAGTTGCAGTGTAGGCTCGTGCAATGGCCTGTTTTGCAGGGTCTGCTTTCAGATTAAGATGAAGGGGTGAAATAATAGAACATCTGTGGGTATGTGGGAAACAAAGTAAACAAAAATGCTAGAGTGCTGACAGTGCTCTTCTGGCTTGTTTCTGGGCATGCTCCGGTGTTCAGATGAGCTGCAACAACTGCCAGTCTTAGCGCACAGAAGGGGTTGAGTAGTGTGCGGAAGTACCCCAAACCCTGCTATAACTCCCCTAGCAAGGGGGGGGGGGGCACTGGAATTAGTGGGAAATAATGGCATAGTAAAATATAAATATATAGAGAGAGAGCAAGAAGTGCCATGAATGTCTTGTTTTTGGGGGGCCAATCAGAATATTGGTCTAGATAGATACCCCCCAGTAAAATATAGAATGGAGTGAAGGGACAAACCTGTCCTGTTTTTGGTGGCCAATCTGAACATGTCTATATCCCAATCTCCCCAGAGTATAGTATAGAAAAAGAAGTATAGAGAGAGTATAGAATATAGAGCTCCCATTGCAGTAGAGAGAGAGTATAGAATATAGATCTCCCATTGCAGTATAGAGAGAGTATAGAATATAGATCTCCCATTGCAGTATAGAGAGAGTATAGAATATAGATCTCCCATTGGAGTGTAGAGAGGGTATAGAATATAGATCTCCCATTGGAGCATAGAGAGGGTATAGAATATAGATCTCCCATTGCAGTAAGAAGAGAGTATAGAATATAGATCTCCCACTGGAGTATAGAGAGGGTATAGAATATAGATTTCCCATTGGAGTATAGAATATAGATCTCCCATTGCAGTATAGAGAGGGTATAGAATTTAGATCTCCCATTGGAGTATAGAGAGGGTATAGAATATAGATCTCCCATTGGAGTATAGAGAGAGTATAGAATATATATCTCCCACTGGAGTATAGAGAGGATATAGAATATAGATCTCCCGTTGCAGTATATAGAGGGTATAGAATATAGATCTCCTACTGAAGTATAGAGAGTGTATAGAATATAGATCTCCCATTGGAATATAGAGAGTGTATAGAATATATATCTCCCATTGGAGTATAGAGAGGGTATAGAATATAGATCTCCCATTGCAGTATATAGAGGGTATAGAATATAGATCTCCCACTGGAGTATAGAGAGGGTATAGAATATAGATCTCCCATTGCAGTATAGAGAGAGTATAGAATATAGATCTCCCACTGGAGTATAGAGAGGGTATAGAATATAGATTTCCCATTGAAGTATAGAAAGGGTATAGAATATAGATCTCCCATTGGAGTATAGAGAGGGTATAGAATATAGATCGCCCATTGGAGCATAGAGAGGGTATAGAATATAGATCTCCCATTGGAGTATAGAGAGAGTATAGAATATATATCTCCCACTGAAGTATAGAGAGTGTATAGAATATAGATCTCCCATTGGAGTATATAGAGGGTATAGAATATAGATCTCCCATTGGAGTATATAGAGGGCATAGAATATAGATCTACTGGAGTATAGAGAGGGTATAGAATATATATCTCCCATTGGAGTATAGAATATAGATCTCCCATTGCAGTATATAGAGGGTATAGAATATAGATCTCCCACTGGAGTATAGAGAGGGTATAGAATATAGATCTCCCATTGCAGTATATAGAGGGTATAGAATATAGATCTCCCACTGGAGTATAGAGAGGGTATAGAATATAGATCTCCCATTGCAGTATAGAGAGAGTATAGAATATATACCTCCCATTGGAGTATAGAGAGAGTATAGAATATAGATCTCCCATTGCAGTATAGAGAGATGGGAGGTGACATGAACTGCTTGTTTTTAGTGGATATAATGTGGTGAATGTCTTTGTAATGAAGAGGTTAATTTAGTGCCCCTTCGGACCAGGGCCCTCCTCGGCACAGAGTTGCCAGGGAGCATGTAGGTCCACTTTAAAAGATTTTATGGTGATGAATGTTATTTTAGAATGACAGATTTCTCTTTGCGGTTATGGATTGTTGTATATGTTTGTGTAATGATCTATTAAAAATGCAGCTGTGCGGCCGCCTTCCTGACACCTAAAACAATATTTATTCTTTGGTTTGGGTACATATAGCTTGATATGGGACAATATGACATGGTTGTCATTCCTCACTATTGCCTGATTGGCCAGGACCTTGCGGTGCACCTTTTGGTTGTGGAACATTGCTCTTTTCTAAAGGACTTCTGTTCTGAAATGATGCCTGTGAAATATCGGCCTTTCAAAAGGAAGGTTTTCTTTCACAACAGTACAGCTCGTCAGGCTGCCTGTCACCATGAAGAATGCCAGAGAGACTGTGCCGGTGACACATCGCAATACAGACGCCTGCCATTGCTAGACCAAATATTTGACGCACTTGTTACTCAGAGGAGGGCGAAGTCACCCCAGACTCCGGCTTACCTGCTGTTATATCAGCTGCTCTCTCCTTGAAGCAGGCTGTTATGTGCCTGAATGGCTTAAAGGAAGATGCTACTTTTGCTGAAAAGCATTGTATTAAAAAAAAAAAAGCTTTAACAAAGACTACATTCGCTTATACCCCCTCCAGCCCCTGGAGCTACTGATCACTAGGAATCACAAAATCCGACTTCAGTACTGACTTACCTGAGCTGTGGTTGCGAAGAGGTATGCTAGGAGGGTTTAGCAAGCATAGATTGGGTCAGTAATTCTGCTTAATTTTGGGCTTCCTACGGATCAATACCTAGGGAGCATCCCGAATTGAAAGTGAACTCCTTTTTAAATGGACCACACTTCATTTTTTTCTTACCCGCACAGTGCTCCTGCGAAACCAGGCCCCACTATTGGCCACCTATGGTCATCAAGTCTGGCATTCTCTTCTTGGAGGATGTGTGCTTGCTGCATGTGTGTGCTGTTGTTTCCTGTCCCATATAAGGCAGAAATTCCCTAGGATAAATTGTGTATTTCTCTAATGGGGCTCACTGATGGTTTTGGGGGCTATATTTGGTTAGTTTGGTGTGCCTGTGGACCTGGACCCTTCTTGGAACAGAGTTGCCAGGGAAAGGGTTTAGGTCTACTTTTATAGTGGTCTACTTTTATAGTATATTCTTGTTTGTTTTAGCCCCCGCCCCCCCACTTCCATTCTCCTCCTCCCCGCTAGTCCCAAATCCCTATATGTTGCAGCATCTAATGAAAATGTAATATTCTAAGTATGTCACACACCCCGCTTCAAGGCATTCATTATACTTGGGTATACTGACCTGTAGATGGCGATCTTGCAGAGATGATAAAAAAAGGTCAAACCCTCCCGGCCCATAAATACCTGGGACCTCCCACTCATTAACCAGTCTTCATCTCTGCAGAGGCGAGCAAGTCAGAAGATGATGTCTCCTCCTTGCAGGTAGCTGGGATGACTCCCGGCCACTTTTATTCTTCTATTTCTGCCCGGATCCCCTTGTTTTTATATTCCCTGCCTCCCAGCCTAGGCTGCTGGTCCGGGCAAAGGTAGTTGGCACCCCTGGTGCTTAGGCCGTGAGACCCCATAACAAGGGGTAGGCGGCTATCCGGGTTGGTGATCCCGGTTTGGGATGCCCCGTCCCTTGGCCTTTCCCTGGCTGGCATGGGGATGTACCCTTAGAGGGGGGGGGGGGGCTGGGTCCCTTATGGATTCCTTTATTCATATGTGTGTGTGTTCGTTACTTGTGTGCTTTTAAGTTATTTGCATGGCGCCGGAGGTCCCGCGGCGCCGCTCTCCGGCGCGCTAATAGTGCTGGCCGCAATGGCGGCAGCGAGCCCATGAGGGATTCTTCTCCTCCGAGGGGGGGGGGCGGGGCCGGGCGCCCGTGCGTGCCTACGGCCCGCCCCCGTGCTGAGAGTGCGGCTTTCACGTCCCGGCTTCTGGCCGGGAACGACGCGCGTATCGCACCGGCCCGCCCTCCCTCCTCCCACTGCACACTGCGCGGGTTTCCTGCGGTTCCGGTGGTCGGGTGAGGGGCCTGATGGCCATCACTATCCTATTGTTACTGGCTTCTTACATGGTGCTGAATGTGTGCTTGTGTTCTTGTTCCAGGTGGACCATTTACCATATTAAAGGGGGGTTCTCCCGGTCCAGGTCCCTGGTTAAAATTTAGCTGGCCTAAAATCCTTCCACTCGGGACTTAAAGGGTCATTAGCGGGGAGTCGCGATCTGAGGTGTGTGCCAGATTGACCAATCTTGAAAAATTGTTTTCCAGTGCCGTCACCAAAAAGGCCATGGCAAAGAGAAAACATTTGTATTCGGCTGCTCAGGCCTTTGATAGGGAGGACTTTGACTCCCTGGATTGGTCTGATTGCTCCCCGCGTGAGGAAGGGGAGATGTATGAGGGGTCTGAGGACTCAGACGATCAGCAGTTTGTGGATGCTGATGCCAAGCAGGGCCAGGGGGATTCCTCGGATACTTCCAGGGTCCTGGCTCAGGTGTTCGAGGTCCTGGCTATTTCTCCCCCCGAGGCGGCTCCTCCGCTGAAGGGGGAGTTCTTTGAAGAGACGAAGCCCCGCTTGGAATTTCCTTATCAAAAGCATTTTGATGGTATCATTCGCAAGGAATGGGAGAAACCGACGTGGCTTCCGGGTGTCCCACCGGGTTGGGACAAGAAATATCCCTTTCCGGCGGACGCAGTGAAGCACTGGTCGTCTCCCCCCGAGGTGGATGCTCCTGTTTTGGGGTTGTCCAGCTCCTCAGTCCTCCATTCTCCGGAGTGCACTACTCTCAAGGATGGTGAGGATAAACGCATTGACCAGATGGCTTGTCATGGTTTTGCCAGTGTAGGATCGGCCTTGCGGCCGGTTTGTGCTTCTGCGCTTGTGCTGGTTGCTGCCAGGTCGGTTGTTAGAGGATTGTTGACCTCGTCCGGGCTCGACCCGGCTAGTGAGGAGTTTGCCGACCTTAAGCGCTGTGAGTTATTCTTATTCTTTGTACTGTCAACCTGGACGACACCTTGGTGATGTGTAGCAGAGCTACGGCTCTGCTTGTGGCTATCCGCCGGTCGGTTTGGTTATGCCAGTGGGCGGCTGATTTTGTGTCCAAAAAGTCGCTCACGGCCCTTCCCTTTGTGGGGTTGCGGCTCTTTGGGGAAAAATTGGATTCGGTGGCAAAGGGAGGTAAGTTACCTCAGCGTAAGAAGCAGTGTCGCCCCTTTCGGGGGGTGACTTCCTTCTCTCAGTCCTTTTGTGGGGCTAGAGTTGGTAGGGGTTCGGCTTTCCCCTCGTCCAGAAGTGATTCCTGGACCAGGGGCAGGGGTCGGGCCCGTCCAGGACACAGTTGGGGCTCCAAGCCTAGAGTCGCTGCCAAGCCGGCTCAGCATTGAGGGGGCGCCCTCACCCTTGCGAGTGGGGGGACGGCTGCTACTCTTCTCCCAGGTTTGGGTTCAAGAGGTCTCGGACAGGTGGATTCAGGAAGTGGTGTCTTCCGGTTACAAGCTGGAGTTCGAGTTCCGGCCCCCTCCCAGATTCTTCAGTTCTCGGGTGCCGTCAGGGGCTTCGGGTGGCAGTAGCAAGTCTCTTGGACATGGCTGTCATCTGTCCGGTGCCCCACTCAGACCGGGGCTTGGGCTTATATTCCAATTTGTTCACGGTGCCCAAGATGGACGGATCTGTTCGTCCCATTCTGGATCTGAAGTTGCTCAACAGGTTTGTTCGTCCCCGGAAGTTCCGTATGGAAACTTTGCGCTCAGCCATCCACTGACTGCGTCAGGGGGACTTCATGACGTCCATAGACATCAAGGATGCTTACCTGCATATTCCTATATTTCCGGCACACCAGAGATTCCTCAGGTTTGTCGTGGACAATCGATATTTTCAGTTTGTGGCTCTTCCGTTTGGCCTTGCCTCGGCTCCAAGGGTTTTTACCAAGGTGTTGGCAGGAGTGATGGCCATCCTCAGAGCCAGGGGTATCCTTATCGTGCCCTATCTGGACAATCTTCTCATCATGGCGTCTTCCCTCAGTCAGGCGCAGCTGGATACCAGGAATGTGGTGTCCACTCTGGAGAGTTTCGGTTGGGTGATAACTATCCCAAGTCCTGCCTCACTCCCTCCAGGGTGGTGGAGTTCCTGGGAATGTCGCTGGATACTTCTCAGGCCAGGGTGTTTCTCCCCCGGGCCAAGGTTCTTCTGATTCAGGAATTGACTCCAGACTTATCCATTCCCTGTCCGTCCATCAGGCTAGGGATGCGACTCGTGGGATTGATGGTGGCGTCGTTCGAGGTGGTTCCCTTTGCACAGTTTCACACAAGGACGCTCCAGCTCCATCTCTTGGCGGCCTGGGACGGGTCCCCGCTGTCATTGGATCAGTCCTTTCTGATGTCCCCCCGGGTGCAGTGTTCCCTTCGGTGGTGGCTGAAACCAAGCAATCTGACGAGGGGCAGGTCCTTTCTGACCCCTCGTTGGGAGACGGTCACCACGGATGCCAGCCTGTCAGGTTGGGGGGGGGGGGATTTTGGAAGGATCTTCAGTTTCAGGGACTGTGGGGGCCTCTGGAGGCTCACGATCCCATCAATGTTCTGGAGTTGAGAGCCATCAGGCTGGTTCTGGCTCACTTGACTCATCAGTTGCGGGGCCTACCGGTCCAAGTTCGGTCGGACAATCGGACGGCGGTCGCTACATCAATCACCAGGGAGGGACTCGCAGCAGGGGTGCCCTCAGGGAAGTGTCCTTGATCCTTGCCTGGGCAGAGAGCAATGTCCCATGCATCTCGGCGGTGTACATTCCGGGAGTGGAGAACACGGAGGCGGACTCCCTGAGCAGGGGGTCATCTCGCCGGGGGGAATGGTCGCTCTGCCCCAAGGTGTTTTGGTCGCTTTGCCAATGGTGGGGGTCTCTGGAGGTGGACCTCTTTTCCTCTCGTCACAATCACAAGCTTCCGGCATTTGTGTCTCTCTCGTGGGATCCACTGGCTCTGGCAGTGGATGCCATGTCTCTGAACTGGAGGGATCTGGGGTTTCTGTGCCTGTTCCCTCCGTTTCCCATGGTGGGCAGAGTGGTGCGCAAGCTGTCCCTAGAGGGCGCGTCAGCAATCCTGGTGGCTCCAAGGTGGCCAAGACAGGTTTGGTTCGCAGACGTGGTAAGGTTGGCAGAGGATCAGTTAGACCTGCCCCTTATGCCGGATCTGCTCACTCAGGGGCCACTGCTCTACCCCAATTTACCAACGCTGGCTTTGACGATGTGGTTGCTGAAACCTCCATCTTGAGGGAGGAAGGTCTTTCTGATGCTGTCATTCAGACTCTGCTTAGGGCTAGGAAGCAGTCTTCCTCTGCCATCTATTATAGGACTTGGAGGTCTTATATTGATTGGTGTGAGGTCAGGGCCTTGCCTTGCAGGGCGTTTTCTATCCCTAGGGTTTTGGAATTTCTGCAACGTGGTCTGGACCAAGGTTTGCAGCTTAGTACGCTGAAGGGGCAGGTTTCTGCCCTGGCGGTTTTCTTTCAAAAGTCCTTTGCCCTTCATCCTCTAGTTAAGACCTTTTTTCCAGGGGGTTACGCATGTGCTGCCTCCTAGGAAGCCTTTGCTCCCAGTTTGGGATTTGAATTTGGTTTTGTCTGCCTTGCAGGGTCCTCCTTTTGAACCTTTGCAGGATATTGCACTTTCTACGCTTACTCAGAAGGTTGTTTTTCTGGTTGCCATCACCTCCGTTCGACGTGTTTCGGAGTTGGCAGCCTTGTCTATTAAGGCTCCTTACTTTGAGAGGCATCAGGACAAGGTTGTTTTCCGCTTCAAACCAGATTTCCTTCCTAAGGTGGTCTCTGCTTTTCATTTGAATCAGGATATTGTTCTTCCCTCCTTGTGTCCTAAGCCCAGCAATGACCAGGAGAAGGTTTTGCATTCTTTGGATGTGGTTCGGTGAGTGAAGTACTATTTGGTGGCTACTTCTCCTTTTCGTAGGACTGACGCCCTTTTTGTGGTGCCCTCTGGGCCTAGGAAGAGTTTGGCTCCTGCCAAGTCTTCCATTAGTAAATGGATTCGCCAGGCCATTGTTGGGGCCTATTCTGCCAAGGGAAAGGTTCCCCCTTTTCGTGTTACTGCTCATTCTACTCATTCTGTTGGGGCATCCTGGGCTTTTCAGCACCAGGCTTCTGTTGAGCAGGTTTGTAAGGCTGCTACTTGGTCTTCCATTCACACTTTTTCCAAGTTTTACAAGGTTGATGTTAGGGCCTCAGCGGATGCTGTTTTTGGCCGGAAAGTTCTGCAAGCTGCAGTGGTTTAAGTTTGTGCCTTGTTTTTTGGATCCCCGCCCTTTATGGACACTGCTATTGGATGTCCCAAGTGTAATGAATGTCTTGAAGCGGGGTGTGTGACATAATTAGAATAATACCATTTTGTGAATACTCACCTGTAAAATAGGTATTATAAGTATGTCACACACCCCGCTTCACCCTGCCCTTTTGTATTCTGGATCCTTTATATGGTGAAACTTTGTTAGTTGTAATTGGCTTTCCTGGTCCCTTGATCTTACTGCTGTCCTTATACTGGGTAATGAGTGGGAGGTCCCTGGTATTTATTGGCCGGCAGGGTCTGACCTTTTTTTGTTATCATCTCTGCAAGATCGCCATCTACAGGTCAGTATACCCAAGTGTAATGAATGTCTTGAAGCGGGGTGTGTGACATACTTATAATACCCATTTTACAGGTGAGTATTCACAAAATGGTATTTTTGTCCAGTGTGTTTGTGAGTATCTTCTCTCCAGCGCTGGTGAGACTGTACCCTTTTTTTCTATAAAAAAAAAAACGTATTAATTTGCAGGGGGGCTTGCAAGCCGGGTCTCAAGGAAGGTAGGATATGTAGGGAAGGAATACAGAATTGTTCCCTGCATGCCCTGGAGTTTAAATGATGCAGAAACAAGAGCTAGTTATGTGGAATAGAAAGGCTGTTCTTTTTTGTGTTACATTGTAAAGTAGCCACATCACTGTTGTCACATGTTGCAATGTAATCGCTTACAGTTCTGCTGCACTACAAATGCCACACCTGTAAGCTTCCTATACTGCTATCAAAGAGAGCATTACATCTCCTCCTTACGTTTCCGAGGCCTATCAAATACATCAAAGCCTAGCATTATCTGTGACTGTTCATTGGCCAAAAATTGCCCAATCTTCGGTTTTATTGTTTCTATTTTTTACATTGTAGGTACCTGTTCTGGATGCAATGCACCATTTTCAATACTGAAAAAGAGGGTATGTTTTTAATTTTATATGAAAAGTTGTAAGAAAGCTGATGTTTTTTATGGTTTTTGTTGGTTACATATATGATGTATGATCATATGCATATGACTCTGTTCTTGAAGGACCGCATAAATCTTAAGATGACAAATAAAAAATTACCTCAGCACTCAAAACTTACCAGCCAGCAACATGTCCTACTAATTTTTCTTAAACAGAGGTCCTGCTTGCAGTCATTTGCATCAAGACACCGTTGCATCATGTGGCCGTAAGCTAAACAATGAGAACTCCACATTACTGTACACAGCCACTTAAACTTACTTGAAGTTGCTCTGGGAGTTAACCCTTAACCTCTGGTGATTTACACTTGATAGGTTTGATTACACATAATGCAGCCGAGGACCCCCCTTTCCTACACTCACCAAAAAATCCCCAAAAAGTAGTGAAAGAAATAGCAATCCGCTCCATCCATTCAGCACTGTGCTAAAGTGCTTGAGAAAAAAAACACGTCACCAATCACTTGTGGAAAATGTTCAGGTGTTGGGTGATTCAGAGAGCCACCAGTACATTTTCTGCATTTGTGAGATGCTGAGAGATGGCAGGTAAGGTGTTTTTTTTTAATTAAAACTGTACTGGCATGTACTGGGTGTTCCTAGGTCTCAGCTCTGGTTCTCCAGGGGTAGATGGGTGCAGGGGCTTGGGTGCGCCCCAAACGTTTGCAGTCAGGGGACGGAGCTGGCCAGGCACATGGTAACCCAGAGAATCTTTAAACTAGTGGGCTTTGCTGTTTAGTCGGCATGGTCCTCCCTCTCAGTGGCAGCACGGGTGATGCTTTGTGTTCCCAAGTCTCCCCAGATTTTTCCGGGGGGGTGGATTGGTGTGTAGGCCCGAGTGACACTGAGTGGTGCTCAGGGCGTCAGAGGACAGGACTGGCCTGATGCGGTCACATGTTAACATGCCTCTGGGTCCAGGGAACGCTCCCAGCGCATAGCCTCAGCACTCATGCTTTCCAGCAGACTGGAACATGTGCGGCCGGCTGGCTTCTATCTGCAACAAAAGATCCCAGGCTGCTGCAGTGCGGATCCCGTGGCATCTACAAAGGAGGAGGCAAGCCATACAGATGCCTCTTCAGGAAAGTGTACCCAAGGCTGATTTGCGCCAAGTACAAAATTGCTCCAAAAGGTGATGAAAACTGTGTAGGTGCATTTTTGTATATCTGATCATTTCATACTGAATGCCAGGGACCCATTTCTTTCAATAAGCTGTGCTTTCCATTTCTTTATAAGCCCCATTGAACTCTCTTCCCTATTGCTGATCTAGTCATGCATGCATGAGTCTTCCCTGCGCTGCAGTGTCATTTATTGAGGGGTCCTTGTATGACAAGGGCAGTGGGGGGGGGGCAGCAATTTCAACAGGACTTGGCCCCTCAACATCGAGCATAACGTAAGCAGAAATTGGGCTCATATAACCATTTGCCCTGAGTTGCCCCTTTAAGCAGTTCTGTGAATTTTTACATATACTACTTTTCTTTACAGCGGTGCTGCAATAACTGTGGAAACAGCTTCTGCTCAAGGTGTTGCTCTTTTAAAGTACCTAAATCTGCAATGGGAGCCACAGGTAAGTACAACCACGGATGTCACCTGGCTAAATACATTCTTTCTCCTTTTCTCAGATGCATAAGTTAGATAGATCAGCTTTATTTAAACCTGCAAGGATGATGCCACCCAAACACACACATACCTTCACTTAGAGACAACAATCGAGAAGGACAGAGAGATAGTGAACTGATCGAGATATAGTGAAGGATATTTTAAAGGAAGGTGAAAGATTATGAGAGGTAGAAGGGTGGAAAAGAGAGAGAAATAATGATGGGATGTAGCAGAAGAGGGGAAGGTGGGGGGAATATGAAAAAGAGTCGGAGGCAATGTGGAAAAGAGAGGAAGAGGGTTTTGCTCAGTTGGGAGCAGAATGCCATGTGCCCCTAAGATAACTCTTTTCCGCCTACACACACCAAAGACAAGCCCTGAGTGTAAGCCTAGACTGAGGTGCCCAATTACGTCTATGAGGGCCTTGGCCTGGTTTCTTACTCTGCTGTACACATCCCTTTCTGAATTTCCTGAAGTTCCCAAAGACCCATTCATGGAGCCAGAGCTTGTGGAACCTTGTGATGGTAAGCTGGGTCTAAAGTTTTCTTTTAAGGTCTGCCAACACACCTGCCCCTGGGGTAACCCAATGTCTTCTTTTAATACTCCTTGGCCACTGCAGCTGCAGGCAACACATTCCATTCTATAACCTTGACCTCTTGGGTGCATGCTCTCCCACTTAAATCCATTGGGGTCACTAAGGCACAAGGGCGTCGACCCAGAGAGTAATTTTGCCAAGTTTCAGGCTTCTACAGTGTGGTTAACTAGTGAGGCATTCTAAAAGTCGGTGCCTTGGGGGTGGAGATATCAGCAGACCATCTGTCATTTTTTCGCAGGAGGCCTGCTTGAAATACATTTTGTGCTGAGTTACACCCCTCTAGCACATATGATGCTTGTTTATAACAAGGGATGTTAATTTACATATTTTTTAGTTCAGAAGATCAGGTTTGCTGCTCTTTTTACAATTTATATCCGCTACAAGCCTGGCTGTTTATGATGTAACACAGCAGGGACTTGGTCGGCTTTTTACAATGTTAGGGTATGACTCGTCCCTCTTGTTACATTGTACAGTGCACAGAAGAGAGGCAGCAGCTCAAGTTTTCAAACCTCCAGGCCAAGTTCCATTTGTCTTAGCACTGTTGCTTCTGTATAAACAAATAATTTAAATCTTTCTTTTGTTTCAGCACCAGAAGCACAAAAAGAAACCGTATTTGTGTGTGCACCTTGCAACCAGGCCTTGTGTAAATAGGACATTAGCTTTCTTTATGGACCTGAAAAGGACCTTCTCATAACATCTCCCATTTCAGATGTTATAATTAGGAGACACATGTTTGTGTGGTAGACTTGGAGGATCTTCGTGGCGTTCATCCGGTAGTAATACAACACACTTTTGTACATCTGTATAAATATCGAAGAAGATCAGAAGCTGTCACAGCTATGGGTTTTATAATGAAAATGTCTACTTTATACATTTACATCTTTACTTCATAGACTTGATACCTTGAAGCTGCCATTGTGTGTGTAAGACTGGAGGTAACCAGATGACAGTTTGAAATAGTTGTGATTGTGTTTCAGCCTTCAATTGAAATAAGTCTTACCCCAATTTTCCACCAACCCTACCCTCATGTCCATGCAACGGTGATATGGCAACCAAAAGGTAACCTGCCATAAAAGTAACAGCACTACTTCCTTCTTGGGAGATATCTTGTACCCAGCAGGTTTTTTGAAAACATATTGGGAGCTCCATATATAGCAGGTGTTATATACCACCCTTAAAATCAGAAAGTAACCGTTTAAAAGTAGTTAAAAGTATCCTTGGTAAGGTAGACAAGGAAGAACCACTCAACAAAAGAAGGTAGAATGGCTGATACCAAGGAATCAGCAGGTTTAAGGATTTCGAGCAAGATGAGAACAAGAATGGGCAAAGGGTTGATAATCCAAGAGAGCAACACTAGGAGGGCTAGAGAAGCAGGAGCTGGTCAGGGTCAGCATGCAGAAAGAACAGACCAGTAAATCGTTATGTCTTGGCAGGTGAGGAGTCCTAAGTAAACTCTGCGTAGAGTAGATAGAGGTTCAGATGTGGCATTTTTTAGGGTGTCCTCTCTATTGCAACAGTGCATCAGCTGTGAACTAATCACTTTGGAATAGTGGATATGTAACTGCTGCCTCTGTACACACTTGAAACAGACCTATGCGGATCACCTTCTAAATATACTGTAGTAAGTGTTTGGCTTCAAGTTTCAAGGCTCCTCATTGGTCATCTGTTTTTGGTTAGTGGCAAGTATTAAGGAAGGTTGGTAACCATTGTGCCCAGCCATTTATCACAATGCCTAGGTGAGGTTTTCTGCAAAATGAGTACTTTTGGTGGATCCCTAGGACTAGTTTCAAAAACACTGATGTACAGGGAAAAGGGAGAAAGTATTGATGATCCCTAAAGGCCTTTATTAGCCATAGTTGATCCTCTCAGGGTCAACTGCTATTGTCTGTCAGTGTATCAGGGCATATCTACAACTCACAGACATTGAAGTTGCTAAAGTGTATAATGGAATATTGTACTGAAGGAGACAGTCTCCCTCCCTCTCACCTGCCAACCTCCTGATCAGTGCACAACTTGTTCTAAGGGAGTGTTCTAAGCAGGGCATCCTAGGGAGCCAATTGAATGCCCTATTCAATGACCCCACAGTCATATTTCACTGGAGAATCACTTCAATGGGAAAGTCCACTTTCAAGGACCTTCCTACAGACCAGGGGTTGCCAGAGGGCAAGTTGCTGACCTTTTTCCTCCCACACCGCTGATTGCGGACCTTCAGCCCTGCTATAAGTAGCCGGGAGTTGCACATCATGGCTTGCGTTCAGAGGCTCCCATTGTTCACAATTGTGAAAGATCCCGATTTTGAGAATGACGTCTGATTCTCTCTCCACTGAGCGCCCCAGATTGGGATTTCCCTGCTGTGTGAAATCCCCTAGTTTACCAGAAAAATGTACCTTCCTGGTGGTCTTATGGGCATGCGCGGAAGGTGGCAAGATCCCCAGCATACCTCCGGCTTATGCGCACTCCTGCACCAGACCTGCCTGAATGCCCATCCACGCCCGTAGAAGCCTGAGGTGCCCTGGCAATCTATTCATACAGAACAGGTTGCCAGGTATTAATATTCACGGCAATCAATTCTGATTGGCCGGAAACCCATGCACAGCTGTGGGAGTGAGGTAAGAGATCTCGTGATCCTTGGGGTTTTACATAGGGGCATCCCAAAGGGGCTGGAAATTTGGTCCACTTTAACATTTTAGTTGCTATTTTTTTTGTAATTTTAAATTTTACCTGATTTTAGTGAGTACTTCATTCATTCATGGCACACAGATAATAAACAAATAAACGTTTATGATGGGGCCATGATATGGTTGTTGCTGCTGCTGCACCCTTTTTAATTAGGTCTCTGACATTTAGTCAGAAAAGACTTTACCTCTTGTTTACTGTCCTAGACACTTGCAGCATAGGACATCCCAAGCCAGGATGCCCTGCTGAGCAGTGCGGGCCAGTAAGCCCAGTTTCCATGCATACTGATACTCACCTTGAGTAAGAGATGTGACTCAAATGGACGGTTGCCTTGTGCCTGTTGACACTATTTGGTCTGAGTTCTGTGGGGAAGTCCACAAAAGTGGACTTCCACTTTAAAGCCCCCTCTACACTCTGCCATGTTAGCTGGTTGTTTTTTTAGTTTAATTTTCCTGGCTTAATTTTCCAGGTCGCTGTAGATTTGGAGCTTCAGCTGCCGTAGCAAGGTGGCTGCTGATGCAATGAACGGGTGTTGAGACTGCTGCTGAAGATCATTAGCAGCAGAGGCCACTTGGACCTGAACCAGGTGAGTTAATTTCCAGGCCTGTCTTCATTAAGGATTATAGGTACACTTTAAGCCAATGTCAAGAATAGCTCCCCCCCCCCCCCCCCCCCGCTGCTGTCTGCTCCTCCTCTTCTACCCGTCTCTGGTGTTAACCGTTACAAAATGTTTCTTTACCTGGCTCTGCTTGTTAGTTTTGTCTAAAGGACAGTTGTAAGCAGAACTAATATTCTTCAGTTCTAATAACCCCCATAAAAACTTTTCATTCTGTGCAGGTGAGAACATTTCATTGGGTTTTTTTTTAGCTTAGTTTTTCCTGATAATTTTGGCTAATGCTCCTCCTAGCACCCTAAATCAGAGACACACCCATGCACTTTAGCTTACAGGCATTCCGTGCAGTTTCACATAGTGGGGCATCCTAAATTGGGATGTCCCTGGGCAGAGCTTTCACATGGCCGTGAGAGTTTGGGTTCCTGTGTTTTGATCCACTTTAATGAGAGCTTTCGTTTTACACCGCAACCGTCAGTAGGTGGAGCACTACCCGAAACCGGGAAAGAGTAAGCAAGTGGAGGGGAAAACCTGTCTTTCCCCACAGATATCAGATTCCAGAGAAAAATCAATAAAGGGACAGCATAAAACACCTGTAAAGATGTTATTATGTGATACAGAAAAAATATTTAACTAATACCATATTTACAAAAAAAAACTTGCATTCTGCACTTTATTCCCCACTTGAAGTTTGGGTGTCACAAGTCCTACCCATCGTAAATTTCAGTTGTGCGCCTGTCATTACTTCATAACCATAACATACAGAGCCATCAGCGCTCATTGTAATAAACTTGTACTCGCCTCCTACCATGGGTGCACTGGCCGTAGAGATCACGGCAAGAATTCCCGGTGGGCCACCTGGGCTGGCATCTCACCCAGGTTCGGAACCAGAATTTAGTTAATTCTGTTCTAACATCCCCCGCTCAAGTTTTCCCACGTATTCGGCCTATTGTACCCCCAGCCAAAGTTTTTGCAGTGCATAGAGCCTCAGCATCATGGTGAGGGCCATACTCCCTCCTGACACAGCATGCGCCCATACAGTACTAAAGGTTCAGTACCATGACCTGCCCCTGCGGTGCTTTAGGGCTCCGCTTACTTGCATTCATGTTGAACAGCTCAGAAAAACCATGGTGGTAAGGCTCTGCAGGTCATGGTCTGGTCAGAGACAGTAAGTTCTAGTGCTGGTTTTAGCTTCCTGCTATACAAATGAACAGCAGAACTTATTTGGCCTTCTCCCTGCTCTCTTACGTTTTAACAGCCAGGTGTTAAAATGTAACAAGCGTAGCTCCCTGCTGAGTTATATTATATAACACGCATGTGCTTGCATTACAATATAATCAGCTCACAGTTGACTTGGGGCGTTCTACCAAGTGTGAGTGATCTCTCCACCATGCTGTTGAGATGGAGCGATTACTCTGAGGCTGTGACAGGTGATCAGGAAATGACCAGCACCATATTTGATAATTATGTTGGGTAAGGGTTTGTGATTTGTGGGGCTGCAGATTCAGCATCGTACATTAAAGCTTTGTGAGCTGGCACATGCTGCCCCCCCCCCCTCCACTGTTAAGCTGCTCAACCCTGACCCTTCTGCTGCCCTTTTTTCAAACTTCAAGTGAAAAATATTTCTTGTTCCATAGCCTCTCATATAATAGCATTTCAGTTTCACAGGTGTTTAATGGTAACCATAACCTGATAACTATGATTGTAAACAGTAATTTACTAACTAGCTTGGTTCAATAGTCAAGAACATCATATACACACAGACCTTATTGGATCCTTTTGTTTCCTAAAAACCACGTTTCTGGTTGGCCTTTCGTTTTTTTCTGTTCTCATTTACATACCGCCACCATTTTTGTTTTTTTCGTTTTCCTTTTGTGGCTAGAAAACCCTTAACACTTGTCGGCTGTTTTATTTATTCTATTTATTTGTGGCGTGTGTCGCCATCCAGGCACTGCATATACTGCCTATTCCTTGATGTTATTTTGTTGTAGTCTGTTGTTCCCTTTTAATTCTAGCTACAACTGGGCATTTTCCTAAAGATGAAAGATAATACGTAGGAAAGTTTTTATTTTTCATATGTGTGTGTTGTGTTCTCTCATTTTGTACTCCTGTCAATTATATATTTTTACCTCTGCAAAAATAAATGTCATCATAATATTATTAATATTGTGTGTGTCTCCCGTTTTGTGATTTTTGCCATACATTGTGCCACATTGAGAGTTGAACACTGTCTTGCTTCTGACGGGCGCTGTGTCTACTGCGGAGAGATAAAAATATCCTCTACTTTTCTTCAATGTCTGAGTCTTTAAAGCAAACCTTCAGTCAAAAAACAAAAGTTCCCTTATAACAATGCCCACAATGCATTGAAGGTTGATTGAAGGTTAAAGCAGTAATATACCAGCAACAGTCTTCAAGGCACCTGATATTTAAATTTTAGATGCTTGGGAAGCTTTAAGCTGAATAGCTGTGTCACTCCAGCACTTGAATGGAGAGTTGGTAAAGATGGAGTTTGGCCAGATGTAGTGCCAGGATGTGCTCTCATTTAGAGAACCAGAATGAAGTAAAACACAGACAGCACAAGTAGGGTATAGAAATCTGTGGCTTTCTGGTCTTGTTAGTCAGACCCCAGATTGAAACATTTGTTGGCAGAGGCTCAGTTACTCACCTTATTCCCTTCCTGTGGCATTCTTAAAGTGAAAGTCAAAATACAACTTCCCCCTGCCAGAGGTTCAGAGAAAAAGTCCCTAGCCACAGTCCAGCAACGCTTTTGGTGGGCAGCAGCCACAGAGAAGTCACACAACGGTATCCCCAGCCGGCCTTAGAATGGAAGGCGCCCTGTGCGAGACTACAGTATGGCACCCCCCAACACACTTCTGCGCTTCCTCATTACCGGTCTACCCTAGCCACAGTCCAGCAACGCTCTTGGTGGGCAGCAGCCGCAGAGAAGTCACACAACGGTATCCCCCAGCCGGCCTTAGAATGGAAGGCGCCCCCGAACACACTTCTGTGCTTCCTCGCTATTGGCCTTCTGTGGGGTGTTGAACTGGTAGCCGGTGGGGAGGTAATGCGGATATGGGGGAGTCGCTCTAGTATCGGGCACTACCGGCCTACTGTGGGGTGGGGAACTGGCAGCCGGTGGGGATGCAATGCGGATATGGGGGAGTTGCTCTGGTATCGGGCATGATGCTAGGAACAGGTGGACTAACAGTCTTCGGCAATAGGGAATCTGTCAGTTTGGTCTAAGTTAAAGAGCAATATACAGGTGAGCATGGCACCCATTCCTTCAGGCCCCCCTCCCCCCAAGCAAGAGAACAGGTCGGGTATCGGGGAGCAGCTAACCAGTAAACTGAAGGGATGGGCGTGGAGGGGGCAAGTGATCGGCAAATTTGTAAACTGTGCAAGCAGGCGGTGGGTGGGTTGGAGCATCATGCATGCGGGCACAGCTGTGGCACACCTCGCACACCCCAAAGGCCATCCCTGTCCCCCAGCTCCATGTGCACACACACTGCCATTAATCAAGTGAATGGCCGGCATGCACACGGATTACACTTTGTATCTTACTTACTTTTTTTTCTTGGCAACCTAACCCCCGTCCTTCCTCAGAGCCAAACGGAGGGTTGCTTCTCAGAAGAATTCCACTTTAATACTCTTCCACTTCACATAGATCTGGAAGAAACACAAGACTAGGCTGAGGTGACCAGAGAGGATAATGGGAGCTATAGTCTTGTCTCTTAATCCAACACATGGTAAGAGCCGGGGGGGCTCTTACCATGTGTAGAAGCAGCAAAATCACGCCACTTACCAGCCCCAGGGAGAAGATATAACAGCACAGGAGCAGCAGATAGTGAGCAAGATCCTCTCGGCTAGTGACGGCAGATCTGTGAGGTTGATTATTGGCACGTGAGAAGCCTGCTGAGCATTGCCTGCTGCGAGCTTACGTCTTCTAGAGCCCTGGTAACATTTAAAAAGTATTCAGATTTGTGTAAAAAACATCTGTAGGAAAACGGTGCCTAAGCCTACGGTTCTAATAAGGCTTACATATGTTGTGCAAGTAGCAGTGGGGGTATTTCCTTTTATATTTATATTTATTTATCTTTTTGGAATGTTGGGGGACATGGGCACAGTGCCCAATGGTAAATATGGCTCTGCCTTTAATCATGTATTGTATAGATTATCTATGGAGCATTGATGTAATAAAAACAGGCCTCCATCAGTATTACTTTCCTGTCATACACCAACTATCATTTGATCTGAAAAAAGGAGGTGGTCTAAATATAACTGGTGACACTGCTGTAGAACTTACCCTTAATTAGACTGAATATATTTTTAATCGGGACAAATCCCACCCTGCACAGCCGTGAAATATAAATGAATCAAGGCCCGGTCACTGGTCTTCCCTCGTGGCATTCCGAATTGGGAAGTCACACTGTGTAAAACCCCCCAGAGCGCCCGTAAACTTTACTTTCTCCCACTCCAAAAGCACATGCGTGGGCTTTCAGCCAATGTTGGGCTTGCATTGTTGTAAATGGGGAGCTGCCGCATCCCTGACGGGATGCATGCGCTCTGTCCCAGCCATTCAGATAGGCTGGGATGGAAGCACATACTCCCCATTCCAGTCAATGGGAGCCTTTGCCAAATGGCATAGTCATGGCAGACAGCTCTCATTGGACAAGAGTCCGCGCATGTGCCGTTGGGAAGAGGTGAGTGAAAGCGGACTTCTGGGGATTTCACGCAGCAGGGCATCCCAATTTGAGAGGACTAGAACTAGAGCACACCAGAGTTTAGTTGCAAATAAAAAAGTATATTAATGTATCACAGCAAGCAAAAAGATATATACATATATATACATATGATTCTTTCAAGAAAAAAGGATACAGTGAGCATATGTTGTGAACCAACAGCATAACATGCTTTGCAAAGCCTTGATAAAGGAGCCGGGTGCTCCGGAACAAGGGCATTGTCTCTTTTTTGCGATCACGAGTTATACTCCTTTTATTGGTAATGTTCTATTTGACTCTGTACTATGCATTATGATGTTACTTGGCATCGTGATTATACAGTCTTATTGTACATGTTATGCTGTTGGTTCACTTCTGGTATGATGCACTTATGGTTTACACTTGTCTGACCAGAAACTAAAACTGTTATGTCTTGTGCATTACTGCTATTCTGCTGTGTACCATTTCCTTGACATACAACTGCAGCCCATCCATATACCATTTATCAGGATCGTGAAACTCTCACCCACTAGTTACTATGGTAATAATTATTACCCTATATAGCTCTTCTTCTGTATACAGTACATGTTAGAGTTAACATATATGTCCTTTGTGCTATTCATAGAGGTGAACAAAAACGCTCCTGATGACATGTGAACACAACATATATGTATATATATATGTATATATCTTTTTGCTTGCTGTGATACATTAATATACTTTTTTACTTGCAACTAAACTCTGGTGTGCTCTTGATCCATTTTTTAAGTCTATGGTTATGCTCGAGGTGCATTTGTGGTGAGGCCCCTCAGGACCAATTGAGCACCCATCGTATTTCTTCGTGATTGATGAATCACTGGTGTGCCGAAAACCAATTCCTAATATTGTAGTGTTTTTTATAATAAAAAATGTACGTTTGTCAATAAAATCTTATTGTGTGTGAAATCCTAATTTCTCCCGGTTACAGCGGTACCACATATGTATTGGTAGACACCCTTTCCTGCCCAGGAGACTCCCCCAAACTGAAACAGCGCTTAAGGAGATTTTCAGATAAAATGCAAATATGCTATGCGCACCTTGCAGTTTTTCAAGAAAAACAACCCTTTACATTTGAAATACCCCCAACAAACTATATATTCTCTGGAATTAAACGCCTCAAGCTTTCTAGGTGTACTAGGCTTGTTAACATGGGTGCAATTTTCTGGAACTAATTCCTCAATGAATTCTTTAGTTGCACAGTGTTTTACTAAAAATGAATCAAACTCGAATTCCCCCCCCCCCCCAAAAAAAAATGCAAATTTTACTTGGAAATTTCAGCTCTGCAAAGTGCGCACCTTGCACTTTTTCTACCAAAACAACCCTTTACTTTTGGAATATTCCCCACAAACCATATATTTCCTGAAAGAACATATATTAAGCTTTCTAAGCGTACCCAGCTTGTTGTAGTGGGCTCATCATTTTAGAAGTAATCCCTTGAAGAATTCTTAGGTTGCACAAAAACTTATAAAAAAGCAGAATAAAAAACAAATTTTCATAAAAAATCAATATGCAAACAAGAAAAACAAGCTAAATCTGAAATTGCATGGTCTCCCCCGAGCAGAACATCACCCCGCATGGATAGGTATTATTAACCCTTTAATTGCCTGCCTACTTGAAATGTTGTCACCCTCTGTTGACAGGTCATTTTTCACCATTTTGCACCATGTTTAACCGTGATTTTTGGAGGAATTTCTAGGAAACTTATAGATATATTTTTTGCAGCAGGGTTTAGGCTTTAACATGAAATTTCTTGTTTGTCATTTTTCTACTGTTTTTTAAAATATGTTTGCGTAAAAAAACAAACAAAAATAAAAAAAATATTTTTTAGAAAATTGTATTTTAAATAAAACATTTACTTTAGTAGAGAAAACCATATTGCACGTGAAAGACCCATTTCTCTCAATTACAACAGTACCACATATGTATCGATAGCCCCCACCATTCTTGCCCAGGAGACCCACTCAAACTGAAAAGAGCACTTTATAACATTTATAATTAAAATACAACTAATATCCAATCTATAAACAATAATTATAGTCTGGGGAGAACCCTATTTTTTTGGTATTTTAAGGGTTAGAAACCCTTAAAAAAACAACAAAAAAATGACATGAGGTCCCCCATACCCAGCCCGGGACCAGCTATGCAGGGCTTGTAGAACAGGGTGCAGGGGCCAGCTTTGGTGGCCCCCTGCCCTGCCGGCTACAAGCCCACATAGCTTCCATGGCCCCGGTTCTTCTGCCCACCCCTGGCCTTTGGGAAGGCAGGTAATTGGGGTTCCAGGGGTTAATGGCAAGTCACCCGCTAGCTGCAGGTGACTTGCCAGCCCCCAGCCTTGTGAACTGGTATAGGGATCTCATGGATCCCTTACCAGTTCACAAAGGGTTAAATGTAAAAATACACCACACACATAAGAAAAAAAGATTACATTTATTTTTATTTCTTCACTCACCTCCGATCCTCCTCTGTCCCCCGATGACAGCTGCCCGGTGCTCGGTGGGGTCACGGCCCTCTCGCCCCTCCAACCTCTCTCATCCGAGCACCCATCTCGGATGAGGGTGAGAGAAGCCGGCTGCCGGGCGGCGTCATAGACTACGTCACCTGATCCCGCCCAAGGGGCGGGGCTAGCAGCTGCAACCCAGGAAGTGAGGGAGAGGGCCATTTCTCGCCCTCTCCTCACCATAGAAGAGCCTTGGGGGGGGCAATCAGAGCCCCCCCCCCCCATTGAAGAGGAGACCCGGCGGGAGAGATCGCAGCCACAGGTGAGTAAATATCTTTTTTTTTACACTTAGCAGCAGCTGCACCTGAAGTGGGGGGGTGCGCTATTTCGGGGGTTTTCCTGGTGCCATCCGAGCCCCCAGGGGAGATCGGATGGCCTCAAATTAAAGAGGAGACCCGGCCGGATCGATAGAGGGCTCAGGTGAGTATTTTTTTTTTAAACTAGCAGGGGGGGGAGTCAAGCACGTAACACCTACGTGCTTGGCACTTAACGCCTGGACAAGCGAACCTGTAGGTGTTATGTGCTTGGCACTTAAAGGGCTAAAGTCCCTGTCCAGCTAATAATAAAGTCTATGCTCACCTCTTGTCCCTCGCCGCCCCATATTCCGGTGAGTACCTTCATCCAGCGCCAGGCAAACATGGAAGTGTCCATTATCTTCACATCTTGGCATGCCCCATTCATTGCAATGAACGCAGTAGGCATGTGTGGGCAGATACCCCATTAGCTGCCATGGTTGCCACTTTCTGAATATTCTGACAACACGACCCAACACCCATCTAACTGCAGACTTGGTCCAATTCAGAGAGTAAAATGGTCTCTGGTCCAGGGGATACTGACTCTCCTGTGTTCTTTAAGGCTGATGTAAAAATTGCTTTTCACAGAAATAATAAAATGCCCAGAGACAAATCTAGTCTCTCATGTTTGATTCCATTGCCACTACAGAATAGGCCTGATAAAATGACCCTCGCTACTGGGAGTCTGGGTACTTTTTAACATAAATTGTGTGTGGCCTCCAACATAGACCATTCTATTGCAGTATTATCTTAAGGGTTCCTCTCTTCCCATGGGGTGCCGGGGTCCCTAACAGATCCTTGCAACAGATGGTTAGATACTTAAAACCTCAACACTCCAATTTGGGAGCTGCTGAAGGCCTAATTGTTCTTCGAACCTATCTGCCAGAGCATCCAATGTCTTGCTGGAGTCTGGATAGGGATATTGTTAACAAGGTTTCTACAGAACAGTAGCTTAGAGCTGTAACTGACATCATGTTGTAATCAACTCTTCATGCTTTTAAACCAGACCTTCAGCCTGATTTAATGAAGAGCCCAAACCCCCCAAAAAATATTCCCCAGCATCTAAAATTAATATATATTTTTTTTGTTTTTAGTCACTTATTATCTTTCCCCCACTGGGCTGCAACTTTGTTCAGGACTCTAGGATATGAGCTGGGGTCAGGGAAAGTACAGCAATCCCAGAATGCAGAGCAACACAGTCAGAAGACACTTCCTGTTTGCAGGCTGCCTGATGCTCCACGAGCTGCCATCGTGCATGTTTAAAAGGCTCATAACACGCAGTAGATGCAGGTAGGATGATTTTTAATGTGAGCAATCTGTATATACAGGGTGTGGGAAACATATAAGATAGGCTTTTATTCACGGTGAAGGTCCGCTTTAAAATGTCAGCCTGTGCCATGTCCCTTTCTATGGCTTCAAGAAAATTTCTTTAGCTAAAGGCTTATGCTGGAGTTTTCAATGCAAAACTATGGTGTCTTTGCCTTTCAAGGGAGGTAACACTTGGAAATTAAACCAGACCAACTGCCTGGCACAGTTGGAAAAGAAAACTCCCCAAAACTCACTTCCGCATGCCCCATCTGCACTGTCTGCACTGTCAGCACTTACACTTGTTCCTACACCCAACTGCTATAACTGACAATGCACAGTAACGAGAAACCCAGCAGCACTTACTGTTTGCTGGTGGCCTGCAGATCCATGAGCTGACATTTTATTTTTAAAATTTACCACAGCAGGAGTTAGAAAAAGGGTAACTCATTTTTATGTGCAGCAATCTGAATTGCCCTGGGGAGGAAAGAATATGAGCACTGTTTGTTCCGGTTTAAGTCATTTTCGACTGTTGGTCCACTTTAAAGTGCTCATAGGAGGAAATAGTACTCTTCCCCCAAAGTGTTTCCCTACTGGTCCCAAAAAATACCCAGCAAAATCTGTATACAGCAGATTCTAAGCGCTTCCAGGGGCAGCTGTTGGCCTTTCTGGGGCATCCAGAATTAGGATGACCTGTGTGTGAAACCCCCCCAGGGCTCCCATAAAAAAGTTTCCCTATCCAACAGAGCATGTACAGGCTCTCGACCTCTCAGCAAAAGGCTCTGAATATTTGCATTAGGGAGCATGTGCTGCCACCCCAATATTCAGATAGGTGGGAACGTGCATGAGGCCCGGATAAGGCCTCCCGACTTCTCAATGCTTGGTTACATTCCAGAATAGAGAAGTCCTGATGCCACATCCTCCATGTGTACCAGAAGAAAAATATGTTTTATTATGTACCGTAAAGTTTCTTTCTTCTAGTCACTTGAAGGACGTGGAGGTTACTCCTTACGGGCTTTTTTTTGCCTCATAATAATTGTTACAAACTGGATCAGATGTCCACATTTCTCCTGTGAACACCACATCAAAACCTGCTGTTTCAAGATAGAAAAGTTCTAATACAGCATCTTCCATGTGATCAGGAGAAAGAACATCTTTCTTACGTGGTAGGAGAAGTGTCAGCGCTCGGTAGTTTATATTTTTGGGGGTTGGAGATTCATGTACACTGTACTTATTTATTGTGGTGGTTGGGATCCATGCATATATATGCTGCATATTCAATTTTTCAGGCTGAAGGAGGATTGGCTGACAGAGAGGGGCAGCTTGCTTTTGAGTGCTGAGTGTGGGTCCCTGCAGGTATGATGCATATTTAGTGCAGTGGGGTGTTCTGTATGAACGCTACGTTATTAATTTTGAGGGTTCTGCTTGTTATTGGGTTCTGGAAGTAAATCCATCTACACTCTGCATATTTTAGTGGGCCAAACCCCTTTTTGGGGGGTACTGTAACTACTCCCCCAAATTGGAATTTCCCACATTGTGAAATTCCTCCCCATATATCCATATACTAACATCAATCTGGTATCTCAACTTATGTCTTTCAGAAGCGTCTTGCTCAGATTTTTGTGTGCCGAGTTTATACCTCTACCCTTGTCTTCACACACACTCACATCAATCATATATACAAATATTAGTTATGGATGAGATAGTGGTGTAGGTCAGGGGCGGGGAGGGGGTCAGTGTCTGCATTATGCCTGGGACAATCCCACTTGAATCACAGCCTGCAAATGAGGGTAAAAGTTTAAACATTTGTTCCTTTGTCATGTAGGCTTCCATTTTAAACCCTAGGGCAGTTTAGGACAAGTGTAGCCTTACACAAAGCACTAACAATTGGCTATGCCTAGACAGGGACTTTAAATCATTGACTATATATCAGTAAGTCTAAGCTTTTTTAATTGTATAAAAAAAAGTAAGAATAATTACAAATGTAAATATTAATACATCACACCGCGCTAAATAATTTTTCTATACATATACAGAGCAACAATAATTTCGGTGGTGCTCAACGTATAAATGTCCTTATTCCAACCAGGATAGTACACACAAAAAATTCATTTAAAAAATTGAGCACCAAAGTTGAACAACAGATGAAAATGAAAGTCCCACAGCACGTGCACTTCACAACAAAGCGTGACTGGATCCAATCCTCCACCGACAATGTAAATGCTTACCAGCTACAAAGTGGAATCTGGCTTCAAAGGTATACAACCAAACAACTGCAATAAATTCCAGGTCGATTCCTCTTTAAGACGCTGGCTCACCTGATAAAAGATGATGAATGGCCCGCCAGCTTCACTCAGCTCCTCTGATGGTCCTGCACTGCTGAGAGTGAGGGTGAAGGCTGTTAAGAGACATTAATATTGAAGACTAACTGAATATTGGAAGTGGCCTAGGTTTCACCAACATATGTTCTTTTTACTTTTTCCATTTCACTATACTAAAGAAAAACATGGAGAAAAAGTAACACTGCCAATACACTTTATATTGTTTTTATACTGCTAAAAGCATAAACCAAATGGTTGCACTCATATTGTACTGCAGCACCAAAACAAGTGACTTACTGCTCAGTCAGACTTCCCTCTTTGCAAATGGGGATAAGATAAAAACACTCAAACTGACAGCCCGAAACCATTTCCTAGACTCGTCACAGAGGGGGGGGGCAAACAGCTGGTGAATAAGAAAGAGGTGTCTTGACTATAGCGTCCCCTTGAGGATATTAGTGAAGTGTTTACTTTTTCTTACTCTTTGGATTAGTAGACAGCAGTAGTGTATTTTACCGTAACAAGTGAAGTAATTAACCAATACCTTTTTTAGCTTGAAAATACCCAAATATGCCTACAAAACATATCACCTTCTTTCTTCACTAGATAATACTGGGGGAGCGCTGTAGGAATATGCAAATTAGACATGCTGGAACTTCCAAAATTCTTTTTTCGCAAATCTCCCAACTTTCGTGATGCCCGCTGCAGTGACAGCTCTAGCTTTCCTCGCAGTAGACTCAAGTTTATTAGATGGCACCTCACATGCCCTTAACATGCACACAGAACGCTCCACCAGCCCCTAACATAATTCTGAAATGCACATGTATGGACCCACCCAGGACTCAGTATGCTGCTATCTCAGTATGGATGTGTTACACCCAAGGATTAGCTGGCACCACATGCGACGATCGCTCAAAATGAGTGTGAATCATTCACCAGGTCCCCCCCCCCCAAAAAAAATATATAATATGCGGCATGCACATAGATCCTCCGCCTAGCTGTCAGAAAATAGATCAACCCCTCCCACAGGTGCCACAGAAAGATTCCTAGCAGTGCACATGGCACAAGAGGTCTAATGCAGACAGTGAGATGCAAGGGACTAAAAACGGACATAGCAAAAAGGTCATTAAAGGTGAGCGGGCAATGTATCCAGGCAGTTGGGAAAGCAAGCAGGATGCTCCACTGCATAGCGCGAGGCATCACCAGTAAATATGAGGTTGTGATGCCATGAACAGAAAACAATGTGATTATAAGTGATGCATAGGATAATGATTATGATATCGTCTCCTCCCCAGTGGAGCTGTGAATTGTGGAATGTGAGGTCATTGAAATAACTCCTATATAGGATAAAGTGAGTACACAAAATGGCAGAATTTATTGTTCTCTTCTGGAAGGATATGCATTGAGCAGAGGTTTTGCATCCTTGTTCTTTTCCCTCTATCTGACCAGCAGATTAATTGTATATGCTTAGTTTTGTCTTTCCTTTTTATATCAGTAAGACTGCTGAAGGAGCGATACAGTGAAACTAGTTCATTATTCACTATTATGTATACTTGGATGAACATCTTGTCCATGCATCGCTTAAAATAAACCTATTGAATGTTCAGATAAACATTGAAATGCTTTTTATCCTGTTGTATTAAAGCGGGAACTATGGTAAATAATGACAATAGTTCTGCTGTAATATATAGCAGCAGTGCAGCACGACCCGGGCTGCCCAACTGCGCATTGCTGCTGTTAGAACAAGAAACCGGATATTTGCCGCTACCGGCCTCTTCTACAGCCACCACGGTGCAGCCTATCAGCCCTATCAGCCTCCAGGAAGTTCCTACATAACTGCGAGCAGTCTATCAGCGCTGGCCCTGGATCTGGGCAACTGGTTTCTTGTTTTAACGGTGGCCTTGCCAATCAAGGAAGCCTGGGTTGCGCTGTCTCACTGCTATATAGTACAATTTTGACCATAGTTTCACTTTAATCAATTTTGATACGTTTATACAATTGGAGTAAAATGTGTATAGGTTGTTTCTTCAGCTTGTTTACCCCAACCCAGCTCTGATCCCCCTATCTTTCTGATACTGTCTTATTGGTGGATAATGGAGACTACCCCTTCCTTGGTCCTTTGTTCCAGCCTGGTGGAGAGACAGGAAAGGGGAGACCTTTAAATATGTGAAAGGATTTGAGGGAACAAACAATGATGAGTGGAGTTGACCTCCAATAACCAATGACAGATATTTGAGGCATCCTTCACTAAATCATTAGTGTATAATAGATGTTTTAACTTCTATCTACCTGAGGGTTGAGCCACTTCTTGGCAAGATACTAATGAGGGCATATTAACCATTTACTGACTGAGGGGCTGTGCATAAGCCTGCATCCACTGTTTGTCAACTGGACAATTGAGGGTAGAACCTTTCTTGGAAATCAGATTTACATCATCCAGCACTGCCTGGACCAGGAGGCCTATGGCATTGAAGTTGTGAGCTTCCACATCCTTTTTGCCAGGCAACAAGTATGTAAAAAGATCTCAGAAGTGGCACCTGCCCCCTATAACACAAAATTGGTCTTGTTAGGTGATCATCAACTTGGGTTGGGGATGATAACCTATTTGGTTCCACCACTAATCACTGTGCTCTAACCAAAGGGGGAGCTCCAGAAGGACAATAAAAATACTATAGGAACTGCCTCGCAAACTTTTCCAGTGTCTACATTTATTTGTCTCTGCTATATGCTAACAACTTCCTAGAAATTTGTAAGTATTTATTAAAATCATTCTTTTTTATATAAATAATACATTTCATAAGACACATCTCTTAGCCAAACTTTGCCAGAGGAGGTATAACCTGTATTAGCAGGTGACAGCAGCCTCCCCGCCATCCCGCGGACACTACACCACCATCCACCAGAATGCCAGCCACCGATGAAAGAGCGATTTAGGAATTTGGTGAATTTGGTGTTGAATACGGATGACAAAAAGAACCTGTCTCTCCACCAGGCTGGTACTTTGTTCCAGCCTGGTGGAGAGACAGGAAAGGGGAGACCTTTAAATATGTGAAAGGATTTGAGGGAACAAACAATGATGAGTGGAGTTGACCTCCAATAACCAATGACAGATATTTGAGGCATCCTTCACTAAATCATTAGTGTATAATAGATGTTTTAACTTCTATCTACCTGAGGGTTGAGCCACTTCTTGGCAAGATACTAATGAGGGCATATTAACCATTCACTGACTGAGGGGCTGTGCATAAGCCTGCATCCACTGTTTGTCAACTGGACAATTGAGGGTAGAACCTTTCTTGGAAATCAGATTTACATCATCCAGCACTGCCTGGACCAGGAGGCCTATGGCATTGAAGTTGTGAGCTTCCACATCCTTTTTGCCAGGCAACAAGTATGTAAAAAGATCTCAGAAGTGGCACCTGCCCCCTATAACACAAAATTGGTCTTGTTAGGTGATCATCAACTTGGGTTGGGGATGATAACCTATTTGGTTCCACCACTAATCACTGTGCTCTAACCAAAGGGGGAGCTCCAGAAGGACAATAAAAATACTATAGGAACTGCCTCGCAAACTTTTCCAGTGTCTACATTTATTTGTCTCTGCTATATGCTAACAACTTCCTAGAAATTTGTAAGTATTTATTAAAATCATTCTTTTTTATATAAATAATACATTTCATAAGACACATCTCTTAGCCAAACTTTGCCAGAGGAGGTATAACCTGTATTAGCAGGTGACAGCAGCCTCCCCGCCATCCCGCGGACACTACACCACCATCCACCAGAATGCCAGCCACCGATGAAAGAGCGATTTAGGAATTTGGTGTTGAATACGGATGACAAAAAGAACAGCAACAATGGAATAAGTGTATGGAAGAGAAAAGTTTTACATATATTTATTCACTTGTAGAAATGTGCAATGATGTCTGGGTATTGACAAAGCTGCAAGGCAAAGTATCTACCTGTGAAACAACATGCTGTATGTAATTAGCACTTAGGATAACTCTGTGAAGTTCACTCATGAACTTGATGATAAGTGTGTTTTATTTTATTTATGTCATAATTAATGTTTTTGGAGCAGTACGTATGAATCTCTGGGGAGTTGCTAGGATACAGTGGAGACAAAAAAATGTATTTAGTGGAAAAAGAATGAAAGGCGACTCAGTCACAAAAGCTGTCAGGTTATCAGTGGTGAGCAATAAAGTAGTAGACCACCCTTGTTTATAAAACTAGATTATTTGTAGGCAGAAGGTCTGTGATGTGTCTTCTTTGGACAGTAGAGAACATCTCCTTCAGCCAACCCCTCCTCAGATTTTATAGTCCTAGGGGTAGAGCATTATTCTTGGATTCGACCTCCTAAATGGACCCTCAACCCTCTTCCTCAGGGGCCACCAACAGCTCAGGATTTGCAGATCTTCACAAAGAGACACGGGAGAAATAATTAGTGATCAGACAAATCTATATACTGAGAACAAATCATTCCACCTGTCCATCAACATGGGCATCTGCAAAACCTGGCCTGTTAGTAGCCCCCTTCCACTCATCCACACCACCAATACATGGGAGTCTGGTGGCTCACTCTACAGGTAAGTCAGTCTCTCTTGCTCTTTAACAGTGAAATCCAGCATTAGAAAAATGGAGCATAACCCACCAATTCAATCATTAGAATTTGGGAAAGGCCTTAGTATAAACATGTTTGGCTGATCCATGAAGCTCTTCCAAGGCAAAGAAAAGCAGACAGGTCACTCTGTACCATACATCTGCTTCTCAGAAGCTTCTTTCTTCTTCTCTCTCTGTAACACCTGTTTCACAAGGCAAAATAATTGTACTCCAGAGTTTACTCTGGAACATTCCAAGTGCAAATTCACCTGAAGCAACATTGCTAAAGGACTACTCTACCTTCAACACACTAACAAGCCTGTCAAGGTGACTTAGCAGACCTGAGGGCAGTGGTAGATAAGTGGCAAAAAAATACCAAAGGGGCTTGGAACAGAGACATGTCAGACTTGGCAACGGTTGGCAAAATTTACAGTGTGTCCACATCTGGAGCAAATTAAACGTCTTTGGTCTAGGTCAGAGTCAGCCCAGCTTTGGTTAATAGACCCTACAACCTTCTAATATTAAAGCTAATCAGCAGCTAAATACAAAAAAACAAGAAAGGTACTTACCTTTTGATCTGCACAGCTGATCAGTGCTAGTTCGGCTATCAGTAACCCACATGATCCTCTTTTCCAACATCGCCCGGGGCCCAAACTCTATACACCCCCCCCCCCCCCCCCCCGCCATTAGGCACAAAGGCGTGACTATGCCCTCTCCATTCAATAAAATAAAGGGGGCTGTTAGGCCTCAACTTACGTACTCCCACCATTGTAATAAATATAGAGGGAATGTCAGTGCTCTTTGACTGATGGCTGGTCACGATCCTGACATGCCATCAAACTCCACCCCATGTTTTGGCCAGGGGGCTTAGATCCAGCTAGTACCAAACTAGCACCAATCAGCTGCTCTGGACAAAAAGTAAATACCGTTTGTTTTTTTATTTAGCTGCTTCACTTCAACCCCCAGACAAAAACTAACAGCATACGTTTCTTTCTCTGGGAGATTTCTGCCTGGGGGAATTTCTGCAAACTATTTGTATTTCCTTCCCAATTGTCAGCAGAAATCAACAGATAACCATTTAAATTGGAAATGTTTTATACGCAAGTGGCTCGGTCCTCCAGCAGGCCAAAAACAACAAAACTTGCAGGTCCCTTACCACAAGATACAGCAGCCAGAAACGTATGTTAATGGCTGCCCTAGTGGCTTCCTCGTCCCTGCTCACTGGAATAGGTTGAGAAATAAGATTTAGAGAGAGAAGAGCAACTTTCAGAGGTTGTGGAACCCCCAGATGTCATTCTTTATTCTGTAAGCTCGGCAAATCTGTAAAGGCACCTATGTGATGTTTGTCAACCCCCCGAAGAAAACAACAAAATCCACTGGTGTTTTGAAACATTATACTGATGGTAATATTGCTTTGCAAAAAGAAAATAGTATAACGGTGTTTTGAAATAATGCACCTTTTGTATGGCTCTGTATTAAAATATACCACGTATAAAACTTGTGCATCTGTATGGAGATCTGCAAAACCTGCCCTGTTTGTGGCCCTTGGGAAGAGGGTTAAGCGCGTGTGGCGTAGACCAACGCTTAAAGTGGACCAGCCACCAGTATTTTCACTATCCCGGGGATTGGTTCTTGCTCCTGGGGCACCTTGGGAAATTTGGGAGACCTTGCCGCGTGAAACCTCCCAGATCGAATACTCATCTAACCTTTCTGCGACTCTCACGACGCATGCATGCAGTGCTAGAAATCCTTTGTTGTGGTCTGAGGTTTTCCTTGCAAAATGCACGCACTACGCACACAGCTGCGGGATGCTGGGGATACAGCAAGAACCTCACATTGTAGCATTTGTTTGATTTGGGCGTTGGGAGTATTTCTTTTTGTTTTGTCTGTTATATAAAAATACTCATCCCTAAAGTAGAAGTCCAGTCTTAATAATAGTGCCCTCCCCCAGCACTGAGACAGGACACCTCGTATAATAATGCTAAAAATTCTGGTTGGCTGAGGACTTGGAAATCTATGTAATCTAAGAGCAATATAAACTGATTTGTTTTGTCTAACTAGACCAACCACTGGGAACGTGTTGTATGAAGAGGCACTAAGACTGTGTGTAATAAATCACGCTAAAATCATCTAATAAGAGCCTTAGGCTAGATGTGCCTTTGTTATTTTTTACCTCCCATTGTTTCATGGTAATGTTATGGTGCCCTTGTAGAATAACTTCATTTCAGCAGCACGTGATTAGATGTCTTTGCTCATTTCCTGTGATTTCCCTAAAAGACTTTAACACAACATGTTAGAGATACAGACACGCAGGTTGGTGGAAGTGCGTTGGACAATAGCGTGATAGTACATCGTTTTTCTTTCTGTAGCCTGTGAGTATTATCAGCAATTTCATACCTTCCTTCTATTCATACAGGACTCGCGCAAGGCCTTAATGGTATGGCTCAACAGTAGCTCATTGTGTAACATTTCTGATAATTCCTTGCCAGAAGAAATCGCAATAAATGTCTTTTTTCCTCTGACTAAAACCTTTATTAAAAAGCCCCGATGCCACCAGCCAGCCACCAAATTAGGCTCACTCCTCCTAGGAGATTTGACAGGCACGGCCTTGAAGTGTTGACAGCCAGGACAATGTTCGGCCTTGTTTTCCTTCTTTCTCTCTCCTGTGTAGAAGGTCTGAATGCCAGAAACATCTGGCGGCCTGAATCTCGGACACGTGTTAGTGATTAGTACCCTCTGAAATTGAGCAACATTCCTTTTAAAATGCGCTGAACGTTCAAACCCAGCTCAGGTGGGATTTTACGAAGGCCAAAAACAACACAAGAACTATGAGCTTACCGCTGTTAAAAGTGACATAAATGAAATTGCTAGAGATTAGGCAGAATAATGATTATATGGATTGTTCCATTCTCAGGAGAAGGTATCAGGAATATTTAGTGATTTAGTTTGTACTAAGCAGTTATAATTCCCAACAATTAAGGCCTGTCTTATAACAATGGCCCCAAAAAAGTGGCATTATAAAAAAGGTTTGAGGGAATGTTTGTTTCCTTATTGTTTTGTCATTGATTTGGGATGCCCCGCTGTGCACTTACCTGAGGCATAGCTACATGTGACTGGTCCTGGTTCAGACCAAAAGTCAACAAAAGCAAGTTCAATAAATTGTACCCCTAGAGCCCCACTTTGGTAATTGGTGACATAAACTATTTGAGAGGGCATGAAAAATGACCCAATGATAAAAATCCACATAAATATGCTGGATGGCTGAAGGAAAGGTCACTTATACACCTGGAGGAAATCAGGGGTCATGGGTTCTGTCACCCCTGATAACACTAAACCTGTCACTCCTGGATCTTATTCCTACTATGAGAGAATAAACCACATGCTTGGCAGGAGTTTTGTTCAGTCTGGGCGCATAAGTGACCCCCCCCCCCATCATTAGCCGATGTGTTTATTTTTAATATGACACAATTTCGCGATAGTGCTCCTTTAATTCCATGCAGATGTTATGGAATAGCAGACAGTTTCTGTGCTGCATAACTGCATGGCAGCAGCCATCTTGCCACATGCAGTACAGTTTATATACAACCCAATCCCACAGTGAAAATTGCCTCACACATCCGTGCAATCCTCCTTTATTTCTAGTAGAAAGCCATCAGCTGTGATGACTCATTGCTCTGCTGCACAGCTGAAAGAAATGTATCAATTTAGAAGATACACTGACTGAATGATGTGTGGTAAATCCACAGTGATAAAGAAACATTGTTGCAGATTTCCCTACACAAACACAATCCCTCTAGCAGCAGATTAGTCAGTGTGTGTCTATAACATAATACACAAGCTGCCCGTGTTTCTGAGGCATTTATCTCTCTCAGTTTGGTGGGGGCTGCTTCTGGCACAGCTCTCCCACATGCTTATGAGTGTGACAAGATGGCCTCTCACATGTAGTTCTGCAGCAAAGAATCGTCCTGTTATTCCAAAACATTTTCATGGAGTTCCTCTCAAATAGTTTTTGCCAGAGGGCAATTTACTAAACTTTCTTTTTTGTGACTTTTGGATTGCTTTAAATGTGGTCACTTTCATGGCTCACCCTTGTCCTGGCATTTTACTAGAACTGGATACTATTAGACAGCTAAATAGTGAAATAATAATAATATACATATAACCAATGTATGCCTGCACACACGCAGGAATTTGTTCTCTGCATTTCAGCTATTTGTGTAGTGAGACGAACACAAACCAGAAAATCACATTAAAGTGGACCGGAACCGAGCAGGATAAGATCTATAAGATTCCTGGGCCGATCCATTCCCTCTCCCCATGGCATCCAAAATCAGGAGGCCCGACTGTGTGAAACCCCCCCAGGTCGCCTGCTACACTTACCTTACTTTCCGGTCCAACGGCGCATGCGTGGGCTGCGGCTGCATCCCCGCTATCCCTCTAGCAGGACGCATGCCCGCACCAGCCATTTGTGAATGGGCAGCGCAGGCAAGCTCCCTTTTAGAGGGAGGCGGGGGATGCGGCCGCCAGCACGCTCAGAGCCGCTGTGCTAAGACATTGGCTTAGACGTCCATAGCTCAGTGGCTCTGAGCGCACTGATTGGACGAGTGGCCACGCATGCGCCATAGGACCGGAATGAGGTGAGTTGATGTAGGGGATCTGGGCAGTTTCCCGGGAAAAGGACCAAAACCCAGGATAGTCAAAATCCTGGGTTTTGGTCCACTTTAAGAGGCATTGAGTGCACAGAGTGGAGGGCTATGCAAACCACAGTGCCCGGGGAGCAGCCTTGCTCATGAGCACTTCAGTCATGCCCCAGCAGGAATCAGACCCACAACCTTCCTGTCTCAAGGGCAGTTCCTTTACCACCAGACAATCACTACTTCTTTGCAAAACATAAGCCAGCTGAAATTTGATAAAAAACACTTATAGGGCCTTGATGTGGTGGTACCCTCTTCACCCCGTTATGTCCCTGGTGTCTATCTAGTAAAGCTCAAGATCATGGGGGATGGGAATCTCACCTTTCTTCCAAGGGTTAACAGGGTGGTTCCCTGCTGCATGCTGCAGATGCCATCTCTGCTCTCCGCTTGGTGTGCCCAGCAGGGACAGTGCAGAACGGCAAAAGTGGGGGTCATGTTCCTCAGCAACACTATCTGCTGTATGCCACACAGAACCACCCTGGGTACCTTGAAGAGTAAGGTAAGGTTATTGACTAATCTCGGGCTTTAGTGTATCGGAACACTGAGGGGCATCTTATATTTACATGCCTCTCGAAATGTTATACAGACTAACTGGTTTAGGACTGGACTAACTTTGGTTTACTTAACTAACCACAATCAAATCTTTATAATAAATACATAACTAACTAACTAAATTGGAATTATGCTTATAAAATGATTTAAAGCAGACCTTCACCCTGAATTAGAGCATAGCTTATATGTTTCCCACACCCTGTACATACAGATTGCTCACATTAAAAATCATCCTACCTGCATTTAGTGCATGTTATGAGCCTTTAAACATCCAAGATCTTCATGGAGCATCAGACAGCCTGCAAACAGGAAGTGTCTTCTGACTGTGTCGCTCTGCATTCTGGGATCGCTGTCCTTTCCCTGACCCCAGCTCAGGTAAGTAAAAATGAAGGAAAAATGGTGAAAAACGCTTCCATAAAATAAACTATAAAATATACACACATTGGTCATGATAAGAAAACACATACTAGATCAGTTCAGCACCCTGAAGACATTATTTTGGGACACAAAAATATACACTTTTAAACATGTTATTGAAAATTGACTTTTTCTTTAAAACTACTAAGCAGCATAAAAGAGGATTCAATTTTTCAGTAAAATTGTTGCAAAGAAACCCAGAAAAGACAGACAAGCAGAGAAAGAAGCAGCTAATCCCCTGCAGACAAGAGATAGTGTGTTCAACATAGGTCTAATGCAAGAGGTAATGAGAAAGGACCATGTCTCTGGGCGAAAACGAGTGGTCATGCTCAGTGGCATAACTGAATGTGACGGGGCCCTGATGTGAGGGTCTAGATCTCAGATTTCAACAACTGTATTCAGCAGCACATTCTGATTAATCTTCTACATGGCAGTTGATCAAAGAATGTTACAATCACTTTAAAACAGACCAACAGCCTTGCACAGGCACAATTTTCTCCTGGATGCAGCCACCTTAAATCACCCTGGAAACTTCCTTTCCCAACCTTGCTGCTTCCTGGACATAACCCACAATACACAGTGGTAGGAAACCCAGTAGCATTTCTGCTCCATAGGAAGCCATTTTGGTGGTAAAATTGACCACGGAATGAGTTACAAAAAGGTAAAATAATATATATGTGCAGCAATCTGAATTACCCTGGAGGGATGTATATAAGAACTGTATCTAAAGTGTACAGTAGTACCAAAAAGTGTGACTGTCAGCACATTCAAACATCGAAACACCCAATAACAATCCAAAAGGGGCAAATGTGGCTGAAACACTGACACCTGCTGTCAGCACAATTTGGAAGCATCAAGGACTGTATGCATGTGGGGTGTGCCGAGCACAGTCTTAGAGCCCTTCCACTGCAGTAACAGGCAGAGATGCGGCCAAAAAACTTGACCAAAATCAGGACAGATTTTTCCCAGCTGATATGGAGTGATCAATGGTGTGAGATGTAAGTATTCCTTTAATAAAAGACCTAACAATGCCTTTTAAATGGTTTTGGTTTTTACAGTCATTTATTGTGCTTATCTCCGGCAGGACAGGTCTGTTTAACCCCATGTATGATTTATTGCTTGATATTAAATTTCATTGTAATCTCCCACTATCACATTTATGAGCAATTTTCTTTCATTAAAAGATTTTCATAATGTCTGAAATAAAAATAATTGCCAGTGTGACTCTAGGGTGAGCCCTGCGCTAAGGAGGCGTTTGTTTTACCTACTTACTGTACTAAAGAGATTTGCCTTCCTTATTGCATGTTTCTATTGTGTATCGCAAATTCAATCAGATAAAACATAAACCACTGACACTTTAAATAAGAATATATATGGTTTTAGTAGATGATTAAACAATACAATTAATCTAGTTAACTAATTAGTTCATTAATAAACTGAGCAACAACAGCAGTACCATGAGCCAGAACTCTAGAGGTTTAAAGCAGTATTATATTCCAAACTAAAGATTACAGATAAAGCCAACGTTTCAGGATCTCACAGTACCCATTTCTCAAGGTAGCAGACAATCCCCCTAATACACATGACTACCCATTAAAATAAAACAATAGGAATGATAATTTGCCAATAGGAAGCCCCCTTATCATCCTACCAAGCCCCCCCCCCCCCCCCATTTTGGATATTGTTTTTTTTCATTGTCTGCATTTTGGTGGCAGTGGGTTTTGTCTGTGTACTGTCGTGGAATGAAATACTGCTTTAAATCTGGAGTGCTGGCTCACCTGTTACTCTAGCTACTCTAAGGGTAGAGTGTTGCAGAGTGTGAGTGCTGGGTGCAGCAGAGTCGAAATCCAGATAGACACATTGTAGTGTAACAGGAACTAGCTTTACTGGAACATGGTGGCTAACACAGACAGGAAAAAGAAGGAAGTACCACAGAGCAACTGGAAGTGCAGGAAATAACACAGCAGCAAAATGCATAGAATCTACAGTTAATCATTGGCCACATTTCCACCTAGTGTCATAACTCATCATAGCTGTAAACTGCAGAAAATCTCGCAAGTCACTCCAGCAATAGACTAAGCTGAAAGTTTGTTGTTCAGTTTTTCCAACATAGAGTCTATCTGCAGCAAGGACTTTATGATTTATATGCCCAAGGTGTATTGTAACCATGTTTATATCAAACTTTAGTAAGCTGTAGATAACCTTAAAAGCTAGACAAAATAAATTTCCTGCATAACAACCCATTACACATAGAGTAGTTCACAGTCATATCCTTAAAACATATTGCCTTAAATCCTAATTTTCTTCTGTTGTCCTCAGAAAAAGCTAAAAATACTTATACCCTTCCCACTGGCCATGTGATCAATGGTGTATTGCTATGGACAAAGGCAATGAAGCAGGCATTCAGTCAAAAATGACTTTAAGTCCCTTGGTACGTATGCAACTGCCCCTGGAGGATCCTATTTTGGTTTGCCTGTACAGTTAACGATCCTTAGAAAGCCAAGACATTTAACTCTGTATGATGGGGGATAGTAAATAGCTGCATGCTCCAACAAAGCAAGTCTCTCATTAGAGGAGGTTCTTCCTGCCTAAGATGGAGCTTGGGAAAGGTTAGTATCTCTCTAATGCATGGCTCACTGATGGCGGGAGGGGGTATCACTTCCTACTCCAAAACACCAAATAACCACTGGCATACAGCAAGGTGATGTTTCATAATCTGTAAACATTTGGGATTAATATGGATTATGACATGGATTTAGTAGCATAGTTGTTACAAATAAAAAAGTGTGATGTCTGTAGACAATTTGATAATGTCCCTCATCCCTGGGGCATCCCAATGTCCTGGTCTGCTACCTTTACTAACTCTCCCATCCAATCCCTACCTCCCCCCAGCCACTTCCTCACTTTCCCCTTCACCCAAGCAATACCAGCCCATGCCCTCCGCCAAATGATTTATCTTCAGCCTTGGAGCACACTGGTTGACTGGCCAGGAAACAGCAGATATGTCACTGGCTGGTTATGGGCAGGCCAGGTGCTGGTAAAATTCTCAATTTTTGCCAACTGACGCCAGCCATTCTAAAATGTCTGATACGGGTGCTAATGTAGCTGTACAAAGGGGCATCAATAGGGAATTGAACTTTGTGGGGTGATTCTGCCTCCAATGGGTCCTCCTGGGATAGGGGAGGGCATGAGTGCAGGATGGGCACAGAGTGTGCAGTAGGAAGTGCTGCTGTACAACTTACTGGTCAGCGGTGGTGGCATTCCTTTCAAATGGTCCAGGGCTGGGGCCACAGAAAGATGGCCGCCACTCCCATGAGGACACACCTAGTGTCAGCTGATTATGCCCCCACATTACATGATGGAAAGAGCACAGAATCTGGGGCATAACAAACAAAACATCAGAGGTTACCTTAGCCAAGTAATGTTTTTGTTGTTGGAAAAAGAATCTCCCTTTAACTTATGTAGTGCATCTGTATGAGAAGCTAGAGGTTTCCTTGGCAAAACTTTTCCACAGTGCCGGCACGGGCCGCTTAGCCAATCAGTGGGCTCGGTTTCGCTGAGCTCCATGCTGCTGCATAAGGAGTGTGGCATGTTCCCACCCTGATGCCAATTACTGGGTGGCCACTCTGTTGGATCCCCGCTATAAGGATAACATCACCTTCTTGATTCCACCACTGGAGCGGGATAAAAAGGGGAGTACAAACGCGCTGAATTTGAGGGCTCAGTGGCAGCATGGAGGAGGAGGAGAAGCAAGCAGGGGCACCAGCACCACCTCACAAGAAAGGGTGAGCATGGCCACAATATGGAACACCTTGATTTAATTGTCCCGTAGTGCCAGGAGGCAGACTGTCTTTGTGTCTACTAGTACTGAGCGATGCATCCTCCCAGTTCAATTTCTGGGTCGCTAAATTGGGTATGTGGCCAGAGCTTGACCTCTATGTCTTGGAGATTCTGGCCTGCCCTTCGGCAAGTGTCCTAGCAGAATGTGTGCACTGCAGGGGCTGTCATCACTGACAGGAGGATCCACCTATCCACAGCTAAGGTGAACATCCTTACATTCCAAAAAATAAAAAGGAAATATCGCACTGCAGAAATGACGGATGGTGTGCAACTCCAAATACAACCATAAAAACAATCTGGGACCCTAGACCAAGTAAGAATGCACAACTAACCAACTCATAAGGCTCGATTCAGAGAAACATTCGTCTGCACTTCCGTAGCTCCCTGTGAAAGTTTTAGTGGGTGTTTGTCATTTTTTTGCTTTTTTTCGTTCATTTTTCATTCGTACGAACGTTCGGGCAAATGGGTATATGCGCTTTAGATGAACGAAAGCAATCAGAACATTTGCGTTAGTTCGGGTAATTTTCCAAACCAAATCTGATATTTTCCGTTCGTTCAGATAACTTACGTTATTGCTATGGGCTTGCGTCTCATTCAGAGAGCTGATTGCCGATGGACCACCATCCTATAAATCCGTTTCCTTTGCGATCCCCTTACGGGACCATTTTTACCTTGAGACTAGCAGCTATGGATGACTCTAGTGTATTTGAGGAGCATGAGGATCTGCAGCTCATGGGCATTGAAATTGTCCGGAGGGCTGAGACCAGATTGCACCGGCGGCGACGCATGCACATCGATGGCATGCATGACGTTGAGCTGTTGGAGCTCACCAGACTTAATTGCGCTTCCCTCCATAAATTGTATAGTGAGCTGCGGCCATGGTTAGCCCGCACTACAAGGAAGGGGCAAGCAATTTCAGGTATGACCAAGATGCTTGGCTGCCTGCAATTTTTGGTGAACGGCTCGTTCCAGAGGCTGGGTGCCATCTCCGTGGGGGTCTCCCAGCCTAGGCTGAGCCATGCGCTATCCAAGTTTTTGGAAGGCATGGCTACCATTACTCGCAAATATATTTGTTTTCCTGACGACATGGTAGCCAGAAACACGATTAAGCTGGCATTTTATAACATCGCCGACATGCCCAAAGTCATGGGTGCAATTGACTGCACCCACGTTGCCCTGGTCCCTCCGGCAGTCGACGAGTATATCTACAGGCAAGTACAATCAGTCATATGTTTTTAATTTTTTTTTTTTTTTTTTATGTCCAAAAAAATTCAAAAAGTCCCTCCTTGTAAAATGTCCCTTCTTAGAATTATTCCCTCCTTGTAATTAATCCCTCCTTGCAATTTAGCCCTCCTTTTAAGTATTCCATCCTTGTAAAGAGTCCCTGTGGAACCATGGACCGTATTTAGTTGCATATAAATGTCACATGTGTTCAACAAGGAAACATTTTAATGTGTACCTGAAATAGACCCTGGAGAGTTAATATTTGCGTTTTCAAACATACATATTCTTTTTTGGCAAGACAAAATACTTATGTACTTGTTTATTGCTATTTTAATTGGGCCACAGGTTTTGCTTAGAGTGTGATTAGTTAGTGTTTCCCTAGTTTTCCTTCCCTTTATAATGTTTTTTTTTTTTTTTTTTTTAAATCCCAGGAACCGCAAAATGGGCCACTCAATGAATGTCCAAGCAGTGATGGCCCCGGACATGCGGTTCCTTAGTCTGCTCGCCGGGTTCCCAGGCTCATCCCATGATGCCTACAATCTTCGAAGATCTGGATTGTACGGTCGGTTTGAGTCTGGGGAATTTTCCGGTGGATGGCTCCTTGGTATGTTGACGCCAATAACGTCCTTTTTTGTGATATGTATGGCTATGAATTTAATTTGTGTTCCATGTATGAAACTATGCCTATTTTTATTTTTTTGTTTTGGCAATGTTCCAAATTTGTTACTGCCTACTTTAACTCATCTTTATTCCCCTAAAACATAAAGGCATAAACTTAGTCCACCACAGGTTAATTTCAATTTGAGGTAGTTTATTTTCAAAGCAAACACTGGAGTTGATGGTCACTCCCTTAGTAGCATAAAATACATGGGCAAAACACAAATGAAAGTTTAGGAAAATCAGGCCACATAGCAATTGCCCAGAGTCAGGAGTTTTAAAGTAAGGCACTCCTGTGCAAAGTTTCGTACAAATGAAAAGTAAATCAACATAGGTGACAAGCATTGCCATGTCCACATTGGGCAGCAAACAAATAGGCCCACAGACACACCCTCTCCTGCTTGGCCACATTTGCCACAGGCACAGGTGTAAAGCAGCCAAACCTATGCCACACCTACACCTGTTAGTCAGTGTGACACCCAAACAAGAACCCCCAGTCCTAATCCAAGTCCAGTTTAATCTTAGCCAGGGGTCAAGGTAGTAGTTTGCCAGCCCAGAATGTCCCCAATCATGCCTACAAACAGGAGGAGCCAGAACAAATGTAATTCGCCACAAGCATGCAGCGCAACAGCTTGAGTGGCAGGTTCATTGAGGCTTCACCTCCGGCATTGGCTAGTGGCCTACCTCAGCACTCTAATGAGCTATATGGGAGCAAATCCAAAGCAAACAAGCAAAGCCATGCCAAAAGGGTATATTGGTAGGGCTCACCAGACAGGTCAATACACTTGGGATGTAGAGCAAAGATGTGGATCAGATGCAGGCCAAATAGGCCTTAAAATGGGGGATGCTCATAAAACCCAGGTTGGGACCCTTGGAGGTGGGCCCTCACCTGGGCCTGTGTGGCATTCAGAATCTGCAACTGTTCCAACATGTTTCTATTAGTTCGAAATTCAGCCATCATGGCACTGAGATTGTTAGTTAAGGTGGCCATGTGGCTGTTGCTATTTCGAACTTCCTCAAGCATGGCACTGTAATAATTGGATAAGGTGGCCATGTGGCTGTTGTTGGACCTAAATTCAGCATGGAGTTTAAGGTGTTGTTTAATGTTTCTAAATGCCCATGAAGAGGCTCGTGGTTTCGTTGATTTTGGAGGCGAAATAGCCGCCTCTCATGGTGCCATGATGACTCCCCTGGGCAACTGAGCGACGTAGTCGACTACGCCTCCCTATTCCCCGGGTTGGGGGGCGTGCAGATGATGTGGCTCTAGGTCCACCAACAGCCACAGGTCTGCTTGGCAAATCTTCAGCAGCAGAGCTAACACTGGGGACTGGCGGCTTAGTCTCTGCATGCTGCCCACGATGGGCTGGCAGCATGCAGCCAGCTTCACTCTGCTGCTGAGCATTTGGTGTAGAAACATTTTGGGACAGTTGCATATTCTGTCCCAAAGGGAGCTGTTCTGAAGGTTCAATGAAGGCTCCATCTTCCTGCAGCTCCTGGATTTCTTCCATCAGTGTGTGGGTCTGTTGGGACATGTAAATAACAAAGGTTCAGTTTGGGGAATACATATGTAATTCAGCAAAAAGAAACATGGCAAGGCACATGCATAAGCAACATCATAAAAAGACACTTACCGTATATATTGGATCCTGGGTCCGAGGCAGCACGGAAGTAGACGGCATGGTCAAACTGGCAGAGGATTCCCCACTAGCTGAGGGATGATGCTGGGCTGCATTGGGGAAAAGAAACATAGAAACATAGAAGGTTGACGGCAGAAGGAGACCATACGGTCCATCTAGTCTGCCCTTATGTGTATACTGTATGTACTCTTTATCTTAGGATAGATGTGTGCTTATCCCAGGCATGTTTAAATTCAGTGACTGTTGATTTTTCAACTACCTCTGCTGGAAGTTTGTTCCAAGCATCTACTACTCTTTCTGTAAAATAATATTTTCTAACATTGCTCCTGATCTTCCCCCCGACTAGCTTCAGGTTGTGCCCCCTTGTTCTATCATTAAGCTTCTTCTTAAAAACACTTCCCTGCTGAACCTTATTCAATCCTTTCACATATTTAAAGGTCTCAATCATGTCCCCCCTCTCCCTTCTTTCCTCCAGACTGTACAAATTAAGTTCTTTAAGTCTCTCCTGATAAGTTTTAAGTTTAAGTCCTTCCACCATTTTTGGTGCCCGCCTTTGGACCCGTTCTATTTGAATAATGTCTTTTTGCAGGTAAGGTCTCCAGAACTGCACACAGTATTCTAGCTGTGGCCTCACCAGGGCTCTATACAGCGGCATCACAACCTCCCTCTTCCTACTGGTGATGCCTCGAGCTATGCAGCCGAGCATCCTGCTTGCTTTTCCCACTGCCTGGCTACACTGTCCACTCATCTTGCAGCTATCAGTAATCAGTACCCCTAAATCTCTCTCCTCCGAGGTCCTGGCTAACACAGTACTGCCCATACGGTACTCAGAGCAGGGATTCCTTCTACCCAAGTGCATGATTTTACATTTAGAGACATTAAACTCTAGTTTCCACAGTTTTGACCATCTATCCAGTAAAGCTAAATCATTTTCCATGTTGCAGACACCTCCAGGAATATCCACCCTATTACTAACCTTTGTATCATCAGCAAACAGACAAACTTTTCCTACCAAGCCTTCTCCTATGTCACTTACAAATATATTAAAAAAGAATGGGGCCCAGGACAGAGCCTTGTGGCACACCACTTGTAACTCGCCTTTGTTCAGATTGCACACCATTTACAACAACGCTCTGATACCGATCCCTCAGCCAACTGGAAATCCACTGAACTATCCAGGGATTGAGTCCTACCTTCAATAACTTATCTATGAGCTCCTTATGTGGTACAGTGTCAAAGGCTTTGCTAAAATCCAGATAGGCGATATCCACAGCACCACCTTCATCTAACACTTTAGTGACATTGTCAAAGAAATCAATAAGATTGGTCTGACATGATCTGCCCTCAGTAAAGCCGTGCTGTTTTGGGTCCAATAGGTCATTAATTTTTAGATGGGAAATTATCTGTTTTTTTAAGAGTGTTTCCATTAATTTGACCACTATAGATGTTAAACTAACTGGCCTGTAGTTACTGGCTTCTTCTACGACATGTTAACACACAACTAGGCATTGCTGATGTGTAATAAAACATATGGTTCACTAAAACACGGGCCCATGCATGAATGGCAACTCCCACAACGGACCAAGTTGACCTTGACTATGAAAGCCATTATCTGTTAGATGTATTAGTCAACAAGTACATACACATTGGTCTCCTCTCCTTAACCAAAATAAACATGCATGTACTGGCTGTTATGAGGCTTCACACATCCCTAAAAGCCCATTATGGGACCACACTCAGCTTGCAAATAGCATTTGCCATTAGATTATCCTGTTTGCCATTCTTTCTAGGTCAAAGTTTCAAGCAAGCCAGATCAAGTCTTTCTAAGCAAAGCACAGCTCCAAACCAAATTGCCTACAGATAAAGCTGGAAGTGTTGTATGTAATTGACTCAAAATACATAACAGGCAGTCCTTTGCTAATCTCAATAGTGTTCCTCAAGACTCTCCCAAATAATGTATGAGCAAGGAAAAAAGCAAATGATGAGTCGCCACACATAACACACCCTGTTTAAATTGTTACCTCCACTACAACGCACACCCTAGGGGCATGTGTTTATATATGGCTTTGTGCCTCATTTTACACGTAGCTCACATTTCACATACACACTAAGATTACTAACCGGCAGGAATAGTAGGGATGTCCGTGTCCTGTCGGGCCGAGTGTCCCTCTAAGGCCACAGGATGTAGCAGGCCCAGCACCATCTCCTCAGCTCGGGTAAATTGCAGTTTGATGGGGAATCCGCCGCCAGTTTGTAAGCTGAAAAAGAGAGTTGCACACATTTAGCTAAATGTTTGCAATACAAAACGAAGCCAAATCCACAAAGTATATATGTACCTGTAATTACGCCGTTTATTTTCTTTCTTCCGTGCTGCAAACTTTAGGTCCGATATTTTCCTCTGTATCTGCTCCACATCTTTGAGCTCTTCCCCGCTGCATTGACCTGTCTGGTGAGCTCCTCCAAAATCTCGGCTTTGCGCTGCTTGCTTGTAGCTTTGGATCTGCGCCTATATAGCTCATCATAATACAAGGTGAGGCCACTAGCCAATGCCAGAGTTTGGGCCTCACCAAACCTGCCACTCAAGTGGCCTCGGCGCAATGTGCGCCCTGTTGCTAAACGTTCTGGCTCATCAGTGGTTGGCGGCAAATCGGGGGACATTCTGGGCTGGCTGTGTTGGGGAGAAATGTAGGACAGGTGGCTGGCTTCTGATTGAACTGGACTTGGATATGGACTTGGGGTTCTTGGCTGGGTGGCCACTGAACTAGCAGGCGTAGCTGTGGCATATGGAGAGTGCCTTTCCACCTGTGCCGGTGCCAAATGTGGCCGAGGAGGAGAGGGTGTTGTGGATGAAGTCGTGCTTGGTGCCCGATGCCTCTTAGGGCCCTTAGAATACCCATGGCACTTGGAGGTAGACGGCCGGTCCAGGGGTGACCCAGAGCTTGAGCTTCGGGGCCTGTGCTTTGTCAGCCCTCTTGTCAGCAGATTTGGACACCCGTGCGGGTGGGGAGGGCGACCTCGGACTTCGGGCCCTGTGCCTTGCCCTCTTGTCTGCTGATTTGGACACCCGTGTGGGTGGGGAGGGCGACCTCGGACTTCAGGCCCTGTGCCTTGCCCTCTTGTCTGCTGATTTGGACACCCGTGCGGGTGGGGAGGGCGAACTCTGACTTCGGGCATGTGTCTTGTGGCCCCGTGCGGGTGGTGTTGATGGGGAGGTTGAACTGGTGGGGCATCTTTCCCGGTGTCTCCTTTGGGTTTTCTGGCCATGGTAGCCACGTGGGTGGGGTGATGGTGACATTGGGGGGCTGGGGCTTCGCACCCTCTTGGTCCCTTTTTTCCCCTCCGTTGTGGTTGGCTTTCTGGCCCGTGGCTTGCTTTTTCCAGCGGCCTCCTTTTTTTGCCTAGTTGGGCTGGGTGCCTTTGCCTGGGCGCTGCGGGTTGGCCACAACTTCTTTTTTGGTCATCTGGGACCGAGTCTTGAGCCCCTCAGCAGGCTCCTTCCGTTTGGCTGCCTGTTTGGTGGTGGCTTCCTTTGCAGCTTTTTGAGCAGCTTTTTTCAGTGCCATTGCACATGGCCTCTGAAAGAGAATGAGCTGTGTGTCCAGGACCCTTTAAATAAGATTGCTGGGGTCTCACGCTATGAGTACAAGATGGCGCCCACAATCTTCACCCGCCAACAAGAAGAGATCATCATGCCTGTGTCTTTTACTGCCTTTGATTTGCCATCTAAATGCATGCTCTTAAGGAAGCGCATGAAGAAATGGTTGGTTTAAAAAGTGTCTCAAACTCCGTGCCAAACCGAAGTGAGGGCCCACACGTGCGAACCAACACTGAGACCAGCTTAAAGGATTGTATTAGGCTACAAATGTGTCTGTTAATGTCATTTAGTCAAATGATCGATTGTTGACAGATATTTGTATGCAGTTTGAACTAAAACCTAGCTTTATTTTGTGTTTTGTAGACCATGCTGGAGCGCAGGTACGACTACCTGCCCAACTCGTTTGAGAAGCGCACAGTCGCCCTGGAGATCATTGCCCAAATACAACATGAGACGGACACCACCTTCACCCACACGCAGATCATGCAGCATTGGTCGGTCCTGAAACGGCTGCACATGCCCCGTGTGCGGTGCTTTTTCGGAATCCATTTCCCTAGTAAGTACATAGCGATTGCATGGCAGATGTAACTCATGCAGAAGGTAGGCATTTATTTATAATTGTTTTTCTTTTCTAGTGTTGGAAATGGATTACCGAATCCGCCTCACCCGGAGGCGCACAGGCCTACCAGTGCTGCATGAATCTGCAGCTGGAAGTGAAGGTGGTGGATCTCCAGTGCGACGGTCCTACCCCTCCTCCTGTTGGGTCCTCCGACCAGCCCCTGGACCTTTCCACAGAGGAGGGGCGGCATTTTTTTGATTACTGTTGACTAAGACATTATAAGTGACCCAATTTGCCATGTCTCGACAGCCTCTACTTCACAACAGTGGCAGGGCCCAGAACGTAGGGTTGTCCCCAACGAGGCATCCTTCGGCCACCAACCAAGTAAGTTGTAATGTCATTCTTTGCAGTATGTGTTAAGTGACATGATCACCCAGATACATCAAGCCATAGTCAATGGCATTAGCAGACTGACCAGTGCCCACTTGCTTAGAGTAATTGCTTAGCAGACTGACCAGTGCCCACTTGCTTAGAGTAATTACTTAGCAGACTGACCAGTGCCCACTTGCTTAGAGTAATTACTTAGCAGACTGACCAGTGCCCACTTGCTTAGAGTAATTACTTAGCAGACTGACCAGTGCCCACTTGCTTAGAGTAATTACTTAGCAGAATGACATATGTCGTCCTGATTGCAACTAAAAAACATTCCATCCACAGGTGAGAAACCTTTATTTGTCTCCAAGTAATTTTGTTTCTAAAATTGATACAAGGACCACACGGGCAAGAGTGGAAGAAATGAATCGAAGGGTCCTTGAGTTGGTGGCCGATATGCAGCAGCTGGTTGACTCGTTGGGGACAACAGAATAAGAATAGTGTTCTGGGTCCTGTCACTGTTTTTAGTTTTGTAAATAGTTTTTAAAATGTTAAATTTTTCATATTTTTAATGTTGGTCTTTTTAAACTTGTTTTCAAAATGTTTAAAAAAAATAAATCTAATGGGCCTCAAAAATGGCCTTCAAGTAAAAAAACAAAAAAAAGTGTCATTTTTAAACACAAATACATTAACACCAAACGAAGGGTGAAATAAATATTTAGAGATGAAGATTCAGATGACCGGGAAGTGGTTTGGGTAAGTTTTAGGGGCCTAAAATGGAAGAAGAACCTAACCTGGAAGTGGTTTGGGTAAGTTTTAGGGGCCTAAAATGGAAGAAGAACCTAACCGGGAAGTGGTTTGGGTAAGTTTTAGGGGCCTAAAATGGAAGAAAAACCTAAACGGGAAGAAGTTTGGGTAAGTTTTAGGGGCCTAAAATGGAAGAAGAACCTAACCGGGAAGTGGTTTGGGTAAGTTTTAGGGGCCTAAAATGGAAGAAGAACCTAAACGGGAAGTGGTTTGGGTAAGTTTTAGGGGCCTAAAATGGAAGAAGAACCTAACCGGGAAGTGGTTTGGGTAAGTTTTAGGGGCCTAAAAGGGAAGAAGGACCTAACCGGGAAGTAGTTTGGGTAAGTTTTAGGGGCCTAAAATTGAAGAAGAACCTAACCGGGAAGTGGTTTGGGTAAGTTGTAGGGGCCTAAGATGGAAGAAGAACCTAACCGGGAAGTGGTTTGGGTAAGTTGCAGGGGCCTAAAATGGAAGAAGAACCTAACCGGGAAGTGGTTGGGGTGAGCTTTAAGGGTCCAAAAGGGAAGATGGAGGATAGTGCTAAGTGGTTGGGGTGAGCTTTAAGGGTCCAAACGGGAAGATGGAGGATAGTGCTAAGTGGTTGGGGTGAGCTTTAAGGGTCCAAAAGGGAAGATGGAGGATAGTGCTAAGTGGTTGGGGTGAGCTTTAAGGGTCCAAAAGGGAAGATGGAGGATAGTGCTAAGTGGTTGGGTGAGCTTTAAGGGTCCAAAAGGGAAGATGGAGGATAGTGCTAAGTGGTTGGGGTGAGCTTTAAGGGTCCAAAAGGGAAGATGGAGGATAGTGCTAAGTGGTTGGGGTGAGCTTTAAGGGTCCAAAAGGAAAGATGGAGGATAGTGCTAAGTGGTTAGGGTGAGCTTTAAGGGTCCAAAAGGGAAGATGGAGGATAGCGCTAAGTGATTTAGCTAAACATTGTAGTAGAAGTGAGGGTGGCAAATATGTAGGCGAGCACTTTAATGAGTTAAGTTTGTAGATCGTAAGGATTTCCGTCTGGACGATTGTTTATTGAAAAAGGGAACAGAATAATGGGAAACGTAAAGGATTCGTGGGAGGAGACGATGGAAAAAGGGCAAAATCGAAAGCCGATGTTGTAACATGAGAAAATGAAACATAAAAGTCACGATGGAAAATGACATCCTCGTACTCTGCCGTACGAACGGACGGAAACTTTACAGAAGGATAGCAATGCATGCATAGAATCGCTCGCACACTCATACGAGAGCGGGACATTTTCAAAAAAAAAAAAAAAAGATCGGCACTAAAACTAAAAGTATTTTTTTGTCTCTCTGAATCGAGCCTATAATCATGACACAAGGACAAGTGTTATATTTGTTATATGTGCATCTGATTTCCCCCACATAAACAAATTGTTATATCCAGTAAAGTAAATTGATCTGGGATACATGTCTTCAAGTGCCAGTTAACTATCACTAATAGTGCAACAAATAAATTTGGTGTGTTGTGCAAAACTACAAGAGCCTATGAATCACAAAAAACACTATAGGGTCAAGTTATGGTAGATGCACCGGTGAGCTTGCGCACACTATTTGGATTGTCAAGTTGCGTCGCCTGATTCATGGTTGTCAAAATGGGATGCATTTTCATTGTAGCGTCAATTTGCACATTAGCGCTCGCCATTGCACCAATTTGCGCACAGCACAGCGCCGCCGGAGGGCATAACAGACAGCCGCGAGCACGTCTACTGGAGGAGGAAGCGGGGGGCGTGGCTGAGCTGGGCGCAGCTCGAGCCGACGCTGCTCGAGCCGCCGCCGCCTGGCGCGGCCGCCGCACAGTGACAGCTGCGGCTGGCCACTGGAGACGTCGCTGGAACGGGGATCAGGTAAGCGGTTCCTGACACTACCCCCCCCTTCATGAGGGGCCTCCGGACCCTCAACCGGTTTCCCTGGATTGTCACGATGGAACCTCCTTACAAGAGCCTTGGCATGAACATCCTTCGCTGCCACCCAGCATCTTTCCTCCGGACCATAGCCAACCCAATCCACCAAATACTGTAAAGAATTACGCACTTTACGTGAATCCAAGATCTTATTCACTTCATACTCGGGCTCATTATCAAGAAGAATTGGTGCAGGACCAGCAAGAGGAGCATTCTTCTCCGGTTTTAACAGTGAAACGTGAAAGGAATTAGGTATTCTCATAGTCGGCGGGAGTTGAACTTTAAAAGACACATTATTCAACTTCTTGATAATCGGAAAAGGACCAATAAATTTTGGACCTAATTTGCTAGATGGCTGACGGAGCGCAATATTTTTAGTGGAGACCCACACTAGATCACCTACTCGAAGAGTAGGTTCCTGTGATCTGCGGCGGTCGGCAAATTTCTTATACCTCAAACCAGTGGTCTTAAGAATCTCCTGAACGTGTGTCCAGATATTCTTCCGTTCTTGAAGCCACTCCTCAAACGCCGGCAGATTGGAAGGTGACCCTGAAAGGGAAGAAGCTCTAGGATTTTTCCCTAAGTTACAATAAAAAGGAGATACCTTGGTACTCTCACTAGGCGCGTCATTGTAAGCAAATTCGGCGAAATCAATAAATTCCGCCCATTGTTCTTGGGCATCAGAAACATAACATCTTAAGTATTGTTCCAAAGTTTGATTAGTTCTTTCCGTCTGCCCATTAGTCTGGGGATGGTAGGCAGAAGAAAGAGAGATCTGTATTCCCAACCGCGATTTCCAAAAATGGGAAGTAAATTGAACACCCCGATCAGAGACTATACTGGACGGAATACCATGAATACTAAAAATATGCGAAGTAAACAACCACGAAAGCTCAGGTGCAGAAGGAAGTTTGGCCAAAGGAACAAAATGTGCCATCTTACTGAAACGATCTACGACTACCCAAATTACAGTATTACCATGTGAGAGAGGCAAATCTACAATTAAATCCATAGAAATATGGGTCCATGGCTCAGCAGGAATTTCAAGAGGAACCAAACCGCCACTAGGAGCCTTGTGAACGCCTTTACTTCGAGCACAAATAGCACAAGCATCAATAAAGGCAGTAACATTGCGTCTCATGGTAGGCCACCATACATGACGACGGGCAAGCATAAACGTCTTACGGTTACCTAAATGACCAGCAGTTTTTGCATCGTGAAATTCGCGAATTACATCCGAACGCAGGTGCGGCGGAACAAACTGGCACCCCAAGGGTACATTACTAGGAGATTCATCTTGAAACGGCGCCAAGGTATTAGAGAGATCAGGAAGTAACGCCCCGACTACACAACCCGTGGGTACAATTGGTTCACCAGAATCACCCCGATCCTTACATTCACTGAACATGCGAGATAGAGCATCAGCTTTAGTATTTTTTACACCCAGCTTGAAAGTAATAATAAAATTAAAGCGCAAGAAGAATAATGCCCAACGTGCCTGACGAGAGTTTAGCCTCTTGGCAGAACCTATGTATTCGAGATTTTTATGATCGGTATACACAGTTATAGGATGTAATGAACCCTCCAACCAGTGTCGCCATTCATCAAATGCCAGTTTAATAGCTAATAGTTCCCAATTGCCAACATCATAATTTTGTTCCGCGGTACTGAATTTACGCGAAAAATAAGCGCATGGATGGAGACGCTCAGGATTACCAGAATATTGTGACAAAACTGCACCCACTCCCAGCTCCGAAGCATCTACTTCTATAACAAAGGCTTTATGAATATCTGGATGAATTAACACAGGTGCCGAAGTAAAGGCCCGTTTCAAGGTTAGAAAGGCCTCACAGGCAGAGGGGGACCAGTAAGCAGTAAAAGCCCCCTTGCGGGTAAGGTTGGTAAGGGGTGCAACAACATGGGAAAACCCTTTTATGAAACGCTGATAAAAATTTGCAAAACCTAGAAAACGTTGCAATTCCTTTAAAGTTTTGGGTTGGACCCAATCCTGAACTGCTGAAACCTTCCCCGCGTCCATCTCCAAACCCTGGTTGGTAATAACATACCCTAGGAAGGGAACTGTAGTGACTTCAAACACACACTTAGACAGTTTAGCAAATAAGTTGTTCTCTCTTAATTTTTGTAGCACCAACTTAACATGGTGTCTGTGCTCCAGTAAAGAATTAGAAAAAATGAGAATATCATCCAAGTAGATGACTACAAATCTACCGAGATATTCCCTGAATATATCATTAACAAAATCTTGGAAAACGGCTGGCGCATTACAAAGACCGAAGGGCATGACCAGGTACTCGTAGTGCCCATCCTTCACATTAAATGCAGTTTTCCACTCATCCCCCTGTCGGATGCGAATCAGATTGTAAGCCCCTGTCAAATCCAATTTGGAGAAAATTCGAGCTCCTGTGACTTGATTGAACAGATCCCCAATCAAGGGTAAGGGGTATCGTTTTTTTACAGTGATCTTATTCAAGGCTCGATAATCTATGCACGGTCTCAAGCCACCATCTTTTTTCTCTACAAAAAAGAACCCGGCCCCAGCAGGCGAGGTAGAGGGACGGATAAATCCTTTCCTAAGATTTTCGGTAATATACTCCCTCATTGCTTGCTCCTCGGGCAGGGTAAGGTTATAGATCTTTCCCTTCGGGGGAATAGTGCCAGGCAGCAAGTCAATGGGGCAGTCATAGGACCGATGTGGAGAAAGAGTATCAGCAGAGCGTTCAGAGAATACATCGATCCAATCAGCATATGGCTGAGGTAATCCCTGTGGTAAGACTTGAACGCTTCTGAGGCCTGTATTAAAACAGTGACCTTTACAGTGGTCACTCCACTTGACCAACTCCCCAGCCCGCCAATCTAACACCGGGTTATGGAGTTGCAACCAGGGGTATCCCAAAACCACCGGAGTTTCCGGACAATCAAAAATAAAGAATTCTAGGAATTCAGAGTGGGAAGAGCCGACAATTAGTCTGAGAGGTGGGGTCTTGGTATTTATAGGACCTCCCTGGATAGCCTTCCCATTGATAGCTAAAACTTGTAGGGATCTTTCAAGAGGAACTACAGGGATCCCTAAGGAGGAGATCATGCTCCTGTCCAAAAAGTTTCCAGCCGCACCACTGTCTATAAAGGCGGAAACTGTCTGCTTAGAGGACCCCCAAGACAAATCGATAGGTACAAGCATCTTATTCTGGCGAGAGTAACAAACTGACTCACCCAGATCAGTACTCTCTACCTGGTCTGGGTGTGGAAGTTTTCCGCCGGTTTCCCCTTGTTTGGACAGGATCCTGCAAAATGACCAGAATTCCCGCAATACAGGCATAACCCCTCGGATCGCCTACGCTGCTTCTCCTCTTGGGATAAGCGGGTTCTCCCAAATTGCATAGGTTCTTCCTGGGAAGATGATGAGGTATTTTCTCCACGGGGAACCGGGGATCTATGACTCTGGACTGGTCTGAAGGACATGGGAGCCCTGACTCTCTCCCTGGCCCTTTCTCTAAGACGTCGGTCTATTTTAATGGAGACCTGCATTAATTGATCTAGGTCGGCTGGCAGGGTGAAAATTTAGTAAGGCATCCTTGATGCTTTCCGACAGCCCCACCCTGAACTGACTACACAGAGCGGGATCGTTCCACCTAGCTTCGATAGCCCAGCGGCGGAATTCAGCACTGTAATCTTCAGCCGAATTCCGCCCTTGTTTTAAGGCCCGAAGCCTATTCTCTGCAGTAGACTGTAAATCAGGATCCGCGTATAGAACGCCCATAGCGTTGAAAAATGCAGTTACCGATTGTAAGGCAATATCATGACTCGGCAAACTAAAGGCCCAGGACTGCGGGTCTCCTTGAAGCAGAGAAATGACTAGGCCTACTCGTTGGGTCTTAGTGCCAGAGGAGATCGGTCTCAGCTTGAAATATAGTTCACAGGCATTCTTGAAATTGGAAAATTTTGCTCGCTCTCCAAAAATTTTTTCAGGCAGTGGAATCTTGGGTTCAGTGATATGAGGTGATACAGAGGTAGCTGGTACCTGACGAGACTCCTGAGTGGCCACCCTTTGAGCGAGTTGGTTGATTGCTGTGGCCATAGCTTGCACCTGCTGTACCAGGTCATCCATTTTTTTGGCCTGTGATAATGTCACGCTAGGGGGTAACTCCAGACCTCTTATGAGCTCGCAACCCCCAATCTCCACACCCAGCTTCACCTGTAGGAGCCCCCGCTTGCCGGGACGCAAGTACGCCTACCCGGGATCGGTTGCCCCCAGGACTTATTGGCTCAAAGGATGCTAGCTTATATGGAGAGATCTGGAGAACCAGTAACTGGAGTGTGAGTGACGGAAGTCCAGAGACAGGCAATAGGTCGATAACAGGAAGGCAGAGATCGTAGCGGCACCAAGGATCAGGCAAGACGTAGTCGGGGTACAGGCTGAGGTCGGCAACAGGGGTTCAGGATCTAGAGGCGTCAGTACAGGCAAGGTCGGCAACAAGGTTTCAGGATCAAGAGGCGTCAATACAGGCAGAGGTCGGCAACGAGGATTCAGGATCGAGAATGGTCAGTGCAATCAAGTCGGCAACAGGCTAAACTTCACAGGAATAGAGTACACAGGGTTCTGAGCGCTATCACAGGCAATTCACAACTGAGAGGGAATTGCCTTTATAGGGACAGGTCTGAGGGAGCAGTATACTGATTATGGCACGTAGGATTCCTAAGGGTAATTGGCTGGCAAGAAGGGAGGAGGTAAAGGCCAAGATATCAATGGGGCTGATTGGCCCACAGAGCAGAAGAGGGTGAAGCCCTCAATCCCCTAGGGCTCATTGGCCCTTTAACAGACACATGCTTGCGGCCTCGCGCGAGCACGTCTACTGGAGGAGGAAGGGGGGGGGGCGTGGCTGAGCTGGGCGCCGCTCGAGCCGACGCTGCTGGAGCCGCCACCGCCTGGCGCGGCCGCCGCACAGTGACAGCTGCAGCTGGCCGCCTGGAGACGTCGCTGGAGCGGGGATCAGGTAAGCGGTTCCTGACACTTCTTAACACTACCCCATTGATTGTTGAATGAGGAGATAAACAGTGCCTCCTCAGTCTTTTGGCCGCTGCCTTACCTGCAGTAAATGCGCACAGCAGTGGTCTCAGCTCACCATGCTATCTCCACTACATTTTCCGGATAGCCCCTCTGTCCAAGGTGTCTGGATAAGTCCAACACATGTCTCTGAAATTCCTCATCTGAACAATTCCTGCATACTCGCAGATATTGACCAACTGATATCCTGTTCTTCAGCCTATTATCATGATGACTGCTATAATGTAAGAGGCTGATTACTGAAGTTTCCTTGTGCTGGAGAGTAGATGTAACTGTGCTATCTTCATTAACCTGATATTGCAAATCCTGGAAGGTGGCCCGCTGTGAGTGAAAGATGCTGTTTATCACAATGCAGAGTGTGCAGCAGATAGGAAGCCACTGTACACTTATGTGAGCCAGCCACTGCAGAATCAGTGCTCAGTTCTATTCAGTTATGTAAGATGCTGTGACATCACAGCAACTAGCAAGCTAAATGGTGCAGAGCAGACAACTGGTTGCAGCCCCGCTCACCTCTAGCTGGGGGCGTGTCTGGGCAGGCCAATCACAAGTGGCAAGGCTGTGACCTGCGCATAGGTCATTGGAAGAGGGTTAGGTGAGTGGGTGCAGCATTGTTGTTTCACACAGTGGGCATCCTAGTTTGGAGTAGAGTAGAAAATGGGTGGCCATATGAGCAATTCCCAGACATTTCCCTATGCCATGGACAGACAATGCCCCTATGTGTGCTCACGCTCCCACAGCGCATTAGCAGGCTGCGGCTACATCCCCAACAAGGTACATTAATATTGTATTTCGCTATGCAAAATTTTATCTTTGATTAGGACCCCCAGACACACCTTTCCATGGGGCCCCAGAAATGTTAAGCCCGCCCCTGTGCATTAATATTCACTTTTATGTCATTCTGACAGACAATATTATATGGTTCTTTGTCCCATCAACATTCCTGCCTGTCCAGATTTGACAAAGTCATTTCCAAATTAACGTTAACAGATAGGATATACCATCAGCAAGCCGCAGTAATGCAACAAGCTCTTGTCTTTCAGCAAGGCCCGGCCCCTGATGCCCCACTTGAGTGTTCAGCAGTCATCACCGCTACTGATGACATATAATAGACATCTGCTTGTATGTTTAATGTGCAACTCATTTGTTTTTCTTTGCCTAAATACATCAGGGCTTTCAACATGCCACAGGGGTAATACAGTTGTTTAATACATTTCTCTTAGTGCTGGGATTGGGTGGGGAAGAGTTCTCAAGATCTCATAGTTTATAAAACGTATATATCACCTTCAGTGGAAACTAAACACAGAGCATTTGCTTATAAAGGAAATTTGGGCTGTTGCTTCTTCAACCACCTGGGCATCTCTTATAATCCATGTACAGTATGTTTTACCTTTTCTGTAATTATGCTTTGTACAGCACTATGGAAGAAAATGGAGCTATATAAATAAACAATAATAATAACCCCTTATTTGAGGGATGTGTCTGGTCCATGCTGTTCCGGAAGAGTGGTGGATGTGTGTATGTAGCTGCTGTGAACAATTTGTCAGAGTTTCTCACTTCCTTCAGGGATTCAAATGATCCAAGTTAGCACACCGACCATCAGGAGTGGGTGTAGAATCTCTTATGGGTAACCCCCACATACTGCGCACTCAATTTGGTTAACACCAAAAAAAAATACTGCCTGGTTACAGTATATTTCGTTTTACCGCCTTTATCTTTCAATACGGCACACATTCAATGTGACACCATTTCCACAAGCTTCTGCAATGTCCCAACATTTATTTCTGTCCAGAGTTATAATAAGTTTTCCCCAAGATCATGTATTGATGATGGTCGATTTGGACCGCTGTGCAAAGTCTCTCCAGGACATCCAAGATTCTCAATGTGGTTCAGGACTAGCGTACCAATCATCTACGTGACCATGCATGCCTCCGGCCATGCACTGCTCGAACGAAGACAACCGGGGGGCTTGACCAAAGGCGTGCACACTAGCGGGGACGATCGCACACCCGGTGGCGAATGTGAGTAGGACCAGATCTCCCATTACACCAGGGTCTGCAGCGGGACAGAGAACACCAATCTATTCCCCTGCTCCTGGCTTCCACCGTTCACTTCCAGCTGTGATCAGACAGAAGGGGACATCACCCAGCGATAGAAGGAGGTAAATAGTAAAAGAAAAAAAAATATTAAAGGATTTTTCATAGTGTGTATTTGTGTTTGTTTTTTAAACCCTTCGTGGCAAAGGGGGGCGAAAAGTCACCGGCTGCCAGTTACCTGCATCCCCAAATGCCAGGAGGGTGCTTGTGTTGGCTTAAGGGATTAACCTTCTCCCTCTCCGAGGGAGTTAAAAACTGGCCCCCTGATTTGGTTCTCCTGGTAGGCTCCAGACACCTTAATCTAACACTGCAGTCTGCATATGCCCTCTGAATATGGGCATTACATGAGCCATTCTATCTTGCATTTGTGCAATGTTACAGTATCTACTATGCTGCGTTGGGGTGTGGGGGGGGGGGGTTCATCCATAAAGCAGCTCAAAGGGCAAGAACCCTATGGCAAACAACAAGTGAAGTGTGATAGTAAGTAGTCACAGTACCAGCCCCATTCAGCCACTTATTTTTGCATCCTGTTTAGGGTTTTGGTACCATCTACAAGCTGTTGGATTGCAACTTCTTAATTTTAAGCCTTTTATCGCTCTTGACATAAAGGGGAGCCTTGGTTCAAGAAAACATTTGAAAGAGCTCCTGTGTTATAACCTTAGATCAGCTATTTCATAAGGACCGCTTCCGGACATCAGGTGGCATAGGACCACTAAATTGTATTGCTGACTAGCAGACTTTACCATGGGCCCCAACATATTGTATATAAAGAGAAAAGTCCAAGAGCCCCCTAACAAACTGTAATATTTGTTTACCTATCTCTTCCTTGGAATCTTTTAGACCCAACACTCGGCCAAACAGGTGTTGGCCCTCTTTTTTTAAATACTTTCCCTTTGGGTAGGTTAGCTATGTGCAGTACAGGTTTGTATGTCAACTTCTGAGGCCCCTATCCTCCCTATCATGGTACATGTGAAAGAGGACAAAAAGTCTGAAAAAACTTTTGGTCTACTCAAAAAAAGGTTACTTGAGGATGCCCCCCAATGTGGAAATCTCCAGAAAATACATATCAGCCTCCATACTCCTCTTCACAGGTTCCCATAGTGGTCAAATGCTGCATTCATTGTGCTGTACAGCATTGCCATCCCCTGTGCATCTTGGGACTTTCTGTTAATTTCCATTCTGCAATGCTTTGGGATGCCCTCTAAGAGGAAAACTTTTTCAAAGGCAAAACATACAGTACATTTCAGAATTGCTATCTTTAGTATAAGGTAGAGTTCTATGCTGCAGGTCTGGAGAGTGCTATAGCAAGTATAGCAAGACATTGTTTGGCGTTTTTCCTTACATTTAGCCTGGGCAATGAATTTAAGTGTTACTCCTGTACCCGATTTCAGACTTCAAAATGAGACAGGGTAGGGGATAAAATAGTCCTATGGATTGCTTTGACTTTAGGTTTTTTTGTAAAGCAAAACATCTCGTTACTGACCAGGAACAAGGTGTTTCAAATCTAGGACTGTTTCTAAGGGGGGCGAGCAAAGTGATCATCCTGGTCACCAAGGCCACTGTGGGCACCATCCTGTGATGAGTAAGGGCCACTGTTAGTGGTGCAGGGGATACTGCAGACCCCTTACCTTAAGTCATGGGAGTGGGCATTGCCTACTGCTAAGACAGTGGCAGCACCATAGGATGGCAGAGGAGGGGAAGAATTTGCCTTAGCTATTTTGTGTAGAAACTGCCTTGTTTGAATCATATTATTTTAGGCATTTATAAAACCACTTGTCCTTTGGTTTAATTCTCTATCAGGTACTGTAGTTATTTCTGAAGCATAGATGATGAAAAGTATTTCCTAGTGTTGCATATCATGGATACATATTTAATGAATGCTGCCTTTCCCAGACTGTTGCTGTGATGCCCAGCGGGACACCAGCCTTCTGTAAGCAGGCAACCCCCAATCTCCACCGCCGCTTCTGCCTATAGTCAAGCCCCCGTTTGCCGGGACGCTAGGTACGCCTCACCGGACACGGTTGCCCCCAGGTCTTAATAGGCGCAAAGGATGGCTGCTTACGGTGAAGGCAGAGTACAGGGATGAGACAGGTGCGTAGTCAGGGGTAGCCAAAGGGTCAAGCCGGGAGGTCAGAGATAGCAGGGTATCCAGAGGGGCAGGCAGGTTCGTGGTCAGACAAAGCAAAGGTCGGTACATGCAGCAGACAGGAATGGTCGATCAAGCCGGGTCGGAATCAGATAACAACTAACAGAATCACACCCTAATCACAAGCGACTATCACGGGCACTGAGTGATGGGCTGACTCCATATTTATTGGGGAATCGACCAATGGCCACCCTGGGGGGAAGTGTATGTGCTGATTGGTGCAACTTACAACACTGTGAGTGATTGGAGGCACTATCCAGGGGCTGGTCAGTCTTGGCTGCAAGGCTGATCAGCCCCTGATTCCCATCAGGTGTGGAGCACTCTGTGCTGCCTGCCACTCGCAGCACAGCGCCTTATAGTGGCGAAATCTACAGACTGTGGGATGCGTGCCTGCACAGCTAGAGAGGGGCGAGGGAGGCTGCCAGAGTGATGCGCCGCGCTCCCAGCAGCAGGAGTGCTGCGTCGCCCCGCGGATGCTCACCGCCGCCCCCCCTGGCAGAGGTAAGTTCCTTACATTACCCCCCCCTTGAGGAGGGGCCCCAGGACCCTCCACCCTGGGTTTAAGAGGATTTTCTTTATGAAATCTTTTAATTAAACGGGCCGCATGCACATCTCTAGCTTCTGGCCCATTTCTCTTCCAGTCGATATTACTATTGCAAGGAATTCCGGAGGAAACGGGACTCCAGAATTCGTGCGACTTCAAACTCCTGCTCACCATCAGCTAGAATAGGAGAAGGAGAGGAATCCTCCTCCACTCCCCTGGCAGGCTTAAGGAGGGAAAAGTGAAAGGAATTACAAATCCAAAAAGATGGCGAAAGTTTGAGTCTGTATGTGACTTGGTTAATTTTCTGTAAAATGGGATAAGGGCCAATATATCGTGGTCCCAATTTTACAGAGAGTTGGCGTAGCGCTAAATTTTTGGTAGAGAGCCAGACCAAATCCCCCACTTTATAGTCTGGATTCTTGGATCCGCGACGATCCACAAAGACCTTCTGCTGACTCGATGCCTGGACCAAATGCCGCTGAATCTTGGCCCATAAATCTGGCCACTGGGACAACCAATCGTCTAAAGAAGGCAAACCAGAGGACGAGCCTGAAAGTGCTGAGAACTTAAGATCCCTCCCATATACACACTGGAAGGGTGATACCCCGTGGAGGAGTTAACTGCATTATTGAAGGCAAATTCGGCAAAGGGAAGAAATTGGGACCACTCTGACTGAATATCGGAGGTGAAGCAACGGAGATATTGTTCTAATGACTGGTTGGTCCTTTCCATCTGCCCATTGGACTGAGGGTGAAAAGCTGAAGACAGAGAAACAGTAAAGCCAAGCCGGGTGCAGAATGCCCTCCAGAAGCGTGACACAAATTGGACCCCCCTATCTGAGAACACATCTTCTGGAATTCCGTGAAGTCTAAAACTATGATCTAAGAAATATTGAGCCATTTCTTGGGCTGGGGGCAGCTTTCTTAGGGGGACAAAATGTGCCATTTTGCTAAATCGATCTACCACAACCCAGATAACTGTATATCCCTGGGACTGTGGTAAATCAGTAATAAAATCCATTGCCATGTGCGTCCAAGGCTTTGAAGGAGTGGACAGGGGCACCAGAGGTCTGGCAGGAGCTGACCTGGGGGTTTTGCTACGGGCACAGATCTTACAGGCCTGAATAAAGGTCTGGGTATCTCTCTTGTAAGATGGCCACCAGACATGACGGGCTAGAAGGACCAAAGTCTTTTTAACCCCTGGATGACCCACCGTCTTGGAGTCATGAAACTGCTGAAGTACTGCCGGAAGGTGGGACAGGGGTACAAAGAGGAGGTGATTGGGTTTGCCCGGAGGAGAATCTGATTTAAACCGGCTTAGCTCACTCGACAGGTCAGGTTGGATGACAGCTATGACCTTGTGTCATGGGATTTTGGGAAGGATCTCCTCTACAGGGACTTTATCAACTGTGAAACTTCAGGAGAGAGCGTCAGCTTTAATATTCTTTGTTCCTGGTTTGTATGTTATAGTGAAATTAAATCGGGAGAAGAAAAGAGACCATCGGGCCTGACGGGTGTTAACCTTTTAGCTGATTCGATGTATTCTAAATTCTTGTGATCTGTGAATACCGTAATTGGGAACTGGGCCCCCTCAAACCAATGTCTCCATTCCTGAAAGGCTAATTTCACAGCTAGAAGTTCTCGATTGCCAATATCATAGTTCCGCGCAGCGGAATTACATTTTCTCGAGAAAAAGGCATAGGGATGTAGCCGTTCAGGAGACCCACTGTACTGTGAGAGAATTGCCCCTACCCCGAGCTCGGATGCATCTACTTCGACTATGAAGGCTCGGTGGATATCAGGGTGGGTCAACACAGTGCCGAACTAAAGGCAGACTTAAGGTTCTCCAAAGGCCTGGATGGATCGGCCCGACCAAGTAGAGGTAAATGCCCCCTTCTTAGTGAGGTCGGTGAGTGGGGCTACCAAGGTGGAAACGTTTTTTATAAAGCGCCTATAAAAATTAGCAAACCCCAGAAACCTCTGTAAACCCTTCAAATCTTTGGGTTGTTCCCACTGGAGGACCGCAGATACTTTGGCCTGATCCATTGTTAACCCAGTATCGGAAACAATGTATCCTAGGAACGGAACCTCAGAAACCTCAAAAACGCACTTTTTTAGCTTGGCGTAAAGGTGATTCTCTCTCAGTTTCTGTAGAACCATCCGTACATGCTCTCTATGCTCGGTTAAGGTCGGTGAGAATATTAGGATGTCATCTAAGTAGATGACCACAAAACGGCCCAAGTATTCTCTAAAAACTTCATTAACAAAGTCCTGAAAGACTTCCGGGGCATTACATAGGCCGAATGGCATAACAAGATATTCATAGTACCCGTCCTGGGTGTTGAAGGCAGTCTTCCACTCGTCTCCATGACAGATGCTGACTAAATTGTAAGCCCCCCTCAGGTCAAGCTTAGAAAAAACCTGGGCCCCAATGACTTGGTTAAAGAGTCCCTCTATTAAGGGAAGAGGGTATTTATTTTTAACTGTAATTTTTTTCAGGCCCCTATAATCAATACAGGGGCGCAAGCCACCATCTTTCTTTTCCACAAAGAAAAATCCGGCACCCGCTGGTGAGGTAGACGGCCGAATAAAACCTTTCTGCAGATTTTCAGCAATGTATTCTTTCATGGCCTTATTCTCAGCTCGGGTTAAATTATAAATCTTTCCCGAGGCGGCATAGTTCCGGGGAGAAGATCAATCAAGCAGTCAAAAGGTTTATGAGGAGGGAGTTCATCAGCGGCTTTTTCAGAAAACTGCGAAATCTGCATAGGGGGTAGGGATGCCCTCAGCAGTCAAGCGAGTGGCACGTACAGGAAGCTCAAGACAAGACTGGAAACATTGTGGCCCCCACTTGATAACCTGCCCAGAGACCCAGTCAATTTGGGGATTGTGTTTAGACAGCCAGGGGAGTCCCAAAACTAAAGGGTTAAGAGGCATCTTAAGGAGAAGGAAGCTCATTAGCTTGGTATGTCCCGCCCCCACTCTAACAAACACTGGTGGAGTACGGTACTGAATCAGGCCCCCGACAAGGGGGGTATTATCAATGGCTTTGACTCTAATTGGATTGACTAAAGATTGCAGCGGAATCTTTAACGCTTGAGCCAGGCCCCAATCAATAAAATTCCCGGGGGCCCCACAATCCAAACGAGCCTCCACAGATCTGGACTCAAAATCATGAGTAATCTCGACAGGCAACGTAATTTGTGTGCAACACAGAGGAAATACCTTGCAGCCTAGGTGGGTTTCCTCAACCTCACCTATGCTCTGAAGTTTCCCGATGCCTGTCTCCGAGGGCAGGAGCGGACCAGGTGACCGACTTCTCCGCAATAAAGGCATAGACCTTGCAACAGACGCCTCCGCCTCTCAGCTTCAGAAAGCTTGGTGGCCCCAAGCTGCATGGGTTCTTCAGAAGAAGAGGGGACTAAGGCCTCAGGCTTCATACTGACTTCAGACTGGGCCCCTTTTTCCAGGCGTCTTTCTCGTATGCGTTGGTCGATGCGGATAGCCAATTGCATGGTTTCATCCAAGGTGTTAGGTACTGGGTGATTTACCATGACATCTTTTATGACCTCTGACAGACCTAGCCTGAACTGCCCACACAATGCTGGGTCATTCCAGCAAGAATCCACTGCCGAGCGTCGGAATTCGGAGCAATATTCTTCTGCCAGTCTTCGCCCCTGTCTGAGAGATCGTAGCTTGGCATCAGCAGTTGTCTGGGTCATCATACAGGATCTCCATGGCCTTGAAGAATTCCTCGACAGATTGGCGGGCATAATACTGAGGGGAGAGGCTAAAAGCCCAGGATTGGGGATCCCCACGCAGAAGGGAGATGATAAGTCCCACCCGTTGCTCCTGGGAGCCGGAAGCATAAGGGCGAAACTGAAAATAGAGCTTACAGGCATCCCGGAAATCGGCAAACTTACTTCGGTCTCCTGAAAACTTCTCTTGAAGGGGAATCTTGGGTTCAACCGGAAAGGCGGTTATTGCCCCCTGGGGCACAGAGGGTGCAGGAGCTGGACGGTTCTCCTGAGCCGCCACTCGTGCCAGGTGCTCCACGGCCGTGGTCAGGGCCTGCACCTGTTCCAAAATTTGGTCCATTTATGGGGCCCGTGATGAAGTGATGCCCAGCGGGACACCAGCCTTCTGTAAGCAGGCAACCCCCAATCTCCTCCTCCGCTTCTGCCTATAGTCAAGCCCCCGTTTGCTGGGACGCTAGGTACGCCTCACCGGACACGGTTGCCCCCAGGTCTTAATAGGCGCAAAGGATGGCTGCTTACGGTGAAGGCCGATGAACCACAAGGGTATCCCAAAGCCAAGGTCGTTCACAGGTAGTCAATCTGGAGGGTGCGTCAGAGTACAGGGATGAGACAGGTGCGTAGTCAGGGGTAGCCAAAGGGACAAGCTGGGAGGCCAGAGATAGCAGGGTATCCAGAGGGGCAGGCAGGTTCGTGGTCAGACAAAGCAAAGGTTGGTACAGGCAGCAGACAGGAATGGTCGATCAAACCAGAATCACAACCTAATCACAAGCGACTATCACGGGCACTGAGTGCTGGGCTGACTCCATATTTATTGAGGAATCGACCAATGGCCACCCTGGGGGGGAGTGTATGTGCTAATTGGTGCAACTTACAACACTGTGAGTGATTGGAGGCACTATCCAGGGGCTGGTCAGTCTTGGCTGCAAGGCTGATCAGCCCCTGATTCCCATCAAGTGTGGAGCACTCTGTGCTGCCTGCCACTCGCAGCACAGCCCCTCGTAGTGGCAAAATCTACAGACTGTGGGATGCGTGCCTGCACAGCTAGAGAGGGGCGAGGGAGGCTGCCAGAGTGACGCGCCGCGCTCCCAGCAGCAGGAGTGCTGCGTCGCCCCGCCGAGTTCCTTACAGTTGCATTGGTTACAGGGAGATCACTGCTCCATGCAATACCCAGCTTTTTTGCCACAAGGTGGCACCCAAGCATTTCAACATGGCATTTACATTTTAGTCATTCACAAAATATATCACTGGTTTATTTTCTTTAATCCAGAATTGACTTAGCGCCAGAGGTAACCAAATCATGTGTCGGTATTGTTTCTTTTGCCTAAAAGTAAAATTAGAACGTACGAGGGAGGCAACATTTTCGGATAAAGGAGCCATAAAGAGTGTACAGTGGGAATTCATTGGCATGCAGATTGAATCTTTGTAAACAAACACCATCACAGATTTCTTCATGTATTCGCTAGCATGAGTTTTTAGAAATTGTTTTTCTTTTGTATGAAACACATTTTTTTGTGTAAAGCAAGTAAGTAGATTTTCCAAATCTTAGTCATATTTGGGTAGAGGGTTCTAGAATGTGGCTTTAAAAGAAAGAAAAAGAAGAAGAGATAATTCCCATTTTGGGATTGAAATCTGAAGAATCAAAGCTGCATTGGCACTCAATTTAGCCACTGCTTTGTGTATCATGTGTAAAGTTGGATTAATCCAGGATGTGGTTGAAGTAAGAAAAGGTATTTTAAAGCAAAGAAAGGAGTGTATTTTAAGGAAACCTCCAGTGATTCCTGCCATTTCCTCCAAGGACTCCAATTGCCATTTATCCATCCTCTCCCCCTCCCTTGTGCATTTCTCTATCCCCCTGCCTCCTGTAAGGCCCAGTGGGACCCCCGCCTTCTAGTCAGTCAGCAACCCCCTCTCCATATCCATCGCTTCTTCTGCCTTTAGCCAAGCCTCCGTTTGCCAGGACACAGGCAGGCCTAAACGGACACGGTTGCCCCCAGGACTTACTATAGCGCAAAGGATGCTGACTGACATGGAGAATGCATATGAACCGCACAAGGCACACTGTGAGAACTAGCTGGGGTCATACACAGGGTATAAGTCCTCCAAACCTCTAGGCACAGGGTTTGAACAGAAGGATGATCAAGGTTTAAGCCAAAGGGTTAAGCTAAAGGGTCAAAGCTGGGGAGGTAGATGGTTTGCAGTATCCAGAGGGGTAGACGAGCTCGAGGTCAGGCAGGCAGAGGTCCAGACGGCAAGCACAGAGTGGGGTGTAGGAGAGGTCGGTAACTGATGAGCTATAACAAAACCAACAGACACCCAAATGCTGTCACAGGAAATGCACGGGCAATGCATGCAGGGAGCAGCTTGGTTTTATGTGGCCATCGGCCAATCACAGCTGGAAGCCAGAGTCAATCCACTAACTTTAACCTTTGGAAGTGCCTATAGAAATGCTGACCTTGCACTGACCAGCAAGACACAGCCAGAACATTTTCAATGGAGACTGCACGTCTAGAGGTATACCGGGGATGCACAGAGAAAGACAGCCAAAGCATACAGAGCAGGTAATTAGCCAGCATGTAGAGAATGTGAAAGCCTCATGGCTAGATTGGCGAACCCGAACCACAAAGTTCCACAACCCGAACATTTATGCAAAGATCAGCCGAACTTGCCGAGCCCGAACTTTGGAGGGTAAGCCCATCTCTACTCATGGCTCCCATTTTTTGTAATCTCCCTCCATACACACCACAGGCATGCCTCACACCATATATTCCAGATCCCTAATTTTTTTTCCCATCTATGACATGACTTACTGGAATATCTATTAGTCCCCACCCACAATCTCCCCCTCCTGACAGAACTATACATATTATCAGAAAACAAATCTGTCTTGGTGGTTGCACTTGACCTAACCGCCACTTATCTATACCCTGTCACAAATGTACCACCAGCATACTGTATCTGGCTGCTCAATGGTCATATATTACTTGTGACCTACCTTTTGTCTCCACCCCTTACCCTTTAGTTTGTAAGCCCGCAAGGGCAGGGCCATCCCTCCAAGTGTATTTCAGTAAGTGCTTTTCTGTCATGTGTTGTAATTTGTTTTACCCTGTTTGTAATTTCACATTGTACAGCTCTATGGAAGATGACAGCACGTTATAAATAAACATTAATAATAATTTTGTTTCTATGTCCACTAACTAAGCCTATTTTCTTGGATCGGACCACTTCTACGTGGTGACTTGACACAGAGATGGTTACCTGGTTAGGAGACCCATATGCTACTTTGACTTTTGATGTGTCATTATCTATGTTTCTACTCTTCCCTGAACTGGGAACTCTCCATGTGGCGCCTTGGAATTTGTTGCCTGGGCAGAGGTCCAAGAAAATATCTGGAGAAAAGTTGAGGAAGTTGGGTCACAACAAAAATTCAAACCAAGAGGGTATTCAGAGAATGGTCAGGGAAACCTGGTCACAGCAGGAGTTAAAACTGAGAAAGTATCCAGAGAAGGATCAGATCACAATGAGAGTTTAATCCTAGAGCGTAGCCATAGAATAGTACAGGAAGTTGGCTTATAACGAGTTTGATCCAGTGTATAGTAGGAAAAGGTTTAGGAGTCACAACCAGAGCTGCAGTCTCCTGCTCCAGGTGCCGCTTCACTGGGAGAGAGGAAATAATCGCACAGTGTAGGGTGGCCTGTAGTGCCGCCCCTGCACTGCATCAGATTCACAGCATAGCACACAACTGTGTACTGCATTGCACTTGTTTGTTTAAGATACACCAGGATAACATTGGAACAACAGAAGTATCTGAAGATCAAGCAGCAATTATATACATGGCTAGCAACAAACCCACCATTGGGGTAGGAGAGCCAAGACTGGTGTACTGGGCCCAAGTGCCAATTAGGGGGCCCAGGTTCTGGCTTGGCTGTGCTAATGGCCGCCCTACATCTGTAATGATGTCATCTTTTTTCACCTAAATGCTCCCCCTATCGGCCCACTCCCCACCATCACATCATCGCTGTTTTTTTTTCCAGAGTAGGGTCCAGCATCGATCCCTTGCCCACCAAGGATTGTTGCTCCTCCCAACCCCAACTACATTTCCAGGGTCTGACCCAAAAAAATCTAAATCAATTGTTTCCAGACTTTGGAAAACTGGAATTCTTTGCAAAGACAGACCACTGAGCAGAGAGCTGGCTCTTGGAGGAGAGACAAGGCCATTTCAGCAGTGCGGAATTTGAAATGTTAAAAATCCTTTTTTTTCCAGAGTAGGGTCCAGCATCGATCCCTTGCCCACCAAGGACTGTTGCTCCTCCCAACCCCAACTACATTTCCAGGGTCCGTTTGGCAGCTGCACAGAGCATGTGTTCATGCAGCACCACAGGCCATCCTTCCAGCTTTGTCCAGCTGACAAAGATGACCAAACCCCATTTCTATTCTAGCCCAAAGCTAAGGCCATGTTATTGCCTGTGCTAGGGGGAATTTAGTTTCCCACATATCCTCATCTCAATTCCACAGAGCATATGCAGGCCTCTGGTGGCATCCCTGTTTTGCATGCTTACTGCCCCCTTGCAGACTTGAATGTCAGAAGGGGGATGCTATGGGGTGTTGCTGGAGTGCAGCAAAGCTTTGTCGAAGCCAAGGAAATGAGGACTAAGATATGTATAAGGGGAACCCAGAAAAATCTGTTAAAGAGGGCTAACTTATTCATAGGAGTTATGATCCACTCACTGGATTGCATCCCCCCCTCAAGATTTACACTTGTGGATGTATGGGGCCCAGAAATTTCTGAAGGCGGCCCTAGCTGTTGCACATTTTAAACTTCAAAATGGGTGCACATGGAAAGCCACTTTAATAGCCATTGTTGCCATTCTTTATTAAAGCTTTTTAGCTTAAAACCAACACCCATTTTCACCTTCACCTCGACCTTTCCCCTCAATTGGCCGTTGGTGGCCATTTGGTTTGTAACCATCCACAGGCAGGCAGATTGCATAAAACATCTGCACAGTCATTAATTTTTCTACATACAATTTCTCATGGAAAGTTAAATCTAATAAGGTGTATACTTTTGAAGAGTAGCATGTTGAGGGTGATTTTTTAAAGGTTTTAAACACAAAATTGTGTGAATGTTCATACTTGGTCACTGAATTACAGTACAAACAAGGGGAAAAAGAAAACTAAAGGAAGTTTTGGATTAAAAGTTAACCACAAAAGCCAATTGAAAGATTTAAACAAACATTGGTATGTGCTTGGCTAGCAATTACTACATAAAGTGAAGTGGATGGTTGCAGGGTATAGCACAGTTATATCTTTTTAAACAAGCTTCCAGTGTTCATTACTCAGCTAGGCCAGGTTTTTGTATACAGATCTAGAGCGTGTAATATTTGTGTACGCGTTAACAGAGGAGTCTTCTTGTAGAAAGTTTAGTCTTCATTTGATAGGTAATTTGTTCATTTCTCTTGTATGCCTCAATGTTTTCAAACACATTTTCATTCTGCAGTAAATCAAATGAGTCCACCAGCCCATCACTTTCGGTTATCAGTCTTAGAAGTGGAATTTTTGGCATGGATGTGGCAATAGGCTTTTAACGCTCAGGATTGTTCCAAACAGCTGTGGCCTTCATTTAAACAAAAGATGAAGTTATTTAAACGCTGTGGCCAGATCCCATATTATCAGGTTGTAGACCTTGGAAAGGACGTATGGTTCGGGAGTTGGGGCTGTATTGCACCTCGCGGGCATGTTTGTCTCTTTTTGATAAACGGAGTAAAAAGTGTGTGATCCAATTAGGAGTATCTAACAGATGGGGCTGACTAGCATTGCCCTGTAGGCTGCATTCCAGCACTTCTGCCGAGAAGGCATCCAAGAAAATTGGCAGGACGTATTGCATTCGGATGTGGTTAAGTAAAGCTAGTAAATCCCAGAAGGTTAATATTTTTATAAATGCTGTTCGAACATTGAAAAAAATTGGACGTCTCTCAGACATTCGGCATTGTTACCTGGCCTCAAATAAAGCCTGGGAGGTTGACAGTACCTGTCATTTATATTCAATCCAAAACAGTGTGTTGTCAGCGACACCTCTGGAACACAGTCTTGGCATTACCTTCCTTGTGCTCATAATGGTATGCAATTATTATGAAATTAGAGCAGTAGATCACACCAGGGGCAAGTCAATCGATATATAATTACACGTGCTTGATCACGCCAGAAGAACCGACAACGAAAAATGACAAAAATTTTGATTACTTCTGACCCAAAAAAATCTAAATCAATTGATTCCAGACTTTGGAAAACTGGAATTCTTTGCAAAGACAAACCGCTGAGCAGAGAGCTGGCTCTTGGAGGAGAGACAAGGCCATTTCAGCAGTGCGGAATTTGAAATGTTAAAAATCCTACTTATCATTGTGACAGTTTGCAAATACCAAACAGGCTAAATATTTTAATTAACAGCTGTATGTGTCAATTATTGTGCATTATCCGTGCAAATGGAGAAGAGGGCAATTCAGAGAATTCAAGTTCTTGGACTGCTTTATCCATCCAAATTGGAACAAGCAGATGGATTCCGCGGTTATGGAAACAAAAATGGCATAATTTGCTTGGTAATCATCAGTATGTTTCATGCTGAAATAATCAATCAGTTCGGGCGAATAATGATGCCAGACTTTCATACAGCATACTGTTACAAATATATAAGGGATGGCTTGTCTGGATAAACTTGGCCCAGATTGATGCCACCTAAGAAGCATAAAGGGTTTGCACCACAAACATTTGCTGTCTATGGCATTACTGCGGAATTTGAGCTAAAATTGCATTTTGACCGCTGGATACAAAAATATTAATCCTCTGCCCACTCCTTCTGATGAAAAACTTGCTAATACTTGTTAAAACAGGGTCTTTATATTACCATTTATTGCAATCCATAGACAACCTGGCCAGTCACTTCTCTTACTATGCAAAGACGATTAGGGACTGGGCATGCCAATAGACGGGACTACATTGCAGTTAATGTGACTGCCCAGGTTATATATTTTGCAAGAAATGATCTCTGCGTCAAGCAGACTTGAATGGTCATTGGCATTCTGCACCTAGTGCCATTCCTGGCTATGTGCACCTGCCAGCAGCTACAGTGAGTGCAGTGTGTAGTGAGTGCGCAGACTAGGGATGCCTAGGGGTGCATGTGCAGAAGCGAACCAAAACCCGAGGGGGGCAAAACCCTGATTTGGACTGCATGTCAGTGAGTACTGTACAGCTCATGAAACGCAACTTTGTAATTCAAGGTGTCTTTACATATTAAGACTGTTAAGGGAATTTTGTCACCCTGTTTATGAGACTGTAAACATAAAAAGGTGGAGAAATATTGCAAAACAACTGAATTATACCTGTAGACATCGGTGATATTGGGCTAGAAATTCGCTAGAAATAATGAAATCACTATTAGATCAGCGGATAAAGGGGGTTGTATGGTGGTCATGAATGCCACAGATTATGAGAAAGAGGCCTATTAGCAGTTAGATGATCCCCATACTTATTTAAAGTTGGGAACAAATCCCTTGGAGAGTTTCCAATCTGACCTTAGATCTCTGCTTGATGAGGGCAAAGCCCTGGGGGTCCTTAATCAGGAGGAGGCGGATGTTCTAGTTGTGGTTTCCCCCGTTGCCCCGGTCTTTCGTCATCTCCCCAAGATCCATAAACCACAACGTCCCCCTCTTGGGAGACCTATTGTGGCGGGTATTGGGGGGATGAATGAGAAACTGGGGCAAAGGGGGATTCATATCTCTTGCCCTTGGTGCGCCGGCTCCCTGGCTACTTACAGGATTCACATGATGTGATATACCAACTGGAGAATTTTCAGTGGGAACACAACTTTAGATGGTTAACATGTGATGTGTCCTCTCTCTACTCCATAATTCCACATGACTTGGCTTTGCAAGCCATACAATTTCATCTTGACAATTATTCTATGTACTCTAACGAACTAAACATTTTTTTGGTATTGGCCTTGGAGTATTTACTCAAACATAATTATTTCTTGTTTGCTAACCAGTTTTATTTACAGCGGTGTGGGACATCCATGGGGGCCCCATTTTCTCCCTCTCTTGCCAACCTCTATATGGGTTGGTGGGAGAGGGAGACTATATATGGTCATAATAACCCTTTCTTGGGCAATATCGAACTTTATGGGAGATACATTGATGATTTGATTTTTATATGTAGTGGCGATGAGTAATCAGTTGCGGTAGTTGTTCAATATTTGAATAATAATCATCTAAATCTCAAATTTACCTCAGAACAAAATTTCATTCTTGGATCTGTCCATGGGAGTGATTGATGGCACGAACAGGCTTTTTACTAGAACATATAGAAAAGAAACATCAGGCAATATGACTTTGAGAGCGGAAAGCTGTCATCCGGCCCATACTATCAAGGCCATCCCTGTAGGGGAGATGATCAGGGGCTATCCACCGGATGTCCTGGCTCGGGCGAAGAACATAGCTAGCTCCAGAGATAGGAAGACCATGTTGGAGAAATCTATTTATGGAAAGGAAAAAGTATGCAGAACTATTCCTAACAATAAAGAAGCGAAACAAGGAGGATTTGCACGGAATAGGGATGTGGTAACATTGGTTACCACGTGTAGTGAAGAATTTCATCAAGTTAAGATGATAATCAATAAGCATCTACCCCTATTAAACTGTGGAGTTAGAATTGTTTGCCGTAAGCCCCCGACTTTGGGTCAAAAATTGTCACCAAGCTTGTTTAGGAGACAGTCGAGTGTATCCACTACGTGGCTAACACACAAAGGTTTTTTCAAATGTGCAAGTACTAGATGTGGGGTTTGTAAGTATACACAAATTGGTTCTCACTTTAGGTCCTCGAATACACAAGAAATCTTTCAAATTAAGAGTCTTATTAACTGTAATTTTATCTAATATTGTTTACCTTGTAACATGTGAGGCTTGTAATATCCAATATGTAGGCTGCACGACACGAGCAATGAAAAAGAGAATTTCTGAGCATATCACTTCATCCTCGGTAGAGCGTCCAAACTCGGTCTCGAATGTTGGACATCATTTTAGGAATTATCACGGGGGAGATCTTATGTATTTTAGGGGCATGGCAATCGAGAAGGTCAGATTGGGACCTAGAGGGGGGGACTTAGTAGAAAGACTACTTCAGCGGGAAGTATTTTGGATTTTCAAGCTTGGAACCCGTGTTCCAACTGGATTAAATTCAAGGTGGGATGTGGACCTATTCTTGAAGAACTGAGATATGATATAGTCAGTCCACGCCATCTATTTGGGAATATTATGATTTGACAGATTACTGTAGAAGCTAAAATGGATTCGAGAGCTTTTTCTCCTTCTATATTCTCATTATTCCTAATTATTACCCCCCTTTGTCCTCCTTTTCTCTCTGTCTCTTTTCTTCTCTTTGCTCCTTCTTTCCCCAGACTTGTGTAGATATTTGGGTATAGGGGGATATTATGCTTGCCTCATCATGATATGTGCATCTTTGATTGTTGTCATTATTCCACTTTCTTAGTGATAATAATACTGGTTGATATTATATAAATATAAGAATAATGAAATAGTTTATTGCATAGAGTGTTATTTCTGATGTATTATTGAAGTTTTATTATGATCTGCTCTGTATATATATATTTTCTTTATAATTGTATTTTTCATCTTGTGGATGGTGCATAGGAGTGTGCATGCCATATTGGCTGAATATACCTTCCAGCCAGTTTTTTTGAATTTTTCTACTGAAGGAGAATATTTTCTTTTTCGGGCTTTGATTTTATGTCCCTTTCCTCCTCCTTGCTCAATAGGTTTAATGTCACGCCATGTTATATACATTTGTTTTCCCTCATTTCACATTTGCCTGGGATTAACTACAGAGTGGGGTGGGTAGCTGTTTCCCAGAAGGGCGGCTCTTATTGGATGTTACCGTCCATAAGCAATCTGACGGCCTTATTAATTGTGAAAGACGGGTCGGGCTTTATTAAGGATATACGCGCCAGTAATGGCACTTTGTATGTTGCCCTCTCTTGCCAGTACAGTGACGTCTGACTGACGTCCGCCTATGGAAAACAGCTACGCAATTTCCTTTATTAAGGATATACGCTCCAGTAATGGCGCCTTGTATGTTGCCCTCTCTTGCCAGAATCGTGACGTCTGACTGACGTCGCCTATGGAAAACAACTACGCAATTGCCCTTTCTCTGATTGGCCGGTCGCACGCCGTTGTGCTGGTGTGCTTCTCCAGGATATTTTGTATCTGTGGCGCATGCTGCAGCCTGCATGGATTTGGGATTATTCATCTAATTAAGGTATGCACACCTATTGCTCTTTACCCACAGATGTTTGCAATGATGCTTTATTGTAATGTGTATAAATGATCTATGCACAAGCTGTTTCTGTGTCATGAGTAAGGGCGGACGCCCGAAACGCGTTGACATAACAGGACGCTCATGATTATGCTTCCCAAGTCTGTGCTGCTATGATGGCCTTTTAATCGTTTGGAATAAAAAGGACTTTTATTGCTCATACTACGTGGCTGGCGTTGCAAGTTTTTGTGATAAGGAGGAAAGGAGGTCCTATGCAGAGCAGAGGCTGCATCTGGGTTGGTATTTTTTGATAAACAAATTAATGTAGGAAAGTGGCTGGTTGCAGGTCAGTGTATTGATGTTAGAGTTTTAAACTGAATTATTTCACATATAGGCAGTCAGTAGAGGGACTGACACAGAGGAGCAGCACTGTAGAGACAAGAGGAGAGGTGAATAAGGTGGGCAGTAGAGTTGAGAATAGATTGGAGGGGTGCCAGTCTGTTTGCTGGAACCTTAATGGTATTGTGTGTGAGGAAGGGACAGATGCAGGAGAAGTTGGTGACACTAGTGACAGAGTTGTGAATAAGAGAGAGAGGAGTCCAGTATAGCACCAAACATTAGGTCGATTCAGTAAGTGTTGGAAAAAATGATCTTGGCAACAAATCACTGCAATATGATCTTGGAAAATGTAGCACAGAGCTCATCTTTAAATATTTGGGTCTTTATTTTCTGCCCCCTAATCAGTAAGTCATTGTAAAGGCTGCCATAATGCTGATTGATATCTATTCTACACGCTATTGCACTTTATCTAGCTCCTCCAAATGTATCTCATTCTTAATGTTGTGTAACAAATGTCATGAAGCAACATCCCAGCTCCTTTATTTATGGCAATGTGAATTGCTGGATGGTCTCAGTGAACAATGAGCTGTATCACCTTGAGGTAAATCCATACCACACTGACAGCTCAATGCTTCTATTATATTATGGGCATGAAGATGTGGTGTCATACTGTAGTCTAGTTTAGATGGTGTATTCAGCTACAGCTTCTGTATCTTACACACAGGGAAGCATTGTTACCAATTCATAAAAAACAACCTTACCAGCAACATGAAATTAGTCGGTGAAAGACTGTATGCATATTCGTGGTGACAGATTGTTAGTAAAAACAAATACGCAATGTACTGAGTCTGTGAAAGTGTTTATTCATCCAGGTCATTATATCTTTGTAGCAATAAATCGAGGCAACTGCACTTGCTGTTTTAATTTTCTGAAGAGGTTTCACTAGTCACCTGACTGGCTTTCTCATTTCAGAGTGACTTGTACATGAACCTAGCAGCTAAAAGTAAGAACCCCAATTTGCACCATTTGTCTTCTACAAACACTAGAAAGGTGAGATGTTGATTAGCATAAATGGAGCTATGGCGTGTCATTAAGTTGCCCTGGATGAGGTGTTAACACAGCATTGCCAGTGAGAAAATTACCCACTCTTAAGCATTGCATGGTGGGGAAATGCATCTACACACATCAAAATGTTTGCATTTCCAGTATCGGCTGTTAGTTGGCCAGTCCTCTGCCCCCACCTATTTATGTTTATGCATTTCCTGACCATTTCTGAAAATCAGCTATTTTATTTCAGCAGAGGCCTACCTAGTACCACATGTATTAAAGCATCTAAAAGGCATCATGAGCCTTCCTTGTCACAAATTCAATTTACAAAAGATGCCTCCTCCATGCCTGGGTGGTGCAGGGAACTATTGTGCATGGTAGCCTCAATATACTGTAACTGTGCAGAATATGTTGTGGATTATCTAGCACTGGGGTCCCCAAACCTTCTCCTCAAGGCAGCAATGAGGCAGCTATGTAGATCCACAAAACATGACATGTTGGTGGCCTTGATGAGAAGGGTTTGGGAAAACTGCTTTAGCAGACAAAAGAAACAAGCCTCAAAGTTTTTTAGAGAGCAAACAATTTTAGGCTGGATGAAATGCTGCATTTTCTGACTTATTTTGAATCCAGTAGCTGAACGCTGAAAGGTTTGGAATTGTCTTGCTTCGCTTTATTTCCCATATAACTAACAGCTACTAGAAACTGGCACAGGCACACATTGGAACGCAATAGCCGGGTGCCAGCCGCTGCGGTATTGAGGTTTGTATGGCCCAGCAAGAGAGGATCTGTTCTTGTTTGTAGTGGATGGCTCTTTGTGGTTAATTCTACAAGCCAGACCTATAAATTGGGCTACTTATGAACAAGATAAATTAGATAATATTTTATACTTGTTTAAAGGAGTATTTAGCGGTTTGTTTTAGCTGTGTTTTATAGATATCAAATGGTTTCAACTACTTGCTTTCAGTTGCGGTCTATTCATGGTACAAAAATCATTTGTGGGTTGTTCGCATATTTAACATTACATTTCTCATTTAGTTAAAGAGCACTTTCTTAAAACAGAAAGTATTTACATGGCATATACAGACCAAGAATAACAGGATTTACCTACAATTCTTAATGAGTAGGCAGGACCATGTTAAAGAGACTTAAAGAGAAGATTTGCATGGCTCTGCTTGTGTGTGCGCGCCGTGTAATGTCTTTTAGGCAAGCACAGTTTACTTTGAAGCCTTAAAAATGGGGGTCTTTTCGGTCTCATTTGCCCCCTTTTTATTAAAGACTCCCTGGCACAGGGCATACATGCCTTTCATCTCCAGTAATGTTTCCTCGCTACTCCAGTTTGAAAATTCACCAGGTGCCGAAACCAGGGGGGTGCACAGTCATCCACAGCTCATCGGCAGGGCATAGGGGGCCAGCAGCCGCACCCAGTGCCATGCCCAATCTATTCACTTCAATGGACGGGGCATATCAAAACTTGGCACACCCCCTCTATAGGAATGAATTGAGTGAGTGTGCTCAGTGGTAGACTGGGGCAAACAATTAGCCTGGGCGTCTGTGGATATGGTCACTCTTAATGTTATAATATTGAAGTTTTTCAGTGCTTTGGGGGGGGGGCAGATACAGTGAAAGGGTTGGGCACAACCTCCCCATAATCATAATGCTGAGCCTAAAGCATTGCAGGGCTAGGGCATGGTTTTGGTTTCTTGCTTTGGGGACTACATAGAGGGGGAACGACTGAGGCCAAGAGTAGCGGCCAAGCCCTATTGCACTGCGGCTCACCAGGAATTTTTCTGGGTCTCCTTATAGGCATTCTACCCCCAGCATGCTCAAATAATTGTGGCTAACATGGAGGGGTGGTCTCATATGCTGCCAGAGACTGTGAAGGCAGTGGGACTCCATTTCACTTGGGGGGGGGGGGGTTAAACTCTAAGACACTGAGGGAGTAGGACAAACATTTTCAGGGGTCCAAAAACAGTTGAAAAGGTTTTTTGTTCCTGTTTGGACAAACCCCTTATTCCTAATATGGGTCAATCCCAAAGGTGGCTCCATTCTAAAAAGAGGCTAGGTTCACCCCTGGATGCCTGTCTCACAGGGCCAGATTATGAGGAGGGTGCAAGGGGCACACGCCCCAGGGCCTCCTCCACTTGCCCTGCAAAGGGGGCCTCTACCACTTGCCCAGCAAAGGGGGGCCTCCACCACTTGCCCAGCAAAGGGGGGCCTCCACCACTTGCCCAGCAAAGGGGGCCTCCACCAACCTTTGGGTTATGGTCTGGTCCAGGAGCTGTCAATCGGCGGCCGCTCACTGCACATCATAACCCCAAACACAGCTGCTGGCAGCTCAATGCAGGGAACTGCTTTCTGCTGGAGCAGCTTGGTGACTACAGACCCCTTCCCCTGCCCAAAGTGGCAAAGCAGGAGTTCCCGAGCAGCAAGCACCCGCACAAGAGTGGCACAAGGAACTCAATCTGACATTCCAGTATGTGGGCAGGTGCCAGACAACCACCAGTCAAGGTCTTACAAATACTATATCCCTTGGTGCTCTCAGCTTTAGCAAGCCACAGTTGTCCTACAGCTTTCTCTGACATCAGCAGAACATGCTTATGATTTATAATACTGCTCCATAACTTGCCCTTCCCAGCTCAGCCATGACCCAAAAATCCTTTTCACCTAGAATAAATACTAATATTTACGTACCTGGTGCTTTAAAATGGCTCATTTTACACTGTATCCAAAGGGGATATAGTTAGTGGGTGGCCTAGATAGGGACTTTAATACTTAAAGAGGACTCATGAGCAGTTCCCACACTAGCTACAAATTGCCCAGAGCAACTGGCCACTTTCAGGGGTTTCTTCTGTGTTTATCGTGATGGGCACAGGGTAAAAGTGAACCTAGACATTTTTACATTAGCTCTGCTTTAAAAGAAAATCATGCATTTATGTTTTATAGACTTGCAACAGCCAATAACAAAAAAGCAGCAATAAAATATATTAGGACCATTATAGAATTTATATGTTTTTAATATATACAAAGTACAAGATGGCGACCTCCACAATCTTTCTTGAATGACAACACCCCGCTGTTTCCTGCACTAAATGCAAACTAACAAATACATTCATTTAAAATGGAGAATACAAAATGATAGTCAGTTTGAAAAGCTCTTGCAGTTATTTTATGTAGGGCAGCATGGAAGGAAAGCTTTGATTTTGGCCCATATCAGCATCTTTCTATGAGGAACGCTTTGATCTCTTGGTAAGTAGTATTATTTCCAGCACTTGGTGCCATATAATAAGGTGCACACTTTTATCATGTTTACAAAAATGCAGCAAGGAAAGAGACCTGAAATATAATACCAGTTCCATGCTGTTCAAGCTTCATTTACTTCTATTGCCGTATGCTTTTAATATGGTAAACAACATGTAAAAAATGTAGGTGCTGCGAAAGGTCACCAGAAACGTTTCTACTGCCTTATTGTAATCTGAATTCTGAAAAAATCCCACCTACATGCAAATTGTTGGCAATCACTTAAATTCTATTGCAAGGTATATACTGTACAGATATATTTTACTATATACTTCATGGACTAAGTACACTTAAAATGTATCTACATTATCCTTTGTAACTTTCTCAGGAATGGTGCTTGTTCAAAAACTGACCTCGCCTACCCCCATGCCATCAGTTAGCCTTGCATAGAGCTACTCACCTTTTCTCAGCAAAGCTTCATGCACACATGTGAGGCAGCCTCAACTTCTGCAGTAGGTGACATGCTTCACTGGAGTGCACAGATTTTTTCTCATCACCCTCATAAAAACACCCCCCCCCCCCCCCCCCGCGCATGTCCACACTGGCTCATTATAAGGCTGTGTACTGTACACACTGTACACAGTAAGCAATCACTTCGCACAAACACATACAGAAATTTGAAAACGCTGCTACCAACATTCTAATGAGCACCCTAATCATTCTGATGTGCAGATTTGGGACACTCGTCATTCTGCAGAGGAAGCAAAGAACACAGCTTCGTTCTGAAAAGAACAGCTGTGATGCCTTCCTCCCTGTGCTGTGCTGCTCTGCCCCTGGTGGCCGGATGAATAAGCGCTGCTGATGAGCCTACAATATGCCTTATCATGCCATTGCCCATCACCCTGTCTTTCAGCTAGTCTTTCAGCAAAGTATATGTTGCTGTTTTGTTATCATTTTAAATGCGCCCTGCGGCACGTGCCTATGTTTGCCTAGTAGAGAATAGGGCCCTGCCTGCTGTGTGTATCCCCACAGATCCATCAGGAAACTCCCCTTTTCACTGCTTTCATGGTGCAAACGTGGGCCACTCAGCCAATCAGCGTTCTTGGTTTCAATGGAACTGAGCGCACCAGCAGCAGCAGCAGCATCCCAGCGGACCTTTAGCTGTGTGCGTGGCCAGGCTGCCCAATCAGAAAGTCCTGGCCTGGGTAGACACTGCAGTTAGAGGAATGCTGGGAATGTGGCTGCAGCGCTGATCGGGTGTCGAGTCAAGTCACTTTGTTTATGAGAGGGAATTGCTGGCTGCCACCTCAGTCTTCCTAACTCACTTGTGAGGGAGACAGAACTACAAAAGCCCAACCTTTAGAGAAACCTTTCACTGGGATCTAACCAGGCTGTTCGTACATTTGTCATCATGTTTTTTTCAGCATTTAACAGTGATTATTTTGTTTAACTGTGAAATGATTATTACATCACAAAAAACTGATGGGAGATGAAATGTTTATGATCTGTATTAGAAACCAAATAAATACTCGCATCTCCTGCCTTTTCCTGAGAGCATTTCAAACATATCCAGGCGCTGCGGTATCTACAAACTGACCCTTTCTCACCATCCTGCTGGCGTTGCGGTGGAGAAGGAAGTCTCCATCACCACAAAGTGTGAAGGGAATTGTGCCATTGGGTTTCATCATCTTGTGTGGTACAAGTTGACTTTTAAAGGGATACAGCAGGTTATTGTTACCATTGTGTCGGGCTATGTTTTGCACTGCCCTAAACTGTTTTCCATTTTTAAATCAAATAAGAAATGGTCGAGATATCAAGGTTTACAATTTCACCTTATGATCTCTCTTCTGAAGCATGTGGGTGTGGCCCTTACTCTGTGATGCAGCATAATAATCAGCATAATTGGCGTGGTCTGTATGACAGGCATTTGCATCACCCTGGTTGTTCTCCCTCTCTCCCAGTGTCCACAGTCTGATGATGCGGAGCTGTAGACCACCAGTTTAGTCCTGTTATTGGTGGTCTATGGCAAAGGAAAGGAAAGGGTGTGTGACACTTATTTTTTCCTTGTTTCTACATTCAGAAGCAGAAAGAGAAAGGGCAGCCATGATGAGGTGAGCTGCTGAATGACAGTTTATGCACTTTGCCTACATAGTCCCTTTACATCAATGCATCCTTCCACTTGGTCTGAGTGTCACCGCCTACTTCACTGGGTAGTCTTTTTGCCACCACTGCTGGGTTTTTCTGCTTCCCTGCCGATGGGTTCTTAAGGTTCCATCCCTGCGTGTCTCCCCAGACCCTCTGTTCCCTGATAAGGGGACAGAAAACAGACTGTGCATGGCAGCCTATCCATTAACGGAAATACTGCTCAGTACACAATATTGTAGTGTACTGAGTTGTGCTGCACAGTGTAAAAGGAGTCTAACTCTAAGGCCTACACTGACCAACAGGTGGATGTAGGAACAAATGCTGCAAATGAAGAATGCTTTCAGGAGGACACAATAAATAGATCAGCTCAGGGTAAGTAGAACCCAGGGTGAGTGCTCCAAAAAATGTCAGTTTATATTACATAAGTGTCAGTATATAGTGAGACAAATTATTTGTGAAAATAAATTGAATAAAAAGTCAAACTTCATTTACCAACTCACAAATTTATGGGACTTTAACAACTGCAAAAAACGATATATATATCGTTATAGATATATTATTGGATCGCTTTAGATATATTATTGGATACTGAGTTCCCAGGTATTGATCCCAAGGTCCTCTATGCTGAATGATCTTACTTTTCAGACTTCATTCTCTTATGGCTCCTCAACCACAAGACACTTAATCCTGACTGCTTTAAATAACCTCTGGTCTGGCACCAGCTGCACTTGGCTTACTTGTCTGTTGACCCACTTGACATAGGCCAGTGCTCTAACTACGCCTGCTAGAACCAATTTTAACTGCTTGTTTCTTGTTTTAGTGTCTTTTTTTATATCTGTTTCTAGCTAGTAGATCAAACTTGGTCCCATTCTAGCTATCTCTACTGCCATCTTGTGTCCTTTTTTACAAACTGTACTGAATATCTAAGCCTTATCACTCATATCTGCATTATCTAATGCAAAGGGCTCTAATCCTTCCTAATTTTATCTTTGCAGTCACTAACACTATCACTAGCTTACTCGCCCATGTCCTGCACATTGGCTCAACAAAGCCTTGCCACCAGTCTCTCAAATGGTCTTAAAGTAGGCCAAAACCCTGGCCTGATGGTCCTGGAATCTATAAGATTCCAGGGCTGATTGTTTCCTTTCCCCGGGGCATCCAGGTTCAGGATGCCCTGCTCTGTGAAACTCACCTTCTCTCTTCTCTATCCAACAGCACAAGCGTGAGCAGCACCTGCTCCCTGCTGTACCTTTAGGAGGACGCTCACGCACCCCAGACATCTGTGAACCAGAACTCAGGCCTGATGGCCCTAGAATCTATTAGATCTTGTGAATGGCTAGCAGAGGAATGCTCCCGTTAGAGGGTAGCGGAGATGCGACTCCGCTCGGCTATACTTGGCTACACTCGGCTGGAGCCAAGTCTTAGGCGAGTGGGCAGGAGCAGATCTGTCAGGCCCAAGGCCTGATTATAGAATAAGCATGTGTATTATAATTGTATTTGTGTATAATGTATAGTCCAAGACCTGGGTGAGGGGTCACTCAGACTGTGCCTGTTGTTTTGTGTATTCCAGTTTTATTGGGGGTTCAGTTTGTGGTACTTCCTTCTTTGAAGTCAAAAGCCTTTGTAGCAGCTGGATGTGCTGTCACTAGACCCACCATAAACCTAAACTGAGATAAGGGACCTGGAAGAGAGATGCTCTCACCAGGTGGGGTCAGAGGGGAGATTTAGCTTTTCCCTCCTAAATTTAAGGAATAAAACCTAGATGCTAAACGCATTCTGCAGTCAGGAACCTGAGTCACAAACCTCTGTCACAAGCCTGTGGCAAAAGCTGGACAAAAGACCCTAAGCAACAGCTGGAGACTCACTCACAAGGACTGCTAGGCCATTATGCTGTAAGGACTTTCTTTTTGTTTTCTGAATTTGTCTTGCTGTAATTTTTTATGTATTTTTGTACCTGTATGTCATTTGTTTCTGTATATTACATCTAGCACTGTGATACCTTTTTATCAGATTAAATGTTAAATTAATCAGCTTTGGCCTTTGATCTCTAAATATATGAGCTCACCTTTCAGAAGGAAGCTGGTGAAACACCTTTATCAAAGGGTTAATTTTGTGACTTGCTGGGACTAGTAGTGAATACCCAGGGGTCTGGTGGCTTTAACCCTTGCACCATCACACTCTCTCTAGCGTCTTGGCTGGGCTGAGAGTGCGATCGTGACAGGATCCGAGCATGCTGATTGGACAGGAGGCCATGTATGCAGAATAGGATCAGGAAACGGTGAGTTAGATTGGGTGCCCCGGGGCAAGGACCATAACCTAGGATAGTCAAAATCCTGGGTTTTGGTCCATGTTAATCTTGCTTAATTGTTGCATTTTCCAGTAAGGCCATAGTGCACCTGTAACAGAAAGCAGCCTGTAAAAAATAAATTCACTGTTCACATTTGTTTCCATGTAGCTTCCTAGACCCTGTTAAAAAGCCCATCTGGGTGGCACTGTTAGCATCTGAAACAGGACATAGCCAAGCTTGGTGAAAAAAAAGGTTCACTGGTCTGTAAGAGCCTCTAATACAGCACAATTCACAAATAATTGCCCTTTTCTATTCCTGTTTGACCTGGGTTTGAATGAAGAGCATCAATGAGTTAATTTCCTCTTCAGATGAATAAAGCCGGACTCCAGTGCGTGCCTGAGTCTATATGCTTTCCATGCAGACAGACTCTTTTCACATGGGAATGGAACAAATTAGCAAAACATGGGCCCCCAGACTGTGAGGCAGACAGGCATCCAAAGGCACAATATGAGGGGGCACCGGGCACAAATTAGAATAGATCTACAGTGTCCCAATTCCAAAGAGTTTTTGGAAACCGTGGTGGTATAAGCTTTGGATGGGTGCCATTCTCCCTGAATAGGCAGATTAGCAGGGTGAATAGCGAGGACAAACTGGTATTTAAAGATTATGTCAATTAATGTTCGCTTTTTTTGCACAATGGTTCCAGCGGACAAAGCTATGACTTGTATATCTATAAGCCACTGTACTATTATACATACTTTCTCAAGTCACATTAAATCACAGATACAGTGACCGTTTTTGCAATAGTCCTCAGGGATGGCTAGTCGTTATGCACATCCCACTTGGAAAAGGAAACACAAAATTGTGGAGGAGCATTAAAAGCCTACCCCTTCCCTTTGGGCTCCAGGGTTCTTTCAAAAAGTAGCCAAGAACTGGATAAACCAGGAATCCCAAAATAGACAATTCAACTGCTCGTGAGGACTATTGCAAATGTTTTTACCAGTAGGTCTAACTGATGTTTCCCCCAGGTGTCCACAAGTCCAGGTAGAAGCCTTGCAGATTTGGACTTGGAACCATCTTATTAGCCCAAGAGGTGGACACTAGTAGACTGAGCGAGTGATGGTTGTTGAATTTCACCCAGAAGATCAGGTTCGTCTGAATTGAATTTTTTTACATATTTCTCTATTAAAAAGAAAAGGACTCCTCCCTCCCTGTCCTATGGCGTTGATGTCCCCCCACCGCTCCCTGCTCTGCAGCTGGGAAGCGGTAACAGATTCTTTCCCCTGCCAGCTCTGTGTCCTCTACCCAGCTGCAGAGCAGGGAGCAGGGGGGAAACATCCGCTGCAGAGGATAGCGAGGGATATTATTTTTCTTTGAGCGTTTTGTTAAAAATTAAAAATAAAACGTTTGCTTGTCTGACAAGTTTGGCTCTCAAACTGAACAGAGCGTTATTTGAGCAATACCAGCCCCAAGTGTCCTAGAACCGATATGGTGAACAATAATTTAATTTATGTCCAAAATGAAAAGTTGTTTTTCAGCCCACCAGTTTTAATAAGACAGATGTTCAGCGTTCCCATAATGGTCCCATCATAACCATGACGTCCTAATTAAGCGAATAGTTCGTTCTATGGGTCATTGAGTTTTGCCTCCTACAAGTGGTGTCCCTACTTCAGAATATTTATGTGTCATGGTGAAACGATAATTAACTTTTTATGTTTAGATTGTTAAGAGGAGTATCCGACTGGTCAGCAAAATATAGTAATTGCTCACGGAAAAGCCAGGGAAAGCAGCTAAAGAGACAATATTTATTGGCTTGGTGAAATGTGTAAATTGAGGATTACAGATGGTGAAATATGTTAGGGAAGTAAATCCCAAAACACATTAAGCGGCTGTTCCCATCTGCTGCCGACATTGCTGTACATTTTTCACTGGTTTTCTTTTAACTAAACTGAACATTACATGACTCATGGACTTCTGAAGCACCTTGTATCAAACGTTGCTTTGGAGTTACAGAGAATCAAGAAAGAAGATAGTTTGACGCAAATGTTTATCCCATTGGTCTAGTGAGTTTTTCCTTGTACATCTCTTAGAAACTCATCTTTCTATTCGAGTCCTTGACTTTATTTTTTACCTAACCGAAAATACACAAGTGCTACATGTAAAGGTGTCGCACCTATTGGCCACCGGTGGTCATGAGGGGGAGTAATGTGGGGTGAATAATGTCCCCCAATTTTTATAGGAATTTGAATAAGTACTATCACAAAATAATAATGTATAATAATAACAATATATATGTATAATAATAATATATAATATATATAATATATCTGTATAGCAGCATATCCTTACTCTTTTTTTATTACTTAGACAGAGTATAGCCTTGCCAAACAAATGGTTGAACTATACAGGTTTACATTTTTTCTGATTATAAGCTAAATTAGCAATACTTACAGGTCCTAATATTTATGCTACCAAATAGGAAAAAAGACGCCCATCAGGAGATCATTAAAATGACATAACTAATAACTATAATTATATAATTTGAGGGCTAGACTAAGTAATAACCTTTAAGAACTTTTTAAATGGCCCCTGTAGGTCTAACAGTGTTAAACCCCACACATGCAACATGCAATGCAATCAAATGTTTCAGAGCTACTCACCTGGTAAGCTGCCAGCCTCCCTTTAGAACACTCCACAGGGAGACATCCATATTGACTGAATCTCTCCCTGTGTGTGATCATGGCAATATAACTGAGTAAAGGGGGTGCGAGTCGTTCCATCACTACTATTTATACAAAATTATTATTGTTCAGGGCCTGGGAACCAATTTACAACCCAGTTAAACCCTCTCATCACTATATAATATTCAGCAAACAGGCATATGAATGTTGTACAGAAACTGTGGGCCTTCGTTTTGGATACAATTGGAATTGCATGAGTTAAACCCCACGCCATGTTAAGGCACCCCTTTTGGTGGGGTCCCTACTCCTATTTTTGAGTCCCCAAATTTGGGACATGCAATGCAATCAAATGTTCAGAGGTGCCTAATAACGAAGAGACTGATGGGTGGGTCCACTTTGGGGCCTCCCACACTACCTATTTAATTCTCAGAGCAGCTTGCCATTTCCTTTCATTTATATATAGTCACGCATGGGGGCTGGGCTCTACCCGACACTAGCAGGCTGTGACCCTTTTTCCATGTAGTGCACCGAATGGGAGTTGGCAGCTCACGGTAAGTGGCTCTGTATTTTACTAGCTGCAGTACATGTCCCTATTATGGGGCTCATATATATAGAGTAGGGACCACACTAAACACAGAGAGCCTTGTCGGGGCGGTGTGACTTCAACATGTATCTGCAGATATATGCAACTAAATCTCTGTCTTTCCACATAGCTAGAATTGTTTGGTGCTTAATACTCAGATGAGACTGATGGGTGGGCCCACTTTGGGGCCTCCCACACTACCTATTTCATTCTCAAAGCAGCTTGCCATTTCCTTTCACTGGTTCAAGGGGAGTCTAAACATAGCCAAGAATCATACACGGGTGGACCAGTCGGAACTGGCGTCAAGGCACAGGGATGGAAATACTTAGGGTCAGGATGCAGGCCAAAGGGCATACACAGGAAGACACGGTTGCAGTATGAGAGGAGCAGGCAAAGAAAAGGTTGAGGAATTCCAAGGTCATATACAGTAAATCCGAAACGCGTTACAGAGAATAATGCAAAGACCAGGTCAATCAAGGTTCAAGGTCATACATAGTGAAGATAGCCATACACAGACTCTAGCACACCCACGCAACAGCTATAATGGGCGTTTTGGCAATGGGTTGCATCAGTCGGGGGTGGTGATTAGTGTAATCCCCCCCAGGGCTCATAGGCCCACAGTAAACTTAGGGCTGATAAGCACACTAAACTTGAACATAACAAATAGCCCTACAGTAAGTTTAGGGTTCATTGGCCCATTTGAACTCGCCTTTGGTGACTGCGCTGCCTGTCATTGGCAGCACACCGCCATCGAAGAGCATAAAGGAGGGAGGCAATAGCAGCTATTGGTGTCCGAGACGATGCCAGCTGGCTTTGATCCCAAGGGGGCCATGGGGTGCCGCTGGAGCGAGAACCAGAAATAGGGACATTTTGCCTATAGCCCATACCTACAAATATAGCCCAGGACCTCTGGCACTCACAGAAATGGCAGCCATGCAATTAATAGGGATATGGTAAACATATAGAGCAATCAAGAGTTGGGGTTATTTACTCTTCTTTAAATAGCACTTTAGAGTTAGGAGTGCTAACCCTTTCTCTATACATTATAGCACTCAAGCAGGAAGCCATTTAGTGTGTGCCAAAACACATACGTATAGAAATATGCGGAATAATGTGTCTTGTTGCTTCTGATCTATGACTAAAATATATATGCCAAACCTATGCTCGGAAAAATGCAATACAATACATTTTGATGAAGATATATCATGACCTGGACAAATAGAAACTGGACACTATCAAAGAAGTGGGTTTAATGTTGGTTTTGTATGTTTTAACACTGTTTTGGCTGTCAGACAAGTACCACTCATGTTGTTCTTGCTATAATTAGGAAATGGAACGTGCTACTTGATAAAAAAAAGTGTTGGAAATGCTGGTATAAAGCATATCTGTATGTACTCACAATGACGTGCAGGTGACGCAATATACTGTAAATCAGGGCAGTGTAGTGTATAGCATAGGGCAGTACTTGCGCCTTCCTACACACCTCTCATGCATAACCCACAATTAGCCTTCTGCTTTCGTAGCCTGCCAAATTGATTTTAAACAAAATTATTCATATTTAGTCAAATAAATAACAGTATCCCAATAACAACACCCCCGCCACTTCACAATGTTAGAAGCATTCCTTTGCAGTGAACTTGATTTATTTATTTTGCATATTTCCATAGTGTATAAACATTTCCCACAGTATTTTAGGCATTCACATAGAATTCTGTCTGTTATAGTCTCTGTCTATGCATATAAAATACTAAACTTACCTCATATGTGCACTGGGGATGGGTGGGAGAGCACTCTCAGCTTTGGAGCTGAGCTGTCGGGCTGACAGCTAGTAAATAAAAAACAAAGAGTTAAAAAAATAACTAAAATAACAGGCTGACAGAACAATAACTTCTTCTCTATAGAATGACAAATGCTGGAATAAACTCCTCAGTGTGGCTGCTTGTGGCATGTGTCACCTTTTCCGGTGAGTAAGGGAGCTTGCTTCCTCATGGCCGCATGGAAACAGGCTAGCGGCCTAATAGAGGCCTAAAGTGTGTCTCAAGCTCTAGACTGAGGGGGTAGTCAGAGGAATCCCACTGCCACCCTTCTTATACACATATATATATATATATATATATATGTGGAGGCTAATTCACTACTAGCTCCATGTATTGCCAGATGAGCGTCTGTATAGCAGCGCTTAGAGCAACCGCTAGTAGATGCTGTAAGCGGGTATTGGGAGCCGTAACAGAGCGTCTCAGTTGCTCTAGTAAACTGTCCGGCATTGATGAATGTGATGTGTGTTGGGCGCTCTAACACCAGTACAGCGCTGCAGGGAGCGACTGTTAGCGCCAGCTCAGTGCGTCCAGCACTCGGCGCTCCACACCATACTTTATCAAAAAACTACACACAGCGTCTGCGCTCTAATGCTGGGTGCTGTAGCATAGAGCACCAGATGCTGTGTGATTAAAGTCTGTTTTTGAACACATATCCACCAGTAACAAAGCAAAAACACATGGAATGACATTGTTTTAACACTGTGACATTAACACTTTAGTGCCAGACCTGTAATGACAATTTTTAAAAAGTCAAAAAAAATTATAAAAGTGTTTGTTTGCAGCCAGGAGAGGTCACACAATGATTTGAGCAAAATAATTAAATTGCCAAACACGCTGTTTATACACAACTAATGAAGCCCTATTGGAATGTTTGGGAGAGCGATTCAGAGCGGCTGGTACTACTGAGCCTAGAGCGCTAGTGCTATACGCTGAGCCGCCTGGATTAATACATGTGCGTACAGTGCCTGGCATTCACCAGACGCTGCCTGCCGCTATGAAGCACTACCTGGCGCTATCCATTCTGTAATAACCCCCTTATATTGTAAGCCTCTGGGATCTTTTTTTGCCTCTCTGTGTAAATCCTCCCAGATCGTCAAGAAAAACTCACCTTTCCTGGAGGGACATGCCCTCTTAGAGGCCTTTAGGTATCCACATTTCACTTCTATTGTTATGGAAAGCAGGACCAAATCCTATTATGCCAGACCCTAAAGTCTCCATGGCCAGGTGTTTACCTCTCTTTGAGGCATCCAAACCTTAAATGTCTGCAGACGTGAGCGTGCAAGGCAGAGGGTGCTGGGATGTTGTAGGGTGCTGTAGCTAAGCTTAGCCACCCACTTTGCAGTATCCCATCCCCCTCTGGCCTGAACGCTCCCAGACAGTGGTTATAGGTCCACTTTAAAGTAGAACAAAACTCATGCGGCCAGGTCCTGGAACCCCCCGAGGTCCGTAAGAAACTCACCTTTACTGGCTCCCGCGATGCTACGATTGCCAGCTTCGTATTCCCATCTTCTGTGTTCCTATTCCCTGCCTTTCTTTGTGCCGGAGCCCGAATACCCAAGCAGCGTGCCGAAGATGCAGGCAGCTGACTGCACCTTGTCAAGATGGCACTTTTGAGATCACCGATCACCGGCTGATCTTGGTGGTGGCTTGGGGGGCTATTTAAGAAGGGATAGCGCCAGGTAGCGGCACGCAGTGGCAGGCAGAGTCTGGTGAACGCTGGGCGCTGTAGGCAAAACCACATTTATGAAAGGAAATCTGGTGAACGACTCTAACAGCGCCATGTAGCGTAAGATGTATTATTACAGATGGCTCAGTGTATAGCGCCGGCGATCTAGCTTCCTGAGCACCAAGTGTTACCATTCGCTCACTGTCGCTCTCCCATACATTTCAATGGACGTTCATTTGCTTGTGTTTAAACAGCGTGTTTGACCTTTTTTTTTTTTTTTTTTGCTCAAATCATTGTGTGACCTCTCCTGGCTGCAAACAAACATTTTTAGAAAATTTTTGGACTTTTTATATTTTTAAGCAGAATTGTCATCAGGCCGTATTTGCGGTAAGGCACACCTAGGCACGTGCCTAGGGCGGGGCTTGAGACTAGGGGCGGGCTGACCGCAGCGCAGCTACAGTGATGTTAATGATATTTTTTTTTAGATCATTGGTGGTCAGTGGAGATGGCCAGTACACAATCGCGCCCCACCACCTGCCGAGCCGCCCGATGCTCTGTTCAGCCTTCTATAAGCAGTGACAGGCGGCGGGGCTCCAGGGAGGTGTGGGAGGAGACACACTTCCTGTCCTCCGTCACACAGTTTACAGAGAGCAGCACGTGTGTGTGTGTGTGTCAGAAGCCGTAGTCAGGTGCTGCATGTGCTTCCTGTCTCCCCCCCACCTCCCCTCTCAGTGTGCAGGTCTCCCAAACACTGTTCCCCCTCTGTCCCTTCCCCACTGTCACACGGAGCTCTCCTGCAGCCCTCTCCGTGACCCCGTCCTGTGAGGAGATCACTTCAGTGACTGCTGACACCCTTTGTGTGCCAGCAAGGATGCAGCTCTCTCTGCTGTGTGACACCCTGTGAGTTCTCAGGTAACTTTTGCCTGTCTCGCTATCATCTTGCTGTCTCTTTTCCTGCCTTTCTTTCTGCAGTCACTTGTGCAGTCACTCTGTATCTCTCAGTCTGTCTAACTCCCTGGACTTTCCTCTTGTTCTCTCTCCTCTCACTGATTCTAGTTCTGTCTTTTTTCTCCATCTGGCTGCACATTCTGTCTTTCCCTCTCTTTCTGTCTCATTTACACTTCTTTTTTCCATGCACTCTTTTTTTTTGTCCCTGTTATCTCTATGTCTTTCTCTCTCTTGCTCTGCACCCTGGTCTCTCTCAGAGCCGGGGGACCAGAAGTCACAACATGCACTGCAGCATCTTTTATCTTTATTTTCAGGGCTGGCTGTTCCTCATCGCTGGGCAATCGATTACCCTGTCGTGTGAAACCCACAGATTCTGCACAATTTACTAGCAGTCCCATGGCACATGCACAGGCCCCCCACCACTTATTGCAGCCGTATCTTCATTTATGTCTGCTGGCTGCGTTTGCTAAAACATGAATAAAGATACAGCCACACTGAATGGCCAAGAGTCAGTGCATGTGCGTGGGACTGACGGTCAGGTAACAATTACCGGCAATTCCAGAGGTTTTACATGACAGGGCATCCAAATCCGCCGAAGAGAAATAGCTGTCCCTGTCTGATGCCACCAAGTCCTGCCCCTACCCATCCCCTGTTATTTCTAGCTCTGCCACTTCCATCCCCCATTCTCTCAGCTCTGCCACTATCCATCCATCTCCTCCCAGCTCTTACCCCATCCATTTTTCTTACTCCCAGCTCTGCCCCATCTATCCCTCTTGTTCCCAGATCTGCCCCCATTCATCCCTCTTATTCCCAGCTCTGCCCCATTCAGCCCTCGTATTCACAGATCTGCCCCATCCATCCCTCTTATACCCAGATCTGCCCCCAGTCATCCCTCTTATTCCCAGATCTACCCCCATCCATCCCTCTTATACCCAGCTCTGCCCCCATCCATCCCTCTTATACCCAGATCTGCCCCCATTCATCCCTCTTATTCCCAGCTCTGCCCCCATCCATCCCTCTTGTTCCCAGCTCTGCCCCCATCCATCCCTCTTGTTCCCAGATCTGCCCCCATTCATCCCTCTTATTTACAGATCTGCCCCATCCATCCCTCTTATACCCAGCTCTGCCCCCATTCATCTCTCTTATTCCCAGCTCTGCCCCCATTTATCCCTCTTATTCCCAGCTCTGCCCCATCCATCCCTCTTATTCCCAGCTCTGCCCCCATTCATCCCTCTTATTCCCAGCTCTGCCCCCATTCATCCCTCTTATTCTCAGATCTGCCCCCATTCATCCCTCTTATTCCCAGATCTGCCCCATTCATCCCTATTTTCACAGATCTGCCCCATTCATCCCTCTTATTCCCAGATCTGCCCCCATTCATCCCTCTTATTCCCAGCACTGCCCCCATTCATCCCTCTTATTCCCAGTTCTTCCCCCATTTATTCCTCATTCCCAACTTTTCCCACATCCACTCCTCTTTTTCCCAGCACTGCTCCCATCAATCCCTCTTATTCCAAGCTCTCAACTTATTCAGAGATTTCAACTACAACCTGGACCTTCAACTTGGCACAGACCACGGTAAATGGACCTCGACTAAAAGTACTTGATCACCGCTGCTTTAGATCATTGGTGCCCTGTGCAATGATCAACATAGTGTGGCACCCCTCCCATTCCCATAGGTAGTGTGTCATGCCCCCTCCCATTCCCATAGGCAGTGTGTCATGCTCCCTCCCATTCCCATAGGCAGTGTGTCATGCTCCCTCCCATTCCCATAGGCAGTGTGTCATGCTCCCTCCAATTCCCATAGGCAGTGTGTCATGCTCCCTCCCATTCCCCATATAGGCAGTGTGGCATTCCCATTTCCCATAGGCAGTGTGGCATTCCCATTTCCCATAGGCAGTGTGGCATTCCCATTCCCCATTGGCAGTGTGGCATTCCCATTTCCCATAGGCAATGTGGCATTCCCATTTCCCATAGGCAATGTGGCATTCCCATTTCCCATAGGCAGTGTGGGTTTCCCATTTCCCATAGGCAGTGTGGCATTCCCCATCCCATTCCTATAGGCAGTGTGCCATTCCCCATCCCATTCCTATAGGCAGTGTGCCATTCCCCTCCCATTCCCCATATAGGCAGTGTGGCATTCCCCCCTCCCATTCCCCATATAGGCAGTGTGGCATCCCCCCCCATTTCCCATATGCAGTGTGGCATTCCCATTTCCCATAGGCAGTGTGGCATCCCCCTCCCATTTCCCATAGGCAGTGTGGCATTCCCACTCTCTGATAAGCAAAAGAAAAAAAATGTACACTCACATATACATCCCTCCCACGTTGCTGGCTAGGCCACGGGAGGCCAGAAGATGTAGGAGCCACAGGTGGGCAGGCAGGGTAACTGATCCCTGCCCGATGTCCCCACCGCTGCTTCTTCTCCGGCACGAGCAAAAACACCTGGCTCTGTGCAACAGGTGGGCGTGGCCTGTGTTAAGTGTCGGCCACCAGTTGCACAGAGTCGGATGTTTGCTCTGAGTGTGGCGGCAGTGGGGACAATGCAGACAGCAGGGATCAGGTACCCTGCCCGTCCGCCTGCCGTTCCTGCATCTTCTGGCCTCCTGTGGCTATGGTGGCCCGGCCAGCAGCGCGGGAGCGATATATATGAGAGTTTAATGTTTTTTTTCTTTTTACATTTGCCCGATAAGAGGCACTGACTTTCCCCCCTCTTTTGGAGATAAATGGCAGCTGATGTCTCTGCAGAGGTTTCCATCCCCAGATCCATCCAAAATTAAAGGGGGATCTGCCCAATCTCTGTGTTTTGGGGCCCAGCAGTCAGATGCCCATTGAGCATGACATAGATATCAGTGGATGGAAAATTAGGATTTGATTTTATAAATATTGTAATTGTTGGAGTGCAATATGTATTGATTCCACAGTCAATATGTCACTGCTTTACTGCAGGAGAGCACAGCTTATCCGCTCATCATGATGCATGGTTGACGTAACATTTGTGGGATTGAGCCCTAAAAATAGACCAATACTATTTCCATGTTACTATAGGGTGGGCCTCCAGAGTCAGTTTCATTGGTTTGCTGCCCATTTTCCTTCAACTCCTGATGGCCACTGTGCTCATTTCCTGTAATTCCTTCTTTCCACCCCTTTCATGCTGCCCACTCTGCCCTCCTTCTGCAGCCTGCTGCTTCTATTTTCTGTCCCATACTTGCTGCCCACTATGCCCTCTTCTTGTTTTCTGTTTTACTCCTTTCTCCCTTGTTGCCCATTGTCCCACCTTCTTGTTGCCCGTCTTGCTGCCTGTGGTGATCTACCTTCCATTTACAGTTGCCTCTGCAGCACAATAGCATTTTGTTTTCTGCAGTAACACTGTCTACTTTCACTGTTGACAACTTGTGCTGCCCACCAAGCATACAATGCAAAGGTGACATAAGGGGCCATATTTGGCCATACTCACTCTATCAATGTTATTTTTCCTGGTCCTGCATTTTGTGTTGATAATTTTAATTACAGGCAACAATTAAGTCTCCTAGAATTAGCAATATCCACATCTTCCACAAAAATATATTAATTATGAAGTGTGTGTGTTCATGGGGGGGGGGGGCGCGCATGACCAAAAAGTGCCTAGGGCACCACGAATCCTAAATACGGCCCTGATCATTACAGGTCTGGCACTAAGTGTTAATGTCACAATCTTACAGCAATGTCATTCTATGTGTTTTCGCTTTGTTACAGGTGGATATGTGTTCAAAAAGTTCTATGCTACAGCGACCAGATTTAGAGCACCGACACTGTGTGTGTCCTTTTTTTGTTGAAAATGGTGTGAGTCGCTGAGAGTTGGTCGCACTGAGCTGGCGCTACCTTTCGCTCCCTGCAGCGCTTTTCTGGTGTTAGAGCGCCCAACATACATCACATTCATCAATGCAGGCCTGGTTACTACAGCTACCGAGGTGCTCTATTACAGCGCCCAGTACCTGCTTACAGTGTCTACTAGCAGCCGCTCTAAGCGCGACTATTCAGACCCTCATCTAGCAATACCTGGCGTTAGTAATGAATCAGCCTCTTGGTTTATTTGAAAACCGGGCCACCACTGAGCCAACAGCAGCACTGTACTGGGGCGAGGTACTGGGGTGCAGGGGGAGGGGCCTCTATGGGGGGCCAGGGAGGTTGCCAATATGTTTTGCTCCACTTTAAGTCTGCAATCAGTTATCGTGTGATATATGTAATAAGAATACATGTACACAGTATGCACTATAAAGCACAACATCAGCAAAATGTTACCACTATAGATAGGGGGGAAATTAGGGGTAAAACTAAAGATGGCACCAGGCTAATATTCTTACAAGTATTTGGAGATTTGCAGATACATCTCCAAACAAGCTTTGCATAGATTAAGATAACAGCCGACTTCAGGGAGCTCCTAGCCTAACAAATAGCTGACATTTAAGCTAAGTGCTGAACATCCCAAGATGTTTGCTTGTACTCATTGGCCCCATGAAGTGTGAATAAATATTGCCTTAGACAACAACCTAATTCAGATATGGTAATAAATAATTTTAAGCATCGGGTCTAGAGCCATGGTAATTGGAAATTTGGACTGCATTTGTACTTCTTCACTTTAGTGTCTCTAAAGATTTCATACAGGGTTTATTTGTTGGGTTCCCTCACTTGTGAATGCTTTAGTGTGTAATATGATTTCAATCAGCCTCCAAATCATGCTCTATTAATAATAACAAGATAATGGGCTAATTTACCTGTGTGTTACAGGCACAAGCACCTAATGTCTACTATGAAGCCAGCAAACAGCCCCCACCTCTGCTAAGCTTAAATTGAACCTATCGCCAGGATTTTCACTAACCTGGTGACAGGTCTTTGTCCCTGGGACATCACATTCTGGGCTGTGTGAAACACCTCCAGATTGCCCACACCACTTACCTTTCTGCTGTCCCCACGGCGCATGTGCGGGCTTTTGTCCAATCAGCTAGCGTGTGCCTGGACAGGGAGGCGCAACCACCAGTTTATACTAATTTAGGCCTGATTTGGGATGCTTCAATGTGTGCAACCCCAAGGAAACACATTTTTCTTATTGATTGATTGATGATCTAAATGACTGGTACAGACACTCACAGCCGGAGGGAAGCAGCTGCAGAGATGCCTCCTCTCCCCCTCCAATCAACTTTGTATGATGCTCATCAATATGCAAGACATAAAAAGCTGATTGGTGGGAAGCCCACACTTAAGATGGGGGACAGGTGACAGGGAAGAAATCACTAGTTTTTTATACACACAGCTGGGTATCCCAAATTGGGATTCACCCACAACGAGGAACAACATCTGAGAAAGTGAAAATCCTGGCTTTTGTTTCTCCTTAATGGCGAGAAAAACAAACCCAACCTGATTGTGAGTGATTGGGTGACTAACAGTTATTGGCAAAGCTCCAGGGTCAGGGTTGTCTAGCAGGTGAGGCTTTTTTGGTTTCCTGCTCAAATTGAGCTCATCAGAAGGAGGTATGTATTGTCAAGGAAAAGCCTACAGCACCATATTTTAGCAGCCTGCACGTTCCCTTTAACTTTCCAGTATAGGCAAAAAAAATGTCTGCCCTTCTCCTTGGCCCCAGAGACGTATACTTGCACATTTCTCCACCTCCCTGACTCTGCATTTAAGCGGTCTCAGATCTATTTTCTACATAATAGATGTGGGGTCACAATAAGGTAGATTTAGAGCCTTTTTTTGTGGAACAGAAAATTTCCATTCACTTTTATTGTCTACCTTGGGGCTGATTCAGATCCAGATGAAAATTTACACCTGGCAAATAATGAAAGGCAACCATTTGGAGAAGCCTCCCCCCCCCCCCCCCCAGCATAGACCCCAAAAATCCTTACCTGAACCTCAGTCCTTGGGCAAAATGCACCCCCCGCAATTGACCGATGGTGGTCAAGGGGGACGTGGATGCTTTATCTTTCCTGGCTGCCATTGACGCTCCTAAGCTACAGGTTTCGAGACCCTTGCCCTAACAGTGTGCTGTATTTAAAGGGATAGCGCCAGGAAGTGCCTCGTAGCGGCAGGCAGCGTCTGGTGAACACTGGGAGCTGTACGCAATACCACATTTATGAAAACAAATCTGGTGAGTAAAGTCAATAAAGTGCACAGAGCTTCTATGGGCCTCCAGATAGCCGTGTGGTTATTCTGTACTTATTCGCTTTCCCCACTGTGTAGTGGTGCCACACTAGTTTCCCACGTCACTGAAATTGGAATTGTGGCACCACTGCACACTGGGGAAAGCGAATAAGTGGGAAACGTCACTGAATTGGATATTGTGGCACCACTACACAGTGGGGAAAGCGAATAAGTGGGGAATGTCACTGAATTGGATATTGTGGCACCACTACACAGTGGGGAAAGCGAATAAGTGGGAAACGTCACTGAATTGGATATTGTGGCACCACTACACAGTGGGGAAAGCGAATAAGTGGGGAATGTCACTGAATTGGATATTGTGGCACCACTACACAGTGGGGAAAGCGAATAAGTGGGGAATGTCACTGAATTGGATATTGTGGCACCACTACACAGTGGGGAAAGCGAATAAGTGGGAAACGTCACTGAATTGGATATTGTGGCACCACTACACAGTGGGGAAAGCGAATAAGTACAGAATAACCACACGGCTATCTGGAGGCCCTTAGAAGCTCTGTGCACTTTATTGACTTGATTTTCTGTGTTTGACTTATCAGTGAGATGGTAGTCTCAGCACGTGGAGCTTCACAATAATATAATACTGTATTGTTGTTTTTCTTTATTATTTTGAGCATGGTATTATTTATTTAATTTTTGTCGAATCTGGTGAGTGACTGTAACAGCGCCATGAAGGTGGCTCAGTGTATAGCGACAGCGCTCTAGCTTCCAGAGCACCAGGTATTACCTGTCGCTACCTGTCCCTCTCCCATACATTTTAATGCACGTTCCTTTTCTTATCAATTTATTGTGTGACCTCTCCTGGCCTAGAAAAAGTCATTTTTGAAAACTTTTTTTACTTTTTATATTTTTATGCAGAATTTTCATTACAGGTCTGGCACTAAAGTGTTATTGTCACAATGTTACAACAATGTAATTCCATGTGTTTTTGATTTGTTACAGGTGTATTCAAAAACAGACTTTAATCACACAGCGTCTGGCGCTCTATGCTATAGCGGCCAGATCCAGAGCGCCGACGCTGTGTGTGTGTAGTCTTTTGATAAGCATGGTGTGGAGCGCTCCCTCTCGCTCCCTGCAGCACTGTAGTGGTGTTAGAGTGCCCAACATACATCACATTCATCAAAGCCAGCCAGGTTACTACAGTGACTGAGGTGCTCTGTTACAGCGCCCGATACCTGCTCACAGCGTCTACTAGCGGTTGCTCTAAGCGCCGCTATACAGACGCTCATCTGCCGATACCTGGCGTTAGTAATGAATTGAGATGAGCGAACTTTTGAAAAATTAGATTCGACTGATTCGCCGAATTTTCCGACAAAAATCGTTTCGACCCGAATTTATTCGCGACGAATCGCTATTAAAAATGGCTATTTCTGAGCCTCCTAGAGCCTCAATAGGGTTGTAAACCATTTTGCCTTGCTGTAACACGCATAGGATGCGTGCTGGGTTAGTTAAATAATACTGTAAATAAATATCACATGCAGATCAGAGGCATCGCTAATAGAATCGCAGAGCGGCACAATTGCAGAGAATTGAAGTGGCATCACTATGAGGGGCAGGAGCCCAAACATTGCTTTACAGAGACACTGGAGTTGGCAGCAGCAGGAGCCCAAAAATTGGATGAATCACACCCTGGAGTTGCAAGCAGCAGCAGGAGCCCAAACATTGGCTGAAAGAGACACTGGAGTTGGCAGCAGCAGGAGCCCAAAAATTGACTGACACAACCTGGAGTTTCAAGCAGCAGCAGGAGCCCAAACATAGCTTGAAAGAGACACTGGAGTTGGCTGCAGGAGCCCAAAGATTGGATGAATCACACCCTGCAGTTGCAAGCAGCAGCAGCAGGAGCCCAAATATTACTTTAAAGAGACACTGGATTTGGCAGCAGGAGCCCAAAATTGGATGAATCACACCCTGGAGTTGGCAGCAGCAGCAGCAGCAGCAGGAGCCCAAACATTACTTTAAAGAGACACTGGGGTTGGCTTCAGGAGCCCATAAATTGGATGAATCACACCCTGGAGTTGGCAGCAGCAGCAGCAGCAGGAGCCCAAACATTACTTTAAAGAGACACTGGAGTTGGCTTCAGGAGCCCAAAAATTGGATGAATCACACCCTGGAGTTGGCAGCAGCAGCAGCAGGAGCCCAAACATTACTTCAAAGAGACACTGGAGTTGGCAGCAGGAGCCCAAAGATTGCATGAATCACACCCTGGAGTTGGCAGCAGCAGCAGCAGCAGGAGCCCAAACATTACTTTAAAGAGACACTGCGGTTGGCTTCAGGAGCCCAAAAATTGAATGAATCACACCCTGGAGTTGGCAGCAGCAGCAGCAGGAGCCCAAACATTACTTTAAAGAGACACTGGGGTTGGCTTCAGGAGCCCAAAAATTGGATGAATCACACCCTGGAGTTGGCAGCAGCAGCAGCAGGAGCCCAAACATTACTTTAAAGAGACACTGTAGTTGGCTTCAGGAGCCCAAAAATTGGATGATTCACACCCTGGAGTTGGCAGCAGCAGCAGCAGCAGCAGCAAAAATTGGATGAATCACACCCTGGAGTTGGCAGCAGCAGCAGCAGCAGCAGGAGCCCAAACATTACTTTAAAGAGACACTGGAGTTGGCTTCAGGAGCCCAAAAATTGGACGAATCACACCCTGGAGTTGGCAGCAGCAGCAGCAGCAGCAGGAGCCCAAACATTACTTTAAAGAGACACTGGGGTTGGCTTCAGGAGCCCAAAAATTGGATGAATCACACCCTGGAGTTGGCAGCAGCAGCAGCAGCAGCAGCAGGAGCCCAAACATTACTTTAAAGAGACACTGGGGTTGGCTTCAGGAGCCCAAAAATTGGATGAATCACACACTGGAGTTGGCAGCAGAAGCAGCAGGAGCCAAAACATTACTTTAAAGAGACACTGGGGTTGGCTTCAGGAGCCCAAAAATTGGATGAATCACACCCTGGAGTTGGCAGCAGCAGCAGCAGGAGCCCAAATATTACTTTAAAGAGACACTGGAGTTGGCTTCAGGAGCCCAAAAATTGGATGAATCACACCCTGGAGTTGGCAGCAGCAGCAGGAGCCCAAACATTACTTTAAAGAGACACTGGAGTTGGCTTCAGGAGCCCAAAAATTGGATGAATCACACCCTGGAGTTGGCAGCAGCAGCAGCAGGAGCCCAAACATTACTTTAAAGAGACACTGGGGTTGGCAGCAGGAGCCCAAAAATTGGATGAATCACACACTGGAGTTTGCAGCAGCAGGAGCCAAAACATTACTTTAAAGAGACACTGGGGTTGGCTTCAGGAGCCCAAAAATTGGATGAATCACACCCTGGAGTTGGCAGCAGCAGCAGCAGGAGCCCAAATATTACTTTAAAGAGACACTGGAGTTGGCTTCAGGAGCCCAAAAATTGGATGAATCACACCCTGGAGTTGGCAGCAGCAGCAGCAGCAGGAGCCCAAACATTACTTTAAAGAGACACTGGAGTTGGCTTCAGGAGCCCAAAAATTGGATGAATCACACCCTGGAGTTGGCAGCAGCAGGAGCCCAAACATTACTTTAAAGAGACACTGGGGTTGGCAGCAGGAGCCCAAAGATTGGATGAATCACACCCTGGAGTTGGCAGCAGCAGCAGCAGGAGCCCAAACATTACTTTAAAGAGACACTGGGGTTGGCAGCAGGAGCCCAAAAATTGGATGAATCACACCCTGGAGTTGGCAGCAGCAGCAGCAGCAGCAGGAGCCCAAACATTACTTTAAAGAGACACTGGAGTTGGCTTCAGGAGCCCAAAAATTGGATGATTCACACCCTGGAGTTGGCAGCAGCAGCAGCAGCAGGAGCCCAAACATTACTTTAAAGAGACACTGGGGTTGGCTTCAGGAGCCCAAAAATTGGATGAATCACACCCTGGAGTTGGCATCAGCAGGAGCCGAAAAATTGGCCTAAAAAAATAAATATGTTTTGCACCATTTGGAAAGTGTAAAACGTGGCACCATGCTGAATCTAGTCGCATGCATCAGGCATTGGTGGGTGGAAATCCTGGCTGATCCATCCCTGATTTATTTTGACAAAGGTGAGTCTCTCCACATTTTTAGTTGACAGACGAGTTCTCCTCGCAGTAACTATGGCCCCCGCGGCACTAAACACCCGCTCAGATGGCACGCTACTTGCCGGGCAGGACAGCTTTTCCAGGGCAAACTCTGCTAGTTGCGGCCACAAATCAAGTTTGGCTGCCCAGAAGTCCAGCGGATCCTCAAGGTGTGTTGGCATGGTCATGTCAAAGTATGACATGACCTGCTGGTTCAGGTCCTGCTCCAGGTCTTCCTGCTGCTCATGAGTAGCCTCACTATGCGGGTGTAGAAAGCTACTCATTAGCGACTGAAGACTGAGGCTGCTGCTGATGGAGCTGCTGCTGCTGCTCCTGCCAACCCCCCCAGCAGCCATGACAGTGGAAGGTGAGCGCAGAGGTCCCCTCGAGTCAGACCTGCGAGAGTATGGACCATGGCACAGATAGGCATCGGCCAACTGCCTACGTAGAATGTCTTTGTAGTAGTTCAGTTTGTCCTCCCTCTCGGTGGGTTTAAAAAATGCCCCCATTTTGTGCCGGAAGCGAGGGTCCAATAAGGTGGACAGCCAGAAGTCATTCCACCGACAGATGGAAACAATTCTGGGGTCACTACGCAAGCACGTGAGCATGCTTCCTGCCATTTGCGCAAGTGACTCGGATGGACTACCTGTCTCCATCTCCACTACATACTGCCACGGTGTGCCCGGGTCCTCTGTCTCGCCTTCCTCAAAAACCTCTAGCTCCTCTGGCTGCTCCTGCTCCTCCTCTCCTGTCCGCTGACTAGATAAACCAGCCATTTCGCCAAGCCTAAACTGTGTTTCGCTGGGCAACTCCTCCTCCTCTTCCTCCTCCTCCTCCAGTTCAGCTCCAACGGGGTTCATGTGGCCGTAAGATGTAAACGCCATGTCTCCAGTGCCCTGACCAGCCATGGTTTCCAACATGTGCTGTAGTACATGAAGCAGTGGAATCACGTTGTTCATCCCGTAATCCTGCCGACTGACAAATAAAGTGGCTTCCTCAAAGGGCCTGAGCAAACGGCAGGTGTCACGTATGAGCTGCCACTGGTTGACATTGAAGTTACACAGGGGAGTCCCCCTATCTGCTTGGATCATCAGGAAATCCGTGATGGCTTTTCTCTGTTCATATAATCGGTCCAACATGTGAAGGGTAGAATTCCAACGGGTGGAAACACCGCAAATCAGACTATGTTGGGGGATAACGTTCTGACGCTGTAGCTCAAGAAGGGTGTGTTTGGCGGTGTATAAGTGGCTGAAGTGCATGCAAAGTTTTCTTGAAGTTGTTAGGATGTCTTGCAGATGGGTGGAACACTTCAGAAACCGCTTGACAACCAGATTGAAGACGTGAGCCATGCAGGGGGCATGGGTCAGGCTTCCTTGGCACAGCGCAGACAAAATGTTCTTCCCATTGTCGGTAACCATGATTCCCATTTCAAGTTTTCTTGGAGTAAGCCATGTTTGGATTTCCTGATGAATAAATTTAAGCAGTTCCTCCCCTGTGTGACTCCGTTCGCCAAGACAAACCATGTGAAGCACTGCGTGACACTTCCGTGCCCTGCACACATGGTAGACTGGAGGGGCACTGAGACTTGAGCCTACAGTGGAGGGTGAGGAGATGGCGGAGGATGAGGAGGCCAAGTCGCACAGTGTCACAGGCCCAACGGGCAGGGAACGCGGAGGCCGAAGCGGCGTGACCTGTCCAAGTTGCTGCTGCAAAGGGACCACATTCACCCAGTGGGCCGTAAACGACATGTACTGTCCCTGACTGTAGTTACAGCTCCAGACGTCGGCGCTGACATGTACTGTCCCTGACCGTAGTTACAGCTCCAGACGTCGGCGCTGCCATGCACTTTGCTACACACCGACAGGCTCAAGGACTGGGCCACCTTCTGTTCAACAAAAGTGTGCAGCGCTGGTACTGCCTTCTTGGCAAAGAAATGACGGCTTGGGACTCTCCACCTCGGCTCGGCACAAGCCATCAGTTCTCTGAAAGGTGCAGAGTCCACCACCTGAAAAGGGAGCGACAGCAGCACCAGCAACTTGGACAGGAGCACATTCAGCTTCTGCGCCGTAGGATGAGTGGGTGCATACTGCTGTCTCTTGGACATGGCTTCGCTGATGGATTGCTGGCGGGATGCATGACTTGGAGGAGGAGGAGCAGGAGCAACAGAGGATGGGTATGACGCACAGCTGCCTTCGGCTGAGGTGCTGGAGCCTTGGCTGGCAGAAATTGGGAGCGGCGTGCCACTCGGTGAGGAAGCAGTCTGGCCCACCTCTCCGGAGCCTAGGTTCTCCCAGGCCGCTTTATGGTGACGCTGCATATGTTGACGCAGGGCCGTGGTGCCAACATTTGGACCCTGGCCACGCTTCACCTTCTGCCTACATATCTTGCATGTGGCCATGTTACCCTCCTGCGGATGCTTCAGGAAAAACTGCCACACTGCCGAGTAGCTACTTTTCCCACCCCCTGGCCTCACTGATTCACTGCTGCTGTTGCCAACTACAGGAACCCCTGCTCCACTACCTCCCGATAAGGTAGACTGCTGCACAGCAGGTGCTCTACCCCGGCCCCGGCCGGCTCCAGCCTTTGGAATTGTGCCCCCATGCTGACTGCTACCACCTTGCTGCCTCAGCTGCTGACTCCGGGGCAACCTGCGCCCCTCTTCTCCTGATGATGATGATGAAGCCCCTTCATCACCCGGCTCCCAAGTGCGATCGGCTTCATCATCATCATCATCATCATCATCATCATCATCATCATCATCACCGAGTTGTGGCTTTAGCTCCCTGATCTTTTCGGTTTCAGTGTCTTGCCCAGGAGCTGGAAAGCTCCCAACACCCACATCACTCTCCACATCACTATTTCTGTGCGGAGCTAAAGAAGGCACCTCCATTTCATGGCTGGCCAGTAGCTGCTGGCTGTCCTCCAGATGATCGTCCTCCTCACTAAAAAGTGGAGCTGAACCCAAAGCATGGGATACGTCGCTGGGGGAGGGAACGGCATAGGACAGAGTCAGTGGGAGGACAGGGACTGCTCTCGGGGCATGCCAACTCAGGGTTGTGTCTGAGGAACCGACCGACCCTAGACTGGGGCTCTCAGACGTAAGTCGAGATGATGTGGTTGTTGATGAGCGCGTCAACCAATCTACCACGGCAGATGCGTTACTGGTGGAGACCCGACCACTAGCAGATACTGGCAGATTAGGTCTCTCAGCGTGACTCCTGCTGCTACTGGCCCCCAGTCTGCTGCGAGCTCTGCCTGCGGAATCTTGGCCTCTGCCACTCCTCTTTTCACTTCCAGGCACTTGTCTGCCCGACATAGTCTAACTGGCGTGGTAGTAGGTGATATTTTAAGAACCCCCAGGCAGCGGTGGGTCTATATGAAACAGAATATAATGCACACCAAAAGTGAGCAGTAACACTCAGCCTCCAACAGGCCTGCTTAGTGTAAATAAGAGAGCTGCTTAGTGTAAATAAAGAGGGGTATGGTATGTTACAGAATGGGATGCCCCAACAGCAGAGCACCTGGGAGCAGTAGTACTATGCACAGCAAAAGTGTCTTTATCAGGCCAAATTACTTTTAGAATAAGTGCAAAGGGTTATAGTAAATAGAGGCTGGTGTAGTCACAGAATGGGATGCCCCAACAACAGAGCACCTGAGAGCAGTAGTACTATGCACAGCAAAAGTGTCTTTATCAGGCCAAATTACTTTTAGAATAAGTGCAAAGGGTTATAGTAAATAGAGGCTGGTGTAGTCACAGAATGGGATGCCCCAACAGCAGTGCACCTGGGAGCAGTAGTACTATGCACAGCAAAAGTGTCTTTATCAGGCCAAATTACTTTTAGAATAAGTGCAAAGGGTTATAGTAAATAGAGGCTGGTGTAGTCACAGAATGGGATGCCCCAACAGCAGTGCACCTGGGAGCAGTAGTACTATGCAAAGCAAAAGTGTCTTTATCAGGCTAAATTACTTTTAGAATAAGTGCAGAGGGTTATAGGAAATAGAGGCTGGTGTAGTCACAGAATGGGATGCCCCAACAGCAGAGCACCTGGGAGCAGTAGTACTATGCACAGCAAAAGTGTCTTTATCAGGCCAAATTACTTTTAAATAAGTGCAGGGGGTTATAGGAAATAGAGGCTGGTGTAGTTACAGAATGGGATGCCCCAACAGCAGAGCACCTGAGAGCAGTAGTACTATGCACAGCAAAAGCGTCTTTATCAGGCCAAATTACTTTTAGAATAAGTGCAGAGGGTTATAGGAAATAGAGGCTGGTGTAGTTACAGAATGGGATGCCCCAACAGCAGAGCACCTGGGAGCAGTAGTACTATGCAAAGCAACAGTGGTTAACCAGGGTGAAACAGCTAACAAAGCCAGTGACCCAGGCAGTAACACTCAGGCTGCATGAAAACAAAAAAAAATCCCTGTCACTGCATCCGTTTTTTCCTACCTTTCCCTGCTTCTCCCTGACTTCCTGCCTGTCTCCCGCCTGTCTACTGGCTGTCTACTGGCTGTCCCTAACTCTCTACCTATCTCTCCCTGAATACAGTCTGCAGTGTCCTCCTGAGTCCTGGCTCTCACGAATGCAATAGACAAATGCGCAAAAGCAAGATGGCCGCCGCCTTATAAAGCGCTGTGACGTCACCGGGCTTGCTGGCTGCTGATATGCTGCATGTGACTGTCCCAGCATACACTGCCCCAGCTTACATGTCTGGACATGTCACGTAGACCATCCTAGAATGCCTGTCATTGAAATGAATGGATTTTAGAAAAAAACTTTGCGCGATCGAATCGCGGGGAAATTCGGATTCGATCTGAATCGAATTTGTCATGAAATTCGGATCGAATCCGGGTTCGTCCGGATCGATTCGCTCATCCCTAGTAATGAATCAGCCTCCACGTTAGGTAAATATAAACATGCAGCTTGTTTCTCTAACTGTTTCGCCTAGAATAACTACTCCTGTGACACTATGATTTAATTCTACTATTTGTGGACCCCTTTAGAAAGTTACTTAGAGTGTTTGGGTCCTAGCATGTGTCTCCCCCTAAAGTGGCTTGTCCCATCTGTCATGACAGCCCCCCCCATCGAACCATCACTTGATGAGGGCCCAAACCCATATCCGCAAGCAGGAAGGGATGATTTGCATAGTTCTGCCCGCTCACTAGGTATAGTAGGTACAGCCTGTTTGATATAAAGTACTTTCTGTTAAAAAACACTCTTTACCTTTACTTACTAGTCAAACAGAAGATTGCATTTTTTTTCACTTTTGAAGGCTATATGATCGGTAAACCAAGCACTGACCACCTCTTGTGGAAATGAAGACCATGCATTAAAAAGTTAGATATAAACAATGAAAAGTAAACTGTATATATCTAAAGTAAACTTTACCTGGACAGAACACAGCAGGGAAACAGTAGCCTGCTGCTCAGAAGACGTCCATGTGCCAGGTTGCTCCTTGCTTTAACAGCTCATCCCTCCTGACAAGGTGGATAAAGATTCCTCTGCAGCTTGCCTATCAAAAGAGAACCATGTATACAGTTATTCTTCAACTTTTAAGAAGCTCTTTTAGTCTGCCAGCTGGCATAACGGATGATGACCTGTGTCGTTTCTCAAGCTTCTCATACTCCAACTAAATGAAAGCAGAATGGAATTTTCCATCATTTATACAAAGATGGATATATGGACAAAGGCAAAGGGGATTCTGTCTATGGCTGTGTTTACAGAAGCCCATTCTGTTTACCTATTGCCCAATGATCATCTTTCTAATTTTCTGGAAATGTGTTAGGAAATCTGTAGAATGGATGTATCTTTTGTCTGAATGGAGAAACCTAACATACCACCCAGGCACCCGAAGATAGAGCCCAAAAAATGAGAAACTTGTTCCAGACCTACAGCAGGCCTGAAAGCTCACATTTCCCTCATTACTCATTGCTTTTTTTTTTCTCTCTGGGTTTTTACAAAAGCCAAGACGTTCATATTTTATTTAGAATTTCTTGTTCAGATTAAGATGTGTTTTTGAATGTTCCACTGGAAATGTCAAGTTTGAAATGTTTAAGGAAAATCATATCTTCCCATCTTAAGGGCTGAAGTGACAAGCTGTAGCTGTAAGAAACATGAATTTTTTTTTTACTACAAGCATAACCTAGACACGACGAAGCCTAAATTCTAAGAGTATTATTAGGTAAGAAGTAGGTAAACATATCTGTTAGAGTTGCTCTTGTGTCTGCTTTTGTATCTGGATTAACATCCATTTTTTTCTGCTGGCATTGTGCCAGTATCTGTGCATTTTCTGATTTGCTTGAATATCTTTCCAGGAGATCAGGAGAATGCTGGAGAATGGTCTTGATTCATGCCTAAAAAACAAATAGAGAGTGCAAGGATTTACAATAAAAGCATTCTTAAAAAATGCTATGCAGTCCAGCTATAAAGCCTCTCAGTGTGTTATTGTTATCCTCCACCAGGATACACACACAGCAGCAGTAATAGGATAGACAGTAGGATAGAATAGGATAAGGAAAAGCATCTTAATTATACAGTTATGATCTTCCTTCCCCACTCTTCACCACTCTCGTTATCATATAATTTTCATTGCATCAGAGTAAAAAAAAAAACTTCAAAAATGAAGTGGTACTAAAAAGTAAGCTGGGATGTTATACATGCGGATGTCAGATGTACAGTGTCACTGCTCTGTAACTCCTTCATGCTGGCTAGGACACCGAGGCCTCAAATCCAGAATGCCCCCTTGCCCACATATAATGATAGTCATCACCAGTTTTTAGATCAGAAAGACCATTAGAAACTTCTGGGTGTGGACTGAGACGCCACACAAACTACAGTGGGAATAGCCGGACAATCACACAGACTGGATACAGGCAAGCTAAGTGGCTCACTGAAAACACAAAGACTTTAACGCAGACAGACAGAAGGTGGTACAGTGCCTCCTCCAGCTCCTGTGTGACAAAGTTTTTTGTTTCCATTTTACTAACGCGTTTCGTCCTTGCTGAATTTTTTCCAAGGTCAAAAAGTTCATGCCCTGATCCCTATCCCATGCCCTACCTGAGGAGAGACAGCATTCACTTTGTCCTTGATTTCCCGCAGGACTGTGTGGGGGACTGATCTACAGAATGACTAAAGTAAATGTATTTTTTTGAACATGTTTTTCTTCAGTTGTATATTGAAGGTTTATGCATTTTGTCTTCATATATGATTTGATGATTGATGTATAGTATCTATACATAAAAGACAAGTTTCGTTTTCCAACTGCTCTGGTGACGGGCTGTGTGTTTGAGATGCAGAGACATGTCTTTAATGAAAAAAAACACACATCCTATGTCATTTAACAAAAATATGAATGCAACACTTTAGCATGTTTCATGAGCTAAACTCAAAGATCTAAGACTTTGTACACAAAAGACCCTTTTCTCTCCAATGTTGTTCACAAAGTGGCTAAATCTATGTTAGTGAGCAGTTCTCCTTTTCCTGAGATAACACATCCACCTCACTGGTGTGATTATTGCACAGCTGGGCCTTTGGCAGGCCACTTCTCCTCAATGGCTGTTGTGAAACAGCTGGATATTGACAGGAACTGAAAAATACTGTCATATACCTGAATTCAGAGCACTTCATACATTCTCAATGGGTGACAGAGGCCGACGATGCAGATGAGCTTGCCTGAGATGGTTTTTGCAGAATCTCCTCATTTATGTAAGCTGATTGTTGCAGTAGCTGTCTGTGTGGCTGGTCTCAGACGATATTGTAGGTGAAGATGCTGGATGTGAAGGTCCTGGGCTGGTGTGGTCACACTTGGTCTACAGTTGTGAGGCCACTTGGAAACACTTCCAAATTCTCTAAAATGCTTATGGTGGAGAAATGGTTATTCAATTTACGAGCAACAGCTCTGGTGGACATTCATGCAGTCGGCATGCTAATTAATATTCTTTACTTTTAATGCACCATCATAGCATGTGGCACATTCCCTAAAAAATGCAACATCTGTAGCATTCTTCTGTGTCATAAATCTGCACATTTTAGTGAGGCCTATTATTGTGGCCAGCCTAAGGCACACCTATGCAATAATCATGCTTTCTTAACAGCATCTTGATATGCCACACCTGTGAGGTTGAGATGAAGTCTTAGATCTTTTAGTTCAGCCCCCGGATCAGCCAATGTACTCATTTTTTCCTCACCAAATCTTGGTGCCTCGGCCACATTCCCAGCATACTTCTATCTGGGGCGCATACCCACACCAAGCCTTTCTGAATGGCTGGCTTGGGATTAGCTCAGAGCAGCAAAGAAAAAAAATATGAAATTGAGCGAGCGCCGCTGATTGGCTGAGCGACTGGCTAAGCTCCCATGTGGAGCTCAGAGGTGAGATTTTCAGTGACCCAGGGGGTGCACACAGCAGGGTTTAAGGGGCAAAATTAGTGGTGGGAGTCTCTGCGTTAAGCAAGCCAGAGATTCTGTTGCTTAGATGCTTGTGAAGCGGCAGGTCATGGCGACCGGGAAATTACATTATGTTTTCCCTTCCCGAACTTGAACTTAATCTGATCTCAGCATCCAGATACCTTTGGGCATTATGTGGCAGCCACTGATTTGTTGAGTACACAGGATGGGCAGCTCCTTTAATAAAGTGCCAGCGCTGATTGGTCAGCGACCCACACATGCTCCAGAAGGGGAGTCTTTACAGGAGACCCATGGGATTTCACACAGCAGGAGCATTCCAGTTTGCAATTCCCTGCTGGAGAGTAGAAATACCGGGTGTTGTTCCTATTTACTGTAGTATGACTTTAACCCTTTAAGAACAGGAAATAACTGGAAATGGTTCCAATCTACAATGCAGTGAAGTACCTGAAAGGATCAAAATTGACTGTTTAGTGTGTATGCAGATCCCCTGGACCCCAATAAAGTTAAAAGCAGGATTCTGGCAGATTACCGCTTAGCCCCAAATTTAGATCTCTCGCAAACACGTGACTCCAGAGCTACAGGTTAGGGGCCACTGATCTGAAGGATTGGCCACATAGGATTTTTTAGTTATTAAATGTAATCATGCGGAGCCCAGATAAAGGCAGAAGACCAGAGAAGCCAGCACATTGCCTACATAAGGTTTCATACATTTACATCACAGGATGAAAGTGTGGAGGCCACTGCAGGGCTTCTCCTGCTCAAAATTTAGCCCACTCTCCCCCCAGGCAAAGGTATAAGGCCACATCAGCCAGCACATTTTATGGTTTTATAGATTTTTTTTTATAGATTTTCAGTTCAAGTCCAAGAATTACCCCATCTTCCATCCAGGTAAAGGCAGACGGCTACAGCGGCCAGCAGATTGCTCACATATGGTTTTATAGATTTCATGTTTCAATAGATTTTTATTATATTTATATAGCACTTCCTGTAACATTACTTAAAGTGGACCAACACCCAGGATTTTGACTATCCTGGGTATTGGTCCACTTCCCCGGGGCACCCCGATCGGGGGTGCCCCGCTGTGTGAAACCCCCCAGAAAGCCCCCAAAACTCACCTCTCCCCGCTCCCACGTGGCCGCGCCGTCCAATCGGCGCCGACGTACAAGCTGATTGACAGCAACGTACAAGCAGCTTGCCCGTCGGCGCCTCCCGCGCGTCACTGTTGACGTGTGCGCGCCCGCGCCGGCCATTCAGAGATGGCCGGCGCGCGCACGGCTAGAGGGGCGCGAGGGAGGCGGCGGCGGCCGGCCGCCGCCGAAGACAAGGTGAGGTGATTTGGGGTGTTTGGGGGGGTTTCACCCCGCGGGACATCCCGATCTCGGATGTCCCGCGGTGTGTGAGGTGATCGGCCCGGGAATCTTATAGATTCCCGGGCCGATCACCTCAGGGTGTTGGTCCACTTTAAGTAGTCGCATGATAAGAATAGGAAAAGGCCACAAAAAGAATGGAAATTGGGAAAATGAGAGCAACCAAGATCTTAATAGGCCAGAGGACGGAGATATTCTGGCCTGCTAGGCTGCATGAAGGCTATGCACTCTTCCTTTGTGTAACCCTTTACTGCCATCATGAAAACTAGCAGGGTGCTTCTAGCTGTATGATTCAAACTTAGTACAACATTGGCTTACTGCCCCTTCCATAGAGAAGAATATGAGAAACACCAATAGAAATGAAGTAATGAAGAAAATGCAGAAATTAGGTAAACAATATTAATCCAAAGACAAAAAATTGAGCCATGCAGTATAAACAAGACATAAAGAACTCTACATGGACATTCATCCTTACTAATAAGAAAGAGTCGTACAAACAAATAATACCTGTGAAGTGAAAGACAAAAGACCGGGGCACCATACACATAAATAATATAATAGCAATGGGGACTTAAAGCAGACCAACACCAGTTCTCCCGCTAACGAGTGTTGATCTTCCTCTGGCTGCATTCAAACAGGCTCCGGGGATGGGGGCTGCCCCCCTGGACCAAAGCCAACTCCAAGGCCCATGCCCACCTGCTTTACTAAATAAATCATAAGGTAAAACTGTAAACCTTGATATCTTGGCCATTTCTGTTTCAATATAAAAATGGCTAACAATTTAGGTCAGTGCCAAACGTAGCTGGACACAATGGTCTAACAACTGCCGTTGCTTGTTCTATCACTTTAAGCCCTTCAGGCTTCCTGTTAAGAAGTGCCGCATTAAGATTGTTCAGAATAGAAAGCCCCAGTGTTAAGTATGTTGAGTATTATATCCAATGGGAACGGCCTTTAGAACAGTCCTATGAAATATGGCAGAATGAACCTTCAGTATGACCTCCCCTGTGCCACTGTGTCTCTAAATTTCATTGTCTTCTTAGCTAGTGATTCAGCAACAGTGACATTTTCAAGCTTTTTTCATCTAAAGTACATTTTTTACTGCCAAAAGATTTTTTTTCAACTCTTGAATCGAGTCCTATAAGTGGCAAATGTTTTCGTTTTTACTCTTTATTGTGTGCCGCTAACAGGTACAGTTTATAATCCCCCCTTTCACCTTTTAAGATTGCCTAGTTTATAGCTTATATTAAGGATACTGACAACTCACTTCCTTTCCTATGCTCCTGGTGTTTTATTAGCCATATATTTGGGGCCCAATTTTTTGTTTTTAGGGTTGTTTCATTCCCACTCAGGGAATTAGTGATTCATAAATACAACCAATAAACCTGTAACAGAAAGGGAAGTTAGCAGTGGGTGGTTCTGGAATTCTAAGGACCAGTTTGTACTTGAAAGGCAACAAGAGTTATCTGTATTACAGTATTTTATATGACCCAGAAAATACTGTATATTTGCATTGTACTTTGCAAAACTCATCCAAAAACAGCATCCAGTGTTTTGACCGCACTGGCCGTGCATACCATCACAAGTCAAAAGTAGCACATGTAAAACACAATATATCACATTCTGCGTGCTCCTTGCATTTTGCAATAGACCTAATGTAGTGAAAATGCATGCAAAACTCAAACCAAAAAGCATTGCAAATAATTTACTACACCCAACAGGTAGGAATGTTTACACCATAGTAGAGCCATGTGTTTATGTGGTTATATCTGTATGCACAGGGACCAGAAAATAAGCCCAACTATGGGACCTCTTATACCGCTCTATTTTTTGTCCCTTTTTGTGAAGCTATCATCTTTTTGTTTCTCTAATGCTTCTATCAAAGACTTTATCTGTTCCTTTTTTGCTGTTTATTGCTCTTCATGGTGGGTTATCAGTAATTTAACCATGGTGTGATCGTAGTCCATTCTGCTGGCTTTCTAGAGACCCTATGCCCGACGATACCCACCTTCCATGCACTTTCAAAAGTCATCGCCAGGTAAATCCATTGTGTTGGGCATGAGGTCTCTCACTGAGAACGCCAGCAGATATATCGACCAATTTCTACAACCATTGGTAGCTCAATTACCATCATATGTAAAGCACAAGGGGCATTTCCGCAGAATGTTTGATGTGCAGTGGGTTCCTCTCGGGGTGTTCCTGGTGACTCTGGACGTAGAGGCCCTTTACTCAAGCATCCTCCATGATAAGGGTCTTAAGGCTGTGGAGTGATTTTTGAATGAGCATGACCTATCCGAACACAACCACAATATGCTCCTGCTGTGGCTTTGTCCACAGCCATAACCTCTTTCTCTTCAAGGGACAACTATAATACTAGATACAGGGGTCCTGAGGAAAGCATACAAGGAAGCTAAAACCAGAATAGGCAGGCACTGTTATTCAAGCCGAAAGAGAAAAACAACATAAAAGCCCTGCTCTCATAATGACATACACAGAAATGCATAAAGAGATACGACAAATTCTTAATAAGCATTGGCAAATATTGCTAAATGACAAATATTTACAGTCTATCTTAGCCAGTAACCTTCAGGTTATTTTCAGAAGGTCACAAACATTGCTAGATAAATTAGTTAAAAGTCATTACGTACAGTCGAAATAGGAGCAGTGCTGTAGGGCAAAAGGCACCTACCGATGTAGTAGATGTAGTATGTGTAAATATATAAAAATTGGCCAACTTATTTCAACACCCAACAGAAGAACAATCCAATCCAAACATTACATACATTTTGAAACCAATGACGTAATATATATTTTGACATGTCCATGTAACAAGCGTTATATAGAAAAAACTATTAAAAAACATATTTATGAACATCAATACAGTATCAGGACTGGAAATCTAAAAATACCGGTAGGGACGCACTTTGCCCTATAGCACCACAAAGACCTCAAGGCCATAACTGTACAAGGCCTGGACAGAATACACCGTAACCACAGAGGGGGGAACATAGAAAAAGCCACGCTTAGGACTGAAACCAGGTGGATCTACCACTTAAAGGCTTTTCAGTTACCTGGGGATTTAAATATACCTAGACGAGTAATAACTAATTTGTATATAAGATCTGATATTGTATATTTATAAATCATTAAATGTGGTTCCAGTGTTACCTCTAGGGTACAGCATTTTTTTGTTAAATGCATGATTCTACTGTAAACCAGGTATAGGAATGCGAACTGTCTATAATGGCTGTATGACCATTATTATAACATATGAATACATTGGTTAGAATACTTAGAGGCCGATTCATCAATAGCGCCAGGTAGCGACAGATGAGCGACTGTAGCGTGATTTTTTCAGCGCCAGCCAGTATTCGCTGTGCTTGGCCGGCGTTAGCTTGATGACAGCGACTCAGTCGGTGTGCGGTAATGTTGAATACGGGCTGGGGGGTCGCTGTTTCACAGGTCCAGCGTTGTATGTGAGCGCCTGACAACGAATGGCCAGAGCGAACGGCTAGCTTCATATTCATCAAAAAATCACGCTCCGAATGTGCTGTCGCTGTCCATTCCTTGTTTAAACCCCAGAGCGCTGGCGGCGATCTGTATTAACTAGTTTTTAACCCCTAAACAACCATATTTTTTGAATGTAACATTATACATGTTTTTAGAATCATTTTGTTATATGAATACATTAATCTCAGACCTGTTAGATCAATTCTGCACATATTTTTTTTTTTTTTTTTTTTGACTTAAAAATAAATCCTAACATTGCAGAAGTGGTCTCCGATTTTTTGACCTTAAAAAAATTAAAAAAAAAAATATTACCAATTAATCATGAATTATTATAGATTGCTCCATTGAAATGCATTGGACATCGCCAGGGAGCGACAGCTCATACCTGGCGCTGTGAGGGAATTTGCAGCGGCGCTGTTCGGTCCAGGCGGCTTCATGATGAATGCCGCGCTAGCCGTCGCTCTCGCCGGCGCTAGCCTCATTTTGCTTGATAAATGCGTCATTGTGACCGCCGCCGGGCGTACTTGAGTCGGTAGTCGCCGTTAGCTGCCGCTACCTGGCGCTCGTCAGACACTACCTGGCGCTATCGCTTGATGAATAAGGGCATTAGTATTAAATAAGTCATTAATAGCATTGCTATCAAATAGGAGAGCGGTTTCTGTTCCAGGCGGATATAAAATGTTTAGAAAAAATTAGGTCTTTTACATTCACAGGTTCTTAATTATAACGTTTTTAACTGTTTTTGGATGTAACTTGCTGTGGATCCCATTGTTCTCGGTGTGCCATATCCTTCAGTGGCTTTCTGGCGTACGCCTATTTTAATGTGCTTCCTGCTGTCCCCTACCAGTGTACCCATGGTAGTCTGCATGTCCTTGCGCATACTTAGCTTTCTGCCCCCTGCTGGCATCTAGGCCATCCCATGTAGTCTGCATGAACTAGCACCTACTTACCTTTGTCTCCCCTGCTGACATCTAGGCCATCCCATGTAGTCTGCATTTTCTTGCACATACTTACATTGCACCTTGGTTGCCATATTGTCTTTTTATACCCACTGTTACTCACCTCCTACTTTGGCCACCTTCTGTTTTGGTCTTCTGTTTTACACCACTGTTAGTTTGGTTTGCGTCTGCTTTATGTAGTTGCATAGAAAATACAGCACCATTCAGCATTAAACTTTAAAACTCTTTGTTCATTAATTTTTTTGGGTTTGGTATGAACCTTATTTTTTAATGTATTTACATAAAAAAATAAATTAACTATATAAAAGAGTGTGCAGCAGAAGTGAGCTGCTTTGACTTACCTCTGCCCAAACCTCTTCTGTCAGGGGCTGCGGGACGGTGGCAGAGCGGCAGTAACAGTGGCAGTAGCATTTGATTCCTTGCCGCTCAGCAGCCCATCAACCTCTTTTCTGTGTTCGGGTCGTATTCCGAATCAGTTCGGTACGAGCCCGCAGAGTTCAGGTTCGCTCAGCTCTATAAAACACCTTTCTGGGTATAGGATCACTTTAAAGACTGGTCTTCTAACAACACAAATCATGTAACATATCCAGTCATGAGAAAAGGAAGAAAACATCTGTACTCACAACAGCCAAGACTTGGAAACTGCAATTCCAAGACTCTGTTTACACCTATTTCAGTGTGCTACAATATAATCAGTACTTGTTCATCTATAAAGTACACAATAGTCCTGACAATTACTATCTCCTATAGCACTGTATATATATATTATAGACTATTCTGATTTGCAACTTGAATTCCATCTATATTACTTGCGCTGTAATTTTAGATGTCTTCCATTGAGTCCCAGCGTGCGAAAGTGTGAGAACCTTTGGGAATGCTTTGCTGTTTTTCATGGAAATACATATGAAGGCATTTAACCTTTTCACTTATTCGGAAGAAAAAAATACCGAATATGTTATCAGCTCGGTTTTAATCTATAATGGAATGCAACAATGTGACGTAATGTCTTGAATGGAAATTTGGGCAACATAAACAGTGAACATAGTTTTGAGTTTTCAAACATAGTTTTCTCATTATAATGAATGCGCGGTTCTCATATAATTGCCTTCTAAATAACTGATGGTATATTTATGCTGATTCTGGTCATGTACGTGTAGCATGAAGCATATCTTTCTATTTCTGATTACAAAGGTCTCCTGATTTACTCACACTCCAAACACTCCTGCAAACAAAGGATCTTTTGTGGCTTCAGTTTTCCACAAGGTGGCATTAAACCGGACCAACACCCGTTATTACTTTAACGGGTGTTGGTCCCTCTCTCTGCAGATAGCAAGTATCAGCACAGAGAGGGACCAACACCCGTTAAAGTAATAACGGTATTGGTCCGGTTTAAGTTCATTCTTTCATTCAATGCAGGAAAATCTTTTTACATCATAAAGATAAATTATGGATGACCTTGACATTGGACTAATATATTAAATATCATAGTGGATCTTCAGAGTGTTAGCATATGACTAGTGCTGGGCAAACCCCTAGAAGATCAAGTTTTGGCAAGTTCGGCTGAACTTTGAACAAAAGTTTGGTTCGGGTACCTGAACTTGGCCCAAACCTGGCCCCCACTGAAATCAATGGGACCGTAAATTTGGGGGACAATTCTGCCTCTGGGTGTCCCTCCACCCCTTAACTCCTAACCCACCCAGATGGAGAAGGGGGGCACCAGTCAAGAGGCAGAACCGCAACTGGACCGAAAGTGTTGGCTCTAGGAGCGTCGTTGCCCATGGGAGTGGCAGCCATCTTTTTGTAGCCCCCAACTGTAGCCGGCAGCTGAAATGCCGCACCAACGGGATCGCTGGCTCAGGTAAGTTGTACAGCCACTCTGCTGCACTCTATGCATTTAGATTAAGCCTATCAACCAGCTTTTCCTTTCTTAGAAGGCGTGTTTGGGTTTGGAAACTCGAACTCAAAGAGTCTGTTATGAACCCGAACTCACAGAGTTCAGTACGAACCTGAACTCACAAAGTTCAGTACAAACCTGAACTTTGCGGTTCGTGATTGTCCACCTACTAATGATAAAGCATTAAATGGTCGTTACTAGGGGAATAAATTGTTTAGCTAAGAGTGTATTGAGTAGACCAATGGGAATACTTAACGGAGCACTATCGCAAAATTGTGTAATATTTAAAATACATATAACCACATTGGCTAATGAGGGGGGGGGGGGGGGGGTCACCCGAACTGAATCAAACTCCCGTCAAGCTTGTGGTATATTTTCTCATGGTAGGAATAAAATCCAGGGATGACAGGTTTAGTCTATCAGGGCTGACAGGGCCTGTCACACGGGATGTCCTTTTCCTTCCATTAAAAGATAGAAAAACAAACCTAGCTGGATATTTCTTGATCCTGGGTGTATAAGTGACCCCTCCCCCCACCATCCCAAATTTATATGGACTTTTATAATTGAGCCATTTTTTGCAATAGCGCTCCTTTAATAACACCTAGCAATACAGTGTCACTATTGAAAATATGATGATGGTTTTTCAAATGATTTGGGATATTTCATGAGATTACTTTGGAGGGATCAGAGCTTTTTGCACCTAGCTCATATTAAAGTAAAATCAAGTCAGGATTCCTCACAGTGTAATTCTAAAGTGATGCGCTACAGATTCAAGCCTCCTCTCTACGGATATCAGGTCTCGTGTGTGCGCAGGACAGTGTCACATTTGGTCACTATGGGATCCCAGAAATAGATGGGTATACTGATCAGGCCAGAGATGTTCCAGAGGAAATTATGCTGATCAGCCATAATTGTGCTGACCCCCCAAGAAACAACGTGGTTAAAAAGCATATGCAGACTTTTGGTTAATTTGAGAACTTTCAAATACTTTTATCTATTTGATTAAGGTTTATTTTATTTGTATGTTCATCCAAGTAACATTTTTACACTATGGCCTTTAAAGTGGACCAACACCCAGGATTTTGACTATACCGATTGACCCCGATTGGGGTGCCCGGCTGTGTGAAACCCCCCGAACCCCCCGAACAACTCACCTCTCCCCGCTCCCAGCGCCGACGGACAAGCCGCGGACAAGCGGCTCCTCCGCCGCCGCCTCCCGCGCGTCCTTCTTGACGCGCGCGTGCCCGCGCCGGCCATTCACAGACGGCCGGCGCGCGCACGTCTAGAGGGGCGCGAGGGAGGCGGCGGCGGCCGAGCCGCTTGTCCGCGGTCGGCCGCCGCCGAAGATAAGGAGTTTGGGGTGTTTGGGGGAGTTTCACCCCACGGGACATCCCGATCTCGGATGTCCCGCGGGGAGGGAGGTGATCGGCCCGGGAATCTTATAGATTCCCGGGCCGATCACCCGTGGGTGTTGGTCCACTTTAATTGTATTGACCATGGTACAAATACCTCCCTACCTGCTGTATCTCTGTAGCCTCACTGCCACAACACATTCCTAGTACACATATAATATGTGTACCTGGCAAAATAAATCTGATTTTAATGCAAATCACTCATTACCTTTTGTCTCACCCCCATTCTCTTTAGATTGTAATCTTGTTAGCAGGGTTCTCATTCCTTTTGTTTTAATGGCTTATCAATTTTGTTGCTTAGTAATCTATTACAGTTTTTGAACCTTCTGACTGTAAAGTGCAGCAAAATATGTTGATGGCATTTAAATAAAGATGAGGATATTATTGTCTAAGTCATAAGACGGGTTCTAACTCTTCCTCACTCTAGGCTTAGAAATGATATTATCTACTATAGTAGAACTTTTGGAAATGTTACATGGACAACGTGTGAAATGGATTTTGACACTCTCTCCCTATAACCTTTGAGCCAGTAGCTGTTTCAGGACACCACTTATGTGTGCCAGCTTGATAACTTTATCTGAAAATATTTCTTTTTTCATCCTTCCTGGCAGCTGCACAAAGCCTTCCATATTTCATCCAACAATTAATACACGATTATAGCTAAATCATGTTGGCACAAATCTATTCAAACAATGCTAGCTGGTTATCTTGTCTCTTAAGAATGTTTCATTAGATGAATATGTAACTGTCCCGTGAGGATTTCACAACCATTTACTTGCTGTTTAATAACAGTTTTATTCTTAAAGTGGACATATCATCCAATGTCTTCTGGCTGTATAATTACATTTACTATAAACAACTACCATGCTCCCGAGATTCCAAATGTGCTTCACTGCTGTCTGCTTATTTCCTCTGGTCCTCCCAATAAAGTACTTTCTACCTTTGGTGCTAACCCATACGTGTTTGATAGGCTTGCCTCACCTTGGGACCTGATTTTATTTGAAACTGCACACCTCAGAAGGGAAGGATCATCCACTGTTCTTCCTTAGTATATATGAGGATAGTCTCAACCACAGATTTTTTGGGAGGTTGTTGGAGGGAGTAAATCTCTTAATTAGCAACCTCTAATACTCTGTAAACCCTCCCCAACCCTCCCCTTTAGAGGGGCATTCCTGGAAAAACACCTGTGCCATGTCGATGGGTACCGAGCTCTACCACAATGCTGCTGCTTTCAGAAGATGGCTTCCCATTCTGCCTGAGGTGAACAATGCAATGGCACCCCCAGGACATGCTGCTCCTGTCCTCAATAGAGCAGTGTGCCACTCCGGCTGGCTCCCAAGATGAAAGGGGCATTCCATTCATGGGGTTAGGGGGGCAGTGCCATGGCTGCTTAGCTGCCAATAATTCACTGTAAAGACATGAAAGCGTGTAGCGGTCTCCACTTATTTCTGTTGAACCGTTAATGATTAAAATAAAGTTGTAAAAAAACATTTCCAGCAATTGCTGCCCCCCCCCCACATTGCTGCCTGAGGAAGCTGCCTCACACGGCCTTATTACAGGTGCACCACTGCCCCTACCATTTGAATTGATATCAGGGTCCACTGGACCCCACTTCCAGTTAACAAACAGTGTAAAAAAAGACCCCCTTTATGACTTATAAATAAAGTTTGATATTCTGTATTTTCTATTCTTACACCGGCATCTTCCACCTCATCCAGCACTGGGCAGCATTCTCCCTTAGGAGATCTAGGTCTGGTGGCTCCCTTCTGGTGACTCCTCCTTCAGATCAGTGGACTGTGAGGGACAAGGTAAAGCCTTCAGCTTCTACCTTTTGAGGCAGTCTATTTTGCATTTTAAGATTTTTTGATGTGTTTACAATCATTATCCATTTGTTGAGGCTATGCTCTTTTCAACGTCAAATTTTCTTCCAGAATTTGCTGGAATTTTATTGAATTAATTATTTTCTCTACCCATTAAAAGTTTCCTATGCCATTGAATTCAACACAACTCAAATGCATAGTTGATCTACCACCATGCTTAACAGTTAGAGAAGTGCTTTTTTCCTGAAACTTGTGTGCCCTTTTTTCTCATAACATTCTTTTGCTCTTTGTGGCCAATAGTTCACAACTCCAGAGTCTGCTAAATCTGGCTGACATCTGCAGTCAAGCAAGGGTTCCGATTTGCCTTTCTAGCAATCATAACAGCAACTGTCTGGTCTTCTCTTGACCTAAACTGTGGGCCATTAATTGGCATTTAATTACATTTCGAACTGAGGGAATGGCAACCTAAAACCTCTTTGCTGTCTTCTTACAGCCTTCCTCTGCTTTGTGGGTCTCAACCATTTTTATTTTCAGAGTATTAGGCAGCTGTTTACTGACGTGTCTTGGGACAAGAGGAGTCAGGGTGTTTATAAAGATTTGACATTTGCATCTCGGGGCCTTTCCTGATGAACAAGCCTTCGCTCTAATAGGTTAATCAAGGTCTGAGATATTGGTCAGAGCTCACAACACTCTTTGGGTTGCCAAGTTTTGGCAAAGTCTTCTTTTTTTGCTATAAAACCCAAAATACACTGATATAAATGTGTGAAATGTAACTTTATGCCTTTTCAATATCATTTAATCTTTAACTTGCTAAGCTAAAGTGTTCAGGATATCAGTAATTTTGCCCCAAGGTAAATGCTGAAATGTAAAAGAATGGAGAAAGAACTGTGTCCCCAGAATACCTCAAGAATTTTATGATTAGGCTAAAATGAATATTTGGAGTTAGTATCTACTATCATGCCTCAGAGCCAGCTTTATTCCTATTTTCTATTTTCTGTCTTTGAACCATAAAACATTATTTTTATTTATCATATCTATATAGTATTTTGGTATGCTTCAAGATGGCTTTAATAACTGGTGCCCCTCCCCCCAAGATATACTTTCTGTAGAGGATATTGAACATGTTCCTATGAAAACAGACATGGACAGGTTGACTTATGTCACATACTTTCCTCATTTGCTCATCCCTGTGTATCTGTTGGGCAGGCATAACAAGAGCCTCAATCACTGCAAATGTCTGTCTGGAGAATTCGGCACTAAGAACTTGTGGTTTGGACACTGTGTCGATCTGGCATTCAGAAAAAAGCACATAATGTTTTCTGTGTTTCTGAGCTTGAGACACGGATGAAAACAAGTCTGTGGTCTACCACAGCTTACAGGGGAGTTTTCCACACTGCTTGAGTTTTGTGGCCACAGTAGCAGATCGTTACTGGTGGTAAAAAAAAAAAAAAGATAAGTAAATTGCATTTTTATTACAACTATAAATGCATACATTGGCTAAAGATATGATTTGCTACAAAATCTAAACATGCTGCTTGGTTTTTTATAATTCGTTTTGCTAGTGGAAGTGTTAGTAATTAGGAGGTGTGTGTTTGTGGTAAGAACAACATGTTGTAACCAGAATTTGAATAACTGGTATAACACACTCTGTATTAATGAGTTTTCCACACATTGAGCCAGTGCGGTTACATCGAAATGGCTCTAAACGCAGGATTTCTATTAAGTCCTGGTAACAATAAACTATAACACATTACCGGACACCTGATGATTTCTACACACTACATTGGCTTATATGAAAAGTCCAAGCACAAACATAAGAAAAGCTATACTAGTTTTGGTCTGTGCAGCTGTTCTGTCCTGTTCTGGGTTGTGAAGATCAATAGATGCCAAAGTTGACTTCCCTGCCACCAAGCTCCGGACAGATGTTCATCTCTTTACATTGGTCACAGGGTCTTCCTTCATTATCATTCACCAGCTCTCAGCACACCTCTTTCATTGCAGTGAATGAAGTGGGCATGCTGCAGTCACTGAGATGCAAAGAGGCGGGTGCAGTGTCTGGGGCCCACCAGTAGAATTGACTATGGGGGTCCACCCCACATTTAGATGCATGTACTACCGGCTTACATTCAGGGCCCATATGCTTAAAGGATGGTAGGATGTAGTCATCTAGTCAATATATAGCAGTCATGGAGGTGCTAGAAGGGTGTGACCATACTCCATAGACAAAAAAGAAATGTAACCCTCTGCTCACTCATACAATTGAAAAAGCTAGCTACCATGTTAAAAACATGGACTGTTAGTTAACATAGATTGCAATGAATGTAAAAGCGAGGTAGCCACGACAAGGCCGTTCAATTTATACCCCGTCCCTAATATTAGTAAGTCTAAAAGAGTTTGTGCAAGCATTGCTAATTTTTTACTTGTGTGTGCACAAGCAATGCAATACATGAATCAGCCTGTCTAAAGACATCGCAATAACTTACCTTGCTTGCACACACACAATGAAAAATACTTTACTTGCCTGCACAGTGTTACAGAGAGGTTTTATGTAGAGGCCAGTTAGACCCTGTTGCATTGGGAGAGCTACAATCCAGCAGATCTGGCCACTTACCTGCAAATGCAACAGCCGATACACAGAAACATTATGCCATACTGTATTGTGACTATACATAGTTTAGGTTTTGGTGATGAAGGCCCTCAAAGGGTCCCTTGGCCCCCACTGGGGGATTTCCAGGTAACCCTGTGGGTCAGACTGAGCCTGGGCTGTCATGAAGGAGGCAGCCCCCCCATCAATATAGACTAACGCTGGTGGTTGGGAAACTCAGACTTGGCATCCAGTAAGTGCTGTGTACACTACTCTGGTGTTGGCTGGATCCTACTGCTTCAAGATCGTCACCTGACAATAATGGTGAAGAAGTAGTGGGGAGAATATTGCTGCAGGAATTAATTCTGGATCCCCATCAGACAAAACAGTGCAAGGAGCCATGTCATTCAAGGTTTGGATTATAGACCTGGATCTTCCCTGGCATAGAGATGCCAGTGAGGGCTTAGGTCTGACTTAAACCAGACCTTCAGCATCACTTAATGAAAATCCCAAACCCATAAAAAACGATTCCCCAGGATCTAAAAGACATTTATTTTAAGTTTTTAGTCGCTTACTTATTATTCTTTCCCCTGCTGGGCTTCAGCTCTGTTCAGGACTCCAAGAAACGGGCACCGCCATCTTGAGAGAGCTGGGGTCAGGAAAAGGGCAGCAATCCCAGAATTCAGAGCGACATAGTCAGAAGACACTTACTGTCTGCAGGAAGCCTGAGACGTCACAGGCCGCAATCTTGGATGTTAAAAGGTTCAAAAACGCAGTAGGTGCAGGTTTAACGTGGGCAATCTGTGGGTAATTTGTATGTACAGGGTGGGGGAAACATACAAGATAGGCTCTTATTCAGGGTGAAGGTCCATTTTAAGATGAGAGGGACAGTCCCTGCAAAATAAAACAAATAATATGATACTATGCTTAGTCTTGGCCTCTGTATTGAAACTCCCAGCAGTATTAAAACTCCAGTGAGATGAATTATTTTAAGTACAAGCCTCATTCGTATTCAAAGTCTATATTTAAGATGTGACAGAGTGTGTAGTATGCATGTGCTTATATTACATGACACAGAACTCCAGCCTCAGCTGTGGGCTGGCAAATCTTGCTGTCCTATTGAAGTCTTTTACCTTTTGTTTTCCTCCTTTATGGTAAGTAGGAGGTTCCTCTGAATCAAAAAGTTTTCATGCAGAATTTGTCTTTTGTTTTAAACAGTATGGTAATCGCTAAACGTTGGGTTTATACCTCATTTCTGTATGATTCTGCATTGATGTCACTTGATGCATTTGCAATGTCTGTGTATTTTCCATGTGGAACCTTTCTTTTCTGTTTCTGCCAATGGCCACGGAGTGGTGCATTATTCACAGGTGCTGTAGCTGCTGGCTGACTGGTGTTTCTCTGGCCATTTATTTGATGGCAGATTGGCAAATTGCTTTCTGTATTTAGAGCTGTAGTTCTTATAGTGGTAAATGCAGTGAAGGTCATCAAAGCCATATGTGTCATCCTCATACTTGTTTTCAGAACATAACTGGCTGCATCTCTAGGGACAGTCTGTGCCTGTTGCTCTGTAGATTGGTCTGCTATGTGGGCCTAGTATTTCACATTAGGGCATGCTGAGGCTTAACTGCAACCAGGCACTGGTTTAGATAGCAAAATGGGGCTCCATTATGGCTCATACAGAAGCAGCAGCAGCACTAACAATATTAACACTTGCACTGTTGCTGCACTGTACAAGGTAAAAAGCAGCACAGGAGTCCTGCTCTTAAAGTGACCCAACACTCTTAATGGATGGATGCTTTACTGCAAATGACACTTGTGGGGGGAATCCAGATTGCTGCAACTGCCCCAATTCAAACCCCTTTTTACTTACTTCCATTGTGATCCCCTGGTGAAACTGGGCCCCATGATTGGGGTGGTGGAAGTCCTGTTGTTGATAGTAGCTTCCAATTTTCCAGCTGCCGGCTGATACATGGATCATATAACCACTGCGTTTCTAATTAGAGATGAGCGAACTTTTGAAAAATTCGATTCGACTGATTCGCCGAATTTTCCGACAATAATCGTTTCGACCCGAATAAATTCGCGACTAATCGCTATTAAAAACGGCTATTTCTGAGCCTCCTAGAGCCTCAATAGGGTTGTAAACCATTCTGCCTTGCTGTAACACGCACAGGATGCGTGCTGGGTTAGTTAAATAATACTTTGAAGAAATATCACATGCAGATTAGAGGCATCGCTAATAGAATCGCAGAGCGGCACAATTGAATTCAAGAGAGTTGAAGTGGCATCACTATGAGGGGCAGGAGCCCAAACATTGCTTTAAAGAGACACTGGAGTTGGCTTCAGGAGCCCAAAAATTGGATGAATCACACCCTGGAGTTGGCAGCAGCAGCAGCAGGAGCCCAAAAATTGGATGAATCACACCCTGGAGTTGGCAGCAGCAGCAGCAGGAGCCCAAATATTACTTTAAAGAGACCCTGGGGTTGGCTTCAGGAGCCCAAAAATTGGATGAATCACACCCTGGAGTTGGCAGCAGCAGCAGCAGGAGCCCAAATATTACTTTAAAGAGACACTGGAGTTGGCTTCAGTAGCCCAAAAATTGGATGAATCACACCCTGGAGTTGGCAGCAGCAGCAGGAGCCCAAATATTACTTTAAAGAGACCCTGGGGTTGGCCTCAGGAGCCCAAAAATTGGATGAATCACACCCTGGAGTTGGCAGCAGCAGGAGCCCAAACATTACTTTAAAGAGACCCTGGGGTTGGCCTCAGGAGCCCAAAAATTGGATGAATCACACCCTGGAGTTGGCAGCAGCAGGAGCCCAAATATTACTTTAAAGAGACACTGGAGTTGGCTTCAGTAGCCCAAAAATTGGATGAATCACACCCTGGAGTTGGCAGCAGCAGCAGGAGCCCAAATATTACTTTAAAGAGACCCTGGGGTTGGCCTCAGGAGCCCAAAAATTGGATGAATCACACCCTGGAGTTGGCAGCAGCAGGAGCCCAAACATTACTTTAAAGAGACCCTGGGGTTGGCCTCAGGAGCCCAAAAATTGGATGAATCACACCCTGGAGTTGGCAGCAGCAGCAGCAGGAGCCCAAATATTACTTTAAAGAGACACTGGAGTTGGCTTCAGTAGCCCAAAAATTGGATGAATCACACCCTGGAGTTGGCAGCAGCAGCAGGAGCCCAAATATTACTTTAAAGAGACCCTGGGGTTGGCCTCAGGAGCCCAAAAATTGGATGAATCACACCCTGGAGTTGGCAGCAGCAGGAGCCCAAACATTACTTTAAAGAGACCCTGGGGTTGGCCTCAGGAGCCCAAGAATTGGATGAATCACACCCTGGAGTTGGCAGAAGTTGGCAGTAGCAGCAGCAGGAGCCCAAACATTACTTTAAACAGACCCTGGGGTTGGCCTCAGGAGCCCAAAAATTGGATGAATCACACCCTGGATTTGGCAGCAGCAGCAGCAGGAGCCCAAATATTACTTTAAAGAGACACTGGGGTTGGCTTCAGGAGCCCAAAAATTGGATGAATCACACCCTGGAGTTGCAAGCAGCAGCAGGAGCCCAAACATTACTTTAAACAGACCCTGGGGTTGGCCTCAGGAGCCCAAAAATTGGATGAATCACACCCTGGAGTTGGCAGCAGCAGGAGCCCAAACATTACTTTAAAGAGACCCTGGGGTTGCCCTCAGGAGCCCAAAAATTGGATGAATCACACCCTGGAGTTGGCAGCAGCAGCAGCAGGAGCCCAAATATTACTTTAAAGAGACACTGGAGTTGGCTTCAGTAGCCCAAAAATTGGATGAATCACACCCTGGAGTTGGCAGCAGCAGCAGCAGGAGCCCAAACATTACTTTAAACAGACCCTGGGGTTGGCCTCAGGAGCCCAAAAATTGGATGAATCACACCCTGGAGTTGGCAGCAGCAGCAGCAGGAGCCCAAACATTACTTTAAACAGACCCTGGGGTTGGCCTCAGGAGCCCAAAAATTGGATGAATCACACCCTGGAGTTGCAAGCAGCAGCAGGAGCCCAAACATTACTTTAAACAGACCCTGGGGTTGGCCTCAGGAGCCCAAAAATTGGATGAATCACACCCTGGAGTTGGCAGCAGCAGCAGCAGGAGCCCAAATATTACTTTAAAGAGACACTGGGGTTGGCTTCAGGAGCCCAAAAATTGGATGAATCACACCCTGGAGTTGGCAGCAGCAGCAGCAGGAGCCCAAATATTACTTTAAAGAGACACTGGAGTTGGCTTCAGTAGCCCAAAAATTGGATGAATCACACCCTGGAGTTGGCAGCAGCAGCAGCAGGAGCCCAAACATTACTTTAAACAGACCCTGGGGTTGGCCTCAGGAGCCCAAAAATTGGATGAATCACACCCTGGAGTTGGCAGCAGCAGCAGCAGGAGCCCAAACATTACTTTAAACAGACCCTGGGGTTGGCCTCAGGAGCCCAAAAATTGGATGAATCACACCCTGGAGTTGCAAGCAGCAGCAGGAGCCCAAACATTACTTTAAACAGACCCTGGGGTTGGCTTCAGGAGCCCAAAAATTGGATGAATCACACCCTGTGGAGAGTCATGTGGAGAAAAAGTAGCTTAGTTAGTAATATCTACATAAAATTATGAATAAACAAATGCAAAAGTTTGCCAAAGTGAAGTTTTGTTTGAGGGTGTGTTTCCACCTTTTAATTAAATCAGAAACAAGAAGGTATCATTGCCTCTGACTAATTAGCCCTCAAAAATTCTTGGAATTTTTAATCTGGAATCATGTCTGATCCGTCTTATCCGAAGAATATTAATAAAAAGTAAGAGTAACGTAAAGGATTTTTTATCAATACTTACTTGTGGTCCGATGCGGAGGAATGTCTGTAACTGGAGAGCAGCGCCTTAAATCTGTTTTGCACGATCCATCTTTCTTGGTCTGGCCCCGTCATCAATCTACTGGAATACATCAGGCATTGTTGGGAGGAAAGCTTGGCTGATCCATGCGCCATTCATTTCCACGCAGGGCAGTCTCTGGAAAAAAAAAGTCTGTATAAACCAGGGTCTTTTTCATATAAAAACAAATGGTTATTCTTGCTTTTCAACCATATGTTCCACAGCTTTACCAGTCATTGTGTCAGCCAATGAAGCAACTTTGTCTCGAAGTGCTGCAAAAGCAGTCCACTGCATCACAAGTGGCATCTGACACCCCCAGTCAACTGTCTGTCTGTTATGCTTTGGGTTCAGCTCCACTATCCATTGATCTGATATCCAAGATCTGATAATCATAAAATTCAGCAGCTACTGCCCAGCCAAGAAGTGGAGGAGACACTCGCCTCTTCTTCCACTATCCGGCAATTAGTGATGAGGAGAGTGTCGTGGGAGGAGGTGTTGCAAGCCGAGGTAGTGGAAGAGGGTCCCTGGAGCCTGCGGCGGTGGCGGCGGCAGCAGCAGCGAATTATTGCGGACTGTTGGTAGGAAAAATCAGCTACTCAGCGATGTGGCAGTGTTCCATGCAGCATCCTGTGGAGAAAAAGTAGGTTAGTTAGTGTATATACATAAAATTATGAATAGACAAATGCAATAGTATTGCGAAAGTGAAGTTTTGTTTGAGGGTGTGTTTCCACCTTGCAATTAAGGTGGAAACAACTAGCTATCATTTGCCTCTGAATAATTAGCCCTCAAAAATTCTTGGAATTTTTAATCTTGATGTCTGAGGGATTTCTCCTCTCAGACAGCGTCACCATAAGTCCAGCCTGCTGCATTACCCAGTGGTGGACCTTTCAGAGAACTGATGGCTTGTGCCGAGCCGAGGTGGAGAGTCACATGGCATGGTTGTTGAACAGAAGGTGGGCCAGTCCTTTAGCCTGTCAGTGTGTACCAAAGTGCACAGTGTTGTCTACGCCTGGAGCTGTAACTATAGACTCATGGTGGACAATATATATCCTTTTAGGCCCCCTTGGTGATTGTGGTTTCACGCTGTTCTTCACATGGTTTTCCTTGACCATCAGAGTCACACATGGGAGGAACTACTAAAAATGAGAACTCAATCCATGAAAGCATTGCTTAATCCACGAAAACTGCAAATTTGGACCCATGGTGACTGACACTTGGAAGAACATCTTGTTTGCGCTGCGACAAGGAAGCCAGAGTCATGCGTCCTGACATGGCACACGTGTTCAGTCTAGTTTTGAAGTCTTGCCCCCATCTGAAAGACATCCGAACAACAGGAAAGAAAGTTAGCATGCACTTCTGGCACTCCTACACCACCAAGCACAACCTTATTGAGCCTCAGCGTCACAACGGTGTACCCCACCATAGTCTGATTTGCGATGTTTCCACCCGTTGGAATTCCACCCTCCATATGCAGGATCCACTATAGCAGTGGTCCCCAACCCTGTCCTCAAGGCCCACCAACAGGCCAGGCTTTGCAGATCTCCACAAAGATGCTCAGGTGGAGTAATTAGTGCAGCTGCAGAGCAATAGAGCTGGCTATTTGGAGATCCAAAAAACATGACATGTTGGTGGGCCTTGAGGACAGGGTTGAGGACCACTGCACTATAGGAACAGAGAAAAGCCATCACGGATTTCTGGATGATCCAAACGGATAGGGGGACACCCCTGTGTAAATTCAATGTAAACCATTGGCAGCTCATACGTGACACCGACCGTTTGCTCAGGCCCTTTGAGGAAGCTACATTATTAGTCAGTTGCCAGGACTATGAGATGAACGATGAGATTCCACTGCTTCATGTACTACAACACATGTTGGAAAGCATGGCTGGTCAGGGCACTGGAGACATGGCACATACATTTCACAGCCACATGAAGCCTGTGGGGGCTGAAGTGGAGGAGGAGGAGGGGGTGGGGCACAGCAAACCACAGTTTAGGTTTCACAAAATGACCATTTTATCTAGTCATCTGACAGGAGAGGAGGAGCAGGAGCAGCCACAGGAGCTAGAGGGTTGTGAGTAAGGCGAGACAGAGGACCCAGACACACCATGGCAGTTTACAGTGGAGATGGAGACAGGTAGTCCCTCCGAGTCACTTGCACAAATGGCACGATGCATGCTCACATGCATGCGTACTAGTGAGCGCAGAATTGTCTCCATTTGTCAGCGGGAAGACTTCTGGCTCTCCAACTTATTGGACCCTCGCTTCCGGCACAAAATGGGGGCATTTTTTACGCCCACTGAGAGGGAGGACAAACTGACCTACTACAGAGACATCCCACGTAGTCAGTTGGGCGATGTCTATCTGCGCCATGGCCCATACTCCCGCAGGTCTGACTCGGGGGGAAGTCTGCGATCACCTTCCACTGCCATGGCTGCTGGGGGGGTGGAAGGAGCAGCAGCAGCAGCTCCATCAGCAGCAGCCTCAGTCTTCAGTCGCTAGTGAGTAGCTTTCTACACCCGCATAGTGAGTCTACTCATGAGCAGCAGGAAGACCTGGAGCTGGACCTCAAACAGCAGGTCATGTCATACCTTGACATGACCATGCCAACACACCTTCAAGATCCACTGGATTTGCTGGGAAGCCAAACTTGACTTGTGCCCGCAACTAGCAGAGTTTGCCCTGGAAAAGCTGTACTGGCCGGACAGTAGTTGATTTAGATGGCAACTGGGCTGCTCTATATAACGAAGCAAAATGGCAAATTTACCTCACTATATAAGCTATTGCCCCTCAGATTTACACAGGGGCTGCTCTATATTATGCTGCAAAATGGCAAATTAACCTCACAATATAATCTATTGCAGCTCTATATAAATAAAAATAAATAAATAAAAAAAGGGCCTGTAGAAGCTTATTTAGTATAACAGATAGGGTGACATGTGCTGGTTTGGGATGCCCATATGGGCTAGTGTTTTGGCAGCAGTACAAAAACCAATGCAAAATGCAATAGCTTAATAAAGCTGATGCTGATCAACGCTTATTTAGTATAACAGATGGGGTGCAACATGCAGGTTTGGGATGCCCTGCGGCCTGGTGTATTTAAAGCAGACCAAAACCAATTCAAAATGCAATAACTTAATAAAGCTGAGGCTGTAGATGCTTATTTAGTATAAACAGGTAGGGTGCAAGGTGCAGCTTTGGGGTGCCCTGCGGCCTGGTTAAATGAAAGCAGTCAAAAAGGAAGTGCAAACTGAAGTAGCTTAATGAAGCTGATGCTGATCAACGCTTATGTTGTATACCAGATAGGGTGCAAGGTGCAGCGTTGGGGTGCCCTGCGGCCTGGTTTATTAAAATCAGTCAAAAACAAGTGCAAACTGAAGTAGCCTGATCAACGCTTATGTTGTATAACAGATAGGTTTAAAATAGCATGTGCCTTGGGATGCCCGTGTGGCCTGTTATATTTCAAGCTGAACAAAAAGTAACAATAATCCAAGTATGAGACATCATTTTGACCTTCTTCACAGCGCCATACTTTGAAAAAAAAAAATTAATTTCATGCCGATCAATCCAAAGGTCAATGCCCCTAACAAAAATAGTGTTCGGCATAAGTTTTCCTTCTGGAAGGACGTAACCTTTAGTTTACATGGTTGGGGTAGGTTATCTTACAAATTGGGATACCCCAGGCAGCAGTGTCATTGAAAGAGACAGATTGTAATGCAGGCCATACGCAAGCAGAGAAACTCAGGCTGCAACAGGCCTATTTAGTTTACATGGTTGGGGTAGGTTATCTTACAAATTGGGATACCCCACTGTATATGAAACCGAATATAAATGCACACCCAAAAGTGGACACTCAGCCTCCAAGAGGCCTGCTTAGTTTAAATAAGAGAGCTGCTTAGTATGGTAGGTAGGTTATGTTATGTTACAGAATGGGATGCCCCAAGCAGACTTGAGATCAGTATATATGCACACAGCAGCAGTGTGTTAGCAGGCTCATACAGGCCAAATTTCTTTAAATAAATGTGCAGCTTACAGTAAATGCAGAGGCTAATGGTATGTTACAGAATGGGATGCCCCAAGCAGACTTGAGATCAGTATATATGCACACAGCAGCAGTGTGTTAGCAGGCTCATACAGGCCAAATTTCTTTAAATAACTGTGCAGCTTACAGTTAATGCAGAGGCTAATGGTATGTTACAGAATGGGATGCCCCAAGCAGACTTGAGATCAGTATATATGCACACAGCAGCAGTGTGTTAGCAGGCTCATACAGGCCAAATTTCTTTAAATAAATGTGCAGCTTACAGTAAATGCAGAGGCTAATGGTATGTTACAGAATGGGATGCCCCAAAGCTGACTTGACATCAGTATATATGCACACAGCAGCAGTGTGTTAGCAGGCTCATACAGGCCAAACTTCTTTAAATAACTGTGCAGCTTACAGTTAATGCAGAGGCTAATGGTATGTTACAGAATGGGATGCCCCAAGCAGACTTGAGATCAGTATATATGCACACAGCAGCAGTGTGTTAGCAGGCTCATACAGGCCAAATTTCTTTAAATAAATGTGCAGCTTACAGTAAATGCAGAGGCTAATGGTATGTTACAGAATGGGATGCCCCAAAGCTGACTTGAGATCAGTATATATGCACACAGCAGCAGTGTGTTAGCAGGCTCATACAGGCCAAATTTCTTTAAATAACTGTGCAGCTTACAGTTAATGCAGAGGCTAATGGTATGTTACAGAATGGGATGCCCCAAGCAGACTTGAGATCAGTATACATGCACACAGCAGCAGTGTGTTAGCAGGCTCATACAGGCCAAATTTCTTTAAATAAATGTGCAGCTTACAGTTAATGCAGAGGCTAATGGTATGTTACAGAATGGGATGTCCCAAAAACCAGAGAGCACCTGGCAGGCAGCAGTAAGACTATGCACAGCAAAAGTGTCTTTATCAGGCCTAATTTCAAATATGATAAGAGCAAATGCTTATATGGTCTTAAACAGAGGCTGCTGTAGTCACAGAATGGGATGCCCCAAATAGGAGTGCACCTGGCAGGGTCCAGTAGTGCTTTGCCCAGCAAAAGTGTCTTTATCAGGCCTAATTTCAAATATGATAAGAGCAAATGCTTATATGGTCTTAAACAGAGGCTGCTGTAGTCACAGAATGGGATGCCCCAAATAGGAGTGCACCTGGCAGGGTCCAGTAGTGCTTTGCCCAGCAAAAGTGTCTTTATCAGGCCTAATTTCAAATATGATAAGAGCAAATGCTTATATGGTCTTAAACAGAGGCTGCTGTAGTCACAGAATGGGATGCCCCAAATAGGAGTGCACGGGGCAGGGTCCAGTAGTGCTTTGCCCAGCAAAAGTGTCTTTATCAGGCCTAATTTCAAATATGATAAGAGCAAATGCTTATATGGTCTTAAACAGAGGCTGCTGTAGTCACAGAATGGGATGCCCCAAATAGGCGTGCACCTGGCAGGGTCCAGTAGTGCTATGCCCAGCAAAAGTGTCTTTATCAGGCCTAATTTCAAATATGATAAGAGCAAATGCTTATATGGTCTTAAACAGAGGCTGCTGTAGTCACAGAATGGGATGCCCCAAATAGGAGTGCACCTGGCAGGGTCCAGTAGTGCTATGCCCAGCAAAAGTGTCTTTATCAGGCCTAATTTCAAATATGATAAGTGAAAATGGTTATACGGTCTTAAACAGAGGCTGCTGTAGTCACAGAATGGGATGCCCCAAATAGGAGTGCACCTGGCAGGGTCCAGTAGTGCTTTGCCCAGCAAAAGTGTCTTTATCAGGCCTAATTTCAAATATGATAAGAGCAAATGCTTATATGGTCTTAAACAGAGGCTGCTGTAGTCACAGAATGGGATGCCCCAAATAGGAGTGCACCTGGCAGGGTCCAGTAGTGCTATGCCCAGCAAAAGTGTCTTTATCAGGCCTAATTTCAAATATGATAAGAGCAAATGCTTATATGGTCTTAAACAGAGGCTGCTGTAGTCACAGAATGGGATGCCCCAAATAGGAGTGCACCTGGCAGGGTCCAGTAGTGCTTTGCCCAGCAAAAGTGTCTTTATCAGGCCTAATTTCAAATATGATAAGAGCAAATGCTTATATGGTCTTAAACAGAGGCTGCTGTAGTCACAGAATGGGATGCCCCAAATAGGAGTGCACCTGGCAGGGTCCAGTAGTGCTTTGCCCAGCAAAAGTGTCTTTATCAGGCCTAATTTCAAATATGATAAGAGCAAATGCTTATATGGTCTTAAACAGAGGCTGCTGTAGTCACAGAATGGGATGCCCCAAATAGGAGTGCACCTGGCAGGGTCCAGTAGTGTTTTGCCCAGCAAAAGTGTCTTTATCAGGCCTAATTTCAAATATGATAAGAGCAAATGCTTATATGGTCTTAAACAGAGGCTGCTGTAGTCACAGAATGGGATGCCCCAAATAGGAGTGCACCTGGCAGGGTCCAGTAGTGCTATGCCCAGCAAAAGTGTCTTTATCAGGCCTAATTTCAAATATGATAAGAGCAAATGCTTATATGGTCTTAAACAGAGGCTACTGTAGTCACAGAATGGGATGCCCCAAATAGGAGTGCACCTGGCAGGGTCCAGTAGTGCTTTGCCCAGCAAAAGTGTCTTTATCAGGCCTAATTTCAAATATGATAAGAGCAAATGCTTATATGGTCTTAAACAGAGGCTGCTGTAGTCACAGAATGGGATGCCCCAAATAGGAGTGCACCTGGCAGGGTCCAGTAGTGCTTTGCCCAGCAAAAGTGTCTTTATCAGGCCTAATTTCAAATATGATAAGAGCAAATGCTTATATGGTCTTAAACAGAGGCTGCTGTAGTCACAGAATGGGATGCCCCAAATAGGAGTGCACCTGGCAGGGTACAGTAGTGCTATGCCCAGCAAAAGTGTCTTTATCAGGCCTAATTTCAAATATGATAAGAGCAAATGCTTATATGGTCTTAAACAGAGGCTGCTGTAGTCACAGAATGGGATGCCCCAAATAGGAGTGCACCTGGCAGGGTCCAGTAGTGCTTTGCCCAGCAAAAGTGTCTTTATCAGGCCTAATTTCAAATATGATAAGAGCAAATGCTTATATGGTCTTAAACAGAGGCTGCTGTAGTCACAGAATGGGATGCCCCAAATAGGAGTGCACCTGGCAGGGTCCAGTAGTGCTATGCCCAGCAAAAGTGTCTTTATCAGGCCTAATTTCAAATATGATAAGAGCAAATGCTTATATGGTCTTAAACAGAGGCTGCTGTAGTCACAGAATGGGATGCCCCAAATAGGAGTGCACCTGGCAGGGTCCAGTAGTGCTTTGCCCAGCAAAAGTGTCTTTATCAGGCCTAATTTCAAATATGATAAGAGCAAATGCTTATATGGTCTTAAACAGAGGCTGCTGTAGTCACAGAATGGGATGCCCCAAATAGGAGTGCACCTGGCAGGGTCCAGTAGTGCTTTGCCCAGCAAAAGTGTCTTTATCAGGCCTAATTTCAAATATGATAAGAGCAAATGCTTATATGGTCTTAAACAGAGGCTGCTGTAGTCACAGAATGGGATGCCCCAAATAGGAGTGCACCTGGCAGGGTCCAGTAGTGCTTTGCCCAGCAAAAGTGTCTTTATCAGGCCTAATTTCAAATATGATAAGAGCAAATGCTTATATGGTCTTAAACAGAGGCTGCTGTAGTCACAGAATGGGATGCCCCAAATAGGAGTGCACCTGGCAGGGTCCAGTAGTGCTATGCCCAGCAAAAGTGTCTTTATCAGGCCTAATTTCAAATATGATAAGAGCAAATGCTTATATGGTCTTAAACAGAGGCTGCTGTAGTCACAGAATGGGATGCCCCAAATAGGAGTGCACCTGGCAGGGTCCAGTAGTGCTTTGCCCAGCAAAAGTGTCTTTATCAGGCCTAATTTCAAATATGATAATAGCAAATGCTTATATGGTCTTAAACAGAGGCTGCTGTAGTCACAGAATGGGATGCCCCAAATAGGAGTGCACCTGGCAGGGTCCAGTAGTGCTTTGCCCAGCAAAAGTGTCTTTATCAGGCCTAATTTCAAATATGATAAGAGCAAATGCTTATATGGTCTTAAACAGAGGCTGCTGTAGTCACAGAATGGGATGCCCCAAATAGGAGTGCACCTGGCAGGGTCCAGTAGTGCTATGCCCAGCAAAAGTGTCTTTATCAGGCCTAATTTCAAATATGATAAGAGCAAATGCTTATATGGTCTTAAACAGAGGCTGCTGTAGTCACAGAATGGGATGCCCCAAATAGGAGTGCACCTGGCAGGGTCCAGTAGTGCTATGCCCAGCAAAAGTGTCTTTATCAGGCCTAATTTCAAATATGATAAGTGAAAATGGTTATACGGTCTTAAACAGAGGCTGCTGTAGTCACAGAATGGGATGCCCCAAATAGGAGTGCACCTGGCAGGGTCCAGTAGTGCTTTGCCCAGCAAAAGTGTCTTTATCAGGCCTAATTTCAAATATGATAAGAGCAAATGCTTATATGGTCTTAAACAGAGGCTGCTGTAGTCACAGAATGGGATGCCCCAAATAGGAGTGCACCTGGCAGGGTCCAGTAGTGCTATGCCCAGCAAAAGTGTCTTTATCAGGCCTAATTTCAAATATGATAAGAGCAAATGCTTATATGGTCTTAAACAGAGGCTGCTGTAGTCACAGAATGGGATGCCCCAAATAGGAGTGCACCTGGCAGGGTCCAGTAGTGCTTTGCCCAGCAAAAGTGTCTTTATCAGGCCTAATTTCAAATATGATAAGAGCAAATGCTTATATGGTCTTAAACAGAGGCTGCTGTAGTCACAGAATGGGATGCCCCAAATAGGAGTGCACCTGGCAGGGTCCAGTAGTGCTTTGCCCAGCAAAAGTGTCTTTATCAGGCCTAATTTCAAATATGATAAGAGCAAATGCTTATATGGTCTTAAACAGAGGCTGCTGTAGTCACAGAATGGGATGCCCCAAATAGGAGTGCACCTGGCAGGGTCCAGTAGTGCTTTGCCCAGCAAAAGTGTCTTTATCAGGCCTAATTTCAAATATGATAAGAGCAAATGCTTATATGGTCTTAAACAGAGGCTGCTGTAGTCACAGAATGGGATGCCCCAAATAGGAGTGCACCTGGCAGGGTCCAGTAGTGCTATGCCCAGCAAAAGTGTCTTTATCAGGCCTAATTTCAAATATGATAAGAGCAAATGCTTATATGGTCTTAAACAGAGGCTGCTGTAGTCACAGAATGGGATGCCCCAAATAGGAGTGCACCTGGCAGGGTCCAGTAGTGCTTTGCCCAGCAAATGTGTCTTTATCAGGCCTAATTTCAAATATGATAAGAGCAAATGCTTATATGGTCTTAAACAGAGGCTGCTGTAGTCACATAATGGGATGCCCCAAATAGGAGTGCACCTGGCAGGGTCCAGTAGTGCTTTGCCCAGCAAAAGTGTCTTTATCAGGCCTAATTTCAAATATGATAAGAGCAAATGCTTATATGGTCTTAAACAGAGGCTGCTGTAGTCACAGAATGGGATGCCCCAAATAGGAGTGCACCTGGCAGGGTCCAGTAGTGCTATGCCCAGCAAAAGTGTCTTTATCAGGCCTAATTTCAAATATGATAAGTGAAAATGGGTATACGGTCTTAAACAGAGGCTGCTGTAGTCACAGAATGGGATGCCCCAAATAGGAGTGCACCTGGCAGGGTCCAGTAGTGCTTTGCCCAGCAAAAGTGTCTTTATCAGGCCTAATTTCAAATATGATAAGAGCAAATGCTTATATGGTCTTAAACAGAGGCTGCTGTAGTCACAGAATGGGATGCCCCAAATAGGAGTGCACCTGGCAGGGTCCAGTAGTGCTTTGCCCAGCAAAAGTGTCTTTATCAGGCCTAATTTCAAATATGATAAGAGCAAATGCTTATATGGTCTTAAACAGAGGCTGCTGTAGTCACAGAATGGGATGCCCCAAATAGGAGTGCACCTGGCAGGGTCCAGTAGTGCTTTGCCCAGCAAAAGTGTCTTTATCAGGCCTAATTTCAAATATGATAAGAGCAAATGCTTATATGGTCTTAAACAGAGGCTGCTGTAGTCACAGAATGGGATGCCCCAAATAGGAGTGCACCTGGCAGGGTCCAGTAGTGCTATGCCCAGCAAAAGTGTCTTTATCAGGCCTAATTTCAAATATGATAAGAGCAAATGCTTATATGGTCTTAAACAGAGGCTGCTGTAGTCACAGAATGGGATGCCCCAAATAGGAGTGCACCTGGCAGGGTCCAGTAGTGCTTTGCCCAGCAAAAGTGTCTTTATCAGGCCTAATTTCAAATATGATAATAGCAAATGCTTATATGGTCTTAAACAGAGGCTGCTGTAGTCACAGAATGGGATGCCCCAAATAGGAGTGCACCTGGCAGGGTCCAGTAGTGCTTTGCCCAGCAAAAGTGTCTTTATCAGGCCTAATTTCAAATATGATAAGAGCAAATGCTTATATGGTCTTAAACAGAGGCTGCTGTAGTCACAGAATGGGATGCCCCAAATAGGAGTGCACCTGGCAGGGTCCAGTAGTGCTATGCCCAGCAAAAGTGTCTTTATCAGGCCTAATTTCAAATATGATAAGAGCAAATGCTTATATGGTCTTAAACAGAGGCTGCTGTAGTCACAGAATGGGATGCCCCAAATAGGAGTGCACCTGGCAGGGTCCAGTAGTGCTATGCCCAGCAAAAGTGTCTTTATCAGGCCTAATTTCAAATATGATAAGTGCAAATGGTTATACGGTCTTAAACAGAGGCTGCTGTAGTCACAGAATGGGATGCCCCAAATAGGAGTGCACCTGGCAGGGTCCAGTAGTGCTTTGCCCAGCAAAAGTGTCTTTATCAGGCCTAATTTCAAATATGATAAGAGCAAATGCTTATATGGTCTTAAACAGAGGCTGCTGTAGTCACAGAATGGGATGCCCCAAATAGGAGTGCACCTGGCAGGGTCCAGTAGTGCTATGCCCAGCAAAAGTGTCTTTATCAGGCCTAATTTCAAATATGATAAGAGCAAATGCTTATATGGTCTTAAACAGAGGCTGCTGTAGTCACAGAATGGGATGCCCCAAATAGGAGTGCACCTGGCAGGGTCCAGTAGTGCTTTGCCCAGCAAAAGTGTCTTTATCAGGCCTAATTTCAAATATGATAAGAGCAAATGCTTATATGGTCTTAAACAGAGGCTGCTGTAGTCACAGAATGGGATGCCCCAAATAGGAGTGCACCTGGCAGGGTCCAGTAGTGCTTTGCCCAGCAAAAGTGTCTTTATCAGGCCTAATTTCAAATATGATAAGAGCAAATGCTTATATGGTCTTAAACAGAGGCTGCTGTAGTCACAGAATGGGATGCCCCAAATAGGAGTGCACCTGGCAGGGTCCAGTAGTGCTTTGCCCAGCAAAAGTGTCTTTATCAGGCCTAATTTCAAATATGATAAGAGCAAATGCTTATATGGTCTTAAACAGAGGCTGCTGTAGTCACAGAATGGGATGCCCCAAATAGGAGTGCACCTGGCAGGGTCCAGTAGTGCTTTGCCCAGCAAAAGTGTCTTTATCAGGCCTAATTTCAAATATGATAAGAGCAAATGCTTATATGGTCTTAAACAGAGGCTGCTGTAGTCACAGAATGGGATGCCCCAAATAGGAGTGCACCTGGCAGGGTCCAGTAGTGCTTTGCCCAGCAAAAGTGTCTTTATCAGGCCTAATTTCAAATATGATAAGAGCAAATGCTTATATGGTCTTAAACAGAGGCTGCTGTAGTCACAGAATGGGATGCCCCAAATAGGAGTGCACCTGGCAGGGTCCAGTAGTGCTTTGCCCAGCAAAAGTGTCTTTATCAGGCCTAATTTCAAATATGATAAGAGCAAATGCTTATATGGTCTTAAACAGAGGCTGCTGTAGTCACAGAATGGGATGCCCCAAATAGGAGTGCACCTGGCAGGGTCCAGTAGTGCTTTGCCCAGCAAAAGTGTCTTTATCAGGCCTAATTTCAAATATGATAAGAGCAAATGCTTATATGGTCTTAAACAGAGGCTGCTGTAGTCACAGAATGGGATGCCCCAAATAGGAGTGCACCTGGCAGGGTCCAGTAGTGCTTTGCCCAGCAAAAGTGTCTTTATCAGGCCTAATTTCAAATATGATAAGAGCAAATGCTTATATGGTCTTAAACAGAGGCTGCTGTAGTCACAGAATGGGATGCCCCAAATAGGAGTGCACCTGGCAGGGTCCAGTAGTGCTTTGCCCAGCAAATGTGTCTTTATCAGGCCTAATTTCAAATATGATAAGAGCAAATGCTTATATGGTCTTAAACAGAGGCTGCTGTAGTCACAGAATGGGATGCCCCAAATAGGAGTGCACCTGGCAGGGTCCAGTAGTGCTTTGCCCAGCAAAAGTGTCTTTATCAGGCCTAATTTCAAATATGATAAGAGCAAATGCTTATATGGTCTTAAACAGAGGCTGCTGTAGTCACAGAATGGATGC